>CM021110.1:367848797-369186289 GCA_007115665.2 Sequoiadendron giganteum | reverse complement strand
CCTTTTATCTCTCTCCCCCTCCCTCCCTCCCTCCCTCTCTCTCTCTCTCAAGTCTCTACCTCTTACCCCTTCTCCCTCTCTCAGGTCTCTCATTCACTCACTCACTCCTATCTCTCTCCCCTCTACCTTTAACCCTCTACCCTCTATCTCTCTCTAACTACCTCCCTCTCTCTCTCACTAAATCCCTCTATCTCTCCCCCCTATACCTTTAACCTTAAACCCTTAAACCTCAAACTCTTAAACCCTCTACCCTCTCTCTCTCAAGTCTCTCCCTCCTACCCCCTCTCCCTCTCTCAGGTCTCTCTTTCTCAGTCACTCCCTCTATCTCTCCCCCTAAAACCCTAAACCCTAAACCCTTAACCCTTAAACCCTCTACCCTCTCTCTCTCTCTCTCAACCCTCTCCCTCCTACCCCCTCTCCCTCTCTCAAGTCTCTCTCTCAGTCACTTCCTCTATCTCTCCCCTCTACCCTCTACCTGAGAGAGGGACCTGAGAGAGGGAGTGGGAGAGAGATAGAGGGAGGCATGGTTAAGGGTAGAGGGTAAAGGGTTTAAGGGTTTAAGGATTAAGGGTTTAGGGTTTAGGCTTAAGGGTAGAGGGGAGAGAGATAGAGGGAGTGATTGAGAGAGATAGAGGAAGGGAGGGAGTTGGAGAGAGATAGAGGGATGGAGGATTAAGGGTATAGGGTAAAGTGTTTAGGGTTTAAGGGTTAAGGGTTTAGGGTTTAGGGTTAAGGGTTTAATGGTTTATGGTTTAAGGGTTAAGGATAGAGGATTAAGGGTTAAGGGTAGAGGGGAGAAAGATAGAGAGTGAGTGAGAGAGAGAGAGAGAGACCTAAGAGAGGGAGAGGCGGTAGGAGAGAGAGAGACTTGGGAGAGAGAGAGGGAGGGAGTGGGAGAGAGAAAGAGGGAGGGATGGTTAAGGGTAGAGGGTAGAGGGTTTAAGGGTTAAGGGTTTAGGGTAGAGGGGAGAGAGATAGAGGGAGTGACTGAGAGAGAGAGAGAGAACTGAGAGAGGGAGAGGGGTTAGGAGGGAGAGACTTGAGAGAGAGAGAGGGGGAGGGGAGATATAGATACTCTCCCTCATCCCCCCTCTCTCTCTCTCAAGACTCTCCCTCCTACCCCTTCTCTCTCTCTCTCTCTCTTAGGTCTCTCTCTCACTCACTCACTCCCTCTATCTCTCTCCCCTCTACCATTAACCCTAAACCCTAAACGCTTATCCCTTAAACCCTAAATCCTTAAACCCTCTATAATATACCCTTAACCCTCTACCCTCTATCTATCTCCCACTCCCTCCATCCCTCTCTCTTTATCAAGTCTCTCCTTCTTACCCCCTCTCCCTCTATCAGGTCTCTCTCTCAATCACTCATTTTATTTCTCTCCCTTCTACCCTTAACCCTCTACCCTCTATCTCTCTCCCTTCTACCCTTAACCCTCTACCATCTATCTCTCTCCCATTCCCTCCTCTCTCTCTCACTCCCTTTATCTCTCTCCATTATACCCTTAAACCCTAAACCCTTAAAAAATCTACCCTCTACCCTCTACCCTCTATCTCTCTGCAACTCCCTCCCCCTATCTCTCTCTCAAGTATCTCCTTCCTATCCCCTCTCCCTCTCTCAAGTCTCTCTCTCTCTCACTCCTCTCCCCTGCTCCTCCACCCTTAACCCCTAGGCCATAACCCTTAAACCCTAAGCCGCCAAATCTCCACCCTCTACCTTACCCCTCTATTTGTCTCAACTCCTCCCTCCTCCATATCTCTCTCTCAGTCTCTCCCTCCTATCCCCTCTCCTCTTTGAGGTCTCTCTCTCACTCACTCCCTCCTATCTCTCTCTCCCTCTACCCTCTACCCTCTACCCTCACCCTTAACTCTTAACCCTCTACCCTCTATCTCTTTTCCACTCCCTCCTCTCTCTCTCTCTCACTAACATCCCTCTCTCTCTCCTTTACCCTTAACTCTAAACCATAAAATCTTAACCCTTAAACACTCTACCCTCTACTTCTCTTTATCTCCTCCCCCATCTATCTACCTAGATCTCTCTTTGTTTTTGTCTCACCTCTCTCTCCATCCCTACCTCTCCCTATATCTTGCTTTCATATCTACTTCTCTCTACCTATTTTTCCCTCTATACCTATTTATCTCTCCCTCCTTGCCTCCTCTCTCTCAATATATCCACCTTCTCTCTCTCTCTCTCTCTCTCTCTCTCTCTCTCTCTCTCTCTCTCTCTCTCTCTCTCTCTCTCTCTCTCTCTCTCTCTCTCCTCTCTACCCTTAACTCTAAACCCTTAACCTTTAAACCCTAAACACTTAAAACCCTCTACCGTCTACCATCAACCCTCTACCCTCTATCTCTCTCCCACTCCCTCTCCCTCTCTCTCTCAATTATCTCCCTCCTACCCCCTCTCCCTCTCTCAAGTCTCTCTCACTCACTCACTCCTTCTATGTTTCTATGTCTCTCCCTATTAGAATCCAAAATTTCCATGGAAAACCCTATGGTTTTTTCCCATTTTGAACATAATTTTTTCACTATTTTTTTCATAAAATATCATTCACCCCCTTTTACAATGCTACAATATCTTTTATGCTTGTTCCACTACCCTATTTTTGGCTTATATGGACCTCACATTTTACCCCCATTTAATTCCTAATATTTCACTATTCTTTTTATTAATAATTAGTTTCTCTCATCCATTATGTTTGAATATCTTTTACCGCCATTGTCTACCCTTTATAAGCTTTCATCGCAATTGTAACAAATGTTTACCATGCAACCGCGAGCGGTCAACACATAACCTGCGATGGTGCGGTGAATGGTGAGACAACCGGTGAGGAAGCAGTCCAAAGAGATACTGCGATACCTCCACCAGTCAGGATGGAGGCCGCGGTGGTGCAGTAAGCGGTTAGTAGAGACAACGAGGCAACGGTGAACGATTAGTGGGCAAGCAGTGGCAACGTAGCAGTTACAGCTATACCACAACCGGTGAAAGTGGTAACCCCGGTAAGGCGGTGGATGGAGAGGAGCGGTTAGAGAAACGACTACCGCTATACCGCCAAAGGGATAAATGATAACCATAGTAAGGTGGTAGGAGATGGCAGTAAGTAATTGACTGGTCACCGTAATACCATAGAGGAAAAATAATGAGCGGGCAGTTGAGCGGTAAGGAAGTAAGCGATAAGCAGACCAAGTCAAAGTCAAAGCCTCGCCGTACCGCTAGAGGTAAAAGTGAAGACCGAGGTAAAGCGGGAAATAAAATAAAGGGCGGTAAAAGGATTAAAGATAAAATAAAATGTAGAACTTTATAAAAAATATTTAATTTGCCGATAAAGGCAACTTAATTAAATATTTTAATTTTTGATTAACGAATATTAGATGGTTGCACATGAAATTGAAGGGTCATGACCCTTAGCCTATACTATATAAATATTTTGAAAGAATTCAGTTAGAAAAGAAGAGGGAGAACAAAGATAACTTTTTGTGAAAGACAGAACAAGGGAGTGATGAACATTTTTTCTTGAAACAAATTGTAATGGAGAAAACATTAATAAATTGGTGACATCTTTTCTGATTTCAGTTGTTTAGATGCTATAATTTTTGTATTTCCTATCTGGTTGTCTCCAATTATAATTTTTTTAAGTCATTTAAATCAATATATCAAGTATATTTCTTATTTATCGTAGTGTATTTTTCACTTTGTGTGATTTGATTACTTGGTGTCTGCAAGGCATAACTAAATCCTTTTAAACAAGTCATAGTGACTTTAGGATTTTTGTTGGATGGTTGAAGAAGAACCTAGTAGGAAAATATTCTAGCATAATTTTATGCAAGTCATAAATTTGGTGAAATAATATGCCAGTCATAGAATTTCATACCTTAAATGTGCCTAACAACATGAATTAGGTTAGAAAGGGGAACACCTAGAATTCTTGATATTTTTGACCCCGTTTCCCATGTGGATAGAAAACACTGGTCAGTCATAACCCAGGAGATAAAGTCCATTTAAAACAATATTTTCAGATCGTTTCCTTTATGTTGCAGGAATAGTTGTAAGGTTTTTATCTGTCCATGTCCATTTGCCATTGTGGATAGATTGTTTGAATAGGAAATACATTTCAATTTGCATTATTCATATAGGTACACCCGCCTAGGTCCTATAGAACCTAAAGAGCAAAAGGCACAATTGCATCAATTGCATCAATTGGCCTTGTACGTTGGCCAAAAGTGTTGTAAGAGCTTGGAAAAATCTTTTGGTTAAAACCAACACTTGTGAGAACCAACACTCCCCTCTACACTTAGCCCTCTATCCTTAACCCTTAAACCCTCTACCCTCAACCCTTAACCATCTACCCTTAATCCTCTACCCTTTATCTCTTTCCCACT
Source organism: Sequoiadendron giganteum (assembly GCA_007115665.2). Taxonomy (NCBI): domain Eukaryota; kingdom Viridiplantae; phylum Streptophyta; class Pinopsida; order Cupressales; family Cupressaceae; genus Sequoiadendron; species Sequoiadendron giganteum. The sequence continues at coordinate 369,181,916 of CM021110.1, read as the reverse complement.
CCCTCCCTCTCTCTCTCTCAAGACTCTCCCTCCTACCCATCCCCCTCTCTTAGGTCTCTCTCTCTCTCACTCACTCACTCCCTCTATCCCTCTCCCCTCTACCCTAAACCCTAAACCCTAAACCCTTAACCCTTAAAACCTAAACCCTTAAAACCTCTACCCTTAACCATCTACCCTTAACCCTCTACCCTTTATCTCTCTCCCACTCCCTCCCTCTCTCTTGAGACTCTCCCTCCTACCCCCTCTCCCCCTCTCCCTCTCTCAGGTCTCTCTCTCTCACACACTCACTCACTCCCTCTATCTCTCTCCCCTCTATCTAAACCCCAAACCCTAAACCCTAAACCCTAAACCCTTAACCCTTAAACCCTAAACCATTAAACCCTCTACCCTCTACCCTTAACCCTCCCTCCCTCTATCTCTCTCCCACTCCCTCCCTCTGTCTCTCTTTCAAGTCTCTCCATCCTACTCCTTCTCCCTCTCTCACTCACTCAATCCATCTATCTCTCTCCCATCTCCCTTAAACCCTATACCCTCAACCCAATACCCTAAACCATCAACCCTATACATTCAATTCTCAACCATATACCTATACATTGGATCCTCAACCCTCATCTATCTTTGTCCCTCCCTCCTCTTCTCTCCTTATCTCTATCTCACTTCTCCCTCCATCTCTCCCTCCATACATCCCACCTTCTCTTCCCTAATCCCTCAACCCTTAAAACCTTAAACACTCAACCCTATACCCTATACCCTCAACCCTCAACCCTTAAATCCTAAACCCACAGCTCATCGACTACGACCAAAGAGGACCACCGGTTCTAGATACATTCAAAAATGATGAGGCACTCTCAGAATTCATGGGACTAAGGGATACAGTTCCATGTGGAGATCACAAGGTTGTGTTTGACATCACACTAGACACCCATGCCTATTATGGGGAGACGATTGAGTCCTTCAGTCACAAAAGAAAAAGAATGAGAATAAGCTCATGGTCATTGAGTGAAAACCACACTGTGGCACTCTCTAACCAAAGAATGGAAAAAATAAAGGATGCATCCAATGATGAAAACCTCTCCGAGGTGCCGGAGGATGAAGGATCTAATCTCCCCCCTACTGCACTTCATCAGGAAAAATCAATAGTCTCGGCAAAATAGTGCAATCTTGTTAATCTAGGAATGGAAGAAACACCACAAATCACATTCTATGTTGAGTCGCTTCTAACAGAAGAACAAGAATTATTGGTTGCATTTCTAAAAGAAAGAAAGGTAAACTTTGCATGGAACTATGCCGATATGTCGGGTCTCAATCCGGAAGTGGTGGTTCATCATTTGGTTGTTTACCCTGGAGCAAAGCCAGTAAGACAAAAACTAAGAAAAATGCACCCTCAAATAGCCTTGCTAGTCAAGGTGGAATTATAGAAACTCTTGGATGCCAGATTTATATGCCCAATTAATTATCCAGAATGGGTATCCAATCTTGTACTAGTTTCAAAACCAAATGGGGGCATCTATATCTACACTAAATTTAGAGACCTCAACAAAGCATGTCCCAAGGATGATTTTCCACTACCTAACATTGATATGATAGTGGACATGATGACCGGACATGAGATGCTATCACTGATGGATGGATTCTCGAGGTATAACTAGATAATGATCACAAAGGAGGACCAACATAAGATGATATTTACATGTCCATGGGGCACCTACTATTGGAACATGATGCCATTTGGGCTAAAAAATGCAGGGGCAACATATCAAAGGGCCATGACACTAATATTTCATGACATGATAAAAAGAAATGTTGAAGATTACGTGGATGATATATTGGCCAAATCAAAGAAGAGACAAAATCACATAGCAACCCTAAGTGCCATTTTTGATAGACTAGAGAAGTACAAGGTCAGACTCAACCCCAAGAAATGTGTCTTTGGGGTACAATCAAGTAAAATTCTGGGATACATAGTATCGATGAGAGGAATAGAGGTGGATCCTATTAAGGTCAAAGCAATCCTTGACATGGAGGCACCAAGGACACTAAAACAACTTAGAGGCCTACAAGGAAGACTTCAATCCATCTGAAGGTTCATAGTGCAAGTGGTGGATAAACAAATTGCATATTCACATCTACTCCACAAGGGAGTAGCATACAAGTGGGACAAAAATTTCAATCAGGCATTTGGTAAAATCAAAGAATATCTACTTACGCCACCAGTTTTGATGCCACCTATCCTAGGAAAACCATTGATTCTATATATTTTAGCAACCATGGTAGCCCTCGGTGCTCTGTTAGCCCAACATGATGAAAATGGAAGAGAGCGACTGATATACTACATCAACAAGACAATGGTAGGGAACGAGCTCAAATACACACAAATAGAAAAATCTTGTCTGGAAGTCGTGTTTGCAGCCCAAAAGTTTAGACACTACATGCTAGCTCATCTGATCAAGCTGATTGCAAAGATTGATCCACTAAAATATATTCTCTAAAGCCACCCTTACAAGATGAATAAAAAAATGGGTTATGATATTGATAGAACATGATATTGAGTATGTAGAGCACAAGGCTATCAAGGGGCAGGTGATTGCAGACCAACTGGCAGAGGCTCCCATCTATTTAGAGAATCCACTCATATCAAAATTTCCAGATGAGTCCATCTTTAATCGCAACATAGCCGATCATTGGAAACTCTACTTTGATGACTCATACACACAACATGGATTAGGAGCCACTATTTTCTTCATCACCCCACAAGGGGATTGTATTCCTAGATCCTACAAATTGGCATTCCCCTACACTAACAACATTATAGAGTATGAGGATTTAACCATAGGTCTCAAGATTGCAGCATAGTGGAGGATCATGGTACTAAAGGTTTATGGGGATTCATAACTCATTATCAACCAAGTCAACGATGAGTACCTAACTAAGGATGATAAGCTCACACCATATAAAAAGTTAGTAGAGAGCCTCAAAGAATCATTCATTGACATCACCTTTGAGTAGATACCAAGGGCTAACAACATAGCAGCTGATGCCATGGCAACAATTGGATCCTTACTAGATATCCCTCACAATGTCTCAAAACATGAATTCTTGGTAGAGCAGCTTCTTATACCCACATTCGAGGTACCAAAGTCAGAATATGTGTGCAAAATCGTTGATCCCGGTGATCCCTGGTATCATGACATCTATAACTACCTAATAATAGGAGTCCTCCTAGCTGACATAACCCCAAACCTTAAACGAGACTTTGTCAAAAGGTCTTTACGTTTTGTCATCCTAGGAGAAACCCTCTTTCGTAGGAGCATTGACGAAACCCTATTATGTTGCTTAAATCCTGAGGAAGCCCTGACTGCTCTGACTGAGGTACATAATGGCACTTGCAGTTCACACTTGAGTGGTATGACCTTGGCCAAGAAGTTGTTGAGAACCAGGTACTAATGGCCAATAATGGAAAGAGAGGCACATGAATTTGTCAGAAAGTATTTACAATGCCAACAACATGGAGACCTTATTCATGCACTAGCTCAAGAACTCCATCCTATTGTTACACCTTGGCCCTTTTCACAATGGGGGCTTGATCTCATAGGAAAAATGACATCCACCTCATCCAACAGCCACAAATTCATCATCACCACCATAGAGTACTTCACAAAGTGGGTCGAAGCAATCCCCATGACCTACATGACAGGAAAGTAGATTTCCAAGTTCATCCTAAACTATCTCATTTTCCGATACGATGTCCCCCAATCCATTATGTCTGATAATGGGACACCTTTCAAGAACCAAGATGTCCATGACTTATGTGACAAATTCAAGATCTAACATTGCTTTTCCACTCCATACTATCCCCAAGGCAATGGCCAAGTAGAAGCTACCAATAAAACCATACTAAAAATTCTGAAGAAAACTATCAATGACTTTGGTCATTACTGGCATCTGCAACTAAATCTTGCCTTATGGGCCTACCGCACCAGCATCCAAATGCCAATAGGTGCCACCCCATTCTCCATGGTCTACGGATCATAAGCCATCCTCCCAATCGAGATCGAGCTCCCATCACTGAGAATATCACTGCAAAACCTCATCACAGATGAAGAATACAGGGTCTCACGACTGCATGAGATGGAGTTATTAGATGAATGGTGTGTGGATGCCCTCAACCATCTATAGGTCTATCAAAATCATTTGAAACATAGCTATAACAAGAAGATCAAGAGGCGAATCTTCCAAGTCGGTGAACTTGTGCTAAAAGAGAACCAAAAGAACGTGTCGAATCAAAAAAGAAAAGGAAAATTTGAGCCCAAATGGTTAAGACCTTTCATCATCACAGTCAGCTATAAATCAAGAGCCTATCAACTATCAACACCAAAAGGAGAGCCTCTGCAAGAGCCCCTGAACAACTCTCATCTCAAAAGGTTTTATGCCTAAAATATCGCAAGGTATAGAACCAAAAATACAAAAAAATAAAAAAAAATGTCTTGAAAAAATGGTCACCTTGATGAAAACCTGGCAAACAGGCATCTTGGTGACAACAAAAAAATACAAAAATACAAAAATACAAAAATCAGAAAAAATCAAAAAAAGGATTGAAAACAGTAAAGAAAAAAATCGTCCTCTAGTGAAAACCACTTCGGTGGCGCTTTGGACAAGTACCTTGGTGAAAACTTGGAAAATAGGTGCCAAGCATAAATAAAGAACTCTCTATCCATCAGGATTGTCATGACCTATTTCACACACTCAATTATCCATCACATTTCATTAATCCATCCATCTGTTCGCATCTATACCATAGCCTGATCTTGTGCTCGTATCATATTCTAGCATAGTACTACTTGGAATATTCCCAAGGTTATTTTGTCCTGCCTTTATCAAAGTAGTCTATCACATGACACTAGGGGCATGTTCCTGTACTGGCATCAGATTCATGTATATTTTTGTGATCTTCCCAAAACATCAAAAAATCCAAAAACATCCAAATCATATGAAAATCTAAAAACAACAGAAATATCTCAAAAAGTCTTCAAAAATTTCATCATTAAGTCTTGTCAATCTGTTGCCTTGTCAAACTACATCATCTCTGAGCTTGAACATAGGCAAGTTTGATCTTTGATCATCCCCCGAGATACTTTAGTACAGTCCTTAGCCATCTGCCACAAATCTAGCAATTCGTTTGCCCAATCGTCCTCATCAATGAGTCAAGTCTATCATTAGTCAAACTACGTGGTCTTTGCATGTATAACGTAGGCAAGGATAATCTATGGATCAGCTCTTGAGACCCCTAGGATAGGTCTTTAGGTTAGTCTCTTCATCATAAATCTCAAAAATCCAAAAACATTGAAAAATACCAAAAAATAGCCTCAAAATATCTGAAAAATCCAAAATGGTGCTTTCATCTCATCTCGCTTTCACCCGCGATTATCATCACTAAAAAAAAAATCAATCGTCACCGTCATCCTTTGGTGAGTTAGTCATAAGTAAGTCTAGCAGGTTCCAAAGTGAACACCCTAATCGTCAAAGTCTCAAGTCTAAGTCAGTAAGCAAGCAAGTTGATCAACTCGGAGTATCAATAGCTTATCACCCAATTAGTCTCACCAAAAACCTTGATCACAAGATGTCTTAGGATGTATCTTTCCCATGATGGACATAAGCATTAGGTATCTCATAGTAGATTAGTCTTGGCTAGCGGTATGAAGAACATTAGCTTGTTTGTCTACTTTATTTGGTCTTGTTGACTTATCTTATTTTGTGCTCATTTTCAAGGACCTCTCGATGATGCCTAAACAAAATAGGTCTAGAGAGAAAGGAATGGGGCAATTATCATTATCTCTTTTATCTACTGCGCTTGTTGGATACACTTGTAAACTAACTTAGTCATGCATAGTTTATTTGGAAGGTGGAGAGGATGTTTTAGATATCTTGTTGACCACATAGGAAAGATTGCTTTTCTATGTTTTGGCCCGAGATGTTTAGAGTGTCTGAACTACATCTTCAATGAAGTTTTGTATGCTAAGTGTGAACAAGAATACTCCTATCTATTTTTCAAGACAAATTCCATCACACTAGGTACCACGCCATCCATGTTTTTTATACCTCGATGCATCGTACCTATGTGTGTTATAAAAAATAATGTAATTAGCCCTTTGAAAATCATGAATCCTGGTAAGGAAATCACGATCATTCTAAATGACTTGTGGGATCTCTAAGTTCTTCTATCTTCTTTCCATACTAACATGGTATCATGACAGTCAATCAAAGCATCACCAATGCATCCATCCTGCATCCACCACATCATCAACATAAGTGCATATCATATCATATAGATCATACCACATTATCATCATGAGGAATAATATAGATTTGTTATTCTAAGTACCTTAAGAAATAATTACATCACATTCATCATACACGAATCATTAGGGACTTAATAGAAATCAGTAGCATCCATTACCATCATTAATCATTTTTCATATCAAATGTCATTTGCATATCGATACACCATCATTAGCATACATTACATCCATAAGATCACCATCAAAAATCATAGAAAAGATACAAAAAGAAATACATCCATCATATAGAAGTATACATCTATCACATGAGCATAAAATAAAAGCATTTCATAAATATCTCATAACGCATAGGGAATTAAGAAATGCATCTACATATTATACATTGCAAGACATATCATAAAGGCGAATCATCTCATATATATCATAAAAAATGCATGACTGTCATGATACAAAATCCGATCAAGTGTGCATCGAAATTCATAATACAATAGGGGAAATAATCGAAGCCCATAAATCAAAAATAGAAACTGTCTGTGATCAAGGGGCTAGTCCTGCTGGCTGCTACCCTGTCCCACCTGTCTCTCATCGTGATCCTCTAGGGGCCTCATCCTTGTCTACTAAGAGAAGTCTAGCACCCAACCTACTGCTGGCACTGCCTATCTATAATGTTGTCGATAGTACTCGACCTCTCTAACTACCCCTTTGTAAGCCTGTAGAGAAACTGATCGGCCTTGGGATGATGATGTCATACTCTCCAGCTGCCTCCACCGACCAATCTCATGATCCCTCTCAGATCGAGTTTGATCCCTCTTAGCAGTAACTATCACAACCTGTTGTCGAGCCTGATCCTTCTCTGCAATCAATAATTGAATCTGACCCTGCAACTTCTCTATTAGTACATCTCTGTGATCTGGCTGCACCACTAGTTGCTGCTGTGGGACTGCCCTGTACCCATCTTTGGGCTGGCCATCCTGTAGCCCTACCTGTGGAGGTGACTGTTGTGTCAGATCTCTAGGAGGTGTTTGATGAGGAGGTGGTCCACTGACTCCTCCATCCCTTTCCCCATCTCGGCCACCTCTACCCCTGTCAGCTGATCTGCCTCTAGGCCTCCACCATGGGAGTACTGCACCTGGAACTATCAATCTTAAGGGAGGCCTAAACCAAGCTCTGTACGTCTGGGTTACTCCTACATCTATCGGCCCTTGATCATATGGCCATGACTTGGCCACAAGTTGCCTAAATGAGGACACTACCTCAACTGTCAGGATGGGCTGGCCCCATGCTATCTCTCTCATAGTACAGGCAAACATCACCACATACTAAGGTCTGTCCCGAATCTCACCAAACTAACGAGCCACCCTGTCGGGGAGATACTGCTCTATCATGGTATGCTCCCGACCCTGGATCCATCTATCCTGTCGGGCAAAGAATAGCTGTGTCACATCATCATACCATGGACCTATGCCCATCCAAGGTCTAGATGGCCTACCAACAATCTTCTTTCAAAAATTTTGGTATCTATTGGGGGATGAACTAGCAGATGCAATAGGGGCTTCATGGAATTAAGGAAACTTACTCAAAGAAGTCAATAATACATTCATAACTCCCATCCCTAAGATAGAAGTGTCAAAATCACTGGATGATTATAGGCCAATCGCTTTATGCAATAGAATTTATAAAGTTATGAAAAAGGCCATGGAAAATAGATTAAAATTGATCCTCCCATCATTAGTGGAAGAAGAACAAATGGGATTTGTGCCAGGTAGATCAATCTTGGACAAAGTAATCCTAGCGCAGGAAGCCATACACTCTATTCAACAGAACAAGCAAGCCAATATGATAATGAAACTGGATATTCGAAAAGCCTATGACACAACTGATTGGAAGTTCTTGATCAAAGTACTGGAAGCCTTTGGATTTAACAATAGGTGGTTGAATTGGATATATACTTGCATTTCAATTCCCAAGTTTTCAGTATTAGTTAATGGTACACCAGAGGGGTTTTTTGAAGTCTGTCGAGGGTTACGTCAAGGAGACCCTATCTCTCCTTTCCTATACATCTTAATGGCTAAAGCTTTAGGATGAACCATACTACATGCTCTTAGTTTTTCCCAGATTGAAGGAATCACATAAACTAGTGACACTCAGCCAATAACTCATTAGCAATTTGCTAATGATACAACCCTATTGGGTGTGGCAAAGAGGAGAGAGGCAATACATTTGAACACTATTATGAGGAAATATGACAAGGCATCTAGGAAAAAAGTGAATGAGAATAAGTCTAAAGTTTTCTTTTTCAACACAACTGTCCAAAAAGAAAAGGAAATCATGAGGATCCTAAACTTCAAAAAAGGAAAACTACCATGCATATATTTAGGGGTCCCTTTGGCAAAAGGAACAAGGTCAACTGGACTATGGGATCCCCTTCAGTTGAAAACCAATGCCAAGGTGAACGCATGGAAGGCCAAGTGGTTAACATGGGCCGAAAGAATTACACTGATAAAATCTGTATTATCAGCTCTTCCAATATACCTCATGTCTATAATGTGTATCCCAAGTGGCTATGTATCGAATCTCACCAAGATCTATAGGCAATTTTTTTGGCAAGGGAATGCTAAAAAAAGGAAGATAGCTCTAATCGCTTGGGAGAAACTCTACAAGGATAAGGAGGATGGAGGGCTCGGATTTATGCATTTGGAATTGCAAAACGAGGCCCTGGGGGAAAAACTGGTCTGGCACATGCATAAGGATCCTCAGAATAAGTGGGAAAAGATCCTCCATCAGAAGTACTTAAAGGAAGAATCAGACGGGAATATATTAACCACTGCTAACCCCCCTAAAGGTTCTCGTATCTGGAACTTTATGGAAAAATACAAAAAGGTGGTTTGTGACTATCTAACCTGGGATATACATGATGGCAACAAAGCACTATTTTGGGAAGACTTGTGGGTAGGTGCTTCGAGCCTTGACAACCTCATAGAAGTGGCAGTAGTCAAAAGAAAATTAAAGGAGACCTGGGGTATCTATGTTAAGGATTACATAGAAGTAGAAGTAAGAAATTCGGTCATAGAGTGGAAATGAAAATATTTCACAAACCTAAACCTACCCCAAAGAGAAGTGGCATGTTTGCTAGAAGCTTTACAAGGCAAGTCTTTGACAATACATAATGGTGTAGACACTCTAGTATGGGTGGGCTCAAAGACAGGTAGTTACAATGCAAGAGATGGTTACAAATCATTATATAAGGAGCGTGTGAGACAAGTAGAGCAACTTCCTCTTCACCTATGTTGGAGAAATGTTTGTCTCCCTAAGGTAGGGACCTTCATTTGGGCAGCTATGCAAGACCAAATTCTAACTACGGACAGGTTTTCCCACCTTGGTTTTCATGGTCCTTCAAGATGTGTGTTATGTGAATAGGAGGAAGAGTCATATGGCCATCTTCTCTTGGGATGTCCTTATGCACAATAATGCTGGCAGTGGCTTTGTGCAAGATTAGGGTGGTCTTGTGCAATGCCCAATGACCTTCTAAGTTGGGTGCTATCCTAGCCATCTCTAAAAAAAAAATCAGTCTATGGGGATATATGGATTATAAGCCCATTGATCTTGGAATGGGAGATATGGAAAGAATGGAATAGGAATCTATTCCAAGATAAAAATATGGGAATTGTGTCTTTGATCAGTAAAATAGAAGCAGTCTTAGTTGAAACTGTTAATGCCAAGATTGAACAAAGAGTAGTTAAAGGAAAGACCTTCTCAAAATGGGATGCCAAGATCATGCAGACTTGGTCAATGTTGTGGGTCCGAACATGGTACGGTCAAGGTGTCTTGGAAACCCAACAAGAACGCTCCTCTGTGGTATGGTCTCCACCTGAACAAGGTTGTCTTAAACTGAATTTCGATGGGGCCTCTAAAGGAAACCCGAGACCTTCAGGGGCAGACTGTATTGTAAGAGATTGGCAAGGAAAGAAAATCATATCTTCCTCAGTAAAACTTCCTCCTGGGACAAATAACGAGGAAGAATTCCTGGAAGTGACTCAAGGGATTAAGCTATGTAAGGATATTGGAGCAACTAAAATTGCAATAGAAGGAGATTCGGCACTGGTAGTAAACGCCATTAGGAGTGGTAAGGTTCAAAATTGGAAGCTTCGAGCACTCCTCTCAAGAGTATTTTGAAATGTTAAAATCATTCAAACTATATATAGTCAATCATATTTACAGGGAGGGCAATAAAGAGGATTATGCTCGCCAAAGTAGGGGTAACTAGAGACTAAGTTTGTTGTCCATGTGCCAAATGAGTGCTATAGACTAAGCCACCTAGGCTAGTTTTGGTATATGCACAATCCATCCTACTGCCAACACTCAGGCTTGTATCTGTTCAAATGTTGCCCAGCTCAACTATTCCCAATGGCCACATCACTAGTGAAAGTACGATGCCATCCCATCTCTCTTCAGCTTGTGTGAGGGAGAAATCTCTCAAACCGAAAATAAGAGGCAGAATGCATCATTACTTAAGGAATTGGGATTTGATTTGAGGATGTTGGAGTCGGGAGATTTAGCACAGATAGGGACAAGTTGCAGACAGAGCACCAAAGAAATCTTCTTATAGTACACAATCCAAGATGGACATCATTGCCATCCATGACAACTAGCTTGGATTTGTGTCATTGTATTAAGATAGCTTGGATTTGGGTCATTGTAATTAGCAATGGGAGTCGTAATGATCTCCATTTTGTAAAATTCACCAATCTAGCCGCTAGATGAACTAGTGTAAATTCTATTGATATTAATATAAATAACTTCGCAGCCTCAGGCTGCGGTTGACGAATCAAAAAAAAAAGAAATAGCATAGACAAGGCAATGAGTAGTTTGAAAAAATGCCTTGAAGAAAACATTTCTTTGAGGCATTTTTTCAAATAGCTCAGCGCCTTTTCTATGCTACCACATTTTCCATACATGTCTACCAAAGTATTTTATCAAACTACTCACTTCCTTGTTTCTATGTCTAAAATCCTAAAAAAGGTGTGTTCCAACAAGATATGGATGCTTGGAAAAAATCTATCAAATCATAATAGTAAGAAATAACATAGACAAGATAGTGAGTAGTTTGAGAAAATCCCTCAAAGAAATGTGGTCTCATGGTGATGGAATGCCATTCAATCACCATGAGACCACATTTCTCTGAGGCATTTTTTTAAATAGCTCACCACCTTTTCTATGCTATGAAATTTTTCATACATGTCTACCAAAGCATTTTATCAAACGATTCACTTCCTTGTTATTATGGATAAAATCCTAAAAAGGGTGCTTTCCAACAAAATATGGATGCTTGGAAAAAATCTATCAAAGCATAATAGTAAGCAATAGTATAGACAAGGCAGTGAGTAGTTTGAAAAAATGCCTTGAAGGAATGTGGTCTCATGTTGATGGAATTCCATTCCATCACCATGAGACCACATTTCTTTGAGACATTTTTTCAAATAGCTCACCACCTTTTCCATGCTACCACATTTTTCATACATGTCTACCAAATAATTTTATCAAATAGTTCACTTCCTTGTTGCTATGGCTAAAATCCTAAAAAGGTGCTTTCCAACAAACTATGGATGCTTGGAAAAAATCTATCAAAGCATAATAGTAAGCAATAGCATAGACAAGGCAATGAGTAGTTTGGAAAAATGCCTCAAATAAATGTGGTCTCATGGTGATGGAATGGATTCCATCACCATGAGACCAAATTTCTTTGAGGCATTTTTTCAAACAGTTCACCTCCTTTTCTATGCTACCACATTTTCCATACATGTCTACCAATGCATTTTATCAAACATTTCACTTCCTTGTTGCTATGGCTAAAAGCCTAAAAAAGGTGCTTTCCAACAAACTATGGATGCTTGGAAAAAATCTATCAAAGCATAATAGTAAGCAATAGCATAGACAAGGCAGTGAGTAGTTTGAAAAAATGCCTCAAATAAATGTGGTCTCATGGTGGTGATGGAATGGCATTCCATCACCATGAAGCCACATTTCTTTGAGGCATTTTTTCAAACAGCTCACCACCTTTTCTATGCTACCACATTTTCCATACATGTCTACCAAAGAATTTTATCAAACAATTCACCTCCTTGATGCTATGGCTAAAATCCTAAAATAGGTTCTTTCCAACAAACTATGGATGCTTGGAAAAAATCAATTAAAGCATAATAGTAAGTAATAGCTTAGAAAAGACGGTGAGTAGTTTGAAAAAATGCCTCAAATAAATGTGGTCTCATGGTGATGGAATGAGATTCCATCACCATGAGGCCACATTTATTTGAGGAATTTTTTCAAATAGCACACCGCCTTTTCTATACTACCACATTTTCCATACACGTCTACCAAAGCATTTTATCAAACTACTCACTTCCTTGATACTATGGCTAAAAGCCTAAAATAGGTGTTTTCCAAAAAACTATGGATTCTTGGAAAAAATCTATCAAAGCATAATAGTAAGCAATAGAATAGACAAGGTAGTGAGTAGTTTTAAAAAATGCCTCAAATTAATGTCATCTCATGGTGATGGAATGCCATTCCATCACCATAAGACCACATTTCTTTGAGGCATTTTTTCAAATAGCTCACTGCCTTTTTTATGCTTCCACATTTTCCATACACGTCTACCAAAGCATTTTATCAAACTACTCACTTCCTTGCTTCTATGGCTAAAAGCCTAAAATAGGTGCTTTCCAAAAAATTATGGATGCTTGGAAAAAATCTATCAAAGCCTCCTCAATGCCTCTCATGGGGGTATGTGGCAGATTACTAGATTTTTATTTACATTGATTGTTATAGTTGTTAGTTAGTGAAAAATAAAACCATTATTTATTCGTAGTTTAATTTCTCTTTGGATGGTTTCTACAGGGCTTCAAAATTCCACAACATGGGCATGTGAATATTTACCTCGAGGAGAGTGATTGTCAGATGGAGGTAAGTGATTATTTTGATAAATATATCATTTTTATAATGTAATTTCTATATATTATTATCTTTACTTATTATTGTAACAAATAAGGTTTGAACATGAACTAAACCCTAGGAGGAGCACTAGGAGCACTCCTCGACCTCAGAATAAATGAGTGACATACTTATTGCTATTCGGATGACAAGCAAAGGGAAAGAGTTTATTTTGAGAGCATGAAGGGCAGTGAGTTTTGATTCTAGGGCCCTTTGTTGTATGCCTATATGAAATTTTTGGACATATTTTGTATTACATATATTTGACATTGTATGCCCATATGGCTATTATATATATATATATTATACTTATATTCACATATATTGATGTATGCCTACATGGATATTTGGTTAATACAATTTTTTTTTATCAATGGTGTCCATATTTACATTATAAATCCACGACTCAATAGATATGAGTTACGTGTATTCAAGTGTATACTTTACAACTTGCATGTATACTTTTTGAGTTATGTGTACTCCAATGTATACTTTGTGACTTACATGTTTTCATGCATATACCTTGTATTCATGCATATACTTTGTATTAATGCGTATAGTATACATTCATGTGTATACTTCAAGGCTTACATGTATTTGAGTACTTGTGCTTCACTTATTCACATGTATGGTTGAATTATTCATGTGTATACTTATTAATTGGTTAGCCCTGGCATTGCTCATTACTTTCCTTCATGGTTTTTCTTGAATATTTATTGATTGATGCTAAACAACTTCAATATTTGCAAAAATGATTCACCAAAGATGTATCATTTACTTATGTGCTAATTCAATATGGAATCCAAGGAAGAATTTGAAATGGATAAAGCTAAGAGGAGAGGGAATATAGATATCTATACTATAACCTATTGTACCTTCTCTATACAAACCTCTAATGGCTCTTGTATTCTATTCTATTCTGTTTTCTACTTTTCATATCCCATTTTCATAGGTGGATCATCGCTTCGCTTATTTTTTTTCCTTCTCTTATTCTAGGTCCTCTCCTTTGCTTGTGGTATTCTAAAATAAGCTCTAGTTTGTGGTGGGAACCTACTAAGATTCAAAGGTTTCATTAGTTTGTGGTGGGCACCCACTAAGATTCAATTTCTTCTAGGACGTCTAAGCAGGTTGAACATAGCTCATAGTGATTCGACATGTTTGGGTGCGAAAGAGGACCATGCCTAGCGTAAACGTACCCATCTAGACATGTTGAAATAGTTCATTTTTTCATACAAGTTGCAGAACAAAATTTGCACCACTTTGCAACTTTACACTGCTTGCATTTGACAACTTTTCCTTCAATTGAAAAATCATCACCACAGGAAAACAACTTTGAGATAGTGAAAATTGAGAGAGGTTATTATAGAGGGGCCCAATGCAATCCTATAGCATCAAATGGAGATATTTTAAGCATCATGGTTTTTGAGTAACAGGTCATCAAAGATTGTTGCCCATTTGCAATTTGGACTCTTAAGGGATTATGTCACATGAATGTAGCTCAGACTGATTTGGCATGTTTAGGTGTGAAAGAGGACCATTCCTAGTGTAAAATTACCCATCTAGACACATGGAAACACTCTGTTTGGTCACAAGAGTTACAGAATAAGAGTTGCGCCACTTTGCAACTTTACAATACTTGCATTTGATAACTTTTTCCTCAACTGAAAATTCGTCACCACGGGAAAATGCCTCCGAGATAGCAAAAAATGAGATAGGTTATTATAGAGGGTCCCAATGTGATCATGTAACCTTATATGGATATTTTGTAAGCATCATGGTTTTTGAGTAATAGCTCGTCAAAGATTGCAGTCATTTTGCACTTTGGACACTTAAAGGATCGAGCCAACTGAATGTAGCTTAGACCGATTCGACACGTTTGGGTGGAAAAGAGGAGAATACCTAGCATAAACATACCCATATAATGCATTGGAATAGTCTGTTTGGTCACAAGAGTTGCAAAATGAAAGTTGCACCACTTTGCAACTTTACACTACTTGCATTTGACACTTTTTCCATCAAGTGAAAACCGGACACCACAGGAAAAAGACTTTTAGATAACAAAAACTGAGAGAGGTTATTATAGAGGGGTCCAACATAATCGCATAGCCTCAAACAAAGAGTTTGTAAGTGTCACGGTTTTTGAGTAATAGCTCATCAAATATTCTAGTCATTTTGCACTTTGGACCCTTAAGGGATTGAACCGGTTGAGGTTAGCTCAAACTAATTCAGCATGTTTGGGTGTAAAAGAGAACCATGCCTAGTATAAAAATACCCATATAGATGTGTTGGAATATTTTGCTTGGTCACATGAGTTGTAGAACGAAAGTTGCATCACTTTGCAACTTTACACTACTTGTATTTAACACTTTTTCCATCAAGTAAAAATTGGACACCACAGAAAAATGACTCTGAGATAACAAAAACTAAGAGAGGTTATTGTAGAGTGGTCCAATTCAATCTCGTAGCCTCATAGATATATTTTGTAAGCATCATGGTTTCTGAGTAATATCCCAACAAAGATTGCACCCATTTTGCACTTTGGACTCTTAAGGGATTGAGCCGATTGAACATAACTTAGAGTGATTCAACATGTTTGGGTGCAAAAGAGGACCATTCCTAGTGTAAACGTACCCATTTGTATGCTTTATAATAGTTTGTTTGGTCACACAAGTGGTAGAATGAAAGTTGCACCATTTTGCAACTTTATATTGCTTGCATTTGACACTTTTTCCATCAAGTGAAAATTAGACACCACAGGAAAACAACTCTAAGATAACAAAAACCAAGAGAATTTATTGTAGAGGGGCCCTACATGGTCTTGATGTCTTAGATGGAATTCCTATAACTAAAATGGTCTTCAGGTAGCAGGTTGTCAAAGATTGCTGCCCTTTTTCCAATTTGGACTCTTACGAGATTACGTTGCATGAATGACAAATATTTGAGGGCAGCAATAAATTTAAATTTTTTATTAAATATCATGACAAATGTTTTATAGTAGCAATAAATAGGTAGTAGGGAACTAGATTCCAAACTCAATTATAAATATTTGAGGGAAGCCATGAATTTTTAGTTGGAAAACACGTCTAAAGAACTTGTGGGGTACTTGAGTTAATTTATGTTACTTGAACAACATATAACAAGTCATACATGCTTCTATTACTTGTAAATGTGATTATTTTTATGACATTTTGACATTATTTTATGACATTATGCATAAAAAATGTTAACAAATTGAACTTCTTAAATGTTTATGGGAATAGATGGTATGCTATATTGATATTGATATATAATCATTAGGTTGATTTGTTTTAATAAATGAAGTGGTAATAAAAAATCATGAGAAAAAAATCAACCTATGTGAATTCCAACACCCCACTTAAATCAAATATTCAATCAATCTTCCCCATTTTCATGCACACAAACTCAACTTATAATATTCTCTTATAATAAGAAAAAATAGGATTCAAAGATGCCTTAGGTACTTTGTTCTCATAGATCTTTTACAATGTCACTAATACATTCTAGATTGTCTTATAATGTCTACATCATAGGTTCTCATGATGAGCTTAACTTCAAATGAATAATTTAAAATTCCCTCACTAAGCTTGACACACACTTTTATAATGTCTACATCATAGGTGGTCATGATGAGGTTATCTTCAAATGAATAATTTAGTACCATCTTCTAGTCTTGGAATTGGCATATAATTTATAACTTCATTTGGGTTTAGTAGCTCCCACCTAAACAAAGAAAAGAGATTGTAAATTATATTAATAATCACATAATCACATAATCAATTCAAATAAACATGTGATATAATTTCAATAATTTAAAACTTGTGTGCTAAATTATGCAGTATCTTATAACTTATCACTAGCCAATAGATAGTCCATTGAATATCTTAAAAAGTAATTTTTATATGAATAAAAAGCATACCTCCCATCTATTAGGATTAATCTTTAGAGGGTGCTTGAAGTAACGAGGATTAACATGAATAGAACACAACCAAACTATTACTTTCCAACCTTTTGGAAACTTGTAACCTGTTATAAAAACAACCCAATTTAATCTTCCGCTTACTTTACTAATCTATTGAGAATATTTTACTTCTTTTTTTTACATAAATTTGAGAAAAAATGAAATACCAGTGAACTTCGTATCCTTTTCCAGAGTCCTAAACATAAAGAACGTGCTACATTTGCAAGTCTAATAATTTCATCAATCACCTACATACATGTTATAAACATTAGATGATATAATTGGCATCATACAAATTAATGTGCATACTTAGAAATTGATAAGAACCAATGTGTATACTTACAAATTAATACAACAAACCATCCAAGTCTTCTCTACTCTTTATTGTGTCAAATATTGCCTCATGGTCTAACTCATGTACCTTCTACAAGATCTTGTTCAAAGGTCTACCCTCATATTTGATTAAATGAACATTCGTTACTATGACAAGGTTCGAGTAATGAAGAATATTTTGATGCATGTCAAAGTCCTGAAACATCCAAACATTAACACTCTTATGTTGGTACCTTCTAAGCTATGTTCCAGTAACAACCACTGAGCCTGTAGGGTATTAGATGTTTTCTCCATCTATAACTGGGGCCTCCAATTTATTTTTGGCCTCAACACACAACACAAGTAATAATTTATTCCCTCTTTGTTGCCTTCATTTGCAATAACTGCATAAACATGCCCTACATTGATATGTGCAGAAAATTAGATGAAATTAGTCAACATTACAAATACACATTGAAATTGGATGATTCCCTCAGAGGGCGATACGTGTGAAGTGGGATAAGATAACTTAACCACCATTTCTCGACCCATTCCTTTAACTCGCACTCATCCTAGGCTTGCATTATACATGAAGAACAAAAGAAAGCCATCTTCCACGTGTGGATACTCCATGGACCCACATTTGAGCTAAGGAAAGAGTGTAGCTTACTTGACCCTGTCAGTGTACAACAATCCTCATATGGTGCAATGTTGGTATCATTTATCAACCAAAAAAATCTAAAAACTAAAGACTTGCCTTCATTGCCTGGACCCATCAAAGCATTACACTACTCGACGATTGATTTTACATCTATCAACTTTGCATTGTCTTTATACTTTAACTCTTCTCATGCTAATGCTTTTTTGACACATGCTCCTACACCATCATTCTCCCCCTTTCCATGCGTGGCCTCACAAAAGTTTTGCATATGCTGAACATCTATAATGACACGCATCTTGCTCAACCAGTAGAACATCTGTGAGTTCTTGAACTATGCTGCATAATTATCTGACCATATTATATGCTGACTATATGCTATGCCCCTCTAAGCCAAATCACTGTAGAATAATTGAAAGCAACTTTTCATGAACTTTGGAGAATGTGTGTCATCATCACTAATATAAAAGTGGCACTCCCTCAATACCTTCCTTTGGTCCTTTGTACTATTAGTTGCATGAATGAATTCTATGTGCACAAATATAGAAACATGTGTGGAGCTGTAATATTATGATTGCACCTCACATTGTGGCTGTAAAGTGTAGTTCTCTACAAATTCGACCACTGAAACTATGCTACCAATTGGAAAGGTTTCCTTGCATAACTTGAATTGCAAGTCTAGCCATTGAGCTCTATGGGTATTCCTTGCATACTCATACACTATACTGTCATGAAATGTAGACATAAACTGATACACTGGCATCTTTTGAGTAACCAAATCACACCTTTTTTCTTGATTACCATACTTTGTAATGTATGCCACTATTTTATACTACTTGAACTTTACTAGTTGTTTTCCCACTTCATGTGTTCTTTCCATATGTTGACATATTGGCATACGTTGCAAGCCACTGTACTGACAAGCTAGTGAGCTCTCTAGCTTGTCAATGCTCACATGAATTTTTGGATGGAATGCCTTAAAGAAATGTGGTCTTGTGGCATGCCATGATTGCAAGATAGGCTCAAAATGGAAGCATGGACAAGGCATGTGAATTTTTTGAGAATAATGTTTTGGTAGACATGTATACAAAATGTGGTACCTTTGACAAGTTAGTGAGCTCACTAGCTTGTCAATGTGGTAGGGTTGACAAGGTAGGGGTTTCTTGAAAAAAATCCTCATAGAAATGGGGTATCACTTGTCAAACACTAGCTTTTCAATACGGTAGGGTTGACAAGGTAGGGGCAACTTGAAACAATTCCTCATAGAAATGGGGTCTCACAGTGATGTACATCATCATAAGACCTCATTTCTATGAGGCCATCATCGTGAGACCCCATTTCTATGAGGAATTTTTTCAAGTTACATCACTTTGAGACCCCATTTCAATGAGGCATTTTTTCAATCTGCCCCTACCTTGTCAATGCTCACATGAATTTTGGGATGGAATTCCTTAAAGAAATATGGTTTGGCATGACATGATTTCAAGATAGGTTCAAAATGGAAGCATGGACAAGGCATGTGATTTTTTTGACAATAATGTTTTGGTAGGCATGTATACAAAATGTGGTACCTTTGACAATCTAGTGAGCTCACTAGCTTATCGATGCGATAGGGTTGTCAAGGTAGGGGCTTCTTGAAAAAATACCTCATAGAAATAGGGTCTTCTTGAAAAAATGCCTCATAGAAATGGGGTCTCATGGTGATTTACATCACCGAAAAAATGCCTCATAGAAATGGGGTCTCACGGTGATTTACATCACCATGAGACCCCATTTCTATGAGGCATTTTTTCAAGAAGCCCCTACCTTGTCAGCCCTACTACATTGGCAAGCTAGTGAGCTCACTAGCTTGTCAATGCTCACATGAAGTTTTGGATGGAATTCCTTAAATAATTGTGGTTTGGCATGTCATGATTGCAAAATAGGCTCAAAATGGAAGCATGGACAAGGCATGTGAATTTTTCGACAATAATGTTTTGGTAGACATGTATGCAAAATGTGGTACCTTTGACAATCTAGTGAGCTCACTAGCTTGTCAATGCGGTAGGGTTGACAAGGTAGGGGCTGCTTGAAAAAATACCTCATAGAAATGGGGTCTCATGGTGAGGGACTACTTGAAAAACTTCCTCATAGAAATGGGGTCTCACAGTGATGTACATCACTGTGAGACCCCATTTCTATGAAGCAGTTTTTCAAGCAACCCCTACCTTGTTAGCCCTACTACATTGACAAGCTAGTGAGCTCACTAGATTTTCAATGCTCACATGATTTTTTGGATGGAATTTCTTAAAGAAATGTGGTCTTGTGGCATGCCATGATTACAAGATAGGCTCAAAATGGAAGCATGGATAAGGCATGTGAATTGTTTGACAATAATGTTTTGGTAGACATGTATGCAAAATGTGGTTCCTTTGACAAGCTAGTGAGCTCACTAGATTGTCAATGTGGTAGGGTTGAAAAGGTAGGGGTTGCTTGAAAAAATTCCTCATAGAAATGGGGTATCACTTGTCAAACACTAGCTTTTCAATGTGGTAGGGTTGACAAGGTAGGGGCAGCTTGAAAAAATTCCTTATAGAAAGTGGGTCTCACAGTGATGAACATAATCGTCAAACCCCATTTCTATGAGGCAATCATCATGAGACCCCATTTCTATGAGGCATTTTTTCAAGGTACATCACTGTGAGACCCCATTTCTATGAGGCATTTTTTCAATCTACCCCTACCTTTTCAACCCTACCATATTGAAAAGCTAGTGAGCTCACTAGCTTGTTAATGCTCACATGAATTTTTTGATGGAATGCCTTACAGAAATGTGGTTTTGCATGCCATGATTGCAAGCTAGGATTAAAATAGAATCATGGAGAAGGAATGTGAATTTTTTTAGAATAATGTTTGGGTAGACATGTATGCAAAATGTGGTACCTTTGACAATCTAGTGAGCTCACTAGCTTGTCAATGCGGTAGGGTTGACAAGGGAGGGGCTTCTTGAAAAAATACCTCATAGAAATGGGGTCTCATGGTGATGTACATCACCGTGAGACCTCATTTCTATGAGGAATTTTTTCAAACAACCCCTCACCATGAGACCCCATTTCTATGAGGCATGTTTTCAAGCATTCCCTACCTTGTCAACCCTACTGCATTGACAAGCTAGTAAGCTCACTAGCTTGTCAATGCTCACATATTTTTTTGTATGGAATGTCTTAAACAAATGTGGTCTTGTGGAATGCCATGATTGCAATATAGGCTCAAAATGCAAGCATGGAAAAGGAATTTTAATTGTTTGACAATAATGTTTTGGTAGACATGTATGTAAAATGTGGTACCTTTGACAAGCTAGTGAGCTTGTCAATGTGGTAGGGTTGACAAGGTAGGGGCTACTTGAAAAAAATCCTCATAGAAATGGGGTCTCACAATGATGTACCCTACCTTGTCAATGTGGTAGGGGCAGTTTGAAAAAATTCCTCATAGAAATGGGGTCTCATGATGATACTACCCTTACCTTGTCAACCCTACTGCATTGACAAGTAGTGAGCTCACTAGCTTGTCAATGCTCACATGAATTTTTCAATCTAATGCCTTAAAGAAATGTGGTCTTATGGTATGCCATGATTGCAAGATAGGCTGCACCTTTCCCCATGTTGCTAAGCCTTGAATAAAGAGTCTTGAAATAGTGGAGAGAAGGGTTATAATCCCTTGTAGGTAGACTAATCAAGGAAACATTTAAAATATATCCAAAAATTAGTGATGAGGTAAGTTTAGTGTTGAGGTAAATTTAGAAACAAATATGAAAACAAAAATAGATTCAAATATCTATCAATGTGGGAGGAGTATATTCCAGTTTTGTAGAGACATGTATGGAAAATTTGGTAGCATAGAAAATGCAATCAACTCTTTGAAAAAATGCACATCATCATGAGACCCAATTTCTTTGAGGCATTCTTTCAAACAGTTGATTCCCTTGTCTATGTTGTTTGATAAAAAAATTTGGTAGACATGTATGGAAAATTTGGTAGTGTGAACCCCAATCCTATTCCTGCACAAAGACAACAAACAAACACATTAGTGAGTTCATATGCAAGTTAGAAGAAGGATTCCCCATGAAATCCATTTACAATACTTAAAATAGGAAAATGAAGAACAAAACATCTAAATATGAATGAAATCCTAATTAAGCATGCAAAATCATGATCCCATGGGGGAGTTGATGCCAATTGGTGTGTCAAAATTAGCCCTTGCCCAACTCCTTTGTAAGATTTGTGATGATCTGTGGATGATTGAATCTCCTTGATGATATTTTGGCATAACCTAACTATGAAATGGACAGAATTAGCTCTCAATGTGAAGAGCGTAATTTTTCTCTAAGTGTGGATGAGGATGAAGTTGAGTATAGTAAGTTAACTCAAATTGTGGATACTAGAATGAGAGGAAGAGTCTCTCATTTCTAGATTTCCAAAATGGAAAAGAGAGTAAAAATAAGCAATGTGGGATCATTCAAAACCCAATGGCCAAGTGTCACTTGTCAGGATGTGAATGGTTGAGGAATGAGCACATTTTGGTCAATGTGCATGGTAAATGCCATTAGGTGGAATTTGAAATTGAGGAAATGACATATGAGAGGGAAAAAGGAATGAAATAAATGCCAATTGGATCAATGCACAAGGACATGTAATAGGAGTGAATGCATTGTTGGATGTACAAATCCACTTGGATTTTGAATTCAAATTTGAAGGAATATTCCTCCTTTTATTCCATGTTGAGAGAAAATAGGTAATTTAATAAATCAAAGTAATTGATTTATTATGCAAGTTGCATTCTCTAGAGGATTTTAGTGATTGAGATTAAATTAATCAAGATTTGATCAATTTAATGAGAGATTAGGCGATTTGTCAATTTTGATTCAAATTTATGAGTTGATTTAAATTAGAATTGAGAGGAAGGTGATTAATTAAATAATTTTTTTTTATTTATTTAACTAAAGGGGATAATTTTAGATTAAGTCAAATAAGGTTTAATTTATTTAATTTAATGAGAAGACTTTAGGGATTTAATCGAATAAAATGAATTATTTAATTAGAAGGGGATTTTAGGGTTAATTAAATTAAATTGATTAATTTAATCAACAGAGGAGAAAGACCTAATTAAATAAATAATGATTTATCTAATTTAAGAGACAAAATATGATGATAAGCTAAGAGTGTGATTCAGGAAGAAATTTCATTAGTAATAAGGATCAAGTGTGCTGGATCGAATTGTATATTTTTCATGTCTACATTGTCTACATGTTGCCCCTCTTTGAAGCAATGTACTTATTGCATTGGTTCAAAGAATAAACTACTGTGATCAAAGTTCAAAATTTCTCAAATTTTTAGATGCCCCACTATTGCCCCAACAAAAGGATTATGCTGGTATATTGCCCCCTCGAGAGATCGGACAATTTTTTTTAATTTTTCGATGATCTCGCGAAAAAAAAGACAAGGTGCCCGACACGTCCAAAAAATGCCCCAGGATGCCAGAAAACATGTTAGGACACTAAAAAAGATGTGAAATGGTCCTCGATTGGACCAAAATAGGATCAAGGGACCAAAACCCTAGCTGGATGGCCAAATAAAGTCAAAAAATTCTAATTTGCAGGCTTAAATAGACCTTGAGGGGTCACTTTCAATACAGTTGCACCTTTAGCCTTTATAATTTTTTGCATTTTGAGCTCTAATCCCGATCGAGATGGCATAATGATAGCTTCCCACACATGTGTCGGAGAGAGTACAAGTGCACCAGCGGCTAGTCGGCGCAGGACTTGTGGTATGTTCCCTCATCCTGACTTTTAATTTCTCATTTTTTGTGCATTAGATGCCTGACTGGCAATGGAAAAATGCCCGGGATATCATTGCACGACAGTTAAAAGGATTCAACTCACACAACTTGGATCTTGAATACAGTTGTTTAGGAATGGAGGAATTTTTTACCAAAAATAGATGCACCATACATGCACACACTCAGATTCAAAGTAGTTAATGTTGATTTACATTTGAAATTACAACTGCCCCTTGTTTTCTATGACTAATCACACTTGAGTGTAAAATGTTCATGAACCAGAGGTTCCAGGTGACCAAATTCTTCAGTGTCTTGAAATTAGGTAAACCATTTTCCCAACCGAGCTGCCATTTGTTATACCTTGCATAACCACCCCATATTAACTTTGGTCAAAATGGGTGCCCCTTATTTCTTGTCCTTGGTGTTTTTGATTGGGACTTAGGAGTTGTTCTTTTCTCCTAAGTCTTTTGTCTTGTCTTTTTCTCTGGCGGAACTAGAACCGAAATGGAACCTGAATTTGGAACTTCCATAGGTTTCATGTCCTGATTTCATCCTGACTCTGCTTCTGTTTTGTTTCCTTTTTATTTCTCATTTCTCGTTTCTTCATTTTGGGACAAGCTCAGTCTTGGTCCTACTTCCTTTGTTTGTTTTTTGTTTTGTCATGTCGATGTCATTTTCCTTTGACGGGATTGGATCCAGATCAGATTCTGAACTTGGAACTTGACAAGTTCTCAGTTTGATCCTCATCCCGCCTCCGCCTCTGCCTTTGCTTTTTGTTCGTTTCATTTCTTTTGGGCTTGGTTCCAATTTTCATCCCAACCCCGCTTGTTTCCTTTTGTTTGTTGGCATTTCTTTGTCTTTGGCAGAACTAGAACCAAAAACGAAACCAAATCGGGAACTTGTCAAAAGTTCCCCGACCGGTTTTGATCCCGATCCCGCCCCCGCTTTCTTTTCTTTCTCCACTTTACTTCAGTTACACAATAGTTGTGTGCTTGTTCCCATCGTGATCTCATGCCTGACCAACCGTATTAATGGAATTAATTGCAAGCCCTCCACACATGTGAAATCAAATTCATAACCTTAATTAAGGTTAATTTGCTCACTATTATTGTTGCTTAAATTGTAATAGCGAACTAGAGCTGAGATAGAGAAGGAGGAGCACGATTTTGGTTGAAAAGAAAATATCTATGCATGGATTGGATCAGGTTTCATCCTGTTGGGTAGCGTTTGAGGTAGGTGGGCTTTCTCCCACTTTGTTTCGCTTTTCATTTTTGTTTGTTGCCTTGTGTTCTTCGCACATTCGCGAGAATTTTCTTGTGAATCTTCGCTTGTTTATGTGTTTGTCTTAATTTTACCTTTTGGTTTTCTTTCCCTTTTTGTTTTGTTTTGTTTCTTTTCTTGTTTTTTTTCTTGTCGCGGTCATTTTTGTGTTTGGTGGTATTCGTACTACTGTGCCCTAGTTTTTAGGGTTTTATCTTTAACAGGTTTTTGAGGGCTTTTAAAGGTCTCAAATATGTCAGAGGACTTGTTCCATTTCATTCGTGGATCGGTTCAATGATTTTCATGTTGGGTTTGATGCCCTAAGATTCCTGAGTCGACCAATTTTTTAAAAATAGAGTTTTTTGCACACTATTTCAATTTAAAAATCATGCCCTAGCTAGTGGTCTAACCTCGGTCATATGAATGATGAATTTAGGCCTTTATCCCAGGCCTCCTTATCCCCTCATATGACCTCATTTTGAATACTTGGTTAAGATTGCGCCATGCTTAATGATAGTGGGCGGAAGCGGATCTAGGAATGGATTCGGCCCATAAATGTCCTTTTGAAAGTTCAAATTTGATTATGAGCCCGCTCCCGATGAGCTTTTAACTTCATTTTACATCCTTTGCACTCGTGAAACTGGAACCAGAATGGAGGTAAGATTTGGAACTTTATAATGTTCCAGGTCTATTTTTTGCTCTGATTTAGATGTTTGTTATGATTCTGGATCCGACTCTAGTGTTCGTTCCGACCCCATTCCCGATTTCAATGATGATCCTGAACCCAATCCTGCCAATACTAGAGGCTTTTAAATATTGATTCCTTTCTTGGTTCCGCCTCCGATAAACCTTCAAATTTTATTAAGTGTAAAAGGCTACCTAGGGAAGGACAAAGCAACATGAAGGGTAAGTCATCTAATATTGATTTTCATATTTTCTATTGATCTAATCCAGGGTTTTCTTGCAGAAATAAACAATGTCAAGAGTATTTGCAGGAGGTTCACAAGTGGGAGGCCAAGCTGTAGAGAGTTCAAGATAGGAGAAGCCAAAGAAGATAAAGGTGGAACAACTACCTTATACTTTAAGATATAAACATCAGAATGCTACTCCCACAACTAACAAGCTTGATTCAAGATGCTCGTACATTACAAATACTAACTTGGGATCCTTTAATTGTGAGGATTTGGCTCTAGAAACCTTTGCAGAAGAAGTGACTAGTAGGACATAAAGAATAGTCCAATCAAGGCTAGCACATGTCACTCATTTTCCTCTATCAGTTCAATGCCCAAAGCTTATTTTGACTGCAACAGGGGCTTATAACTCAGTGTCAAGGTAGTGCATGGACCAAAAAGGGAATGCCATAATTGATCTATCCCCACAAATGATGAGGTTCATGTTCAATGCACCTACCCCAAGGAATCCTCGATATTTGATTGAAGTGGAGGCATTGCAAAAATTCAATAAGGATAAAGAAGCCAAATGATTCCACATGAACATGAAGTGGTTGAGTACTAAAAAGAAGTCCTTAACAAAGGTGCTTGAACAACCTAAAAGACACAACTTCAAGAAGGAAGTGGATGATTTTATTTTAATTCTTTCAAGGGTATTTGGTAAGAAGGACTCTTATATTTCAAAGAATGGATGTTCTTGTTTATAGAGGCTATTTTTGATGGTAGACAACAATTTGATTGGTACATGATCCTATCTGACAATTTACACAATTAAATATTGAATGTGAGGGAAACAAAGACCTTCTTCATGACTTCTTATGTCATTTATGTTGCTGTCGGGATGGGTGTCTTCGCTGGGTTGAATGTTGTAGGAGTTTTGGGAGAAGCTACAGGACAACAGAAAGTTTGGAATCATTATGACCAATTGACTCTGCAAACCTCAGAGCTACACCATATAAGGGTTAATGATGCATTCCTCTATGTCATCATCAATAGATTGACTAGGGATGTTGGATTCATATTGAGTAGAGATGCCATGTCCTTCATAACTCAATGGGGACATTGGTATATTCAATATCCTAAGTTCTCATATATCAGATTGGATGGATTTGATAGCCATTCACAGTTACTCCCAAGATGTTGCAGTGACAAGATTGTCCTCATGGAATTCATATATCAGGCCCTAAGATTCAATGCTATATTTTCTATCAAGCATAAGTCAGGGTGCCACAAGTTCCCTATAAAGTTGGGGGAATATTGTTGTCTTCACAATGTGGTTGCAAAGGAAGTATGTGAAGAGTTGAGTTATTTGAATTTGGGATTGTATACATCCTAGAAGAATTTTGATCTGGAGAGAAAAATGAATGCCCTAAATTCTATTATTTTTGATAAATATTATAATTTGTTGGAGGATTTTTGGGTTGACTAGGAGGATGACTATGATGTTAGAAGGAGCTATGAAAGTCTAACCACCCCATAGATGATTGAGTATGGGGTGAAGGAAGACATCCTTGACACACTATCAGATGATGGTGTAACTTTGGATCTAGGATATGAAGCAAAAAGAATTGGTATGAAGGACGTGGCCCCCATTAATTGGGATGAGGATGAATCCATTGATATTAAGCAGATTTCCAAGACAGTAATGGATAGGAGCATACAATGGGTGGTAATGAGAATCAAGGAGCCACAAGATCAAGTTTCAAAGAAAAGGAAAGCAGGGGAAACTAAATATTATCAGATGACTAAGAGAAGAGTAGCTCCCAAAGAGAAATTAGAGCATCTACCTCCCATATCTAGAGGAGATGCTATTCCAGAAATATAGGAAGTCTATGAATCACAAGGCAGGAAGACCACAACAGTTGGAGAAGGCTCTTCTTCTCGACCTTCTCTCATTGAAGAACCTAGCAAAGAAATACCTGCAGGTAGCCTTCATGAACAAGAAAAAACTCTGAAAGGAAAAGAGAATGAAGTTGAAATTCATGATAGAGACACTAATTCAGAAGAAACACATTCTGATTATGAGATTGCTAAAGATATGTCTGCTAAAAATGTTGAAGTAGAGGTTGAGATTGAACATGTCCTTACTCTGGAAGATCAGTGGAAATAGTTCGAGGATGAAAAGAAGGAAGCATATGCTAAAGCATAAACCGAGGCATTGGCAAAGAAATAAGAAGCCAAAGCCAAAGCCAAAGAAGATGCACTAGCAAAAAAAAAGAAGTTGAAGCCAAAGCCAAAGTAGATGCACTTTCCAAACAACAAGAATTGGAAGCTTTAGCAAAGGTCAAATAATTAGCAAGGCAACAAAAGGAGAAGGAGGATTTTTTGCTGCAACAAAGGGAGATAGAGCGGAAGGCTAAGGAAGAGAGAATTAAGTCAACTTTGCTACAAAAGATCCATGAGTTGGAAGAAGAGAAGGCTCAACAAGAAGAGAAAAAGAAGCTCTTGAAGCTAAGTTTAAAGAAGTAGAATAGGCTCAGAGGAAGAAAGAAGAAGAAGAATTAGAATTAAAAAGAATAGAAGAAGAGAAGTAGGCTAAGATTGATCAAGAGGCAGCCAAGGCATGGGCAAGGGTGGAGGAGCTAGAGAAACAAAGAGATAAAATATTGGAGGAGATTAGAAGAAGAACAACTAGCCAAAGCTGAACAAGAAAGAGAAGCAAAAGCTAAGGCTAAAGAATTAGCTAAGGAAAATGCAGAAAAGGAGAAACAACAAGAAGTTGACTCTCAACCCAAAGCAACGCTTTCACAATCCCTCTCTCCTGCCACATCTTTTTCCACTTAGATGAAAACTCCCCTTGCTTCCTCGACGTGGCTAAAGCTTAATTTACAGAAGAAACAGATAGTGCAACCATAGCCCCTTAAATGGGATGATGTCAGTAAAGAAATAGAAAAGGAGAGGCCAAAGAAAAGGGCTAGAGTTCTCCATTCCACTAGATTAACGAATTTCAAGGAGATTATTGTTGAATATTTTATCCCCATGGTTGACAAGGATAAAAAAGATATGCAATTGAGTGATTACCAATTGGGTACTGTAAATCTAGGAAGACCCACAAGAAACCATAAACTGGACTTAATTGATATTGTTACTTCATCCACCAAATCAAGGATGGTCAAGGATAAGAAAAATAAAGATGAGCTCAAGTCACAAGTGGATCAATTACATAAGGTTTTGAAAGACTTTTCTTCCCTTATCTCTTCACAGTCTACTGCTCCTAAGACACTTATTTTGCTGAGTAAGAAAGATGTTGATAACTTGGTTGAAATGAGGAATAAGGTAGCAATGATGGATAGATGGATTGCTAGATTGAACCAAGAAGTAGAATATTTGCTTTTTTAAGGTTGAAATGTTCATAAAGAGGCATTAGAATTGGTTAATGACATGTCACGCATGTTGAAACTCTTGGGAAACAAGAGGAGGAATATTCAAGGCACACAAGGAAGCTGAAAGATATCAATAAGCTTCCCAAGCAAGATTTGTTTGAAAAATCCATCCTTGAGGAAGACAATGCATACTTTTTTGAAAAGACTATTAGCATCATCAGGTTCCAGTCTTTGTTTATTTTGGGGCACAGGAATGAGGTGCAACAAGCTAGAAAGAATCTCAATGAGTAGGTTGAGGAATTAGGAGCAAGTATTTCCATACTTGTTAATGATGGCATCCCTATTGAAGATGGCCTCCTCCTTGATAAAATCAACGAAAAATGGAGTGGTAGATTTGAAAAAATAATGCAGAAAGGGGATGATGGCGATGACCTCTTGATGGATAGGCTTATGGATGTTAAGGAAGAGATAAAGGTTGCCATAAGGGAGCTCATCAAACTTAAAGATATGAAAGAGATTGCCTCCTATGAACTAGAAAGAATAAATTTTGAAGATAGCTGGGTAGATGGGCCAGATATAGATATGCTTCAACAAGTGATCAACAGTTATGATGAGTATATGTTGGAGCAGAAAATGCAAGAATAAGGCTGCAATACACCTGTTCCTTGGCCAAATCAGCAACAAGAAGGCACAATTTTTTGGACATGTTTATTTCCTATTTCGTAGGGAGGTGACATAAAATCAACTAAAGATCTCAACAATTCCACCTTTCTCCCTTTGAACGCAGGTTTTGACAAAGAGTCTTCAATCAATAACTAAAGATCAAAAATGGATACTCATCCTACATTTCCCTAGTCGCCCCCATGATTTGTGGATCTAAATTTTGATGAGATGAATTGGTGCTAAATAAGTTTATATATAGAATTTATCTCCAATTTATAAAGTTCGGCTCATTGAAGCAAGATTAGCCACCTAAAGGAGATAGAACATAGTTTACAATTTTTCAGAAGCTTTTTACAGTTTATGCAAAGTACTTGGACACATTTTCTTTACAAGTTTTAATATAGTTATGCTATTTTCCATAATTAGTTTAATGGTAATTTTGAGGAATCATAGTCATTTGTATGCCAATGAATTTTGTGCATAAGTGTTTCTTATTTGATGAGAATCAATAGAAGACTCTAAATTTAAGACTATTTCATTGAATTATTTGTGAATGCAAGTTCTTTATATTTTTTGATCTATGAATTTTGGTGATGAGTTGCTAATATGTTCTGGTTTGATCTCGGATTTGATGATGATGAATGGTAGTACGTCTTGAATTAGCACTATGAATGAATGCAATAGTACAAAGTGTTCTATGGATTGTATCATTCTGAAGTTTTAGTTATTTGAAAGGAAAACTCATTACAAAATCTATATGTGTGAATAAAGAGGAATTTGCATTTATAACTTGTTGTTCTATGCTTTGTTCTATCTTTTTATATTTATTTACACCCGAAAATGTTAAGATTAGTTTGAATTATGGAGTTTGTATCCTTTACCAGTAGACCCCTTGAACATTACGGTTGCATGGACTACTGAACGAAACAACACAGTTGAGAACCAACTACAAAGACCTTGTAAGATAGGTGGTTTTAGATTAGTTATCTTTTTTCAAGAGAAATAGAGTAGAAATATTTTGTTTAATGTTGTTCTATTTTGACCATCAACACTACACGTCTCTTGTCTGGTGGTCACCATACTGGCCTACACTGAAATGCATCACATTTCACATCTATTGCAACTTAACACTAGGTTCTATGGGTAAACGTTCTTATTCACATACACATGCATATATCACTCATTCATTGAAGACATACACATTCATGCACAGTAAACATGTTTTGGATTTCTTCACACACCAAAAATAATATCTTCCTTTATTTATATTAAGTGTGGGTCAATAGGCCCTTATTTACAAAAGCTTATTGTTACATTAGTCAATTTTATCATTCTTAGAGAGAGGACACTCCTATGGGTCCTCATCAGAATTTACATCAATTTTCTTAGAAGAGGAGGGTTGAGCACGTAGGCTCTCATTTTCCTCTTTAGTTAATAAGGGTGTATTTGGTCCATACCCTAGGGGCCAATCTCTGATTGCAAAAAGCTTCTTAATCTTAGGAGTTTGCTTCAACTCCTCAATATTCTTGCCCCTCTCTAGCTTAAGTCAAGTGAGGGCTTGAGCTAGAGTCTCATCATCAAGAATCTTGGGATGAACCTCAGATTTGGTGTTTTCTTCTACTACGAATTTCTTGTTCGAGGTCCTAACGGTCTTCCCTTTCTTCCTTCCTGACTTAGACCTTCCCATACCCACATTCAATCTAGGTTTGGTTAATCCTCATGACAACTCAATTTGGTCAAGGGTCAACTATCCCCTAGTCATGGCTATTGTGGACTCAAAAGGCCTAGAGTTGAACCCTAAGCTCTGATACCAAATATAATAACCCATTCTAATTATTACTTAATTATATTATTTCAAATGACATTATGAATATTAAACTTTAAAAAGACATCACTAAGCAGCTATTTTTAATCTTAGAAACACATGTCTAATTAAAATGAGTCAAATGTATATATATATATATTCATTTTCAATGTCATTTACAATATCCAAGCTGACATGGTTCATTAGGCTGCATATTCAATACAATATACAATTTTTGGCCAAACTAGACACTGAAATTATTAGTTTTTTAACTAAATCTTCACATTCGGGCACCTATAGCGGTTAAACCATGAGGAATTTGAAGATGATGAAAACTAGAGTCTCATCACATTTTTTCTGTAGATTCTAAAAATATTTTTTTGAAAATTTTTGGAATCAGATTGCACCTTTTATTTCATTTCCCACAAAAACTATTTTTTTTCAGAAAACAACATTTTTAAAAAGTGACGCTCACCGTATACAACATAAATTTTTTTGTATGAAGGATAAAATTCTAATTTTTTCAAATTTAGATTTGTAACTACAATATCTAGCACTTTCATCTGGTCTCATATTTTTTTATTGAATATTTTTTCCTTAATCAAGTTTTGAAGTCAAACCAATTTCAATTCAGACATAGGTGGACTGTATACAACATAACTTTTTTTTGTATGTATCGAAATTCAATTTTATTTTTTTAATGGATCAAGGACATCAATACCCAGCACGAACATTATTTTTTAAATTTTATTTTGATAATATGCTATTTTTCCACATGTGCAAAACAAAGAGCTTGATTTTCAGTGAAAAACCTATGTTTAATAAAAGTAAAAAAACACATACATAATAAAACCAAAACATATTAAAATTATATTCATTAGATAGCTCATTCTAAGAAATACCATCTTCTAGTTGTGTTTGTGAAGTCTCCTCCATTTTCATCCTCAACCCGAGCTTCGAAAGGTAGAAATCTGCTAAAATTTGGAAGAGGGGGAGAAGGGCAAAAAAGGGGGGTTTGACCGAACCCCCCTTTGAACAAACCCCCCTTTGCTCGAAAGGGTTAAGGGGGGTTCATTTGAAGGGGGGTTTTCTTTAACCCCCCTTTCTTTTTAATTTTCCATTTGTTTCTATGAAGAAACGTGACATCATAGGGTTCGAGCGAACCCACCATGCAAAAGGGGGTTCACTCGAACTAGGGGTTCGACCGAACCCCTCTTTTGGGTTCGTGTGAACCCCCTAGTTCGAACAAACCCTTTAAACCATGAAATTTTGAATGTGTGAGAATTTTTACAAATTTCCTTCCTCATCAAAATTGCAAACCACTATTATGGGTTTACCCTTACATCATAGTCCATGATAATCATAAAAACATCCAAGTTTTTATCTTGATGCTCGCTTCCACTGGTGGACGAGAACATGGTTGAAGCACTTTACTGCCAAACCATGAAGCTTACGCTTCCCTGGAATTCTTCCAACTTGAAGAATACTCAACCCTGCACAAAATTTTTAGCAAGAGAATAATCTGCAAGGTGGAATCTAGTGTGTGCCCAAACATCAACATGCATCTCTATCTTTGATTAAAAAAATGCAAGGTCTATGCTAGGAATGGAAAAGAGTGTTATCAAAAAGTCCATACATACATAATGGGATAATTTCTTGGCCAAGCATATAAATTTAGTTGCAACAACAAAAGATAAGTTTTGGGTAAAGCAAAACTTATACCCTTTGAACTCCATTTCAACACCCATCTCAGAACCTGTAAATTTCAACAACACAATTTATTATTTAGAAACTATCTGCCCTCTAGTAGAATCTACCCTTATGTGCTCTAGTCTACTTAGGTGTTTTTGATCTACGAAACAAGAGAACGATCTTTACACACAATCCATAGAAAAGTAATTCAATCCTCTTAATTTCTTAACTAAGTAAATTCAAAAAAATAATTCAATGGATTTTTTCAATATGTATTATCCATTCATTTCAAACACATGTCACATGATTACATTCAACCAAATTTAGTATTAATTTAAGAATAAATTAAATAAGTAATAAAATAAGAAATGTCACAAGTATATGTATGTGTGTAGACGATAGTATATGTGCATACACGGGTATGTGCAAGATCATCATGGAAAAAAAAGGCCCTTAAGTGGCAATAAAATTCAGAAAATCAGAGTTAGGCAACTTGACGTAAAAATTTGAATAAGTTATCTATATTATTTCAAAAATATGTAAGAATAAAATATGTAGAAAATTGAATGTAGTTTCTAATCTACTAGTTTTTTTTTTAAAATCTATTTGGTAAAAATTTGAAATTTCAATGCAATATTACTTAAATTTCAGGGAAAAAATAAGAAGTAGGTGTATATCTGACCACCCTAACCACAATAAAATGATAATTTTTTTTATAATATTTTAGATATAAGTAAGGGACTCATGTGCCGATGTGATGCATATTTGTTTGTAATTGTTTTCTAAGTAAATAATTAATTATGATTTTTTTATTACAAATTTTGAAAAATATAAAAACTCATATGTCTAGCCACCTTAACTTGGTCAAAACTTCATGAAATTCATTTTTTTTAATCCTATAGTATGTGAAGCATAGAATGTGACACATGTTTTAGATTCAAAAAATGTGATACCATTTGAAAGATATAGATTTTTTTCAATCAGCCTATCAATCAGGACTTTAGACGTAATTCAAATAGAAAATGAATAATAATTATTTATTAAATTCAAAGTAAAGCATAATTTATATTGGTGGAAAGCTGAGAATCTCCTTTAAAAACCCTTTTCGTTTCATCAATTTTGGGTAAAAAAAAAAGTCGTCAGCCACATGGGCCATCATATCACTTAGATATCGCCACTTTTTGGCCCATCATGATCCTGCACATACCCACACATATGTGTGTTGACTTAAGTTATTAATTTGTACATATATTCTAAAATAAAAACCATTATAACATATTACTTTCATTCAAAAAATATGGTACAGATTGTCATATTGTTTGATAGTATTACAAGATGTAAATTTGCACTTTTCAAAGAAATAAGAACAAATATATTTGAATAGTTTTCACACAATGAGGTGCTATTTGTATCAAAAAAATACTATTTGTATAACAACAAAAGTAGTTTGCAGAAGTTTATAAGTTACTGGGCCAATGTATCTCATTAGCAATTTCAAGTTAACTAGTTCGATATATAAACAATCAATGTTTCTATCAACCTGAATATACAATATATTTAAACAACACTATATCTTTTGTGAAAATAAAAGAATTGAACTACATTACTTGTTGTTTCAGAACCAAAATAAATATATGAATCTAGGAAAATTCTATCATTGATCGGGTTTGGGGAAAATCATACTTCTGATGGTGTCAATTATAATGTATGTATTTACCCAGTATCACTATCGATTTAAAAAATGACTAATCAATCATACGACTATTAAGATTCATTAACATCATTATCTAAGGTCGACACCTATTCTTGTTGATCATTGGCCTCTGTGACATTTGTGCCATGAGACATTTTGGGTATCATTCGCAAGAATGACACTATGCCTGTAGTGAGGTCTAATAAAAATAATTATTGTGAACATTACATGAAAGCAATATCAATTGGAACCATTCTGATGAACAATTAAATTTGTAAACAAATGGTCCATTGATAGTTGATGATAAAGATTGAGCTACCTTATGAAATTAAAATTGAACAATATAATCATTTGACCTTCATTCAATAGGAACAAGGTGACAAGCTTAAATACAATGACATTTAAACACCATTCTATGAACGATTGTCAAAGCATTGCACCCATATGGGTGTGGATTACCGCTCAACCTAGCCAGCAGGAGAATCACATCAGTGAAGAATATCATTAGAAATATCATTCATCCCTTATAGGGTGACGATATACGATTTAAAATCCTATTTCTTCTTACAAGAAAAACAACACTAATAGCTATCAGATTTCATCTAATTAACCATGTATTGGTAACCAAAAGATACATGCAAGAAATAAATGAAAGAGGTAAAACAAATATTTTATATAGGGCTTAGCCTAGTTTGGCTATCATGTCGATAGGAAGATTATGAAAAGATATGGTGCATGCAAACCTTGGTCGATAAGGACCTTGCAACATGTTTCAAGAAAAAAATGGTCAATCTTCAAAATGAAATACCCTAATACAAGAAAATTACAATTGCAGAGAATGAGTATCTAATATTTTTCCTTCTACTTGAATGAAATCGATAAAAGTAAAGGAAAATGGAAGTTACGATCAGATTTGAAAGCAATTTTTAAGCATAAACTACATCAAACGACTATTTTTACCTCTACTCGTGGCTTTCCTTGGCTCTTTCCCACTTTTCTATATGGGTCAATGCACTAGATTTTGATTTTTCCTTTTTTTTTTGTCACCATTTCTAGACCTCGTCCGATTCCTACCCAAGTATGTCATGTTACCAAAATGGGAATACATGTTTCCCTTACCTCTTTGTAGAATTATGGGAACCATTTCCTTCATAATTATCATTAATTTTGGCTACCAAACTATTCAAATTTGAATATCTTGCCATAATCGAATGCAGGCCACTATCATATTATCATATATTTTATTCTCTTTTCATTTATTATCAAAATTTAATAACAATATTTGATGAATTTGAACTCATATTTAATTTCAAAGAGTTCACATATGTTTATATATTTATATATACGTTCTTGCATATATATGTATATGTATATGTTTATATATATATTTATCACTATTTCATGTTTATAGCATTATAATGTGGAATCACTTTCAAACAAAGAGACAACTTTTGTTATTATTCAAAAAATGGTTTTTCAAAGGAAGTAGTTTTCTTATCCTTCAAGAATGCCTTTTTATACAAACATTTTTTAATCATGCTATCATTATCTTTTCAATTTTTCAAAAATATAAGATCGAAATAGACAATTAAATAAAAAATCACATGTATATCACCCAAAAGCTTACTTTTTCAATGATTGAATCAAGTCATTATAATCTTCTAATATATGCAGTTTCAAATGCAACTATCATGTCATTTTGTGGTGTGTGCACAACCATATTCTATCAAGCTTACTATTCAATCCGGCTAAACGATCCTACTTCAACCATGTTCTCATTCTTCAACCCGTTTCCCTGTATTTGCATGAACTTGCACTTACACAGTTCATCAATAAAATTCAATCATAATAAAATATAAGATAGTTCAAAAGGTCACATGGTCAAAAGATAATCATCTTCTTTCAAACATTTCATAAATTATATCTAATTTCCATTCAACATATTGAATTTCCTCAATAATCCAATTTATCATATTATAATTTTAATTGTAATAAAAATTGGGTTATGATAATATTTCTTGCTAAGATTGGTTCTATTGTTGTGAGCCTAGTTAGGTGATTTAAAGGATAGTAACACCCAATTTTTTAAATTAGAGATAAAGAAAGAAAATAAAATCAAGGTGGATATAAAAAAAATGTAGAATTATCCTCTTGGTGCTTACCCTGTGAGAAGGGGTTAGGCACCGAGGGGGTGGAGAATAGGAAGGGGGAGAGATTCTAAAAGGGATCTCTGAAGATACATGACCTCTAAGGAAAAATTAGTGATTAACTGCCATAGGAAACGATAAAATGAGTAATAAAACCCCAAATTAATCGCAACCATAGAAAAAGGAGATAAGACAACCATAAGAAATATTAGAGAACAAATTGAATTGATAAGAAAATTAAACATGGCTAGCCCAAATGGAGAAGAGAGAAGAAAATAATAAATGATTTAAAGAGAATAAATGCATTGCGGAAGGATGGAAATTATGGAAATAATGAGAAGTGAGCATGCCAAAGAGGGTGCTATTGAGCATGTCGAAGGGGGTGCTGCCAAGGAAAAGAGAAAAGAAAATAAAGAAGAAGATTGGGAAACTCCATAAAGATCAGGAAAATGTTAGGAAAAATTAGAACAACTCCTAACCAACTTATAAAGAAAAATATTAATGTGGTTATGGTGAATCTAGAAGATTGTTATTAGAACCTTGTAATAATACAAAGAATCCATTACTACTACAACATTCAAATAGTCCAATAACTAAACCAGACTTATCAAACATTACCATCAACCTAGATGATAGATTTATGAAATTTCTAAAAGCTCTAGAGAAGACCTGGTCAATTCAAGAAGAATATTTAGAAGAACTAATCAATAGAAGAATACAAAAACTAAAGAGGAACAAATAAGGAAAAAAAAGAAAATAAATTAAATTTGGGCAAAGAGTTATGTTTACAAATAAATAAAATGATACTAACAAATAAGAAAGTGAAAATAAATCTTGAAGAGGCACAACCCCCCAACCAAGATCCATCCCCTTAGTCATATAAGAGTCAAAGAATTTAAGAGAAGAGATATCACAAGACACAAAAATAAGAAAAAAAGAAGGAAAAGAAGTAGCATGGTTTAAGAAATACTGAGAAAATAATATTTTTATATAAAATTAACAAGAGACAAAGGTAGAGAACAAAAACTTCACATTGTTAGAAAGATAAATAAAAAGAAAGAAGAAAAGCATAGTGTGAACCCCTAAACCTGCAAATGCACAAAGACGACAAACATTGTTAGTGTTAGATCAAAATGCATGCAAATATGAAGGATTCCCCATGAAATCCACCTATTTAAGCTAATATTAGGAAATGAAGAACAAAACTTAGATAGTATGAAGATAAATCCTAATCTAGCCAATAGAATGATGATCTTATGGGGGAATTGGTGCCAATGATGTGTTGCAATTAGCCCTTTCCCAATTCCTAAGTAGCAATGATATGTGAATTTTGAAATGGTCAAATCTCCAAAGAGATTTGAGAATAACCTTGGTGCAAATATGAAAATATGAGGAATGTATGGATGAAATGAACAAAATTAGTTCTCAATTGTAGAGAGTAGCTTTGCATATGAATTGTGGATGAATATTGAGGAGAAGAGACTCTAATTTATAGATTCAAATCTTGGAAAAGATAGTGGAAATAAGCAATGTGGGATAAAAGATAATCCAATGGCATTGTGCCACTTGTCCACATGTGATTGGAGGAGGAATGAGCACATTTTGGCCAAAGTGTCAATTAATGCAATTAGGTGGCATTTCAAATTTGAGAAATGACATGTTGAAGAGGGAAAGGGAATGAAGTTAATGTCACTTGGCTCAAGGTCAAGGACATGTAAGAGGCATTGAATGCCTTGTTGGAAGGACCAAGTCCACTTGGCCTTTTTGAATTCAAATGAGGGAATATTCCCTTTTGATGCTTTGTGAGGGAAAATAGAAGAATTAATAAATCAAAGTATTTGATTTATTGTGCAACTTGCATTCTCTAGAGAAATTTAGTGAGAGGGATTAAGTTAATCATGGATTTGATTAATTTAATGAAGAATTAGGTGACGTGACAATTTTAGACTTAGATTTATGAATTAATTTAAGTCAAGAATTGAGAGGAAATGACTTGTGAAATACATGATTTGATTTATCTAACCAAGAAGGAATATGTTAGATTAAATCAAATAAGATTTTAATTTATTTAATTTAATAGGAGCACTTTAGAGATTTTAATTAAATAAAATGATTTATTTAATTAAACAGATATGCAATGGTTAATTAAATTAATTGATTAATTTGATCATTGAAAGAGGAAGACATAATCCAATAGATAGTGATTTATTGAATTAAAAGATAGAATACGATGAAATGCTGAGAATATGATTTAAGAGGAAACGTTGTTAGTAATCGGGATCAGGTGTGCCAAAACGATCTTGTACATTTTCCATGTCTACATTTTTCCCCTCTTTGAAGCAATCTACTTGTTGCATTGATTCAAAGAATAAACTGATGTGATCAAAGGTCCGAGATTTTTGAAAAAAAATTCAAATGCCCCACTGCTGCCTTAGGGGAAGGATATTGTTGGATATTGCCCCCTCGAGAGATCGGACGAAAATTTTGAATTTTTAGATGATCTCGTGAAAAGGATGACAAGGTGCTCGGTAGGCCATAAATGCCCCAAAATGCCAGAAAAATGCACTAAAATGCCAGAAGGGATGCAAAATGACTCTTGGTTGGATGAAAACAAGTTCGGGGGACAAAAACTCTAGCTGGAAAGGCCAAATTAGGTCAAAAAACCCTAATTTTTAGGCTTAAATAGACCTCGAGGGGTCATTTTCAATTCATTTGCAATCTTAACCTTTAGAAAATTTCACATTTTAGCTCTGAGTCTTAGTCAAAATGGCGCAACAATAGCTTCCCAGGCATGTGTCGGAGAGGGTTCGGACGCACCAGTGGCCAATCGACGCAGGACCCATGGTATGTACCCCTATCCAACTTTTAAATTTATCATTTTACGTGCATTTATTAGGGTTTAAGTTCTACACAAAGTGCATGACGCCATATGGCACCGCAAAAAGTGCATTATTGCAACCACGCGGTCCCCTGTTGCACCGCATATGCGAAGTGCGTCGCGCGGGCCACTTTGCAATTTAGCATTTAGTTAGTCAAAAGTCTGTCGCATGTCCTTACTCCACCGCATGGCATAGTTAGGAATTTAGGATTTTCGTTAAGGAGGACTGCATATGAAAAGTGCATCGTGCGGGCACTTTGCGACTACCAAAATGGCAAACTCCATCGTGGCAGTGCAGTTTGGAACTTTCCAAACAGCGCCGCATTTGCTAGTTTAGGGAAAATTTTAACTTTGAAATGCAATGAAACTTTATTTTTTCTGACACGACGACCTTCCCTGTGTAGGAGGAGCCTGGTGTACTTTACTCGTAGGAGCACCGATGGCCGGTGCTTAGCAGACTAGGGGCTATGCTCGAGTTGGTCCAGGAGCACCTTGGTACCATCAATCTTTGGTATGTTGCGTACGTCCCTCCTGTTCGAGCTCATCTAGGCATGTTTACGGCTCTGGCGAAGCGATGGCATAGTGAGACCTCCTCCTTCCATCTTCCTACTGGTGAGGCCACTATCACTCTTGAGGATGTATGGCGCATCCTTTGATTGCCTATTCACGAGACCCGAGTCATCTATGTTCCGGATGCTGACAGAGAGGCCTATTACGAGGTTATGCAGATGGATGTGATTGAGTTTTGTGATGGTCAGATCGACCTAGAGATATATCGCAACCGCGTGCACATGTACAGGTTGATTATTGCTGCTATTATCTCAGGCCTTGTAGTACCTAATCGGTGGGGCCAATACTTCAGTCCAGGATGGAAACTAGCATGGGATCAGATGGTTCACCAAAGGGAGTGCTTCACTTGGGGACCGGTATTACTCGCGTCCCTTTATAGGGATCTTCATGAGTTTGCGTATTTGGAGAGCAGGTCTATTGGGGCTGGAGGTACTTTACTACACATCTGGGCATGGGAGAGGATCCCAGTGCTTCGCCTGGATATCACACCAGTTCTCCTGGAGATAGATGATCCCCTTGTTTGGCAGTACAGCGGGGTAGTGATGCCCTTTTCTTTCACTGGCGTAGGTGGTATTCCACATTGGCGACGAGTTCTCGATGATATGAGAGAGTTCGTCTGGAGACCGTGGATGGGTGTTGGTCCGTGGCGAGATGATGATCAACAACTCTTCTTTGCCCGATAGGACAGATTGATGCAGGGGCGAAAGCATACCATGGTTGAGAGGTATCTTTCAGATAGGGTTGCTTGTCAGTTCGAGGAGGTACAGGATAGGCCTGAGGACCAGTATGTGGCCATCTTTGCACGTACGACCAGAGAGACAGCATGGGGCCAGCCCATTCCGACAACCGAGGCAGTGTCCTCATTTAGGTAGTTAGTGGCTCGACCATGGCCATATGATCAGGGGTCAGAAAATGCGGGGGTCACTCTAGCTTACAGGGCATGGTTCAGACCTCCACCCAGATTGACAGTTCCAGGCGTAGTTGTTTCACAGTGTAGATGCAGGGGTCGGGCAGCTGGCAGAGGGTAGGGTAGAGGATGAGGTGGGCCACCTCCTCATCAGACACCTCCCAGGGACGGGGCACAATAGTCACCTGTCCGAGTAGGGGATTAGGATGGTCAACTGAGGGTAGATCCTCAACAACAACTAACAGGGCAGCCGGTAGGGCAACCAGCAGGACAGCCTGATCACAGATATGCATTGATTCAGCAGCTATAGGGGTAGGTACAGGCTCTGACTGTGGAGAGAGACCAGGCACGATCCGAGAGGGATCGAGAGATAGGCCGACGATGGCAGTTAGAGAGTGCAGCATCCTCATCTCGGGCCCAATCGATTGATATTCGAGATTACAGAGAGGCCATCAGAGAGGCCAAGTACTATCGACACCACTACCGACAGGTAGTACCATTAGACTGCAGAGTGCCAGAATTTTCCCAGCAGACAGGGAGGCAACTAGTAGAGGCACATGGTGAGAGACAAGATGGGGAGGGCAGCAGTCAACAGGGCTCGCCCCCCCTTTGATCACAAGACAGTTTGCTTCATTTTTGATATACAGGCTGCAATATTTTGGCCTTATTGTATTATGTATTCGATGGACACCTGATCCGATTTGTATCATAATAGTATTTTTTGATGATATATATGAGATGATTCACCTTTTTATGATATGTATGGTGAACATGTATGATATGCGGATGTATAATATGCAAATGTATGGTGTCATGAAATGTTTCTATTCTTATGATTATGTGATGTGATGTATGTAATGGATGCATTTCTTTTTGTATTTTCTGTGATTTTGATGATGTAATGGATATTAATGATGGTAATGGATGCAAATGGTAATGGTTGCGAATGATAATGGACGTAAATGATTATGTATGGTGCAATGTTGTGCTTAAGATGTTTAGAATAACAAATTTATATTATTCCTCATAGCTTACGATAATGATATGATGCCATGTGTTTTTTGATGCTAATGATCTAGTGGAT
Source organism: Sequoiadendron giganteum (assembly GCA_007115665.2). NCBI lineage: Eukaryota > Viridiplantae > Streptophyta > Pinopsida > Cupressales > Cupressaceae > Sequoiadendron > Sequoiadendron giganteum. Next base: position 369,138,899 of record CM021110.1, on the reverse strand, counting down.
GCAGGATGTATGCATCGGCGATGTTCTGATTACTCTTATGATACCATGTTAGTGTGGAAAGAAGGTAGAAGAAATGCAGAATTAATAAATTAGTTAGGATGGAGATTGTGATTTGTATTGCTAGGAATTGGGATTTTCAAAGGGTCAATTGTGTTATGTTTGATAACACCCCTAGGTACGATGCATCAAGGTATTAAGAACCAGGATGGCATTGCACCTAGTGTGATGGACTCTGACTTGAAAATTAGATAGGAGTATTCTTGTTCACACTTAACATACATACTTCATTCAGGATGTAGTTTAGACATTCTAAACATCTCAAACCAAAACACAGAAAAGCAAGCTTTCCTATGTGGTCAACAAGATACCTAAAATATCCTCCCTACAAACCAAACAAAATATACATGACTAAGTTATTTTACAAGTGTATCCCACAAGCACAATAGATATAAAGATAATGATCGTTGCCCCATTTCTTTCTCTCTAAACCTGTTTTGTTTAGGCATCATCGAGAGGTCCTTGAAATGAGTGCAACATAAGATAAGTCTAAACAAGACCAAGATAAAGCAAACAAACAAGCTAATGTTCTTCATACCGCTAGCCAAGACTAACTACTGTGGGGTACTTGATGCTTATGTCCATCGCAGGAAAGCTTCATCCTAGGACATGTCGTGATCAAGGTTTTGGTGGGACTGATTCGGTGATAAGCTATTGTTACTCCGAGTTGACCAACTTGTTTGCTTACTGACTTAGACTTTCGAGACTCTAACGATTAGGTGTTCACTTTGGAACCTACTAGACTTGCTTCTAACTGACTCACCAAAGGGTGAAAGTGACGATTGATTTATTAGGAATGATGACCATCATGGGTGAAAGTGAGATGAAATGGATGCACCATTTTGGCTTTTTTAGATATTTTGAGGCTGTTTTTGGTATTTTTGAGATTTATGACTTGAAGGACTAACTTAAAGACCTATCCTAGGGGTCTCAAGAGCTGATCCATAGATTAGCCTTTCCTACATTATACACATAGAGACCGCTTAGTTTGACTAATGACAAACTGGACTCAAATGATGAAATGAACAAACGAATTGTCGTTTTATTGCCTAAAGGATTGACTTAAGATGCAGACTAGATGTGTAATTGGATTGCCAATGCGACGGACGCCTAAGGACTGACCTAACTATCTCGGGGGATGATCAAAGATCAACCTTTCCTATGTTCAAGCTCAAAGATGACGTAGTTTGACAAGGTGAAAGAGTGACAAGACTAAATAATGAATTTTTGAAGATTTTATGATATTTCGACATGTTTTTGGATTTTTCAATGAATTTTTGAATGTTTTTTAATTTTTGATGAATTTAAAGAAGATCTTGAGAATATACATGAATCCAACCCGATGCTGATATAGGAACATGCCCCCAGCATGGTGCGATAGACTACTTCGATAAAGGCAGGACAACTGACCTTAGGAATATGCCAAGTAGTACTATGGTGGAATATGATATGGACACCAGCTCAGGCCATGGTATGGATGCGAGTGGATGGGTGGATGGATGATTTATTGAAATGCGATGGAAAGAGTGAGTCGTGTAGATCCTGGTAGATGGGGGGGGGTGCTTTATTTACACTTGGTGCCTATTTTCTAGGTTTTCATCAAGGTATTTGTCGAAAGCACCACCAAAGTGGTTTTCACTAGAGGACGATTTTTTTCTTTACTGTTTTCAATTCTTTTTTTGATTTTTTTTAGGTTTTTTGCATTTTTTGATTTTTTTGTTGTTGCCAAGACGCCTGTTTGCCAGGTTTTCATTAAGGTAACCATTTTTTCAGTACTTTTTTTGATTGTTTTTGTATTTTCTATTTCTATACCTTGCAAGATTTAGGCATAAAAATTTTTGAGGTGCAAACTATTCATGGGCTCCTACAAAGGTTCACCTTCTGGTGTCTACAGCTGATATACCCCTGACTTGTAGCTTGCGGTGATGATGAAGGGTCCCAGCTAGTTGGGCTCAAACTTTCCTTTTGTATCTGGGTTTGGCACATTCTTTTGGTTTTCTTTCAGCACAAGGTCACCAACTTGGAAAGTGCATTGCCTAATATTCTTGTTGTAGCTCCGTTTCAAGCGGTTCTGGTAGACCTGTAGATGATTCAAGGCATCCATGCATCATTCATCTAGTAATTCTAGCTCATTTAATCTTGTAACCCTGTATTCCTTATCTGTGATGAAGTTTTGCAGTGATATCCTCAGTGACGGGAGCTCGATCTCAATAGGGAGGATGGCTTCTGATCCATAGACCAGGGAGAATGGGGTGGCACCTGTTGGCGTGCAGATGCTGGTGCAGTAGGCCCATAAGGCGGGATTTAGCTGCAGATGCCAGTCATGACCAAATTCATTGACTGTTTTCTTGAGGATTTTCAGAATGGTTTTATTTGTAGCTTCTGCTTGGCCATTGCCTTGTGGATAGTATGGGGTGGAAAAACGATGCTGGATTTTGAATTTTTCACATAAATCATGGACATCCTAATTCTTGAAGGGTGTCCCATTCTAGATTTTGAATTTTTCACATAAATCATGGACATCCTGATTCTTGAAGGGTGTCCCATTATCAGAGATAATGGATTGAGGAACACCGTATCGGCAAATGAGGTAGTTCAGGATGAACTTGGATATTTGTTTTCCCATGATGTAGGTCATGGGAATTTCTTCGACCCACTTTGTGAAATATTCAATGGTCGTGATTATGAACTTGTGGCCATTGGATGAGGTGGATGAAATTTTACCAATGAGATCAAGCCCCCACTATGAAAAGGGCCAAGGTGTAACGATGGGGTGCAGTTCTTGAGTTGGTGCATGAATGATGTCTCCATGTTGTTGGCACTGTAGACACTTTCTTAAAAAGTTATGTGCCTCTCTCTCCATTGTCAGCCAATAGTACCCGGTTCTCAGCAACTTCTTAGCCAAGGTCATACCACTCGAGTGCGAACCACATGTGCCATTGTGTACCTCAGTTAGAGCAGTCAAGGATTCCTTAGGTTTTAAACAATGTAGCAAGGTTCCATTGATAATTCTGTGGAAGAGTGTCTCTCCTAGGATGACGAATCGTGAAGACCTTTTGACAAAGGTTCGCTTTAGGTTTGGGGTGATGTCAATGGGGAGGATTCCTAACCTTAGGTAGGTGTATATGTCATGGTATCAAAGATCACCCGAACCAATGAGTTCACATGTGTATTCTGACTCTGGTACCTCGAAAGTGGGTATGAGAAGCTATTCTACGAGGAATTCATGTTTCGAGATGTTGCGAGGAATATCCAGCAAGGATCTAATTGTTACCATTGCATCGGCTACTCTGTTGTTTGTCCTTGGTATCTGCTCAAAGGTGATGTCGATGAATGATTCCTTGAGGCTCTCTACCACCTTTTTGTATGGTGCGAGCTTATCATCCTTCATTTGGTATTCACCGTTGACTTGGTTGATGATAAGTTATGAGTCCCCATATACCTTTAGTTCCATGATTCGCCATTGTGCCGCAATCTTGAGGCCTATGGTCAAAGCCTCATATTCTGCAATATTGTTGGTACAGGGGAACACCAGTTTATATGATCTAGGTATACAGTCTCCTTGCAGGGTGATGAAGAACACACTGGCTCTTGATCCATGCTACATGTGGGAGCCATCGAAGTACAATTTCCAGTGGTCGGTTGCACCAAGGTTGAAAAGAGACTCATTTGGGAATTCTGATACAAGCGAGTTATCTGTGTAGAGAGGAGCCTCTGCTAGCTAGTCTGCAATAACTTGTCCTTTGATTGCCTTTCTCTCGACATATTCAATGTCGTGTTCGGATAGTATCATTACCCACTTAGCCATTCTTCCTGTAAGCATTGCCTTTGACAATAGATACTTTAGAGGGTCTATCTTGGCAATCAACTTGATTTGATGAGCTAGCATGTAATGTCTGAATTTTTGAGCTGCAAATACTAGTGCTAGGCAAGCCTTCTCTATTGATGTGTAATTGAGCTCATGCCCTACCATTGCTCTATTGATATAGTAGATGTCCCGCTCGGTTCCCTTTTCATCATGTTGGGCTAAAAGGGCATCAAGGGCAGCTATTGTTGTTGATATGTATAGGATTAATGGCTTCCCGACAATTGGTGGCATCAACACAGGTGGTGTAAGTAGATATTCTTTTATTTTACTAAATGCTTGCTCGCACTTGTCATCCCATCTGAATGCTACTCCCTTGTGGAGCAGGTGTGAATAGGCAATCTGCTTGTCTGCCAGTTGTGCTATGAATCTCTGGATGGACTGGATTCTACCTTGTAATCCTCTGAGTTGCTTTAACGTTCTTGGCACTTCCATTTCAAGGATTGCTTTTACTTTTGCAGGGTCCACCTCTATCCCTCTCATTGAAACTATGTATCCCAAAAGCTTTCTTGATTGTACCCCAAAGACACACTTCTTCGGGTTGAGTCTGACCTTGTATTGTTCTAGTCTATCAAAGATTGCACTTAGAGTTGCTATGTGATCCTGCCTTTTCTTTGATTTAGCCAGTATGTCGTCCACATAATCTTCGACTATTTTATGGATCATGTCATGGAAGATTAGCGTCATGGCTCTTTGATATGTAGCTCCTGCATTTTTCAACCCAAACAGCATCACATTCCAACAGTAGGTACCCCAAGGACATGTGAAGGTTGTTTTATGTTGGTCTTCCTTTGCTATCATTATCTGATTGTACCTTGAGAAACCGTCCATTAGGGATAGCATCTCATGTCTGGCCATCATGTCCACTATCATGTCAATGTTGGGTAGTGGAAAATCATCCTTAGGACATGCTTTGTTTAGGTCTCTGAAATCTATGTAGATGCGGATGCCCCCTTTTGGTTTTGAGATAGGTACAAGATTTGATACCCATTATAGATAGTTGATTGGGCGTATAAAGCCAACATCCAGAAGTTTATGTAGCTCAATTTTGACGAGCAAGGCTATTTGTGGGTGCATCTTCCTTAGCTTGTGTCTAACTGGTTTTGCTCCGGGGTAAACAGCCAAATAATGAACCACTACCTCAGAATCCAGACCTGGCATGTCAGCATAGGTCCATGCAAAATTTACTTTTCTTTCTTTTAGGAATGCTGCCAATAGTTCATGTTCTTCTATTAGGAGAGACTCTGCATAGAAGGTGATTTGTGGTTCTAATTTCGTTCCTAAGTTGACCGAGTTGCACTGTTTTGCCAATACTGTTGATTTCTCTTGATATAGAGTGGTAGGGGGGAGATTGAATCCTTCATCCTCCGGCACCTCAGAGAGGTTTTCACCATTGGATGCGTCCTTTATTTTTACTATTTTATGGTTCAAGAGTGCCACAGTGTGGTTTTCACTCAATAACCTTGAGCTTATTCTCGATATTTTCCTTTTGCGATTGAAGGACTCAATCGTCTCCCCATAGTATGCCTGCATGTCCAGTGTGATGTTGAATCTAGCCTTGTGATCTCTGTATGGAACTGTATACCTTAGTCCCATGAATTCCAAGAGTGCCTCATCGTTTTTGAATGAGTCAAGAATTGGTGGTCCCCGTTGGTCGTGATCGATGAGCTGGGGGTGTACTAAGGTGATTCGGTGGGTTGGTTGGTTTGGATCGTCTATGGAGGAACTTATCATTAATAAGGTGGAATCTTCAAAAAGCCTAGGGAGACCTGCTATGATATCATCATTTTCACTACTGGGACAAACATTAGTGACGTCAAAGGTGTAATTATCGAGTGGGATACCTAAGCAAACGGGTGGTCTAGGAGTGGTTATTGTTGCCTAAGGAGAGGACCTGACTGCCCTTCTGGGAGTACCTCTGCCATGTAGAGTTATACTCAGAGGAGTATAGCCAAGGCCAAGGTTCCACATTCTTCTTTCTACAATGATGGGCTCCAGCCATCCATCACTATTTCTTCCCAGGCTCTCATTCCTGTTATAGCCCATACCAAACATCATTTGTAACCCTCTATTAGTTTCATCCATGGGTAGGTTGGGAGCAGGTCTTTCATCTTGGTATAGTGTGTTTGAGATGTCCTCCTCATCCACATTCTCCCGAGTGAGATCCCCCCAATGGTGGAATCCAGAGGGTTCTGCTCTAATAGTGTGGATAGGTGTTTGAACTGGATGGGGTTGTCCATGCGACCTAGGAGATTGTGGTAACTCTCCTACAACAAATGCATTTATCTTCATTCTATAGTCACCGCATCCATTTTCTTCGATCATGCCTTTGATTTCAGATATGTTAGGGATGGCAGGTGTCTCTGTCACAAAAGTGGAGGCAAGATTGGCTAGGTCTATGTATGAAGTAGATGGTCCTTCATCATTTTTGGGCACTTGGGGAATCTTATAAAACTTGGCTTCCAAGTTTTTGCAGTAGGCAAAAGGTTCGAGATCCCCATATATAGTGACCTCCTCATTCTGATGTGAGAATTTAATGCACTGGTGATAGGTCAAGGCCACTGCCTTCATTCCATGGATCCATGGGCATCCCAAGAGGATGTTGTACAGTAGGTCGAGGTCGAGGACCTGACAGGTGGTTTCCATGGTTGTTGGCCCGACTTGAATGGGGATTTTGATAGTACCCTGAGATACTCTTTCTTGGTCATCATATGCCCTTATTGTGATGCTTTTGTTCTTATTGATGGAATCCTCGACGAATCCCAATTTCTTTATGAGTTTTAAAGAACAAATATTAAGGCCTACACCTCCATCTACTAGGACTTGTTTGACTTTCTTTTTGTGGATTAGGACTTGGAGGTGGAGTGCACGGTTATGAGATGGCTATGGAGGGAAATCTTGATCCGAAAATGTAATGAGATTTGGGCTAACGATGTTACCCACCATAGCCTGGAATTGCTCTGTGTTGAGGGTGGTGGTGATGGTAGACACAGCTAGTGCTTCATCAAGGATCTTCCTATGGGCAGCGGAGATTTTTAACAGTTCCATGATGGAGATTTGGGTGGGTGTTCTTTTTAACTGGTCAATAACATTGTAATCATAGGGGATGGCCTTTGTGTTAGTAATGGGGGTCTTAGCAGGTGTCCTAGCAATGGTAACCTTTATGCCTCGTGTGGTGACTCCACAATCATTTTTGGCTCCCTTGATATTTATTATGGTGACCATTTCGTCGATGCATCCAACTATCTCCTTGTATACTAGATTAGCACTAGCATAATTTTGCTTGGCCTTATTATTCCCTTGATTATTTCCTTGATTGTTCCCTTGGTTATGGTTCGGCATCGGATTTGTGTATATCTTTAGGTCTTGGTTTCTGGTCAGCTGGTTGATGTTGATGACCTTATCCTCAATGAGGTCTTGGATGATGTTTTTGAGTCTCATGCAATTGGCAGTGGCGTGTTCTTTGACTTTGTGAAAGTCACAAAGGAGGTTCTCATTATACCATGGCGGTTTGGTCATGGGTTCTGTGTACTGCTCAGAGTTAGAGACTTTGATTAGATTCTCCTTGACCACTTTTTTCATTATGGATTCAATCGATTCTCCAAGAGCTATAAATTTTTGCTTGGGAGGATACCTGTTGCAGGGAGGTGGTCCTCATTGATTTCCCACATTATTGATTTGATTGGTGGAAGATGGTTGTGGTTGTGCTGCTACCGCATTAGTCTGCACATTGTTGTGATTGTGATTTTGAGGCTGATGATGGTTCTGGGCATTCTGCTTAGGGGCACTAATGACCACTTTAGCATCAACCACGTCGTCGTTCGTGACATTTTTATTCCTCGACTAGGTTCGAGGTTTATCATTTTAGTTGTTAGACGAGTAGTTATCCTAAGGTGGAGTGAATGTTGGTGCACCTCCTCACACAATAAGGGCTCTTTCGATGTTGAGCGCCTTTGGAATCAATTGATCATACGATGTGATGCACTGCATTTTTAGGTAGAACGCCAAGTTTTCATCTAGATTGGCTATGATGGTGCAAACTTGTTGTTCCTCTGGCATGGTCCACTTGCTCTGATTAGCCTTGGATCACCATCTTTGCAGGAAGGATGCGAATAGCTCTCCTTTTGCTTGTTTGAGTGCAGACAGTTCTTCCAAACTAACATCCGCACCCATATTGAAAGCATAATTCTTAAGGAAGGCTTCCATGATTTCTTTGAATGTTTTAATGCCCGTGGGTAGGTGAGAAAACCATTCCATAGCCGGACCTGTCAAGCTCTAGGGGAAGAGTCGCATTAGGTATGTGTCATCATATGTGACCTCCATGCAGTGCACCTAAAATTCCTTGACGTGGTTTTTAGGGTTGCCCGTTCCATTGTATTTGTCAAATTTGGGGATCTCGAATCCCTTTGGGAATGGTACCATGGTGAGAATTCTATCGAATGGATAAGGGCACAAATTCCCTGGTGTCCTTGTGGTTTTTCCTACTTGTAAGTCCAACACTTGTTGCAAAAGTAGTTTGATCTGTGTTGCAACATCTTTGCTCGGATCAAGCGGTGGGATGAATGAGTTGTGAGGTGTTCGAGGTGTTTGATGGGTGGGAAGAGTACTGGTGGGCATTTTCTGCAAGCTCGGTTGTGCATTCAAAGCCTGATGGTATGCTTGCATTTGCATCAATAATGCTTGTTGTTGATCTTGCTGCTATTGTTCCAACAATGCTTGTTGTTGGTCCATCTGCTATTGTTCCCATGAAGCCTGTTGTTGATCAATCTGTTGTTGAGCTAGTAAAGCTTGTTGTTGGTCTAGCTGTTGTTGTGCCAACAAAGCTTGCTATTGGTTGAGCTATTTTTGTGCCAACAAAGCTTGTTGTTTAGCCTATTGCTGTGCTTGAAAGTCTTGCAGGGCTTGTTGGTAGGCTTGCAGGTGGATCACTTGCAACTGCGCTTGGTACTGTGCTTGTGCTTGTTGTTGGGCTTGAGCCTATGCTTGGGCTTGAGCTTGGGCTTGGGCTTGATCTTGAGCTTGGGCTTGGGCTTGAGCTTGTGCTTGCGCTTGCACTTGGGCTTGAGCTTGAGCTTGTGCTTGGGCTTGAGCTTGAGCTTGTGCTTGAGCTTGTGCTTGTGCTTGCGCTTGGGCTTGAGCTTGGGCTTGAGCTTGGGCTTGACCTTGTGCTTGACCTTGCTGCTATTGCTTGAGTACTCTTTGTTGGTTAGCCTTTTGGAGAGTTTGGATTAAAGTAATGAATGAGTTTTCCAAGTTGGCTTTTGGTGGGATTGGTGGTGGAACAGGAATCATGCCAACCGTTGTGACAAGTGGAGGGATTATGGTAGTGATGATTGGGACTTGGGTTGTTGAAGGGGTGGTGGAGATGTTTGGTCCTTGTGAAGGCACGCTTTGGGATACTTGAGGACTAGTGGATGTGTTTGTCATAGTGGCTTGGATGGTTGCCACTTGTGGATGTGACGTTGCGGGGAAAGAGATGGTATTTGAGGTGATGTGCACATTGCCCTGTTCCGAGAGGCTATCGGTATTTAGGGGAGGAAACCCTACTTCGAGTGGTGATGTGGTCACAAATGGAAATGAGGGTAGTGGTGGTAGGCTATCCTGGAAAGAAAAAGGATTAGTGACTTCTGTTATTCTAAATAGATCGCTTTCTTCTTGTGGTAAAGAAGTGGGTATGTTTAACTGATAGGCTAGTGCGGCATGAAATGAAGATGAACTAGCGGGATTATGAAATGCGAGTGGGACGTATAGGTGCAATGGATTTTCTGGCACAAGATTATCCGGTGTGGTGGTGACAACTACCTCTTTATTGGTCACTAGGGGGTGTTGTTGTAACTCTCGAAACATAGCACTTCCTTTGTTTCCAATTGGTGAGGTTGGAGTGATGGTTGTAGTGATGCGGGGTATTTCTTGATTGATGTTTGATGTTGGGGATGCATTCATAAGAGGCATGTCTGTACTAGTGCTTGCATCAAGGTCGAAAGGGAATGGGACCCCTCCTTCCGTTAATGTGTTTAAGTACTTGAACATGGCACTAAAAATTTTATGGTTCTCGAGGTTTTGAACCATTTTTATCATTTTAGATTGTGTCATCCCCATGTCTTCATTCGTGATGTCCTCCTCATGGCTCTCCTCTTGAGGATTTTGTGATGATAAAGGAGAGTTAGTTGGGGGATTGCTCGATCCCGCAAGGCTTATTTCAGAGGTTAACCGACTCATCTCCATAGAAGTTGATATGTCATTGATATTCTCCATGTTCTTCTTGTATTGAGATCTAGTTTGAACCATAAAAATAGGGATCGTTTGATCCTAACCTTTTGGGTTCAAAAGAGAAGAGACTAGGAAAGCCAAAGATCAAAGATGGTGGTAACGGTGATGGGTTAAATGGATGGGATGAGTGAGTGAAAACCTTTTTGGAGAACTTTTGAAGGTATATGCTAAACTTGTAAGGGATTTTGAATTGATTGATTGTGATAATTTGACTAGATGTGTTAAGTCAAATAGGATTGTTGTGAAGTTGTATTCCCCAGGAAGTTGCGTTATCCTAGGGGACTTGCACAAGTGGATGAATTAGCTAAGTGTGTTAAGCCAATGTGATTTATGAACTATTAAACCTTTAGGAAGTTGTGTTATCCTAAAGATAAATACATCCAAAAGTGTTGATTATCTTGGCTAGGTGTGTTAAGCCAAGATAGGGTGATGTTGGTTTAGCCCTCTAAATTTAGCATGAGTGATTTTTTCTAGAGTTCTCAAAAGGTTTGATGATGGGATGAGATTTGATTTTTGATGAAGAGATGGATGGGGGTGACACTTTGATCCTAGACTTGAACCTAGACACAACTCTTTCTTACAAGATCTCAGTGTTGAAGAACACGCTATACTTCCTATGGGAGAAAAGAAAACCTTTCAAAAAGATTAGGATTTTGTTGACAATAAAATGCATACAATGTGGGATTATTCTTTGAAGCTTTTCTATAAAATTTGTATACAAGTCTTTCTCTGAATTCGAAAAGTCTCTCAAGATGCTCCTCATGAGCTTTTAGACTAAGATTTTTGAACTTTGGCTTTGGGATTTTAATCTTGCGGGAAATCATTGGAAACAACACACATGAAGTTCAAACTATCCTTTATCTTGGTTTAATGAGTTTCTTTTTATCAAAGACACTTGCTTGCTTACGTTTCAAACTATATGTCTAGTGTCCCACTTTCTTTCTTATCCCACAAGGTCCATTGTGTGGAAATTGAGGAAAATAGGGCAAAATTTCCTTATGTTTATCCTTGGTGAAAACAAATAATGATAGAATTTGTGAACTTAGAAACCTCTAGGAATATGATTCCTAGGGAAAGCAAGAGTGTCCAAATTCATCAAGAGGTATTTTTCTTCCACAAGGTGTTTGAAATTTGAAGGTCTTGTGAATGTTTGTTTTCAAATGTTTTCAAGATCAAGCAATGTATTTCTTCCAAGCACTTTCACACTCCTAGGATGATGAGGCAATATCTTGTTGGGTTCCCACTTGGATAAATTCAGCTGCGCATAACTTGTGCAAATGGCTAAATGCTTGACCACACTGGCTCCCCTCCACGACACTCACTTATTCGGGTCAACCAAGCATTAGTACCCATGAATCTCCCATGGCATACTTTCCATTTCCACAACAAGACTACATGTATAACGTGGGGTGGCTTCAAAGGACATGACCTTTTGCACCAACAAGATAGACAAGGTTTTGGCCTTTTTCTAAACAAAGGGTTCTAATTCGGGCATTTCGTTCATGGGGGATTATCCAACATTGGCGAGAGTCCATTGTTGTCCATCTCGTCAGAATAATCCTCGTGATATTGGCCTTTGTTCCAATATCCACACTTATATCCCAGGTGGAAGTCGCTTGGCCTTAGTGTGTTCCCAGTTGGGTCATTCCCTTGGGTGATTACTTTTTCCCACAAGGCAGGCCCTCTAAGATAAACAAAAGTGAGCTAACATATCCCGTCGTTTACACAACCTTTGTTGAAAAACAAAGGGGAAAACCTCCGCAATATGTCGTGCTCACACTCGCATGTTTTGTTCAATTTTAAGTGCCCAAATTGAAATGTGGAGGAAATCTTTTTAACAACCTAATATTACCAAAATGTTTTTGATTCTCAAGATCATAATGAAGCGTGAGAGAAGCGCATACACATTTTAGATAATATTAATTTGTAAAAAAGATTGCAAAGCATTCAGAACATTTGTTCATTTTAAACCTCAAAACAATGATGACTTCTTTTTAAGCACCAAATGAAGTGTGAGTTTGCCTTGTTCAATTGTTACCTTTCAAACAAAATCTAGTGTGTTTGCCTAAAGTTCTTTTTAGCCCCTTGGAAATTTTTGAAAGGAAATTTGATTTTGTTAATTTTAGAACCCAAAGTAAAACTAGTATCCTAAAATCAAAGAACTTATCAAATCCTTTATAGAGTGTTAAAAAACACTTTTTACAAAATAAACATGTTGTCATAAAGAAAGATTGTGTGTTCTTTTTAATTCCAAAGTAAATTTAGTTTTCCTAAGGCCAAAGAGTTTTTAACAAATTTTCTTAAGGAGTGTTAAACAACACTTTTAGTGTTTAGGAACACTTTGGTTTTGTGAACATGGTATCATGACGGACTTCTCTCTTTGTTTTTCCTCTTCTCCAACCTGCAAAATGATAGAAAAACTAGAGAGCAATAATACAGCAAGCCAAGTTAATGCTAAAAAGTTAAAAATTTATTCAAATTTAAAAAAATAGACTATTCCCACGACGGAGTTTAGCAGGTGCGGTGTTGTTTAGAAAAAATGGCGATGCCATATAGTGTCACGCAATCGACTGTATGCGGTGCTCTGCAGAAACAGAGACCATGGGTGCGGTGGAGTTTGGAAGCGGCGAAAGTTGGCTAATTTTCAAATTTCAAAGGCGGGAAGCAATTGCAGTGCTATATGGCACCGCAGGTTTCTAGGGGTGCAGTGTAATATAGCACCACATATGCGTCTGTGGTGCAATACAACACCGCATGAATTACCCGTAGTGCAGTTTCCTGTATGTGAGCAAAAAAGGTGAAAAAAACCGCAAAATTTTGAAGAAAACGTAATAAATTTTGAGATTGCCCTCCTTCTAGAACCAAAATGTGAACCCCTAAACCTACAAATGCACAAAGACGACAAACATTGTTAGTTTTAGGTCAAAATGCATGCAAATATGAAGGATTCCCCATGAAATCCACCTATTTAAGCTAATATTAGGAAATGAAGAACAAAACTTAGATAATATGAAGATAAATCCTAATCTAGCCAATAGAATGGTGATCTTATGGGGGAATTGGTGCCAATGATGTGTTGCAATTAGCCCTTTCCCAATTCATAAGTAGCAATGATATGTGAATTTTGAAATGGTCAAATCTCCAAAGAGATTTGAGCATAACCTTGGTGCAAATATGAAAATATGAGGAATGCATGGATGAAATGAGCAAAATTAGTTCTCAATTGTAGAGAGTAACTTTGCATATGAATTGTGGATGAATATTGAGGAGAAGAGACTCCAATTTATAGATTCAAATCTTGGAAAAGATAGTGGAAATAAGCAATGTGGGATAAAAGATAATCCAATGGCACTGTGCCACTTGTCCACATGTGATTGGAGGAGGAATGAGCACATTTTGGCCAAAGTGCCAATTAATGCAATTAGGTGGCATTTCAAATTTGAGAAATGACATGTTGAAGAGGGAAAGGGAATGAAGTTAATGTCACTTGGCTCAAGGTCAAGGACATGTAAGAGGCATTGAATGCCTTGTTGGAAGGACCAAGTCCACTTGGCCTTTTTGAATTCAAATGAGGGAATATTCCCTTTTGATGCTTTGTGAGGGAAAATAGAAGAATTAATAAATCAAAGTATTTGATTTATTGTGCAACTTGCATTTTCTAGAGAAATTTAGTGAGAGGGATTAAGTTAATCATGGATTTGATTAATTTAATGAAGAATTAGGCGATGTGACAATTTTAGACTTAGATTTATGAATTAATTTAAGTCAAGAATTGAGAGGAAATGACTTGTTAAATAAATGATTTGATTTATCTAATCAAGAAGGAATATGTTAGATTAAATCAAATAAGGTTTTAATTTATTTAATTTAATAGGACTTTAGAGATTTTAATTAAATAAAATGATTTATTTTATTAAACAGATATGCAATGGTTAATTAAATTTATTGATTAATTTGATCATTGAAAGAGGAAGACATAATCCAATAGATAGTGATTTATTGAATTAAAAGATAGAATACAATGAAATGCTGAGAATATGATTTAAGAGGAAACGTTGTTAGTAATCGGGATCAGGTGTGCCAAAATGATCTTGTACATTTTCCATGTCTACACATAGTCCACAAATTTAGAAATTTGGCATTGGAGAAAGGAAAGACAAGACGAAATCCATAATCAAGATGCCAATATTTGGAAAAGATACAAAAAAGGTTGTAGAATACATATTTTTACTGGAAACCCTATGGGAAAGGTGGGATATTGATGAAGATAAGCCAAAATTACTTGAATTTGTATCCTCACTCAAAAAAGAGGCATTAGATTGGTATAAGAAGACATCCTAACCATGGGAAAAGTTTGAACAAGGTAAAACAAGACTTTTAAGCTAATTTTGATACTCTAGCCATTCCAATAGAGAGTGTAAGCAAAATGAGAGACCTAATAAAAATGGAAGAAGAATCAATAAAAGAATATGATAAACGATTTAAAGAAGTTTGTTGCAAGCTAGAATAACCATTGACAAAAGATAGAAGATAAAATGGTTTATTTTCATAATTCAAAAAGGCATATACGAGAAGATTTAGATGGAATAATATTCAATACCTATACAGATCTAATCACCATGGAATACCACATTGAAGCTCAAACCTAGTGAAAATATCATATGAATGATATGAAGGAGAACATTGAGAAATTACAACTTGTTGTAGAATAACTAACACTACAAAAGTTCATCTTAGAAAGAGGAGAAATAAAGAAAACCAAAGAAATATGGTGCACATACTGCTCAAGAGAAGGTCACCTCTTGAATGACTACCCTAAGACTGATAGAGAGAGAACCACTATTACACTACATGCAAAATTAAAGATAGTTTTGACCAAAAAAAACTCAGTATATTGTGGAACATGTCAAGAGTGGGATAGTCGCCTTACCGAGGACTACCCTACCAACCAATTCTAGATCTAGAACACCACAAATCATCCAAAACCTAGATGCCCTATGAATCAAAACTATGATGCAACTATAGACAAAAATATGGTATATGTCAAAGGAGTGGTGGAAATACCTCTCTATGATACAGGATATATAGACACCCACTATGGAAGGATAATAGAAGTACATGTACATTGCTGAATAACCCACTATAAGACTATACAAGAGATAATAGATAATCCAATTACAAAGGAGGAAGAGAAAATGGTATAAAAACCACTAGAGTGATGCAACATGTTACAACTGTGTAAAATTAGGTTGTGCTATACCATAGAATGTTGGTTAGAAAAGATAATAAAATGTCCCTTTTATGGAGAATATTCACATGATATATTCATATGTGACAAGGCCCAACAATATTATCAAAATACAACACATTCAAGAAGCAATTATTTAGAAGAAAATACAGGAGTTAGAGTGATGAGAAGAGTACCACAAGGAGTCAAAAGTTTCTAAATAGTAGAAAATTGGTCGTTAGACATGTCAAATGAAGATTATTCTGGAGAAGAATAACCACTACAAATAAGTAAAAATAATAAATCCAAATAAAAAATAAACAAAGCTATAGTATTAACTAGATAGGGAACAAATACCAGAAAGCATAGAAGGAAAATTGAAGAAACTACTAAAGAAACAAAATTGGAAGAAGAAGAGTATGGACACTTTTAGCCAAGTAAAATTGAACATGATGAAATAGTGGAAAAGGAAAGAAAGAAATTATACAACATAAAGAGGAAATAACATGCTTTTTAGAAGAAGATGTAATCATGTTGAAGAACTTAGGCTCATTGGCTCACCAAAAAGATCTAAATTAATAAAATTGAAACAATTAGGAAAGTATTGGAATAAACAAAAATAATAGCAACTACATCAGATTGCAAAAGATCAAAATTGGAAAAATGGTCCTCTGTTAATTACCATAAATTTGAATAGTAATAAAATTAAACATGTAATGATAGATTTAGGTGCAGACCTTATTATAATTTTGACAATTCTACTTGGCAAAGGCTAGGAAGACCTAAGATCATTAGAACACCTATGAATATTATTCTAGCTAATGGTCCTAGCATGAAAACATTAGGAATATGGAAAAATGTGGAGCTACACATAAAAGGGGTTACACTAATTTTTGATTTTGAAGTTGTAGAGATGAAAGAACCTTTCAACACTTTTAGAGCATTGCTTGGGTTGAAATGGTTTGTAAGTTCAAATGAGATAGTAGACTCTAGAAAGGAAGAAATTTCTTTAGTGGATGATAACAAAATAGTACACATCCCTAGGGTGAAGCCACAATAGTGGTTTACAATTTAGGTGAGGAAGGAAAACTCACAAAAAATGACCCCAAGGCAAAAAAAGTGATTTTAGGGGTTTGTACGAACCTACTGGTTCGACCGAACCAATAAGGGGTTCGCTCGAACCAAGGTTCAAGTGAACCCCTTTGAATCTTGGCTGTAAAAAATAAATTAAAAAAATGCATAGGAAAGGGGTTCGAGCGAACCCCTAGAGGTTTGCCTGAACCCCCTTATCCCTCATCCCCCACTGAGACACAAAAAAAACATAAATTTTGGCACTTCGGAGCTCGGGTTGAGGATGAAAATGGAGGAATCTTCACAAACCCAACTAGAATCACGTAGTCCTTAGAACGAGCTATCCAACAAATATAATTTTAATATATTTTTCTTTTATTATGTATGTGTTTTTTTAGTTTTATTAAACATAGGTTTTTCACCGAAAATCAAGCTCTTTGTTTTGCACATGTGGAAAAATAGTAGATTATCAAAATAAAGATTTTAAAAATATGTTCGTGCTAGGTATTGATGTCCTTGATCCATTAAAAAAAATGAATTTTGATACATACAAAAAAAGTTATGTTGTATACAGTTCGCCTATGTCTGAATTGCAATTGCTTTGACTTTGAAACTTGATTAAGGAAAAAATATTCAATAAAAAACTATGAGACCAAATCAAAGTGCTAGATATCATAGTTACAAATCTAAATTCAAAAAAAATAGAATTTTATCCTTCATACAAAAAAAGTTATGCTGTATAGGGTGAGCGTCACTTTTTAAAAATGTTGTTTTCTGAAAAAAAACGAATTTTTGTGGGAGATGGAGAAATAAGTGCAATCTGATTCCAAAAATTTTGAAAAACATATTTTTAGAATCTACAGATAAAATGCGACGAGACTATAGTTTGCATCATCTTCAAATTCTTCACGGTTTAGTCACTATAGGTTCCTGAATGTGAAGATTTAGTTAAAAATAATAATTTTAGTGTCCAGTTTGGCCAAAAATTGTAAACCACTATTGTGGGATCACCCCCCTTGGAGAAAGAGAATACATAACATACATAGAGGAAATTGCACAAGAAAAAGAAGAAGATCCAAGGAACCTCCACTCCATATAAATATTACCCACCGCAGAAGAGGAGGAAGATCCCAGCAATTCCAGAGAAATTGAATTAGATAGTGACAATAATAGTATAGATAGTGATGATGTTTTAGAAGTGTGGCTACAAGAAGAATAGGAAGTAACATCCAAGAAGGTCTATGACTTCTAGAGAAAAAATTGCATACACAAGCAACATGCCAGATGTCTGCAAATAACCAAAAACATAAGACACCAAAAAATGGGAGAAACATCAAACAACCACTAACTCATAATCCTCCAACTATCCCTGAGGTTTCCCCACTTTTAGATGAGTATCAACTATACAATGGTATGTTCTGCAAAGAAGTGTTGGACATGACACTCTCAAAATATCCAAACATGGCAATGCTAACCAATTAATCACATAGAGGGAAATGATCAAGTACATGATAACATCCAACCTATCATTAGAGGACCTAATGGATCAATTCTCATACCCCTTGGCCACCATATTGAAGAAGAGAAGAAAGAATTTAGAAAAATAAAAATGGTTGAAGGACCTAGCCGTTAGAGAAGTGGTTGCCATAGTAAGCCCTCCATAAAAACAAAAGATGGAAAAGATTCAAATTAAGGATCTCTGGTCTAAACAAATATTGGATAAGCTAATGTATGAGAGATCACCCAAACAATACAAAATGAGATCAAAGAAGCAACAAAACAAATCTTATCAGAAGCTACAAGACAAAAAAAAAAGATTCAAATTAGTTTCCTCTATGTAGGAACAATCTTCTTCCCTTCCACAATCTGATACACTTTCCTCACCTGCCACATCCTCTAGATGCAATCCATCAAGGACTCCTTGGAAAATAAGAATAAAATCCAAAGGTGGCCTCTCAACAACAACTCTAGCTACCACTAACAGGCTCACATGTGGACCTTGGGAGAATATCACCCCTACACAAATTTCAATCATTGGGTATCTTGCACCAAATGACTTGAGAAGAAACTTTGAAACACCATATGGAGAGCTTCAAACAACTAGAAGAATTAGTGAAGGAAATATAGGGGATGTTCCCTCAAATACAAGGGAACTCATCCCAACAACTGGAAACACAACTCAAAATTTTTGATAAATGGGGTAATCAAGGACACCCAATCATAGAAGAAAAAACTCAAGCAACAATTTTAGATAGAGATGCAAAAGATAAAAATAGATGAGGAAAGGAAGAAGTGTGCTACCATACACTCTAATCTTGAATCATAGATTAATACCCTCAGGAACAATGAAGGGGGCCTAAATGCTTGATATCAATTTTTCTTAAAATGGCCAACAATGATAACAACAACTAAGGCCCAAATGGATCAACTGGAAGTACAAATCTTTCAAGCAGCCATCGCTTATGATTCCTTATAGTACACAAATGGAGAGTCTAGGGAGAAAATAGAAGCATTACATGCACAATTCTAATAGGTGCTAGATCAAAGAGACACGGTTCAAAACAAATTCCACCAGCTCTAAGAGGTAGTCAGCTTAAGGGTAGTACACATTACCAGAATCCTTTAGGAGGTGTAACAACTTACATAAAAGATACAAATTCCTTAGACATTTACAAAATTAGAGAATCTCCTACTATAAATCTAAGTACGAAAATAGTAACTACATTTAGCCAAGACCCAGTGGGATACCACACTTGTTAGCCTAAAGGATATGTACAAGGATATAATTCTAGCATAGTAGCATTGACTTGAGGACAAGTCAACATTTTGAAAGGGGGCATGATGTTATCCATATAACATTTTCTCCTCTTTCTCTCTATCATCCTAATGATGGATCACAGAGTGTGATTTGAAACGTTGATAACAAATATTTAACAAAATCAAATCTAAAAATAGATTCATGCAGCAATATGGATTGTGGAAATTTATTATCATTAAGTAAATACATTATCAGGAAAAACATACAACATCTTTTCATAATACATGGGTGAGTGTAGGATCATGGGGGTCCAAAAAGTGGTGATATAACAAAAACGTGGATAATGAATTTTTTTATCCGAATTTGATGAAATGAAAAGGGTTTATTGAGAAAATTATCAGCTTTCCAAAACTATAAGATATGTCTTATGTGGAATTAAATAGATAATTATCATCAATTTTCTACATACATTTTATTTTTACTAAAGTCCTGATTCATAGGATGATTGAAAAACATCTATAATTCTTAAACGATTTCACATTTTTTTAATTTGAAAGATGCATCACATTCTATGCTTATGATACTATAAGATAAAAGAAAAAAGAAAAAAGTGAATTTCATAAAAACATTACCAAGCTATGGTGGACCCCCATGATCCTACACTGACCCACATTTATGGAACATAATATTGTAAAGACATCATCTAGACTAGGGGTAACATAGATGTGTCATGTCCCATCCTTTAGATATATGTATAGGAAAATATAGGAATGACAAAGGGTAAGTAAGCAAATAGTAAGTGAATGTAAGAAAGAAAGAACTGAAGAATGTATGAATGAACTATATATAAGATTGTATATGTATAAATATTAGACAAGGGATAAGCAAGAGTATAGGGGAAGATATAATATTGTACTAGTTTTTTATCTGATTAATACAATGGATACCAAAATTATATCTATATAATGGTATCTCTTATTTTGTGAATGTATAACTTAATCCTATCTCTAGTTATATGGTTGTTTACCTTTATATAATGGAGTTTGGGATATAAAAAACAAAACTTAGAAAGTACTTAGGGCTTAGAACTTTGGTCTATGTTTCCCCTTATTTCTTGCTAACACTATCAAACAAATGATATATTTCTACCTTATAAACATTCACTTCACACCACTGACCTAGTCAATTATAGTGTGAACTATGTGGGAGGTGTTAGGTGTTGTCAATAATGACATATAATGTGAATAGCTGATATTATCCCATAATTAACCTTCCCTCATTTGACTAAGTAACACATAACATAGTTCATATGGTGAGAAATAGGGTAGTAAAAAGTAGTTTAGGTTTAGACATTTAGCTGATACTCACTCAAAACAACATACTATAAAGTACAATTTATGGTTTATCTAACATTATATTGTAATTTTGACTAACTTGAGATCATTCAATTAAATAAACTAATGATTAAATAACTAAGACTATTCATCTATATTGCTTCTAGTTACCTCAAATTTTGCACTTTGTACTAGTTAAGCATGATATTAGATCATCCCCCATGACATTTTCCCTTCATTGTACATAAGATTGTACATCACAAACATAACTCAATCCAATCATAAATTTAGTAAATCATCATTAGTCATTTATAATTGAAATCAATAAAAAACAACCATGGATATAGTAATATATTATTCAACCATTTCAATTAAATCATAATATGAAACAATTTGAAGCATTTATAAATGAACTAAAGGATTTAATCATAAATATATTTTAATAAAAAAATAAATAAAAGAGATTTTTTTTTTTTGCATATTGTTCATACAATAATCAAATACATAATGTTCAAAATTCATTAAATCTCCCAAACACATTATGATCAAGTAATTATTCTAGTTATTTAAATGAATAATTAATCAAGGTACTCTAATACTTAGCACTTTCCCCTTTAGTTTTACACTCATTCTTGTGTTCACTTAAGATAGGTATGATTTCAACCACTTTGAGCCCCTTGGAACATGGACTATCACAAAAACACCTCATTTGACATGGATGCAACCCCTTACATAATATAACCCCCATTACACCCATGTTTACCACTTTTGTGTGACTTGGGAATTCACATGCTACACTATTGTCCTGTAGATAAACATGTGCATACTCATATTCCCATAAGTTCAAACTTCAATTCTCCTATCTATAAAATTTTCCTTTTTCATGAAGTTTAAGCGCTAATTCACTCTAATAGTCAAATTGGGCCCATGAATGCTTACTTAAGTGGTCTTAGCCTAAAATAGAACCATCTAGCACTCATCTCACTTCACTTAGAACCTCTTACACATTCTTACTACTTCCAACAACCTAAGTTTTTCATCCATTATTGCACAATCACGTACCTCAAAAGTTATAGTCACCTACATTTATGTACACCTATTTATACTACTCTTTTGGATTAAATATAGGGTTCTCATTGAGGCAAGACCCTAAATGTATCATAGGCACCAATTTTTTCTATTTTAGACACTTCTAGGTATTGATGTTGGTGTGAACGTCACTAATTCATTCGAAGATTTATGTGAGCATGTATAAAGAAATATTCAAATTTGAAAGACTCAAGCATACAAGATTTAAAAATAGTCATGCATTATTCAATTTAATGAATCTATGATAGAAACTAAATCTTGACTTCAATCCAACAACATAACTTTCTTTCACCTCCCAACAAATCACGCAACTACTCACAACTACTTTCTTTCAAACTCTATTTAATATATATTCATTATTATAAAATCACATACTTAGTAGTTGAAAGTGAAGTACTTTATTAAATTAAATTATTTTAGTTGAATGTAGATAATGGGTAGGTAGCCCACAAGTATATATAAAAAATATTATTATTTTCTTAACCATAATTAGTTGATGGGACTACATCATTTACATAACAATTTTTACTTGCACCGCAACTACACATAAAGATTAAAATAAGAAAAAGGTGTTGTTCATTGAAACTCTTTAAAATAACAATTTTGCAGGAACCCAATTGTGAATAAAGCAAGTTAGGTTAATGATGGCAACATTTGATTGGTTTGGGATTTAGAAACATGAATCACTTAATTAATTGTAAATCCAATAGACAGTGATATCAAACAACAAAGTTGCAATCATTTCTGAATGTTAGCTTTGAACAATACATGGTGTCGATTAAACCTATATTAAAACGACACATTAGAAGATAAATAGTTACTGTTGCAAGGCACTGGGACATTTTATCTTGACAGCGATCTTCTTTCTCTTCATAACTCCTTCCTTATCACAGATATGTGGAAGCGGGTCCACTATGAATTGAAGCACAGGTATAAGATAGGCAATAGATTTATTGCTGAGTTGGTACAAAGCTTACAAAACAATCAATGATGGTGAAGATATTTTGATCATAGTTTTAATATTCTAATATCTCAGAGTTTTGTTGTTTCATTTCATGGAGTAATGGAACTTTTTCTTCTTGATGATAGATTGAGTGATCAGAAACGTTGATCTAAAAATATATACAATTGAATTCAAAAATTCACTTACTTTCTAATTAATGGACTGTGAAAAACTAATACCTACTAATATATTTCTAATAACCCAGAGCTTTGTTGTTTCATTTTATGATGTAAAATATATTTTCTGTTACAGTAAAATGGAGTGAAGCTTGTTTGTTTAAGACAGTTTCAAACTGGTTAAGTTTTGAAAAGGCCCAACTGGTTAAGTTTTGAAAGGGCCCCAATTAGAAAGCTGTTAGCAAAGAGAAACCGGCCAAACAACAAAAACTGCCCAAAAGAAACTACCCAATACCAAATTACCAATACCACATCTAGATCTAACAAGTTTGTTGTTAAGATCAGTGAACATAAAGTATATTTTCCTCTGTGTACCAGAAATCATTTCAATGTAAGAATGGAGTGCATTAAAAGGCAAATCCTTTGATGTACATAACCCAACACGAGCTAAGCTTTCCGAAAAGGGACATTTGACAGAACCAGTTACAGCACTGAGAGAAGAGAGAAGCCCCACCCTCATCTAACGCAATGATGTGAAGCTCCCACAACTGGGCCTCAGTGACCGTGTAGTTGACGTAACAAGTTGATGGAAAGGAAGGAATTGCAGAGCCTGGTCCACAGTTGCCACTTCTATAAACAGAAATAATGAAATAATGAAACGAGGAATAAGATGAAATGGCACTTCCCAACTCTCCAACATTCCACATCGCCACCCGCTCCCTTCCGATATATTAACATCACTGCCCCTCCCACTCAATCCTACACAAGCGTACAGAATGGGAGAAGTAAGAGAATTCAATGGGAGCAGAAAAAGAATGGTTCCCCCCATGGCCGTCCATGCCTTCTCTCAGCTCCCCTTCACCAGATCGTTCGACCCAGATGGACTTTTGTACCGATCACAGGGCACCCAGGTCGAGAAGTCTGTTCGAATCTTCGGCATACAAATCGACAAAGAGAAGGGCGCTTCTGAGCTCAAATTCGAATGCCGCTTCTGCTGCCGGGTCTTTCCGACGTCGCAGGCGCTGGGCGGCCACCAGAACGCCCACAAACGGGAGCGGCGTGAGGTTAAAAGGCTCTTCCGGACGCCCGAAACTGATGATATTGGTACCAGTTTTGAGCTGTTTGGTCGACCCGAGCTGCCCTTTGCTTTAGATCAGTGTAGCTCTGCTATTTATTCATGTAAGCAAGGAAAGGAAGCAAACGATAAGTGTGGCGGAGGATCTCTGCACCGGTTTTTCCAGGAGAGAAGCGCAGAAGAGAAAAAAGCTTCCTCCAGTTTTGAGGGCCTTGATAAGGATGCGTCGTCTGTCGACCTGCGCCTCAGGCTCGGCACTAACACCAGTTCAGATATCTTAAGTACAGATATCTCTTGAACATTAAGATATATAGTTGTTATCTTATTTAATGAGAGGTTTGAGATCTCAGAACAAATTATTATTAATTTTATTTCTGTCGCCGTGGTTTTCAATTTATTTGAGTACTAACTGTTCTTATTTTATTTCTTTACTCACATTTTTTTTCTATCTTAATTTTCAATTTATTTGAGAATTACTTGTTTTTTAATTTTTTTATAACACTAGGTGGTATATAGTGATATTTTTAATTTTTTTATAACACTAGGTGTTATATAGTGATATTATGAATGTTGAGAATTCCTGTACATAAAAATTAGTGTTTAAATCAGTTTCTTATAACAGTATTATTTGAATACTAATGGCTCTTATTTCAGTTTTTTACTCACAGAACTCTCAGATATAAATGTCTTTTAAACTTTAATATAATTTTTTATGATTATTCTTTTTTATTTTTAATTGAGTTATTTATTTTATTTATAAATACTAATTATTATTTTTAAATTTATATTTATCAATAAAATATATAGTTCAATAAATTATTGAAATCATGTATCCAAATTATGTATATTGAATTATCTTTACAAATTTAATTTTCTTACCTTGAAAAATATTGTTAGAATTTTCATCATTTTTTAATATTTTTATATCTAATTATACATTAATTAAAAATAATATAATGTATTGATTAACGCTATATTAAAAAGAGAAAGGAAAAATAAGTAGGTGCCCTCGTTCTAGATGCAATGCAATGATCTTTCTTCTCCTTTTCAATTTTAAATTATAATCAAATTTTATATTTATGTTTAAACTTATTATTGCCTTCTTCTTAAAGGAAATATTATGTTTGAAATTAATGAGAGTTGGGAGTCTTTTTTTGTAAATCACACATTCTTGTATATGGATTTAAAGTGAATCATGTTAAATGTGTCTCACAATAGTCCAAAAAACAATGTAAATGACTAACACAAGAAAGTGAGGAAGAATTGATAATTATATAATTCTTATCTTAAATTAAATTATATAAATAGATTGCATTTGATATAAATGTAGAATCATTTTAACAATCTTAATAAACTGAAACATACAACACTCAATAAGCTATTTTCATACATTTATTAATATTTTACAATTATTATTTTTGATATCTAAATTCATTTAAATTGATATTGTATATATTTAAATTAGAAGAATGTTATTTTTTTAATGTAAACATATTTTAACTCTAATGTGTAAATCTTTCAATATACTCTTAATATTAAAAATAAACTTTTTAATTTTCTTATTAAATGATTTTTTTTAAATATCTTAATTAAATTTCAAAAAATACAAATAATAAAAGATGCTCCATCTACTCACTCACACCATTTAATATGTTGATAAATTTTCATTTATCAAAACTCTACTTTCATTAATAATCTTATTATTTTCAATTTCAAATGTCTTCATTATATGTCATTTAGTGTAGCAGTCTTCTTTTCTTAAGAACCTCACTTTATGTAAATACTTCACTAATTTTGATTTCTCAACCTTATCATAAATTATAACCTTCTTTTACTAAACCTTATCATAAATTATAACCTTCTTTACTAAATATTAGACATATGTCACTCCATTATTGACACTTTATAGCTCTTATTTTTTATTAAAGTTTTGAATGATAAGTTTCCAAACGTTTGTAAAATTTTATCAACTACCTTTATTGACTACTCGTGTTTTAAATTTGAATCACCTCTTTAATTTATAAACATAAGTTTCATATATAATCAAGAGTGAATAATCGTTTTAGTGTTAAATGCTCAACCTTGTGATACATAAGACACTTAATATATTCTTTCACCCTAGTCATTAATATATTAACCATCAAATAAGCACCATTTATTATGTTAATGTTTTGTTTGGCTTTTAATTGTTGTTTAATCAATTTAATTAATTCATCATATAGGTCATAAGGGAAACATGTTTTAATTTTTTCAAGAATATCAAATATTTTATTTGTCGTTTTTTATATTAGAAAAAATATTTTAATTTATTTATTTTTAATTTTATAGTAGAATTTTTTTGTATTTTGATATTTTTTTAATAAGTATGTTTTGAAGAAAAATAGTAAGATAATTTGGAGATTCATTCCTAAATCAATATTGATTGTTAATTAATTTAAATGGAATTTAATATATCATTTTATTATTGAGAAGAAGAGATAATTTAATTAATGTGATAAGTGTAGGTGGTGACAATTGAGAAGTATGTGTAGAAGGGGGTGAAGTGTTTATAAGCACTATTTGAAATTGTAAATAAATCACTCTATGCAAATCAGTAGAATAAATGGCATTCACTATGCTAGTCATAGGATCATCATGAAATTATCTTTTTGAACATCACATAATCTTTGTATTGTATTATAACTTCATAATCCTAATTTATCCTAATTATTAATAAGAAATAATGAGCATATCAAAGTTGTGTAAGTTTAATAAAATCTTACTCAAATTTCCTAAAACCACAATTATTAAACACATTTTAGTAAATTCAATGGCACTGCCCAAAAGAATCAATAGCCATCTCTAAAACTCTTTTATTATAATTCAATATTTACTCGATAATTTAGATCATTTGTAGAGATTTATTGTTAGAGTTGGTTGTGGTAATAGAATAGATGTTGAGATGAATATTTTTTTAAAATGAAATCTTTTTACAAGATGACATATTTTTTTATAGTCCATTGATATTTTCTATTTCAAGTAGTTTTCCTATCTCAAGAATTTTATGTATGAAATGACAATCAAAACCCATTTTGAGTCTGGTATAATTTTAAGTAATGCCCTTAGTTGATAAGTTACAAATATTGAAGGGTATAAAAATGTAATCCAAAAATAAATAATAAGATTCTTGATAAAAATAATGAATTAATTACTCTGAGAGGCGTTTACAATGGGATCTAGTTTTAGCTTTCTTTGTATACATAAAAAACTAAAATAGAAATCTCGGTAAAATTCTTTCAATCGTGACCATCCTTTTGAAATTTATAATTTTTCACAAATTATTCAAATGTTATAGCATGGGTTGGAAAAAATTTCCTATAAATGTGTAGAGGCTAGTCTGGGAATATTATATGAAGTGCAAAAACTGTTTCAAATATATTTATCTCAAAAATATATATATCTTAAAATAAATAACTGTCTTTTGGATAGTGCCTTTTATCATTAACATTGGTTTCAGTTTGTAGAGTTCAGAGAATTTTTGTATAAGCAGCTATAGACTCTTCCACCACATTAGTGTTGCAGTGCTTATCCATTTTGAATGGGTTAGTTCAACTTATCCACTTCATTTTCATAGTGTGGAGAATTCTTAATATCATATATATGTTGTTTTCAATTTTTATTTTTTTTCTAATTTTCCACTGTAAATGTGCATGCATTTTTCCAGAATTAGTTTGTCATTGCTAATTTTACATTCCAAATGTCTTCTCTCTCCTCCATTCTACTGATTTTTTTTTTTTTGTCTAAGCGTTTTCTTTCTTAAATATTCTTTTTGAACATTATTTTGTCTTTTAAAGCACTATATCTAACATTTACTTATGACAATAATCTCCATTGCACTTGTCTTCTTGGTTTGTGGATTAAATTCATATACATATTATAAGTAGTGAGAACTTCATGGTTTGGTGTGGTATGAAAAGGTAGATTAGTGTGTTACTCAACCAAGGATGACTTGCCAGTGAAACCCATGTTTGTTAGATTTCTAAAAACAATTAATTATATCTCTACAAAAGCTTTAGAATAGCAACAAAGCTTTAAAACGTCACTATTACATGAGCTAAAATGCACAAGGGAATATCATCTTGGACTGCATACTACAATCTAGAAATGGTCAGTATTTAGTGAGGTATCTTTTTAAAACATAAATTTACCAATAAAACTCTTATTTAATTTCAAAAGAATAGTTTTAAGTTTTAGTTTTGTTGGATGTAAATGTCATAAATATCTTTAATGATAATTAAATATATATACCTATATTTACAAGTAAGTTAATAAGGTTATTGGATATCTAAAAAGAGGTCATGGATTCAAAGCATCTAAACTTTATTAAGATTGGAGAAGAGGAAATCAAGAACTTTGCACTTGTACAGCTCCGCCATGACAACTTGTGACTAAAACATACTTAGAATACAGTTTTTCTTGGGAGATTTCTTTTATTAATTTTTATATGTAAAAGGAGGCTTCAAACTAAGTCATGTTAGCATTATTCTCTATAGAAAAAGAGTAATCAAGCAAGAGTTTAATGGGTTTAACGAATTTATTTATTGAGATGAATAAATTTGAGTTCTTATTTTCTTATGTATATTGGTTGGTTTCATTGTGTACATATGTATTTGGTTATATTTTCTATTGTACATAGTTTAATTTACATATCCAGTACTATTGTCTATCATTGATTCTTGAAAGATCAATCAACTGATCAAAGTTAGGAGCATCTTAATAAGCATCCTTAAGTTGTTCAAAACTTAGCATCTCATTAGACATGAGAATTCTCTTTTTTGACATAACAAATGTAAAATAAAATTTATATTTATCTACCTTATGCTTAATCATTGAAGTGAGTCTTTGGAAATAGTTTAACTATCTCGCATATCAAGCATTTAACTTATCTCATTTATGCAAATATTTAAAGGCTTATTGATCTATATAAAGTACAAACTGCTTATGCATCATTAAATGTTTCCAATGACAGTGTTTGTACAATTACTTCTTGTAGACACCTGAATTTGACCACTTCCATATGGTCAAATTCACCTATATATCCCTCTATCTTGCACTCTTAAACCATATTAATTAAATAATTATGTATTTGATTAATATTTATTTTCAGCCTAATGTCCCCTAAGGTATTTAATTAATCAATCAAATACCTTACCTTGTCCATCTCTAAATTAAATAAATAGACCAAATTATTTAATTTAGTCATTATCCCTTGTGAATTAAATCAATTTTTAATTCATCCCTTTTCTCTCTTCTCATGTCACATCCTCCATAATCCTCTTTAATCCAAATTAATCTAATTAATCTATGATTAGGATGTGCACACCCCTATTCATCATTAGGGTCACATCCTCCATATCCTCCCACTTGCCTTTAATCCCTCATTAACCTACCTAACCCCACATTTGCACAACCTTAATTACCTAATTAGGCTAACCTAATCTTCATGTCATTTATGGTATGTGTTCTTAATAAACCTACATTAAATGCTTTCTCCTTTTGGAGAAGGCATCCCCTTCCCTATGTGAATTTTTAATTCACATTTATTCCTCCAAGGCATTTTAAGGAATTTTAAATTCCTTCTCCCATTCCCATGAGGATTTGTGAGGAATTTTTAATTCCTCACATGTCCTCTCAAGGCACATGTGGGCAAGGACCTCATTTACGAGATCTTGTCCATTACCAAGGTACAACATAGTACCTCCACATCATCTCCATCTCACCCCTTCATTTCCATGTCACTCATCACATGTCAACTTGTGAGGGCTTGTGAGTTTTCAACTCACCCTAGCCCTTGATTTTCTCCACCATGGATCAATCCTAGCCCTCCATTCGTTTAGAGGAACTTACCCTAAAAATGGTAGAATTTCCCTCATTTGGCTAATTGTCAACACTCAATCAAGCATTCAAGCACTTAGCCATTTTTCAAGCCATCAAGCCTATCCACCATTGTTGCAGCCACTTTGAACCATCATATTGCATCTATCCAAATACCCACATCCACCATTGCAATCATAATCTTCATGGCATCATTTTAAATATCATTTAGAGCTATTTTTTCAATAAAGGATCACACAATCGAGCATCAAAAAGGGCCAACCAAACCATCAATTTGAACAAGGTGATAATTTTTATTTTCTTGTACTTTGTTTGAATTCAACTAGGCCTAATCTTGAGTGTTTGTTTTGTGTTTTTCCTTATTGCATTTCATTTAGTTTTGCATTATAGAGTAGGAAAAATCACTTGCACACATTTATGGCATGCCCGATGGGACCCACGTCATAGACCTTGTCTATTTTACTTTTTCTTGTTGTTTGAATTTTTACAGGTTCAGACTTCACACATAGGGGAAAATCCACCCCTAATGGGCAAATCCGCTCGATACAAAGGCAGATTTGTGCATGACAAAGGTGAACTCACATGCGCCTTTCCATTCAAAAGGTGAAGTTGTTGATCTTAAATTGAATCAATCTATTTCAGAGGCAAATAAGCTTAGAAGCCGAGAAAAGGGAGAATTCGCTCGACGAAGGGGCGAACCTGATTCAAATGCAGAGTCGAAATCACATACACCCTTCCACCCAAAAAAGGACAAAGTGTTCCTCCCTCTTCAAAATAGAGGCGATCCTACATCACAAACTAAGGCGGACTCGTCTCACACAGAGGGGAATTTGTGGTAATCCAGATTTTTTGATTTGAGTTTCAAGTTGATTTTGGTTTCACGTACTAATCAGGTAACTCATTTGTCTGTGAGTGTGTGATTTTACTAGCATTTGTGTAGCAAATAATTTTTCCAAGATCAGAGATCAAAACTACTAATTAATTTTCTATAGGACGATCGGTCGAAGACCCCTATTTTAGCTCTATCTGTGTGTCTTTTTTTCCATATTAATTTACGCACATGTAGATTAACTAAAGAGTCAATTAACTTGTTTGTTGTGTTTGGGAGTGAGTTGTTGACATATCCACTCCCCTTGCACCTTTCGATGATCTTGGCTGATGAGAAATCGCAACTCATTCAAGTCCAGTCTAGTCTACCTAGGAAGTGCTAGTGCATGTAAGCTCTCCCCTTGCGCTATGTGCCAGCCTGGTGACCAACTGAAATGTCTAGTATTTCCTTCCATTAGTGAGATCTTCTTGGGATTTGATCACTTAGGGGATGATCTCAACCACGTGTTATCGACGAGGTATATAAAGGGGGAAGAGCCAAAGCTATACCTCAATCCAGTCACATCATTTTTAGCGAAGCATCGAAGCTAGGGTGATACTTAGATAAGACGTGTAGGGTTGGTCTGAGTTTCCAGTACCTCGTTGGGGATCCCGATTCGCACTTGTGATAGGCTAGTGTTCATGGTTGTGCCTCACACACCCTCCTGGTGTATCGAGGACGCATGAGATAGCCTTATTCAACCTAGATAGAGACCCGTGTTTTTTAGTTGTGGTTTGGTGTAGTGTAGGGGATGTGCACCATACCCCAAAGTTACTCACCACATACTCCCTTGGGTTGAGGTAGAAATCCTCATGGCGGACTACGATAGTCCTTGAGTAAGAGAGAGAGAAGGTGAGCCTGTGGCATCTGTTGATGACCCTGTACCACTAGATCTCTATCTATCCACCTTTGTGAGAAAGGGTGATCCAAAGAAACACCCCGGTATCATGGAGTATTAACCTTAGGGTGTCCCCTCAAGGTGGTGGGCCTACATCGAGTTTGTAAAATTCTTATCA
Organism: Sequoiadendron giganteum; assembly: GCA_007115665.2. Taxonomy (NCBI): domain Eukaryota; kingdom Viridiplantae; phylum Streptophyta; class Pinopsida; order Cupressales; family Cupressaceae; genus Sequoiadendron; species Sequoiadendron giganteum. The sequence goes on along the minus strand of CM021110.1, from coordinate 369,107,276 downwards.
CTAATTTTAAGCTTGTGTTTTCTGGAGTGTCTTCTTGTGTGATACTAGTGCTTGTCATCAGTCCATCCCTTTTCTTGTTGTTTGGCATGTTTTCTATCCTTTTCCATAGTCTTCCCCTTCCCTTAGTGGCAAGTTTTCTTCTCACAGGGGAAAACTTGCATTATGGACAAGTGATCATCTCCTGAACAGGGGAAATTATGTGTCTTGAGTCTGGTCTAGTCATCCTTTAGGAAAACTCATCCTTGTCAGGGGGAAAATTTTCTTGTGGTTCCCTTAGTTTGGCGAACCCGTATCTGCCTATTCATTGAATAGGTAATCCAACCCAGTCCATAGGTGAGTCTGTGTCCACACCATGTCATCCCTATATGCCTGTTCCCTGAACAGGCGATCTTGCTTCCTACAAGGGTGATCCCATGTCTCGTCTGAATCTCCCTTGTCTATACATACCTTAGAATAGGTGAACCTATTGTTCGCAGGGGTGATCTCATGTCTGTTTGTACCATCCTCATTCGTACAATCCAAGACATAGGCGGTTTCGTTCAACCTATAGGTGATCCCATAATAGGCATTTTTCCCTTCGTCTGTACATCTGAGGAAATAGGCGATCTCGTTTACCTAATAGGAATTTCCTCTTGAGTCTGTACATCTAAAGAAAGTGGTGATCCTATACCCTAGATAGGTGATATCATGTCATGTGCCCACCTATTTCTTTTTAGCATCTGAATATATAGGCGATCTCGTCACCAATAGAGGCGATCCTGTCATCCATAAAGGTGATCTCGTCACCAGCAAATGTGATTGTGTGAGCTTAGATAAGCAATCCCATCACCTAAAGGGGTGATCCTATGACACACAGAGGTGTATATGCTTCTCATACAAAACTCCCAAGATTGAATCCTCTGAACTAATTAAAGCTTGTTATTTTTTGAGTCTGTTCCTACGATTGAAAAAAAATTATCATCATTTTAGTCCATCTGTATTTTTCAAAATTCGTCAAATCCTCAATCCAATCACATAGGTGCATCTTAGGACATCCTTAGATTGCATATATCCATCATCGTTTTATCAATCTGAATCCTTTAGACTTCATTTTAGGGGATTTTTATCCAATTGGGCTAGGTAACTAACCCTATTCATCACCATACATGCTCACTTAGGATTGTTATCCATCCTAAGTTAGTGATCCTTTGTGGTCTTATCAATCTCCTCTCATCGTGAGGTAGATTATGTGGCGTGGTCATCCATTTATAATCCAATTCAATCATCATCAAGTTAAGCCCCTGAACTTAGTTTAGAGTTTATCTAATCAATCCAATCCAATCAATCATCTGATCATATCAATCATCCAATCTAAGCAATAATCTAATCCCATCAATCATCCAATCCAATCTAACCAATTATCCCAATCAAATGATCTATCACCTAGGTATGTGCAGGATCATCATGGAAAAAACAGGCCCTTAAGTGGCAAAAAATTTAGAAAAAATAGAGTTAGGTAACTTGACGTAAAAATTTGAATAAGTTATCTATATTATTTCAAAAATATGTAAGAATAGAATTTGTAGAAAATTGAATTTAGTTTCTAAACTAATAGGTTTCTTTTTATTTTTTTTAAATCTATTTGGTGAAAATTTGGAATTTCAATGCAGTAGTACTTAAATTTCAGTGAAAAAATAAGAAGTAGGTGTTTGTCTGACCACCCTAATCACAATAAAATGATAATATTATTTTATAATATTTTATATATAAGTAGAGGACTCATGTCCCGATGTGATGCATATCTTTTTGTAATTTTTTTCTGAGTAAATAATTAATTATGATTTTTTTATTACAAATTTTAAAAAATATAAACACTCGTATGTCTGACCACCTTAACTTGGTCAAAAATTCATGAAATTCAATTTTTTTTTTTAATCCTATATTATGTGAAGCATAGAATGTGACACATGTTTTGGATTCAAAAAATGTGATATCGTTTGAAAGTTATAGATGTTTTTCAATTAGCCTATCAATCAGGACTTTATTCATAATTCAAATAGAAAATGAATAATAATTATTTATTAAATTCAAAGTAAATAATAATTTATATTGCTGGAAATCTGAGAATCTCCTTTAAAAACCCTTTTCGTTTCATCAATTTTGGGTTAAAAAAAGTCGTCAGCCACATACCCATCATATCGCCACTTTTTGGCCCATCATGATCCTACACATACCCACCTTAGAAATCCTTTTAGTCATCATCTAGAACATCATCTAAGTGCATATTAGGGCTTAGTCTCATCTTAGTCACCTATCCATTTTTCATTTTCATGCCCATTACCCGATCGTAGGCAAAGAAACTCATGGAACAACAACAACCTCAAGGTCCTTAGCCTCAACCTCCTCAAGATCAACCCAACAATGGCACCTCATCGCAATCCAATACAGAAGTCCCCATATAATCCACCCCTAAAGAAAGCATGGTTAACCAACCTAAGCTCACAATTGACAAATACCTTAACAATCCCACTAATCTGCAAATGACGGATCATCTTATAGATGAGCGTGGGGATAGGATTCTCACCACTTTAATAATGAAGGGTATCAAGCCACCGCTAGAGTTTGATTTATCAAAATATGTCAATATTACACCCCATAATTTACCACAAGATCTGAATCCCATTTAATCAATTTTGTAAGTCTCCCCAGTCATGCCGCAAGACACATGGTACCAACTAGGATTTAGCAATGATGTGCTTTACCAAACTCTGCCCATTCACGTCCTGATTTCAGTAATGGGTGTTGCACCCCATCCTAACAATTCCCAAGGCCCCAATCCTAACAATCCTCTTGGTCTTGGTATGCCACAAGGTCCTTCCAATCCACAAGGCATGGACATTCCACAAGGCTCAATCCACGTACCATCCACACCTCTCCCATCAAATCAATTAGGTCAGTTACTTGGGAATACTGGGGGAAATACTTATAACCCTTTCATTGCACAACCTCCACCTCCTGGTCCCACACACACATCAAACTTACCTCTACCTCCATTTTCATCTCAACATCCACCTCAAGACAATCTACCACCGCAATAAACTTTATCACAACCTCCACCTCACACTGATATCTCATCACAACCACAACAACCACCATTGCATCAAGTACAAGGTAATTTGTCACAACCCCCGCATCAGCCACAAGGTAATCCACAACACACTCAAATCGTGCAACAACATCAACAACCACCTCTGCACCAACTGTAGGGTAATCCGTCACAACCTCCCCATCAATCGCAACAACCCCCTCAACAACCTCAAATCCCATCTCAACCTCCTCACCAACAACCACCACTTTACCAACAACACCCTCAGCACTCACAAATCCTGACGTAATCACAAAAATCTTCCCAAAAAATCCCAAGAAACCCTGCTGCCCTATACTTATATCATCCTCAAAGCACCTATTGTCTAGGTATGTGCAGGATCATCATGGAAAAAATAGGCCCTTAACTGGTGATAAAATTCTGAAAAATCAGAGTTAGGCAACTTGACGTAAAAATTTGAATAATTTATCTATATTATTTCAAAAACATGTAAGATAATAATTTGTAGCAAATTGAATGTAGTTTCTAAACTACTAGGTTTATTTTATTTTTTTTAGACCTATTTGGTGAAAAATTGAATTTCCAATGCAGTGGTACTTAAATTTCAGGGAAAAAATAAGAAGTAGGTGTATGTCTGACCACCCTAACCACAATAAAATGATAATATTTTTCTATAATATTTTTGATATAAGTAGAGGACTCATGTCCCAATGTAATGCATATTATTTTGTAATTTTTTTCCAAGTAAATAATTAATTATGATTTTTTTATTACAACTTTTAAAAAATATAAAAACTTGTACGTCTAACCACCTTAACTTGGTCAAAACTTCATGAAATTCATTTTTTCTTTTTTTAATCCTATATTATGCGAAGCATAGAATGTGACGCATATTTTGGATTCAAAAAATGTGATACCGTTTGAAAGCTATATATGTTTATCAATCAGCTTATAAATTGAGACTTTAGTCATAATTCAAATAGAAAATAAACAAAAATTATTTATTAAATTAAAAGTAAAGCATAATTTATATTGGTGGAAAGCTGAGAATCTCAGTTAAAAACCCTTTTCATTTCATCAAATTTGGGTTAAAAAAAAGTCATCACCCACATGGGCCATCATATCAATTACATATCGCCACTTTTTGGCCCATCATGATCCTACACATACCCGTCTGCAAGCCACTACATCCAATACCACTCCCAATTACTATTAGTATAACCCAAAACAATCCCAACAATGGTCATCCTACACCAATCCTCAACAATCTCAGTAGCGGCCATCCCACACTAATCCCCAGTAGTCACAATAACACACTTATTACCATAAATCTAATCTGCAACAACCTCCATATGCTTCACAACAAAAAACTACATACAATTACCAATCCAACCTTTAGAAACCCCCATAGGCTTCTCAACAGCAGTCTGCCTACAACTACCAATCCTACCATATTACTCCTAGCAGCCACCATCATATCAGCGGGGTGCCTCTACATGATATTATCAAGCCTCGCCATCATATCAACAAGCTTATGAAAATCCTCAATCCACATATGATGGTCAATACCAGCAGGTCCCTCCATATCCACCTCCACCATCATATGATCAATCCATTTTTCTTCCATCTTCATCACATCAACAAAATATCCCTTACGATCAGTCCAACCAAGCAGGCCCTTCCTCATCAATGTCGGTCAATAAGGAGTGGGAAGAGATGAAAGCCACCCTTAAAGACTTACAAGAGGGAACCTCCAAGAAGTCCTTTAATTTTGAGGAGATTTTCCCTTATCCATTTGACTCGTCCATCTCACTTATCCCTTTCCCTAAACATTTTGAAATTCCAAAATTCGATAAATATAAGGGAAGGGGTGATCCAAGGAATCACTTGTAAGAATTTTACACACATTGCTAGGAAGTCATGCATAAGGACAACTATCTCTTGCGATCATTCCCTAGAAGTCTAACGGGGAAAGCTCTAGATTGGTTCATGGGTCTTGAAAAAGGATTGATTTCTTCCTTTATAGACATGTTAGAAAGGTTCGTTGCACACTTCTCCTTCAACATGGAAAAAGACTTAGACATGCTATATCTCCTAAAATATAAGCAACATGAAGGAGAAACTTTTGCAAGCTACCTGCAAAGGTGGCAATCCTTGGCTAGTTGGATAAAATCCAATCTCCATGAGAAGGACTTGGTAACCATTTTTGTTGTGAATTCCCATCCTAAATAGGCCTATAACCTATGCGGCCTCCATTGTGTAACCACCTTTGCAAAGGTCATCAAGAAAGGCACTACCATCGATAGGGCCCTTATTGCTAAAGGCCAAATCAAAATTTTCAATCAAGATAAGGATAAGTCATTTGGGAACAAATCTCACTACTCGAACAAGAACAAAAATGTTGTCAATGATGGTGTCACTAACACAAAACATTTCCAAGTAGCTAATACTTCACAAAGATTGCACTATGTCCCCAATCCCCAACCGGTCTCCAATGTCATATCTGTACCACATGGTACACCTCATCCTCCTCCACATTCCAATCAATACAATCAAGGGAATAATAAGCGTACCTTCACTCCTTTGGGATAATATTTAGATGTCATTTTCAAGAGGTTGCTTCAAGATAATTATTCAGTCATCTATCCTATGACAAAGCCTTTTGATGAGTACAAACCCAAGCCTACCTAGTATAGGGAAAATGATTATTGCGATTATCATAGGATCAAAGGTCACTCCACTAATAAATGTCAAGGACTTAAGACTTATATCCAAGATCTTATAGATCAAGGTGATATTGTAGTGGATGCAAATCAGGCTTCATCATCCAATGCTCAATTGCAGATATATCAAAACGCCTTCCTAAAGCATAATCAGGGTCCCAACACCTTGAATGCAAACCTCGGGTTCAATAACAACAACCAAAATAACAACACTAATAATATTAGTTATAAAGCTACACCCTATAACTATGATGGCATTGTCACGTGTATTAGTCAAGCTGAGCCACGCGTATCTATGATTTGTGTCAAAGGGAAAGATCCTCAATGTTTTGTTACTACACGTCGCACCCGAATATCCATTCTTGGGCCTTCCACATCATCTCAGCAAGCCCTTATGAGCTCACAGTATAATATTCTTGACCATCTTAGTAAGACTCCTGCCCAAATATCTATTCTAGATTTGCTTAAGTCTTCCCTTGTACATCAAGAAATCCTCATGAAATCTCTTCAAGATACTCATGTACCCAACGATATAGATCCTACTCAGTTTCAAGCCTTAGTAGGATACCTGTCATCCACATACCAGCTAGGATTTAGCAAAAATGACATGTCACCTATTGAGTCATCCCATAACCATGCCTTGCACATTGAATTTATCGTAGCCCGCCATAAAGTGAAAAGGGTTCTTGTAGATAATGGTTCCACCCTTAATCTCTATACCTTAAAGTTTATTAAATAGGTAGGATATACCCATGTTGACATGGATAATAAAACTATCACCATCAAAGCTTATGACAACGTAGAGAGGGACTTAGAAGGTATTATGTGTCTTCCTATTTTGGTTGGTCACATGGTGCAGTACACTACCTACCACGTCCTTGATTTGGACTTGCCATACAACCTTCTCCTTGGCCAACCATGGAACCATGCCATGTAATTCATTCCATCCACTTAACATCAATGCCTGAAGTTCCCATACAATGGGGTTGAAGTAATCATTCATGCAAATCCTCAGCCTTTTGAGTACTGTCATGCCCTAGAGGATTATTTCCCCCACTCTCGATATTGTCCAAGAGTAGAAGTATGGGGATCTCAATCATCACCTTCCAATCCATCATCCAACATGTCATCCACTCCATCCACCATTACTAAGGTCTAGATCATTGATAAAGTTTTTGGAGAATATGAGATGTGCACGGATCTTAATGTAGCAACAATGTCAGCATCTCCTCACACATATGGGAAACCTTCTCAGTCAACACCAAAGGAAGAAGTGAAGACTAAAACCCTCAGTTCTAAGAATACGGGTTTGACCACCTTCCAATCCCTAGGAATGCTACAAGATAAAATGAAGGATGATATCAGTGAATGGTTCTATAGAGAGGAACCCAAGTTGTCACCTCCCCTCATATAATATTTCCAAGAAGTTTATCCCCATGCTTCAAAGCTAGCAAAAAAATACAACTATCAAGGGGGAGGTCTTGGCATAGGAGAGCATGGAAGACTACATCATATTGAGAAACCTATGTGACCAAAACACTTGGTCCTAGGTTATGAAAAAATCAAAAGGATCCTACATCACCCTCTAACACCTTGAATAATATCAATCTTGATAATGATTTCCTCGATGACATACCTGAAGAAGAAGCCATCATACTCTCATACGATGACGTAGATCTCACTTCCCTCTTTGATTCCACATCAATCTTTACCATCATTCTTTCCCTTCGTCACCCTAAATTAATTGATTGGGATCTATGAGGGAGTGCACCTATGGATATCTATCCTTCAAAGGACGCTTATGTACATCTCATGGGATTGGGGGAAGATGAACACCCTAACCACAAAAGTAAAAAGAAACAAAATAAAAAAGTCACCTGGTGAAAACCTCTTTGAGGTAATTTTTGACTCATCAAAAGTAAAAACAAAGGGTGTATCTTCTAGTGAAAACCTTGATGAGGCACTAGAATATGGGGATGTTCATCTTCCCTTTGTTGGATCTCATCTATCCGAACAGTCTTCAATTCTGATCGAGGAAACACAAGAGGTTAATCTAGGAACAGAACAAGAGCCTAAAATCACTTGTGTCCAAATCATTATCAGAGGAATAATATCCCATCATCGTCAAAATTCTTAAGGAAGGGATTATTAAATTTGCATGGTCCTATTCAAACATACCAGGATTGGATCCAACATTGGTTGTACACCACCTTTATGTTCACTTGGATGCCAAATCAATTAAACAAAATCTCAGAAAAATGCATCCTAAAGTGGACTTACTTGTCAAGAAAGATCTATAAAAGATTTTAGAGGTTGGATTCATCAAACCAATTGACTAATCTGATTGGATATCCAACATAGTTCCTGTGGCTAAGCCAAATGGGAACATCAGAATTTGTACAGATTTTCAAGATCTTAACAAAGCTTGCCCGAAGGACGATTTCTCGCTCCCTAACATCGACATGTTGGTAGATCTTCCAACAAGACATGCAATGTTATCCCTCATGGATGGCTTTCCTAGCTATAATAAAATTAGAATCACGCCTAAATATTAGCATAAGGCTGGTTTTACCACCCCTTGGGGAAGCTTCTGCTATAATTTTATGCCCTTTGGTCTCAAAAACATGAGGGAAACTTACCAAAGTGCAATGAATGTCATCTTCCATGACCTTATCCATATCATAATGGAAGATTATGTTGATGACCTACTAGGGAAATCCAAGACAAGAGAAGAGCATCTCGCAATCTTGAGGAAAATCTTTGAGTGGATAGAACATTACAAGCTATGCCCGAATCCAAAGAAGTATGTGTTTGGCATCACATCTACTAAATTTATAAGCTTCATAGTATCCAGAAGGGGCATAGAAGTGGATCCCACATAATTCAAGTCAATAATGGACATGCCCCTGCCTTGCAATTTGAAATAATTAAGAAGTATACAATTAAAGCTACAATCCATCAGGCATTTCATAACCCAACTTGTTGATAAATGTCAATCATTCACACACCTCTTGCACAAATACATAACCTTCAAATGGGATCTAGAGTTTCAGAATTTTTTTGATAAGATCAAGGATTATCTAGCCAATATTCCCATTTTAATGCCTCCCATCCCAGGTAATCCACTCTTGCTATATATCTTAGCTACATCAATTAAACTGGGGGCATTGCTAGCACAACATGACGAGTCCTCAAAAGAATGTTCCATCTACTATATATCAGTTGAACACTTGTAGGTTATGAGATAAATTATTCACCCATGGAGAAAGCTTGTTTAGTAGTTGTTTTCAGTTCACATAAGTTGTGTCACTATATGCAGCTCAGTCATCCCATCAAGCTAATATCAAAAGTTGACCCACTCAAGTACCTATTATCCAGAATATCATTAATTGGCCGAATGGCCAGGTGGGTTATGTTATTGAGCAAATTTGGCATAGAGTATGTGGACCAAAAAGTAATCAAGGGACAAGTGATAGCAAATCAGTTGGTCGATGCTCCTTTGGTGGATGCATATCCATTAGTAGTTGAGTTTCCTGATGAAGAGGTCCTTACAATTTTAGAATTAGATACATGGACACTCTATTTTTTTGGGTCTTATACACACAATGGAGCTAGTGCATGTGTCCTCTTCATCACCTCTCAAGGTATTTACATTCCAAATTCATTTAGGCTAGCATCCCCATGCACAAATAATATTGTTGAATACGAGGCTCTAATCACTAGTCTGAGAATCGTTATCTAATAGAATATTACTCGCCTTCGTATCTTTGGTGATTCTCAACTCATAATCAAACAGGTCAATGATGAGTTTCAAACAAAAGATGATAAGCTTTTGCCTTACAAATGCATGGTGGATGACTTCAAGAAATATTTCACCTACATCTAGTTTGAACAGATCCCTAGAGTGTAGAACAAGGCAACAGATGCAATGGCTACAATTGGTTCCCTCATTGACATGCCCAAGGATCGAACAGATTATGAGTTCCTCATCGAGCAACTGTTAATCCCAGCGTATGATATCCCTGATAATGAGATGGTGTGTGACATCACAGGTCCTAAATCACCCTGGTACCATGATATTTATACCTATCTCCATGACAATATCCTTCCACCCAACCTAGCTTGTAATCAATGTAAATCATGTATCCAATGCACTTCCCGATACATGATTGTGGGAGATACACCTTATCATTGAGGGTATGATGGTATTCTGCTTCGATGTCTCAACAAATCAGAATCTTGTATTGCATTAAACGATGTGCATAGTGGTGTTTGTGGGTCTCATTCTAATGGAATGTCCTTAGCAAAGAATATTCTCAAAGCAAGATATTACTAGCCCACCATGGAGCATGACACTTGTGATTTCATGAAGAAATGTGTACCATGTCAGCAGCATGTGGATCTAATCGATGCTCTAGCACAATATTTACAACCTATCATTACACTGTGGCTTCGACTTGATCGGCAAGATATACCCTCCCTCATCTGATGGTCATACCTTCATCATCACAACCACTGAATACTTTACCAAATGGGTGGAAGCCATTCCACTCTCCAAAATCACTAGTATTTAGATTTCCAAATTCATCCTTTTCCATATCCTCTTTAGATATGGTATCCCTTCCACTATCATTACTGACAATGGTAAGCCCTTCAAAAACCAATGTATGAAATACCTTTGTGAGACCTACCATATCCAACATCATTGGTCAACTCCTTACTACCCTCAAGGTAATGGACAAGTACAAGTGACCAACAAGACTCTCATCAAAATCCTCAAAAAGGTTTTCAATAACATTGGTTGAGATTGGCACCTCCATCTTAATCCCGCCCTTTGGGTATACCACACATCCATCCACATCCCCACTGGCACTACTCCATACTCTCTTGTTTATGGCATCAATGCCATCTTATCAATTGAGGTCGATATCCCATTACTTCAAATCTCTCTAAAGAATCTAATTAGTGATGAAGATGCTCGAGTCGCACGGTTAAGTAAACTGGAACTTCTAGATGAGAAATGCATTAAGGTCTATAATCATCTCCAAGCATATCAACACTAGTTCAAAAGGAACTACAATAAGAAGGTTTGTCCCTACCAGTTCAATCTTGGTGATCTGGTCTTGAAAGAAAATCATTACACCCAATAGGATAAAAAAAACAAGGGAAAGTTTGAAGCAAATTGGTTGGGTTTGTATGTTGTCATAACAAAATACGGTTCTGGGGCATATCGGCTTGCAACCTGAGGAGGAAACCTTGGAGGAACCTATCAACATCATGCATCTAAAGAGGTTTTACACCTTGGTCGGCTAGGTTATCCTACCTTGAAAAATACAAAAGTAAAAAATCATCAAAAAAGTCAAAAATCCAAAAATAGTAAAGAGAAATAATTCATCCTATGGTTAAAACCACCCTTGGTGGTGCCTTGGATAAGTACATTTGGTGAAAACCTAGAAGCAAGTGCCATTCGTAGAGAGCTTAATCATTATCTACCTTGCGTCATATTTTACTTTATGCTTCCACCTATCTTATCTGCATATCTTATCCTCGCATCCTATCGTATCATGTCCTCCCATCATTTGTTTCTTGGTATATTTTGATTGAGAATTGGATGATTTAGATTGACTATCCTAAAATATTCAGCTTCTTTCCTGAATCTGAGCTTTTTGTCATTTGTTTATCTATATCGTTTGGTCAGTTTCACGTCCCCATCTAGGATCCTCCATCGCGTCGGTCATCATTAGGTCTCATATTTTCTTTGGTCCCTTTTGTCGAACTACATTTCCCCTGCACTTTCATATAGGTAAGGCTAATCATTTGATTAGCCACCAAGGCATTTGTTCATCCAGTCTTCATCATCCATTGAGGTCTCCATTTCCTCTTTCCGCTTTTATCCATGGTCAGTCATCAGTCTTTTTATTGAACTACTGGGTCTCTGTGCTTTCACGTAGGCAAGGCCATCAATTGATGAGCCCCCGAGACTCTAGGTCTATCCTTAGGGTGTGTCTTGGTATCATGTTGTGTCATCAAGTATGTCCCTATTTAGCTGGTGCTTCAAAACAAAGGTTGTTAGTATCATGAGGTTCAATCGATTTCGAGTATCTAGAGTCATTTTGATCACCTAATCTATCCTCCATCCTTGTTCTTAATATGATGTGTCCTTCCTAAATTAGACCACATCAATCCCATACACCTATTGATCCTATGGAAAAGGATGTTTAAAATTTATTGTGATCTTTTGATGCTTTTGGCATTTTGTTTATCATTTGAGCTTCCTATTATACCTTGTTGGGGTCGTCACGATCCATCATATCATGGTACGCTTTGACAAGTAAACATAGGGGCATATCTTAGTTTTGTATTTTCTTGTCTTCTATGTTGTGCCATGTAGTACCCACCAAGATTCTCGTGGTCTTGTGGTACGATGGGGAATCCTTTTTGTTTGCGGTTATCCCAACATTAGGCCTAACCAAAGTGTTGAATGGACTGGATAACTAAGAGGGGGTGTGAATCCGTTATCTTAAAACAATTTTATTTTCTTTATTTATTCCAGAATAGACTTATACCAATCAAAAAATAATCAAATAGATAAGAACATGAATACACATCACAACACCAAGCACAATGAACAACATAATCTATGTGGAAACCCAAGAAGGGAAAAACCACGGAGAATGCTAATTCTCAATTATAAAGCACCGGTTAAGGTGATTTTTACAAAGGCCCACTGCCAAGTTTCTTACTATAGGATGGCTCACTACCGATGGGCTCACTGCCCAAATACAAAACAATAGATTATAAAATAGTCTCACTGACAAAAGTGAACTGATGAAGTTGCATCTACATATGCATGAATTTAGTTCTGGTTAAGAGCACAATTTCTTTCCACAATAGATCCAGTCAAGAATCTTCTACGCACCTTCCTTCCATAACCTTCGCACAACTTTTTGCCAAAACATATTACTCCTCCATTCACACTCTTCTATCTATTTGCACACATCATACAACTTCCATGCATCTCTCTCTTCAATCAAAAAGATTTTCTCTATATATATGCATGTATACCCGTAGAACAAAATTAAGTCAACCACATAATATCTTCATAGTCTTCTAAGTCGACCAAACACCATTTGAATTTAGATCATCACAAAGCATGTCGACATGAAGAACAAGCTTGAAATATTCATAAATATCTTCTTACCACGTTACCAAGGGACCAAAAATAGGTCATACATAAGATAACACAATCTAAATTATATGAATTATATTTTGGAACCAATGAGAACACCACAACCAAGACCAAATCTTGATTATTATTAATTTCAATGTCAACCGGAGAAACACAATTTGACATACAAAAACTTGTAACATGCTACATGAAGTTCTGGATAGCAAGGTTACCCAGAGTAAGATTTGAGTACAAAAACCATCATCAAAGGATTAGTATTCATTATACTGCATCAACTAAATTCAACAAATTTCCAAAAAGGAATACTACCATATTCAGATCAAGGATAATCTCTACACAATGCAACATCATAGCATACGATAGGATATATCAAGTTTGTACATCATCCGAGCACAACCTTCTAGATCCAATGTTTTGACATCAATGACAACAATGCTAAATCATCTCAACAAATTCTCAATAATCTCCCCCTTTGGCATTGATGGAAAAATAACAAAAACTCAAAAACACAAAACTCAAAAACTCCAACTCTAAAGCTGCAAACTCCAAAACTCCAAAACTCCCCCTTTGTCCATCAATTCAATTCTTCTTTTTATTTTTGTTTTTTTTTTTCATTTTTCTCCCCCTTTTTGCCATCAAAGGCAAAGGGCCAAAATTTGAACATTCAGAAACTCAAGTAAAAATAACACTTTTCACCTAAAAAAAATTCTTGTACCTTTCTCTCACAATTGGAAGGATCGGATCTTCCAAGCTAGCATTGCAGAAACTAATCTAGCACTCATACTATCCAACAAATTCAATAGCGTAAATGAGGATGACTAGTCCAAATATAGACACTATCATTCACAATATTTTGCATCAGAAAATATCCTGGAGAGATGATCCAATCGGACCTCAACAATTTCTTTGAACAAACAGAAAGTTCTAACCAAGTCTTCCCTTTGTCTCTAAACAATCAACAACTCCTCTTCCAACTCACCAACTCTTATTCTTTGTTTTTCATATTTGTCTTTGAAGAAATCAAAACTCTTTCCAATATTATTCATCTCAGATTCATTAGCTTCAATTCTGCTTCTAAAATTATCAACAGTTGCAAGCCACTAGAGACAATATTTGTAGATGTCATATATCTCCTTGATGCATTCTCTTGTCTCACCAATGTTCTTGGATAACTTTTTTTTAGCTTTAAAACATCTTCTCTCAATCATAGCTTCAAAATTATGTCCTTCAGGTCCTTCCAACAACATTCTTTCTTCAACAACTTCTACTAAATCATCTGGTAATGAGTTAGAAACATATGAAATAGTAATACCCTTCTTGAACAGATAATCAACCAAAGTATCATCAATTTTAAACCTTCTGATTAGAGAACGAGCACACAATATTTCACCAACATTCTTCATATCACCTTCATCTAACATCGACTGAATATCATTTGAATCAAAAGACTCAAATCCAAGTAGAGATTCTTCTTCCTTCTCCTTCTCTTCTAAGATAGTGATGACATATTTTTTGTTAACTTTCCTCCTTTTAGGTTCCAGAGGGGAACCACCAATAACAACTTCCAACTCCTTTTTACCAGAGGAGGAACCCTCCTCAAGCTAACTGGATACTATCACATCAGAGCACAGATTCATCTGCAGGGATGAGAAATAGACTTTTCATGCACTTGCTTTATCCTCCATACATTCCAAATACTTGTAAACTTTCTTTCCAACAAGGATGTCATACTTCCACTTAACATTCTCTTTTTTCGGTAACGAACTCAATAAGTAAAATACCAAACATGTGAGTAGAGACCCAAACCGAAAAGGATAACTCTCAACCAAAGACATTCTCACATTCTCAACTAGGTTTTCCATTATGAGGCTCCACAAGTCAAACTTCTTATTTTCCTTCACCATTTTATGTGCAAGATATACAACAATAGGCAAATTAGAACCTTCATGATTTCTGAAATAGATTTTATAAGTGATGTTGTAAGCAACATACCTTATTGCAAGATTGACAATGGTATTTATCAGTAGAGCTCTGGGGTCTTTGCCGATACCAGTAAGTTCCTCCACATCTCTATATTTTACCATTTTCTTCCTAGGGAGGTCACCAACACTGCACAAACCAATAATAGCTTCTATGGCCTCCTTCGTGATCCAATAGAGTTTTTCCAACACAATGCTACCATCCTTGAATCGACTCAACAGGAACAAGATAGACTCTCTATCAAAAAACCAAGGAAATTCTCCCCACAAATCCATACCTAGAGTACTTAGATTCTGCAACTCATCCGTCTTCAGCCCTAGTTCCATTTCCTTCATCTTTCAATGATCAAACTCATCCAACTCAACTCCCTTCAGCTTCAACAGAATACTACCACTAAATTTGCTTCCAATCAACATGGATTCCATCATCGCGCTTACCTTCTTCAAACTTTTATTGCTCTAAGAAAACTTCTTCTTCCTTGCAACAGTGAGAAATGATTTTAAACTCTACCTTTTATCCTTAATTGCTCATGATGACTTCACCACCATTTAACGTGTAATGATGATTTCAGCAATTGTACTTCAATTTTCAATCAGCTAGATTAACCTTCATCACATATCATCAACCGAATCAAACTTAATCATGTTAAAAATGACATCAATATTTCTTAAGAGAGGGGGAACCAACAGGATATGCAATGCAAAACTCCCCTTGATCCAAGGCTTTTTGGCTCAATTATAGGTAGGGCATGTATCAGGATCTGATACCATAGAAGGGATATCCACACTCGTTTCCTTTTTCTTCCACACCATAGTGCCTTCTTCTTATATTCATCTGGTTCTGCAACCTTCTTTTTGTCTTCAATCCTTTCCAGAGAAACATATTTGCATGTGTTAGCATAATGTCCAGGTCTTGTAACACCTTTTTCTTGACTTTGTTGAGTGAACCCTAGGTCTATACTAATTAGCTTTGTGACCATAACCATAGCATAAACATAAATAACCTTGAAAGAGATTTTTCATTCCATTCCTTCTTGTTGGATTAGATAATTCATTTCTGCATTGACTTGCTTTGTGACTAAACTTAGGACAGTTAAAGGATTGAATATCTAGTTCCATCTTGCTTCTACACTCTACAGCCTTATGTCCAAAAATTTTGCATAGAAAACAGTGACCATTGAATGATAAGTACCTTTGAGCATTTGGTTGCCTCACTAGAGGTCTTTTTGTAGATCTTCTAGAGTTCCAAAATTTGCTTGTTACACCAGATCTTGCTTCAGCTTCCACCCCATTGTCTTCATCCTTAGTGTTCTGATTTGAGTTTTCACCAGTGAATCCAAGTCCTCCTTTATCCTTGTGACATTTTTTTTGGGATAAGAATTGATCCAAAATCATGCTACTTTCACATACTCTTACTTATGATTTCAACCTTCTTAACTCTTGATCTAACTTCTCATTTTCTTCTGAGTTTTTTTTGATGGTATCCTTGAAATTTCCTTCAAATCCACAAAGCTCTCCTTTGACTCCTTTAATTCTTGGCTGACCTAGATTTCTATCTTGCTTTGAATTTCTATATTTTCTCCCTTAGCTTTGAGATACAATCATTTTCTTCCATAATATTTTCTTTCAACTATTCATTCTCAGATTCTATACTTTCCATATCACTCAATATTGACTTCAGTTCTTCCTCAAAGTAATAATCTCCTGCCATCTATTCAAACTACCAAGATCTCCCTCAAGTGGTTAAGCTCAATCTACAAGGAACCAAGCTTTGATACCAATTCTTGAACAGTCTAGATAACTGAGAGGGGGGTGAATCAGTTATCTTAAAACAATTTTCTTTTCTTTATTTAATCTGGAGAAGACATACCAATAAAAAAATAATCAAATAGATAAGAACATGAATGCATAGCACAACACCAAGCACAATGAACACCAAAATTTATGTAGAAACCTAAGAAGGAAAAAACCAAAGAGAATGCTAATTCTCAATTATAAAGCACCAGTTAAGGTGACTTTTACAAAGGCTCACTGCAGGGTGGCTCACTTCTGGTGGGCTCACTTCCCAAATACAAAACAATAGATTACAAAATAGTCTCACTAGAAAAATTGAATTGATGAAGTTGCATCTACATATATACATGAATTCAGTTCTGGTTAAGAGTACATTTTTTTGTCTGCAGTAGATCCAGTCAAGAATCTTCTGCACACCTTCCTTCCACAACCTTTACACAACTTTTTTCCAAAATAGATTACTCCTTCCTTCACACTCTTTTATCTATTCACACACATAATACAACTTTCATGCATCTCTCTCTTCAATCAAAAATATGTTCTCTATATATATGCATGTATACCAGTAGAACAAAATCAAGTTGACCACATAATATCTTCATAGTCTTTTAAGTCGACCACACACCATTTGAATTTAGATCATCACAAAGGATGTCAACATGAAGAACAAGCTTGAAATATTCAATAAGACCTTTCATGCTAACTGAACCACCAAAAAGATATGCTAAAAGGGAAAGAGGATTCCCCAATGAGCCTCTAGGGTTTTTCACCTAGAAGCTAAGTTAGGAAATGGACTCTCTTTCACCTAATGATATACTTTTTGGGTGAGCTCATTCAAAGGATTAAGGGTTGATTAAGGGTTGTGAGGTGTGTGTGAATGTTTCTAAGTGTAATAAACTAAAAAATGTAAATGATTTATTGAATGCTAAACTATCGAAATGCAAGGTGCTGGAAAACACATAATGATATGCAAACATGTACAAAATGACCTAGAAATGTACACTAAACTAAACAGAAAGATGTGAGATAGAATTTTTGTTCCTAAAATCTGAAGAAGGATCTGATGGAGATCTAGAATGTTGATGAAAATTTTGCAAAAGCTGATTGGGACACTTGTACCAATCTGGGTGACCTAGTCCCAGATTTGAGAAAACTGGTCCAAAGCCCGTTTCTGCCAAATGGGTGTCTAAAAATGTGAAAATCACTGAAAGGCCTATCCAGTGGGACTAGGTCACCATTTTTGGTGACTTAGTCATCTTCAATATTTCTAGAATTTATGAAGGGGAAACATAAGCCCTCAGTTTGCACCTTGGTTCTTCATAGTTGTTCGCTTCTGAAACTCTGATATTCGGGTCTGAAAGTGACTTTTGGTGGATGTTTGTACTTTTCAAGCAAGGAGAGGTCTTCAACAAGTCTTCAAATTCTTTAATGATCTTCAATGCACCTAAATCTACAAACACACAAGGAGAGAAAGAGAAAATGTTGATTGTTAGGGATTAGGGGCTTGCCTTGGTCAAGCCCCTTTTAGGTAACTAAACCAAAATGAATAGAAAATGAAAAGCATGGATATGAAAAAATGTAATAATGGAGTAAGTTACCTTTCCATGATGAGAGATCTTGTGTTGTTGCAACAATCAGCCCTTGAATGCTTCAGAAAAGATGTCTTGTTGACTTGGAATGCTCAAACCCTAGCTTGCTTGAGAAGAAGGAGAGAGGAGTGATTGAGAAGATGAATTAGGGTTTAGAATGAATGGAATTAGGTCAAAATGAGGGGAAAACCCCTTATTTATAGAATTTATTCCCTAATTTTCCTGAAATAACACCATGCAGGCCGACCTTAGGATTTTAGAGACAAAATCCTGAAAGAATATTAAGTTAAATTAAAATTTTTAGCCACATGGGACTAGGTCATCCAAGGTGGTGACCTAGTCCACCTAGGAATTTTTCATTGGTTGTCAGGGATTAAAGTGTGATTAATGTTGTTTGTCAGGATTGTCTCACAAAACACACTAAAATAAAGCATGTATGTCCATTAAGGGGTCATTATAGCATAAGAAAGGGTTGATTAAGTGATGGCAAGCCTAGGAGAGTGTGAAAATTTTTTACAACACCTTTGCACAAGGCTTGGAAAGGGGTAAAAAGAGGTTGAAAATTTTCCAAAATCTATAGGCAAGGGTCCAAATGAGGGAAAACTATCAAAGGCTATACTTTTTGGTGACACACTAGCATCGGACCCAAAAGATAGGTCACACATAAAGATCTTCTTACCACGTTACCAAGGGACCAAAAATAGGTCATACATAAGATAGCATAATCTAAATTATATGAAGTATATTCTGGAGCCAATGAGAACGCCACAACCAAGACCAAGTCTTAATTATCATTAATTTTAGTGTCATCCAGAGAAACACAATTTGACATACAAAAAATTGTAACATGCTACATGAATTTTTGGATAGCAAGGTTACCCGGAGTAAGCTTTGAGTACAAAAACTGGTCATCATCAAAGGATTTGTCTTCATTATACTGCATCAATTGAATTCAATAGATGTCCAAAAAGGAATATTGTCATATCCAGATCAAGGATAATCTCCACACAATGCAACATCATAGTATATGATAGGATAGATCAAGTTTGTACATCATTCGGAGCACAACCTTCTAGATCCAAGGTTTTGACATCAATGAAAACAATGCTAAATCATCTCATCAACTTCTCAACACAAAGACCCTATGGTTTTGGGGTGTTGGTATAGCCTTCTTGTGTGATGTGTTTGTCTCTTGCATTGGTCACTAATCAACCTCGGTTCTTAATGCCCTGGCATATCGTGTCCTATGCTATAGAAAAAATTAGTGCTCATAATATGGAAAAATTGCATTAGGTTTGCATTTCATTTATCATCCCATTGCATTGCATATCCCTCATCTGATCCATTTCCCTAACCTATGGTTAGTGATTTTGGTTGTGCAAATTTTCTTCCTCCATCTATTCCTCCTATCAAGATTCCTATGGTTTTTGACAGGTGCACTATCACACCCATCATCATTCATCTCATTATGTATCACATTGTCACACCTATCATTATTCACTTAGGTTCATATCATTTCATTTCATTTGCATTATCATTTTCATCATAATCTTAAGTTGTTTAGATTAATATAGATCTGTTAGTCTAAGCATCCTAAGTTCATCCCATTTTTATTATCATATCATTTCATTTCATTGCATTATCATTTTCATTATCATCTTAAGTTGTTTAGATTAATATAGATCTGTTAGTCAAAGCATCTTAAGTTCATCCCATTTTTATTATCATATCATTTCATTTTGTTGCATTCATTTTCATTATCATCTTAAGTTTTTTAGATTAATATAGATCTATTAGTCTAAGCATCTTAAGTTCATCCCATTTTTATTATCATATCATTTCATTTAGTTGCATTATCATTTTCATTATCATATTATGTTGTTTAGATTAATATAGATATGTTAGTCTATGCATCTTGAATTCATTCTGTTTTTATCATCATATCATTTCATTTCATTACATTATCATTTTCATTGTTCATTTTAAGTTGTTTAGATTAATATTAATATATTAGTCTAATCATCTTAAGTTCATTTCATATCATTCCATTACCATTTCCATTATCATTCTACGTTATTTAGAGTTGTTACTTTAAACATATTCATTCACCTCATTACATACATTGCATTACATCACATTCATTACATCTATCCATGTCATGATCACATATGCATACATCAGATATTTTTATCCATTACATTTCATTGCATTTTCATGTCATCCATCCATACATAATTAATCATTACAATTCATCATCCATACATTATTCATTATCCATACATAATCAATCTTCATATCATATTTCATATGCATACACCACAAATCTTAATATCTTTTCCACCTGTATCACACACTATTAGTAGCATGTCCATAGCATACATCATAAAATCATGAATAATGTCACATCACATCCTGCATGAAAAGGTGTCAGACACAATTCATATAATCCATACCATCCACATAGATGTAGAAATAGATCATTATCATCACAGACATATATCATAATCATACCCATACACATGAGCATAATAAATATCCATAACATCATATAAGATTCATCCATATCACATCAAACTCCATCACATAGCGTATATATATCAAAATTATAATGTACATCGAGCCCATCATAGTCCATAATAAAAGATAGTAATTGTCCATCATAAAAGTCCACAAAGTCCATGCAAACACATAATAACAAGTCCATTACAGAGTCCATCACAAAGTCCATAAGTGTCCATCACATCCATAAAATAAATGTAGAGCTCTAATCAAATACAAATGACTACATCTAGCACACCATGGTGTCCTAAAATAAATAACAATAAAGAATGAATGAATATGTCCCATCTGTACAAAGGAATCTGTAGCCTCTTCCCTACACCTATCAAAATATGAATCCTATCCCCCTCCCCCTCTATCCACTACTACTTGCATCTGATCTCTATGGGGACTCTCCCCCTAATCCTCGATAATGTGGAGGGGTCTCTTTTTACCGACTATACCCTACATTTGATCTCTGTGGAGACTCTCCACCTAATCCTCGGTCATGCAGAGGGTTCTCTCTGTACTGGCTATACCATCGGGTGTATGTCTGGTCTGATCGGGATGGTGATGGAGCCTATGCTACTGCCCTCACATATGGAGGAACCCTCTGTGTAGGAGCTAGGACAACTTGATAATAAGCGAGCATGTAATATGAGGCCTTTGTCCTAGAATTTTCCTCCCTTGTTGCATGTGCTCTCCACACATCCCTCTGCTAGGTGATACTTTGTCTCTCCTACTCCCATTACTCCTACGTTAACCTCATTTGCTCCACTTGCCCCTCCAACAGAGCTATCCCTCAAGCAACCTCATCCCTCTCCCTATGTTGGATCTCTCTCCCCTTGGGCCTCCTCTAGCTATCTCCTAGCCTCATCCCTCTCAACCTACATCTCTACCACACTCCTCCCTGCATCATCCACCAGAGTCTCATAATCCCTATCCCCCTCTCTCTGCAACCCCTGTAGTTGCTCCACCTCAGCTTGTAATCTCATCACCTCTATTTGCAGCCTATCTCGATACGTCTCTGGCTCCCGCAATCTATGCTCTGTTGTCCCTAGCCTGGCTAGGGCTCCTGTTAGTAGTATTGTAGGGTCCTCTGGTGGTGGTGGCATGAATGGTACCATGGCAAGGGGCTTTGTTGCTATAACATCTGCATCCATGGCCTCCCCCTCCCTCCTTGCCTCCTCCATCTCCACATCCCCATCTCTCCTCTTCCTTCTACCTCTCCTCCTCATCTATCACCCTGCCAGCTCCCTCTCATCCTCCGATCCAAATCCCAAGGCCCCCCTAATCGGATCTACTGGGGTAATCCTCCCTGGCTTATGATGGGCCCACCATGCAACATATCGCACTGTAGTGCCTCTATCTACCTTTCCCCCCTCCATAGACACACTATGACTAGGGTGACCTCCCACATCTAGCAGGCATACTCTGCTATAATTTGCTTGCCCCAAATCGCCCCAGATTCTCAGTTGATCTGTTTGAAATGTTGTGGCCCTACCGGGATGTCCTGCTCAATCTCGTACTATTGTGTCACCCTATCAAGTATGTGTAGCTCAATGATGTATGGATCTCTGTAAATTGGATAACACAATGAAAATAGATACCCCCTCCATCTCCTATCATCATCCCTCCACCCTAAGAACCACTGCCCCAGGTATGACCTCCATGTAATATCATCGAGCATCAATCCATCCAGTCTCCACTGCCACTCCTCCAAGCTCCCCATATTTTGATAGTACAACCTCCAACCATACTTTGTCTCCCACCATTATTCCACTAGTATTGTCTCATCCCGAGCCCCAACAATCAAAATATCTCATCTCGCTACCCTGATATGCTCCCAGGCCCATACCTAGAGTAGAGTCACATGTGTGATGCTCAATGCATGTCTGTAGCAGATGATGTGCATGTCTATGTACAACTGGGCCAATACGCATGCCCCCCATGCAAACTCTCCCTCCCTCCTCTCTACAATATGCCTCACAACCTCAATCATCTTGAGGCTGAAGAATCATCCACTCCTATTAGGAAGGAGGATCCCATTGATGAGGTCGTAGATGTATAGGGGCAGCACGACCATCTCTATCCCCAAACATGCATCAATGTCCAACTCCTTCCCTCAGATGGGAAGGTCCATGGGTCCAAACACTACTCACACACTCTTTTCAACTGATTGTCTGGGTAATGCACTAATCACATGGACTCTGATTGACAGTCTCAATATCCTCCATATGTCCTCTAGTGTCACTGTCATATCTCCTATCGGGAGATGGAAATTCAAAGTCTTCAAGCTCCACCACTCCATCAATGTTGTGAGTAGAGGCATGTGTGCTCTGATGTTGGGATATCCCAACATGTGTAGTAGTCCAACCTGGTCTAGTGTCGCATGGTCCTCTTGGGTCATAACCCTCAAGGTCACCTCCAGTACCACTCAATTCCTCTCTCATGTCCTTAGAGTCTCAAAACTCTACATCCATGCCCACCATTCTGTTATATTTTCTAATCTTTCATTATTATTTTCTATTCTTTTCATCCCTACCCCGGTTTGGTGAGTTCTCCTCTATGTGAGGTAGGTTTTCCCATTCCCTTTCCCAACACGTATGCCTCTTTTCCAAGCGCAGCTTCACCTGTTTTATCCCCAGAGGCGAACTCGCATTCACCTCTTTCCCCCATGGGCGATTTCGCAATCACCCATGTGTCTTGTCTCCCTAATGGGTGGATTCGCATACGCCTATTTCCCCATTTGGGTGGATTTGTATCTGCCTATTTCCCTTTCGGGAAAATTCATGTTCATCCTTTTCCATTTTTGGCAATTTTGCAATCGCCTATTCGGGTTCCCTCCTGCCCTGCATTGTGTAAGTTTTCCCCTTTTGGAGAGAGGTGATTTTGCAATCACCCCTCTTCCCCATGCACCCACCCCTTCGATGTGCATGTCTGCCCCTTTCCTCACCGATCCAACCAGCGGGCGAATTTTCTTGACTAGAAGGGTGAATCCACCCTTTCGTGGCGAGTTTTCTTGACCTACCTACCCATCCTAAAATTCAAAAATGTGCAAAAATTCAGACGAAATCACAAAGCTGGGATTCGGGACCTACCTAGTGGGGTACAACACGCTTGTGGTAGAACTATCAGAACTCCTCACCTCAATGGATCAACTCATCATCACCCATTGCCTCATCATCGCTCATCCTATTAGCCATCCTCGTCACTCTCTCTCTTTCTCTCTTGTCGAATCACTAGATGACACGTGTGCAAATGAGAATTAGCTGAATAGTGACTTTTTAAATTTACTATTTATAATTTTCATTTTTTCCCCTAGTTAGCCTTTTAATTTTTGGGTAATTTTTACCCTTTAATTAACCTTTTATTAATTCTTTTTACCCATTTTCATCTGAGGGCTTCCATTCGCACCCCGTTTGTCCATTTTCCTCCATCCAAAAGCAATTCTTCATGGTTTTTCGCACTCTATCATGTGGTGCTCTTTGTTTCTTCATATTGAGAGAAGTTGCTCAGGGCCCCTTTTTCTTCCCCATTCACCCTCTCAAGGGGGCATACCCTACCATATTCCTGCATCCTTCCTTCCTATCCATTTTCCTACAACACTAGGGCATCGTCTAACATTGCTTTCTTCTATCGAGTCATCTGTGTTTTATTTTTATTCGAAACACTATTATTCTAACAGTATTTCAAAGAACGGTAAAATGTAGACACCTGAATTTGACCACTTCCATATGGTCAAATTCACCCTATATCCCTCTATCTCTCACCCTTAAACCATATTAATTAAATAATTTTTTATTTGATTAATATTTCTTTTCAGTCTAATGTGCCCTAAGGTATTTAATTAATCAATCAAATACCTTACATTGTCCATCTCTAAATTAATTAAATAGACCAATTTATTTAATTTAGTCATTAGCCCATGTGAATTGAATCAATTTTTAATTCACCCCTTTTCTCTCTCCTCATGTCACATCCTCCATAATCCTCTTTAATCCAGATTAATCTAATTAATCTATGATTAGTATGTGCACACCCCTAATCATCATTAGGGTCACATCCTCCATAACCTCCCACTTGCCTCTAATCCCTCATTAACCTCCCTAACCCCACATTTGCACAACCTTAATTACCTAATTAGGCTAACCTAGTCTTCATGCCATTTATGACATGTGTCCTTAATCAACCTACATTAAATAATTTATCCTTTTGGAGAAGGCATCCCCTTCCCTATGTGGATTTTTAATTCACATGTATTCCTCCAAGGAATTTTAAGGAATTTTAAATTCCTTCTCCCATCCCTATGAGGATTTGTGAGGAATTTTTAATTCCTCACATGTCCTCTCAAGGTACATGTGGACAAGGACCTCCTTTATGAGGAGATCTTGTCCATTACCAAGGTAAAACATAGTACCTCCACATCATCTCCATCTCACCCCTTCCTTTCCATGTCACTCGCCACATGTTAGCTTGTGAGGGCTTGTGAGTTTTCAACTCACCCCAACCCTTGATTTTCCCCACCATGGATCAATCCTGACACTCCATTCATTTAGAGACACTTCCCCTAAAAATGGTGGAATTTCCCTCATTTGGATAACTCTCAACACTTAATCTAGCACTCAAGCATTCAAACACTTAGCCATTTTTCAAACCATCAAGCCTATCCACCATTGTTGCAGCCACTTTGAGCCATCATATTGTATCTATCCAAATACCCACATTCACCATTGTAATCCTCATCTTCATGGCATCATTTTGAGCATCATTTAGAGATATTTTTGCAACAAAAGAGAACACAATCGAGCATCAACAAGGGCCAACCAAACCATGAATTTGAATAAGGTGAAAAGTTCCATTTCTTGTGCTTTGCTTGAATTAAACTAGGCCTAATCTTGAGTGTTTGTTTTGTGTTTTTCCTTGTTGCATTTCATTTAGTTTTTCATCATAGAGTAGGAAAAATAACTTGCACACACTTCTAACTCTTGATCATTGGTGCTACACTTTCTCTTTACTTCATTGATCTTCTCACTATTATATGCTATGACAAGAGCCTTCTGGCTAATCATTGCTTTGAGAAATAGACCTAATAAATCACTTCATTCTCAAAAAAATTGTTGAGGTTAGTTTGGGCCCAAATTGGGCTTCTCCCACATGTATGATATGTGGTGATCTTAAGTGTATTTGTATATTTTCTAAGTGTGCTTTTAGAGTAATGATATTTCACAACACCAATACTATTTACAATGATAATTTAAATTGATTTACTCGTAGACTACAATTATGAAAATATTATGTATAGTTATTTGATAATTCTTCTCAAGAAGCAAGGTTGGTATAATAGTTGATTTATTGAACATGTTAATTTTTAAGAGAGTATGTCCATGTGATGGTAATCTATAATTCTTCATGAAAACAAAGTGATTAGCAATCATGAATTTATATTGATTTATTTGGGTGCATACTACACTTTGTCTCTTTACTTCAATTAATGACTTGTGGAAATCATCAAACGTGCATTCCTGTAATAGAATTATTCTTGATTATACAATTTTTTTCTTAAATGATAAACCTTCTACATTATTTCTTTTATTTTATGTGGAACATTTTTTCTTTTTGCATCTCAAATTTTTAGATGTTTATTTTTACATGGACCCCTATTGAAATAATTATTTATTTACCTAGCTTAATCTAAAATTTCACCTTGTATGAGGTAGGCCTATAAAATTATCTAGAGAATCCACTTAGAAAAATAAAGATTATTGAATTATGATATCCTAATACATAGTTTTGAAAATATTTAAATTAATCTTTCTTTCACAAAATTTACATCTAAATATGAATATATTTTGAGGTAGGCCTATAAAATTATAAAATTTCACCTTTTATGAGGTAGGCCTATAAAATTATCTAGAGAATCCACTTAGAAAAATAAAGATTATGAATTATGATAGCCTAATACATGGTTTTGAAAATATTTAAATTAATCTTTCTTTCACAAAATTTACATCTAAATATGAATATATTTTGATTTTATTTGTCCACTCTATATACAGTAGGTATGATGTTTAAAAATAAAAAATTATGAAATATATGCATGTGTATAGAAAAAAGTTTCTAATTTATTTGTTGTATATGCAATCTCATCCAACCTTTGTTTTTGTCACGTTGTTATTTTCATTGTATATTTTCTAAGTGTGTTTTTAGAGCAATGATATTTCACAACACCAATGTTATTTACAATGATAATTTAAATTGATTTGCTTATAGTCTATAATTATGATAATATTGTTATGCTTGTATGCTTAGATATTTTGACAATGTCAATCATTATTTTTTAAATTAAATGTAATTCCCAAAAATTTTAACCAAAATATAGTTAAGGACAAACACAAATTTCAAATTTTGATAATAACACATGACTAACTCACATGATTTTGTTTCCAAAGCACACAACTCATAAATAAGAAAAAAACCATGACAACATTTGACCAAATATAGATTATAATATCTAATTAAG
This sequence comes from Sequoiadendron giganteum, assembly GCA_007115665.2. Classification (NCBI taxonomy): domain Eukaryota; kingdom Viridiplantae; phylum Streptophyta; class Pinopsida; order Cupressales; family Cupressaceae; genus Sequoiadendron; species Sequoiadendron giganteum. The sequence continues at coordinate 369,079,856 of CM021110.1, read as the reverse complement.
TAGCTAAATTGCTTAGGTAATACTAGTAGGGTTTCAAGTGGAGGCATGGAATTCAAATCATTGAGATAGACTTAATTAGTCCTACAAACACATTCATAAATAGAAGGTATAATCAAGTCACAAACTATGCAAATACAATGTATCAATATTAATCCAAAGTAATAAAAAGAGAACAAGCCTTGGGGCTAGACCTAATTCCTCGGGGGCTCGTCTCTTATGACCTTGCCTACATATATATTTTGCAGAGGAACCATAATTCAACTTTTCCCATTTCATATTGGGTTACTCACAATGAGGTTATCTCCCCTCGGGTTCAGCATATAACTTTACTACTTCGACACAACATAATCAAAAATGTTGATATACACTAAACTCAATTCCCTACACAAATACATCATGCCCCATATTCTATAAGTTATAGTTCACTTTAAAAATACATTTCTTTGAGGGATTTTGTCAACTAGTTCATGTGCCTTGTCTACGCGTCCACACTGTGCATACATTTCAATCAGGGCAGTTGCAACTACAACGTCTTCAATGGTTCAATTTTTAGATCTCCAAATAAATATTTAGTTTCTCTCTGTAAAAATGTTAGTTAAGCTTTTGGATGAATAGATTTATGAGGCAAGGAAAAAGTATTTGGTTGCTTCAATTTTGTTGTAGTCTTTTAAAAGGTTGTTGTTTAGGTTTGTTAACCTCTTTGTTGACTGTGTTTCATAGAAGAGTTATATTGGATAATTGAGTGCTTTTAAGATTTCATACCAACAAGAATGGTTAAAAATTTAAGTTTAGAATTTTATGAAGGTGGTATTCTTATATTTAAAATAGAATTTTGGGTAAATAATATAAAGATTGGGATATTTTTTTAAAGACCTTTTGGCATGTAATTAAAAATTTAGGTGATTAAGGAAGAAAATTTATCTATAATTTGTTAGAAATTATTAAGGATTTTATATCAACATATAAGACTAAAAGTTTAACAAGAATGTTTATTTTTTTTTAAGATTAATCACATTCAAAAGGATCATTATGAACATTGAGTTTTAGAATTTATTTTATCATAATTCCCTTTCCAGACTATTATGATGTAAAACCCATTTTCCCCCCCAATTCATGTACATTTTATCAAAATTTGATTTGCTTTTTCATTTTTCATCAAAGTAAAAAAATAATTATTTTTTGTTTTAAGGATACCCCAACCTCTTGAATTGATATGTAATATTTCCTTCTATAATTATATAACATACAAGAATCCATTGTAGTTTTTTTGTTGTTGTGTTGAATTCATATTTTGTAAGTGCAATCTTCTATTCAATAGCTATATTGGTTTGCTACAACAAACTAAAACTTTTTGTTTAGGGTTATTCATATTGGGAAGGCTAATTATGGGTAATAAGTTTTTTTTGCATCTACTATAGTGTAAGCCCAATATTTATACTCGTTATGTTATGGTTACTTGTGATATTAATCTCGTCTTTTCTCCAATCCATCTATTTATTTTTTAAAAAATTGACTTTCAATTTTAGAATTAATGAGCTTAAAAAGAACAATTGTGACTAATCAGTTTCTAATATTTTTTTAATTTTATATTTTTATTTAAGAGTTACATCAAAAAATTTAGATCTCCAAATAAATATTTTGTTTCTCTTTGTGAAAATGTTAGTTAAGCTTTTGGATGAATAGATTTATGAGGCAAGAATAAAGTATTTGGTTGCTTCAATTTTGTTGTAGGCTCTTAAAAGGTTGTTGTTTAGCTTTTTCATGGTGCTCTATTTTGGGTTTATGTTTGTTACCCTCTTTATTGATTATGTTTCATAGAAGTGTTATTTTGGATAATTGAGTGCTTTTAAGGATTTCATACCAACAAGAATGGTTAAAAAATTTAGTTTAGAGTTTTATGAAGGTGATAGTCTGACATTTCAAATAGAATTTTGGGTAAATAATATTTAAAGATTGTAATATTGTTTTAAAGACCTTTTAGCATGTAATTAAAATTTTGGGTGATTAAGGAAGCAAGTTTATCTACAATTTGTTAGAAATTGTTAAATTTTTATTTCATCTTTTCTGGGCAATTCATCTATTTATTTGTTCAAAAAAATGACTTTCAATTTTAGGATTAATGAGCTTAAAAAGAGAAATTGTGACTAATCAGTTTCTAAATTATTTTATTTTTTCATTTAAGAGCTACATCAAAAAAATTAGATCTCCAAATAAATATTTTGTTTCTCTTTGTAAAAATGTTAGTTAACCTTTTGGATGAATAGAATTATGAGGCAAGAATAAAGTATTTGGTTCATTCAATTTTGTTGTAGGCTTTTAAAAGGTTGTTATTTAGCTTTTTCCTGGTGCTCTATTTTGGGTTTTTGTTTGTTAACCTCTTTATTGATTGTGTTTCATAAAAGTGTTATTTTGGATAATTGAGTGTTTTTAAAGATTTCATACCAACAAGAACGGTTAAAAAATTTAGTTTAGAATTTTATGAAGGTGGTAGTCTTACATTTCAAATAGAATTTTGGGTAAATAATATAAATATTGTAATATTGTTTTAAAGACCTTTTAGCATGTAATTAAAAATTTGGGTAATTAAGGAAGAAAATTTATCTACAATTTGTTAAAAATTGAAAAAAAAAAAATCTATCTCATCTTTTCCCCAATTCATCTATTTATTTGTTCAAAAAATTGAATTTCAATTTTAGGATTAATGAACTTAAAAAGAGCAATTATGACTAATCAGTTTCTAAATTATTGTCATTTTATATTTTCATTTAAGAGTTACATAAAAAATAAATTGAAAGCCTTTATGTGAAGATATACCACAACCTTTGAATTTAGTTGTAAGTTTTCTACCCTAATGGGTTTTAAAACCTATTTTCAAAAATCTAATAAAACAATGAAAGTTTAGAAATTTTAATGATAGGGGTTTAGTTAGTATTTCTAAACTCAAAATTTTCAAACTATCTTCACATGTATACTTGTAAATTATTACTTATTTAATAGCAACCATAAATGAATCTTCTCCACCACAATAATTTGTAACAAATCCACTACGCCTCAAGGAGTCAACAAATTCAAATACATGCATGAAACCTCTTATTTCAAAATTGTGTACATCAATTATAGCCCATTTAGAGAAAACAATTTGAGAAATTCATGAGGTTGCACTTCATACATGAGAAGTCGAACCACAAGAAAAGGATGAAATTAAAGAGATTGCTCAAATATTTCATAAAATATGTTAGAATGTTGCAAGCTTTTCTATTTCTTAATAGAAATATTTTATGACAAACAATACAAACAAGGATCTTCAAAACACACAATTGAAGAATTCCTTTTGTATTTGTATGATAATTAGAATAGACAAACATGAATCATATATAGGTTTTTTTATCATTGGTTAACTCTTATGAACATTGTTTTGATATAGACTTTGACATCTACTTTTATAATAAATTGTTTATATGTTTGCTATGTAGGTGACCTAATTTATATGTAAATAGTGAAACTTGTTTTGTTTGAAATATGTTGTAGGTATTTCCATTTATGTGAATAGTTATACGTATTTTCTAAATCACTTTAAATAACAAAGTCAAATAACGATCTAGTCTTTGAATGCACTTACATCCAATTAGGGGAAAATAAACCAAACCAACAATATCCATTGATAATCTACATCAAAAATTTCTTCTATAAATTGGAATTACTCTATACAAATTGAAAATTTATGAAAAAAACTACTAGATCCTTGCATGCAATTTGACAGCTTTCCATGACTATATAAGTTTTCCCTATAAAATCTTGTTTATTTTTTGTTTTATTTATGTTTTTACAGGACTAAGTGAAACAAGCATATTTTTAAAACAATAAAATTGACCCCACCAAACCATTGATGAATACAAGAGGTCAGTTGCAATCACCTTCTTTAATATGATAAAAAAAATTATTATTGAAAATTTTCTTCCCTCATATATAAAACTAGACAACAATTCTGCAACGATGCTTATCATGTTTTATTGTAAAATGTGTAGATGCATTTATCACAAACAAAACATTCACTATTACAAAATACATTATATCTAGGGAATGTTTATTTGACATGTACTGCACCTATATTATTATGAAATTGGGATGGATCGTGCAAGAAACAAAGTTTCTAAAAGAGTCATGCCTATCAGAGCATTAAATCCTTACTAGAAATGATGAACAATAAAGGCTTCGGTGATGACAAAATAACAACTTCATCATTTCAAAAATATAAATAGATATGGAAAAAAAATTAGCTTTGATCTTCTTGACTCTGATGGTGATGAAATCAGAGCGACGTGTTTCAATTCTATATCAGACCTTCTTTACTATCATATAGAGATTGAGAATTGTTAATCATTTCCAATGGGGTCTTGAAACCAGTAAATACAAAATTCAACAATATAAATAATGATTGGGAGATTCTCTTGGACAGAAATTCCATGGTGGAAATTTGTTCAGATGAGAGCACATAGATACTGAAGCTTAATTTCAAATTCAAAAAAATCAGTGAACTTAAGGACATGGAAAATAATACCATTGTTGACATCATAGGTATAGTACTATCAATAAATAAAACAAATACTATCTTAAAAAAGAATGGTAAACAAACACAAAAATAGACTCTTCAAATTAAGGATATGTTAGCTACCAAAATTGACTTCACAGTGTGGGGTGATTTCTACAATAATGAAGGTTAGAAACTTCAAAGATGTAGTGCAAGGAATTCTCCAACACTTTTCGTAAAGGTTGCACAAATTAGTGATTATGAAGGGAAATCTATAGGAACAATTTCAACAACCCAACTTCTCATAAATCCCCAAATGCCAGAGTCTAAACAATTGATGTCATGGTTTGATGATCAAGGAAAAAATCTCATGTTTGATTCTCTGACAAAGGACTACTCATTTGCTCGAGAGGTACCAAAATTGAAAAATATTGCTGACATTAACACTCAGAGATGACATATCTAGCAAAGGCCAGTGCATTTTGGTAAAAGAAATATTGTCTTTCATAAAGAAAGAAATTTTTTGTTATATTTCTTGCCACATAGAAATTAGTAGTAAGAAATGCAAGAAAAAGGTGGGCAGGATAAAAAATAGTCAATGGAATTGTCAGAGATGTTAAACTACTTTTAGATATCTACTGCAATACAAATTAGAAGACTACACTAGTTCAACATGGGTGGTCGCTTTTGAGAAAGCAGTTGATGTTAATGGAATTATCTTGAACCCATTATGAGGAAGTAAACTTTAAACCAGGTTTAATTTTGGATTATTATATTTATTGACAAAACTTTAGATTGATTCTAGATGTGACTAGTTGATGACATGGTGTCATCAAAATTATCTAGCTATGTATGAGTTGTGAAAGTCGTTAATTAAAAGAAAGAACTTGAATAGTAGATTGTTGTCAACTCTATGAAAGTTACAAATGTGTAAACAGGGTATTTAATAGGTTGGGTTAAACAAAATTGATCAGTTAGATCAATATAAAAGTTATATTAATTTTTATAATGGAATCTTGTTATATTATTATGTGGTCAAGCCTGGTCAAGAGTAATTTATGGTCATTATAGTTTCCAAGTCGAGAGGGGGGGTGGGTGAAGATACAAATACACTCGAAGTACTGAATGATTGTATATATATTGAAACAACTTAGAAAAATAGAGTTTTGTGGGGAGCTATTGAAAGGGGGTTGATGAACTTATTAAGGCCTATTTTCCTTTATCTCATTAGGAAATGAGATCCACACAATGAAAGGGCTATCAACCTTGAGGTGAGTCAAGTCAATGTGTGAATCTGTTGATTTCCTATTTTTGCAAGGATGAGGGTCTTGAATAAATAGCACTTTGGGGAGAAAGATTAAAAATAGAAAACTAACTCCAAAATGCAACCTACAACTTGGATCTTGAAGATTAAGCTCAATATTGATGGAACTAGAAATCAAATTATAAATCTGAGAGAGGTAAGAAGGTATGTACCAATCACCAAAAGTGATTTTTTGAAGTTGATCGGGAAATCATTTACCCAGGGGTGAATGGGTCCTGGTTTAGGCTTTAATTATCTTTTGGGGAGCCTCTGCAACAAATATGAATCTCTCAATTTTGCTAGGTTTCAGGTTCGAAGTGCCAAAATTAAATTATGTAATTGAGTATCCGTGAGATGACAACTTTGACAACTTCTCCAATTTTTCTCTTCAAGATATCTTCCACCTAAATCTGCAAACACAAATCAAGAGAGAATTTTTTTTTGTTTTCAGTAAATGGGGGTTTTCCTTGGTAAAACCCCATTTTGGTAATTAAGCCTTGTAATGAAACAAAGAAACATGAAGGAATTATGAATTAACAAAGCAATGTCACAAATCACCAAACCCTTGAATGAACCTTGGAATGTAGATCTACAAGTAGCATGAAATGGCTTCAATGGATGTGGATCTTGATCTTGAAAATTTATTTGAAAGTATTCCTTGAATGCTTGAATAGATCATGAACACTACATCGACATATTAGTTCCAATAACATGCATGATGCAAGAAGACCTTGATATGATAATTGGATCTTGATTGTTGTAATAATTCTTCAATAAATCTTCTCTTGAATTCCTTGAAATGCTCTTGAAAACTCTAGATTTCTTATATCACACTTTCTCATAAAATTGCTAGCTTGAAAAATCTTAGATGAAACTTAGTGAAATCACCTTATATTTATAGGTATGTAAGATTAATTTCTCAAAATTAAAATAACACAAGCCGACATGTGAATATAGATTTGAAATCATTAAGATACTGCCAAAAACATAATTCAAATTTAGATCCTAGGTCTAAGTGAGGACCCATTCACGAATGGGTCCTAGGTTACTTACCAGCTAGGACACATTTCTCAATGATAAGTGTTATGTTTAAGCTTTAATGACTGTCATTTTTTCTTCTTCATAAATTACAATTAATTAGGCTTGGATTTGAATTAAAGGAGTCAATTAAGGAAAATTAACATCAATTAATTAAGGGAGCCTTAAGTAAGTGTGAAAGTGTAAAGAGGTATACTCTACAACACTACATTAAGGCAAAATTAAGTCCATTTTAATCAATAGGGTCCTAAACTTAATGTGAATATGTAAAATACATATTACAACACTAAATTAAGGCATAATTTAGTTCATTTTAATATTTATTCCCAAATTAAGTGTGAACAAGGGATACTTTTTCCTACACTACATTTAGCCCCACTTTAGTGAGAGGATGAGCACAAGCGCAAACTCACACTAAAGTAGACATTCAAGAAACATATGTATGCAGCAATAACAAAGATATTGAATCATACAACATCAAAGACCTAAAAAAAGGGGGAGGCGGATCAGGCTTCGACTATCCAACACGGTGTGGAACATTCCTAAGATGTTTTTCCAAGGGGGAAAATCAAGCCTTAACTATCCAACACAATGTGGAACACATTTCGCCTATTTTTTCAACACGTTCACAAGAAATCAATGTCCACTATACAAACGAAAATGCATGCTCACTCTAGGCTAATGGAACCTCAGGTTGTTTACTAGGTGAGCCCCTAGGAAAGTGGCTTAGTGAGAAAGTCATGCTAGGTCTACAGGCTCTCACTGTACTTACCATACCAAAGCTATCCTTCTGAAAACTCTAATAGGGCACCACACAACTAAGGCTTCGAGCTTCACAAGGTTAACAAGTTTTATTTTTCTAAACACTTATGAACAAAAATGCAAATAAATATTTGTTCAAACGGATCTTGTTTAGTTCATGTATTGTATCTTTTTAGGGATCATCATGCCTAATGTCTCCAAGAGAGGACAAGTCTAGAATAAGAGAATTATAACTTAGGGAATGCAACAAATAGCATCACCACTAAGAGGAAATTCATACACTAAGAAATATCATGATTTCAGAGGACATCAAACCCAATGACACCACCAAGAAAAGGATGCATCACAAGAAGAAATAAAATCACACAAAGAAGCATAAGGATGTCAAAAATTTCACAATAATAAAGCCAATGTATGCCCCCACTTTAAATAAATTTCTACACCATTGTTGTGAGAAAATGCTTTAAAGTAGCAGATAATCAATGTTAAATAATAAAGAAGACATGAGAGCTTATTCATAAATCCCTATGCCAAATCATATGTTCCTGAATTAAACTACATCAAGAAAAATAAAGGGGTTTCCCCAAAAAAATACATAAGGGATCTACATATTCAAGGTCAATTAATCTTTGCTACAATGTGATTATAGAACTTGGAAATGTCATCATTCCCCAAATACTCATAGAACATAAAGAATGACACATAGAGAGCGAAAACTGTTGGTGTAATTAAAATTGTTGTACCTTGTCCTAGGTCATGATTACACCTTAGTTAAGTTTACTTAGGGACCACATAGGAGGTAGTTGGAGCATTTCCACTTTTTGTGGAATTATCATGTTATTACTTTATCAAATCCACCTTTCGTGGACATATCATGTGATTACCTCTCCACCTTTTGTGGGCGATCCACCATTTGTGGTGATTATCACATTATCACTTTTCCACTTTAGGTGGAGTGATAGCTTTTCACAGTTTTCTCATGTCATAAGATTATGAAACTTGTCATAATATTATGCCCTTCTATGTTCTCACCTTGTCTATATAACCAAGGGGTCTCCTATGTACAATTCATTCATTATATTTGCATCATTGGCAGAATATAGCTTATTCTTGTCATACTATTTCTATCTCTTTTATGCTTGTGCTTTCTATTAGGCCTCTAGATCTTGGGAGGCTACCTTCATAGCCAATTCTTACATGGTATCAAAGCTATTGGAGTGCCTTTGGATGTCATTTTGGGGAGATCTTGAGTGCAATCTTGTATTTTCTTGATAGAAATACTAGATTCTGGGGGGTTCCATTTTTGGCCTTGTATTGTAGGTGCATTTTGGGAGCTTGTTTCATCTGATCTGAGCTCACCATTACATCTAGAGTGTCTGAGATAGTTAGATTTGCCTTGTGTTTTGTCCTAGTTGGACATTGGTGGCCAAATCTACAACGGTTTGAAGATTGGAGGTGGTTGCCAGATCCAAGAGATAGCTACCATTTTGGAGAATTTTCAGCCAAAAAGGACATCGCCATCGCATTCAGAAGGGCCAAAAACCCCTAAATCGACTACCAAATCATCTAATTTAGACAAAGTTGTTCGTCGAGGAAAAAAAAATTGTTGGTCTAGCCATACAGCCCAGCCATAATTACAATGGTACAATTTTATTTTTTTCAAAAAAATAATAATTTATTTTATGAAAAAAAATACAAAATATCAAAAAATAAAAATTATATTTGTAGATTTTTATTGTATAAAGTTTTTTAAAATCAAAAAATAAAAATAAAATATAAAAGTTATTTCAAAGATTATATTTTTGTATTTGTAAAGTTTTGATTTAAAAATTAAAAAAAAAAAAACTTTTAAAACCTATGTACCTAGGTACTACACAACAGTACCTATGCAGATGTAGGGTACCTGCAACTGGGCCAACGGGATGCACGTGGCCTCTAGTCGTGGCCCCCGTCGCCCCACATATTATCCACCAGCGATAAATTGCAAGAGGTCGACTATTAAATCCGGCGATCAAAGATTCCTTGGAAAAGGCAGATTCTGGGGTCTAGAGAATATTCTAGCTAGTATCGCCAATGGAGGAATATTTTGGCTGCAAACAAAATATTCCAACAAGGGTTGACGACGATGGTGACAGGCACATGATCATCAATTTTAAGTTGGTACAAGCGCGCAACGGCCAAATGACCATCAAATTCAAGCTCTTTCTTTGCTAACGTCAGCACTACGTCAACATCTTTTTGAAAAATCTACCCCCTCTCCATTGAGCTTTTCAATTTTACAGTCCAACTTTGAGGGCTCATATCTTGGTCATTTTGAGGCCTTTTTCAGTGCAATTCTTTTTTATTTGGACTAATTTTCATGCTCTACTCATTGGTGCAATCGGTTTCTAGTTTTCATGCTCAAAATTTTTAGAAAAATCAATTTGTCATAGGTGTTGCTGAGTTGTCACCATTTTTACAACTTCCAGGGCTTCATTCAGGCTCATACGAACTCCTTTTTAGGTGTCATTTTTTTTTAAAGTACATGATTTCTTTTGAGCTTTACAATGGTTATATTAGTTTGTAGTGATTGTGAACAAAAAATTTACTTTCAGCATATGGTATTTTTTGGCCTATTTTGGCATTTGTAAAGTTAATATCTCAGTTTGGTCTTTTGTATCAGTAATTTGAGTCTGTTGTAGCCTACTAAAGGCTATTGTAAAACATTGAAAATCAAAAACCCACTTTTCTTGGATTGCAAGTGGCCATTGTACACGCACTAAGTATAAAGTGTCAAATCATCTTTTTTTTTCGGGGGGGGTTCTTTGATTGAGTGAATTTGAGGGGGTGTCTTGTGTGATTTTCCTCTCTCTCTATCTTGTTCTCTTTCATTTTACTACTATGGGTTCTCCTAAGTTTCCTTTGTTAACTCCACATAATTATGCTTCTTGGAAAATTGATGCTTGGAGTAAGTTAATGGAAAAAGGATTAACTCATTATATTGATGGAACTATTGTTACACCATTTGATCCTAAAACTAATCCTAATGCTCATATGGATTGGCTCATTAAAAATACTATGGCTCTTGGAACTTTAAGGAAATATGTATCAATAGATCTAATCTTTAAAATTGAAAAGTGTAAAACAATCAAAGAGGTTTGGGAAAAGTTTGGTCAATTGTATGGCCAAGTTGATGAGATTAGAGGTTATCAGCTTGACAATGATCTCACAATGTTAGATCCCAAGAATTTTGATACAATCCAATACTATGTCACTAAGGAAAATGAGATAAGAGCACAACTGAAGGATTGTGGCATTAACAAAAAGGATTCACAATTGGTCTACAATTTGTTGGGAAAGCTTCCATAAAAATATGTAGCATTTGTTTCTAGCTTCAAAACCCATCGCTTGATAGTGGGTAGTTCTTTCACTATGCCATCATTTGATACATTTACAAAAATGTTGATACTAGAGCAAGCAAAGGTGATAAGCATGGGGGTTCTCAAGTCTTCAAAGTCCAAAGCTTTGGTAGCTAATCAAGGGAATCAAGGAAAGGGTTCTAACAAGAAGCAGAAGCAATTTAAGGTAAAGACACAACAAGATAAAGCACAATCATACTCTCCAAAACAAGGCATTTCTTCATCTTCTCCCAAGAAGGGAAACTCAAGCAAGAAGGAGAGACCAAATTTTTCATATTGCAAGAGATTTGGTCATGATGAGCATCATTGCCACACTAAGCAAATTGATGAGTTGAAAAACTTCATCAAGAAGAACAACATCAATTTTCCATCCACCTACAAGAAGAAGGATTCATCTTCTTCCACTTCCTCACAATCAAAAGGAAAAGGACAAGCATTTGTGGCTACTACAGGTTCTTCACAACAATGGATACTTGACTCGGGTTTCACTCATCACATGGGTTCTACAAGGGAACAATTTTCTTCTTTGGAGCCATCTAAGGTACCTCACATCTTCATAGGAGATGATACTCAAGTGGAAGTTGAAGGAAAAGGTTTGGTTGTCATGGATGATGGAACATTTGAGAATTTTATCTATGTTCCTAACTTGAGCACCAATCTTCTTTCAATCTACCAAATCACTCACTTTGGAGATGGTAAGAAAGTTGAGTTTCTACCAGATTCAGTTGTGGTCAAAGAACCAAAGGATGATGCCTTGGTTGCAGTGGGACAAGCCAATCACAACAAATGGCTTTACTCATTCTCCCACTTTGCGCCTAAGTCTCCTTCTACATCCTTTCTCACTCATTCAAATTCAGAAAGTAAGCTATGGCATAAGTGGTTTGGACATCTCAATTATCACTATCTTCAGTAGCTTAGATCCAAGGATATGGTAATAGGATTCCCTCAAAACAACTTTTCCAAAGGTGTATGTTCAGGTTGTTCCTTGGGTAAGAATCTAGAAGAGAAGTTTGACAAAGGGAAGTCTTGTAGAGATTTGGAAGTTCTTCAATTGGTTCACAATGATGTAGCAGGTCCATTTCCAGTACCATCATTTAGCAAGGCCTGCTATGTTCCTCACCTTCATTGATGACTACTCCCGCTTCACTTGGGTCTATTTTCTTTTTCACAAGAGTGAAGCGTTTGATAGATTTATAGCCTTCAAGGCTCATGTTGAGAAGCAATTAGGGAAGCGATTCAAGATTCTTTGCACAGAAAATGGAAGGGAATATGTGAACAATAGACTTGAGGAATTTTGTACTCTTGAGGGGATTGATCTTTAAACTTCAGTTGCATACACTCCACAGCAGAATGGTGTTGCTGAAAGGAAGATAAAACCCTTAAGGAAATGGCTAGTTGCATGACTCATGCTCATTCTCTTGGTCCTCAATTTTGGGAAAAATCTATCAATTGTGCCAATCACATCCAGAATCAAGTACCCCATAAGGCTTTGAAGGGTATGACTCCTTTTGAGGCTTGGTGTGGTAGAAAATTGGTTGTGAGACACTTCAAAGTTTTTGGTTGTCCAACTTGGGCACGCATACCTCCAGAGAAGTGCAAGGCATTAGAGCCTTAGAGTATGCCTTGCATCTTTGTTGGATATCCTTAAGTTGTTAACGCATATAGACTTTTGGATCTAGAGACGCATGGGCTATTGATTGAGAGGAGTGTTCACTTTGAGGAAAGCTCTCCTAACTTGGCCTCTAATCCTCCTCTTCCTTCCTCCATAGTGGAAAGTGATGATAGTGACTCAGATGATGATTCTCCCTCAACTCTGAATTGTAGGATCACACCTTTGTAGGTTCCACTTGTAGTTGAGTAGCCTCGTCCTTCATCTCCTACTAGACCTTGTTGGGCTTGCCAGACTCTTGAGTCAACAGGTTCTCTTGTTGGGGATCCTTCAAATACTCGAAGGACTCAGTCATAACATCAGGATTTTCCACATTCTTTTATTTCTAGTGCTTTCAATCCATAGTCCTTCAAGGAAGCATCAAGATTTCCTAAGTGGGATTTAGTAATGGAGGAAGAGTATAGTTCCTTGATGAGGAACCACACATGGGATTTAGTTCCACTCCCTAAGGGGAGAAAGATGGTTCCATGTAAGTGGATCTATCAGACCAAGTATGCAATGGATGGAAGTGTGGATAAATACAAGGCTCAGCTTGTGGCAAAAGGTTTCTCACAGGTTCCAGGTGTTGATTATACAAAGACCATTGCACCCGTTGGTAAGATGAACTCCATTCGCTTGACACTTGCTATTGTTGCAGCTCATGGTTGGGTTGTACATCAGATGGATGTGAAGAGTGCATTTATTCACGGGGATCTTCATGAGGATATTTACATGGAGCAACCACAGGGATTCATACATGATTCTTATTTGGTTTGCAGATTGAGGAAGTCTATCTATGGCCTCAAGTAGGCCCCTAGGGCTTGGTATGCTAAGATGAATTAGTTTCTTCTCTCAATAGAATTTACTAGGTGTCATTCAGATCCAAATGTCTACATTTTATGACAGGATGACTCTCATTTTCTACTTGTGCTCTATGTTGATGACTTGATCATTTCAAGGAATACCTCATCCATCATTAGCAGTGTCAAATCTGCTTTGCAGGGTAGATTTACTATGACTGACTTGAGCCTTTTGCACTATTTTCTTGGGATTGAGATCACACAGTCAGCTTCTGGGGTATCTCTCTCTCAGCCCAAGTATTCTCTTGATCTTCTAGCCTAGTTTCACATGGCTGATTGTAAGCCTGCTCTGACTCCCTTTCTTTTAGGAGTCAAGCTTGAGGCTAAGTTTTCTACTCCACTTGTTGATGCCACTTTTTATCGTCAACTTGTTGGGATTTTCATCTACTTGACTCATACACACCTTGATATCTCCTTTGCAGCTAGCATGGTTTCATTCTTTATGCAAGAACCACATGAACTTCATTGGAAAGCTACCAAACATTTCTTGCATTACATATAGGGTACACATCATCATGGGATTCACTATGCAGCAGGTACAGGACTTACCTTGGTGGGATATATAGATTTTGATTGGGTTGGAAATCTTGATGATCATAAGTCCACTTCTGGCTACAAATTTCATCTTGATTCTGGCCCCATTTATTGGCAGAGTAAGAAGTAGCATGTTATTGCTCTTTCTTCGACTAAGGTTGAGTATCGAGGGGTTGTTAATGTCGCTACTGAGGCTATTTGGCTTCAGAATATTCTCACTAAGTTTGGATTCACTATTCCTTGTCTTGCAGTCATTCATTATGATAATCAAAGTGCCATCCAAATCTCAAAGAATCAGGTTCACCATCAGAGGACCAAACACATCGAGATTCATATGCACTACATTTGGGAGCTTATATAGGAGCAGGTCATTGATTTGTAGTATTGTCCTACAATAGAGCAGGTTGTAGATATCTTCACCAAACCTTTCACTAAGAGTATATATCATCATTTTTGAGCTCTCTTACGGGTGCAGGATTTTTCATCTAAGGAGGTCTCTTGAATTCTTCGTTCTCTCTTATGGGGGGGACTTTTTCCTCTTCTAGGGTTTTGTCCTTCTCATACATTTGAGATCTTTTTCTCTTGTTTTGCATCTCTCTTTTGGGGGGGATTTTTTTCCCACATGTTTTTCTCCTTTTCTCTGCTTTATGAGAGATTGCATTATTTTCTTTTGTGTACATTCTCCCTAAGTTTCACTTAAGGGGGGGTTTTGGAGTAATTAAAAGTGTTGTACCTTGTCCTAGGTCATGATTACACCTTATTAAGTTTACTTAGGGACCACATAGGAGGTAGTTGGAGCATTTCCACTTTTCGTGGACTTATCATGTTATTACTTTATCACATCCACCTTTCATGGACATATCATGTGATTACCTCTCCACCTTTTGTGTGTGATCCACCATTTATGGTGATTACCACATTATCACTTTTCCACTTTAGGTGGAGTGATAGATTTTCACAATTTTCTCATGTCATAAGATTATGACACTTGTCATAATGTTATGCCCTTCTATGTTCTCAACTTGGCTATATAACCAAGGGGTATCCTATGTACAATTCATTCATTCTATTTGCATCATTGGCAGAATATAGCTTATTCTTGTCATATTGTTTCTATTTGTCTTATGCTTGTGCTTTCTATTAGGCCTCTATATCTTGGGTGGCTACCTTCATAGCCAATTCTTATAAAAACAAATAAAAATATTTCAGGTCAACATGGAAGAGACCTAAATGTCTCGATGCCTTGTGTCATCCCCAAAAGGAAAAAACAAGATAAATGAAAAGATAAATGTTTACGATATAGAGAAGAATGTAGATACAAATAGAGGAATGCACATAAAGAGCTCGAGATACAACAAAAATAACAGTATGGGGAGATCACATTATTTACATGAAATCACATAAAGAACATGCAAAAGATAACAAAGAAAAAGACTAGTCAGGTACATGCAAGTCAACCTATAGCAAGTCATCCACATCCCACTATTGTTCAGTATATACAAAAGGTGGACAACTAACCAAGGGGACAACATCAAGTGTCAAACTAGGACAAGCACCAATTTCAACACTCTCATTAGGAGGATCATTATTTAAGCTCATAGAAGAGGAGAACATTAGATTTATCTCATTATGCACTTCCTCATAAATCTTAGCAATTTCAATTTCATCATCCAAATTAATGACAATGGGAGGTCAAATGACAATATCCATAGAAGTTTGTTGTTGTTTATGTTGTGGCAAGGGTGGAGAAGCATCATTCCTTGCTAGAGATCATTTTGGATTTTGATTTTCTATGTCACTCTTTTCTTCTTTTTCTTGTAATGAATGAGAAATAGCACGACGTCTACGCCTACACTCTCTAGCATTGCAGCTTCTTTTCATTCAATTTTCAAGTTATGTTTGTGTAGGAACAAGTTTATCAACCATAGGTTTTTTTTCTTCCCTTATGGGATGAATGGAAGAAACCATGGGAGGTTTTTCAACCACTTTCTCTTTAGCTTTGTAAACTTGTTTGAGTTTAGGAGGCACAACAGGATTTGTTTGGTTATCTCGTGGTCTCAGATAAGAAATAGGTGAAGGATTTTTAATAGGCCGGTCTTGGATACTTGGAAGGTCGTTAGGTTCAATCATGATTTCATCAAGGATAGGAGGCTCAATCATGGGTCGAGGCATGTTGCTAAGGGATAATTCTACTATGCACTTTGCCTTAAAATTTTGATAGGATTTGAAAAAGAAATCTTCACAAGATCTAATAGGTTCAATAGGCTCAGGCCAAAAGAAATCCAATGAAAATTTCCCATGGGAAGACATAGGATTAAGGCCACTATGATGCATAGTAAAGGTCTCATTTCCAAATAGAAACTTTAAACATTTATGCACAAATGATGGGATGGCATTCATGGAGCAAAGCCATGGATAGCCTAACTTCACACAAAACTGTTCTAAAGCCAGGATGATGGTGAATGAGATAGTTAATTCTTTCGGTCCAACCTTTAGAGGGAGATTTATCGATCCAATCAGAGGGCAATCAAAACCATTATGCATTTTGATCCATGCTTTCAATTTTTCATGTGTATCTAGATAAAGCTCATGCACAAATAGGAATTCTTCAGTGATCATGTTCTCTACACAGACAAGATCAATTAATATTGTAGACACTAAAAATTTTCCTAGTCCAACAACTTCTAAATTCTCCAACACTTCCTCTTTTGTCTTTGATAATTAGATAATTTTAATTATTTAATTATTTTCTAAAGTCATAAGTCTTATATTAATTAAATAATTTTAATTGTTTAATTAATTCATTTATAATCTTTATTCCTCCTTGATTAATTAAATAAAATTTATTTATTTAATTACATCACTAATTAAGTCCCTTTCTTTCTAAAATTAAATCAATTCTTATTTATTTAATTTGTATACCACTTTCTACTATAATTAAATAATTATTTAATTATTCATTAGCCTCTTCTATCATAAATTAAATAAATTTAAATTTATTTAATTGGTCCACTCTCTTGAATTTTGAATTAAAACATTATTTAATTCAAAAGGTCCTCTTTGTCACATTCCTCTATAATTAAATATATATTTTAAATTATTTAATCATTCATTGGACACCTAAATTAAATATTTATTATTATTTAATTTCCTATAACCTCTTTGTATGTGCCAATCTTATCTTCTACATCAAGTCCTTATCTATCCATGTCTCAATTAACCTCCACCCTTGATTAAATTATTTATACTTTAATCTTGACCGCCAATCCTTATCATTTGCCCTAACCCTAGTCCATACTACATCTTTCATTCTTGGCCATTTATTATTGACATTCAATCTTAGCCTTTCATTCAAAATTGTCTTTCCTATAAAAAACCTTGCCATTATCATTTGTCATCAACCTCTTACTATCTAGACATTTTCCTACACAAGCTTATGCTATCTTTCTATCAAGTCTACTATCAAGTCAAGTGCATATATAGTCATTGAGAATCTTCAATATTTTTCTTATTCATTGTCATATGCCTATTTGCATACTCAAAAATCTAAGGGCAATTATATATTTAGCAAAAATGGAAAGTCAAATGAAGGTGAATCAATAGTGGTATGAAGACTTTTGGTAATATTACTTTATATTTTATGTTTTTATGCTTATTTGTACTTCATTATTTATTAGGGTTTGATTTACATGCTTTATAGCCTAACTTTGATAATTTTAACCCTGATTTATATTGGTGAATGCAATGTGAAAGGACAAAATTACAAAATTCATACAAAAATTTTGATTTTGCAAGTTGCAAGTATGGATCAATGCAATCATAGGCTACAACGACGTAATCGTATTTTACATAGGGCCGCAACCACAAAACCAAATGATGCAATTGCTTTGCATTGAGGCATACTTTGACTCTTTCTAATTTCTTGGTTTTTCTATTAGATCTAGTCATCTAGTTTCATATTTCAACAGGCTAACCCTAGTTGCATATTATATTAGTCATTAGATTGCTTGGATTTCGTAGTTTTCTATTATTTTACAAGTTTAGGTTCCCACATCACAATTGACTAACATTCAACACAATTGAAAGGGATCTATCACAACTGTTATTAAAAAATCTGCAATCATCATTCCTACGACGTAGTCAACATCTACAATGACGCAGTCACAGTTTCTGCGATGCAATCGTCTCTGGTTCTGAGCCACAATTGATATTTTATGTGACATAATTGCCTATTCATTTATAGTTTAGGTCTTTTACATATCCTAGCATAGGATTTTTTTGGTTACTGACATTTGATTTCTAGCGTGCTGCATAGGTGGAAAGGACACATCTAGTTTAAAAATTGATAATCAATCTATATTTCTTCTTTTCATTCACTCATTGGATTAAAATTAACATAGCATTCACACATCATTGGGCTTAAATTTACCTTCATTTTCATTTCACTCATTGGTTAAAAAGAACATGCATATTCACTCATTGGTCTAAAATTAACCTTTGCAGCAAGTGTATTTTTCACATATTTCTTTGAGGGTTAAAAAGAACAAGTGTTCACATTGTCTTGTGGTTTGCATTTTGTTTCAAGGTGTGTATTCTCTTCTCTCACACCACTTGGTGATCTTACGAATCAAAAGAGTCTTTTGGAATTTTGTATAATCACCCACACATTTGGATTTGGAATTAAAATGAACCCCATGCAAGTGTGAGGCAAAGGCCTTGTGTATGCTCTCTCCTTATGCTTCATGTGATCTGGGAGATCAAAAACAACGTACTACCTTTCTTTTTTATACCTCTAGAGGGCCTACCTTGAAAGATGGAACGACCCAAGTGGTAACAAGCTAAATCCAAGCTCTTTTGAACCGCTATATAAAAAATGTGTTTGTGACAAAAGTCATAAGAAATATGTGCGGATGTGATACCAACAACTGCGACCCATAGTTTATGCATGACACATTGAAATAGTTTCTTAGGAAGGGACTGAAAGGCCTCTTGATTGAAATAATCTTGAGCTAATCTTGTCACATGTATGGCCACCTTGAATGAAAGCCCTTACTAAGAACCAATTATTTAGTGTCGAAAATCCTTTTCACTTTCTAGAGCGGAAATGATTGTTATGAAGCTGCCCCACGTCTACACCATTCATGTGTAGAGGAAGAAATCCCTCTTTGGGAAATTGAGACTTGGTGTGCCCAAGAAGTTAGTGTCATGTAAGGGGGAGCCAGTGCCACCAAGTCTCTAGTTGTCTTCCTTGTTTGGTTGGCTAGAGAAATCCAACTAGGGATCTAGTGAGTGGTATCTCTTGAGAATCCTAGGTTGTGCATTGTCTTTAAGTGTCTTCTTACACATTTAATCATTTTACACATTTAGACCAGACAAAGAAAAGTGTTTTCAATTGTTTGCTTTGTTTTCCAAATCCAAATTTCACAAAATCACCTCAAAATTGATCAAAACAAGTCAAAACCCAAGCAAACAACATTGTGAACTGCAATTGAATGTCATTAACTATAATTGTGACATAGAAAATTGTATCTTCCATTTCCAGAAAGATGCAATTGACTGTCATTCACCACAACTAAGACCTGAAACAACACAATTACCTGTAACCAAAAATTTTAGGGGAAATTGAAACAAATCCATTCTCTTATCAATCATAAGCATTACCTGGTCCTCTAATCACAGACTTGCAAAATTTCCAAAACTTTCATCCATCATCCATCATTGCATACCTTGCATTGACCTTAGGCAAAACAGTAGGACATCCTTTAGCTTTAATTCACCTTTCTATAGGCCTTAGCTTTGGAATTTTATCAGACTTGAGACTAGTCCATAGTGACCAAATCAGATTCAAGTCTTGACTTCAACCTCTTTTCATCACCTTAGTCCTTTTTCATTTAGGTTGGCCCTCAACTCACAAGGCTAGTTTAAGACCACCTTTGTCAAATCTTGTCTTTTATTCATCACCATCATTGAAGTCTTGATAAACCAATTTTTTAAACTTTGGCTATCGTAGTTTGATTAGACAACCTTTACTTTGGCTTTTCCATAAGGTTCTTAGTAGTCATACCTATAGTCATCACTTAGGTCATATTGCCATTTTCATCTACCATCATTTCACAGTTACATTCCATTTGGCATACCTTAGACATTGCTCAAGACTTTTATCTCATTATGGCACTCTTGATATTAGACATCACTTTGGTTCCTTGTCTTGACATCATCCTTAAAAATCCAAAAAATAAGTCATCTTGCATAGAAATTACCATAGATTGGACCTCATTGTGGCATCATCTTATTGGCATCTTGACATTTTGTCACTTTGAATCCATACCTTGGTACCATTCTTAGACATAGTTGCATACTCTTGCATAGCCATCCTAGTCACTTTTACATCCATTTCCCTTTTGCAAGTCTTTTATGGTCAAGACTAGGTTGCAAAGCAAAAGAAAAGAAATGGCCTTTCAACAAGATGATGAATTTGTCAACCCCTTTGGAAATTTTCCACAAAGAGCACCTATACCACAAATAAAAATTCCTAATCCATTTGAAAATTTCATCCTTAGAGTCTCACAAGGAAATGTCACCATAGAAGAAATAAAGGTTGTCTCACAAGATCCTGAAGTGGCCTCCTTTGTAGACAAAATTGTGGCCTTAGATCCTCAACGCTTTTTAGCCAAAATTTTATTGGAAGGATCTACTTTACCATAGGGTTTTGATGTTAACACCTTGAAAGCTATACCTACATCAAATATCCAAACACAAGGACACACTATACCTACCTCTAGTGGCTCTATTCCACAAGTTAATACATCTATGCCATTATGATGAACTACACAAAATGCTACAACAAGCCACACCTCCCTATTTGGCACACAAGGCTTAACACAAGGCATGACCCAATGCATGACACAAATCATGACATTAAACAGAAAATAGCCAATGTCACAACCCTTTGGTACAACTTTTTCTACATCTAATACCATAGGGGCATCATCCTCAAATCCACTTGGCATAAACAATACCATCAAGAGACCTAGAATTGTCATCAACAAGACTCCTAAAATAAATTCCATACCAAACATAGGGGCTTCTCAACATATTATTACATCACAACCAGGACATATTCCTCATGGACATACCCAATACAATACTCAAGGCTCCATTCCACAAAACACACAAATTGCAACCAAGGACCTTTTCCACAATATGGCAACCAAAATCCGCATGGTCAAACTTTTACAAACTCATGGCATATGACATCCAATTCACTTCATAATACTCATATCCAAACACCAAACCAAAACATACCAAATCAAAAAAATTCATACACATACATGTCCCAAACACAAAACCAAAACCTGTCCCATAACATTGGAATCCAAAATACCAACATGAGCTCTCAAAATTCGCAAGACCCATCATTGACTCAAGTGGATGTCCTACAAACTCAAGTACTTTCCCTTCAATAGCATATGGAAAACATGCAAATGTCTAACAAAAAGACTTACTCTACCTAGGACTTAGGTCTTTATCCTTTTGATAGGAGTCTATACATGCCACCCTTCCCACATGGCTTTCATACCAAACTTACCTAAGTATAAAGGGAAGAGCAATCCACTTGAACACATAAGATATTTTGCATAGCTTGTACAGACATTGCATACAACCCTACGTACCTAATGATACTTTTCCCAAGAAGTCTTATGGGCATAGCACTTGAGTGGTTCTCATGGTTACCGACTGGCATAAGAACATGGAGAGAACTAGCAAACAAGTTTGTGGAACACTTCGTATTCAACATTGACAAAAAAATTACCATTGCCACCCTATGTCATACCACACAAGAAGTTGATGAAAAATTTGTAACCTTCTTCCAACGATGAAGAGGTTTGTCTATTTGATGTCTCGTTGAAATATCCAAGAAATAGAAAGTTGTC
This sequence comes from Sequoiadendron giganteum, assembly GCA_007115665.2. Lineage (NCBI taxonomy): Eukaryota > Viridiplantae > Streptophyta > Pinopsida > Cupressales > Cupressaceae > Sequoiadendron > Sequoiadendron giganteum. Next base: position 369,057,851 of record CM021110.1, on the reverse strand, counting down.
ATGTTCATTGAAAACTTAAACTCAATCTTGAAACATGATTTGTGAATGCAGTGTTGCATGTAACACCCCGCCAAGGAACCCCAGAGGGTCTAACCAAACTGACTCAACTAAAAGATGAAATAATATTTTTTTTCCTATGAGAGCTAAAACATTACTCCAACCAACTAACATAATAATCCCAAATGCACATTCAGAAACAATAAGGCTAAGTAATCCTCTAGGGTTTCTTAACATTGTTACTTAATAACTGATTAACATAAAAATATCCATCTAATTTAAACTTATTCACAGTAATAAACATTAAAGAAGAATGAACATAAACCAAAGATGCATTCCATTTATATCTACGGAACTAAACCACTAAATGGATTCACTTACTCTAAATGACCAGGTTCATTTTAGATCCCAAATCCAAATGTTCCTATGACAAGAAATTAGTTTTACTATTGCAAACCCCATAATAACACCATTGAAATTTCCATCATAAGTCCTATAAAACCATTACATTTAAGTTACATCAAAATAACATCTTGATTACACAATAGATACAACATCCACCTTACAGGTGTGTCCAAAATTACAATTACATCATGATCAAATAATACAAGAATTTAAGAATTGAAAGGAAAAATAAATTGAACAAAGGAAATAACTAATCAATGAGCATTGTTTGAAGGAAAAATATTACCAAAGAGAGAGTAGCCAAATCAAGCACCACCACCATCAAGAGGAGACACAAGAATTTGATAAGGGGAAAAAGCAAGAAAAAACCCCAATATTATGAATGGAGGCAAAATGCCTAAGAATGATACAAAGAGAGAGAGAGAGATTCAGCCTTAGCTTGCTTGCTTGAATAATGAAGAATGAGAGGAGAGGCACCTCAATAAGTAGAGGTGAGAAGGAGGAGTTGGAATGTAACTCCCAACTCAATGAATGCCACCATTCATCTATGTGTGTGCAAAGTGTCACCTCTTAAAGAGGTGGTTACAAATATTCCTTAATAAAGGAATTAAAAAATAAGTCATCCTCACACATGTGTGAGAAGACAAAAAGACAAAAGACTTGTAGGGATTCCTTTGGAATATTCCTACAAGTTACTAAATAATTACAAATAAATAATAACCTTTACCAAGTAAAGATTAATCTTCTAACATCCCCCCTTAAGCTTTACTTGGGGAGGTTACATCAAACCCTTCAATGGGTTGTAATCCAAGATTTTTACAATGAAAGAGAAATTTATCTTTACAAAGAGCTTTGGTGAAAATATCTGCAACTTGATCTTCACCTTTACAATACAAAAGAGAAATTTGCTTGTCTTCAATTGTCTCTCTAATAAAGTGATGTTGAAGAGCAATGTGCTTCGTCCTTGCATGAAAAATTGGATTCTTGGCCAAAGCAATAGCACTTTGATTATCACAATATAAACGAGTAGGACCCTTTTGAGGTAGACCCAAGTCTTCAAGTAGTCTTCTTAACCATAGTGCTTCTTTAGATGCATTTGTACAACCTTTATATTCAGCTTCTGTAGAACAAAGAGAAGTAGATTGTTGTTTCTTACTATTCCATGAGATTTCACCTGATCCAACAAAGAAACAACAACCACAAGTGGATCTCCCATCATTGGGATCACCTCCTAAATCTGAATCAGTATAACCCTTTAAACAAAAATCACAATTTGCATCATAAAAAAGACCAAGATTAAGAGTACCTTTAACATATCTTAAAATTCTTTTTGCAACTTTAAAATGAGTTTGTTGTGGTTTAGACATAAATCTAGAAACCAAACCAACACTATAAGAAATATCAGGTCTTGTAAGAGTTAGATAATTTAAACTTCCTACTAATTGTCTATATAAAGTAGGATCAACAAAAGGAGTTTCCATATCAACCATTAATTTAGTTCCTAATTCACAAGGAGTAGAAACACACTTTGCATCATTCATTTTAAATCTATCTAAGAGATCTTGAGCATATTTATGTTGAGAAAGAAAAATACCTTTAGTTGTTTGCCAAATTTGCATACCCAAAAAATAATGTAAAAGGCCTAAATCAGTCATTTGAAATTTTTGATTGAGTTGAGACTTAACATCAATAATCAAATTGTTAGAACTAGAAGTGATAATTAAATCATCAACATATAAGATAATAATCACAATATCGTTTTCACTATGCTTAATATATAAATTTGGATCATTTTTACTTCTAATAAAACCTTGAGATAGAAAGAAAGCATTAATTTTAGAATACCATTCTCTAGGAGATTTTTTTAAACCATAAATTGATTTCTTCAATTTGCAAACAAGATTTTCATTACCTTCCTTAATGAAACCCAAAGGTTGAGACATATAAATTTCTTCATGTAAATCACCATTTAAAAATGCACTTTTAACATCCATTTGATGAATAGGCCAATGCATATGAGAAGCTAAAGCAAGAACTAATTTAATAGTTGGCGTCTTAGCTACTGGAGCAAAAGTTTCATTATAATCTAAGCCTTCAATTTGAGAAAATCCCCTAGCAACTAATCTAGCTTTAAACTTGCTAACTTCATTATTTGCATTAACCTTAGTTTTATACAACCATTTGCATGAAACAAGATTCTTACCTTGAGGTAAAGGAACTAAATCCCAAGTATTATTAGCAATTAAAGTGTCATATTCTTCTTGCATAGCCTTTTTCCAATGAGTTTGATCTTTAGCTTGTTTATAAGTTTTAGGATCATTGGAATTCATAATATTAGACATCAAAGCATAATTACAGTAATTTGCCTTTCTAGTCTTAGATTTATTCATTCTAGCTAAAATATCCTCACTTTCTTGCATTAAATTTTTAAACCATTTAGGCTTTCTCTTAGATGTAGGAGTATCATCACTAGAAGAAGAATCATGAGGAGAAATTTTAATATTTTCATCATCACTATCACTATGAGTAAGAGATGCATTAGGAGGGTTAAGAGAAGATTCAACTTGAGGATTATCTTATACAACAATAACTTTATTTGGAGAAGATTCAACATTAAGTGCTTTAGAACAATCATGAATACCATTTTCAGCAATGCATACATCTCTAGCAACCTTAACTTTGTTAGTAAGAGGATTATAAACTCTATAAGCTTTAGAATGTTCATCATAACCAACAAAAATATGATAAGAAGATTTAGCATCTAATTTTTGCCTCTTTTGTTTAGGTCTGTGAACATAAGCAATTGAACCAAAAACTCTTAAATGTTTAAGATTGGGCTTCCTACCAGACCAAGCTTCTTCAGGAGTTATATCCTTTACAGCTTTAGTAGGAGTCCGATTAATAATGTAAGTAGCACAAAACATAGCTTCTGCCCAAAATTTATAAGACATGTTTTTAGCATGTAACATACATCTAGCCATTTCAACAATAGTTCTATGCTTCCTTTCCGCTACACCATTTTGTTGAGGTGTATAGGGAATAGTTAGCACATGCTTAATACCAAATGATTTCAAATAGCTATTAAAAGCAGTGTTCACATATTCTTTTCCATTATCAGTTCTAAGAATTTTAAGTTTAAAACCAGATTGCCTTTCAACAAATTTATGAAATTCAGAAAAGATATCAAGAACTTGATCCTTACTATGAAGAAAATAGATCCAAGTTCTTCTTGAAAAATCATCAACAAAAGTAAGTGCATACCTTGATCCTTGGATGGAGTTATTATCCATGGGTCCCAAAAGGTCACTATGAACTAGGTGCAACTTATGAGTTGCCCTCCATGATTGACCATGTGGAAAGGGCTCCCTATGCATCTTACCACTCATGCATCCTGTGCATACAATTTTAGATGGAACAATACTAGGCAATCCATCTACCATTTTAAGCTTTTGCATTAAAGCAATATTGTTAGCATTGATATGACCAAGTCTTTCATGCCAAACATTGAAATCAATGGTAGATAATAAAGAGCATCTAGATTGAGAAAACTTATAAAATTTGAACAAATTTTCATTGTCTAACTTAGCATTAGCAATAACTTTGTTTTGTTTTGGATCAATAACATAGCACGTCTTTATAAAATTCTACTTTATAATCTTGACAAAGCTTAGCAACTGAAAGTAAATTAGTCTTTAATTCAGGAACATATAAAACATCATGCAATTTACCATTAGGAACATTCACATCACCAATTGCTTCCACTTTACAAGTATAATCATTTGCAAGTTGAAGAGGAACATTAGAAAAATTAGGTTGCATAGACTCAAAAACTTCTTTATGTGAAGTAACATGTTGAGATGCACCTGAATCAATAATCCATTCAAGAGGTTGAGAAATATTATAACCACAAGTAAAAGCACGTCTAGATTGATTTGCATTATTTTGAAACTTATGATTATTAGGTTTATTTTGTTGTTGATTATTTTGCTTCATAGGATTTTTCTCTTTTTGCTTCTTAAAACAAGTATTTTTCCAATGACCATCCTTATTACAATAAGTACAATGTGGTTTCTTAGAAGAGTTAAACTTTCTAGAATCATTGCCATTATTATAATGAGGTTTGGAATTATAATGTTGTTTAGAATGAGATTTAAAATTTTGCTTATGATTAGACAAAAAGGCATGTTCATTAGACTTAAGAGTGCCAAACTGAATTAATTTAGCTTCTTCTTGCCTTAATAAATCATGAAAAATATCATAAGTTAATTGAGTAGCTAAAGAAGGAATAGCTAATTGAGCATGAATATTAGTAATGAATTGTTGAAATTGCCTAGGAAGACACTTTTTAATAATAAGATGAATTAATCTAAGATTATCTAATTTTACTCCTAAACCATGCAATTGACTATTTAAAGCATCAAATTTCAATAAAAATTCATCCATAGATTTAAAATCAGAATACCTCAAATCTTCAAGTTGATCTTGAATTTGAATTTTTCTTGATTCATTTGGACTATCATAAATGGTTTTGAGTTTGTCCCATGCTTCATCGGCAGTTGTGCATGTCCCAATGTGAACATAAAGTTCAGGTGACATGGAGATACCTATGAGGCCAAGGGCTTCCTCATTTTTAAGATTCCATTTTTCAATTTCATCTTTGGATGCAAATGAACCTGGTTTAGATTTAGGATCTGTAGCTACATCTAAAAGATGTTTGAAACGAAAAATGAAAGAAATGTGAGTCTTCCAAGAATGATAGTTAGAAGAATTTAATTTAATACCTGGAATTAAAGTTGACATGATTGCAATAAAAAATTCACAACTTTATGATACAAAAAATGATAACTATTTAAATATTTACTTAAAAAATACAATTCTTGACTAAATGAAATCTTAAAAAACCTCTTTAGATTAAATTAAATTTTAGAAAAAAGTAACCCCTTAGAAGGAAAATAAAATGACTAAAAAGAATTTCTCACTTTTATAAAAAAATTAATATGAGTAATAAACTTTAATATTAATGAATATTAAAACTTTTTAAAGGTTAATATGATTTTATATTAAAAAAGGAAAAAATAAAGAACTAAATTTATGAAAAATTCCTTTTCTAAAAAAACTTACCTATCGCGTGGAAATTTAAAAGATAGACTTTATTAAAGATCTAACTTAAGAAACTTTAAAAGAAAAATGAAAAAACTTTATGGATGAAATCGAACAAAAGGATTAAAAGAACTAAACTTTAAATAAAGTGAAATGCCAAAAGAATGTGTGGGATAAAAAGAAAGGGCGGGCTATTTTCCAAAGATTTAAGTTTTGTAAAATGAAATTTAAAACCTTTAAAAAAAACGTGAAGGCACTTTGTGGGCGAGTAAAGTGAGTTTAAAATAGCTTTTGAGGAGAATAAAGTGGTAGCGGGCGGGAATATGTTTAGGGATTTTTTAAAAGCAAAAGAACATATAAATTTGGGCACGATACAGGGCAAGGGAGGGCACACAGAAAGAAAACTAGAAATCTAAATGCCTCTTTCAGATTTAAGGCTCAGTTATAGGATCGCATAGGGTATGGAAGGAGCGGCGTGGACATGGAGATAACGATAGCTTGGTGGTGAAAACGGGTCACAGGGGGCGAGAAGAACCTGCAAACAGAGAACCTGAAACCCTTTTAAGGGTTTTAAGATTTTTTATTATCGATTTTTAATGTATTAAAATAAAAAAATTTAAAAAATTGGATTTATATAAAAAAATTCTATTATTTGTAAAAATCAGACAGATTTAAAAATTGATTTTTTTAAAATAGTTGGTATTTTTTATTTATAAAAAACTTGAACTAAACAAGGGTTTTTTTTAATTGATTTTAAGAACATTTCTAAACTAGGGCTAAAAAAAATTGATTTTTAACAAAATGTAGAATAAAGTGATTCTTTTACAGATTTATACAAGATTGCTGAAATTTAAAAAGCAAAATATAACCCCTTTATTTGAGGGTTTCTAAAAACTTTCAAAAGATTAAATATGCATACTTAAAAAACTTTAAATAAGAAATCCTGCACAAGGGTTAGAAAAAAAAATTATTAAATAAGAAACAAGATTAAGCTTTTAACTCTTCTCCTCTTCTCTTAGAGTGTTTCCAATGGTGTGCTTTTTAAATCTGGTAAACCTTCAACAATGTAGCTCACAAAAGATTAGTAATACCAAGCTCTGATACCATGAAAGGAAAAATAAATTGAACAAAGGAAATAACTAATCAATGAGCATTGTTTGAAGGAAAAATATTACCAAAGAGAGAGTAGCCAAATCAAGCACCACCACCATCAAGAGGAGACACAAGAATTTGATAAGGGGAAAAAGCAATAAAAAACCCCAATATTATGAATGGAGGCAAAATGCCTAAGAATGATACAAAGAGAGAGAGAGAGAGATTCAGCCTTAGCTTGCTTGCTTGAATAATGAAGAATGAGAGGAGAGGCACCTCAATAAGTAGAGGTGAGAAGGAGGAGTTAGAATGTAACTCCCAACTCAATGAATGCACCATTCATCTATGTGTGTGCAAAGTGTCACCTCTTAAGGAGGTGGTTACAAATATTCCTTAATAAAGGAATTAAAAAATAAGTCATCCTCACACATGTGTGAGAAGACAAAAAGACAAAAGACTTGTAGGGATTCCTTTGGAATATTCCTACAAGTTACTAAATAATTACAAATAAATAATAACCTTTACCAAGTAAAGATTAATCTTCTAACAAATCATATCTTAATCTACTACTAGACTGCATCCAAGAGAAACATTTGAAGAATGAAGCAACTCTAATCCATGCAAGAATAGGTCAAAAATACCCGATGGAAGAAGGCATCTACCACCCGACCATGTGGACATGAAGGACAACCCCCTATGCTAGGAGATAGACATATGGCCCACGGTCACACCAATAAGGGATACACAATACAAGTTCATCACCTGCCTCCACAAGGTATGGACAACAACAAGCACAAGAAAGGAATTCAAATCACTAGGATAACTCCAAAAGGTCCATGCAACACAAACAAGACACTAGTGTTCTCAAGGGAAGAGTGTCATCACATATCTAGATATGGGTTGTCCTGGTAGATCTTCATAGACCTCAGACCCCATCCTAGGTTTTCCTAGTAGTCTCTCCTGACCCCTGACCCCCATACAAGACTCATGTGGAACCAACATACCTTTCATGAAGACAAGGCAGTTGGTCTTATCATTCCAGGCCTTCCCATCTCATCTCGAGCCTGACCGAGCACTCGAGCCATGAGTAGGGAATGACATTATTTTGATTAATGTGATTAACTACCCAAACCCCCTAGTTCATTATTTAGGTTATCACTTATTAAAACAACTCTTCCTATTGTTTATCCTCACAATCACTTTAGGATCCCAACCCCTATGGAGAGCCACTCCCCCTTATGACACTGAATCTCCCCAAACCAACACAAGACAAGGATTCCACAACTTCAACATCATCAAAGAGAGGTCCACATCAGGACCAATGATCTCACTGCATCCTGACTTACAATAACAAGATCCCCCACAAGGCACATAGGATACATAGATACCATGGTTTACTTCCAACATGGCATTAATACAAAAAAGGGGGAATAAATTTCACATGACATTAAAAAAAATACAACACACATAAAGCTCATCATAGATTGTAACAACACAAGGTCATTTAATATTAATTTATTAATTATAAAATTATATTATTTAGCACTTCAAAGAATAATTAACTTACACTAATTACATTTTATTTCTTAAATTTCTCCCTGCACTTAAAAAATTTAAATAATATAAACCATTGAATAAAATATTCAAATTTAATTCAATCAATTTATTAATCAAACACTCAACCAAAAAAATAATATGACGAGACTGAGAACTAGGTGTATGAGCTCTACTAGTTTTTTCTTGTGTTTGCAGTCATCCTTGGCCCCTCTTGCGTCACACTATGCCATTGGCGCGAGATTTTTCTATTTTCTTGTGTACGACCACATTTACTATGGTTTTTTTGTTTTAATGTACCTTCAATTGGCTCTAACCCAGCAGTTCTTGCTAGTTTTGGCGGTTTGACGGCTTTGCTCAATGGCTCCTCCTCCGAACAAACGACCCTATAAAATTTTTTTGAAAGTGTTTCACGAGGTAAGTCTTTTGACTCCCCAGCTGATGTGGTTTTACCTTTGTCTAATTTTGATTATGCTTGTCAATGGCTTGAGGAACATACTCTTGTTGGTTATTTTGTTGGTAGGACCCCCCTTGAAAGTGTGCTTAAAGAATGGGTCCACAAGACTTGGGTCCGTCATGGGGTCAATCATGACATGGTCCAAAATTTAACCAAGGGTTTTTTCCTTTTTCACTTTATGGAGGTCAGTCATGTTCAAGCAATCCTAAGTCATGGTCCCTAGTATGTCAAGTCTTCTCTGTTGGTTTTCCATTCATGGACCCAGGACTTCACTGTCTCAGATGACACCAAGTTGTAGGTCTCGATCTGGATTGAGTTTCCAGGTTTTCCTTTGCCTTGTGTGCCTTTTCTGAGTCATATTGCATCCCCTTTGGGGAAGGACATTTGTATTAAACAAGATAGGTTTTTCCAGGCCCGACCCCAGAAATGGGTCTGTGTTGAAGTGGACCTTTCACAAGATTTGAAGGACTCCATTGATATTCAAATTGGAGCTCTTTGGCATACCCAAAAGGTCACTTAATTTAATCTGTTAAACACGTGTTATAAATGGCATTCTATAGACCATAAGATCAAGGATTGCCCTTGGGCAGTGCCTCGTACTCCTCCATTGCAGGAGTCTGAAAAGCCCCGTCAGGTGGATAATTTTTTTTCCAAACTTGATGAGAAATGGACCATAATTATGAATCGTAAACACAAGTCCAGTGGCTTTGGGATGGTTTCCAAAGTCCTTGAGCCAACTAAAGATGTTTCAAACCCTTCGTCAAAGGGGAAAGAGGCCCCGGTTGGGGCTAACAATATTCTAGCATGGCCCAGGCTGAAGGCTACACCTCAACCTATTTCCATTATGATAGCACAACCGAATGCATCTCCTCTCATGGTGAGAGCTCAATGGCGGTCTCGCATTCCTTCTCCACCTTTAGAAGAAGGAGAATATGTGTAGGAGAAATGGATATTTTCTTCTCCGAGTATTCAAATTGGGTCAGTTCCATTAGATTTTTTGTAAAATTGCTTCTCTACTTTGAATGACGAGCTAGAATCCGGTGATATGGAGGAGTTTTACTCATTAATTTCCTCTCATGGAATGTTCGAGGTCTAACAAACCTCTCTAGGAAGTATTTTGTTAGGAATACTTTGCAGAAGTATATCGGTATTGAAGTGCTTTGTCTCCAAGAAGTTAAAATCTCTAGGTTTTTGCTCGCGTCAGCTTGTCATTCTATTTGGCTACACATTCAATGTTTTGTACTGATCATGAAGCTGGAAGTGGTAGAGTTGTCACCCTTTTGTCCCAACAATGGAATTCTTGTGTGGTTGACCACGGGTCTGACCCCACACATTGGCTTGTCTGGATCCTCTTTAACATTGATAATCACTCCTTTGGGATTATTAATGTTTATTCTTATAATGATGTTGTGCAATGCTCTTTACTTTGGCATTGGATTGTTGATTCATTTCTAGTCGCTAGTTGGAATTTGTGTGGGGATTTCAATATGGTTGAGATGGCGTATGATAAAGATGGAACTTTTCCATTTAGATGGGAAGCTGGAAAATGGGAGGTGTGGTTTTACATACGTAATAAATCGGGGCTCTTTGATCCCAATATTTGTCATCGACATTCTCATTCCCTCTGGAACACTTGGTGTAATTACTGGGTTGGCTCTGACAAGATATTTAAGTGCCTTGATCATGCCATGATCTTAGCTCAATCTTTCTTCTCTTTTGACATCTCTTCGCTCTTAGTTAAGTTGTTAGTTGATGTGACATTTTTAGATCATTTCCCCATTTCTTTTCATATTGAATGGGATACAAGACAACCTCAGGTCTACAAGACGTAGTTTTTTTTAACATATCTTTGATTTGTCATCAGCCCAAATTGGCCAACATTCATAGGGTATGTAGTTTAGAGTGTAGGTCACCACATAATACATGTTGGATTAATTGGTGGAATGATTCTATCATTCACACGACTAGATTTCTTCACATTTATGGGCGTCACTTGTCCATTTTTCACTGATGGTCTTATGAGAATACCACAACTAACCTGTGCTCAGCTACCGAGGCTCTGGTGGCTAGCCCTTTCTCCCCATCATTACAAGTCAGGGTGGTGGAATTAAGACACAAAAAGCAAGTTGCAGATAATTATGTTGCCAGAGGTGCACAAATCAAATCCAAATTGTACTGGTTAGAAATTGGCAATCATGCCTCCAAGTAGTTTTTTCTAGCCCTATGTGCTAGACACTCTTCTTTTGGAATCAAAAAATTAAAGAAGAAACCCAAGTGCACTATGATATACCTAACATTCTCCAGGCCTTTTTTCAGCATTATGAACATGTTTTCACTACTCTGGAGTATACACTAGAGTGATAGCAAGCCCTTCAAGATTGTCTTGTTGTTGTGCCAAATAGGCTATCTTCAACCCAAAAAAAAAATTGTGAAAAATTGCTCACTGTTGAAGATTTGAAGGAAGTCATTCATATCATGGTGGATGACAAGGCCCCAGGTGTTGATGGCTGCCCTTATAAATTTTATAAGGTCCTTTGGGACTGTGTTGGGCAAGACTTACATAAAATCTATCTCAAGGATTTTCATTCAAAAACCCTAGGTAATATAATTAATAAAGGAAATATTAAATCCATACCTAAGCTTGGAGATCCCGAGGATATCTGCAACTTTCGACCTATCACGCTTCTTAATGTCTCTTACAAAATCATAGCTAAAGCTTTGGCTTTGAAGATCTACCATCTTTTGCCTCATATTTTGTGCCCGGAGCAAACTAATTTTATTAAATCCATATTTATTCTAGATAACATTATTGGTGTGTGGGAAGGTATGGAGTGGGCCAGGTGTTCGAACCAAAAAATCATTTTTCTCAAAATTGATTTTGCTAAAGCCTATGACCACATTGAGTGGCCCTTCATTCTTACCATGTTGAAAGCCTTGGGGTTTGGGCCTCACTTCATTCAGGCTATCCAAATTCTTTTCTCAAATGCCTCTACTTGTATCACCATCAATGGTCGCCAATCCTTTGACTCTGGTTTATTCCACTCCATTCGGTAAGGATGTTCGCTTGCTCCTTCTCTTTATGTGCTTGATGTCGAAGGACTTGGCTATCTACTGGCCAATGTCATTTCTCAATAGTGTGTTAGAGGCGTTTCCCTACCTAACTCCTAGGCTCAACTTGTTAATGGTCATTTTGTTGATGACTCTTTCCTCACCCTTCTAGAGGAAGAGAATAATATTAAGGCAGCTCTTGAATGTGTTCATATTTTTTGTCTTACACCTAACTCTACGATTCAATGGTATAAATCTTCGTGCTATAGGAAGTATATTCTTCCCACTCCTCACTGGTTTTAGTAGTACGGTTGGAAATGGATTGAGCCGGGAGAAATATTTTGGTTTCTAGGCATTCCCTTCACCTTTCACACTTCTCCAATTGAGTTGTGGCAAGTTGTTCTCTCCAGGATTGAGCAAAAGCTGGCCTATTGGATTACCAAGCCTTTTTCTCTAGTAGGGAAATTCCAAGTGTGCTCTAAGATCTTGGCTGCTACACATGTTTGTCACTCCTCTTCTTGGGCTCTTTCAAAAGCCTCCTATGCCAAGCTTGAAAAACTACTTTGAGATTTTCTTTTGGCCTCTACGGAGTCCCATAGAGGGTTTCACCATGTTGTCTAGGAGTTTTTCTTCCTACCCAGAGACTCTGGAGGGCTTGGTCTTCTCTCCACTCAATGAAAAGGGACTGCTTTGTGTGTGAAATGGATAATTAGAGCCCTTACTAGAGATGAAGCCTAGAAAATTCTCCTCAGGCATTGCATCCAATCTAACTTTCCTATTCATAGACTCGCCTAGAAGGGGATTGGCTTTCAAACCCTTCTAGTTATGAAAGAACCAGTCCAAATTATGGGAACGTTCATGGCGAAGAGAGTTTGGAAAGCATGGGAAGCGAATAAGCCTTGGCTCCGCTACTCCTGCCCTGGATTCTGTGATGGGCTTTCACTTAGTTAGCAAAATGTTTGGTATTCTCCCCTCTTTGCTAGTAATGGTCAATCATTAGCCAAATCACCTTGGGTTAAGGCATTAAGGTTCCACAAGAAAGGAATTCAAACTTTGCAACATGTGTTTTACAGACCCACAATGCATATTATGCCATGGGAATATTTTTGTGCTTTGTACAGTCTTCAAAACCAAGATCGTGATACTTATGATGGTCTAGTGAATGTTATTCCTGCATAGATGCTTCATAAGGTGGGAATTCGTGGGTCCAAACCCTAGTGGAAGGACTGGAAGTGGTAACCAAACACCCCTTTCAAGAATTACAAGCCTAGGCTTGGTTATATGTGGTTGTCACCGCATTTTCCAATAATTGAAATTCTAAACCAGAGGTGGCTTCTTCAATCCTCTACCCATGTCTAGCAAAAAACTCTCTGCCACTTGGTCTGCAAGTGTTGACCGGAAACTTTTCCCACTTTCTTTGGTGTATTCTTTTCCAAGGCTTACCTGTGGGGTCACAGTTTGTTCACTTGGGGGTCCAGGATTGTGGGCAAGCTAAGTCTTGTAAGCATCTCTTTAGGTTTTGTACCAAAGCTCAGTAGTTTTGAAATGGATTCATGACTTATTTCAGCCTTTCAAACCAAATCCCTTCTTTTGGCATATGGTTCTATTGGGAGATTCGTCCAGACTTCCTACTAAGTATACCCAAATTTGGCACACTTTCAAGGTAGAAATCCTCTTCAATATCTAGAAAGATAGAAATACCTACATATTTTCTCACACCCAATAAAAATGATTCTTTATATTTTAAAGCTATTATATGCTCTAACATGCTTTTGAAGATTCAAGTTCAAGAAAACAAAGTGGCATTTGAGGTGGCTCACCTTCAAGTGCTTATGGATCATTGGGGCAATGCCCCATGTACTGTGGCTCAGTTGCCTTCTTTGCCCACTTCCTCTCGGGGCTGGAAGTGGAATGGCTTTGCTCACCCCCATTCTCAACCTCTTCTTTGGCATGGTTCCATCCCTCCTCGGTGGTCTAGTTCTCCTCCTCCGTGAGCTAGCCAAGGGTGGCCCTCTAAAGGAGTGGTGGGGAGCAGTGGTGGTGGTTATGGGTGGCCCTTTGATACTCCTGCTAGTGACTCTGGTTGGCTAGACTCAGGCAAATGTTTTTTCATGTCTGGTGCTTGCAATCTCGCCCTGGTGCAAGGAAAATGAAGATAAGGAAAAAGAAGTTGATGATGGTTGGGGTCCTCCTGACATCACTCCAGACCCCGTTGATGTATGGGGGAAGAAAATGGATGAAAGAGACCCTCTTGGCTCTACTGGTACAACTTTGGGTGTTGAATGGCCTTTTTAATTTTTTGTAATCATGGACTTCTAGTTTAGGCCCATGTGACTGGTTATTTTTTGGATTTTTGGGCATTGCCCATGTGACTCTTGGGGTGTGCCATCTTACAACCCATCTTTTTTTGTGAATATGTATTTTAATATTTATAATTAATATAGATTAGTGCCTATTCATCAAAAAAAAATGACAAATTAAATATATTAATTACCAAATGTATATTAATTTCAATTTATTAAATTTCAAACCAAACAATTAACCTATTAAATAAATAAGTATAGCATCCAAATACAAAACTAATAACATTATTTTTCATAAATCCATAAATGAAGTTTATAAATGAATAATATATATAACAATTAAAGGATACATATAGTTATTCACATAAACTATAAATCTATTGACTACGATTGACCATGATAAATGAAGGTCATAAATAAAAAATAAAAATATCTGAATAAGCAATTATCGGGATATAAAAAAATCTATACAATAAAATAATGCACTTTTCCCAAACCCTAAATATCAATTTAAACATTATGATAAGGTATTAAATTAATCTCGAATGCTAATCTTTCATTGGCTGGCTATAGGGTGAAACAAAGGCATTTGCAGCCATGGGGGAGCAGCCTGATAGAAGACCCATGTTTCAAATATTTCTCAACAAATACGATCTGAGTTTTTCAGATTTTTGGAGAGAGATTAGAAGATAATAAGGTGAGGAAACCTTGCAAATTTCCCACCAACCCAGTGTATAGAAATATATTTATGCATAACACAATCAAAATGTTTCATTGGCATGGAACATAAAGGATATAGAATTATAAATCTAATTTCTTATGCTCAAAGAGAATATAAAATGTACACTCTGAAAGCCAAGCACAGAATAAACATGGATAAATACATAGAGAGAGACATCTAGAAAGACACATAGGTGAGGATAATAGATCCTACCTCTAATTCATCCTCCAACTTTCGGTGTTTGCGGATGAGTCCAAAGTTTTTCCCAAGTCTTTATTCCAATCTAGCAATCTTCCTTCCACCAAACTCCAGATCAAAACAAAATTTTATCCAAAAGCCAAAAGTCTCCTCCCAAAAAAAATTCACACAGAGAGCCCCCCCTTACACAAATTTCCTCTAGGGTAATAAAACTTCCCACAACCAACCAAACCAACAAATAAACAAAACTTAATAACATAAGTTAAATTTATTAATTAAGTTATATAGTTTAAATAAATTAAATTTGAATTAAACATTATAAATTGAATATTAATTATTTATTGATTTACAAAATCCTTGTAATTTAAACATTAAAGTTTAAATAAATTAATTATTAAATTAAATAGTTATTAAGCATAAACAATTACATATAAGGATTAAATTATTATTATTAATAAAAGCAACTATAGAATTAATAACTTAATTATCTACAAAATGAAAAACATAAGGATCTCTAAAGCATGTTGTAGTGATGTCCACAAAGCTAATGTGAAAATAGGATCTCTATCTAATATGATCTGTCGAGGAATCCCATGCAACCTCACAATATTCTCCATAAAAACTCGAGCCACCACAGTTGTTGTGTAGGAAGACTACATAGAAGAGAAATGGGCAACCTTGGTCAATATTTCTACAGTAACCATGATAGCATCATGACGATGAGAGGAAACCAGAAAACCTATTACAATTCCACAAAAATGATGTCCCATTTCCAACCTAGAACCAAATTGGACTACAAAATCCCTACAGGGTACTGGTGCTTAGCCTTCACTCGCTGATACTCCAAACATCTTGACAAAAAATCTATGATATCTCACTTCATACCAAACCAATGGAATATCTATCTCAGATCTGCGTGCATCTTCTTGACACCAAGATGTGCCAAGTAAGGTGCATGATGTGCCTCAGCCATAATCAATGTGTGAAGTCCATCTAAAGTAGGAACATAAATCCATCTAAGATGTCAAAGAAGACCATCTAACTCAAGAATATAACCTGAAACTCTTCCCTCCAGAGGCCTCCCAGCCTCTACCTCAACTCTAACCTCTTGATACCATGTGTCTCTCAGAAGGGCCTCAAGGATCCTATCCCTCAAATCCACATCAAGGGTCACCACTACAATCTCATGACACCTCTGACTCAAAGCATCTACCACTACATTCTCTTTCCCTTGAATATATTTGACCTCAAAGTCATACTCACAGAGGAACTCCATCCATCGATGTTGTCGAGAATTCAAGTTTGGTTGATTGAATATGTGTTGTAGACTACGATGATCACTATGCAACTCGAACTGATGCCCCAATAGAAAATTTCACCACCTCACCAAAGCATGAACCACTACTACCAACTCCAAGTTATGAGTGGGATAGTTCAACTCATGATCCTTGAGTTTGTGAGACTCATAAGCGATCACATGACCATCTTGCATAAGTACTACTCGTAATCCCTCCAAAGAGCATTGGTACATACAACAAAATCTTGAGATGGATCAGGAACTACCAAAATAGGTGCACTAATGAGAATCTCCTTCAGCATATGAAAGGTCATCTCACATTGCTCTGTCCACACAAACTTCTTCCCTTTCCTTTGAAGGGAAGTAATCGTGTGAGCTAATTAAGAAAAACCCTGAACAAATCAACAATAATAACCGGCCAGCCCCATAAAACTCTGAACTTATGAAACATTTGTCAGTGTTGGTAATCCACAATGGCCTGGATCTTAGAGGGATCTATGGCAATACCCTCTCCTAAAATCACATGACCAAGGTACTTAACCTCAGTCTAGAAAAATTCACACTTAGTTAGGTTGGCATAGAGTTTATTCTCCCTCAAACACTGCAATACCTACCGCAAATGAACCTCATGCTCCTCCATCGAACTAGAATAGATAAGAATATCATCCATGAACACAAGCACAAATCGATCCAAGTAAGTGTAGAACACTCCATTCATCAAACTCATAAATACTGAGGGTGCATTCATCAACTCAAAAAGAACCACTATGAACTCGTAGTGTCCATATCGGGTACGAAAAGTGATCTAATGGATATCTACCTTGTGGATATGCAACTGATGATAGCTCAACTTCATATCAATCTTATAGAACACCTTGGCCCCCTTCATTTGATCAAAGAGATCATCTATCCTAGGCAAGAGATAATGATTCTTGATCGTAAACTTATTAACCTGTCTATAATCAATGCATAGACGAAGAGAACCGTCTTTCTTCTTCACAAAAATAATTGGCGCTCCGCACAGATAAACACTAAGGCGAATAAAGCCCTCAGCCAACAACTCCTCAATCTACAACTTCAACTCACTAAATTCTTGAGTGGTCATCTGATAAGGAGCTCTAGAAATAGTTTCTTCCCCTCGCACCAAATCGATGTGAAAATCTATGTCACGCTTCGGTGGCATACCAGGGATCTCACAAGGGAAAACATCGGCATACTCCCAAAGATTGGGATGACTATCCAAAGATACCTCCTAACACCTTTCCTCATCCAAATCTTATAGGTATTGTAGACACATAAAAATGTCCTCGTAATTATTTTTAAATCATTTTCACATTTCATTCATTTATCCATATATTATAACCATTTATTCATAAGCATTTATAGGAATCTATACGCATTATTCATAAAATCATTTGATCATTTATCATTTACCATTTAATCATAAATCACTAAAATATCATTGAATCATTTAATAATCTTTCCATTTATCCATTCATCTCATATTCATATTTTATGCATTTCCATTCAAATATTATACTCATAAAACCCATGTCCATAATCACTTCATTAAAACCATTTTCATAATAATTTATCCACCATAAAAATATTAATACATTAATGCATTTACACATTTCATGCATTTGCATATTCATTTAAAATATCACAAATATTAAATTATTCATTTACCACCTACATGCATTTATCCATTTCAATATTTTATCTTACCCATCTCATGCATGTGGGATATTTTTCTCCAAGCCAATCTCTTATCCCACACTCCCTCCACAACTTGCATTCACCCTAAAGATTCTTATTTAAAGTGGACTCTCTTCTCATTTTGACCCCTACACGAATCTTGCACATGCACATATCTTCACAGCTTTTCTTAATCCATTCACTAATAGCCTCTTGATGCACCTATGCTTGCAAAAATCTGAGAGCAAAAGTGCATAATAGGACTTTGGTGATAGGATGACAATGGAGACTGGTTTTTGTTTGGAAGCATTTTGATTATTTTTGGTAGTTTAGAATAGTTTCATTTCTAGTTTTTGCTTTTAAATATGAAACTGCTCCATTGTTGAAGTCTAGAAATGATGGTTCTCCTCCATAGAACCATTCATTTTTGAGAGCTTACAAATGGTGAACCTGACGTGAACGAGCAATCATTTCTTCATCTTATTGTTGTCTCATTTTTTTTTGTTGTTGATTGGGTTGTTTGAAACCATATCAGCAACATCAAATTTGTTCGAGAAGCATGAAAAACCAAATGAAATCACGTTTTTATTTTTGCTGCCATGTTTTTCTCACTATTATGTAGTTTGAAATGCTTAGAACATCTCTAAAATTTCCCTATGGTCATGAAGAATGTATCAGACATGTTTTGGGGGTAAAAGAATTCATTTACAGCAAGTAAAAGCTCTAAAAAAATAGCTTTAAATAGAAAAATATGATCGCTACTCTTCAAATATTTCCAGTCAAATTTTTTTTCATTCCAGTCAGCATTTGTTTGGCTGCACTATTGATGGTTATTTACATTGCTACTGTTGTCATCATGAGAGAATACAAGAGATTGTTGTCTTTTTTCATGACTGCAGATTTTTGAAGGCTTTTGCTTAGAACTGTGAATGGATTGCAAATTTGATTTTCATGGTCTGCTGTAAATTGAAATAGTTATCTACCTAATTCCTTTATACTTTTGGCAACATTTTATGAATTCTGGCAGAATGTGCTTTAATATTCTGATATGCTACAGGCCAAGATGCATGAATGCTTCCCATTTCAGCTATCACCAAAAATACTCCAGTTTGCTATTTTTTGTTTTTAATTTTTGAAACTATTGCAACATGACGCATGACAGAGCATAATAACTCATGATTTTAAATTTAGTTTCAGTTTTATTTTAATCTTAGTTTTTATTTTATTTTTAACTTAGTTTTAGTTTTATTTTAATCTTAGATTTATTTTTAATTTAATCTTAGTTTTAGTTTTAGTTTTATCTTTAACTTAGATTTAATCTTGTAATTTGAAGTTTAGATTAATTCTAATTAGTTCTTTATTTTAAATTGGTTTTTATTTGTAGATTGGTCTTTGATTTTAGATTAATTTCTGATTCTAGATCAATTATCTTTTAAATTAGAAATAGTTTTATGGGAGTTAGATTTTTAACTTTAAAATTAGATTTTAGTTTTGTTTTTTAGTTTTTCTTTTTTTATTCTTTTTGTTTTTCTTTTCTAAATTAGATTTAGCTTTCTAACTAGATTTAACATTTTTTTTTTAAGATTTAATTCTTAATTTAGAACATAGGATTAATTTAATTTAGATTTTAATTTAGAATTAACTTTAATTATAATTTAGATTTTAACCTTCATTTTAGCTTTTAATTTTTAATTTAACTTTTCTCTTAATTTGTCTTTTAGTTTAAATTAGATTTAGCTTTTAATTTTAATTTAGATCTAATCTCTAATGTAGATTTAGTCTTTGAATCTAGATTTTGATTTTTTTAATTTAGATTTAACTCAATAATTTAGAGTTTATTTTATTTTAAACTAGATTCTAGGGTAAATGCTAATTTTATTTTATTTTATTTTTGTTTGATTGGGGGACTAATTTTATTAATTTGGGTTCTCTTGCAGGTTCGTTTGGCAAAGAATTGAAAATCAAAACATTCGCTTGTCGAAGAAAGGAGGCTTGAAACTACTAATGAGATTGTGATGCAGGATGTTTGTCGAAGACATGATTTTGAAACCAATTGTCTTTTAGATTAAAAAACACTTCAATTGGTGCATTAAAAATGAACAATTGTCTTTTCTCACATAGGATTAACTAGGGGTTCAATGAACATTGTTTGTTGTGCTTGACGATGGTAGGTGATTATGCTCTCACCTTGTGCAAACTAGGTGATCAGAAAGCCAGAACCATCTATTTTATGTGTCACCCCGATTCAATAATTGAAGTATCCTCTCCCCTTGCGCACTTGTGCGATCCTGGGTGCAAGAGAAATGATTATTGACTCTAGAAATTGGGCTTTCCTTGGTGGGAAAAAGTACTCACCCCAAGGCAACTCAAACTGGCAACAGAGATTTTTTGCCAAGCTACCCCCAACCGGTATATAAATGTGAATCCTAAGGTAAAGCCTAGGATTATGAGTGCGAATATATCATATGGACCAAGTAGTACTCCCCAAAACCCTGTTGAGCGTAACCTCTTCAGGCTGGAGCGCCTCCTAAACGGAGCTTAATCTTGTGCCCCATGTATGGCCACTCGAACGGGGGTCCCGAACTAAAAACCTTTGTGTAGTTGCCAAAATCTTTCTATTTGCTAGTGCAACACCGGTCGGTGTGAAGGCATCCACATCTTTGCAATTTTTAGTAGAGGTGATCAATCTGCCATGGGAGTTTCATGGGGGTTGGAAGCTTGGTTGGCCTGAGAAATGAATGCACTGTAAGGGGGAGCCCGTGTAGCCAAGCTTCTGGATTCACACACTAAGAATATGTGGTTGGGGAAACCCACGTGGAATCTAGCAGATATTGTCCTTTCCAACCTTAGGATTTGTGCTTGTATTGTTAAACTCAAACACTTTGTTTTCTATGTCTTGCATGTGTGTTCCAAAATAGACCTCAAATAAACATCACACCTAGTAACTTACAACATCTCAAACTTTGCAAACCTCAAAGGGTCCAACAACACAAACATACAATGTGAACCTATCACTTGGATTTCTTGGGGTCATCATCCTTCAATTTTGATCTTTCAATCCTTGCATTCCACCTAGTCTTTGCATTCCATCTAGCCCTTGCATATCCATACATATTCATATCCCTTTTATCCTAGTCCTTGCATATTACTAGTCTTGCATACATAGGTGACATTACATAGTCCTTGCATATAGATAACACTCCACCTAGTTCTTGCATGATCAACCCCTTTGCATACCAAGACCATCTCACCTAACCTTTGCATGTTCCAGGAATTTAGTCCTTTGCATATTCATCATCGATCAAACAAAACCCTTAGCTTGCACTTAGGCTACTCTTCCTAGGTCTTGAAATCAAACCATTGGCTATCTATCACCCGCATCACTTGAGGTTCATCATCCTTGAGTTAGGGAACATACCATTATCCTTGAGTACGGAAATCCTTTTGGAGTCCATCATCTCCTACATACCCTCTCTTGATCATTGGTCCTTGTGTCTATCCATCATAACCAACTTTGGACCTAGAGTTGCCTTTGACTCTTGCATTCTTAGCTTTTCATACCATACCTTACCACTTCCATATCTCATCTTAGAATCATATCCTTTTCATTGCATCCTAGTCTTAGGTCTCATACATTACCTTGGATTGAAAATCAAAACATTCAACTATGACCCCTAGAACAAGAGCAAAAATGGTTCAAGAAGAAGGGAACCCTTGGGGAAGAGACTTTGATGGTGAAGATAACATTAGTGTTGCAACTAGAGAAACAAATGAAACTGATGATGAAGAAATAACCAAATCCGATATAGAAGAAGCACTTAAGGATCATAGATTCACTAAACTTCTTATGGAGGTAGTCAAACGTAACCTGCAACAATACTTCAAAGCCCTTGTTGATGAAGGAATCAAAACGCCTCATGGTTTTGACATGTCACTTCTCATGATGAATGACCAACCTGAATCTACCAGATCTAAACATCCCAAAACAAACAACGATGGTAGAATCAAAGATCATATACCCTTTTATCTACAACTAGGTTACAAGTGATCTTCAAAGACCTCAAAACCCACACCAACAAATGATCCTATTTTGGATGAGCTTAGAACATTGAGACAAGAATTGGACACCCTTAAGAACCGTAAATCATCATCTCATAAGTTCTCCATTGAAGATATATGTCCTTATCCCTTTGATCCAAGCATACCAATGCCACCTTTTCCTAACCATTGGGACATACCAAAACTTGACAAATATAATGGAACAGGGGATCCTAAACATCACTTAAGACAATTTTGTGCTACTACCATGGAATTTGCAGTTGATGAAACATACATTATGAGATTATTCCCCCGCAGTCTAGGAGGAGAAGCTATGGAATGGTTTCCACAATTACCCCCGACCATCACATATTTTCAAGAATTGGCTGATAAATTTGTCTCCAATTATAGTTTCAATTGTGACTTTAAAGTGACCACGACAAACCTTTTCAACACCAAACAAAAATCAGGTGAATCTTTTGTTTCATTCTTGCAATGATGGAGACATTTAACAAAATAGTTACCTTATGTCATTCCTGATCAAGAATTGGTTGACCTCTTTCGTCAAAATTTGAACAAAGAAATTGGAAGGGAACTTCACCTCAAATGCTTGGATTCCTTTGATGATGCCATAGAAATGGGATTTCGAATCTAACAAACTCTCATTGATGATGGAACCATAAAACTTAATAATGATAGAGATCAAAAATCAAATTCAAACAAGAAGACACCTTTTTGGGTAAAGAACAAGAATGTAGTCAATGACGGAGTTGTTGATGCAAAAACAACTAAAACATCGTTACCTATTTATAACCTCAAAGGTTCATCTTCAGATAAAGGAAAAGAAAAATAGAGAAGTTTCCCTAAACTAAATTTTACGCCATTGGGACAATCACTTGAATTCGCATTAAAAGAACTTCTTGAAATCAATATTATAATGCTACCTGAAATAAAGGAATATAATCCACAAGTCAAAACCCCATGTTGGAATGAGAATCACTTTTGTGACTATCATAGACATAAAGGACATAAGACTAATAGTTGCAATAAACTTCGACATCTAATACAGGACCTTATTGATGATGGTAAGATAGTGGTTGACGGACACTCCTTCCCTTAACTCTGATCGTGAGGTGTGTTAAGAACCCTTTCCCTAAGCATGACAAGGATAAAGGAAAGGCCCTTGAATCTGGTGATGGTGTAAACTATACTACTACTAAGTATGACTATACCATATATAACATTAGTGAGGTTGATAATCATGTAAACACTTTCATTATAAAAGGCAAAGCACCTGATTGCAAGGTTACTACCCGCAAAGGCACAATCACCCTTAAAGGTCCTAATTCAAAACCCACTCCACTAGCTTCACAGTATAACCTCATAGAGCATTTAGGAAAAACACCCACGCAAATTTCCATACTTGAGTTGCTACGCCTATCTCTTGAGCATAAAGCTATCCTAGATAAAGCGCTTGCTACTACTACAGTGCCTACAAACCTACATGTAGACCAATTCCAAGCTATGGTGGGACATATCACCTCGCCTTACACTATCACTTTTACTGAAAGTGATGATTCATCCCCTTGACAACCGCATAATGCAGCTTTACATATTGATGTCCTTATCAATAATGCCAAGATCAAGCGAGTTCTAATAGACAGAGGAGCTGGTCTTAATATTTGTACCCAAGAATTGATCACAAAATTAGGGTTTTTTGAAAATGAAGTTGATCCAAGGAACAAGATTACCATAAAGGCGTATGACAAAGAGGAACGCTCATCTAAAGGATCAGTTACTCTACCAATCAGAGTCGGCCCTGTGGTAAAGGATGTGGTTTTCCAAGTCCTTGATCTCCCACTGACCTATAATATCCTCCTTGCAAGACCTTGGATTCATGCAATGCAAGCAATACCTTCTACATACCACCAGCGTATTAAATTCCCACACAATGGTGTTGAAATCATAATACAAGGAGATCCCAACCCTTTCATGTATTGCCATAATCTAAGCCCTAAAACTGAAATCACAATCCCAAGCAATCGTGAAGCACCTCCTTCTCAAGCATATGTTGATCCTAAGTCCTTAAAAGCATCCACTTCATTTATCGCACCATCAAACCCCAAGGTCCAAATCCATGATATGGGATGTGGAGAATACCGTATGAATAATTTACCGACAAAAGAAATTGCTAATGTCATCGAGGAGGGTCAAAACTCAAACAATTATATCAAGATAGCTACAGAAGGAACACAAAAATATGACCATGCTTGGATTGAAACCTTTTGGGATCCTGATGATACACCTGCATTTGCCATATTTGCTTCCACTCAATCTTTTCATATTTATGATAACCCCATGTTTAACCAGGATATCTATGATAACCCACTCTTTGATCATGACCCTACCAAGGATATACAATCATCATCCTTCCATACCACCTTCCCTAGGCTAGGATATGAATCTCCTATTGTCACATCTACTAAGACATATTTCCAAGTCATTAAGGATGTGCAAGCTTCCTTTGACGTTAGCAGTACTGAAAAGGATAGTCCCAAAGACTTCGTTGATGGCATCACCACTCCCATTTTCCCACTAAACATTCCTATCATGCCATCCACCTCAACCATCTCACCCACATCCATCTACCTTGTAGACATGGATCAACAAGTATCACCCAAAGAAAATAAAAAAGATGTAATTCAAGAATCAAAGGTAAAAGCATCTTTTTCAAATGGAGATCCAGAATCAAAAGAAAGCATGCAAAGAGAGAAAGATCAAGAAAAGTTCTTTAGCCAAAATAAAAAGATATTGGACAAATCCAAAACAAAAGAAGATCAAGACAAGTCCCCTAGCCAAAATAAAAATCTATTGGACAAAGCAAAAAATAAAATTCAAAAGTGAAAGCAAGAAAAATTCAATCTCCAATTATGCCTCTCCATCAAAAATCATTGGGGGCATCTATCAAGGAAGAAAATCAAAAAAGGAACTTGTTGATCCAAGGTCTCCATCCACATCACTTTCACTCATACCATATATTCCATTCCACCCATCCATGTTCACATATTTGGCATATCACACCATCGGTGATGTCTTTCAATGTACCTTTGATGACGACCCCTTCATGTATTCTAGCTTATCGGTTGCCCAAGCTTCTTTTTGGTTGAAGCTTGATGGCCCACGTAGTGTGCACATTAGGGATCCTACCATAGTCTCTTTCATCTACCACATCTATCATCCTTCATATTTGCCACTCGTACTCCTCATCTCAATCGGGTACTTTCATCTAGCATGGTCATCCACACAGGATCAAGGCATTGTCAAGGCAATCTATGGATCTGGCATCTATCAATTCTATATCTCACTTCAAAGAGTTGGGAAAAAGTCCTGAAAAAATACAAAAAAAAAAGGAAAAAGTCTTGAAAAAATACAAAAAAAATGGAAAAAGATCTTGAAAAAATACAAAAAAATGGGAAAAAGTCCTGAAAAAAAAAATACAAAAAAAAGGAAAAAATGAAAAAAGTAAAGAGAAATCAATTCGTTCAATGGTGAAAACCACTTCAGTGGCGCCTTGAGCAAGTACCATGGTGAAAACCGAGAAATCGGCACCATGTGTAGAGGCTTTGCTCCTCTTTCCTTTGGAGCTCTACTTGATCTTTTCATCCCATTTTTCATTTACCCTCCACTTCATAATATCCTTTTCACACACCATGGCTTGTGAATTGTTCAATAATCCCCTCACTTGCTCTCTTTTTCATGCGTACTAGGTTGGTCCTATTCCTCACTGGGGCATTTCCTCAACCTTAGCCATGGGTTAGGATATTGAGCATCTCGCGATCAGAGAAACTACCCTCTTTGTTTGTCTACTCGCTTGAGATCCATCTCTTTCCGTTGTAACAGGTCCTGAAAAAATCCAAAAATAAAAATAAAAATCGTTAAGTGTCCTGAAAAAATCCAAAAAATCATAAAGTGTCTTGAAAAATTCCAAAAAAATCATAGTGTCATGAAAATATCCATAAAAATCATGAAGTGTCCTAAAAAAATCCATAAAAATTATAAAGTGTCCTGAAAAAATCCATAAAAATTATGAAGTGTCCTGAAAAAAATCCATAAAAATCATAAAATGTCATGAAAAAAATCCATAAAAATCATAAAATGTCCTGAAAAAAACCAAAAAAGTCCTGAAAAAATCCCAAAAAAATCATAAAATACCCTAAAAAAATCCAAAAACATCATAAAGTGTCCTAAACAAAATCCATAAAAATAAAATATTCCAAAAATCCCTCAACAATGACACTTTCAGATCACCACATAGCTTTGAACTTTAGCAAAATCAAACTTCATCACGAGTAACAATCAAGCAAATATTGCAACATACCTATCAATCCCTTTATCCAAATCAAATCAAAAGCGTACAACCGTACCAAGAATCAGTTCCATATCGAAGCATGATGCAAGTTTGTTTGTTTATCTTTGATTTTTTATGATTTTATCTTTGGTGGCATGTCTTTTAGCTTCTCCAGGATGCCTAGGACTAGAGAGGCGATGATGGGGCATGTTCACTTGTTTGTTGTTTGTGGATTGTTTCTTATTCATAGGACGACTCGTCTTAAGACATGGTTGTCTAAAACCATCGAGGACCTATGAGTCTAGTGTTGATGAGAGCATTCCTTGTCTGATAGTGTCTTCCATGCAATAAGTATTCAGGTCATCTAGGATTCTTATACCTAGATGCTTATACTTCATTATTAAATAAAAACGCAAACAATATTCAGGTCGTCTAGAGGCTCATATTATCTAGACACTTATACTAATTTGTGATATAATAAGCTTGATGATGATAAAAGCACTTAAAATTCACAAGAGGCTTCATCACCTTCATTTTCTCCCATCTAGCATCTTCCATTTATTGCATTTCATTTTCTTCATCTTTCGAGAAATCAATCAACTTGCATCTCCAAATCTCATGTCCCCTTAATCAATCAATCAATCATTCTATCAACTTGTATTGCACTAGCATCAATCTCAATCAACTTCATTTGCTCATCAACTCGGCTATACTGATCATTTCCATCAATTGTTCAGTTACGCCTATCAATTGTGCATTTCCATCAAATGTACACCACCGCTTTATCACTTGCACAATATCAAGTATCTGATCATTTTCTTGGTCACAACTATCGAGAGATTAATCTTCTTACAATTTGTCTGATCAATCTCTCGAGGGGGCATATCACTCTTATCATAATCCTTACCAGGATATCTCTGGGGCATGTATCAGTTGATCAATATTTTTTTTATTTTCTTTGAAACAATGCGACAAGCTATGTTGTCTCAAAGAGGGGAAAAATTTAGACACATAAAAATGTCCTCGTAATCATTTTTAAATCATTTTCACATTTCATTCATTTATCCATATATTATAACCATTTATTCATAAGCATTTATAGGAATCTATACGCATTATTCATAAAATCATTTGATCATTTATCATTTACCATTTAAGCATAAATCACTAAAATATCATTGAATCATTTAATAATCTTTCCATTTATCCATTCATCTCATATTCATATTTTATGCATTTCCATTCAAATATTATACTCATAAAACCCATGTCCATAATCACTTCATTAAAACCATTTTCATAATAATTTATCCACCATAAAAATATTAATACATTAATGCAATTAATGCATTTACACATTTCATGCATTTGCATATTCATTTAAAATATCACAGATATTAAATTATTCATTCACCACCTACATGCATTTATCCATTTCAATATTTTATCTTACCCATCTCATGCATGTGGTATATTTTCCTCCAAGCCAATCTCTTATCCCACACTCCCTCCACAACTTGCATTCACCCTAAAGATTCCTATTTAAAGTGGACTCTCTTCTCATTTTGACCCCTACATGAATCTTGTGCATGCACATATCTTCATAGCTTTTCTTAATCCATTCACTAATAGCCTCTTGATGCACCTATGCTTGCAAAAATCTGAGAGCAAAAGTGCATAACAAGACTTTGGTGATAGGATGCCAATGGAGATTGGTTTTTGTTTGGAAGCATTTTGATTATTTTTGGTAGTTTAGAATAGTTTCATTTCTAGTTTTTGCTTTTAAATATGAAACTACTCCATTGTTGAAGTCCAGAAATAATGGTTCTCCTCCATAGAACCATTCATTTTTGAGAGCTTATAGGTACACTACAAACAACTAAAACCCTTGACACATACACCACTTAAGCTGCATAGTGGAGATCATGCTAAAGGAAATGGGTCTCTGAATCCTTATTATCTCCACACTCCGACCAAATCATCCACACACCACACAGTCTTCTATCGATAGTCAATGCAAGAATGATGGGAAACTAACCAATCCATCCCTTGAACAACACCATAAGACCCCAATGGAATTACTTGGAAATCTATTGAGGTAGAGAAAGGGCCTAAATCCAATACACAACTTAGAATATAGGAATCTATGGCCACACGGGAACTAGTACCCAATTCGACCTGCCACCTATCCACTCGCTTTGTAGACACCAGCCCACACCACTCCATAATAGAAGAAAATATAAATGAATCTAAGGTTCCTGAATCTAATAATATAGAGATAGAAGTATCTCCCAACACACCTATGGTCTCAATGATTGTCCCCTGATGCTCTGCTTGGTGGTTATCCATTGCTGCAAACACATGATGAGATCTACCTACATCTCGTACTATAGGCTCTGATGTTGTCATTCTTTGGCTAGTTGTCTATGTTGATCTCTAAGGGAAATGTGCAATTATGTGACCATACTTTCCATAATAAAAACAAATACTAAAATCCTTGTCGTCCGATGGTGCACTAGACTATTGAAAGCTGCCCCTACTGGAACCTTGAGGTGCGCTCAATGCCAGCCAATTGGGGTAATATTGTTTGGCCTGCTGCCAGTTCTGATCCTTCCCAGCCTGAGAGCTTCTACCTCGTTGACTTTGAAAGTTCCTTTGTTTCAATTGGGATCATTTTTTTTGTTACTGTCCACCCTTAGCGGGTGCCTAATGGTTCCTAGAGGGACCTGCTACCTGAGACTGGCTACCTCTAGCCCTAAAACTTGTTGAAGGTGCACTACCAATCTGCACACTAGTCTACCCACCAAGTGCCATGGCTAGGTTCTCCTCCACTAATTGAGTCTTCTCTACTACCACCTCCATGGTCTTTGGCTCAAAAACATGAACTCCCCCACTGATACAAGCATTCAAACCCCTAATAAAATTTTGCACCAACATGGTCTCATCATCATCGATACCTGCATAGTGCTTGAGCTCAAAGAATCTATGCTCATACTGCTCCATAATTATAGCCATCTACCTCAACTCATGAAACTCATTAGCGCGACGTTGTCTCTAGTGGTGTGACAAAAAGTAGGCTCTAAACCTCTCCAGAAACATCTCCCATGAAATCAAGCCAATGTCCAAATGCAGCTTCTATTCCTCCAACCACCACCATGTGGAATAAAAACCCCTAAGGTGCATGATGGCACATCTCACCTTCATGTTACTATCATACAAGTGCATGGAAAAACACCATTCCAAGTCTATCAACCATGTCTTAGCCTCCAAGCCACCACTAGAACCATCAAAGTTAGGAGAGCATGACCTCAAGAGATCCCTCATATGACCTGCTATCATAGTCTCCTACTTTGTTTTGACATCTCTCCTCCTAGGAGACCTTTCTCTCTCCCTATCCATATGCCTAGAGTGATGGGATTCCCCTTGCTGATTACCCTCCTATCTTCAACACAAAAAAAAATTGTGAGCAATTGCTCACCGATGAAGATTTGAAGGAATTCATTCATACTAAGGCAGATGACAAGGCCCCAAGTTTTGATGGCTTCCCTTATGAATTGGGCAAGACTTGCACAAAGTCTATCTCAAGGATTTTCATTCCAAAACCCTGGGTAATATTATTAATAAATGAAATATTAAATTCATACCTAAGCCTAGAGATCTTGAGGATATCTACAACTTTCAGCCTATCACGCTTCTTAATGTCACTTACAAAATCATAGCTAAAGCTTTGGCTCTGAAGATCTATCATCTTTTGTCTCAGATTTTGCACCTCAAGCAAACTAGTTTTATTAAATCTAGATTTATTCTAGATAACATTATTCTAGTGTGGGAAGGTATGGAGTGGGCCAGGCATTCGAACCAGAAAGCCATTTTTCTCAAAATTGATTTTGCTAAAGCCTATGACCGCATTGAGTGGCTCTTCATTCTTGCCATGTTGAAAGCCTTGGGCTTTGGGCCTAACTTCATTTAGGCTATCCAAATGCTTTTCTCAAATGTCTCTACTTGTATCACCATCAATGGTTGGCAATCCTTTGAATTTATTTTATTCCACTCCATTTGGTAAGGATGCCCACTTGCTCCTTCTCTTTATGTGCTTGATGTCGAAGTACTTGTCTATCTACTGGACAATGTGATTTCTCAATAGAATGTTAGAGGAATTTCCCTACCTAACTCCCAGGCTCAACTTGTTAATGGCCATTTTTTTGATGACTCTTTCCTCACCCTTCTAGAGGAAGAGAATAATATTAAGGTGGCTCTTGAATGTCTTCATATTTTTTGTCTTGCATCTGGCTCTGCCATTCAATGGTATAAAAATTTGTGCTACAGGAAGTCTATTCTTCCCACTCCTCACTAGTTTCAACAATACGGTTGGAAATGGATTGGGCCAGGGGAAATCTTTTGGTTTCTAGGCATTCCCTTTGCCTTTCAGTCTTCTCTAGTTGAGTTGTGGCAAGTTGTTCTCTCTAGGATTGAGCAAAAGTTGGCTTATTGGATTACCAAGCCTTTTTCTCTGGTAGGTAAATTCCAAGTGTTCTCTAAGATCTTTGATGCTACACATGTTTATTACTCCTCTTGTTGGGCTCTTTCAAAAGCCACCTATGCCAAGCTTGAAAAACTACTTCAAGATTTTCTTTGGGCCTCTATGGAGTCCCATAGATGGTTTCACCATGTTATCTAGGATTTTTGATGCCTACCCAGAGACTCTGGAGGGCTTTGTCTTCTCTCCACTCAACGAAAAGGGACTTCTTTTTGTGTGAAATGGATAATTAGAGCCCTTACTAGAGATGAAGCCTAGAAAATTCTCCTCAGCCATTGCATCCAATATGAATTTCCTATTCATAGACCTGACTGAAAGGGAATTGGATTTCAAACCCTTCTATTTATGAAGGAACTAGTCCAAATTATGGGAACGTTCGTGGCGAAGAGAATTTGGAGAGCATAGGAAGCAAAAAAGCCTTGGCTCCACTAATCCTGCTCTAGTTTCCGTGATGGGATTTCGCTTAATCAGTAAAATGTTTGGTAGTCTCCCTTATTTTCCAATAATGGTCAATAATTGGCCAAATCACCTTGGGTTAAGGCGTTAAGGTTCCACAAGAAAGGCATTCAAACTTTGCAACATATGTTTCACAGACCCATAATGCATATTATGCCATAGGAAGATTTTTTTTCTCTCTACAGTCTTCAAAATCAAGATTGTGATACTTATGATGGTCTAGTGAATGTTATTCCTACATATATGCTTCATATGATGGGAATTCTTGGGTCCAAACCCTATTGGAAGGACTTGAATTGGTAACCAAACACCCCTTTTAGGAATTACAAGCCTAGGCTTGGTTATATGTGGTTGTCACTACATTTTCCAATAATAGAAAGTCTGAACTAGAGGTGGCTTCATCAATCCTCTGCCCATGTCTAGCAAAAAATTATCTGCCACTTGGTCTACAAGCGTTGAGCTAAAACTTTCCCACTTTGCTTGGTGTATTCTTTTCCAAGGCTTACCTGTGGGGTCTTGGCTTGTTCACTTGGGGGTCTATGACCCTTGGTACCCTTTTTGTGGGAAAGTTGAGTCTTTTAAGCATCTCTTTTGGTTGTGTACCAGAGCTCAACAGTTTTGAAATAGGATTCATGACTTCTTTCATCCTTTCAAACCGGATCCCTTCTCTTGGCATATGGTTCTACTAGGAGATTCATCCAGACTTCTTGCTAAGTATACCCAACTTTGGCACACTTTCAGGTTGGAAATCCTCTTCAATATCTAGAAAGATAGAAATACCTACATATTTTCTCACATCCAAATGGATAAAAAAAATTATTTATATTTTAAAGCTATTATTTGCTCTAACATGCTTTTGCAAATTCAACTTCAAGAAAACAAAGTGGCACTTGAGGTGGCTCACCTTCAAATGCTTCTAGATCATTGGTACAATGCCATGTGTACTGTGGCTTGGTTGCATTCTTCACCTACTTCCTCTCGGGGCCTGCAACAGATTGGGTTTGCTCACCCCCATTCTAAACCTCATCTTTGGCATGGTTCATGCCCTCCTTGGCGGTTGTGTTCTCCTCCTCTATGAGTTGGCCAAGGGTGGCCCTCTAGAGGAGCAGTGAGGAGCAGTGGTGGCAGTTTTTGGTGGCCCTCTGATACTCCTGGTACTGGCTCTATTTGGCTAGACTCAGGCAAAATAATTTCGTGTCTGGCATTTGCAATCTCACCCTGGTGCGAGGAAAAGGAAGATAAGGAAAAAGAAGTTGATGTTGGTTGGGGTCCTGATGTCACTCTAGACCCCGCTGGTGTATGGGGGAAGAAAATGGATGAAAGAGACCCTCTTGGCTCTGTTGGTACTGCTTTGGCTATTGAATGGCCATTTTAATTTTTTGTAATCATGGACTTCTAGGCTAGGCCCATGTGACTCTCCAGGTGCGCCTTCATACCACCCATCTTTTTTTTTGAATATGTATTTTAATATTTATAATTAATATAGATTAGTGCATATTCATAAAAAAAAAATGACAAATTAAATATATTAATTACCAAACGCATATTAATTTAAATTTATTAAATTTCAAACCAAACAATTAACCTATTAAATAAATAATTAGAGCATCCAAATACAAAACTAATAATATTATTTGTCATAAGTCCATAAATGAAATTTATAAATGAATATATATATAACAATTAAAAGATACATATATTTATTCACATAAGCTATAAATCTATTGACTACGACTGGCCATGATAAATGAAGGCCATAAATGAAAAATAAAACTAAATGAATAAGTAATTACCGGGATATAAAAAAACCTATACAATAAAATAATGCACTTTTCCAAAACCCTAAATATCAATTTAAACATTATGATAAGGTATTAAATTAATCTCGAATGCTAATCTTCTATTGGCTGGCTACAGGGTGAAACAAAGGCATTTGCAACCATGGGGGAGTAGCCTGACAGCAGAACCATGTTTCAAACATATCTCAAAAAATACAATTTGGGGTTTTTAGAGTTTTGGAGAGAGATTAGAAGACAATAAGGTGAAGTAACCTTTAAATTTCTCACCAACTAGTTTGTCGAAATATAGTTATGGATGACACAATCAGACTGTTTTATTGGCAGGGAACAAAAAGGATGTAGAATTATAAATCTATTCTCTTATGCTCAAAGAGAATATAAAATGCACACTCCAAAAGCCAAGCACAGAATAAACATGGATAAAGACACAAAGAGATACATATACAAAGACACAGAGGTTAGGATAATAGATCCTACCTCTAATTCATCCTCTAACTTTCGATGGTTGCGGATGAATCCAAAGTTTTTCCCAAGTCCTTATTCCAGTCCAACAATCTTCCTTCCACCAAACTCCAAAT
This sequence comes from Sequoiadendron giganteum, assembly GCA_007115665.2. Taxonomy (NCBI): domain Eukaryota; kingdom Viridiplantae; phylum Streptophyta; class Pinopsida; order Cupressales; family Cupressaceae; genus Sequoiadendron; species Sequoiadendron giganteum. Next base: position 369,024,225 of record CM021110.1, on the reverse strand, counting down.
CAAAACAAAATTTTATCTAGAAGCCAAAACCCTCCCCCCAAAAAAATATCACACAGAGAGCCCCCCTTACACAAATTTCCTCTGGGGAAATAAAACTTCCCACAACCAACCAAACCACTAAATAAACAAAACTTAATAACATAAGTTAAATTTATTAATTAAGTTATTAGTTTAAATAAATTAAATTTGAATTAAACATTATAAATTGAATATTAATTATTTATTGATTTACAAAATCCTTATAATTTAAACATTAAAGTTTAAATAAATTCTTCATTAAATTAAATAGTTATTAAGCATAAATAATTACGTATAAGGATTAAATTATTATTATTAATAAAAGAAACTATAGAATTAATAACTTAATTATCTGCAAAATGACAAACATAAGGAGGAATTCATCATAACATAAACCTAACATGCTTAATCAAGATCATGGAATTGCCTAAATGGCCAACCGACTGGGTAGACACAAACTGGTCTCATTTCTCCAATATCGAGCAAAAGGATTAAGGTAGGAACAACGAGCCAATATGCTATCTCCTACAACCTCCATCAGAATTGGGTAGGCACGCTCAGACCTATAGGACCAGGTGGAGTCAATGCCTTGCACCTTCAATCCTACATCACATATGAATGCATATACAACATAACATATAAATATGCACATGCACACCAGTGAAGGGAAATCCTGACATCTCATGTCTCCCCAAAGAGAGTGATGAGACATCATCTCCTCTCACCACAATCAAGATCAAACACATAATACACAATACATCATATCCCATAATATAGCTAAAACCATTAGTACTAGGGTTAGTATCCATAAATAACTGATCAAAACAGAAACAGAATCATTAACATAACATATAAGTTACTCAAAGAATTATTTCATAAAGTAAATCATCATAACATAAACATCATCCAAATCATATAAAATAAATGAGTCATCATCATTCTATCTGAATAGAGTCAATGTCCAAAAGATGGAGGGGTATCGCATCCTCCCCTCTAGGGCTAGGCTTACTCCTGCAAGCCTACAAAAAGATCAGGGTAGAGATCTCGCATACTCGACACAACCTCCCAAGTAGCTGAGGTATCATCATTTGGGTCCCATTGGACCCTTACCTTCTCTATGTCTCACCCCTAAGGGTCAACCTCTGATGCTAAAAAACACACATGAGCTCCAAAGAAATTCATTCATCCTCTACCTACAATGCATTCCAATCCAATACATGGGTCACATCAAGAATGTACTGTCTAATAACTGATACATGAAAAACATCATGGATGCATGATAGGATCAGTGGAAAGGCAAGACAATAAGAAATAGGTCCTATCCTCTCAAGAATCTCAAAGGGGTTGACAAGCTGAGGCGCTAACTTAGATCTATTTTCATATCAAATCAAACTCTTCCATGGACACACTCTTAGGAATACATGATCTTTAATGAAAAATAAATGATCCAACCTATGAGCATTGACATGCTTCTTCTACATGTCCTGAGCTACCTCCAATTGCTCATGAATACGCTCAACCTACTACTCCATCTCTCAAAGCATCTCTGGACCTAACTGCACTTTGTCCTCTAATCGATCCCAACTCAGAGGGGTTCAACAAGGACAGCCACATAATGCCTAGAAAGGAGACATACGTATAGAACTATGATACCCATTGTTATAAGGAAACTCCTCAAGATAAAGGTAGTCCTCCCACTGAGACTATTGATCCATGACATACACACGCAACATGTCCTCCAAAACCTGATTAGCTTGCTCTGACTGTCCATCTATCTCTAGATGATAATTCGAACTGAAGTTCAGCTGGTTCCCCAAGGAATGTTGTAGTGATGTCCACAAAGCTAATGTGAAAATAGGATCTCTATCTAATATGATCCATTGAGGAATCCCATGCAACCTAACAATATCCTCCATAAAAAATCGAGCCACCACAACTATTGTGTAGGAAGACTGCATAGAAGAGAAATTAGAGTTTTGGAGAGAGATTAGAAGATAATAAGGAGAAGAAACCCTTTAAATTTCCCACCAACCTAGTGTATAGAAATATAGTTATGGATGACACAATCAAACTATTTTATTGGAATAGAACATAAAGGATATAGATTTATAAATCTATTTTCTTATGCTCAAAGAGAATATAAAATGTACACTCCAAAAGCCAAGCACAAAATAAACATGGAGAAATACATAGAGAGAGACATATAGAAAGACACAGAGGTGAGGATAATAGATCCTACCTCTAATTCGTCCTCCAACTTCTAGTGGTTGCAGATGAGTCCAAAGTTTTTCAAAAGTCCTTATTCCAGTCCAGCAATCTTCCTTCCACCAAACTCCAGATCAAAACAAAATTTTATCTAGAAGCCAAAAGTTTCCCTCCAAAAAAATTTCACATAGAGAACCCCCCCTTACACAAATTTCCTCTAGGGAAATAAAAATTCCCACAACCAACCAAACCAACAAATAAAAAAAAATAATAACATAAGTTAAATTTATTAGTTAAGTTATATAGTTTAAATAAATTAAATTTGAATTAAACATTATAAATTGAATATTAATTATTTATTGATTTACAAAATCCTTATAATTTAAACATTAAATTTTAAATAAATTCTTTATTAAATTAAATAGTTATTAAGCATAAAAAATTATGTATAAGGATTAAATTATTATTATTAATAAAAGCAACTATAGAATTAACAACTTAATTATCCGCAAAATGACAAACATCAGGAGGAATTCATCGTAACATAAACCCAACATGCTTAATCAAGATCACAGAATTTCCTATATGACCAACCAATCAGGTAGAAACAGACTGAGCTCATTGCTCTAATATCAAGCAAAAGGATTAAGGTAGGAACAACGAGCCAATATGCTATCTCCTACAACCTCTATCAGAATTGGGTAGCCCCGCTCAGACCTATAAGACCAGGTGGAGTCAATGCCCTACACCTATAATCCTACATCACAGATGAATGCATATACAACATAACATATAAATATGCACACGCACACTGGTGAAGGGAAATTGTGACATCTCATGTCTTCCCAAAGAGAGTGATGAAACATCATCCCCTCTCACCACAATCAAGATCAAACACGTAATACATAGTACATCATACCCCTTAATCTAACTAAAACCGTTAGTACTAGGGTTAGTATCCATAAATAACTTATCAAAATGGAAATAGAATCATTAACATAACATATAATTTACTCAAATAATTATTTCATAAAGTAAATCATCATAACATAAACATCATCCAAATCATATAAAATAAATGTCATCATCAGTCTATCAAATAGATTCAATGTCCAAAATATGGAGGGGTATCACATGCTCCCCCTAGGGCTAGGCTTACTCCTACAAGCCTACAAAAAGATCAGGGTAGAGATCTTGCATCCTCAATGCAACCTCCCAAGTAGCTGAGGTATAATCATTTGGGTCCTATTGGACCCTTACCTACTCTATGTCTCGACCCCTAAGGGTCAACCTTCGATGCTATAGAACACTCACGGGCTCCAAAGAAATTCCTTCATCCTCTACTTGCAATGCATTCCAATCCAATACATGGGTCACATCAGGAATGTACTCTCTAAGAACTGATACATGAAAAAAATCATGGATGCACGATAGGCTCGGTAGAAAGGCAAGACAATAAGCAATAGTTCATATCCTCTCAAGAATCTCAAAGGGGCTGACAAACTGAGGTGCTAACTTAGATCTATTTTCATATCAAATCGGACTCTTCCGTGGACACACTCTTAGGAATACATGATCTTCAATGAAAAACAAATGATCCAACCTATGAGCATCGACATCCTTCTTCTACATGTCCTAAGCTACCTCTAATTGCTCATGAATACACTCAACCTACTGCTCCATCTCTCAAATCATCTCTAGACCTAACTGCACTTTTTCCTCTAACCAATCCCAACTCAGAGGGGTGCAGCAAGGACAGCCATATAATGCCTGGAAAGAAGACATACCTATAGAACTATGATACCCATTGTTATAAAAAAAAATCCACAAGATAAAGGTAGTCCTCCCACTGAGACTGTTGATCCATGACATCCATGCACAACATGTCCTCCAAAACTTGATTAGCCCACTCTAACTATCCATCTATCTCTAGATGATAAGTTGAATTGAAGTTCAGCTAGGTCCCTAAGGCATGTTGTAGTGATGTCAACAAAGCTAATGTGAAAATAGAATCTCTATCTAATATGATCCATCGAGCAATGCCATGCAACCTCACAATATCCTCCATAAAAACTCGAGCCACCACGGCTATTGTGTAGGAAGACTGCATAGAAGAGAAATGGGCAGCCTTGGTCAATCTGTCTATAGTGACCACAATAGCATTGTGACGATGAGAGGAAACCAGAAAACCTACTACAAAGTCCATAGAAATGATGTCCCATTTCCACCCTAGAACCAAATTGGACTACAAAAGCCCTGCAAGGTACTGATGCTTAGCCTTCACTCGCTGACACTCCAAACAGCTTGACAAAAAATTTGTGATATCTCACTTCATACCAGACCAATGGTATATCTCTCTCAGAGCTACGGTCATCTTCTTGACACCAGGATGTGCCTAGTAAGGTGCACGATGTGCCTCAGCCATAATCAATGTGTGAAGTACATCCAAAGTAGGAACATAAATCCATCTAAGATGTCAAAGAAGACCATCTAACTCAAGAACATAACCTAAAACTCTTCCCTCCAGAGGCCTCATAGCCTCTACCTCAACTCTAACCTCATAATACCATGTGTCTCTTAGAAGGGCCTCAAGGATCTTGTCCCTCAAATCCACACCAGGGGTCACCACTGCAATCTCATGACACCTCTGACTCAATGCATCTACCACTACATTCTCCTTCCCTTGAATATATTTGTCCTCAAAGTCATACTCATAGAGGAACTCCATCCATCGACGTTGTTGGGCATTCAAGTTTGGTTGATTGAATATATACTATAGACTACGATGATCACTATGCAACTCAAACTAATGCCCCAATAGAAAATTACACGACCTCACCAAAGCTTGAACCATTTCTATCAACTCCAATTCATGAGTGGGATAGTTCAACTCATGATCCTTGAGTTTGTGAGACTCATAAGCGATCACATGACCATCATGCATAAGTACTGCTCCTAATCCCTCCAAAGAGCATTGGTACACACCACAAAATATTGAGATGGATAAAGAAATACCAAAATAGGTGCACTGATGAGAAGCTCCTTCAATGTACAAAAGGTTGTCTTCTTTTTCCACACAAACTTATTCCCTTTCCTTTGAAGGGAAGTAATCGGGTGAGCTATCCGAGGAAAACCCTGAACAAACCAAGAATAATAACCGACCAGCCCTATAAAAATTTGAAATTATGAAACATTTGTCAATGCTGGCAATCCACAATGGTGTGGATCTTAGAGGAATCCATGGCAATACCCTCTCCTAAAATCACATGACCAAGGTACTTAACCTCAGTCTAGAATAATTCACACTTAGTCACGTTGGAATAGAGTTGATTCTCCCTCAAACACTACAATACCTGCCACAAATGAACCTCATGCTCCTCCATCAAAGTAGACTAGATCATAATATCATCCAAGAACATAAGCACAAATTGATCCAAGTAAGTGTAGAACACTCCATTCGTCAAACTCATAAATACTGAGGGTGCATTCATCAACCCAGAAGGAACCACTGTGAACTCATAATGTCTATATCAAGTACGAAAAGCGATCTGATGGATATCTGCCTCATGGATACACAACTGATGATAGCCCAACTTCAGATCAATCTTAGAGAACACCTTTCCCCCCTTCATCTGATCAAAGATATCATCCATCCTAGGTAACAGATAATTATTCTTGATCGTAACCATATTCAACTATCTATAATCAATGCATAGACAAAGAGAACCATCCTTCTTCTTCACAAAAATAATTGACACTCCCCATGGAGAAACACTAAGGCAAATAAATACCTTAGCCAACAAATCCTCAAGCTGCAACTTCAACTCACTCAACTCTTGAGTGGTCATCTGATAAGGAGCTCTAGAAATAGGTTATGTCCCTGGCACCAAATCGATGTGAAAATCTATGTCACGCTTTAGTGGCATACCGGGGATCTCACTAGGGAAAACATCAGCATACTCCCAAAGAATGGGATGACTATCCAAAGATACCTCCTGACACCTTTCTTCATCCAAATCTTCTAGGTACACTGCAAAAAACTGACACCCTTGACACATACACCGCTTAAGCTGCATAGTGGAGATCATGCGAAAGGAAATGGGTCTCCGAATCCCTATTATCTCCACACTCCAACCCAAATCATCCACACACTGCACAGTCTTTTGTCAACAGTCAATGCCAGCATGATGGGAAACTAACCAATCATCCCTAGAGCAACATCATAAGACCCCAATGGAATTACCTGATTGTCTCAATGATTGTCCCCTGATGCTCTGCCTGGTTGTTATCAACTGCAAAAATAGTTTTACCCCAATCTCTACCACAACTAGAACGTTTAGGTGCACTTTGTGCAAGTTGATTGGGGTAAAATTTTTTGGCCTATTATCAGTTGTGATCCTTCCCAGTGTGAGAGCTACTACCGCGCTGACTTTGAAAGTTCCTTTGTTTCAGCTGGGCTTGTTTCTATTGTTACTGTCCACCCTTAGCGGGTTCCATATGGTTCCTAGAGGAACCTACTACCTGAGACTGACTACCTCTAGCCCTGAAACCTACTGAAGGCACACTACCAATCTATACACCGGTCTTCTCACCAAGCGCCATGGCCAAGTTCTCCTCCACTCATTGAGTCTTCTCTACTGCCACCTCCATGGTCTTTAGCTCAAAAACACAGACTCCCCCATTGATACAAGCATTCAAACCCCTAATAAAATGTTGGACCAACATGGTCTCATCATCATCGATACCTACATAGTTCTTGAGCTCAAAGAATCTATGCTTGTATTGCTCCACAATCATAGCCATCTGCCTCAACTCATGAAATTCATTAGTGCAACATTGTCTCTAGTGGTCTAACAAAAAGTAGGCTCTGAATCTCTCCAAAAAAATCCCCCATGAAATCAAGCCAATGTCCAAATACAACTTTTATTCCTCCAACAACCACCATGTGGAATAAAAACCCATAAGGTGCATGATGGCACATCTCGCCTTGGTGTTACTACCATATGAGTGCATGGAAAAACACCTGTCCAAGTCTATCAACCATGTCTGAACCTTTGATCCACCTCTAGAACCATCAAAGGTAGGAGGGCATGACCTCAAGAGATCGCTCATATGACCTGCTATCATATTCTCCTACTCTATTGTGACATCTCTCCTCCTAGGAGACCTTTCTCTCTCCCTATCCATATGCCTAGAGTGATGGGATTCCCCTTGTTGATTACCCTCTTATCTAGGGCCTAGGTAGGCAAGGATATCCTCAAGAAAAAGATGTAACTGAGATCCCTCTAATTTTGGTTGACTAGGATTCTGACCCACACTCCCTTGACCATTATGAGAGTCTTTTTGTTCCTCATGACCACCCTCGTGGGAATCATGAGAAGGGAGGTATTGGCAATTAACCCTATGGCCACCCTCTCGATCTCTACCACAACCTCGACCTTGGCCTCTAGGCATCTTCCTAAACAAGCACCACCAAAGGAAAAGTCTAGGGTCACTATGCAAGGATAAAAAAAAGGGGAAAACATAATCACAAGAGTCTAAGCAACTAGGACAACATAATGGGATCATATGAATTTAGAGTACCCAGTGTTAGAAACTTGTGCTTCGATACCAAATGTAACGCCCTGCTAAGGAACCCCAGACGGTCTAACTAAATTGACTCAACTAAAAGATGAAATAATATTCTTTTTTTCCTATGAGAACTAAAGCATTACTCCAACCAACTAACATAATAATCTCAAATGCACATGCGGAAAAAATAAGGCTTAGTAATCCTCTAGGGCTTCTTAACGTTGTTACTTAATAATTGATTAACATAAAAATCTCCATCTAATTTAAACTTAATCACAACAATAAACATTAAAGAAGAACTAACATAAACTAAAGATGCATTCCATTTATATCTACTGAAATGAACTAATGAATGGATTCCCTTACTCTAAAAGACTAGGTTCATTTTAGATCCCAAATTCAAATGTTCCTATGACAAGAGATTAATTATACTATTGCAAACCCCATAATAAAACCATTGCAATTTCCATCATAAGTCCTATAAAACCATTACATTTAAGTTACATCAAAATAACATCATGATTATATAATAGATACAACATCCACCTTATAGGTGTGTCCAGAATTATAATTACATCATGATCGAATAATACAAGAATATACGAATCATCTCCTAATATACTAGCAGACTACATCCAGGAGAAACATCTGAAGTATGAAGCAACTCCAATCCACGCATGAATAGGTCCAAAATACCCGATGGAAGAAGGCATCCACTTCATTTTCTGATCTAGTGGAAAAAGGCATCATCCTTGAAAAGGCCCTTACTGACAAAGGAGAAATCAATATTTCCAACAAAAATACAAACACACCAAACATATCAAACGACAAAGGAAAATATTGGGCCCAAAACAAGAATGTGACTAATGATGGATTTGTTGATATCAAGACTGTATATGCAGGTCCTACTATTACACTTAGAGGGCCTAACACATCCAACAATGCACCAAGAATTGTTGATCAAACCACCAATGCTATCCAAAATACACAACAACCAAGAACCAAAAAGGAATTTTCCAACAAAACATCAATACATCCCTTTAGGGGAGCCAATTGAGTCATTTTTTAAACAACTCCTGCAACATAACATTATAAAAAATTTAGACCCAAAACAATATGATCCTGGATAGTTTAAACCATCTTGGTGGGATGATAATGCCTTTTGTGACTACCATCAATCCAAAGGACATAACTTATCATGGTACTGACAACTAAAGAACATCATACAAGACCTTGTGGAAAGGCACCATTGAACTCAATGGATAATAACAAAAATCATCAAATAGCAACCATAAATTTTATATCGATCCTTTACATGACCATGGAAAAGGAAAGGCCTCCGGTTTAGGCAATAAGACCAATAACAATTCAGCCAATTACACCAATGTCAAATATGACTATGGTCACACCACTATCATAAATCACATTTGAGTTGCCGATGAATATTTAAACACCATTACCATTAAGAAACCTCTTGAATGTGTTGTTAACACTCACTGAACCAAGGTAACCAGTCAAGGTCCTCCACCACAGCAACAACAACCACCAAAATCCCAATACAACTTGCTTGACCAATTGGGAAAGACCCTCGCACAGATCTCTATCTTAGAATTGTTGTGTATATCACTTAATCACCAAGCCATACTTGACAAAGCTTTGTAGAACACAACTATACCCACTAACCTTGATGTCAATCATTTCTAGGAGATGGCAAGATATTTAACAAATCCTCATCATGCCACTTTTTCTGAACAAGACTATTCAACCGAAATGATAAACCATAATGACCCTTTACAACTTGAAGTCGTTGTCCATAAAACCAAATTTAGATGAGTCTTGGTAGACGATGGAGCAGGATTGAACATTTGTACCTTAAAATTGGTTAAGATGTTGGGTTTTTTAGAAGCATGTGTAGACACCACTAAGATCATTGTTATCAAAGCATATGATGATGAAGAACGATCCTCTAAAGGAATTATCACACTTCCTATCCAAGTTGGACCCACAGTCATGGACACTACTTTTCAAGTCTTGGACCTTTACCTTCCATACAACCTTCTCCTAGGATGAACATGGATTCATTCCATGAAGTCTATCCCATCCACATATCACCAATTCCTTAAGTTTCCTCATGAAGGCACTGAAATTACAGTCGCAGGCGATCTAGATCCCTTCCAATATTGTAGAAATCTGAGAGGGACTACTCAGTTCCAAGTTCCTATCAACCAAGAAGCCTCATCATCTTGCTATATTGATCCATCTTCACTAACCAAGTCACCCACTCCATTTACTACACCATCAAATTATAAGGTCCAATTCCATGATGTGGGGTGTGGAGAATACCGTGTGAATAATCTTCCAGCAAACGACAATGCTAATGTTGTTGAGAAGGTCTAGGATTCCAATAATGATGTCAAGATAGCTTCAGAAGGAACGTAGATAGATGGTCATGCTTTGATCAAAACCTTTTGGGATTCTAATGATACATCTTCTTTTATCCCATCTGCTTCCGCTCAAACTTTTTAGGTCCATGACAACCCCATGTTTGACCAAGATATCTATGATAATCCACTCTTTGATCCTGACCCCACTGAGGATATTCATGCATCATCCTTCCATACTGCATGTCTTGGGTTAGGGTATGTCCCCCTACTATTTCCTTTGATGTTATGAGTACCGAAAAGGATAGTCCCCAAGTCTCCATTGTTGGCATTGCCACTCTCTTCCATCCATCAAACATTTTTTTCACTCCATCCATCTCACCTAGCTCACTTACATCCATCCATCTCATTTCATCCAAAGTCTACCATCATTCCAATTTGAATTTTCTTTGTCATTCGCCCATCTCATTTCACCCATAATAATGGCTAGTTGTCCTTTCCATAAGTTTGGAATAATTGACATCATGTGTCTTTTCACCTTCCATGATGCCTATCCCATTTCACCCTTAATAAATTGGTCTTATACTTGACTAGGGGAAAATACTTGACCTATGTCATCCTTGTATCTTACACTTACTATCAAAGGTTTCTTTCACTCAAAAAGACAAAAAAAATCATAAAACTATCAAAATACAAACAAAAAAATTCTTAAAAAGACAAAAAAATCATAAAGCCTCAAAAATTCAGAAAAACAAAACATGTCAAAAACACAAAAACATCCAAATAACTGGCCAAAAACACCAAAAATAGAGTCAAAGTCAGTCTTGTCAGTCTAAGTCCAGTCGAACTACTTTATCTTTGCAACTTAATGTAGGCAAGGTCATATGTCGATGTGCCCTCGAAGCATTAGGTCAATCCTTTTAGGTTTGTCGAATAAAATCATGACTCAATCCTTTTCCAACAAAACAAATTCATGTCATGTCAAACTACGAGGTCTTGGTGCATTGTTACATATGCAAGGCCATCTATCGATGAGCCCCCAAGGCCACCTAGGTCGATCCTTTAGCATTTGTCACGTCAACCATAATAAATCAAACATTGTCAACTTAGACACAAATAGTCATCAAAACATAAGATAAGTCATGCATCAACAAGATAAAAAGGTCAATAAAGTCACTTAGTTAATCCAAACAAATTGTCAAAATAGTCAAATAGTCAAATCGTCAACTAGTCAACTTATGTCTTATACAAGATGTGTCCTTCCTGAAACCAAACATTGTCATTTAGTCAAAACTAGTCATTTGCCTTATACAAGTGGTCACATGATCGAAACAAGACTTGATATATTATACGACATATTTCCTCTCCTGAAAATAGGCCTTTTCAAACAATCAACCTGTCAATCACCTAGTCAATTAAACATCAAACAATCATATTTTGGCAAACACTCTAAATGGTTGTTGACCTTGCGGTCTATTTTTTCTTATCTTTTTCTTGATTTATCTTTGAGTCAGGTTACTATCTTCCTCGAGGATGTCCCATGAAATATTTAGAGGAGCGATGATGTCTCATGACTCTTTTCTTTGATTTTTGTTTGTGGATTGTCTTACCAAAAAGACTGGGAAAACTTTTCCCTTAGTATGAGTTAAGACATTCCTTGTCTATGACTATCTGTTTTACACGTGGGTGACCTTTCAGACCTTGGTCTATGTCATACCATGGTGTTTGTTGTCCATTTTTCATATTTTACCACCCAATGATGATTAAATGCATGGCCTATTATGTATTTGGCAAAATATTGATGTTCTTTCTTCATACTAACATCCATATTTTCCATGCTAACATTTCTTCAATTCCCCTTATCTATTTTCCTCTTATCCATTTCAAGAGCACACTTGTGTTCTTTGAACCCACATATCCTCTCGACGGGGAATACCACTACCATCATCATCATCCTTCCTCACCTTGTTCACACTAGGGCATATTTTTTAATTAAATTGATTTGACACAACGTGATAAACTGTATTGTATCAAAGAGGGGGAAAATGTAGACACTAAAAGTTGTCTTAGTCCAATGACTTCTAAATTCTCCATCATTTCATCTTTTGTCTTTGATAATGAAATAATTTTAATTATTTAATTATTTTCTAAAGTCATAAGTCTTCTATTAATTAAATAATTTTATTATTTAATTAATTCATTTCTAATCTTTATTCCTTCTTGATTAATTAAATAAATTTTATTTATTTAATTACATAACTAATTAAGTCTCTTTCTTTCTAAAATTAAATAAATTCTTATTTATTTAATTTGTATACCACTTTCTACTATAATTAAATAATTATTTTAATTATTTAATTTTTCATTAGCCTCTTCTATCATAAATTAAATGAACTTTAATTTATTTAATTGGTCCACTCTCTTAAATTTTGAATTAAAACATTATTTAATTGAAAAGGTCCTCTTTGTCACATTCCTCTATAATTAAATAATTATTTTTAATTATTTAATTATTCATTAGCCACCTAAATTGAATAATATTATTCAATTTCCTATCACCTCTTTATCTGTGTCAATCTTATCTTCCTTATCAAGTCCTTATCTATCCATGTCTCAATTAATCTCCACCCTTGATTAAATTATTTATAATTTAATCTTGACTGTCAATCCTTATCATTTGTCAGGGCGAGGGGGCTAGCTCGATTGGCTAAAGCATGCTATTGTAGGCAAGAGGTCATGAGGTCTAGTCTCCCCCAAAACTCAAGGTACCAGAGAGCATGCCGTGCCAGTGCCATCACTCATGTGAATTTTTTTTACCAGGCACACTGTAGTTTATAGGGGGACGGATACCCGACTGATTCTTGCAATCTAAAAACAAATCCGTATCATTTTCCCTAACCCTAGTCCATACTACATCTTTCATTCTTGGGAATTGATTATTGACATTCAATCTTAGCCTTTCTTTCAAAATTGTCTTTCCTATAAAAGACCTTGTCATTTCCATTTGTCATCAACCTCTTGCTATCTGGACATTTTCCTACACAAGCTTATGCTATATTGCTATCAAGTCTACTATCAAGTCAAGTGCATCTGTAGTCATTGAGAATCTTCAATGTTTTGCTTAGTATTTGTCATGGGCCTATTTGCATACTAAAAAATATGAGGTAAATTATAATATTCGAGCAAAATGGAGAAGTTCAATGAAAGTGAATCAATGGTGGTATGAAGACTTTTGGTAATATTGCTTTATATTTTATGTTTTTTATGCTTATTTGTACTTCATTGTTTATTAGGGTTTGATTTACATGCTTTATAGCCTAGTGTTGATATTTTTAACCCTAATTTACAAATATCCCATTGGTAGGCTTGTCAATGATTCTTCTAACTATGTAAAGAGGACTTTTGGGTGCATGTTTAAGTATGTCTTACTATGAGAAAGCAATATCAAGCGACATCTTAGTTAGGCCCTTGTGAGGTTTAGCTTCAATGAGGTTGACCATAGTATGTATATTATCATTCTCTTTATTTTTTATGTTGTTTTTAAGGATGTAAGCAAGGCAACATAAAATTTCTATTCCATGTTCATTTTCAAGCATTTTCCTCATGCTATCTAAAGAAGGAATGGCACTACAAGTCATGTTTTCAGAAGTCACAAACTGTTGCAATTTATCTATTTCTTCATCTATCCTTCTTATATTATCTTGTGGTATTTTTTCAACTTCATGCACATTTTTTGTAGGTAGGGAAGCCATTGGAAATGAGGTATGAAGACTATGATCCATAAAAGGGTTCATTATCAATACTATTAGTGAAAGAGTTGAAGAACCCAAGATCCATGGGAAATGGTGTATCACAGGATGACATGAGTCTCGAACTACATCTCACAACAATATTGCTAATAGGACACCAATTTGTAAATCTCATACAAGTTTTACAAACTCAATGTAAACCCAAAATGGAAAGAGGGTGAAATGCAATGCAATGACCTAGAATGTAAAGTGCAATGCAAATATGTAAATGAAATTTTCATATTTGAAACAAGATAATTTTTTGATTATGCTATGTAAAAGCCTAAAAATGATGTATTATAAATGCAATTTTGAAATCACACAATGCACTAAATTTATCAAATGAAGTAAATATGATCAATTCTAAGTAACAAAAATTCTATAAACTAAAATAGAAAACTAAAAACAGCAAAGTAGAATGCGGAAACGAATGTTTTAATGCCCACAAAATTAGGAAATGGCCTTGATCAAGAACTCATTTTCCCAAGGGTGAATGGATCCTAGGTTAGGGTTTTTTTTTTTTTAAATGCAGATTTATGAGTTGAATCTAGTGGTTTCTAGATTCTGATCTAAAAAATTAAGTTACAGTTTGAATTTTTTGTGAAATTAAGGTTGAATGCAAATGTAAAATATGACAAAATAAAAAATTGGGAGACCTAATTTGATGTGAAATTTTGTTTCAATTTTCAAATGTAAGTGAATGATGATGCCATGCTATGTAAATGACTTGCCAAATGACTATTTTTTTTGTATTTTTTTAGATTTCAAGAATGCAAAGATGCAATCCTAAAATCCCTAAATGAAATGAAAACTAATGCAAGTTAAGCTACCCTAAATGAGATTCAATTTAATGCAATGCAATGCAAATGAATACAAAATCTAGATCTAAGGTGAAAGTGGACTCTGAAATCAGAAAATTGCAATGATTAAACGTCGGATTCACCAAAATGAAACAAAGAAAAATAGGGTTTTGGGGGGAGCTATTGAAATGGGGTTGATGAACTTATTAAGGCATGTTTTCCTTTATCTCATTTGGAAATGATATCCACACATTGAAAGGACTATCAACCTTGAAGTGAGTCAAGTCAAAGTGTGAATCTATCGATTTCCTTTTTTTGCGAGGACGGGGGTCTTGATTCAACAACACTTTGGGGAGAAAGATTAAAAATAGAAAACTAACTCCAAAATGCAACCTACAACTTGGATCTTGAAGATTAAGCTCAATATTGATGGAACCAAAAATCAAATTGTAGATCTGAAAGAGGTAAGAAGGTATGTACCAGTCACCAAAAGTGATTTTTAGAAGTTGGTCTGAGACTCATTCACCCAGGGGCGAATGGGTATTGGTTTAGGGTTTTTCTATAGCTTTTGGGGAGCCTCTGCAACAAAATTGAATCTCTCAATTTTCCCAGGTTTCAAGTTCAGAGTTTCAAAAATAAATTTTGTAATTGAGTTTCTATGAGATGACAACTTTCTTGACAACTTTGATAACTTCTCCAATTTTTCTTTTTAAGAGATCTTCAAGATATCTTCCACCTAAATCTACAAACACAAATCAAGAGGGAAAAAAAAAAAAAAATTCGGTGAATGGGGGTTTGCCTTAGTAAAACCCCATTTTGGTAATTAAGCCTTGTAATGAAACAATGAAGCATGAAGGAATGATGAATGAAAAAATAAATGTCACAACTCACCAAACCCTTGAATGAACCTTGGAATGTAGATCTACAAATAGATTGAAATGGCTTCAATGGATGTGGATCTTGATCTTGAAACTTTGTTTAAAACAATTCCTTGAATACTTGAATGGATTATGAACACTACATCAACATATTAGCTCCAATAACATGCATGATGCAAGAAGACCTTGATATGATAATTGGATCTTGATTGCTACAATAATTCTTCAACAAATCTTCTCTTTAATGCCTTGAAATTCTTTTGAAAGCTCTATATTGCTTAGATCACACTTGCTCATAAAATTTCTAGCTTGAAAAATCTTAGATGAAACTTAGTGAAATGACCTTATACTTATAGGTATGTAACATTAATTTCCCAAAATTCAAATAACACAAGCTAACATGTGAATATAGATTTGAAATCATTAAAATACCACCAAAAACATAATTCAAATTTAGGTCCTAGGTCTAAGTGAGGACCCATTTTCCCATGGGTGAATGGGTCCTAGTTCACTTACCTAGTACACACATTGTTCAATGATAAGTGTTATGTTTAGGCATTAATGAATGTCGGGTTTTCTTCTTTGGAAACTGTAATTAATTAGGCTTGGATTTGAATTAAAGGGGCCAATTAAGGAAAATTAATCTCAATTAATTAAGGGAGTGCTAAATAAGTGTGAAAGTGTAAATAGATACACTCTAGAACACTACATTAAGGCACAATTAAGTTTGTTTTAATTAATAGGGTCCTAAACTAATGTGTTAGGGATGCAAAGGGTAACATGAAGGAAACCAAGTCAATAAGTTTTCCACTAGAAACAAATAACATAGCAGAGTCAATGGCTCTTCTCCATGGGGTACTTCTTGCTAGGAAACTTCAAATCTCTGCAATTCATATAGAAGGTGATTCATTGATAGTTATTAATGCATGTAAGCAAAGAGAATGTTTCAATTGGTGAATGAAATATATTTGGTAGATTGTGTGGAAATTGTTAGATGAGTTTGATAATTATCAAATTTCACACACCTACAGGGAAGGTAATAGCCTCGCAGATTGTTTAGCAACTAAGGAGTGTGATAATAAGGAACTCTTCTTTATGCAATATGATAACTCCATACAAGTGTTCCCAGATTTACATGAAAACCTTGTCAAAAAATGAGCTTCTAAATTTCATAAGCCATGTGACAGGGAAGTGTTATTTTAATCCAATAATTAATAAAGTATTGTTTTGAGTTGGCATTACTCACATGTGATTATGCAGCCATTACACGGTTAATAATTAGCTTCCTCATTGGGATCAAGTGGAGATCCATTCACTTGGCGGCCATCATGGCTCACACATGAAGGGAAGATTATGTGGATTGCTTAATGGGATGTCAAGCTTGGTTTTCTGTCTGGACGTCACAGCCAAAGGACATAGCCAAATTTGCATCAAATTTAGCAGGCCATTTCATCATTGCCAGCCAAATTTAGCTCTACCAATGCTAGAGTCTCCTCGGAGCCCATCTCTTTATTGATTACAATTTCTAATGTTTTAATTATGTGGGTGCAAGGATTATGTACTAAGCCAAACTGTTAATCATTATAATTCATGTGCGTGGAGGGAGGTGGCAATCAAAACTTAACAATATCTTGCAGCGTGGCTATGTGATTGATAGTTCCTATGGTGCTTACAGTTTTCAAGTTGGTTTTGCACGTGTCAACATTTAAGTTAGTTTGGAAAACGGGTTTATGGGCTGCTTTTTAACCTTTCTTTGGCTCTAAACAAAATCACTCAAGCGAATGTAAAGAAAAGGAGTTGTGAAGAGCATCGAGTTGGGTGTTTGTGATTGCAAGTTTTTATGGACCTCATGGAGTTTAGACTCAGGAATTATAGGGTGTCGATGGTCGTGAGACAATGGGAACTACCTTTTTCATTGTGCATTGGGGAGGAGGATTTGCAGCATGTCTTTAAATTATATCAAAACCGTTATCGGCGAGGATGTCTTGCACACAGAGTCATAGAGGCTCATTTTTCCAACCAATCTATTATCTATCTTCCTCTCTAACATGCTCAACCTAGTGCAAAATTTTAATGTTTTCAAAGCGATTTCCAACAAGGTTATTGTTCGGGCTTATCTGGAGAATGATGCCCTGCTTCAAAGTTTCCAAAAATATGACTTCACAACGGGTGATGGGTTGATTGGTGGGTTGTTTCCCAGGCACTTCATCTATCATAAGAAGTGATATGCAGAGGTTTTCTAGGGTATTCTTTTATCAAACTTGCATAAATCTTCTTCCTTTTTGTATCAGTCTCTTAGTAAATATAGCTTAGAGTTCACAAAGGAGTATGCAGACCAGTTTAAGAGGAAATACCATGCTATCTCTTTTCTGAAGACCCATAATTGTGTCCATGGTTTGCAAGTATCTGCCAATCCAAGTGTTCGTCAGGGTGCTCAGTAGTATCCTTGAGTCCCTGATATAAACATCACAATTCCTTCATAGTCGGAAGTAGCAAAACAGAAGCAAGTGGAAGATGAAAGTTCAATTGATTGCCCTCGTAGGGGTGGTTTTAAATTAGTCTCACTTTAATAATTTTGTTTGGGTATAGTTGATATTTGGGGTTGTCTTGGTTCTATTTATGGGTTTAAAAGCAATAGTATTGTATAAGGAACTTGGTACAAGTGTAATATTGTTAGTATAGAAAATCTATGAGTGTCTACAAAATTTTCACTCATTTTGAAGGTTGTATCAGTTGCCTATAGTATCTGTACTCATTTTGAGGTTTTATCAATTGTTTACAGATATTATTTTTGAAGGTTTCATCAGCTACTTACAGACATTATGTATCTATCTTTTAATATTATTAATATATTATATAGGTTTTTTTCCTTTGTTTAAATATATATATATATATATAATTCATATTACAACACTAATTTAAGGCATAATTTAATTCCTTATATTTATTCCAAAATTAAGTATGAAAAAGGGATACTTTTTCCTACAATACATATATATGAAATATTTTCCTAGAGTAAGTTTAAGTTGTCATTGCGTACACTTGTTAGTTCATTGTGAGCCAATATTGTATAGCTAGTAGGGAGTGTCATGCATGTAGGTGGGTATCCACTATATGACAACACTAGTTATGTAGGACACAACACCATGCTCAGGTAGCTTTATATTAGAGGGTTACCGTACCAATCTCTTCGTTGAAGGGTAGGGCCATCTCACTAGTTAGGAAGATGTGCGGGGACCGTAGTAAGTCCATGGTTGGCAAAAAAGCACTTGGGTGATGCTCTCCCTCATGCAATTGGCAGCCGAGACTTGAGGATGTATGCTCTAGCAGGGTACATCTTGACCAATTGCACTCTTGATCCATTCAGCTCTTGGAATCCATGCAAGCTCTTGTAAGCTATATTTTGTAATTATTATCATGCATCTATATGTAAATTGTATATGAAAGATGAATTCATTACATGGGATTATGTAATATTACTTTATTTATGTAATGTAATTTGGAATTGGTTTATTTAAAATATGCATTTATTTTATTTTATTGGAAAATTTTATTTCTATATGTTGGTAAATTTGATATTTTCATGTATATGGGTTAAAAATTCGGTGAAAAAATAGGGTAAACTTTGGGCATGTTGCAGAATCCTTGGTCTTTTGTTGAGTTGATAATGAGGACCCATATAAGAGTGGATATAAGGAGGAGGAGGTTTCTACACAATTACTTGTACCAACAAAGAGGTGATAGTAGTAGAGTAGGGGATACCTTCTACAAAAGAGAGAGCTAGAGGTCAACCTCGAGTGGCACTAGAAGATTCCATAGAAAAGATACCTAGCATGACCAAGAAAGGAGATTCAAGCATTGTAGTTATAGTGACGTTAGTGAGGGACACCAAAACAACAATAATAGTTGTGAGACTATTGAAACCTCTAGATCTTGATTGGTAGATTAAGGATCCAGGTATAAGAGTAATTAATTTTATTCATAAATTTATTTATGTAAATTATTAAATTTTTTTCTTTTTATTATATGATAATATAGAGTACTAATTAAAAATTATTTTTATTTTTACAATGCAAGTACAAGGTTGGCTCAGCTATATTGATTGATTGATCATAGAGATGCTCCATGTGGTGTAGTTAGAGTAGGGGATGCAAGCTAATTGTCATCCTATGCAGGAGCATCCAGGCGAACTGACAATCAACATCAACCAAAAACAAGTTTTAGGTTTAAATTTCATTTATGGTGTGTTTTGGGGTTCATTTTACATCTCTCAACTTTGGAAAGTTTTTGGTTTGTTCAAATTTGAATAAATTCAATTTTTATCAAATCATCGTTTTAAGGCTTCGTTGGTAGTTTTCAAAAATTATTTCTAGAAACCTCGTAAGGATTGGAGTAGAATTATTTGGTAGAGACATTCATGGAGGTAGCATGAGAGATGTGCAAAAAATAATTAAAGTTATCTTTTTTCAGTTTTGGATATTTTAATGTCAAAAGTTTGTTAAAAATTATCAACAATTTATGAAAAGTTTAATATTTCATGATTTTGGAGGGCTGGAGAAAAATCCTTTTGCAAGATTCCATGGGGTGTCATTCCAAGCTTGCATGCCAATTTTCGTGTGAATCGAAGAACTTTCATTTTTTTCCCCTGTCGGCACCCAATTTGACACTTCTAAAGTACCAATTTGATCAATTTTATTGTGGAAGGGTATTATGAAGATCATGAAAATTAAATATTGGTTTTTATTCCTTCATTTACTTTTTATCTATTGCATAAATAATATGGGGGGTGTTTGGAATGGAAAAGAGGCAAAAAATCAAGATTTTAGAACTTTGAAAATGCCCAAAATAGATAAAAACGCTCCTAAGAGTAAAAACAGCAGTTGGAGGATTTAATGGAGGCTTAAAACATCTCATTTAATGTTGCATAAACTTATAATATGCATATCTATGCTTGGGGAGAGTGGGACACCCACTCTAGAGCAATAATTGATGTTTTTCAATGCATTTTTCAGAGGTTTTTAAAGAAAAACGTGGTAAGGAGTTTGTGAGGAATGGAAAGGAGAAAGATACCTCTATAGAGATATTCATTGGGGGGTTTTGGTTGCAGGTTTGAGCAGCATATATGAAGGAAGGGCATGGTTCCAATGTGTGAGAAGTGAAGAGAAGGAAGGAGCAAAGGTGTGGAATAGAGAGTAGCCCAATTTGGGGTTGTTGTAAACACATTTTAATGCATTTTGAGCAGCAGCAAAGGACTGAAATATTGTTGGGTTGATGACAAAGTTGGAAAACTTCTTGAATAGAAGTTGTGAGAGAATGGCTATGAGAGCCAAACTTTGTAAATCTAATTTTACTAATTGTTTCACATGATTGAATATGGTTTTAGAATTGAATGCCAAAGCTCTTATTTATTTAATCTCCATTGTATGAGTTTGTGGATGGGTATGTGTACTTATTTGCATCACATCCACACAAAAAATCAAGCTAACATATATAAATTTTGTATTCCATTATATAGCTCTAAGTGGCATATAAAGAGTGAGCAATGATATGAGATCAATAAACTACCCAAGTCTTATCCCTCACTATATAATGGGAGCAACCGGTTTCCTAAGTAAAGTAAGACCAAGCAATAATGAGAGTGTAGAGAAATAAAAATGTATCTAGCCTAAGAGGAGAGTCTGATAGCCTACAAGCTCAAGTAAATTGAAACAGGCACTGATGGACCAAGCAACAACATCCATAGACCTAGATCATTTTTTATATATAAAATTATGAGATATAGAGAGAGATAATATTCTTAAATAGAGATGCTACAACAAAGCATGATATGACTTACATTAAAGGAAATAAATTTAAGAGGAATGGGTTAGGATTGTAGACTTGCAGTGGGTCACACACTCAATCTAGATCTATTACATGTATGAGACAACATGCACTAGTACTAGAATAGCTTGATGAGCCACCAGGGCTATAGGAATCTAGGAGTCTATTGGGTCTCAAAAATGCAGGTTTTAACCAGAAGAGTTTGCCAAGATCTTACTACACTTTTGGCCAACGTACAAGGCCAATTGATGCAATTTTACCTTCTACTCTTCAGGTTCTGCTAGACCAAGGCAGGTGTACCTAAATGAACAATGTAGATTAAAATATGTTTCCTAGTTGATCAATCTATCCACAATGGCAAAGGGTAGTGGACAGATAAAATTACTACTCCTACTCCTACTACACAAATGAAAGGATTTGAATAATTTGTTTGTTTATGAATTTTATCTCTGGGTTGTGAAAGACCAGTGCCTTCTATCCACATGGGCAACGGAATCAAAATTAAGAAGAATTGTGTGTTTCCTTCTCTGGTTTATTTCTAGTTGTTAGGAACTTTATAAAATGAAATCTTAATGGCTAGCATATAACTTCATTTATTTATGTCTGGCATAAATAGTGTTGGATTGTTTCTCTATCAGGTTCTACTTTAACCATCCAAAAGAAATCTTAAAATTACAGCGACTTAGTTGAAGGGATTTAAAATAACTTACAGACACCAAAAAATAAAAATCAAACAAAATGGGAATTCATTATAATAAATCAGAGATTATACTTGATATGTTGATTTAAAAAAATTAAAGGATCTCAAGTTGGAGAGAACCAGATAAAAGAATGTAAATTATTGCAACACAACAACTGAAATAGGAAGGCTTTCACTAGTTAAAAACATTAATCTCCATTGCTTTGTTTCAAGAAAGATTTGTCCATTTTTGCATTCCCCAGTCAAAAAAAATCTGACTCCTATTCTCTAACTGCCTTCTTTGTTCTTTATTTTTTCAAGCAATTATACATTACAGATCATAGGTCATGACCCTTCATTCTACCCATTACAACTGTTTGAATTCTTTGATAGAGATTAAAATATTTAATTATATTGCCTCTCGGCAAATTAAATATTTTTTACAATAGTTCTACCTTTTATTTTTCACTTTATCGCTTTTATATTTCCCTCACCTCTATTTACTTTATTCCTCATGGCTTTCTTTATCTCACAGCTTTACCACAGTCTTTATTCTTTGTTGCCGCGGTATTGCAGTGACAGGCATTCACTGTTAACTTTGTTGCTATCTCCCATCTACCGCGAACACCGCGGTCTATCCTGGCCGCTACCTCCAACATTACCATGCTACCGTGGTCTTTATGGTGACCGTCTATGGTACCGCGGTAGCCAGCTTCTCTGTTGCCTCACCACCATCTGCTAACTATTACCGTGGTCTCTCCTTTCACCTCGAGCGATACCGCAGTGACTTCTTTCCTAACCGTTGACTGTTCACCTCGCTATCTCTGCAAACTGCTTCCTCTTGTCCACCGTTTACCGACCACCACGTTGCCACTGCCAACCTACTAGCCCTTTATCGTGCTACCGCGATCACTGGCTTGACTGCCACCGATACCACGGTAGTCGTCTCTTAACCGCTTGGCTACTACCGCAGTCACCGCAGTGACTGGCTTGACTGCCAGTGGCACCGCAGTGACCCCTCTACCAACAGCTCCACTAATAGTTTGACCATTACCGCTATACCATGGACCCCCTTGTGGGAGGCCGCGGTAAAGCTGTATGATATAAAAATGAATGTTATAAGGGTGGTAGGGAGTATAAGGTGCATGAAATGTGATTGATAGGGTTTTATAAAAAGTGGTGAATGATATTTTTCATGGAAAGATAGAGAAAATATAATGGAATTAAATGGGGGAAAAATGTAAGGGTTAAATAGGCCAAAACTTAAGGCGATGTAGCAAGGAAAAAACATTTTTAGCATTGTAGAAGGCAGTGAATAATGAAAATATTAGATTCAAGCGAGAAAGGACCCTTAGGATTTTAATGGAAATTTTGGGTTCTAACAGTGGCTCTTGTTGGGGATGAGTGATTTGCAAATCACTGCAAGAATCTAGAATTCTATGGTAGAGCAGACTGAGCAAAGGATATGAAAAATGAAGGCAATGGCAGCTTGAGTGAATGAACAGAGATGGAAAATGGGGAAAAATGGTGAAATGGAAAATCCTAAACTACTGTACATGGAAAGAAAACCATTTTTTTCAACAAGGGAACCTCTAGAAATGTCCATATACTAGAAAATATAGACCCTTCCTAAACTACTGTGCATGGAAAAGAATTTTTAAAGAGGTTTGCTTAAGAATTGTCCATGCACTGGAAATCCTTATCCTCTGTTTCTGGTATGGTTCAAGAAATCAAACCATAAGGGATGGCCCTAGGCCACCCCAAAAGAAAAAACTTGCACTTTCCTCTGTCATAGACTTTGTTCTGATTAAAGCTCACCAGGTTTCTTTTGAAACTATCCATTCCACCTGCACTGCAACATGCACTATCATTAAAAACTTTCAAGAAGTCATTGTGTTCGACTTGAATTGTACTCATTTCAATCCTCTGCATTTCATCATTCTTATCATCATAAGAAAAATATTTATCACCTTCAGCACACAAAGTGTATCTATATTCAACAAAATATTGCTCATTATCATATGTTGCTAAATGATCTAGCAACTGTATTGGGACTTGAAAATCTAAATGCTTCTCACAGGAATAAAAAAAAATTGTTTCATCAACATCCTCTAAATCAATCAAATCAGAAATACTTTCTAGTTATTTTCCATCATCAATTGTCATTGACACATACTCTTGATCAAGACAGTCAACCTCACACATACTTGAATCAACAAATACTGAACATTCATCATCAATGATATGCAAACCAGCATCCTTTTCTCGTAGGCAAAAATCATTCAAATCACATACCTCTTTTTGGACACAAATAGATCTTTGATCAACTTCAAGGAACTCCTCATCACTATGAGAGATGCACATGGGGTCATATGAATTGTCACACACAGTATCTTCACTGTCAAAGCAGATAGAAGTTGGAGCCAAAACTCTGGAATCATCTTTATGTGCATACTTTTGGTATTCAAGAGTTAACAAGTCTGAAACTTGCTCACTGTTGAGTGAACATGTCTCTACTTTCATATCTTCTACCATGTCTCCAACCTCTCCATCTTCATAAGAACTACAAGAATCACCCTGTTGAAGATCAACATCCCCAATTTCATCTTCACAATTTGACTCACCATTTGTTATGCAAGAGAAACTCTCCACATCTTCACTATTGGACAGCATGATACCTTCTTCTATTGCAGCTTCTGAAGCACTGTTTGTAATATCCACATACCTTGTCCCACGTATAGAATCAAAAAGTCTATTCACTACATCCAAGGCACACTATTTTGATGATTCTGGCCAATAAACTGATTCAGGCTCTGATGCTCTTAGAATTTGTGCAACAAATGTGGTTCTTGTTGGCCTAAAATGAGGAGGTAATTGCATACAAATTTCTACCATCCTATTGTACAAAGAGTTTACATCTTCTCCCTTATATCTCCTTATATCAAAAAAGGAATCCACGAGATTTTTGCCTCTCTCTTCAATTTGAATATACTCATCAAAAATATTTTGTTGTGAATAGAGTATATTACCTTTATTATCAAAATTCTCAGTTGCATCATGGGGCACTTGTGGTGTCCAAGATCTCCTAGTGCTTGTGTCTTCATTCTCACTGTATGATGGCCTATTTGGTGATGTATTTTGAGCATCTTTGACTCCTAATTGCAGCAACTGTTGGTTCACTTGTAGGATCTGTTGGTCCAAATGCAACCTTTTTTGCCTCAATTCCTTCAACTCTCTTATTGACTGTTGTCTTCTTTCTGCTTCTGCCATCTTGATAAAATGTTACTACTTCACAACACCCATGCATTATTTATCCGATAAAACAGAGTCGCCACCTACTTTTCCAAAAGTAGGAAAATGAAAAAGATAGTTTTGGTTTTCCCCAGGGGAATCTCCAAAAATGTAAAACTTTGCTAACTCTATAAATGGAAAGGCTGAAAACTTTCTGGAATGTGTCCCCAACAGAGTCGCCAAACTGTTGTGTGTGTGACTTGGATGGGGAGCTGCAAATTACACAATTGTGATTCTCTAATTGAAGACCAATTTTGAAAACTGTATGACTCTATAAATGGAAAGGCTGGAACCAAATTTTCTAATGTTTGTGCCCAGCGGAGTCGCCAAACTGTTGGGTCTCAAAAATGTAGGTTTTAACCAGAAGAGTTTGCCAAGCTCTTACTACACTTTTGGCCAACGTACAAGAACAATTGATGCGATTGTACCTTCTGCTCTTCAGGTTCTGCTAGACCAAGGCGGGTGTACCTAAATGAACAATGCAGATTGAAATATGTTTCCTGGTTGATCAATCTATCCACAATGGCAAAGAGTAGTGGATAGAAAAAATTACTACACCTACTACTACTGCACAAATGAAAGGATTTGAATAATTTATTTGTTTATGAATTTTATCTTTGGGTTGTGAAAGACCAGTGCCTTCTATCCACATGGGCAACGAAGTCAAAATTAAGAAGAACTGTGTGTTTCCTTCTCTGGTTTATTTCTAGTTGTTAGGCACTTTATAAAATGAAATCTTAATGGCTGACATATAACTTCATTTATTTATGTCTGGCATAAATAGTGTTGGATTGTTTCTCTATCAGGTTCTACTTTAACCATCCAAAAGAAATCCTAAAATTACAGTGACTTACTTGAAAGGATTTAATTCTGACTTACAGACACCAACAAATAAAAATCACACAAAATGGGAATTCATTCTAATAAATCAGAGATTATACTTGATATGTTGATTTAAAAAAATTAAAGGATCTCAAGTTGGAGAGAACCAAATAAAAGAATGTAAATTATTGCAACACAACAACTAAAACAGGAAGGTTTTCACTAGTTGAAAACATTAATCTCCATTGCTTTGTTTCAAGAAAGATCTGTCCATTTTTACATTCCCCAGTCAAAAAAAATATGACTCCTATTCTCTAACTGCCCCCTCTATTCCTAATTTTTTCAAGTAATTATACATTACAAATCATGGGTCATGACCCTTCACTCTACCCGTTACAACTGTTTGAATTCTTTGACAGAGATTAAAATATTTAATTATATTGCCTCTCGGCAAATTAAATATTTTTTACAATAGATCTGCCTTTTATTTTTCACTTTATAGCTTTTATATTTCCCTCGCCTCTATTTAATTTACTCCCTGTGGCTTTCTTTATCTTACCTTGTTCCCGCGGTCTTTATTCTTTGTTCTCGCGGTATTGCGGTGACAAGCATTCACTGTTAACTTCATTGTTATCTCCCATCTACCAGGAACATCGTGGTCTATCCTGGCCGCTACCTCCAATGTTACCATGCTACCACGGTCTTTATGGTGATCATCGCAATACCGCAGTAGCTAGCTTCTCTGTTGCCTCACCATCGTCTGCTAACTGTTACTACGGTCTCTCCTTTCACCTCAAGTGGTACCACGGTGACTTCTTTGCTAACCGTTGACTGTTCACCTCACTATCTCTGCAAACTGTTTCCTCCCATCCACCATTTACCGACCGCCACATTGCCACTACCAGCTTGCTAGCCCTTTATCGTGCTACCGCGGTCACTGGCTCGACTACCAGCGGTACTGTGGTAGCCATCTCTTAACCACTTGGCTGCTACCGTAGTCACCGCGGTGCTTGGCTTGACTGCCAGCGGCACCGTGGTGACCCCTCTGCCGACAGCTCCACTAACAGCTTGACTATTACCACTATACCGCAGACCCCCTTGTGGGAGGCCATGGTAAAGCGGTATGATATAAAAATTAATGTTATAAGGGCGGTAGGGAGTATAAGGTTCATGAAATGTGATTGATAGGGTTTTATAAAAAGCGGTGAATGATATTTTTCATGGAAAGATAGAGAAAATATAATGGAATTAAATGGCGGAAAAATGTAAGGGTTAAATTGGCCAAAAATTAAAGCGATGTAGCAAGGAAAAGACATTTTTAGCATTGTAGAAGGCAGTGAATAATGAAAATATTAGATTCAAGCGAGAAAAGACCCTTAGGATTTTAATGGAAATTTTGGGTTCTAACAGAGTCATCGATTTCCCTATGTAGATTTTTGTATATATATACTCCACATTTCGTTATAGTGTTGGAGACATATTTGTATCAATGATGTATGTATAGAAACATAAAGCTTATATATAAAGATTTCAATTTTTTGAGCATGCTCATGTGTTATGAGATATTGATATTTGGTAGATATGTTTTGATTGAAATATATGTTTATGATGTTTGTGATTATGATATGGATATAAATGAAATTGTTTAATAAAATATAATAAAAAATTAATCAAATAATATAATAATGTAGTTAGTTAATCATTTTTGCAATTAATTAATTAACATCATGAATAAATAACTTACTTGAGAGGAATAAATCATAAAATTTTCTAATAATTTTTAAAATTACAAAGAAGAACTGAAGACACCTAATATTGTGTCAAGGAGAAACAAATGTGTTCTTAGATGTGAGGTGAGGAAATAACCCATAAGAATAATGAAATGTGCTTGAGAAAGAGGATCTTACATTCATTTGGAATGTAAAAATATCAATAAACCATATCACCAAAAATAAGTTCCCAGTATAAAATGACACATGATGAATGATGGTAAACATATAAAGATAACCACCTTGCATAGATATCATATACAATTAATGGGAAAATATATCACACATGAAATTGATGAAGGTGAGAGCATTGAGTAGTTGATTAAGAGGTCTTCCATCAATAGTGGAGAGGCCATAGGATCCAAAACCATAAAAAAAATGTGACAAAAAAGGGCCCCATCCAGTTAGGACTAAATTTTCCTTTAATTTTATCTAAGGTATCAATATTGCATTGGTTCTTGTAGAGGACTATATCACCAACTTGAAAATAACTAGGTAAAACTCTTTGATTATAGGTTCTTTGGAGGATCTTTTTATAGTCTTGAAGATGCTCCAAAGTATTTGTTCAATGATCATCAAGACTTTAAAGATCTTGAAAATGATGGGGAGAATATGAATTATCATAAATAAGCCCTTGAGCTGAGACACACACATATTGAATCTCCAGCTCCAATGGAATAATGGTATTAACACCATAGACAAGATTCTATGGATTTTTGTGAGTAGTTGTATAAATACTCATACAATAGACCCATAATATATAAGAGAGTTGAGTATGTCAATCCTTGTGATGTTTTTTTATAGTTTCATGTAGAATTTATCAATAGTTTGATTATAATCCTTAACCTAAGCATTAGACTGAGGATCTAGTAAGGTATATAAAAGTGTTTTCAAAAGTTAATTTTTCTAAGGAATTGCTTCACATCCCTATTCTTGGATAGTGAATCATTATTTGAAATAAAGGTAGAAAGAAGTCCAAACTGAGATTTATTATATTATCATGTAAGAATTTATAGATTTCTTTAGCAATAGTAAAGCAAAGGGGGACAAATTTTACCCACTTTGTAAAGTAATCCACGGTAATTGTGGTAAAAGTATGTACCTAAGAAGAATATGGATATTTATTTTCAATTGAATCCAAACTCTAAATATAAAATAGCCAAGGGGATGTGTGAGATTGGATGCCTTGAGTGATACCATAAATTAGGTGATTGTGTTGTTCACATAGTAGGCATCTCTTGATAGAATTAAAGGTTCTTCTTTTGAAATTGTGACAAAAATAAAAATGTGTGTTAAGAATTGCTTTTTGTGTAATTTGGGGACCAACCTACCTTAGGGGATTCCAAGGGGCCAATGCACCCTTGGCCTAGGGAGTATAAGGATCATTGGGTTGAGACCCTTGAAAATGGGGTTTTGAGGGAAATAGTCCATAAAGAAAAATTTATGGTTAGAGAATATGGGAAGCTCATCAAAAATCCTTAGATCTAATGATGGTGATTACATTAAAATATTATATATTTGTATATGGTGGTTGCATGAGGATTGTAATATACTTTATTTTCTCTAAGAAATAAGAATACTAATAATTTTCATGGATGTTTCCCTAGCATACTACCAAGTTTTTACTATGTAAATCCTTATGTTGTTGATCTGACTAAATATTTTGTTGTTCTATTTTATCTCTATTTTCTTTACAACTAATTTATGTTGTAATATTATATGATTTTGGGCTCATAATTTTTTAAGATCTTGTTCCATAATTTTCCACTAGTAACCCCATATGGAGAAGTTTTTGAACTAATGACTTTCCACCAAAACAACCTCCATAGGAACTTGAATGGACCTCTTGGAGAGAAACTAGGATTTCATATTTGCTAAGCAATGGAGAAGGATGATATTATTGTTGCAAGATGGTGTGTCCCTAGGTCTTCCTTGTGTAGCGCAATGCTTGGGTTCATGAAATGGCTTAACCACCTCCTATGGATCTTGTATAAATTCGGCGGTTGTATCAAGCATTAACAGGTCGATCTTTTGGCGCAATAGCAACCACCAACGTAACAATTGGTATCAGATTCAAGATCACAAGTTCAAACCCCTCACTTGCGTTGGGAGGATTGTTGCAAGATGGTGTGTCCCCTTGTCTTCCTTGTGCAGTGCAACTCTCGAGTTCGTGACATGGCTTAACCACCTCCTATGGATCTTGTAAAAATCCATTCATTGTATCGGGCATTAACAGGTCAATCTTTTGGTGCAACAACAAACACCAATGTAACAATTATAACCTCACTAATATAATACACGAGAAAGAAGAATCTAATGTGCAAAAATTTTATGGATATAATATATTTGTTAGAAGAATTGCTAGGTAGGGTACCATATTTTAGATAATTATGTATGAGTACCATTCCTCTTAATTGATGGTATAAAAAAAGAAGATGTTGGAAGAAGAACTACCCATGATAGAAGATATGGAAATTGCATAAACAACAAAGTGATAATCACCTACAAATCATTAATGGACACAAGGGGAGTAGTTTTATCCTTTGCATACACATGATGATTATCTTTGTGTAGGATGGTATTAATAGGGAAAGAAGAGAAATGATGGAATGACTAGGCAAGGTCATGATCTACTATGATAATTTATCTTGCTTAGCTTAATAAGTATCAACAACCTATTGTATAATTAATTGAGAATCACCATATATTTTAATATATTTAATGCTAAGGGAGAGAATTGCACATAATTTAGTAACAAGAGATTTATATTTAGTGATATTATTAGTGAATTAAATTTTTATTTTTTTTAAAAAGTGGAATTAATTTTCCCAAAAGAGGGACCAAGATGAAACTAGCTCCTAAACTAGTGCAAAATCTCAAACCATCAAAGAAAAATTCTCAAGAATGATCAACATCTATGGAGATAATATGTTCTTCAAGGAAAGAATTATAATTAAGAAAAGAGAAAGGGGAGGTAACATAAACTAAATGACCAACTATAGCTTATTCCTTAATCACCTTATAAGAGAGAAAATTTAAGTCAAACTCAGTTAACAGAATAGCTCATTTAGCAATGCATCCTAATAAAATTAAATAACCTGCAAGTGAACATTCCATATTAAGTCATTGAAATATACATCATAAACCTCAAGGAGATGACTCTTATTAGTAAGATCTAGAACACTACCTTAAAGAAAGCTTCTTTAACCATGTGGGCCAAAGATAGTTGGAATAATGTAAAGAAATTTTAGTACTTGATAATGGTTTCTTCACTACTATATTCTTAAAAAAATAATAGATATTTGGTTCTAAAAAATAAATATTGGTTCAAGAATGGGGCTAAACCTTTTTATTAACAATGATTATGAAAACTTTGACCCAAACTCAACCTTGATTAAATCCTCCCCAATATGAGTCTACCTCAAAAACTTGCCTTTAGAATATAGGACCATGGAAATTATTAAAATTATGGATAATTATAAGGGCATATTCATACCAAATGATTTCACCCACTTCCACCAATTCAAGGAAATCATTAGATTTTATGCTAAAGTGGGTCTCTTAAAGGACTTACCAAAGCACATAACACTCAATTCTAGGTCCAATTCTTGGAAATGAACCATTCAATTTGAAGGACCTAAATATTTTTCATCTTAATTATATGTATGATCATTTGAGTAGTCAATAAAATAAATCCTGTAATCCCAAGGTTCCTTCCATTTATCCCCCTCTCCCTTCCCTCACCCAACTCCACCAAAATTGATTCTAGATCCTTTCCCCATTATTGAGTCTTGTGATCCTCATATTTTTTTCCATGTCCTTTCCATAGCTCCATAAACCTTCTTTGGCCCCCTCAATATCAAAAGTGTTCCTCAATTGACAAGACTCTAGGATATTGCCTCTATAAACCCCTCCTAGAACAAAACCCCAAATGATATTGATATTGAGTCTTTTGAACCTCATATTTTGTTCTCCTATGTCCTATCCACAACCCCAAAAACCTTCTTTGGCCCCCTTGCCCTTAGCTATAGGCCTTTTTCAATCTTTGAGAATCAAAAGTGCTTCTCAATTGGTAAGCCTCTAGGATATTGCCTCTATGAACCCCTCTCAAAACAAAACCCCAAATGATATTGATTTGGATATTGTTAGGGGTAATTATAAAATAAATTACAAAATAAGTGCTAAAAATGGGATTTAGAACATGATATTATAAAAATACTAACAATATTTTAGATATAAATAGAGGAAAAAATAAAAATCAATACTCCCTCGATACAAAGAAAGGGAAAGAAACCCAAACACAAAAGACCCAAGAAAAAGTAGTTGTTGGAATCCAATAAACACTAGATTAATCACTAAGGACATGGATAGCATGTCACTCTCCTCAAAGGAAATGAAAATTCTTTCATCGAATGTCAAGGGTTTAAACATCCCTAACAACTAATACTTAATAAAGCATCGATTAAATGATGAAATTTTTAATTTAAGCCTTCTATAAGAAATAAAACTCTCTAAGGCACCAAGTCACATAGTCTTACTAGGTTGCAAAAAATGAAATTTCTCTCTCATTGAAGACATAGGGGATTTCAGAGGCTTAGTAATGAAGTGGAATAAAGTAATAATTACTTGAGTAAACACCATTTCTTCTAGAAATCACTAGATGCTAGTGAACATCAATGATCTAATTAAAAAAGATTAGAAGGATAATTTATGGTCTTTTATAAATTTAATCCTCAAGACCTTAAAATATGACTTGGTAATTATATTAGTAATCATGTGACCCCCCCATAAAATGTGAAGTGATGAACTCCATGTGAGGAAATGTTTCCTCCCAAAACTGATAGTAGAAGAGAAACCATGTAGCCTCCCCTCAAGATGATTCATGTAGTGTTGTTAAATGCTTGATACTAGATTGTTAAGATGATCCATGAACATTGAACAAAATTTCTCCCCTTGGGAAGAAACAACACCACAAATATATGCAAGATGATTTCTCATTCTAGATAGGAATGTGCGAGAAGTAAGATGAATGTCTTTGAATGTTGCACATGATCCAAAGACTAAAATAATTTCAATGATTCCTTTGAATGATGCTTAAAGATCTCCAAGACAACATTGATGTGTGATAGATGTTGATATGATGATCAAATACCATATATGATTTTGGAACAAGGACCATGTACATATGGTAATGTTTGGACCGATGTGCATCTGATACTATTATAGATGATGATAACTCATGAATATCTACACATTTTTTTATGATAGAAGCCAATGTAGGCAAGGCAAGATAAATTTCTAAAGATGGCAATGGTGATGCAACTTCATTGAAGCTAACATCAAGTAGAATATGAATGTCCTCAATAGTGTCACCTAAATCTACAAGGTGGCATTCTATAAACAAAGATCTGATATTTGGTAGATATGGATCCCAATGTGGTAGATCTAGAAAGATAATAGCAATATCTTAATGCAAAGAATTTGTGGAACTCATGAATGAGTCAACACCAAATTTAGATGTAACAATAGGTAATATGGGAGATGATATATCAATCCAAGTCATTAGACTACATTATTTATCCCCAAATAAAAATATTGTGTCTCACAAGATGTCAGAGTGAGAGTGGATGATGTTTTTGCATGTGTTGGAACTAGAGGATCAAGTAAGGAAATATCATGACTAAGATTTTTCTCCAATTCCATAGTTTGATGAAACTGACATTCTTTTGTTGTATGCTTTTCTTGTCACAATATCCGAATTTAATTTTTTATTTATTAGGAGAATTAGGGAGAATACTCAAATGAAAATGATTTGGTGTGAGAAACATGATCACATGAACCAAAAAAATCAAAACCCTCTTGATTTAGACAGACCCCTAAGAATGATTAGTGCTAATTGTAGCCCCCAAAATAATGTGCAAGAGAATTTTACAAGTTTGTGAATATCAAATGCCAAAATATTTCGTTTATAACTCACAAATATTTTTACAATTTTCTAAAAAAAATGGCAACTGCTCTCATTTTTACATGAAAAATAGATTCCTTGTGAAATTTTGATAGAAATAAAAAAACTATTTATAATATTTCGATAATCGAGGTGAAAGTTATGTCCCGTCAAAATTTTCTTACAATGTTGACTTTGGAGGTTAAAATTTGTATTAAAAAAACACAATTTCCAAAACATCTCAACATGAAAATGTTGGCACCAGAACTAGCTTTCCAATTCAACTATTCACAATCGAAAAAACACCCTATTTGCAAGTTATACAAAAATAAAATTAAAAAAACCCTTTTGCAAGCTATGGTAAAAAAAAAGAAAAAAATCCTCCTTTAGTTATTTTTTGATGAAATTTTTATTTATTTAGTAATTAACTTAGTGGTCTATTTTGTTGGAGTTGAGAAGATACAACACCACAGAAGCCCAAAAGATCTCTGCAAGCAAATAACCTGTTACAAGGAGAAGCAAAGAGAAGCAACAAAGGAAATGCTCAAAAATGTGGAGCAATGTATTCACCTAAAATTTAAAATGAATAATGATACAAAAGATAGTTTTCAACTACATATAGATGAAAACCCTAAAAAGGAAAACCCTAGGCTTGCACAATAATAATTAATAAAGTAATTAATTATTATGTACCTAATATTATCTTAAGTGAAAAGAGGTAACAGGGAACTTTACGTAATTAAACAAATATTGTTTAATTAATAAAGTAAATACCCAATTACTCTAACATATTTAACTATTAAATACTAAAATTTAACATTGATAGTTAAAATAATAGTAACTTATTATAGTAGTTAGCATTGTATCATTTAGATCATGCTAACATCCATTGTAATACAAAAGGTTATGTGAACAAAAAAATAAATAGAAGCATAATGAGCCGATGGTTATGGTTGACCTGGTCTCCAAAAAGAAATAGTTGAGGAATGATAACTAAAATTTGCAGCAATTTTACTTCTCTTGTGGCCAACTATGAAGTTGGATGTCATAGAGGGAAGCGGCTATACAACCCATGAATGCACCAGAGGTATTAATGGGGTTATACATTAAGTTAACTACTAATTGGATGGCTAGATGCATGATGTTGCTGCTCAACATTAAGATAATTGATAATTGGATGTATGGATGCATGATGTATGACCCCATCCATGCCTCTGGTGCATTCATGTGGTTGGATAGCCACTTCCATCATAGAGGAGCTTGTGAAAGCCTATGTGGAGGTGGAAGCCACAAAGGAAGCTTCTTATGAAGGAGGACTTGATCATTGGGAGTAGTTAAAAATTAGCTCATGGAGAGGTGGTTGAAGGAGGTGCAATAGTAATGGAGATGAACCTGTGTAGGGCACGTGGACACCAAGAGGCTAACGATGGCAAAAAACTAAAGCTAAATCCACATGTGGAGGGAGTGCGGAAGATCTTTTCCATTTTTATCCCTTCTTTATGTTGCTTTTGAAGTTTCCAAGAATAGATATGGAAGTTGCTAGAGGTAATGTAGACCAAATGACCAAGTGGAGTCAACCTCAGTGTAAGACACATAAATTGCAATGATAGCAAGGACACTTGTAGTGATGTGAGGCTACCTATTTCTAGAGGAATACTTTCGCTGAGGTCATTTTGGAAGTGGATGAATTGGTAAAGCGTCTTCATATTTCCAATCTCCTTTCGAATAGAGCCACTCAAATTTGTTGTAGGAAATATCTAGAAGGTTGAAATCCATGAAATTGAATATAAAAGAAAATGGGATTTATCCCACCAAATTATAGTTGTCCAAATAAGTTCCCTCAGTTTTTCTTTCTTTGTCCATTCCAATAAATTTCTTCTGCAAACTCCAATATGAACATGTCAATGGAGTGTAAAATGATAGAGGTGTGAGAAGTGGCCAATTTGAGCTTTACAAAAAATGCAAAGGCTACAACCTACAAACTGTAAAAATTGAATGATGTCGAGAATTCCTCAACTGAAAATATACTATAAACAAAGAAAATTATTATTGCAAGTATCCCAATTTGGTGACAAAAGGTTTATCGATAGGCCCAAAAAAAGCAATTTTCACTTCCTGCAATAGTAGGCCGAATAGGCCAAATTTTTGCACAATAGGTCGAAATGGCAAAAATATTTACAAAATACAAATATATATCCTAATGAGCAAATTGGTAGAGGGTATATTGAACTTTTGTTAAAAAAATGATATTTTTACAACTTTTCATAAAATAGGCACAAAGACCAAAAAAGTGCAAAAAATGAAAATTATTAAAATTGACAAAACGAAAGGTATTTTTCATTTCTCAAGCCTTCTATATGTGATAGCATTGACTATTTTGCTCTATGATGCTCCATTTATAGGGATATATGTAGGATCCACCTTGATACGGGAAGGAACGTGCTCTTATGGATCTAATTCCATGTTGGAGAATGCCAAGATCAAAGAACATGAAACAACTTCCACAAGTGAATAAAATATGCACAATAGTATGTCTATCAATTATAAAAGTAAGAGTGTAAATAAAATGATCAATCCTTGCATATATAGATAATGATGAGGAGGTGAGAAGGTAGGAGTGAAACTCTGACTACCTCTCCAAAGATGGAACACTTGTGAGCTCACTTGACAAGTGTGTGACAAAGTGTCAATAGGTGTCTTAATTCATTAGGACCTATGTCTCAACCATATGAACTAAGAAAAATCAAAATAAACCTAATTAAACTTAAGCTAGGTGTGAATAGGTGAATCCAAGAAAGGTGAGTAGCTAACTAGGTATGATAAAGACACTATTTACATGAACAAGACCAACATTCATCATATTAAAAATAAATTGCACAAATATATTATCTCAATCTCTTGACTAACCATAACAAAAAAAAAAATCAAAATCTCAACTCTCCCTCTCTCTAGACCTAACCACTTCCATTAACATGGAAGTTGTGAAAGATAAACCCCTAAGCAAATATTCCCTTGAAAATTCAAACCAATGTCAAACACTTCATAATGGTGGAACATATTTCAAGATTTTTTTTGGCTAAAATAGTAACTCTCCAAGCTAAACAAACACATAATGGATAATGACATGAAAATTCAATCCTACAAATGAGAAAAAAATATCAAATAAGAATTATAAGAAATTATCTTTAGAGAAGAAAGTTATTGGAGCTAGAAATCCAAAGAGCTATAGCTAAAAGGAGATCAAAACAAAAAATTATTTCATTCCTTATCCAAATTTAGATCTCTTAATACAACTAGAGGATGGAAATATTTTTCTAGGATGCTATTGTCATGACTGGATGTTTGTACAAAACATTGTATTCCTCTTTATGTGTTGTCAAAATACATGTTTTTGTCCATATTTTTTGTAAAATATAGTTTTCATGCCAAAATGGTCTATTCTACATAGAAATACAACAAGAAATCAAAGGAACAACAACTTAAAACAAATCCAATGCTAAAAAACATTTAGTTTCAAGAAAGGAGTGAAATTTTAAAAAGAAGGTTATTAGATTGCAAAATTTTATATGAAAAGAAAAAATCAAACAACTTGTAGCTAGGAACAAGGAGAAGGATTATGACTACTTGGGATCTTTCCAAGATTACTCAAACCCCTATTTTGGTCTTTTGACCTCCATGGGTAGTCAAATAGAAAATAAGATAATATATGTATGTGTTTATTCTAAGTGCGTCTAGGACTAAAAAATTCAAAATAAAGTTATGAATATCAAATCCTAGGTCTACAATAATTGATAAATTAGTGTGTCTATAAAATTAGATAAAAGGGTGATGATAGATATCGAGAGATTTTACAATATAAATATAGAAGAAAATGATAAATAAAATGCACAATATTATTCAAACACGAATGTTAAATTATTAAAATAATATTACCAACATGATATGTAAGAGAAAAATGAACAGATGAAGTGTCATTGAGAGAATAGCAACATGTAGCCTTGGAAAGATTCAATAATGGAGGTGATTTAGCCAAGAATAACCAAGAGATAGTAATTATTATTGGAGAGAGGAAGCCAAATCAAAAGATAGTTTTTTAAAAGGGTTAATTATAAGTTGAAAGGTTAGATTCAAATGTAGAAGATTTTTTTTGGATTAACGAGCATTACAAGTGACAAAAGGTAGTTAGGTGGGAAACCAATGTTTAAAATTTTATAAATTCATGAGATTCTATTGTTTCATTCACATATCTACATGTCATGCTTGTGTCTTGGAGAAATTTATTAAAATTTAACACATGGTGTTAGGTTAACAAGAATTGGAATGTGATAAATAAATTTGGAAATTTAGTGAAGAAAAGGGGTCAAGGATGAGAATAAAATTTTCCCTAAAACATTATAGCATAATTAACACCAAATAAATTCTAAAACATAATATGAAATTGCAAGGGTATACAACTTATACTATTACAAATATATGGTTTCTTATTTCAAACCCCTTGAGCATGCACAAGATTTATGTTGGGTAAATTATCAACTTCCATCCATACTCATTTTATTTCTTCACTAATTAAGCCTTTAGGTATGTGATCTATGCTAGAATATAGCTAGTATATATCTTAGTTATTGCCTTAATGTGATTTGATCCTAACCTATTGTTGATCCAAACATCCTAATTTGTTGTTACGACACTTTGATAAAAAAAAAAACCATAATCCATTGAAGTCAAAATATAGCTCTCTTACTTTCTCTATCCTTTGATGATTGTACCTAACATATTAGTAGTTGTTTGGGGACAATAAAGGGGAATTGAGAAAAAATTAAAAGTGAAAAAAAAATAAAAAACAAGATTTAAAAATTTAATATAAATCAAATAAACATAAAAATAAAAATTTAATTTAAAACTCAAATAAAAAGGAAAGAAACTTGATGACATATAAATTCATTCCTAATAAACCATAATCATTATAGAAGGACCCTCTTATTTATTCTTCTGCTTTCCCCTATGATTTGACTAGTTGACCATATTTAGATTTAAGTCTAGAAACTTTGGTTATAAATTTGAGAAAGTTAGGTGCCCCCATTTTCTAGAGAAGTTTGAATAGTCAATCCTTTTCCCAATACCAATTGGCATTCCATTACTCCTATATATTATACATTAAATTTTATTTTCCATGAAAACTTTAAAATCATATGCAAGAAATAATATCCTAGTATCCCAACACAGTATTACATAATATAAAAATCAAAATAAAATATTACATACATCCATCACACTATAACATCAAAATCTTCATCTCAAATTGAATATCATAAATGTTTAGACTTTGACTATTTCTTTGTTTTTGTAGTAAGGTTTCATAACCCCTTCAAAATTTGTTTTACCCTATTTAATCAAAAACTACAAGGGAATAAGTAAAGAGATAGGCCATTATATGAATTACAATAATAAACATAGATTCAAGGTCAATAAAGATTCTAAACATGTGTGTGTCAATAAGAGTAATCAATCTCTTCATGTCTAAAATTGGAGCATACAAATACAAAAGGAACAATAAAATTCTAAAGAGATATCCTAAATAATAGAATTAAGACCCTCAAATTTGTGAGGGACATTAAGTTCTCTCTTTCTAATGACATGGTCCAAGCCTCTAGTTGGGATTAGACTCCTAAGATGTATCTTGATATTTTATCCATCCTTTATTCTCAATGTGTGAAGAGCCTAATATGTTACGCCCTTAATATTAGAGTACATAGGGTTATGACTACTCGACTTGTGGCTATCTTAACTCTAAATTAAGTCATATTATCGATATTATATTTTTATTTAATTAATTGTATCAGAGAATGTGTTCCTAATTTTTAGTGGGTTTTGTAAGTAATAATAGAGGCACTTGTAGTTCAAATTTTGGAGGAATTGGAGTAAAATTAAGTGATTTATTTTTTAATTATGATTTCCAAAAAAAAATTCCCTCAAGGCTATAAGCCACCTAGTTTTTGGGAGATTTTTCTGGGAAAGTGTGATCTAGGCCCTAAGCTATAGAAAAATTTCATATTATTTTGAGTTTGTTTGTGAGATTTACTAGAAAAAAATCTTTCATCATGACAGGGCCTACAATAAGAGGCAAAAAGAATGGTATCGCACCTAATAAATCTTCAAATAAGGATGATGAATAATTTGAGGATATTAATTCTAATGAGGAAATCAAAAAGATCCAAGGTAAAATTTTATCAATGAAGGAGATGATTGAGGGAATTTCATCAATGAGGATGGATATGCAAAAGGATATGAGTAATTTTTCAAGGAAGTTAGAAACACTCATTCAAGGGATGAAGTATAAGGGATAAAATTTACCTGCTAAGGTGGATGATAATTCTTTTGGTGGACATGAATTTTTGGGGCTTGATTCAGATCTCAATAAGGATCAACTCTTTAATAACCCTTGGCCTAGGCAATTCATACCCAAGTTAGATATGAGAAATTTTGATAGCAAGGATCCAACTAATTGTTTTTCCAAATGGAGTAATTGTTTGGTCTTCACCATATTTCAAGTCAAAATAAGGTAGCTATGGCATCATTATACTTGGAACCAAACCAATTTATTTTTTTTCATTGTTTATGTGATGAGAAGAGAAAGAAGGATTGTGTAGTCACATGGTTGATTTTTCAAGAGGAACTTGCTACCCATTATGGAGATAATTTTGTGGATGGCTACTTCTGCCAAATCATTAAAGTAAAGAAAACAAGTACAATTAAGGACTATACCCATCAATTTAAAATTATTTGTCTAATAGTTGAGAATGTTTAAAAATTAAACTTTGATGGAATTATTTCTAGGAGGTTTAAAAGACCACACAAAATACAAGTGATTCTTATGGCAAGGAAGGTTGAGTAGAATATTTTGGCTAATAGATTAAAAAGGGTCATAAACATAAGATAAAGGAGCTCCCCTATGTAGTCTTTGCCTCAATCTACTAGGTTGACTCCAAAAAAAATTGAGGAGAAGATAGAAAAAGGGTTGTATTTCAACTATGATAGAATATACAATCAAGAACATAAATGCAATGAAAATAAATTGTTCTATATTGAAGGTTCAAGTGAGGAAGAATAGGAGGAACCAACATTAGAGGGTGATGTTGAATTAGATGAAGAATCACATGATTCTCAACCAATTTTTTCTTGTCATACACTCTCGGGTTTGGGTTCCCCACAAACTCTCAAAGTAGTCAGTTTCTTAAAGAAGTAGAGAGTAATAATGTTGATTGACTCAAGTAATACTCATAACTTCATCAACAAAAAGTTGGTTACTCATCTAAATTATTTTATATATCTAGCTCCAAAGTTTCAAGTCTTGATTGCAAATGGTGGTATTATTAGTTGTTATGGAAAATGCCACAACATTAAATTATCTATGGGAGACTATCATCTTTATATCCCAATATTTTCTATCTCTATGGGTGCAAAAAATATTTTTTTGGGAGTATAATGGCTTACTACTTTGGGAACAATTGAGATGAACTTATACCTGATTTATTCATGACAATTAAAAGGAAAGATAGTGGAGCTAAGAGGGTTACATTCAAAATCCCCATATATGGTAAGATCTCATCAAATGCAAAATTTTCTTTAGAAACGAGCTAAGGGATTTGTGATATAATTATGTTCATTAGAAGCCTACCAATTAGATTCTCCTAGCCATTTAGATTTATAAGCAATTATAGATCATCATTCTATGGTTTTTAGAGATATTCCTAAAGAAAATCCTCCTAATATGGATCATGATAATTCCATACAACTAGTGCCAAGGATCCAACCACCCAATATTATGCCTTAAAAGTACCCACATATGCAAAAAAAATGATATTGAAAATATTGTTTTGGATATGCTAGAGGTATGAATTGTCAGGAATAGCCAAAGTGCTTATTCCTTTCCTATAGTGATGGTCTATAAAAAGGA
Source organism: Sequoiadendron giganteum (assembly GCA_007115665.2). Classification (NCBI taxonomy): domain Eukaryota; kingdom Viridiplantae; phylum Streptophyta; class Pinopsida; order Cupressales; family Cupressaceae; genus Sequoiadendron; species Sequoiadendron giganteum. The sequence continues at coordinate 368,982,302 of CM021110.1, read as the reverse complement.
TGAAACTTTTATTATGTGCCCAAACTATAGAGTGCTCAATATGTACACAATCAAAGATAAGTTTCCTATTTCAATCATTGATGGTTTACTAGACGAATTAAATGGAGATATGTATTTTACAAAGTTGATCTTAGATCAAGTTATCACCAAATTTGAATTAATGAATAAGCTATTTCTAAGAAAATATTTAGGACTCGTGAGGGTCATTATTAGTTTTTGGTGATTTCATCTGGTCTTGATAATGCACCATCTACATTTTAAAATTTGATGAACTCCATCTTTAAGAATTTTTTGAGTAAATTTATATTAGTGTTCTTTGATGATATTTATTTATAGAAAGATATGGGAGGAACATTTACAGCATTTAGATCAAGCATTAAAATTTCTCAAATATCATCAACTCTATGTTAAGCCATCCAAGTGTGCTTTTGGTCTAAAAGAGGTGGAGTACTTGGGACACAGTTTCACATGGATTAAAAGCATATCCTAACAAAATTAAGGCTATCTTGGAATGAATTGTTCCTAAAACCATTATGAAATTAAGGTGTTTCTTGAGATTGATTGGATACTATAGAATATTTGTGAATAATTATGGTTTAATAGCAACATCCCTCATAGATTTATTAAATAAGGATTATTTTCATTGGAAAAATTTCACTAATGCAAAATTTGAGAGATTGAAGGAGGCTATGTGTAGTACTCCAATGCTTTCCACTCTAGAATTCACCGAGGATTTTATTGTGGAATTTGATGCTTTAGGAAATGGTATAGGAGTAGTTTTCATGTAGGAGGGTTGTACCATTTCTTTTGATATTCATCAACTAAAGGGTAAGAATCAATCTAAGCCTATTTATGAGAAGGAAATGCTAGCTATTCTTCATGTAATAAAATAATGGGGGCCTTATCTAATGGGTAGATGCTTCAAGGTCAAGATAGATCATGATAGCCTAAATAGTAGCAAAAATGGGTCACTAATATGTTGGGATATTACTTTGAGATTTTATATAAAAAAAAGGAAGCAAAATTTTGTGGAAAATGCATTATCTAGAAAGGATGAGGAGGAAGCTTTAGTGTGTTCCTTTTTAATATTACAAGAAAATTGGATAGTAGAAGTCAAATCAAAGTGGAAAAATGATTTTTCCACAAGTAATCTCATTCAACGATTACAAAGTGATCCTAATAATTCAAATAAGTTTTATTGGAAGGGAGATGCTTTTTGGTATAAACAACGATTTTATCTCTGCAATAATTCCACTCTCAAATAAAATATTATCACATAGCTTCATGAGTCTCCAATGGGTGGTCATTCAGGATTTTTGAAGACATCATTGAGTCAAGCAAGACTTATTTTGGGAAGAGATAAAAGGTGATGTTCAAAGATTTATGGTTGAATGTTTGGTTTATCAAATAAATAAAGAGAAGATAATTAAGACATTGTGTCTCTTGTAGCCCTTAGTTATTCCTAGAAAACATTGAGCAGACATCTCCATGGACTTCATCATAGGGCTTCCCTAATCTAAAGATAAGAATGTCATCATGACAGTAGTAGATTGCCTCACTAAATATTCACATTCCATTGTATTATCGCATCCTTTTACAACTAGAGGAAAAACATTTTTTATAGAATATACAAAAGCTACATGGTACACCTAATGTTATTGTTAGTGACCATGATCATATATTTACTAGTCAATTTTGGATAGATTTATTATATTTTTTGGTACTCAATTGTCTTATATTTATTCATACCATCCTCAATTTGATGGGTAAATTAAGGTTTTTAATAATTATTTGGAAGGATATATACATTATTTCACTTTAGATAAATAGGCTTAATGGGTGTATTAACTACCACTATAAAAATGGTGGTATAACACGTCCTTTAATATTTTATCAAAAATGTCTCCATTTATGACACTATATGGATATCAACCTCCTTCCATCACATCATCATTGAAGGTGTCACCAAGATTTTAGGAAATGGAGGACCACATGTTTCATTAATAACAAGTATTGTTAGGACTCAAGGATAATCTAGACATGGCAAAAAATTGAATGAAGCAACATGCATACCAACATTGTAGTGACATATTTTTTGAAGTTAGGGATTAAGTTTTCTTAGGATTGTATCCTTACAATAAAATATCACTCAAGCAATAGAAAATGAACAAAAATTTATCACAAAAAATTATGGTCCATACCAAATCATGCAAAATATAGGTCATGTCACTTATAATCTTGAATTTCCACCAAAAAGAAAGACATGTCCAATTTTTCATGTTTCTTGTTTGAAGAATGTAATTGGGCATAATATTCCTAATCAAAAAATATTACCAAATCTCGTTGAAGAAGCAATAATCATATTGGAACTAGATTTCCTATATGATACACACATAAAGAAGCTAAGGACTAGAAAACTCATTGAATATCTCATCTAATTAAATAATTTACTAGTTGAAGATACTACATGGGAGGATGAGGAGTTCATTCAAAAGTATTCACACTTGATTAGCATTAAGGATAATGCTTATCTAAAGAGGGGGGCATGATATACCCCTAATACTAGAGTACATAGGGTTATGAATAATCATCTTGTGATTATCTTAACTCTCAACTAATTAATATTATCATTATTAGATTGTTATTTAGTTAATTATATCAGCCTAAGGCTTATATAGGGTTATCTAAGTTAGCCTAGGTGATATCCTTGGCATAATTAAGGTATATATAGGAGGTAGTGAGTCTTATTTGTTCATAAAAATGTTAATTATGCTCTCATTGAAGATATTGAAGGTTTTCCCTCTCAAAGTGGATTATTATTCTCAACTATTATCAAGTATTTTTAACATATTTTATATTATATTCTTCTCTTGTGTAAGTTATTTCATTACATCATCATTATATCATCCTATATTTAGTTATATTTAGTCAAAGTCATACATTGTTTAAACATGTCACTCACATATTTCTTAAAAAATATGTTCTAGATGAATTTCCTCCACTCATTTGTAGTCCTTGCAATCGTAAGGAATATAAATATTTATATATCCATGTATGTATATATATATATATTGATAAAGTGGTGTAAATATAATGACATGTAAATGAATAACACATTTAGATGAATGTCTTGCCAACCACAATCCCTCCTCCTTATTTTTATTGCTAATATGGTGGTGAAATTTTTTGAGGGGGAGGTTAAATAGCTTATTGTTATTGTGTTGGAAAATGAACCAATGTCTATTGGAAAAGAAATAGAATTCCTTGATACCTAAGCATGGGTCACTATTGTGGAGCTCCTTGTTGATCCTAATCCTATGGCTAACCTTACTAATATCCTTGTTATATTGATGCAACTAAAATAATAATAATTATTGGTGTTAAGGGAGGCTATCCTAGTCTACCTAGCATCACATCTTAGGTGCCCCTAAATATTAGGGATATTAGGAGAAGTTTTGTTATGTATGGCTTCTCCAACTACTAAGGTACTCTATAGATAAGTGCACCTTTGTGACCCTTATTTTTTTAATCAAAGAATGATTTTCTTTATATATAATGACTAAGACATCTTATCCCACATAGTGGCACAATATATATTGATAGGGCTTCACAAACATACTTTAAGTAGCCAACTTAGAACCCCTCATAAACTAAGATAAAAATTGGGCTAGATCCTTGACCTCTAAGCTTGTGGCCTTATGTGATCATTCACCATACACAACCTCTTATAGGGAATCACATGTTCTAGCAATCACCCTATCACAATTATAGGAAAATTGATCGCATGCGACCCCTTCTATGAAACTTAGATAAGGTAACATGGATTCATCTACACTCTATTTTTATTGTTGGATTATATGGGCCAACTTCCCTTAGCATCAGTAATAATCTATAATTAGTATCGTGAATTAGATAGTATTAATTTCAATACACTCTAATAATTCCTTGGTCCTTAGGTATGTGTTTCATTCTCTATTATTTCATGTCTATAAGTTGTCGAGACATACATGCACTACAAGCCTCATACTACTTGACCCTCATGTTAAATACACAATCTTAACCTTATCTATTTTTATATCAAGACCTCTATAATTCTCTTATTTAATTAAAACACTAATCCATGAGAAAATGGTGAAATATATACATAACTATGTAACTATGAAACATCAATACTTTATATCATCATTAACACCAACTAAGTTTCATAACATGCTAGAATATAATTGAAATACTTGCTTTATAATAAATGATGAATAATAAGAGTTAAATCCCATATAATTCATACTCATATACTTTGGTTCAACATCGTCATATCTCATGCCAAAATGTTCCCTTGTGTGCACACCTCATTCCAAGATGCATTTTGTACATTAATGAAGAATTTTGAAAAAATGGATCACTTGGATTCACACCCTTTTTTTTGGCAAAAGGCAATAAGATTGTACATATATTAATATATAATATGAGTTTTACAATAAGAGAAAATTCGAGGATCTTAAAAGACAAATATGCTATCATAGCAATTTGGATCCACACCCTTGTTAAACCTGATTCAACAATATAGAGATACAATTGGAATGACCTCAAGGCGTGGGACCTTGTTGTTTGAGATTAAACCTCCAAATAAAGGGTTGATTCCCTACTTGAAATTTGATTTTATATGTTAATACTATGCCTATCCTATTGTAACATTCACCAATAGAAAGAGAAAAGAGAATAACTAAAATAGCATATGATGATGCACTGAATTCAATGTGAAGAAATTTTAGATCGGTTTTTCATGCACAAAATGATCTTAAAATAGCTAATATATATGTATAACACTCATAAAAAAATTGTATAGGTTAAGAAAAAGAGATAAAATAAAAAAGGAACTAATGATTCACAAGATGATTTCATATTCTTTCAATAAAACACAATGGAAAATGTATGACAACATAAAAAATAATTATTTTATTAATCATGAAGGTAAAGATACAACTGATGTAAAGATTAATACAATAGTTCTTCTTTTTAAAATCAAAGAGTATATCATGGTTCTCATTACAAAATATATTTATCTAGGTACAAGTATGTTCAAGAGAATCTAAGAAGTCTTCTTGGTGGAAAATTAAAAATAATTTCTCATTCAAAGTCTTATTCAAACCTCTTGGGTGCTAGGGAAACATTTTCATAGTTTTCCTCCTTAAAAACCCCATCAAGGTGTGGGAGAAGAGGTTGTTCTATTTCCTCAATTGAAGAATCCTAAAAATACTACTGTAAAAACTCTAATAACTAGTTCCACTTCCTTGAATAGGTGGATGATGATAAAATATTGTTGTAATGGCTCTTATTGGTCATTATTTCTCTCAAACTATCTCTTCAATGGAAATAGGAAATAAGACATGTTTCCTATGAACTTGAATTGACTTCAATTTCCTTGACGGTGTAGGATAAGAGTCTTCTTTCATTAAATTCCAAATTACATTTGAATGAGAATTTATGACCTTCAACTAACTCACTCTAACATTCTTCTTCTACATTAAAATTGTTTATCCTACTTTTAACCCCTCCAAGGTCTTCAAACACCATATCATTTTTTATCTTAGTGACTCTACTAGTCTCACAAGGATGAAAATGATGGTAGAAAAATATATAAAGTTCTATATTTTATCATGAAAGACTTGAAAAGACTTACTTATTATTCATAGTATTCTAGGAGTTTGAAATGCTTCTTGAACCAAGGATTTCAAGACCTTAAAGACTTTTTAGATGGTTCACATGCCTTCTACAAATTCCTTAACAAACCTTATAGAGTTGGTGAACTTGATTGTGCTTTATAAACCTTTTGAAACCCATACAATCCTTTAGAGGTTTCCATTACTTAGATCCTATCTAAATTCTCTTCACCTATAATTTAAAACTTCATCTAGTCACTCTAGGACCTTGTACTTGTGTCCGTCCACATGTATTATTCCTCCTCTAAATTTTTTCCAATTTCTAGGCATTACTCTACTACTTTTGTTTACAATGTCATGTGGATAAATTAAATGAGATAGGGGCCCAAGTGCTAATTTAGGACCCCTAATATTTCCATTAGCATCATTTAAAATATCACAAGTATACATATTTTTTTAGATTAAATAAGTCATTATTTGATAATTAATTAATCATCAATTAATTATTAGAGGCTTTTTTACTTTAGTTCACTTAAGCTAAACTTAAGAGTTTCTTTTTAATATTTAGTTTGATTGTTTTATTATTTTGGAATAAATTTAGTACAAGTCTCATTGTATGAGATTACAATCTTTAGTTTGATTCTTTTATTAGTTTGGACTAAATTTAGGTCAAGTCTCATTGCATGAGATTACAACACCTGTCTCTATCTTGTCAAATCTGCATGTAGGGTTTGCTTGTGCATTGATTATATAAGAAATACTCATTCATTTGTAATTTCATCCAAGTTATTTGCATCAATACAATTCTTAGGTTATTGAGCACAATCTTGCTTTCAGATCTTCTCTATTGTGATAGGTAATTGCTTGCAGGTGTTCCATGGGAGTTGTGGATTGAATCTTCAATTCTAACATATTCTACAAATCATATTCATTTATTTCACTATATGTTCCAATATTATTACTACTTTATATTTTACCAAGTCTTTCCCCATACCAAGTACTCTTTATTCCATCATTCATCCTTGTAATCCTTTCATTGGGCCTTCCCATTAATAATTTATATGAGCAAACATGATCTATAACCATAATCAATATAACTAGTTGATAGTTTATGAGTGTATATAGGTTCACCAAAAGTATCTCCTCTAGGTGGATGTTATATAGTAGATATTTTTATGGGAGCTTCAGACCACCCCTTTGATATTATGTGCATATTTATTTCCAATCTATTGGACCTATCTAATTCACAAAGGGTATCATATCCAATATTCTTATAAGTTACCTAATTTTTTTTGTTTAATTGCTATATTTTCTCCCTTACCTCTAAATATTTTGGATTTACATGGATGTCATGTCTTAGAAATTGAGATTGAATTTTAAAGGATCTAGGGGTTATAGTTCTAGAAGATGAACTTTTTATCACTTATATATGTAACCTTGCTAAGTTGTCAACTCAATAATCTAGTGAAATATGGAAACACTATAGAGCTTGTGGGTTTCCCATATTTTAGATTGAATCTCCAAAGAGAGTTTGTTCCCTTGGTATCTCACTTGAATTAACTTATGCTACAACTACTTGCTAAGGAAAATGAGATAAAATACATAAATAGAAACCTACATCCTAATGATGTGATGCACCAAAATACTTTTGAGACCTGTATTATTGCTTAGCATGCATAATTTCTTCAAATGAACAAGTTGATTCATGCACAACTCGGGTTTTGACATACTTATACATTAGTGTTTCATAGGAAAATTGAAGTTTTCTTAGTTCTAAAAGGAAAAAATCAAAGGTTTTCACAATTAGAATTTGTTCAAACCATTGGAATAACCTATAACCTACATAAAATATGTATATCTTTGCATTAAGGTGTTGAAGGAAATGAGACATACATTGAGGATTTGCATATAAATCATAGAAAATATATCAATCATTCATGTTTACACACAAAATATAGATAAGATAAGGAAAAGTACTTATTTTAAAAGGTGTTTATTAACTACTATACAATCCTAAGAATTGATTTTATTTAAATTTCCATATTGTTCATGCTAGAAATAACCTTCAAAAGTTACAATACATAGCCAAGAAAAGTTAGAACTGAGAAAAATTGTCCTTAGGCCTCCCTTTATGTTGTCCAACATCTTTCTAAACCTTAGGAACATTTTTTTTGTAAATGAATGGCATGTGTTTTCTTTAGTTGGTTGAGTCAAACCTCTTGGGCATCTAGATGAGGTGTCACTACTTTTTAGCCATCAAAATATTGATTGTAAGTGGTTGAATGAATAAATATTGTTTCTTTGACCTTACCCATCTATCAAAATCTCCTTGAATATCTCCTAGATGCTTGGAGATGTCCCAAACTAGGTCAAATTTCCTTTATATTCCCTCAATGTTGCACAGCTCACCAAATAGCCCTAGATTCTTGTAAGAAACCATAACTAGCCTCCACCTCTCTAAATTGCCATAATTTCAATTGCATGTTTTGAAATCACGTGTGGGAGATTTCGAAAGGGTTAGAAACCTCCTAGGGGTGTAGGATAACTTCAAGGGCTTGATTTTCACACGTGTCATTTATTTGTGACTCTTTTGCCTACATATTATTACTATACACTTCATCTTGACTATCATATAATGTTATTTGAAACCATTAGGACTTTTTCCTATCATTGACTTTGTAACTAGTCTCAAAAACATCTATATTTTAACCTTTCATTTAGGTCGGTCATGTTTCATAACTTTGTACACTAATAATCCTAAGCTAGATGTTTGTATTGATTATCCCTTTTCTCTAGAAATCATTGTCACTTTGACTATCTTAACAAGTTTTTGGTTGTATGTATTATTTTCATCATGCTTGATACTTATCACCACTATCACAATCTACCATTTAGAATAGAATTTCCCCTGACTTGGAGCTTAATATTTCATGTGCATAGCATTGTTATCCCTATCACATTGTCTTTGACTCTCATTTGTTGTGGTTTTATGTCTTTTGATTACTTCAAAAGGATCAAAAAACATCACATGTAGCTAATCATTAAACTTTGTTGGAACACAAAAATCTACTGAGAGGGTGGTGAATCAATAGATACTAAAACATTTAGGCTTCCTAAACTTAGTGCAAACACAATCCTCAAACCTAGATGTGCATATTAAAACATGAAAAGATATGACAAACAAAAGCACATACAAGATCAACACATAACAGCAAATATACGTGGAAAACTCAAGATGGGAAAATCACGGTGACAAAAGTTGCTTGAGTCTACTGCTCAAATCCAGTGTTACAAATAAATATTCTATTACAATATTTTAAAGGCACTAACCCTAAGCAGACACCAATACCCTATTCTAATCACCAACTCATTACAAATGAGTAAACAACCTCTACAATATTAAAAGCTCATATATGCATAAAATTGGTTATGCATAACCTAATGATGCATCAATACATTCGATACATAATTTCTGCAGCACACTTATCTTTCCCTACTCACTCTCCTTCAATTGTGGTCAGCTTCAAATATCCATTCAACACTTTTTCAAACTAACACAATAACTCACTTAAACACTTCACTCTCTAACTTTGTAACCCTCTTCCAAAAACCAATAGTTTTTATTCGTAATATGCTATATTTATAGCATTCTCTGCCTTCACCATCAAGCTATCTCAAACATATAAACCCTTGTCCAAATTCAACCTATATTTAAGTTTTTTATTAAAGCAATCCTAGGGTTTTCATGTCGTCTTATAATTTTTTTGTGCAATATAATTTTTTTGTGCAATAAATTAATGTTCAATATATGTAATTTTCTTTGCCTTAGTACCGCCATTTTCATCCAATAAACAATAAGATTTTTGTTGGATGATTGCATGGTTATCAATGCACAAATCTCCATTTTTTCATTCTTTGATTTGAATCAATTTCATCCTCTATTTTTTGACATAATAAATTGTGGCATTCACCTATTCATTGACATAAGAAATCATGCCATAGACTTAAGCAATTGCACCATCCTTCAAACTTGTATTTTATCAACATTATTCGATTTGGGTTTTGTCATCTTTTAAATCATTTTAAAACCATTGACCAAAAATAATTTTTAATCACCTTTCAAATTGCTGACCAAAATCATCACTATCATGAAATTTTCCCTTTCATGGAATCCAGACTAGTCTGGATTTCTCAAACCCTTGCTCTTCTTTCTTCATCATGAATTTTCCCTTTTTGTGGAATCCAAGGGAGTGTGGATTCACCAAAATAACTATTCTTGAGAATTCCTTGATCACATGGATTATCCAAAGTCACCACTTTTTCACTGATTCCTTGCTCATACGGATTACCTAAAATTACCATCTTCGTGAATTCCTTGCTCAAGCAGATTACCCGAAATTACCATTTTTTTGAATTCCTTGCTCATGTGGATTTTTGAAATTGACCAACACTTCACTTTTTCATGAAATATTCTAAGTCTTCACACTGACCTTCTATCAATTTTCAAGGATCTGGGAACCTGCATACACCATACTGCTTACTACCATTCGATAAGGCACAAGCCATACATCTAACTTGTGATGCCCGACAACTCTTCGAAGTTTGAAGATCCTCAATACTCCTTCCTTCAAATACAAAGGTAAGCAATATTCCCAAAGTTTGAAGGTTAAAACTCTTCAAATTTCCTAAGTCTTTTTCAACTACATTTGGTAAGAGATAATCCCAACGACTGATGCGTGATCCTCTTCAAATCTTCTAAGTATTTTTTAAGGTATTCAGTACGTGATAAGCCCAAAGCCTAAACTCTGAAACCTATTAACTTAGCACAAATTTGACTGTCTTTTACACCTCTTTGGTATGTGTGATCCTAATAAAATGTCAAGTCCTAATGTGAGATGCTAGATAAAAACTAATAATGCAACAAGAGGAAATAACAAGATAAAAGGGCACCTCAATGATTAGCCTAAGAAATAGATGACATGAAAGCAAGATAAAAAAATTGATTGTTGATTGTTATACCTTCATGTTGCTTATTCCTTGGTTGGCCCTTGATATTTGGATGTCTTGTGTGCTCCTTGGATGGAAAGCTATGTTGAATGTGCAAGATGATATGCAAGATGGATGAGGGTATGATGATTATGAGATGAGAGCTCAAATAGTAACTTGGAAAGAGTTTGGTAGCAAAAGACTTGATTTTTAAAATGAGGGAAATGAGGGGGTATTTATAGGCTAATTGGAATTCTCTAGAGAATTCAACGGTTGAGATTGATCAAACAAGATCAAGATGAAGGGCTATGGTGAGTTGAGGACTCACAAGCCCTCACATCTTGACATGTGGAATGTGAAATGTCCTAAGGTGGAGTGATGTGGAAGTGAGGTGGAAGAGAAGTACATGAGGTGGATGAAGGACAAGTACCTTTAAGGTACCTTGGGGGATGAGAAGATTTCCTCAAAAAGGAATTTTTTGTCCCCGAATGAAGATGAAAGAGATATTTGAGGAATTTTCGAATTCCTCAAAAATCTCCATGGGAAAAGGGGAAGTGGTTGGAAGAATAAATGCAAATTAAAAATTTACATTCATTGGAGAGTTTAATGGGTAAAAGAAGGTCTCCAAAAAGTTGGAGATTTGTCACATGTGGGTGATGTGACAAGTCCAAGGTTCTAGAAGTCCTTGGCACATATAAAGTGACAAGTCAAGCCTTCTAGACCCTTGCATGGGGATGGGGAAGACCTTGGGAAGACAAAAGTGAATTAAAAATTCACATGGGGAAGAGAGGAGTCTTGGACAAATAAATGTGAATTAAAAATTCACATGGGAAAGAGAATCCAAACTAAAAATGGTAAGTGGGAAGGTTGACCAGGAAAGGTAAGCTAATTATGGCTAATGATTCTGATTAAGGTTGTGCAAACACAGGATTAAGATCATTAATGAGAGATTAGAGGCAAGTGGGAGATTATGGAGGATGTGACACTTAATCAAGATTAAGTGGTGCAAATCCTAATCACAGATTAATTAATTTAATCTGGATTAAAAGAAGGTTATGGAGAATGTGACAAGGAGAGAGAAAAAGGGGAATTAAAAATTGATTTTAATCCAAATGGGTTAAAATACTAAATTAAATAATTTGTCATATTTATTTAATTTAGAGAAGAAAAAGGATAAGGTAAAGTATTTAATTTATTTAATTACATACTTCAGGAACCTTAGGCAGAAAATAAAATAATAATTAAATAAATTATTTAATCACTATTAATGATATAGATGGATAGAGTAGACGATTTTGATCATATGGAAGTGATCAAATTTGGATCTCTACATTTTGCCCCTCTTCGAAGTACTGTTAGAATAATCGTGCTTCAAAGAAAAGAAAGTGTAGATGACTCCATAGAGGAAGTAACCGGAAGATGATGCCTCAACGTGGAGAGGAGGATCTGAGCTATCCAATAGTGGGGAATGGATGAAGATACCCCAATCTTGGAATGGATTGACTATGGCAGGTAAAATTGGTAAATGTGAAGGGTATGCCCCCTCGAGAGGGTGACGAGGGAAAGATAAGGGTCTCGGGCAACATCTCAATAGGAAGAAACTGATGGTATGGTTGGAAAGAGAGCGAAAAATTAGGCAAGTTTTCCTTTTGAACGAAGTTAATCGGAGAAACGGGGTGCAAATGGCGGCCCCGGGAAGTAAAGGGATTAATCAGAGGAATAAAAAGGTAAATAAAAGGTAAAAATACCTCTTAAGAGAGTGAAAGTGAATATAAGGTAATTTTGAAAATTACCTCACCCCATTTGCACTATAGCAGTTGAGAGAAGAGGAGAGAGAGCAAGCAGATGAGGAGTGAACATGTCGGGAGATAATGACACTAAGATCGTCCACTGGATAGATGAGGTTCATGGTCCTACAGACAATAGGGTGGGCCCCACCAGGTAGACAACAAAACCCCCTATGCATTATTTTTGAAATTTTAACACATTTTTAGGTGTTTTATCAAAAAAGTAAAACATGGGTTTTGTGGGAAAGAGAAAATTAAGAAATGGGTAGGAAACAAAAATTTGAAATTTGAAAAAAAATGAAAATTTCTGGAAAAAAATATTTTTTTTCGTCCGGGGGCGAATACGCCCCTTGCCGAATGGATGCGCCCCGAGGTGGGGCGGATCTGCCTCGCTACAAGGGTGGGTCTGCCTCAGGGTTGGGCGGGTCCACCCCGCTACATGGGTGGGTCCGCCCCGAGGCGAGGCGGACATGTGCCACCACGTTCGGTGGCGGCACCACCCGTGGCCAGCGGGGCCGTCGCTGCACCACCCCGGCCAAGGGTGGGTCCGCCCTACTATGGGGGTAGGTCTGCCCCATTGTAGAGGCGGGTTTGCCTTGGGTGGGGCAGACATGCGTCGCCGCGCCCAGCCGTGGCTACAACGCCTTGGCTAGCCGAGGGCGGGTCCGCCCTGCTGCGGGGGCGAGACCACCCCGGCCGGGGGTGAGTCTGCCCCACTACAAGGGTGGGTCTGCCCAAGCCGAGGGCGGGTCCACCTCGTAGTCGGGAGGATGGGGGGAAGGGGAAAAAAGAGAAAGAAGAAGAGAGAAAGAGAGAAGAAGAGAGAGAAAGAAAAGGAAAAAAAAAAGTTGGGGGAGTAGGAAGAAGAATTTGATGAAGAATTTTGACGAAAAAAAAGTTGGGGGAGTAGGAAGAAGAATTTGATGAAGAATTTTGACGAGGGCGATGAAATTTTGGCAGGATTTTGGTAGATTACGGACCCACGAGCGGAGACCGAAGGCACTGGTGGCGATGATTGAGGCGATGATCGGGGCGGATCACGTAGCTCTGGAACAGGCGGGGTTACTGCACTTAGTGCATTTTCCTGAGATGGGGGCACATCGGGCGATGTTGACAGCCTTGATAGAGAAATGGAGCTTGGCCACATCGATGTTTCATTTTCCAACAGAAGAGATGATAGTGACATTGGAGGATGTGTGGCAGATCTTGAGGTTACTGATAGTGGGGCAGTTAGTGAGTGAGGAGGTGTCGAGAGGGGCGCAGTTAGATGAGACCATTTTGGTGTTATTTGGGTGGAATCACTTGCCGATACAGAGGGGGCAGTTGGATGTAGACAGATGCCTATCCCTGGGGGTGCCAACATTACCACTTTTTATGTGTTGTCTGATCAGCGGGATTCTATTGCCGGACTAGAGTAAGCAATTCTGCAGCCTATAGTATATGGAGGTGATTCGACATATTGTCGAGTGGCGGGAGAGGTAGTTTTCTTGGGGGTCATGTGTATTGGCCTAGTTATATCGGGACATGCACGTGATCTATTATCGAGGGATGCAGAGTGTGACGCAGAGGATGCTATTGCAGGTGTGGGGGTGGGAGCACATCGCAGTGATGAGACCCATAGTGATCAAAAGAGGAGACTTAGATGATAGAGAGCCAGTGGCTTGGTAGTTCGGGGTAGCCAGGGGCTGCATCTTACGGTATGAGACGCAGGGAAAGATGGATAACTGGAGGAGAGTGTTTAATGAGTTATAGGAGAAGCACATTGTATGGCGGCCATACATGTATTGGTAGTTTGGAGGATGGAGGACAGAGGAGGAGAGACATCGAGGATTCTTTAGATGTAGATGTTTCTTGATTGGGAGCCCGGGGCACATAGTGGAGATGCATCATCCAGACAAAGTGATGTGGTAGTTTGGACTCATGCAGGACATTCTAGGAGCACCAACTATGTTTCGTCGGCTTACTAGAGAGGTACCTTGAGGGGCGAGGTTGTTAGCGAGAGGCGTGAGGGAGACATGGGTGCCCTATCTAGGGAGGTGGGAGGGGCCAGAGGATGTTGGAGTGACAGATCAGTATGATCGGTGGTTTTGCAACCACCGATGGGAGAGGGTTACATTGGAGGTTCCTGCACTGGGAGTCGCGAAGGGGGGGCTAGAGGATGAGTAGGAGGAGCCAGAGTAGGGTGGACATGAGTATGAGGGAGATGAGGATGAGGGATAGGAGGATGAGGGTGGTGCTAGAGATCAGTCGGCGAGGAGGGGGAAGGTCAAGAGGAGGCGACCTCCAAGGATGGCAAGGAGGGCGAGGAGACATGGGAGAGAGGAGATGGAGGTAGGAAGGGTAGGTGTTGAGGGAGAGGAGATAGAGGCAGGAGGGGCAGGTGGTGGGGGAGAGGAGAGGAGATGGAGGTAGGAAGGGTAGGTGTTGACAGAGAGGAGATAGAGGCAGGAGGGGCAGGTGGTGGGGGAGAGGAGAGAGAGGTGGTGAGTGTGGGGAGTGAGCCGAAGGTGGAGATGCTTCGGGTGGTGGAGGGAGGGTAGCTTAGAAAGGGATTGGTGGTAGAGTACGATGGAGGCATGTGCAGGTTAGAGCTGAGTAGGAGGAGGTGAGAGCTCCAGATCTATGGGAGGAGGCGCGAGCCATAGATCTGCAGGGGGAGGTGAGGGCCAGATATCCTCAAGAGGAAGTAGAGAGGGTGAAATATGTCAGAGGATGGCCCGGGGGGATGCTTGAGAGCAGTCGCCAGAGGAGGGTCCAGCCAGCAGAGCAGGAGCCAAAGGGGGAGAGGCAGCCGGGAGGGGAATTGCGGAGATTGATGAGGGTGGGTAGGAGAGGATAGTCATGGAGGATTGACAGTAGAGTACAGCGGAGGCAGGTGCAGGTTAGAGCCGAGCAAGAGGGGGTGAGAGCTCTAGATCCGTAGGAGGAGGCGAGAGCCATAGATCCACAGGGGGAGGTGAGGGCCAGAGATCCTTAGGAGGGAGTAGAGAGGGTGATAGATGTCATAGGACAACCCTGGGGGATGGCTGAGAGCAGTCAATAGAGGAGGGTCCAGCCAGCAGAGCAGGAGCCAGAGGGGTAGAGGCAGCCAGGAGGGGAGCTACAGAGACTGATGAGGGTGGGGAGGAGAGGACAGCTGCGGAGGATTCGGTTGATGAGCTGAGCTGAGTAGGTGCAGGAGGGGACCGAGGGGGAGGCGATAGACCTAGATGTATAGGTGGTGGAGCCTCTAGCAGTAGTACCAGTAGGTACGGTTGATGATCCAATGGTGTTACTGAGAGTGGCCCAGGCAAGGGTACAGGTGTTAGAGGAGGAGGTGAGGAGGGCTAAGGCTGAGGTGCAGTGAGTGAGGGAATCAGAGTTGATTGAGTTTGAGCATGTTGTGAGCCAGCTGATGACAGATATACAGGTGGTGGAGAGAGAGAGGTATGAGATGTGAGTAGGGATGGAGAGGGTACAAGGGGAGATGGCTCGGGTGACATGGGACCGAGACAGGCTAGAGGTAGCGATGACAGTGGCTTAGATGCTAGGTCAGCTAGAGCTAGCAAAAGGAGGGGAGGTGAAGACACTGAGAGGTCAAGTGGCAGGACTTCTGGATGAGAGGATAGCACTGCAGGTGAGGGTATCCATAGTAGAGGCATCTATAGAGGAGATGAGGGTGAGACTCGAGGCCACAGAGGTCAAACTAGAGATAGTGCAACGGGAGAGAGAGAGAGTGCACAGGGACAGGTGCAAGCACTACAGGGGGAGAGGGACAATGTACAAGTATAGACATAGGTATTACAAGGGGAGAGGGATAGTAGATTGAGACAGGTCCAGATCCTACAGTTCCAGAGAGACGCAATAGTGGGTCGGGCGGAGAATGCCAAGAGGGACATAGCACAGAGGCAGGCATGCCAAGGGCAAGGTGATGGGACAGAGCTAGAGACTATGTGGGCAGAGAGGGAGAGGGCCACAGAGCAGATATGCCTACTGACAGTGGTATAGGAGGCGTGGGAGTAGGAGCGGCATGCCATTAGCAGAGAGCAAGATAGGTACAGGCATGATCGAAATGACGCTCGGTTCTAGGTTGGGCAGAGAGATGAGTACATGCACGAGGCGGTGTACTGGAGGGGTGCATATGAGAAGGTAGTGTCAGATCCAGCACAGTGTACAACACAGTATGTTAGGCAAATACCACAGATGTCAGCACTGTCCTAGTCTTTAGGGACACAAACCAGGGGGTACAGTGATTTTCAGCCAACTCCTTCGCGATTCAGGACTCCAAGGCGTGAGTCTCAGGGGACTCCAACACATAGAGGACTAGTACTTGAGTCTCCTCAGAGGTTAGGTGTGGGCAACTCAGGATAGGCAAAGGACATGTGATAGGATATAGATGCTTTTGACAGGTAACGGATGGTGGTGTAGCACATATTTTTAGATGATGCACATTATTTTGAGCATGATATGGAGGTGATTATGTGGTGACTATATTTTGGATATGGACATTGTATTATTTTGATGATGATATGTGATGGTCCCTATGCATATGGTGTTACATTGATGTTCTTATGATAGCTGATGTATGTTATACATATGTATATGATGTTTTTGTGTTGATATGGATGTTGTGTTATGATGTTAATTATTTACTTATGCATGTGTGGATGATGTGATTATGGATAATGTTAATGATTTATGAATGGTAATGCAATTGATGCATAGGTTTATATGGAAATGTATGGATGAATGATCATAATGAAGTGAATGAACCTACATGAATTAATGCAATATGGATAAATGAATTTAATGTATGGATGCAAGTGGATAAATAAATGGATGTAAATGGATAAATGAACTTAATGAATTGATGCAAATATGGATAAATGAATGGATGAACCTAATGAATTGATGTAATATGAACTTAATGAATTGATGCAAATGGATAAATGAATGGATGTAAATGGGTAAATGAACTTAATGAATGATGAACCTAATGAATTGATGTAATATGAACTTAATGAATTGATGCAAATGGATAAATGAATGGATGTAAATGGATAAATGAATGGATGTAAATGGGTAAATGAACCTAATGAATTAATGCAATATGGATAAATGGATGGATAAATGAATGGATGTAAATGGATAAATGAACCTAATGAATTGATGCAATATGGGTAAATGAACTTAATCATTGTAGACATAAGTATCAATGGGTAGGTGATAGGCATAGGGTGTGCATAGCATAGTACCTGTCAAAGACCGTAAGGATCCTGAGAAGAAAAGTTAGTAAGAGGGAATGAGAGTTTGCACAACCAAAATCATGAATCATAGATGTAGGAGCAAGATAGGATGAAGGGGGAATATGCAATGAGATGAAATGCAACATGAATGCAATTTTCCATCCTTTAGAGCATTGATTTTTGCTATAGCATAAGACATCGGGCATCAGGGTATGTAAACCAAGATGGATTAATGTCTAATGAATAAAACAAACATGACAAACAAGAAGGCTATCCCAATACCCCAAAGTCACGATGACTTTGGTCGGGTCAGTTATTGGGATAACCACAAGCACAAAGGGATGCCCCCACACAATGCAGGATCTGAGAGGAATCCTGGTGGGTACTATGTGGAGCATCCCAGCAGACAGCAACAGTAAAACAGTCAAGAGATATCCCTATGTTAACTAGGCAAAACACACCACAATATGAAGGATCATGGCAATTTTGACTAATGATTATAGGGAGCTCAAATGATAAACAAAATCCAAAAGTACCAAAAGATCGTAATCAATTACAAGAATCCTTTGCCATAAGATCCCAAGGATGGATGGGGTTGATGTGGTCTATTAGGAAGGATGCATCCTGTTAAGACCGATGATGGATACTAAGCTAAAGTGACCTAGATGACACAGGATAATTGCCATTGGGTAGATTTCTTGATACGAGAAGATCTTGTTTGTGAAGAATCAACGATGATAGGGACATACTTGACAATAAAACAACAAGAGGACAAGGCACAACCTAAATACCTAGGGGCTCGAGGGTTGATCAAAGATCAACCTTGCCTACATGAAAGCGCAGAGCCCTCGTAGTTCAGGAAAAGACTATGATAAAAGAGCGAAAAGTGGACTGATGGAAACCGATGGATGACCAAGACAAACACAAGCCCCGGGGGAAAATCAAAAGATCAACCTTGCCTATGTGCAAGTGTAGGGGCAACATAATTTGGACATGAAAAAAGATCGAGGATGGACAAGATCGGAAAGTGGACCATGAGGATAGATGATGAAGGACAAAATGCCTCGGGGGCCAATCAAAAGATGAGCCTTGCCTACGTGCAAGCACAAAGGCGTCGTAGTTCAAGTGGAGATAATGATAAAAGAGGAAAGAGGGTGATGATGATAGATGATGGAGGACAATGATCAGATGGAATGACCACAAAAGAAGACAAAGAAAAGCCCCGGGGGCAGATCAAAAGATCAACCTTGCCTATGTGCAAGCGCAGGGGCGATGTAGTTCACATAGAGACACGATGAAACCTAGATGGAGACGGACACGAAGACTGAGCCTAGATGAAGACAAACACAACAATGAGCTGACACAAGCTCAGATTAGGATAATAAGCTCAGGATGTTAGATAGCGAATGATGGTCATCCAATGCTCAACCAAAATATACCAAGCGATGGGGTGATGCAAGCGGATGGGAGGATATGGGGATTGAGGAATTGGTGAATAAGCCATAAAGTAACCAGGACGCAAGGTAGATAATGATTAAGCTGTATACAAGAGGCACCTATTTCCAGGTTCTCACCAATCATATGTATCCAAGGCACCACGCAGGGGTGGTTTTCACCATAGGACAAATTAACTTTTTTTACTATTTTTTGATTTTTTGATTTTTTTGTATTTTTGACTTTTACCAGGAAGGATACCCCAGCTGACCTAAGTGTAGAATTTATTTAGGTGCATGATGTTGATGGGTTCATCCAAGGGCTTTCCTTTAGGGGTGGAGAGCCTATAGGCACCAGAACCATACTTCGTGGTGATGACATAAGGGCCCAACCAGTTTGCTTCAAACTTACCCTTTTTCTTTCGATCTTGTTGATTTCGTTGATTCTCTTTTAGGACCAAATCACCAACATTGAATTGGCAAGGGAAGACTTTCTTATTGTAGCTCCTTTTGAGTCAATGTTGATAGGCTTGTAGATGGTTATAAGCCTTGACCCATTTTTCATCCAACAATTCTAATTGTGCCAAGCGTGCCACTCGGGTGTCTTCGTCAATGATGATATTTTTGAGGGAGATTTGGAGTGAGGGGATTTCAACTTTGATTGGCAAGATGGCTTCAATTCTATAGACAATAGAATATGGAGTAGCGTCGGTAGGGGTGCGGATGGATGTATGGTATGCCCAAAGAGCGAGATGGATATGGAGGTGCCAATCGCGGCCAATGCTATTGACCATCTTCTTAATGATTTTGATCAATGTTTTGTTTGTTTCTTCTACCTATCCATTACCTTGGGGGTAATAGGGAGTGGACCAACGATGTTGGATATGATACGTGTCACAAAGGATCTTCATACACTTATTTTTGAATGGCTTTCCATTGTCGGTGATGATGGTGGAGGGGATACCATACCTACAGCGGATATGGTAGAGGATGAACTTAGAGATTTGAACACCAGTGATTTGAGTGAGTGGTATGGCTTCCACCCACTTGGTGAAGTATTCAGTGGCTGTGATGATAAAGGTGTGACCATCAGAAGATGGAGGGTCAATCTTGCCAATCAAATCAAAAGCCCATTGTGAAAATGGCCAAGGTGTTGTGATAGGTTGTAGCTCTTGTGCTAGAGCGTGAATTAGATCTACATGTTGTTGACACGGAAGACACCTTTTGACATACTCACAAGCATCCTATTCCATTGTGGGCCAATAATATCCTGCTCTGAGAATCCGTTTGGCTAGGGCCATACCATTAGAATTGGCCCCACAAATACTGCTATGTACTTCTGTTAATGTCATGTGGGCTTCAGTTTCGTCTAAACAATGGAGGAGAGTTCCATCATATCCACGTCAATAAAGTGTATCACCGATGATGATGTAACAGGCAGTGCGTTGGATAAATGATTTACATTGGTTTCGCATGAGGTCAGGCGGGAGGGTGTTGTCATGAATATAGGTGTAAATGTCATGGTACTGAGGGGATTCAAGACCTACAATAGCACACACCATGTCACTCTCAAGGATATCGTACGCTGGGATTAGAAGTTGCTCGACGAGGAACTGACAATTTGTGCAATCTTTTGGCATGTCGAGGAGAGAACCAATGGTAGCCATAGCATCCACTGCCTTATTCTGGAGTCTCGGGATCTGCTCAAATCGGATGGAGGTGAAATATTTTTTGAAGTTGTCCACCATTCATTTGTATGGTAACAACTTTTCATCTTTTGTTAGGAACTCATCGTTGACCTGTTTTATGACCAACTGGGAGTCACCAAAAACTTGCAGATGAGTGATGTGCCATTGGACTGTAATTCTGAGGCCTATGAGAAGGGCTTCATATTTAGAGATGTTGTTTGTGCAGGGAAAAGCTAGTCTGAATGATTTTGGTATGTAATCACCTTGGGGGGTGATAAGCAAGACTCCTGCCCCTAATCCATTATGAGTGTGTGATCCATCAAATTACAGTGTCCAAGTGGTGGCTTCTGAGACTGCAAATACTCCTTCATCTGGAAATTCAATTTCTATGGGATAGGCGTCCACTAATGGGGCATCTACCAATTGATCTGCTATTACTTGTCCTTTAATGTATTTTCTATCCACATATTCTATATCAAACTCACTGAGGAGCATGATCCATTTAGCCATTCGACCAGTCAGGGTTGTCTTGGATAAGAGGTACTTGAGGGGGTCGACTTTGGATATCAATTTTATAGGATGGCTAAGCATATAGTGGCATAGCTTTTGTGTGTTGAAGACCACAATGAGACATGCCTTTTCCATTGGTGAATAATTGAGTTCATAACCGTCCAGTGTTCGATTAATGTAACATATCGCCCATTCCTTTGAGGAGTCATCATGCTATGCCAATTATGCCCCCAATGCAATTGATGTGGTAGATATGTACAACAAGAGGGGTTTTCCAGGGATAGGTGGCATCAAGATCAGTGGGTGGGCCAAGTATCCTTTGATCATGTCAAAACCCAACTGACACTGTTGATTCCACTTGAAGCTGGTGTCTTTCTTGAGAAGGTGGGTGAATGACTGACATTTATCCGCAAGTTGGGCTATAAACTGATGGATGGATTGTAGCTTCCCTTGGAGGCTCCTTAATTGTTTCAGGTTTCTCAGTGGAGGCATATCCATGATAGCTTTCACCTTAGCTGGGTCAACCTCGATGCCTCTTCAGGAAACTATGAAGCCCAACAATTTCCCTGATGTGACACTAAACACACATTTTTTTGGATTCAGTCAAAGCTTGTACTGTTCTAAGCGCTCGAAGATCCTTTTCAGAATGGCAGGGTGCTGTTCTTTGGTTCCAAATTTTTCCAGTAGGTCGTCAACATAATCTTCCATGATGATGTGGATGAGATCATGGAATATAACTGTCATTGCCCATTGATATGTTGCCCCCGCATTTTTGAGACCAAAGGGCATGACATTGTAACAAAAAGTACCCTAAGGTGTTATAAAAGCAGTTTTGTGTTGATCTTCAGGGGAAATCCGGATCTGATTGTAGCCAGAGAAGCCATCCATGAGGGATAGCATCTCGTGTCCCGCAGTAATCTCGACCAACATGTCAATGTTAGGCAATGGAAAGTCATCTTTTGGGAAAGCTTTGTTAAGATCCTGAAAATCTGTACAAATTTTGATGTCTCCATTAGGTTTAGCAACAGGTACTATATTGGAAATCCAATCAGAATAATCAATGGGCCTGATAAAGCCAGCATCGAGTAACTTTTCCAATTCTTTCTTAACTAATAGTGCCACCTGCAGGTGCATCTTTCGGAGCTTCTACTTGACAAGTTTGGCATCTGAACGAACATCTAAATTATGTACAACAAGGTTAGGATCCAGACCAGGCATATCAGAATAAGCCCATGTAAAGTTTATAACCCCTTCTTGAATAATATGGACAATGGTGCGATATTCTTCTTCAGATAAAGACTTGGCCACATAGGTGATCCTTGGAGTTTCTTCTATCCCTAAATTCACCTCTTGTGTTTCTTCAATGAGAATTGAAGATTGCTCAGATAGTTGCATTCTTATAAGGGGAAGATGAACATCCCCATCTTCCAGTGCCGTATTAAGGTTTTCACTGTTAGATACATCTTTTGTTTTTACTTTTTCATAGTCAAAAAGCACCTCAGTGAGGTTTTCACTTGATGACCCATTTTTCTTTTGTTTCTTTTTGTTTTTGCGATTAGGGCGTTCATCTTCCCCCAATCCCATTAGATGTATGTTGGTATCCTTTGAGGGGAATGTGCTGATAGGTGAATTACCTTGTAGGTCATGATTGATAAGCTCAGGATGTTTAAGGGATAAAGTTATGGTACAAACAGATAAGCATTCAAACATGGCGGGGAGGTCAATGTGATTCAAATCATCATACGCATGTATGATGGACTCTTGGACTCTGGTATGTCTTCGAGGGAACCATTATCAATACTAACATTTTTAGAAGTGCTAAAGGATGTTGCAGGACCCTTCTATTTGGTATCATAACCCAAGCCCAAATTTCTTGGTCGGATGGTAGTTGCTTCAATGGGCAAACGTTTTTCTTGTTCTTCTGCACCAAGGCCTCTGCCTTGGTAATGACACTTTTCAATGAACTTGGAGGCACGTGGATAGACATCTTGAAAGTATTCTATAAGAGGATGTGGTGGCTCAGGTTCCTCTTGATAAACCCATTGACTGATATCTTCATCCATTTGATCCTGGAGGGATCCCAAATCATTGAATGTTGTTGACCCCATGTTCTTGGAAGTGAGGGTAAGTGTCTTTTCTTCCACTTTTGGTAGCGACAGAATTGGTTGTCCATATATGCAGGGCAAAGGTGGCATGGTTGCCACATTGAGTGTGGTATGCATTACATATACGCCACATCCCCTATCTATGATTTGGACCTTGGTGACAGTGGAAGCAGGTGTAGATGATGGTGGGGATGAAGTGTTTAGTGTATTGGTGGATGAGACAGGATCAGATGTTGGGGATGCCCCCATTTTGACTCCTGGACAATAATGGGAATGTGGAAAAGAAGCTTCAAAGGCATGACAATATTCAAAAGGCTGAGGGTCGGCTTGTATGGTGACTTCCATTCCTTGAAATGGGAACTTTAAGCATTGGTGATAGGTGGATAGGACAGCTTGCATAGAATGAATCCATGGACAGCCAAGAAGGATGTTGTATCGAAGTTCAAGGTCCAAAACATGACACATAGTGTATTGTACAATGGGGCCCACTTGAATAGGGAGGAAAATAACTCCTTCAGAATCTCGTTCTGCATTATCATATGCCTTGATGGTGATAACTTGTTTTCTGAGATTAGCCTGGGTGTATCCAACCTGTTGTATGAATTTTAATGTACAAAGATTTAGGGCTGAACCATTATCTACCAGTACCCTTTTTATTTTTTGACAATTGACACCGACTTCAAGATGGAGGGGGCGGTTGTGGGTTGAATCAAGATGTGGCATGTCCTTTTGGCTAAAGGCTAACTAATAGGTTGATGAGAGATTTCCTACCAATGCTTGAAATTGGGTAGGGTCAATATTATCAGGCACTTGTGTGCTTTGAAAAGCCTTAGTTAAGATATCTTGATGTACAGGAGATGACTTAAGCAGATCAAAAATGGATATTTGGGTTGTAGTCTTACCTAGATGGTCTAGGATGTTATATTGGGAATTGGCGGGTGGTCGTTTGGTAGATGGAGGTGCTGTTGGGACTGTGATGCAGGTTCGCCGAGTGGTAACAACACATTGTGGATCTTTTCCTTTAACATGTATCATGGATACACATGGCTCCACTTGTTCTACGTATGAAACCACACCTTGATAATTGTATGGCACATTTTTGTAGCTGATGTTATTGGTACTATTATTTTGCTCGTTATTATTGCTAGGTCCAGGATTTGAGTAGGATGTACTAGGACCCTAATTATGGTTAGGAAAGGAATTTTGATATATTTGTAGTTGAGCATTGGACGAAGATGTTGTGTTAGAATCTACATGGTTTTCACCTCGATCGATGAGGCCTTGAATGTAGGTTTTTAGGCCTTGAAATTTATCTAAGGTATGCCCTTTAATCTTGTGAAATTCACAATATTCGTTGTCTTTAAACCAAGCAGGCTTGGATTTAGATGTATCAAGGGGTTTGGTGACAAGATATGTGATAGGATAATTAGCTTGAAGTAGCTTTTTAAACACCACACTAAAGGGTTCACCCAACTGAGTGAATTGTCGCTTGTTTCCCCCTTGGTTGTTTTGATTAGATTGTGGTCGTGGTGCCCCTTGGGGGACGGATATGGCATTTTGGACTGACGATTGTTGTTGAGGAGGGTATCTTTGTGTGGTGGTGGCCACTGGAACATATTTGGTATCAGTGACACCATCATTGATAGAATTTTTATTTCTATTCCAATAACGAGGTTTATCCCCAAAGGATTTCTCTCTATCAGAATTGAAATTTTTGACTTACCCTTTTGCAACAAGGGCTTGTTCTAAGATTGGGCCCTTCTCCACAAGTCCTGCAAAGGTGGTGATACAATGGAGTTGGAAATTGTGAGCCATATCCGGGTGGGAGTTTTCGATAAATAGCGTGACCATGTCTTTTTCGGTTGGTGAGGATTTCATCCTGCTAGCCAATGCACGCCATCTTTGCAAGTAGCTTGCAAAGGTCTCTCCATCACGTTGTTTTTCTTTGAGGAGATCATGTGTGTCAATATCTTTCTCTAGATTAAAAGAGAAGTGAGAGACAAAATGTTTGGATAATTGTGCGAAGGTTTTGATAGATCCCTTTTCAAGACCCATAAACTAGTTGAGGGCAACCCCTTGTAGACTTTTAGGGAAAAGTTGGATAAGATAGTTATCATTATGCATGACCTCTTGGTAATGAACGTAAAATTCTTGAAGGTGAGATTTAGGATCCTTGGTTCCTTTGTATTTATCGAATTTGGGTATCTCAAAATGTTTGGGAAAAGGAATCAAGGAGATGGAGGGATCAAAAGGATAAGGACATATGTCCTCAAACTTGAATGATTGTTTACCCACTCCAGCTTGCAGGTCCTTTAATGCTACTTTTACTTCTTCCAAGTCCTTATTGACAGGAGTCGTGGGAGTCAAAGTGGATTGATTGTACGGATAATATTTTGGATATGATGAGGATGGACCTACCATTTTTGGATCACAAATGGGTTGAGTTGGATATGAATACATTGGTTGATTGTAGGTGGATTGATAGTTGGATGATTGATTGTGTTGAGTGGGAGCCACTTGTTGTTGATAGTAGGAAAAAAGAGTGGGGTCTTGTTGTTGCATAGTATTTTGGTAATACGTAGAGGTAGGGCCTCTTTGTTGATGTGATGATGGTTGTTGGTACTAAGAAGTGTAAGGTGCCCCCTGTTACTGAGTTTTTTGTTGTTGAAAGTAGGGCGGATAGGATTGGTATTGTTGTGCAATGGTGGGTTGTTTCATGGCATATGGGTATGGATTCGATGTTTGTTGGTGGGGATGATATTGAGGTTGTGAAAGATTGGTATAAGGCGGTGGCTGGGTATGCATTTGGCTTTGCAGATTCTAATGAGGATTCATGTGGGATGGAATAGTGTATGTGCTTGTGGGATGATAGAGGTACTTAGTAAGTGGATTATGATGTGTTTGTGTAGGGATATGCACAAGTTGTTGTGGAGGTCATTATTGTTGTTGATGAGGTGGGTGAGATAAGATATGTTTTTGTCGTTGAGATGGGTGAGATGGGATGTGTTGTTGTTGAGATGTGTGAGATGGGATGTGCTGTTGTTGTTGAGATGGGGGAGGTGAGATGTGTTGTTATTGTTGAGATGTATGCTGCACCACTTGATGTGATGGTTGTGTGAGAACCAAAGTGTGTTGCAGATGTTGTGGATTCAAGTGTTGAGATGAAGCTATAATAGTAGCAACATGTGTCGGTGTTGGTAGTGTGGTGGATTGGTGTGGATTATTTGGATGTTGTTGAAATACAAGAGGTAGCACATTGGTAAGTGGAGGTGTGCCCCCAATATTAGAATATGGGGGAGGAAGCAGTGGAGCAGATGGAATGTATGGCGGCATGCCATAGATATGGGGATCATTAGGATCGGGTGGTGGAATAGTAGATGTTGTGGTTGGAAGACGAGGATATTCTTAGAATTGATGGATGACAGCATTTCCAAGTTCGGGGTGGTACCAATTTTCAGTGGGTGCACCTTCAAGAACGTAGGAATTTTCTGGAACATTTTGTGAGGTTTGTGAGTCAACAAATGGGGGAAGGGCATATTGTGATGTATTGAAATTGGATGGTGGTTTGACTCCCTTCATGAGTAAGGTGGCAAGGATCTTATCCCCATGTTCATTTAGGAGATGATCTGTCATTTGGACATTGGCAGGATTACTGAGATATTCATCAACAGTGACTTCAGGTTGATTGACCATGTTTTCATCACTAGGTGGTGTGATATTTTGGATGTCGGTGTTTGATTGAGATGAGACGCCATTATGGGGATTGTGTGGAATGTTATAAGGATCTTGAGGGACATTTGGTTGGGAACCCTAAGTTTGCTGGTCTGCCATTTTCTTTTTTGTTTCCAAATGGGTTTGAACGGGCATGAACGTGCAAAACAACTAGGTGATTTCAAGATGCAATCTCTAAAGGATGATCTAGGTGATGATTTGGATTGATTGATTTAGATTGGATGGTGGATCAATTGATAATGTATCAATTTGATAATTTGGATTGGGATTGGATTGATTGGATGATGAGATTTTGATTGGATTGGATGATGGATCAATTGATGATGTATCAATTTGATGATTGGATTGAGGATTGGATTGTTTGGATCAAATGATGATGTATCAATTTGATGATTGGATTAAGGATTGGATTTGTTTGAATCAAATGATGATGTATCAATTTGATGATTGAATGATGATTGGATTGTTTGGATCAATTGATGATGTATCAATTTGATAATTGGATTGAGGATTGGATTTGATTGGATCAATTGATGATGTATCAATTGGATGATTTGGATGAGCATTGGTTGATGGAGGGGATCCTAAAACTTGATTTGGAAATCACCCTAAGTGACTTATGATGTTGGTTGAGCGGATTAAATCAATGATCACAGTGTCGAATCCGCCTTGAGATGGAAGGGGATTGATTTGGGCCAATGATGTTGACTTACAACACAAATCCTCCTCAAGATAGAAGTGGATTGATTAGGTTGAAGACAAGGATTGATATGTAAGATAGTGATCAAACTTAACGCCTTGGTCAATTGGGGAGATAACTCCTAAAACAAGGTTTAAGGGATTTTTTGTTGAGAGATGATGATGAATGCAAATGGAAGATGTGTTGTTGGAAATGTTTAGGTCACACGATAAGATGGGTATCCCAAATGGTGGAATGATCAATGTGAATGTGGTAAATGGACATTTTAGCAAGGTAAAATGGAGGTTTAGAATGGTCAAATGAATGTTTGGATTGGTTAGATGAGTGTTTAGGATGATCAAATGGTCAAATGGAGACTTTGGGGGTTTAAACAGAGGTTTAGAATGGTCAAATGGATGAAATAGTCCGTTCAGAAGGGCGTATCCGCACTTTTGCAGTAAAACTATTAGAAATGCCAGAACAGGGGGGCATATCTGCACTTCTACAGTAAAAAGATTGGCAGAAACGTTGGAACAGGGGGACGAATCCGCACTTCTGCAGTAAAAAGACTAGCAGAAATGTCAGAATAGGGGGGCGAATCCGCACTTCTACGAAAAAATAGTGACTTGGTTTGAAAATGAGGAATTATAGCAAAGACTTGGGATGACTCAATGAAGGTTTAACTTATCAAAATTTACTGGTTTTTCACAGAAAGACACTTTGAACAAGCACAATCCTATGATTAGTATTAAGGGGTATGGTCGGAAAAGGTCTTACTCTAGGATGAACAAGGTTTCTAGGGAGTCCTCGATATACATTCGGTACGTGAGGCACAATAATGAACACCAGTCCATCACAAGCATGATTTGGGAACCCCAGCGAGATACTGAAAGGCTCGGACCAACTCTTCACATCTATCTAGGTATCACCCTAGCTTCGACATTTCACCAATTACGACGCAACTGGATTGGGGTACAACTTTGGCTCTCACCCCTTTATATACCCCATCGGTACGCGTGGTTGGGATCATCCCTTGGGGTGATGAAATCCCCAAGCACATCCCACTAAGAAGAAGACACTAATCGCTTCCAACTACCCCCCTCGGATCCGCACAAAGTGCAAAGGGGAAAGGTGAAAATGAATTAATGCCCCCTTAGGGTAACACAAATAAAATAGACACAGCAAGTAGAAAATATTACTTTCCCCTACTTATACTAAGTAAATAGTTAAAGCAGTAAGGAAAGACTTCAAAAATCAAAATAAAACAAAGGCCCTGCAAGCAAATGTTAGTTGTTTTATCTTCTTTTTCTTTGTGATTTTCAGCAAAACACTCAAGATATCAGCAAGAAATCTGATTTTACCCACCAACAAACAGGGTTAGAGGGTTAGAGCACAAAATAGCAAAAGAGAGGGACAAAAATGAAGCTAAAATGCACTTTTTTACCTTCCCGAACGTGTTGTTTAGGGCAAATTCACCCCTCTGCAGTGAAAAATGTTGAAACGCGTGGGAAAATTCATCCCTCTACAGAAAATAGTTAGCAAAAACGTCAGATCGTGAGGGCGTATCCGCACTTCTGCAGAAAATAGTTAGGAAAAATGTTGGACTGCGGGGGCGTATCCACACTTCTGCAGAAAACAGTTAGGAAAAAAGTTGGACTACGGGGGCATATCCGTACTTCTGTAGAAAATAGTTAGGAAAAATATTGGACTGGTCTGGGGGGTATCTACACTTCTACAGAAAAATAGTTATCAAAATGTTGGATTGCAGGGGCGTATCCGCACTTCTATAGAAAAACAGTTAGCAAAACATTGGATTGCAGGGGCATATCTGCACTTCTGCAGAAAAACAGTTAGCAAAACGTTGGATTGCAGGGGCATATCTGCACTTCTATAGTAAAAAATGTCAGAAATATCAAATCGTGAGGGCGTATCCACCCCTCTGCAGCGCCTGGGAGGGTAAATCCGCTCCTCTGCGACTTGAACCTACAAACAAGCTAAACAACAGCAAATGTAAAATAAAGAAACCCTTTTGTGGGTCCCACCAGGCGTGCCAGAAATATGATCCTAATAAAATTTCAAGTCCTAATGTGAGATGCTAGATAAAAACTAATAATGCAACAAGAGGAAATAACAAGATAAAAGGGAACCTCAATGATTAGCCTAAGAAATAGATAACATGAAATCAAGATAAACAAATTGATTGTTGATTGTTATACCTCCATGCTGCTTCTTCCTTGGTTGGCCCTTGATATTTAGATTTCTTGTGTGCTCCTTGGATGGCAAGCTATGTTGAATGTGCAAGATGATATGCAAGATGGATGAGGGTATGATGATTATGAGATGAGAGCTCAAATGGTAAATTGGAAAGAGTTTGGTAGCAAAATACTTGATTTTTAAAATGAGGGAAATGAGGGGGTATTTATAGGCTAATTGGAATTCTCTAGAGAATTCAACGGTTGAGATTGATCCAACAAGATCAAGATGAAGGGCTATGGTGAGTTGAGGACTCACAAGCCCTCACATCTTGACATGTGGAATGTGAAATGTCCTAAGGTGGAGTGATGTGGAAGTGAGGTGGAAGAGAAGTACATGAGGTGGATGAAGGACAAGTACCTTTAAGGTACCTTGGGAGATGAGAAGATTTCTTCAAAAAGGAACTTCTTGTCCCCAAATGAAGATGAAAGAGACATTTGAGGAATTTTCGAATTCCTCAAAAATCTCCATGGGAAAAGGGGAAGTGGTTGGAAGAATAAATGCAAATTAAAAATTTACATTCATTAGAGAGTTTAATGGGTAAAAGAAGGTCTCCAAAAAGTTGGAGATTTGTCACATGTGGGTGATGTGACAAGTCCAGGGTTCTAGAAGTCCTTGGCACATGTAAAGTGACAAGTCAAGCCTTCTAGACCCTTGCATGGGGATGGGGAAGACCTTGGGAAGACAAAAGTGAATTAAAAATTCACATGGGGAAGAGAGGAGTCTTGGACAAATAAATGTGAATTAAAAATTCACATGGGAAAGAGAATCTAGGCTAAAAATGGTAAGTGGGAAGGTTGACCAAAAAAGGTAAGCTAAATGTGGCTAATGATTCTGACAAGCACAGGATTAAGATAATTAATGAGAGATTAGAGGCAAGTGGGAGATTATGGAGGATGTGACACTTAATCAAGATTAAGTGGTGCAAATCCTAATCACAGATTAATTAATTTAATCTGGATTAAAAGAGGGTTATGGAGAATGTGACATGGAGAGAGAAAAAGGGGAATTAAAAATTAATTTTAATCCAAATGGGTTAAAAGACTAAATTAAATAATTTTCCATATTTATTTAATTTAGAGAAGAAAAAGGATAAGGTAAAGTATTTAATTTATTTAATTACATACTTTAGGAACCTTAGGCAGAAAATGAAATAATGATTTAATAAATTATTTAATCACTATTAATGACATAGATGGATAGATTAGACGATTTTGATCATATGGAAGTGATCAAATTTGGATGTCTACAGTATGATATTACACATATCTTCTTTTGACTTCAATGACATTATGTCAACAATCTCCTTTCAGAATTAGGGCCAACTCATCCATGATCTCCTTTCGACATCAATGACAAACATATGCCAATAAACTTACCTTTTTATGTCTCATGGCCTATCTTCTCATTTATGGCTCTTTAAGGTCAATCACCTTTCACTATCAGTTGGATTCTATTGCTAGGTACAAGCATATAGTATTCTTGCATATTTTATTTTAAAGAAATTTTGACCACTATCAACTAAAATTCATTCATCATTTGAGGTGTTTGACTATTCATGATTGTTACCTATAGATAATTTATGACTATCATACTCCATTTGAGATGATTGTGTCAACTCCTCCACTATCTTTTATACGTTATGTATGGTTTTCTATTTCCTTCTCATGATGATTCTCCTATATCTCATAGGCCATAGTCTTATGTTACTAAACTACCCCTCATTGGTATATTGTATATTGTTAGCTATATATTTCATTAGATCATATTCCTTTGAGAAATTTTGTCAAAAAATCCACATGCCTTATGTATACTCCAAAACTTTACATACATGTTTACCAAGGAATTTACAACTATAACATCTAGTGAAATTCCATTTTTCATTATGTTTTGATGGACGTTAATGCCTTGTCTACTGTGTTGTCTCATTTTTCACTTGCTCACAATTTCTTTATTTTGTCTACCTAATGTCATGTCTTGAGTGACTATCATCCATGCACCCTATAGGCTCTACAAAATCCCTACTCATTGTAATTACCCTTAAAACCCTAATGTGGTGTAACACAAAAGTCTCGGATCTACATGACATACATTCTCTTGCCACTAGGAAACAACATTTAGTTTTAAGGAGGGTTTTAATAGAAGACATATCAATGGCATAGTGAAGGCTTGACATACTTCTAGGGCATTGTATGAATTTATACTCACGGCCTCTATGTCAACATTAGGATATGAGCTCAAAATCTAGCATATATATCTCTATCATTTTTCATAACAAAACTTGGGGTTTTATACTTTTCAAGGATAAAACCTTGATATTTGATTGATGTTAGCTTCATTGATTAGCATGGTTTTATTTGTATCTTCTAAGAAGGGTTTAAAAACTCAACAACCTTGGCATGTCTTGCAAATTATTCTTTCAAAAAATCCTTTATGGCTGAGTAATAATAGTTGTAATCGTTCTTTTTAAATGACCTCCTTCTCATGACTATTATAACTTTACGTATACTAAATTCTCACTATTAACAAAAGAAACTGTGATATCAATTTGTGCCTATGAACCTTTTTGTGGAGTATTCAAGTTTTCCAAATCTTTAGAAACCTTTATGATTTTACTTCATGCATTGATATAACACCTTATCTAACACAAAAGAGAACAAACTCCCCCTTATGTTTTCATTTACCACTTACACAAATTCATTGATTACATTCAACCTCAATAGTTCATAGCCAATTCAAATTTAATTGACCATTGCATTTTTCAAACAAATTAATTCAAAATCAAAATTCACAAACAATGAGAACAATCTGACTTCTTTCCATTTACTGGAACATTTCAGACATTAAGTAATTCCCAAACTCAAATTTGAATCTAATCCTTTCCCATCAACAATATTAATTATATAATTACCAATTGACCAAACAAAAGAATCAAAAAAATTTATCATTTCCTCTATTTTCTACATGATCACCTTTGTTCATTTAAACTTCTATTATTTGACATAGCCATCCTTTGTCTATAAACTTCACTCATTTTTGTTCTACATTTTCTTGAGATCGACTCCTTTCTAATCTGTAGTATACACATTTATTCTACCTATTTTATTTGATTTATTTGGATATGCTCTCATGAACCCTTCTACTCTCATCTATAAATTATCTCAATATTCCATTCATAAATGGTGTTGCTCCCCTGCCAAATATAACTTGGAATGTATTATCTCTAATTGGCAGACTATTTTGTTGCAAGGTATGTTCCCTTGGTCTCCTTGTGTTGTGTAATGCAGTGCTTGGGTTCTTAACATGGTTTAACCACCTCTTGTGGATCCATTAACTCTAGCAGTTGTATCGAGCATTAACAAGTCAATCTTTTGGTGTAAGGACAACCATCTTTGCAGCAATTGTTATCATAACCTAGGTCATGAGTTTGAACCCCTCACTTGTACTAGGGGCGATTATTGCAAAGTTTGTGCCCTTGGTCTCCTTATGTTGTGTAGTGCAATCTTTGGGTTCATGACATGGCTTAACTACCTCCCATGAATTCATTAGCTCTAGTGGTTGTATCAGGCATTAACAATTCTTTATTTTGGTGCAACAACAACTATCTACGCAACATATTCTCTATGGTGCAATAGCTCCTTGCTTTCCCCAAATGTTGTGACCTCTCTACTTATTTTTTCTACCTCACATGTCCCTTCTCCCTTGTCCAATTTCCACGCATCTCTCCTTTTTCTATGTTACACACCACACTCCAATCTATATTTGTTTTCACCTTTAAATTTTAAAGATCTACTCTCTAAAAGTGGAATAGACCCCTTTCACTCTTTTCTTCTCAATGCAACCCTCTGGAAATTTAAACTTTCCCTTGCTGAGATCCCCCCCTTTCTGCTTGTGTGGTCATTCCTTTTTAACACCAATATACTATTCTTTATTTTTTAACTTTGGAGGTCTTTTCTCTTCTTCATTCATGGCAATTTTGTTTTATCTTCCCTTTTAATTTTCCTACATATGGCTGCATATTTTCTTCCCATATTATTTCTCAAGTTTTCACACATCCATGTTGCCCCTCTCCATTTTTTAGGTCACCTCTTTTCAACTTCTCATGGTACATTTAAATTTTTAACTCATACTCCTCCATGCTTCATAATAAAATTAATTTTATTATTTTCAAATCAACATTCATTTGAATTTCATCTATATGCTGGTAGAAACAAAAGGATCATTTTAATTACCTCCAATGTTGGATAAAAAATTTAAAATATTCAAGATGCCTTCTTCAAATATTTAAAAAAATATGATATATGTCAATCAATGAAAAAATTCATTCAATCTCCTCTACTATCATCTAACAAAACCAAAAAATGATCAAACAAAAAAATAGTAATGTCTTTGGTTGATGCAAATTAATCATTCCTCGAATACTCCTACATCAGACATACTGAGTAGGAAGTTTGTGAGCATAGTCTCAAAAAGGTGGAGTTGATTAGTTGAACTACTCTTCCAGGTTGCAACCAACCTGCAACGAACTTCATCACTGTCCAAAGTGCTCAAGATCAATCCTTATTCCTCTTTTTCCAGCATCGTGCTGAAACACACACCTCCTTCCTTCAACAACATTGCATTATCTTCCTTCTCCCCCTTGTAGACTCGTGTTCACCAAAGCCCTACCTCCTTTTCCAAATTATCTCTATTATCCTCTTCTCCTTCGTGGGATCAAACCCACCTCCAACTAACCACCTCTACCAAAATACTATAACATCCTCCACCATTTCTACACACAATTCTATAATTGTATCTTCTACTTCCACTTTTGCAAACAAATTAGAATCTACATTTACCTCTTTATTTTATGTAGTTGTAACTTCATCCATTGCAATGTTGTCTTCAACTACAAAAATAAATTTCTCTCCTTCATTTGTTGTGATCTTCTCAAACCACTCACCCTCTATCACTAATTTTTTTTCAACAAGTCATCATCTTCACTAAGCTCTGCTACTGAAATCACTTCTTCATTTTCTTTCACCTTGATTTCTTCTTCATGTACCTCCATAGGGATTTCTCTCACCTCTTTTCCAACATTCTTCTCTTCATTCTCCTTTCTCTTCTTCTCATTCCTCTTTACCACTTTCCTCTCACTTTTCCCAACATTCTTTTCCAATTTCTCTATCCTCTCTTGGATATTTCCCACTTCCTCATGGACCATCTTTCCCATTGCCTCAAACTTTTAATTTCTTAACTTCTCCCAATATTATTCCCAAAACAATATTCTCGCGGGTTTCCTCATGACCCATCCCATCTTCGTCTACTACAATCTCACCTCAACTCTCAATTTCTCAGGAATCCTCACAACTTTGCAAAAATTCTCTTGAGGTTCTTGAAAAACTCTACAACTTTACACACTATTTTAGGTGTGAATTGCCTCATAGCTAGTGATCTATTCACACAAATCCACATGCAGGTCTTGGTGGATCCTCTCCATGCTCAAAACTATGATCTTTGACACCATTTGATGCATAAGAGAACAAACTCTCCCTTCCACTATCATATTCCCCACTTACATAAATTCACTAATTTCATTCAACCTCAATACTTCATAGCCAATTTGCATTTAAATGGCATTATATTTGTGTGTTGTAAATATGTGAGTAAATGAATAATATAACACATAATCAATGAGACATATTACATTAGAGAATTAAATCACAGAATTAGTCGAATTCTAAACATAATCAATCCCTAAAGTCGTTCCATTATTTCCTATCTCTAAGGATTCCTTGAATCATAATGGCTCTCAGATTTCACTTTGCACTGTGAATTTTTAGAATGACAACCTAGAGAATGGATGTTGTAAGATGCAAGAATCATAGTTCCTACATGATTTGATAAGCCATGTGATATGTTGTAAGTGATAATGGTGATATGATAATGGAAGTGAAACTAAAGACTATGATGCAAATACTATATAAAACTACTATGATAATGGAAAAGTAACTAAAACCTAAGCTATGATTCTAAATTAATATGCAAATACTATGCTATATGCTAAAATGCTCTAATTCTCAAATGCTCTCAAATTATTTCTATAAAGTAAGTTTTCTCAAATATGTGTTATGAAAAGTTGGAGCATGATGTTGTATTTATAGGATTTCCAAGGCATATTGTGATGTAGCAGGATTTAACGGTCAAGATTTTAGCTGGAGAGATTGATGGTGGAGGATGAAGAAGTTAGAAAGAATCATGGAGATGGTTCCCTTTAAAAGAGCACTTTGACATGTGTTGAAGAGAATAAAATGGAGGAAGAAGCCATGTGTCTCCAATATTTTTAGGAGTTTGTTGATGGAAATTCCCATTTAGAAATTAGAAATATCTAAATTCATGTGATACATGGTGAGGTGGATGATGAGGTGGAAGGAAGTTAGAGAATTATGTAGAAATGTGACAAAAATTAATTTAGAAATTCAATTTTAATGAGAGGGAATTAATCAAATAAAACAAATTAGTTATATTTTTTTATTTAATTAAATCATGAAGAAAATGATTTTAGATAGGAAGAAATTAGAAGATGAACTATAGAAATAAATTTTATAATTTATTTATAAGTAGACAAATTATTAATCAAATAATTTGTATTTAATTAATCGATTATCTTGACCGATTTTAGGTGTATACAATATTTATCAAACAAATGAATTCAAACTCAAAATTCACAAAAAATGAGAAACAATCTGACTTCTTTCTATTTATTGGAATATTTCAGACATTAAGTAATTTCCACAATCAAATTTGAATTTAATCCTTTCCCATCAACAATATTATTTATACAATTACCAATTGACCAAACAAAAGAATCAAAATTTTGTTATCATTTCCTCTATTTTCTAGATGGTCACCTTTGTTCATTTAAACTTCTATTATTGACAAAGCCATCCTTTGTCTATAAACTTCACTCAGTTTTCTTCTATATTTTTTTGAGGTCAACTCCTTTCCAATATGTAGTATGCACATTTATTCTGCCTATTTATTTGACTTATTTGGATTTGATCTCACGACCCCTTCTACTCTTATCTATAAATTAACTCAATATTTCATTTATAAATGGTTTTGCTCCCCTACCAAATACAACTTGGCATGTATTATCGTTAATTGGCAGATTATTATCTTTGGTGTAGTAGCTCCTTGCTTTCCCTAAATGTTGTGACCTCTCTACTTTTTCTACCTCATGTGGCCCTTCTCCCTTGTCCAATTTCCACACAACCCTCTTTTGTCTATGTTTCACACCACACTCTAGTCTGCATTTTTTTTCACCTTTCAATTTTAAAGATCTCCTCTCTAAAAGTGGAACAACCCCCTTTCACTCTTTTCTTCTCAATGTAGCCCTTTAGAAATTTAAATTTTCCATTGTTGAGCACCCCCCTTTATGCTTGCATGGTCATTCCTTTTTACCACCAATCTATTATTCTTGATTTGTTAACTTTGGCAGCCTTTCCTCTTCTTCATTTGTGCTAAAAAAAATTTATCTTCCCTTTCAATTTTCCTGCTTGTGGTTGCATATTTTCTTCCCGCATTATTTCCAAAGTTTTCACACATCCACATTTCCCCTTGTTAGGAAACATTGCATTCAACCCACATTCTTAATCCATTTCCTACATAACCCCATGAGAGATAAACATGCATACAAGTAACCGTAATGCATAGATCAAATAGATGTTGAGAAAATGTGTCTCAACCTTGCAATTACATAAGGTATTGTTGATACATAAGGTACTATTCAATTGACAATGATGGGGGGTGTGAGGGGGGATCCCCCCCCCCCACGAGGGACTGGGGTTCAAGGGTAGAACACCTTGGTGGGGGCTCAGAGGCAGCGCCCCCAAAAGGAAAATTTTATTTCTATTTTATTATTATAAATCTTGATCGTTCATCATTATGTCTCATATCTGACAGCTAATATTTTATTATCTTGAATTTCCCTAGAAGGCAACCCTATTTTATGACGTCATTGTATTATGGCTATGTATTGCAATGTATTCTAAGAGTTTTATAGAGGTTGTGTTGCCTCTAGATCTTTGAGTGGTGATACTCCTGTGAGAAGCTTGCTCTGCAAGTATATTGTAATCTTTGTGATTTTTGAATAATATATTGGGAAACTTTTGAAGTGTGAGGTTTTTCTCCTGAAAGGATTTTCCCCATGTAAATCATTGTGTTGTGGCATGCATGGTATTTGTGTTTATTTATGTTTAAGTTTTTGTAATTGTTAAAGATTTGTAAAAGTTTTGCATTATTCTCCTCTCAATATTAGTGTAGGAAATTGTTCTGCTACCTTAGCTTCCTTACAATAGACAAGCCACAAGATAACACAAGATATACCCTAGGAAAACCCAGCCTCCAAAAGCATTCATATGCCATCATATTATTCAGCAATAAAGAAATACTAGAATTATAATGAATACCTCTAAACCATCAAGTCTTCCAATGCATCCTCATGTGTCCAACTGTAAATCCACACACCCCATTCCATGCTTCACATATGCACTCCTTAGAAAGACTCGATATAGATAATCCACTCAACCAGCCAACCTTAACCACTAAACATGTGCTTGCTTTTATAAATTCAAGCTCACACAAATACAACTAAGTGGTAAGATAACCATGTGAATACCAAACCACTAATCCCTTATTTAATATTGGGTACTAATTTTTCACTTTATTTAATATTTCCCCAATATTAAATTATTATCACATGTCTCCCACATATTAAATAATAATAAAATGTTACAATACAACATAAAGTGGTCACTAAATAATTACCTAGTGTGATTAACCACACCACCTAGGTGCATCACAACTAAATAATTATTTAATTACAACATTATAATATAACATTTTATGTAATGGTGTATAAAACCATATCCCAACATTCTCCCACTTGTAATACATGCATTGCATAAGGGATCAATACATGAAATACATCATCATAGCCATACTTGAAACCACATGAATCTCCAACATTCTCTTGTGCTCCATCAAGATGCCTGCAATAAAACCAAAGTGACCACCATCTCAAGCAAGAACTCATTTCATCCTCCAATGTTCCACCTATGGAAGAAAAGGAACATGTCAAGGTGAAGATGCACCAATCCAAGAATAGAAGCATCAAATCCAAGTGATGATAAAGGCTCCAAACAAGCTATTGTCAATTAAAAATACCACATGATCAGAAATAGTATCCACAACACATGCTAATCCATCCAACCATCCATACCTCCTAGGTATCAAATACATCATCAAACTCATGCCAACAACATATGCAACCCATCAACCACAATCACAAGCTCCTTATATCAAAATTTGTCAATGAAGAACATACATATCTAGGAACTCCCACTGTTTAGGTAATGTCAAAGAATATCAAGTCTACCAATCAACACTATATCAAGGTGTGATAAATGATCAAAAATGAAGTACCAAGAACAATAAAATTTATCTACACATGCAACCCAAATAGCTTTATAATCTCTCACAATATGTTGCCACCATCCTCCCAAATCATGTGAACATGAACATCCAAGAAGGAACCATGAAGAGAGAAAACTTGTAAACCATAACATTCCCTTCTACCAACACCTCAAAGGTGCTAGGTTGTGTCAAGTATGATCTCCTAACAACCCCAAATGAGAAGCCCCAACAACACCCAAAACAACATTCAATCTCTTAGATCAAACAGCATATGAATCATGTAAATGCCAACATGGATGTAAGCCTCTCTAACCAAGGAAATCAAACTCAAAGTAACCATTCCCAAATCTGAAAATCAGCTGATAAACGATCTCCTAACATTACTCATCAATGAATGATAACATAAACTCAAATACACAAGGAGTTAATCATTCCAAATACCCCTCAAATGAATCCTCTAGAACTAACTATCCATAGCTTAAGATCCATATCCATGAAAGATAAAGCAACATACACTCATGCTAAATAATCCTCAAATAAGTCTCCAAAATCAATCACTATGACTCTACTCAATCCAATGAGAAATAAAAGCATGAAACATAACACATCTAAAATAAATAATGGTCAAATACCTCTCAAATGATAAACCGCTGAGTAGACCAAGAGTGGGGAATGAGAATGCTCCTCCAAGATAACCAAGTCATCATGACTCACTCCAAGAACAATCTCATCTATTGGTCCATCATGAACTCACGTCCATACTCAGGTGAAAGCTCCTCGATCTTCTTGCTGAAACCTCCAAAGAGTAACTATCTCAAGCAAATGTCTCTAAGCATAAGAGAAATCCAACCATTACCCACGTCTCTAAGTATCCATGAACACCTGTAACCAATCAATACATGCCAAACTCCAGATGTAACATAGCATCATCATGAAGTAATAAATCAAATGATTATTGTACTCAATACAAAGAGAACCACCAAGATCAATGTCAAAGATCCAACCACATAATCAAGAACCTATCATGACAACATGATCTAACCATCTCTTGCTAGGAGATCACATGCACCAATACATAAACATCTTGGTATCAAGAGAACAAGTTCCATGCTAAAATCTAAACTAGTGTCAAGAGTAAACCATGACATAATAACAATCAAACTCTAAACCAAGAAACCACATCTCTAATCATATGAAGATAACCATCACCAATTATGCATCCACGTCACTACCAACAAATCCTATTAAATCGTGATACTAAGCTTCATATGGTATCATGACTACCATCTCCTTTGTGAAGATCATACAGTTCTACACACACTCAACTGTAATGACAGTAACATACAAGTGAAACCAAGATCTCTAAACCAAGAAGATACATACAACCACCATCAAAACATCAAGAACCAATCATACACCGCCAAGTCATTGTTGTCAAAATCTCCCACTGAAAGTGTATAACCAATGAATTTACCAAGCTATTATGACATCATGAACAAACCACTTGCTACAAGTCCCATGAACTGACTAATCAGGTACTCTAACCATCCATCCTCTCATCCTAAAGAAACATACCAATGCACAAATGATCATACACAAGGCCAACTAATAAAATCTACAACAATAATGAATCAAACCTGGTGGATATATATAGTCCACATCTAAGTCATCTCGCTACAATTGAATGGGTGATCAATCCATACAACTACATAACTCATAGATCCAACCACCAAAACATGCAAACTCATCATCACATTAGTAACCTACAAACTGAGATATCAAAGAAGATAATCATGTAGACATCAAGACTCAAACACCAAATCAATCATAGATTTGATTTTCCAACCATGTCCACAAATGAGTAACCTAGTCAAGGAACCAAGAAGATAAGAATAATCTCCTAACACCAAACAATTACATACATGATCATGTCGTGCCAATGAATAAATCTACCTGCATACCCATGACACCATAACCATATCCATCATTGTACCTACACTCAACTATCACCCATACAAGACTCCAATTCTCCACTCATATCAACCCATGTCCTCAAATCTAAAGATAGCTGGTGTATTTATCACCATCAAAGTCCAACTCTGAAAAACCCCTATAAAACCTGTACCAGGAAGCACCAAACTGATAATCAATTGTATTATCATAAAGATCATATAAAAACATGTACTCCCTCAAGGTTTCGCCTCTTAACTCATCCAGATGCTCACACAATCACACCTCAAATCTCAAGCTCCTACAAGTGATCAAACAAGTACCAAACTCATCCTATACCAAAAATTGAAAATCTACCTAATCCACTATGTAGTACACTACACATTATATCCATCACCTATTCAAGTTCAAAAAATTGACTCTGTATGCAAAATTTATGCTCAAAATTGTGCAACCAAGAATATTTGGCTTCTAGGCCCTAAAAATTTATCAAAATAGAAAAATCAGGAAACCAAACCTATACCACTACGTGGTGCTTGAAACAACCATTCCAACAAGTATAAGAAGTTGAGAATCTGAGCTCCTGGGTGAAATTTATGCAAGTTTGAGAAAAATGTTCAATTTGGCTATAAGAGGACCTATTGGTGGCACCCAGGTTGAGCCACTAGCAGCAATGGCCAATTGGTAGCGCCCGCACGACCAAATTTAAAATTCTTTTAATTTTAGCTTAATTTTTAAAATTTATAAACAAAAACCCCCTATGCCCTCTTAGAGACCTGACGCCCATATAAAATCTGGTTAAATGTTATTTTTTTTAAGTTAAAAAATGGGAAAAAAATTCATAAAATACTAATTGTTTTAAGGTGGGATTTTAAATTTATTATTGGCGATTTATTTTTGGGCCCATCGAACCAGCAACCTAA
Source organism: Sequoiadendron giganteum (assembly GCA_007115665.2). Lineage (NCBI taxonomy): Eukaryota > Viridiplantae > Streptophyta > Pinopsida > Cupressales > Cupressaceae > Sequoiadendron > Sequoiadendron giganteum. Next base: position 368,939,918 of record CM021110.1, on the reverse strand, counting down.
GGTCCCACTAGCCAATGGTTGATAGTGGTACTATGGGTACCATAGGTATCGCTGCCAGGGTACTTGCAGCCACAGGGCCATGGGTTGTTGGGGGTCTATAGACCCCACCCCCCCCAACACACACACATTAATTTTTATATTTTAATTTATTTTTAAAAACCTTTTTTAATATATTCAATAAAATCCCTTTTTCACCAAAATATAATTTTGTAGGGTTTAAGATATTTTCTACGGGTTTTTTTTTCAACTACGAAATTATTTTTAATATTTTATTTTTCTCCAACTAGGTCGTACGACTAAATAAGCCTTTTGACTAAAAAAATTACATTTTATAACTTCTCTAAAATAGGGAAGATTTTATGTCATTTTTCATGTCTCGGGCCTCCTGGATCCAATGGTGAGGTATGTTTTTCTCAAGAGGTCATCCATGAAATTCTCTACAAATCCCTCATATGAAAACTCAAACCAAGAAACCCTCTTTGACCCCAATTTTGAAGGCTTCAGATCTGCAATAAACCCAACAAATCTTGATAACCCAAAAACCCAAATCTACATACAAACACCTATAACATGTGTTCCATATCTTGTAATGCCTCAAATATTTCATGCATAGTCATAGCTTCAACTCTACAAAAATCTCTCAAACTAGGGCTATAACAAAAATCCATCAACCATGAAAGCTCTGATACCAATTATTAGGAAATATTGCATTCAACCCACATTCTTAATCCATTTCCTACATAACCCCATGAGAGATAAACATACATACAAGTAACCATAATGCATAGATCAAATAAAAAAGCCACAAGATAACACAAGATATACCCTAGGAAAACCCTCAAGAGGGAAAAACCCAACCTCCAAAAGCATCCATACTCCATCATATTATTCAGCAATAAAGCAATACAAGAGTTATAATGAATACCTCTGAAGCATCAAGCCTTCCAATGCATCCTTATGTGTCCAAGAGTGAATCCACACATCCCATGTCATGCTTCACATATTCACTCCTTAGAAAGACTCAATAATGATAGCCCACTCAACCAACCAGCCTTAACCACTAAACATGTGTTTTCTTTTATAGATTCAAGCTCACACAAATTCAACCAAGTGGTAAGATAAAACCATGTACCAAAAAACCACTAATCTCTTATTTAATATTGGGTACGAAGTTTTCACTTTATTTAATATTTCCTCAATATTAAATTATTATCACATGTCTCCCACACATTAAATAATAATTCAGTTACAATACAACATTAAGTGGTCCCCGAATAATTACCTAGTGTGATTAACCACACCACCTAGGTGCATCACAACTAAATAATTATTTAATTACAACATTATAATATAACATTTTATGCAATGGTGTACAACACCATATCCCAAAATCCCTCTCCATTTTCCAGGTTTCAACTTCTCATGCTACATTTAAATTTTTAACTCATACTCCTCCATGCTTCATAATAAAATTTATTTTATTATTTTCAAATCAACGTTCATTCGACTTTCATCCATATGTTGGCACAAATTAAATTCTCATTTTAATTACCTCCAATGTCGGATGAACAATTTAAAATATTTGAAATTCTTGCTTCAAAATATTTACAAAAATACAACGTTTGTCGATCAATTACAAAACATCATTCAATCTTCTATGTTATCATCCACCGAAAATAAAAAAGATCAAACAAGAAAATTCCAATGTCTTCGGTTGGTGTAGATAACTCATTCCCCAGATGCTCCTACATCATTATGTTTTAGATTCATATTATCAAATGAAGTTTTGAGCATAAAATTTTCCTCTTTGTTCACATTGTCAACCATTCAATCTTTAGACTCTATCATCAGTGACTCCTTGATTTGAATGACCAATGGCCCTTTCATTTTTGGTAACTCAGGGTATCCCCGCGAACGCGTAGTGGTCGAGTCGGGTGAGAATAGTCCCTAGGGGGTGACATTACAGCCGACAAGTAGGCCCCTTGAGTTGAACCCGAGGGAAAAGTTGAACCCAAGACCAATGGGGAGAAAACCCACAGCCCAAGCCAACTCCGCTACCTATGTCGGTGACCAATGGCTCTTATATTGTCTTTTTACTCTTAAAAAAAACTAGGATTTTCACTCTTCAAAAAATTATCCATTTAACAAAAGCATTGATCATGATTTGTGTGTCTATATCTTTTATTGTTGATTAATTTTCTTTTGTTGTTCATAAACCATGTCACTATGTATTGAATTGGACAATTAACTCTCTTCTTGTAATTGTATGTTATTGATTGCCTTTCTTAGACAATTTTGTCTTCTTCTTTCATGTTTTTTTTCTTCATGCCTCACTATTGTTAGGTTTTCAAAGGCAAATATCTAAAAGCTAAATGCAGATTTTATCAAATAAACCAGAAATAAAACACACATAAAACTAACACAGAGAATTTAACGTGGTTCACCCAATGTGGGCTACATCCCCCAAACTGCAGCCATCCAATGATATTATTAACCAGTGCAAAACCCTATTACAATATCACGAATAATCGCCTATTTTTTTATGATACTGTAACTCTATCCCAAACCCTTTATAAATTAGGGTTATACAAAATCGGGGTTTTTTCCCTTTTTATGATTTTTCCCTTTTTTGGTAATTTCGCGAAAAAGTAGGACACATGAAGAGTGTACAGTATAGAATGATCAGTCACCACATACCAAAAATCTCCCACTTGGAGACTGATCAGGCTCCACACCTAAACAATCTCCCACTTGGAGACTGAACCTGGACGACACCGCTGCACTTACAGCTCCCACTGGAAATAAGCACCTTGGACCCTGCTGCTTTCTTATACTTTAATTCAACCTTGAAGGCCAACCAAAGCTGAAGAGGAGCTTAGCTTCTCCCTTATCACTACCTTAGTAAACATATCCGCTGGATTTACATCTGTATGTATCTTTTCCAGCTTTACCTGTCCATCCTCCAACACTGACCGAATGAAATGATACCTCAACTGTATGTGTTTGGTTTTAGAGTGCAAGGCAAAAAATTTTGCAAGATGTATAGCACTCTGGCTGTCTGTGAACAAGTAATTTTCAGCCTGTTGTTTTCCCAAATCTTCCATGAAAAATTGCATCCATATCATCTCCTTTGCTGCCTCTATTGCAGCCACATACTCTGCCTCTGTGGTGGATAAAGCAACCACCTTTTGCAATCGAGATATCCAGCTTACTGCTGTCCCACCAATGGTAAATACATAACCTATGGTACTCCGCCTGGTATCAATATCCCCTGCCAGATCTGAGTCAACATAGCCTTTTAAATCTGTATTAGAGCCCTCAAAACATAAATGTTTATCTGGTGTACCTCTCAAATACCTGAGAATCCATTTTACTGCATTCCAATGCTCAATTCCTGGATTACTCATATACCGGCTAACAACTCCTACAGCATGTGCAATATCTGGTCTCGTGCATACCATGGCATACATTAAACTACCTACAGCTGAAGCATATAGTACCTTGGACATTTTTTCTTCCTCCTCTTGTGTCTTTGGACACATATCCTTAGTCAATTTTACATGACTGGGCAAAGGTGTGCTGACACCTTTTGCATTCTCCATATGAAATCTCTGCAACACCTTTTTAACATAATCAACCTGAGATAAAAACAATTTCCTGTTTTTCCTATCTCTTGTAATCTTCATACCAAGGATTTGTTTTGCTGCCCCCAAATCTTTCATAGCAAATGAATTTGCTAACTGTTGTTTTAACTCCTTTATGTGATCCATGTTAGACCCTGCTACAAGCATATCATCAACATATAAACATAAAATAATGTAGCTATCTTCACCTAGCATCTTAAAATAAACACAATGGTCTGAATTACACCTGTTGTAACCTTGCTCAGCCATAAAACTATCAAATTTAAGATACCATTGTCGAGGTGCTTGCTTCAAGCCATATAAGCTTTTCTTCAATCTGCACACTAGTTTCTCCTTACCTTTGACCTCAAATCCTTGTGGTTGTTCCATATAAATTTCCTCTTCCAAATCACCATGGAGAAAGGCAGTTTTAACATCAAGCTGTTCTAAATGCAAATCTTCAATAGCCACAATACTTAACACAGTACGAATAGAGGTCATTTTAACAACTGGAGAAAATATTTCATCAAAATCAATACCCTGTTTCTGTGCAAATCCCTTTACGACTAATCTGGATTTAAATCTTTTCTTACCTCCATCCTCCTCTTTCATCCTATAAACCCATCTATTTGCTAAAGCCTTTTTACTTGCAGGCAACTTGCATAATTTCCAAGTCTGATTTTTTCAGCAAAGAGTCCATTTCTTCTTCCATTCCATGCTCCCACTGAACCTTGGTATCCACCTGCATAGCTTCATGATAACATTCTGGTTCACCAGCATCAGTTAATAGAATAGAGTACAAAGAGGGAGAAAATCTTTCTGGAGGTCTACTTAACCTTGAAGATCGCCTAACATTCATTGGAGTTTGTGGTATTTCTTGTTGTTGCTGTTGCAGAGCATGAGGAACCACTGGAACATTGGTGTTTGTAATATCATCCAGCACTGCATAATCCTGTTCTTTCTTCTCATGCTACTGCAATAGATCTTTGTACAATATTTTCTCATTGAATATGACATCCCTACTTCTCACAATTTTCTTATTTTCAAAATCCCAAAGCCTATAACCAAATTCATCTATGCCATATCCAACAAATATACATTTCTTTGATTTTGCATCAAGCTTGGTTCTATTTTCAGAATCTATATGTGCAAATGCTTCACAACCGAAGGTTTTCATAAAATAATAACTTACCTTCTTACCTTTCCATGCTTCCTTTGGAATACCACAACCCAAAGGATTAGAAGGACCTCTATTAATTAAATAAACAACAATATTTATAGCCTCTGCCCACATGTTTAAAGGCAACCCAGCATGCAATCTCATAGTTCGTGCACGCTCCATTATTGTTTTGTTCATATGCTCAGCCACTCCATTTTCCTGTGGAGTCCTTGGAACCGTTTTCTGCCTACGAATACCATTAGAGGAACAATAATCTTCAAACTCTTTGCTGCAATACTCACCACCATTATCAGATCTGAGACATTTCAACTTTTTACCTGTCTCATTCTCAACCAAGCTTCTCCATTTTTTAAAAGTTTCAAATACATCAGATTTATGCCTAATGAAATAAATCCATACCTTCCTAGTTGCATCATCGATGAATGTGACATAATAATGAGAGCCACTGAGAGAAGATACCTGAGCTAGTCCCCATACATCCGTATGCACAAGCTCCAATTTCTCATCCTTCTTTTGTTTCCCATCCTTGAGAAAACTAACTCTCTTTTGTTTTCCATACACACAACTTTCACAGAAATCCATGTTAACACATTTTAGACCTGGTAAAGCATTCTTTGAATGAAGTACTTTCATACCTTTTGCACTCATGTGACCAAGTCTGTTATGCCATAGTGCTGATTCAGAATTCGCAACAACTATCTGATTTTCTTCCTGCTGAACTGCAGCAACTGTTCCTGAACATTGATTTTTATCTGCAATAGCTAAAGTAGAAGGAACAATATGGCCTGTACAAAGATATAAGGTGCCTACTTTCACACATTTTGCTACCACTAAGGCACCTTTTGTAACCTTCCAATTTTTATCACTAAATGTAACAACACAACTTCATCATCTAGTTGCCTTGCTGAAATTAAATTTCTTTTTAGCTTTGGAACGTGCCTTACCTCATGTAGTAGCTAATGATTCCCATTCTACAACTTAATCTTGATGCTTCCCTTTCCAACAATTTGACAGGGTTCATTATCTCCCAAATAAACCACCCAAAATCCCCTTGGACATAATCAAGAAAATAATTTCTATGGGGCGTAGCATGAAATGAAGCCCCTGAATCTAACACCCAAGAATCATCAACATTGTCAAGAGAAAGAATCAAAGCATCCTCATTAGATTTATTACTTACCACATTTTCTCTTTATTTCCTTCCTTTTCGTCTCCTTCTTTATTTTTTTGAGACCAACAATCTTTCTTTAAATGACCTGCCTTACCACAGTACCAGCAATCCCTCTTGTCTCTAGATTGGGACTTTCTGTAACTTGATTTTCCTCGTGACTTCCCACGACTTCCATAATTATTTCTTCTCTCCTTTGTTCTACCCCTGCTTTCTGCATTCAAAACACTGCCTGATGTGGATGTTCCACCTGAGCTTTTCCTACAAATTTCCTCGCTCAAAATAACACCAACAACATCATCAAATTTCAATGTATTTGAACCAGAAATAGAATTGCTAACAGCCATTACCAAGCTATTCCAGCTTTCAAGCAAAGAACATAGAATCAAAAGAGCCCTAACTTCTTCATCAAAGTTTACTTTTACAGAAGTTAATTGACTGGTAACTATATTGAACTCATTTAAATGATCAGTAACTAATCCACCTTCTACCATTTTCATATTAAATAAACACTTCATAAGAAATACCTTATTCGAAGCGAAAGGCTTTTCATACAACTTTGCTAAGGTTTCCATCAACTCTAGAGTTGTCTTTTTTGTTGTGATATCGAATGCCACTGATTGTGCCAGGCATAAGCAAATACTACCAAGTGCCTTTCTGTCTAAAATATCCCAGTCCTCATCCATCATTGTTGTGGGTTTCTTGTTTTTCCCTTCCAATGGCCGCCATAAATCCTTCTGATAGAGATAGTCCTCCATCTGCATCTTCCATAACTAATAGTTCTGCCCATTGAACTTATCAACCTTCATCTTACCCTCATCTTCCATTGCTCCCACTTAACCGTGAGACTCCCACTCAACCGTGAGACTTTCCTACAAACGATAATCGAAAACAACTCGCTCTGATACCACTTGTTAGGTTTTCAAAGGTAGATATCTAAAAGTTAAATGCAGATTTTATCAAATAAACCAGAAATAAAACACACATAAAACTAACACAGAGAATTTAACATGGTTCACCCAATGTGGGCTACATCCACCAAACCACAGCCATCCAATGATACTATTAACCAGTGCAAAACCCTATTACAATATCACGAATAATCGCCTATTTTTTTACGATACTGTAACTCTATCCCAAACCCTTTATAAATTAGGGTTATACAAAATCGAGGTTTTTTCCCTTTTTATGATTTTTCCCTTTTTCGGTAATTTCGCGAAAAAGCAGGACACATGAAGAGTGTACAGTATAGAATGATCAGTCGCCACATACCAACAACTATCATAGTGCAAACTATGATTTATGTCTTTGTCCTTATGTGATATGCATATAGCTTTCTTTCTCTTCACATTCCATCAATATCACTATAAACTACTCTTACATACATTGCTCCTAGTTTCCATTCTAATCTTCATGAGACTATCCAAAAAGAGTAAATATAATAGTGACAACAAATATTTATAAATATTTATGATAGTCTCAAGATGGTTTGCTTATCCTTGTTGAAACTACCATAGAACAATGATAACATAAGTTCTTTCATTTTTCGACAACCCCATAGGTATACTTAGACTTAATATTTGATAGTTGCAAAGCTTTTCATGGTAAGGGTTTTGAATATTTAAATTTGGAAAAGTTTATCTTTCTCTTAATAATAAATTTATATTATTATACCAAACCATCTCCACCATATAAAAAACAATGATATTGACAATGAGATAAAAATTAGATAAAAGACAATGTACAATCACTTATTACACAAAATTTTCTCAAATTTTTATCCTAGTGATGCCTAGGTGTTTTTAATTTACTTTGGATACCCTCAAGATACTTTATCCTACCTAGGCCACTAATGAAACTTTTCAAACTTTAAAACAAGCCTTCACTATCTTTTCATATGTCTCCATGGAATTTCTCATAAGAAAAACTTTCAAGTCACTACTAAAACAAAGAAAAAATTCACCAATGTCTATGCACAATCTTGACTAAGTGCCTCCATAATATCATTTTTATATTTAAAATTTATGAAACACTCAGAGGTACTTGCCTCTTATCAAGAATGAAACTTATGTATGCACAATTGCATGATCTTGCATGGGACCATAAACCATTTCAAGCTCCTTTTCTTTAAAATAAATATTTCATGTTCAATGTACTCTGAAATAAGTATTCATGACATGAAAACTAAACACAATGGTGAAAGAAAACATAATGTGCATTCTTCATCATTGAAACTAAAAATGAGGTTGTTATATCTCAATACGGTATGCTCTATAGCTCCTTATTTTTACCTTGATGGTCTTGGCTACACCATGAAATTTGTTACTCATACAAAAAAAAATTCATATCATAACAAAAAAGCCTTAGAAATCTCAAATTAGTCATAATATGACAAATTTTACCAAAACCAACTTCCCTCCAAAGTTCATGCAATGTGGTTTTATTGTTCATGCATGTGGACTTGCCACAATAATAATGTCTTTTAGGTATTTTGACACAAAAACAAGAACATAAGTGTTAACCTATTTACATGAGCAACTTATAATGCTTATTTTGAACCAAACAGTAAAAATGGACTAATAGAACTTGTGTGGTATAAAATATGTGTATCAAAAAGATAAAACTAAATATACATCAATGAAACGTATTACATTAATGGAATTGAAATAACAAAGAAAGTTGCTATAACTATTCATTAAAAGTCGTTTCATTGTCCTCTATTCTCACTGATCTCTCAATTCATGCTCTTAGATTTGTATGTTGCACATGAATCTACAAGATGACAACCTAAGAAATGAGATGTTATATGAAATGCAAAGCTAAATGCCTACATCTACATGTTTTTGTTATTTTTTATTACAATGCTAAATGATATGATGTAATGTTGCTATATTCAAAATGATGATAAGATGATTACTACTGATGAAGATGTAAATCTAAATGAAATCATGTATAAAAACACAAAAATTAAGATGCTAAAACTAAGATTGCCATGATAACACTAATATGAACTAAATGCTAAATGCTAAATTAAAATGCTATGCAAATTCTCTCAATTACTAAGATGATTTCGGTAGCATAATTTATGATCAAATCCTTGTTGAAAAGTTGTAGAATGATCTCTTATTTATAGATTTTTCCAAACCTTGGATGAGGTGGAAAAGATGAACAGTTGAGATCGTGATCCTGGGACATCAATGATGGAGCACAAAGAGGTTGGAGGAATTCATGGAGGTTGCTCCACTTGGAAGAACAAATCATGCAAGTGTCAAAGAGCATCAATTGAAGGAAGGAGTCATGTGTCTCCAAAGAGGTTAGGAGGTTGAGAGGTTGGAGTAAATATTCCAAATTTAAAAATTAGGAATAAATTAAATTGTGTGACATGTGATGATGTGGAGGATGGGTTGGAGGTAGTTAGAAGATAATGAAGAAATGTGACAAATTTGAATTAAAAATTCAAATTTAAATGGAGGGGAATTAACTAAATGACAAATTATTTAATTTGTGCATTTAATTAATTTAAGAGAGAAAATGATTTTTGAAATAGAAGAATTAAGGGATGAACTATACAAATAAATTTATCAATTTATTTATATAAATAGAAGAATTAATATTAACTAATTAAATAACTGGTATTTAATTAATTGTGCTCCAGACCATTTTTATGTGTACACAGAACCATTCATGGAAGGAAATCAAAAATTTTCCTCAATGAGATGGAGTGGTGTTGATAGAAACTTCATCTATGTTCGAAATAAATGTTGTATATCTGGATGTGTCACTAGATCAACCTATCCAAATTCCTTGCAAAAAAATCATCTTATGAAGTTATGGAGGATTAACAAAGTACTAGAAGTATACTAGTCCATACTATCACATTAAAAGTTGAAAATTAGGTCCAAACATGCAAATTATTCCCTTTTTGAAAACATGGATCATAGTATTAGATTTCTCCATGCTTCTAAACTACTTATACACCATATCACCAAAAAAAATCATCTACTTGTTATGATCATCCATTACTCATCATCTTCTTTAGTTTTAATATTAGACTCTATACCAAAGTCAATGAAAGAAATTATATGTTTAATAGGAGGAGTAGTATTATCATCCTTCTTAGAAACCTCAAATAATGTGGTAAACATATGACATTGAACATGGACTATGGAAATCATCTATTTTGTGCCATTCATGTTATATTATTCCTCGAGATGAGTAGTATTATTTATATCTAAGTGTGGAGGCTCAAATCTATTTCCATTGATACTTCACAAACCTTATGGGACTCTTCAAACATTTACATAGTTCATTAAACCTCTTGTAATCTCATGCAAATCTTAAGGTTTGTACAACTATATTCTAATAATTTTTAGGACTATACAAATCCTTCTAGAATCCATAGATTTCTAAAACCCTATATGAACCTTAAAAATTATTGCATATATTAAATTCATTTCTTATGTCTTCATCTTCTCTTAAATACTTATTAAGTTTTTCAAGCTACAACCCTTTGAAAAATCATAACTCTAGAATCTATGCAAGCCCTTGCATTTTTAATAATACTGGTTTATTTTAGATAGGCCTTTAGGGTTTGCAAGGTTGAGCTTTTAAGCAGTTCACAAAGCTTAATCTTTTTAAAATATTTCATATATGCTTGGAGAGACTTTAAACACACTTTAAACATTTATGCATTATAAAACCCCTTTTAATACCTTTTACAAGACTTAAAAAGAATGACTAATGCTATAGAAAGGATATAAAATGACCATTAAACATATTTAAGGATACATTTATGACTGATTGAGTCTAGAAAACTCAAAAAGTTCAACAAGATTCACACACATTTATGTGAGAATTGATTACAATCAATTTTTCATAACTCAATTTAAGACATAGGCCACACAACTTCATCTCAAAAGTACACACAACTTTAACAAAAAAAAAAATCCAAGCTCCTACAAAACATTTTTATATTGTGTTCAACCCTACACGTGGGTGCACATATAATAAGTTAAACACCATACATGCTAGACATGTGTCCATACCCAAATTATGATCCAACTAGCACCACTCAATGTTTCATCATAATTGGTACCATATGACATTGGCATCTATCACAGGTACATCTACATGCGAAGTGCACCATACACACATGCTACCTATAAACACATTATAGAAGGCCTAAATAATTTCTAGTGTCTAATTGCATCTCCTATACATAGTATAGGTAGAAGATCATAATTTATAGAGGCCTATAAAATAGAATAAAATCCTTTACATACTAGTGCTTGTAGCCTTACAAAAAAAATCATTCTCATGGATTATACCTCTCTTCCTTGAAAAATTAGATGAATTACTTTTTTTCTAATTAATCGCATAAACATAGTTTATTGTCATTACCTCTACAGTATTATACATTCAAACCATCAATGAATAAAGGATAACATATTATTCATGCATTTTACATGGATTATTACTTCTATCATGTTTATTTTATATTTTTTTGTATTCAATCATATAATGGACATAACTCTATTTCCATTGGTGATGTTCCATAATCTTTTTGCTACTTGCAAGGTTATCCTCTAGTTCTAAAAAAATTAGATAATCTTATTTGATACCTAGCATTGTGGTAGCCCTTAAAGGTTCAATTCTGGTTACACTAAATGCTAATACAAATTTTTATAAATTATCCATATAGTAGTATTACCACACTTTATTAACTAACCAAACATTTATGAACCAAACATTTCCAACATTCAAACAATTCTATATTATAAAAAAAAAAATCTTTCACAAGCCAATAGTTCATACTATAAATAAATGGATAAACCTACATAATCAATTTAATCAAATAACTAAAATATTTTTTTAATCAAACAATTTATTTTTAAGATTTCTTCTAGTACCCTTCAAACATTGATTTTGAATCTCCTCTTTCAAGATATCAAGTGATCCCTAGTGGCTTTCTCTAGCATGACCCCAATAATTTCTGTAAACCCTCTTTGGAGTCATATGCCCATTTTGGTGTATACAAACATTGATATGTTCAAGCCTCTAGATGGGATCGTGTTCCTTAAACTCAATCAATTAGATAAATGGGTTGGATATCCCTAAGATATAGTTAAGGAATAGATAAAATAACTTCCAAATCTTAATATTAGAGAACAACCAAGTCAAATGTAATAGAAAATAGGACCTTGTGTTATACCATATACTCATAATGAGTACATTGAATAATTGGTCTAATAAATTATATTGAAACAAGACCTTGAAATTAATGTGTTGAAGCCCCAAATGGGATCATGTACATTAATCTTAGCTATAATGTGATTCAATGTTAAAGACCAATAGCTAAGTAATTGGACTACTTGTAAACACAAATTCAAACTAAGTTAAAAAAAACATGAAAATAACTACAAAAAAAGTTTGATTGTAATACTCAATTCAAGATTAAGAAGACAAAGGAATTCAAATAATTTTAAGAAAATGAACAAAGTTATTGAAAGTGAATTACATGGTGAAGTGTATTTTCTCCAAGGGTTGGAGATGTGGTTTCTCAAGTATTTGCCCCAAAAATCTTGTAGCACATACCTATCAAAGACGATTGATGAATTTGGAGGAACTTGCACCTCTATTTATATTTCTTGTGAGGGACAATGAATGGTGAAGATTTTTCTAGAAGATCAATAGCGGAGAACAAATGAGAGGAATTTTCTTGGATCAAGGGTTATGATTAAATTTGTTCAGGATGAAGGCATGAGATAATTTTGCTAAAAATAGAAAAGGTCACAAACAATTAGATGCAACCAAAAATGGGAGGAAAAATAAATTAGTTGGTTATTTATTTTTGGAAATGGTGGAGGGAATATAGGTTAATAAAATAGTGTTAATTTAATAATCTATGTAAGGTGAAAATTGAAGTAATTGAATAATATTATTATTTAATTAGATGTGAGATGTAAATTGAAGTAATTAAATAATATTACTATTTAATTAGATGTGATGTAGAAATTGAGGTAATTAAATAATGAGATGTAAATTTGGATTAGAGTAATTAAATAATATTCTTATTCATTTATTTAACTTATATAATTTAAAATTTTGAACAACTAATGTTGTCATTGGTTTTTAAACAAGTCCTTGGTTATAAAACCTTCAAAATATCTATCTAGAAGAGTGCTAAAATTGGATGGGTCCCTATGTCATCATAGCCGAATATGATTCAAAAGCATACAAATTACTAGCACTTGTAGGTCAAGAATTAGAGGAATCAATGAAAATTATGGACATCAAGCAGTTACATGCCTAACTTAGCAAATCCATTCTAATAAAGCTAGCCAAATGAAATAAATTGAATTAAATACTTAAAAAGTAAAGAGAAAAATACCCTCTAGTAAAACCCATGTCTATGGAATCTTGGGCAAGTGCCATGATGATAAAAATTAACTTGTGGACATCAAGTGTAAGCACCTAATTTTTATTATCTGCGTGCATCCTTTGCACTTAAGGACAAGTGAGAGTATAATTGACCCCTATTTATTCTATATAGTTTCACTTACATCTTCTCATCTATCATCTATCCATATCACCTTTTTCCTTTGGAAAAGCTTTGTCTTATGTATTGAATCATGCTTCAAATAAGTAAATTGATTATACCTAATACAAACACTTGACATCTTGGCATGTCCCTTATTATCAATTTTATCTCATGTCCATAAAACACAAATAAATACACTTCATCATACATTGCATTTTAGGAAAACAATACATTATTACACACAATCAATCACTCACTTAGGTTCTTATCTTCCCCTATTGATAAAATCTTTGTTCGAAGTTGCACCTATAATCTCATGCTTGATATCTTGCTCCTAAAAACTAGCATTACTATTGTAGACACTTAAAAATGTCTTGAATGATATCACGCACTCGAATCTGATATACTAACATCGCTTCATCCTAAAACCCATCCTCTTTCTTCTTAATTAATTAAATTAGCCTAGCTATTTAATTAATTGCATCATGTTCATCTATTAATCTAATTGATCTAATTAGGTTAATTCCCCCTTTTCATGCTAACCTTTTGTCTTGATAAATTGAATAAATCAAATTATTTAATTTAATCCCTGAAGTCCTCTCATTTAATTAAATAATCTTAATTATTTAATTAAATGACGTATCACATCCCTTTTTTATTAAATCATTTATTTAATGAGTATCATTTAATTCCCCTAATTTGTATGAATTGAAATATTGTTTTAATTATCAAATTACTAATTAAATCTAATCCTCCCACTTGCAAGAGAATATTCATCCTTTGCATATTCTTCCAAAATGAATATTCCTTCCCCTTTTGCACAATTAAATTTGGCTTTAATTAACTAATTTTCCTCACCCATGAGAATATTCTCTTTCTTCACTCACTTGAAAAAGGGAATATTCCTTTTTATAACAAACTTTCAACAAAGCTTCTTGTGCAAGTTTTTAAAGTGTGTTTGTTTGGATGAATGTAATCTCTTGATTAAATATCATCATGCATCCTCAACCCTTTATGGGAATCCATGATTCATGCCTCCATCTTCCTTCCATTTTGACCATTGATTGATCCTTTTGATCTTGGCCATCATTTTTATTTTTCCTATTCTATAAATAAAGCTTGCATCTATTGAATAGGGATCTATATTTTAATAGAAAAATTATGTTGTTAAAATCACTCTCATCTTGCACTCATATTTCATGTTTTAAAAAGAATTTTTAGGTTAATTTACTTGCATTATTAGCTTAGAGCATCCATTAACGGCTTCCATGGTAACTTAGTCACATCCATTTAGTATATTTTGAAACTAGGGTTTTAATATTTTGAATCTTGCATACATTTGGAATAGTTTTGCATACATTTACATCGATCATCTTAGCTTTCATCATGTTAATTTAGCTTTTATCATGTTTTACAAAAATTCTTTCATTAGTTTCATCGATTATCTTCAATAGAATCGATTGAAACAAGCTCATTATCCAAGGGATTGGGAAAGGGTCACCATTCTACATCAATGTGACACCACTCCCCCAATAGGATAAGTTTCAATTGATTATAATAGATGTTTATGAAGCTTTCGTAGTTTAATATGTTAGTTTTAATGAATTCTTAGCTTAGTTTACATTGAATGATCTTATTGGACTGATGTTTAGTGGATTAATTATACTTTGAATCCTCATCGAATAGTTTATCTTAAAGGTCACAAGTCTACCTTAAATATTCACATGTTCATTAACATCCTTTATCCAAACATCAAACAATCAAACCTTTAAGTCAAAAGTCTTATCCCAAAATTTTTGCAAAGATCACTCCCCACATCATTCATCTTTTCATCTCCCATTATCACCATTGCTCAAAAATGACTTAGAGCATCCCTTTTACCAAAATTTGAGTCAACTAGAGAGTTTAAACATTACAAATCTTAACACAACTCTCCCATAGGTGACCCACAATTTATGGTAAAGACAAGATCACAACATAAGAGAATCATGGAAAAAACCAAAGTCACATTCACCTCAAGTGGTCCCAATCCTTAAGGATTTGATCCAAGAAGTCATGTTACCCCATCGTAACAACCCTCATCTCCATCAAGGCCATATGATATAGAATACATCATGAACAACCCATTTGGGCTTACTAAGGAAGAAATCATAGAGTAAAAACAAGAACATGAGGCCTTAGAGAATTTAGCTCGAATTTCCCCATCTTTTATTGCATAATCACTGACACAAGGCTTGACTTCATCCACCATTCAAACAACTCCATTTTTAGGGTTAAGTCACACACCAACTCCTAGTTTTGTAGCTAGTCTTTTTAAGGAATTTTGCCACACTCTTCCATAGGAAATTAACACACTTGTGGATACTCTCAACACCAATCCTTCTCAAAACACCACTTGGACACCAACATTTGGCACTCCCCCCATTCTCAAGAACCCTCTACATCAACATAAACCACTTACACTTCATGAATCCATGACAACCTCAACATATCAAGCGTACCCCTCTTCATCCATCCCCACAAGTAC
The DNA here is from genome assembly GCA_007115665.2 of Sequoiadendron giganteum. Lineage (NCBI taxonomy): Eukaryota > Viridiplantae > Streptophyta > Pinopsida > Cupressales > Cupressaceae > Sequoiadendron > Sequoiadendron giganteum. The sequence goes on along the minus strand of CM021110.1, from coordinate 368,923,880 downwards.
CACAAGTGTGTCCAAAAACACACAAGGAAGTGTGTACCAAGTGTCTCAAATAGACCCAAAAGGGAAAGTTAATCCCCTTATGCAAAATCAACCTTCAACGTAATATGGGACATCTTTATCAAATCCCCCAATGAGGTCATCCATCCCATTAGTTTCCCAAAGTACATATGTCTCATCCATCACCAACCCAACTCAAAACAACCCCTTGGTCACAAACCCCATCAACCAAAGTAATACCTTGACCACCTCCCAAACACAAGGAAATCCCCAAAACATCAGTCAAGGGAATCAAGGTCCTAATGTGCCATTGTCATCGCAATACCTAATGGCACCATCATAATTTTTCCCCATGGTCCCCCTCATCATGAAAAATCAAATGGGACTTCAAACTTACATTCCTCCATCCTAATCCACCATCTTACAAGGAATGTTAAACCAAGGGAACCCCCAACCTCTCATCAACAACCTACAACCCACTCAAAATATCAACACCCAAAACCCATCATAGATGTCCCAACAACCAACCAATCCTACATTGCAAGAACATGTCCTAGCCTTAAAACAAGCACAATATGCATATTAGAAAGTAGTACAACAACAACAACAATAAGCATCCCTAACAACACAACAACAATAGTGACAATAGCAAGCAACCCTAGCAGCACAACAACAACAATAGCAGCAAGCAGCCCTGGTAGTACAACAACAACAACAAGCAGCCTTAGTAGCACAACAACAACAACAATAGCAAGAAACCTTAGTAGCACAACAGCAACAACAAGCACAACAAGCAGCCTTAGTAGCACAACAACAAAAGCAACAACAACAAGCAGCCTTAGTAGCACAATAAGCACTTGTAGTGCAACAATAATAGTTTGTCCAACAACAAGCCCTAGTAGCACAACAACAACAACAAGTAGCCTTAGCAGTACAGCAACAACAGCAAGCCTTACTAAACCAATAGTATACCCAGCAACAACAACAACAGGGTTTATACTATAACCCCCAATAGAACATTGTCAACCCAAACATGTTAGGAACATATACGCCTCCACCTCCATCACCTTCACCATATCCTACACCACCATACAACACCTCATCATATCATAATCCCACATACAATTCATTTTCCTTTTGACAATATGTTCCTCCACCAAACCCACAAGATGATATCACATCACAACTTAAGGCATTAACACAAGAAATGAAGGATATCTGAATGGGAAAAATGAAGAAGTCCCATACACAACAAAACCTATGCCCATAACCATTCAATCAAAACATCGCAATGGTACCATTCCCTCCCAGTTTTGAAGTCCCCAAATTTGATAAATACAAAGGGATAGAAAGGCTTGTAGACCACGTCAAAGAGTTTAACGTCATGTGTATGGAGGTCACTTACAATGAGTCCTATTTGATGCGCCTCTTTCCATGAAGCTTGAGAGGCCCAGCCATCAATTGGTTTTTTCAATTGCCTCCAGGTATCAAAACCTTCCAAGAAATCATTGATAGATTCATAGATCAGATCTCTTTTAATCTTGACATGGATGTGAGCCTAGAAGAGTTGTACACTTTCAAACAAAATAATGGAGAATCTTTGCCAATTTCTTACAACGATGGAGGCAAAGGGCTAGTAAGAGAAAGTGGCCAATTCTTGATGAACAACAAATGGGAATTATTATAGGGGTAAGTGCAAAAATATGGGGGGCCAAAAAGGGGGCTTAAGTGGCCACTTTTTTTTTGGAATCAAGAAATATTGACTTTGGACATGAAATTGAGGATAGTTACACTCAAAAAAATTAGATGCAACAAAAACAAGGATCGTAGTGCTCTGAATTTATTTTCTAAACTACTAACCTATTTTGAAAATGGTTGAGATTAAGGGGTTCAAAAGAGGGATGCATAGAAATTGACATAACATAGCAACTTTTGTGCATACCTAGCATAGTGAACTTTTTTTTAGTATTTTTAAAATCACTTCAGTGAGAAATTAGCTAATAGTATTTAGTTGATGCACAATCTTTCTGATAATTTTTTAATGAATATTTAATTTTTTACAAATTTTCAAAGTGGACACTTCCTGAAAAATAGAATTTTGGCCATGCTACCCCTACAAATTTTAGAAACTAATTGAAAATTTATTTTTTCTAAATTTGTAGAATGAAGTCTAATTTCTAAAAATGTAATTTATTTGAAATTTTGATGAATGGTTAATTCATAATGCAAAAAACACCAAACACTATTTTTTTCCAAAAAAGAGACACAAACAAAAGAAATTATAGATCAAAGGCTTAACATTGTCAAAAAGTAAAAAAAATTACATCGTTGGATAGCTAAGAGAGAGCCTAACATTACCCAGGTGTTTGATTTGTTCAACATTGAAACATGTGCAATCCCGACGGTGAGCACGAACCTGATTATGTGAAATATTATAGAATTTGCAAAAACACATCTCTAGTCATTGGGAAGGCCCTCCAAGCCTTTGCGTTGGTATTCCGAGGAAAATACCAAGCCTAAGGCTTGGGGATTCTCAAAGCAAGATATAACGCAAGCACGTTATAATGTGCCCGCGTGATATCTTAGTTTTGACATGGATTTTTGTGTTTGTGCGAGGCATGTCTAGCAAGACATAATGTGAGCACATTATAATTTGCTCGCATTAGGTCTTGCTTTATGTTAAATACCACTCTACTGAATGTATGTTTATATATTTTTCTATTTCTATGTACATGTATGCTTGTATGTCATGTATATATGTATGTATGCATGCTTGTATGTATGTATGTATGTATGCTTGTATGTATGTATGTATCAATGCATGTATGTATGTATTTAATATTGTATGTGCATATGTACATTTATGCTTGTATGTACATATGTATTATTCTTGTATGTATGTAAATATGTATTTATGTATGTCTTTAGAGGGAGGGGTAAGTTTGAGAGAGAGAGTTTTCTAGGTAGGGTGGGAGGGAGAGAGGGAGGGAGGGACCTAGGAGAGAGAGAGAGATAGTGAGAGAGATTCTTGAGAGAGGCAGATTAGGTGGAAGGGAGAAACTAAGAGAGAGGGAGTGGGAGATAAGGGGTTTAGATGGTCTTAGCTAGGTAGGGTGGGAGGGATAGAGAGAGAGAGAGAGAGAGAGAGAGATGGGGTGGTAGAGGAGATTGAGAGAGAGGGAGATAAAGATAGATTTATGTAGGTATGGTGCTAGAAGGAGAGACTTGAGAGTGTGAGGGGGGTGAGATGGAGAGACTTGAGAGATAGGTAGTGAGAGGGAGTGCGAGAAACAAGGAGTGGGAGAGATGGAGTGAGAGAGACGGAGTTTGAGAGTGAGAGATATGAGAGAGGGAGAGGGTGTAAGATGGAGTAACTTGAGAGAGAGGGGGGTGGAGTGAGAGGGACTTACCTAGGTAGGGTGGGAGGGATAGATAGATAAGGGGGAGAGAGAGAGAGAGAGTTACATAGGTAGGGTTCCAGAGGGAGAGACATAAGAGATAGGGAGAGAGAGGGAGAGAGAGAGAGAGGGAGTGATGGAGAGGTAGTGGGAGGGAGATAGAGAGAGATAGATAGAGGGAACGAGAGATAGTGGTATGGATTGATTAAGTGAGAGGTATGTAGAAAGAGGGAGAGGGTAGGAGAGAGGGAGGGAGAGAGAGGTGAGATGTATAGATAAAGAGAAAGGGATAGGGGTTGAGGGTATAGGGTTGATGTATTATGGTGGAGGACCTATAGGGTTGATGGTTTAGGGTATTAGGTTGAGGGATTAGGGTTGAGGGTAGAGGGTAGAGGGTAGAAGGTTTAAGGGTTTAGGGTTAAAGAGTTTAGGGTTGAGGGTTAAGGGTTGAGGGTAGATGGTTTAGGGTATAGGTTTGAGGGTATATGGTTGAAGGATTAGGTTGAGGGTCCAATGTATAGGGTAGAGGGTATAGGGGTTTAGGGTTTAGGGTTTAGGGTTTATGGTTTGGGGTTTAAAGGTTGAGGGTTGAGGGATTAAGGGTTAAGGGTTGATAATTGAGGGTTGAGGGTTTAATGTATAGGTTATATGGTAGAGGGTTTAAGGTTGAGGGTAGATTATTGAGGGTATAAAGTTGAGGGATTAGGTTTGAGGATCTAATGTATAGGGTAGAGGGTATAGGAGTTGAGGGATTAGGGTTTAAGGGTTGAGGGTTTAGGGTAGAGGGTTTAGGGTTTAAGGGTTGAGGAATTAAGGGTTGAGGGTTGAGGGATTAGGGTAGAGTTTACTTGGGTTTAAGGGTTTAAGGGCTGAGTGAATATGTTCAAGGTTTGAGAGATTAGGGTATAGAGTTTACTTGGGTTTAAGGGTTTAACGGTTGAGGGATTAGGGTTGAGGGTAGAGGGTATTGGGTTGAGGGTAGAGGGTAGAGGGTTTAAGGGTTTAGGGTTTAATGGTTGAGGGTTTAGGGTTTAGGTTTTAGGGTTGGGTGTTTAAGGGTGTAAGGGTGTAGGGTATAGGGTTGAGGGATTAAGGTAGAGAGGGAGGGATGGAGGGAGGGAGAGATGGAGGGAGAAGTGATATAAAGAGAAGGAAAGAAGAGGAGGGAGGGACAAAGATACATGAGGGTTGAGGATCTAATGTATAGGGTAGAAGGTTGAGAATTTATGGTATAGGTTTGAGGATCTATAGGTTTGATGGTTTAGGATATTGAGTTGAGGGTATAGGATTAAGGGATTAGGGTTGAGGGTAGAGGGTAGAAGGTTTAAGGGTTTAGGGTTGAGGGTTAAGGGTTGAGGGTAGAGGGTTTAGGGTATAGGTTTGAAGGTATATGGTTGAAGGAGTAGGGTTGAGGGTCCAATGTATAAGGTATAGGGTATAGGGGTTGAGGGTTTAAGGTTTAAGGATTGAGTGATTAAGGGTTGAGGGTTGAGAATTGAGGGTTGAGGGTTTAATGTATAGGGTAGAGGGTAGAGGGTAGAGGGTTTGAAGGTTGAGGGTTTAAGTTTGAGGATTGAGGGTTGAGGTTTGAGGGTTGAGGGTTGAGGGATTAGGGTTGAGGGTCCAATGTATAGAGTAGAGGTATAGGGGTTGAGGTATTAGGGTTTAGGGTTTAAGGGTTGAGGGTTGAGGGTTGAGGGTTTAAGGTATAAGGTTGAGGGATTAAGGGTTGATGGTTGAAGTATTATGGTAGAGATTATAGCTTACCAATTTGATAGTTTTGACAAGGTAGGGGCAGCATGAGAAAATACCTCATAGAAATGGGGTGTCATGGTGACATCACTGTGACACCCCATTTCTATGAGGAATTTTCTCATGTTGCCCCTACCATGTCAGCCCTACCACATTGGCAAGCTAGTGAGCTCACTATATTTCCAATGCTCACATTATTTTTTGGATGGAATTCCTTAAATAAATGTGGTCACGTGGCATGCCTTGATAGCAAGATAGGGGGTGATCCCACAAAGTTGGTTTACAATTTTTGAGAGATTCTGACTTTTGTTGAAATGACATATTTTTAGAAAATATAATGATTTAAGCCTTTAAAAAGTTATATTTTAAGGATTCCAATTGAAGAGGTTTTGATCAAACCACCTTAGATCAAACCCCCTTGGATAGAACCCCACTAGTTTTAAACCATACCTATAACAGAGTCTCCTTTACACCTATCAAAATGTTGATAAAAAATCACTTTTGATTTACCTTTTTGGGATCAAATGAATTCATTTAAAATTTATTTCAAATGATCATGGTAGTCCTCAGAATGATCTATCTAACAAATATAATTTTAATATGTTTTGGTTTTATTATGTATGTGGTTTTTTAGTTTTATTAAACATAGGTTTTTCACCGAAAATCAAGCTCTTTGTTCTACACATGTGGAAAAATAGCATATTATCAAAATAAAATTTTAAAATATATGTTCACAATGGGTATTGATGTCCTTGATCCACTAAAAAAAAAATTTGAATTTCGATACATACAAAAAAAGTTATGTTGTATACAATCCGCCTATGTTTCAATTTTAATTGGTTTGAATTCAAAACTTGATTAAGGAAAAATTATTTAATAAAATACTATGAAGCCAAATTAAAGTGCTATATATCATAGTTACAAATCTAAATTCAAAAAAATTAGAATTTTATCCTTCATACAAAAAAAGTTATGTTGTATATAGTGAGCGTCACTCCTTAAAAATGTTGTTTCTTTTAAAAGCTAGTTTTTTAAGGAGATGGAAAAACAAGTGCAATCTAATTCCAAAAAATTTGAAAAAAATATATTTAGAATTTATAGACAAAATGTAACAAATCAATATTTTGTATCATCTTCAAATTCCTCACGGTTTAGCCGCTATAAGACCTGAAAGTTAAGATTTAGTTAAGAAAATCAGTTCAGTGTCTAGTTTGCCAAAAAATTGTAAACCAGTATTGTGGGATCACCCTAGGCTCAAAATGGAAGCATGGACAAGGCATGTGAATTTTTTGACATTAGTGTTTTCATAGACATGTATGCAAAATGTGGTAGCATTGGCAAGCTAGTGAGCTCACTATCTTTTCAATGCGGTGGGGTTGACAAGGTAGGGGTAGCATGAGAAAATGTCTCATAGAAATGGGGTCTCATGGTAATGTACATCACCATGACACCCCATTTCTATGAGGCATTTTTGCACATGCCCCTACCTTGTCAACCCTATCGCATTGGAAAATAGCTTTCCAATGTGGTAGGGTTGACAAGGTAGGGAGAGCGTGCAAAAATGGCTCATAGTACATCACTGTGATACCCCATTTCTATGAGGAATTTTTCACGTTGCCCCTACCTTGTCAATCCTACTGCATTGGCAAGCTAGTGAGCTCACTAGCTTGTCAATGCTCACATGATTTTTTGGATGGAATGCCTTAAAGAAATGTGGTCATGTCGCATGCCTTGATAGTAAGATAGGCTCAAAATGGAAGCATGGACAAGGCATGTGAATTTTTTGACAATAATGTTTTTGTAGACATGTGTGCAAAATGTGGTACCTTTGACAAGCTAGTGAGCTCACTAGCTTGTCAAAGGTACCATATTTTGCACACATGTCTACAAAAATATTATTTTCAAACAATTCACATGCATTGTCCATGCTTCCATTTTGAGCCTATCTTACTATCATGGCATGCCACATTACCACATGTCTTTAAGGAATTCCATCCAAAAAATTATTGTGACCTTTGTCTATGCTAGAAATACTCTTCTACAGGATGATTGTAAGTATTTTGTATGAATCCTTGAATGACATATATTTCATTTATTCATATGGATTCATTTTTTAGGAACTAATATTTCTCATTACTATGCTACAATTAAAATTATCTTCCATGCCAAGGAAACGAAAGAATAAACCAACAGATGAAGAGCATAAAACTAATAAAGAAAAAAATAGAGAACGGTTGAGGGAATATCTTCAAAAGAAGAAATTGGATATGATTGACGAAAAACAAGCCAATTGAAGATGAACCTCAACTAGAAAAAAGAGAAAAGGCATTGGAGGCACAAAGGGCATGAATGCAAAAGCATCATGGTAAGATAGATTCAAATACCGTAGTTGGAGACACACCCTCTACCGCAAGTGAATACGAAGGGACACCATTAATGATAAGTGAATATGGAGGGACACCATCTATCACAAGTGAATATTGAGGGACACCATCTACTACAAGTGAATATGGTTGGACACCATCTACCACAAGTGAATATGAAGGGACACCCTCCACCACATCTCAATTTGAGAGTACATCATCAGTCAGATTTGATGAAGAAGGTATGCCATCATCCCCATGTGAACCTCAAGGTATGTTGTCTATTCCACCCTCAATCAAAGGTACGTGATCTATCCCAACTCACTTAAATATTGATGAGATTCCTAATATTGAGATGTATGTACCTAGGAGAACACCACCTAGAATTTTGCATAGAAAGCCAAAGTATTTGATTAATATTGATGAGAATATTTTGCAGCACATGGAAGGTAAGATTCTAGCATGCACTTGTAGAAGCTATGCTGATAAGATTTTGAAATTGTTCTTTGAAAGGCTAAATGAGATTGCAAGATGTCAACTATTTGTTGAAATGATGCGGGGTATAAAGTATAGAAATATCATGAAGATTCTTGGGTTGAGAACATTGAATCTTACAACAGAAAACACTATTGTGAAGAATATAATGGATGCTTATGAGATTGTGGGTAAGACCTCATGCTCAAAGGATAGTAATTTCACCCGACGTATCATTATATCGACTTTGGTAAGTAGTTAAACAATGAGATCTCATCTCATTAGAAAGATGAGTGAACAATTGAGAATTAATAGAAAAAAATATCAAGAGCTGTTCAAAAGCAGCAAAGAATTGAGGGCACCAATTCAAATAAATTATGGGCATTCTCGGGGAGACTCCCATGAAAATATAAACCAATTGTTGAAGCATTGAGAACACTAGTTGAAGAGTATTGGAATAATAACACAAGGCCATCTATGAATCAAAGGTATGTGGTAAGAAGGAGAATCCGGAGTCGAAACAATGAGCCACATCCAAAGCATTTTTTGGATACAACTCAAACTCAATTTTTTCATAAATTTCAATAGGATTATCCTCAAATTCAGATTTGTCAAAGATATTTTGAAATGATTAAACCATTTTATGTTAAGATAAATCACGCATGCACTACTTGTTGTTGTAGACTACATATTGAATTCTCTAACCATTATCATGTTTATCGTTCTATATGTTTAGATTTGCATACTAACGATGTTTTGCAGGATTGTGGCATACAAGCCCCACAAACATCTTCAAGAGAGTTCTTATCAAAAAAAATATGTGAAATAGAGGATGGCCAAATATTCTACAGGAAACCATATTTGGATGGTTCATGTCAGCATTGTGATGGTTTGCAACGTATGCCAGTATGTCAACATATGGAAAGCACCAATGAGGTGGGAAAGAAGCTAGTAGAGTTCGAGAAGTATAAAACAATTGAATATGTTACAAAAGATGGTAATCAAGCAAAAAAGTGTGATTTGGTTATTCAGAAGATTCCAGTGTATCAGTTTATGTCTATGTTTCATGACAATATAGTGTATGAATATGCAAGGCATACCCATAAAGCTCGATGGTTGGACATGCAATTCAAGTTATGCAAGGACACCTTTCCAGTCGGTAGCATAGTTTCAGTGGTTGAATTTGTAGAGAACTACACTCTATAGCCACAGTGTGAGGTGCAATCATAATATTATAACTCCACACGAGTTTTGATATTTGTGCACATAGCATTCATTCATGAAGCTGATAGTATAGAGGACCAAAGGAAGGTATTGAGGGAGTATCACTTTTATATTAGTGATGACCACACATTCTCTAGAGTTTGTTTAAGGTTTCTTCCAGTTGTTCTACAGTGATTTGGCTCAGAGGGGCATAGAATATGGTCAGATAACTGTGCAGCACAGTTCAAGAACTCGCACATGTTCTACTGGTTGAGCGGGATACATGTCATTATAGGTGTTTAGCATATGTGGAACTTTTTTGAGGCCATACATGGAAAGGGGGAGCATGATGGTGTAGGGTCATGTGTGAAAAGAGCACTAGCAAAAGAAGAGTTAAAGTATAAAGACAATGCAAAGTTGACAGATGCAAAATCAATCATCGAGTGGTGTAATGCTTCGATGGGTCCAGGTAATGAAGGTACATCTTCATTTCATAGATTTTTTTGGTTGATGGATGATACTAGCATTGCACCATATGATGATTGTTGTACACTGATAGGATCAAGTGAGATACACTCTTTCCTTAACTCAAATACAGATTCATGGAGTATCGATACATGGAAGATGGTATGCTTTTGTTCTTCATGTACAATGCAAATCTGGGATGATTGTGAGTCAAAGGAGTGGGTTGATAAATGGTCTTTAAGTTATCTTAGCCCACTCTGAATGTATCACCCTCTGATGACATTGGAACTAACATAGATGGATTCTATAGTTGACTTTCACCACATATCAAATCTAGTTCAACCAAGTAATATATCTACTTGCATAGTTTTTGAGATTCCTATTTTTATCTTACTTTGTAGTGTATATATGTAATGTTGACTAATTTCATCTAATTTTTTCCACATATCAATGCAAGGCATGTTTATGCAATCATTGCAATTGAAGACAACAAAGAGGGAATGGACTATTACTTGTGTCATTATATTGAGTCCAAAAATAAATTGGAGGCCTCAATTATAGATGGAGAAAACATTGAATACCCTATAGGCTCACTTGTTGTTACTAGAACATGGCTTAGAAGGTACCCACATAAGAGTGTTAAATATTGGTTGTTTTAGGACTTTTACATGCATCATAATATTCTTCATTACTCAAACCTTGTCATGGCATCCAATTTTTTTTTGACCAAACATGGGAGTAGACCTTGTGGAAGGTCTGTGAGTCTGACCATGAGGCAATACTTGACACAATAAATAGTAGAGCAGACCTGGATGGTTTGTTGGATGAATTTGTAAGTATGCACATTGGTTCTTATTAATTTATACTTGTATGCACAATAATTTGTATGATTCGAATGTTATGATGCAAATTATATCATCTAATGTTTATATCATGTATGTAGGTGATTGATGAAGTTATCTGACTTACAAATGTAGCACACTTTATGTTTAGAACTATGGCAAAGGATACGGAGTTCAATGGTATTTATTTTTTTCTCAAAAATATTATGTAGGATATTCTCAATAGATTAGTAAACTAAGTGGAAGATTAAATTATGTTGTTTTTATAATAGGTTACAAGTTTCCAAAAGGTTGGAAAGTAATAGTTTGGTTACGGTCTATTCATGTTCTATTCATGAGATATTTTTGTGTGCAATAGGTATCTTGGAACTCCCAATGAAGATGTATGGACAGTAGTGACTAAGTTGAGAGACTGGCATGCCTACCCTCAATGGAAACATCAAGATTTAAGCCTTGTTTTTCTCAACTTGGAACCAAGTGGTGTGGATTTGTTGTATGTAAGTGCCTTCCATCTATTTTCATTTCATTTCCATTTTGATGCTCTTTCTTTTTCTTCTTTTGCTTTGCCTATTTGTAAGTAATCTACTAAAAATTGATTGGTGTCCCCTTGCAGAAAATTTTGATTAATGAGCCATCCAAGAGAATCTCAGCCAAAAAATCAATGTAACATCCTCATTTTGATGATCTTGACAAATCTCAATTCTGATTTGAAGCCATTATAAAAGAGTGTGTGAAGCTTAGCGAGGGAATTTCAAGTTATTCATTTTAAGTTAACCATGTCATGAGCACCTATGATGTAGACATTATAAGAGAGTCTCAAATGTATGAGTGAAATTGTAAAAGATTTGTGAGATATTTACTCAAATTTTGAAATTTATTGCTGCCCTCAAATATTTCTAATTCATGCAACGTAATCCTTTAACAATCCAAATTGCAAAAGGGCAACAATCTTTGATGGCCTATAACTTGGATATAGTGTTAGTTATAGGCATTCCTTCTTAGGCGTTAGGATCACGTAGGGCCCCTCTACAATAATCTCTCTCAATTTTTGTTATTTCGGAGTCATTTTTCTATGGTGTCCAATTTTAACTTGATGGAAAAAGTGTCAAATGCAAGCAGTGTAAAGTTGCAAAGTGGTGCAACTTTCATTCTGCAACTCTTGTGACCAAACGGACTGTTCCAACGCATCTAGATGGGTACATTTACACTAAGAATGGTCTTCTTTCACACCCAAACATGTTGAATCGCTCTGAGCTACGTTCAACCAGCTCAATCCCTTAAGTGTCCAAAGTGTAAAAGGGCAGCAATATTTGATGGGCTATTACTCAGAAACCATGATTCTTATGAACTCTTTTTTTGAGCCTATGGGATCATGTTGGGCCCCTCTACAATAACCTCTCTCAGTTTTTGTTATCTTGGAGTCATTTTCTCGTGGTGTCTAGTTTTCACTTGATGAAAAAAGTGTCAAATGCAAGCAGTGTAAAGTTGCAAAGTGGTGCAAATTTTGTTCTGCAACTTGTGTGACCAAATGGACTATTCCAACGTGTTTGGATGGGTATTTTTATGCTACGAATGGTCCTATTTTGCACCCAAACACACCGAATCATTCTAAGCTACATTCAACTAGCTTGATCCCTTAAAGGTCCAAAGTGCAAAAGGGCAGCAATCTTTGAAAAGCTATTACTCAGAAACCATTATAGTTAAGGACTCTCCATCTAATCCTACGGGATCACGTTGGACCCCTCTACAATAACCTCTCTCATTTTTTGTTATCTCAGAGTCATTTTTTTGTGGTGTCCAATTTTCACTTGATAGAAAAAGTGTCAAATGCAAGTAGTTTAAAGTTGCAAAGTGGTACAACTTTCATTCTGCAGCTCCTGTGACCAAACAGACTGTTCCAATGCATCTAAATGGGTACGTTTATGCTAGGCATGGTCCTCTTTTGCACCCAAACATGCCAACTCGCTCAGAGCTACGTTCAACCAGCTCGATTCCTTAAGGGTCCAAAGTGCAAAAGAGAAGCAATCTTGACAGGCTATTACTCAAAAATCGTGATGGTTATGATGTCTTTGTTTGAGCCTATGAGATCATGTTGGGCCCCTCTACAATAACCTCTCTCATATTTTTTATCTCGGAGTCATTTTCCCGTAGTGTCCAGTTTTCACTTGATGGAAAAAGTGCCAAATACAAGCAGTGTAAAGTTGCAAAGTGGTGCAAATTTCATTCTGCAACTCGTGTGACAAAACAGATTGTTCCAACACATCTGAATGGGTACATTTACAATAGGCATTGTCCTCTTTCACACCCAAAAATGTTGAATCACTCTGAGCTACGTTCAACTGGCTCAATCCCTTAAGGGTCCAAAGTGCAAAAGGGAAGCAACCTTGGATGGGCTACTACTCAGAAACTGTGATGCTTACAAACTCTTTGTCTAAGCCTACGAGATCATGTTGGGCCACTTTACAATAATCTCTCTTGATTTTTGTTATCTCAAAGTCATTTTCTCGTGGTGTCTAATGTTCACTTCATGGAAAAGGTGTCAAATGTAAGTAATGTAAAGTTGTGAAGTGGTGCATCTTTCGTTCTGCAACTCATGTGACCAAACGGACTATTCCAATGTGTCTAGATGGATATTTTTATGCTAGGAATGGTCCTATTTCACACCCAAACATGTTGAATCACTCTGAGCTACGTTCAACTGGTTTGATCCCTTAAGGGTCCAAAGAGCAAAATGGCTGCAATATTTGATGAGATATTAATCAGAAAATATGATGTTTACGAACTCTTCGTTTGAGCCTATGGGATCAAGTTTGGTTCCTCTACAATAACCTCTCTCAGTTTTTGTTATCTCAGAGTCATTTTCCCGTGGTATCCAGTTTTCACTTGATGGAAAAAGTGTCAAATGTAAGCAGTGTAAAGTTGCAAAGTGGTGCAAATTTCATTCTGCAAGTCGTGTGATCAAAAAAAAATTTCCAACACGTCCCAATAGGTACGTTTACACTAGGCATGGTCCTCTTTCACACCCAACTATGTTGAATCACTCCAAGCTACGTTCAACTAGCTCGATCCCTTATGATGACATGCAAAACAATCAAAAAGAGAAACATTCACACGACAGTTGAGAAGTCTGAGTTTTCCACACCAAAAGTATATGATCATCCTCAAGTCTAGACAATGCAAGACATTTTTTAATTATCCTCCTTGCCCTTACAACAATATACAACCAATTGTAAATGCGTAAAATGGTGGAACTTGGAAACATTTTATTTTTCCTCAATTAACAACTTAGGTTGTGAAGCATTTTATCATTTTCATTTGAAATGATTTGCTATGCTTGAAAATTGGAGTCTAAGAGAAACAAGTGATGCTATAATGTACATTTATTATTTGGTGTGATAAATAAATTTTTCACCCAAGTCCATTTCTTATTTGTATTATAAATTATAAAGCTTTTTCCCAAGTCCATTTCCTATACAAGAAATAATATTGCAAAAAGTTGACATATACATCTTTTGACATGTTTATATGGTGATGGATCAAGAACATAACAATTCATTCTATAATATGAGGATTATGTTGTGTAATTTTTTATAGACTATTCAAGATAAATGTTTGTATGATAATGTGTCAAAAAATTAACTACTCATCATCTACTATGAATATTATGTTTTGTAAGTGTTGTGAATATTATGTATCCTTTGCTTAATTGAGTTGTTCCAATCAAAATATTAAATATAATGGAATATTTTTATGAAACATCTCATGGAATGCCAATTGAAAACATGTTTTTTTCTTTTAGATGAAGCATTTTATGGAACTCTTTGAGTTAAACTTAATTGAGATATGTAAGAACAAGGGAGCATTAGGAAATACATTGCTCAAGCATCTTAAATAATCCTTCTTACCAAATTTGAAAAATCATGATAAGCCCATGGTTGAAAATTTTATAGAAATCAAAGTGGGTACTAATTCTATATTATATAGATCATAATTCTTCTTTATCTTTAAGATCTTCTAAGTTTGGCAATGGTTTCACCAAGCTGTGAAGAGTGAACTGTTCTTTATTCAGTTATGTCTATGTGGGTTCATTTGCCTTATCTCCCATTGCAATTTTGGGTGGATTATTGCTTTCAAAGTATTGGGAATGTTTTTCCTATTTTCTATTTAGTAGTTTCCATTCTAGTAAGCTCGTCTCTTGATATATATATTATACTCAATATTAATCAATTATCAAGTTAATAATCAATGCATTTATTTTAATCTTTTATTTTCAATTTGTGCAATTTTGTAATTTGTAACTCTACTAGTATTCCTATAAATATTGAAGTTGTTTAGCATCAACTAATAAAGTTGCTTATCATCAATCAATAAATATTCAAGACAAACCATGAAGGACAACAATGATCAATGTTAGGGCTAACCAATTAATAAGTATACACGTGAATAAGTCAAGCATACATGTGAATGAGGGAAGCACAAGTACTCAAATACACGTAAGCCTTGAAATATACACACGAATATATAGTATATACAAATTAATACAAAGTATATGCATGAATACACGGTATAGCATGAAAACA
This sequence comes from Sequoiadendron giganteum, assembly GCA_007115665.2. Taxonomy (NCBI): domain Eukaryota; kingdom Viridiplantae; phylum Streptophyta; class Pinopsida; order Cupressales; family Cupressaceae; genus Sequoiadendron; species Sequoiadendron giganteum. Next base: position 368,908,806 of record CM021110.1, on the reverse strand, counting down.
CGTAAGTCGCAAAGTATACATTGGAGTACACGTAAGTCACAAAGTATAAACATAGTTTGTAAAGTATACACTTGAATACACGTAACTCATATCTATTGAACCATGGATTTATAATACAAATATGGACACCATCGATAAAAAATATTTGTATTAATCAAATAGCCATGTAGGAATAATAAGTATAAAAAATAAACAAAATAGCCATATAGGCTTACGAGAATGTCATATATGCATACAATGTCAAATATATGGAAAATACAAAATATGTACAAAAATGTCATATAGGCATATAACAAAGGGCTATGGAATCAAAATTCGTTGCTCTCCATGCCCTAGAAACAAATTCTTGTCCTTTGCTTGTCAACTGGATGGTGATAAATATGTCACTCATTTTTTCTGAGGTTGAGGAGTGCTCCTACTACTCCTCCTAGGGTTTAGTTCCTAGTCAAGTTGTATATGTTACAGTAACAACTAAAGACATTAATATATAGAAGTTACATTATAAAAAATGATATATTTAACAAAATAATCACTTACCACCACTAGAAGATCACTCTCCTCGAGGGAAAGGTTCGTGTGCCCATGCTGAGGTGTTCTAAAGCCCTGTAGAAACCATACAAAGAGAAATTAAACTACGAATCAATAATGGTTTGATTTTTCACTAACTAACAGCTATAACAACGAATGTAATTTGAAATTTAGTAATTTGCCTCATACCTCTGTGAGGGGCATCAAGGAGTCTATAACAGATGAAACACCAAGATACATTGCCCTATGAACATTTGGAGGTGTATCCACTTCCAACATCTGAAAATAAAACAACAAATTATTCAATCATGAAAACTACAATAGTGATGCACTTCATGGCTTATAATGTATGAGATAATGAACAAAATTTTGAGTACTTATTAAACTATATATTTTTGACTATCATGCTTACTATTTTCCCTATCCATAGCTTGTTCAAAAGCACCTATTTTTAGGCTTTTATTGGTGCATTCATGATAGGAGGGTCCTCAAAGAGAATAGTCTAGAACATGCAGCAAGAGTTACACAACAGAAGCTGTAGACACCGAAAATTGGTCTAGGCCTGCGAGTACACATTCGACATAATTTTCTATAGTCCGTGGTCTTGATTAAATAATGTTTATTATTTAATTAACCTTTCTAACACATATTTCCTCTATTAATTAAATACCCCTTTTTAATTAATTCATCAATTCACTATTAACCTCTATTCAACTTGTTTATTAAATAAATCATATTTATTTAATTATGTTGCGAACTAATTAATTCTTCCCCCTTTATCTATCAATTAAATAATTTATTATTTAATTACCCCTTTATCATACTTTTCCAACTATAATTAAATATATTTATTTAATTATTCATTTAAACCCCTTTGTCTATAATTAAATATTTATTATTTAATTATTTATATTATCCTTTTCAAACAGACAAATTAAATAAATTACTTTATTTATTTAATTAAAATCTCTTATTTTTGAATGTTGAAGTTGAATTAAATTAATATTTAATTCATATTTAATTATTTATGTCACATTCCTCTATCCTTCAGTTATCTAAGTCATTCACTCACCTTTTGACTCAAGATCTATTTTTAATTCTCTAGTTATCTCTGAATTCAACACCTGTTTATCTCTGCGAGAAGACTCTCTGTCACAACTAGTTGATTAACTAGTTCTAACTCCTGTTTGCATTCGAATGCATTAGTCTTTGAGTTCTAACTTTGGCTTTTGCATACAAAGTCTATTTCTTCTATTTTTGGAGATTAGGATCTTGAACTCGTGTTTTAACTCATGTTCTAACTTAGTCTCAATTTGCAGTCTTTCCTGAACTCGTGTTCTAACTCGCATTCTAACTCACATTCTAATTGAGACAGAACTCACATCGCATAGCATTCATCAATCTCATCCGTCGATCTCTCTTTCAATCTGATTCGATCATTCGAAAACCCAAAATTTATAAAATGGCCTGTCACAATCATTATTCCTCCTCTCGAAAACACTTTTGAGAAGAGACTTATCTTCGATATTTTGCTTAGACACTCGACAAAATTATACTTGCATTCAAAGACAAACATCTAAGGACAAGAATACTGAAAAGGAAAAATGGAGAAGAACAATCAAGATAATTCGAAGGGGTGAACGCATATTTGGTGAGAGCTTTCCATTAATTTGTTTAAAGTTTGTCTAATTTATTTCCTCGTTCTTTGTTGTTTGATTTTAGATTATTATTTATATTAGTATTAACTTTGTTATTCTAGTTGTAGATTATCCATCCATCATCATATCGAAGATCATCTATTTTAATCTACTGTTACATTTGGTGAACCCGACGTGAACACGCTTCAAAATCCGCACATATTTTTGTCTTTCCATTTTTTCCATTTTTTTGTTTTTTTTGCAGGTTTTTCGTATGGCGCACCATATTTGTTCCACAAAATGACGCATTTGTATATACGAGTCGCATCTGTGAAAAATAGCGACGCATCCGTCATCACAAACTGCATCCGCGAAGTCACGAACCCCATTCACCTGTCAACATCGAACTGCATTTGTGGCTCCAAAAGCCGCATCTGGATGGTAAATCTTTTTCACTTTTTTATTGATTTTCGTGCATCCATATTTTCAGTTTTCTCTTTTTAAATTGATTGGATTTTCACTAATGTTCGTTTCAGTTGTGTTAAGGAGGAATAACATAGTGTTTGCAGGATGAAGCATAGAAGACAATTAAAAACCTAAGACAATTTTCTGCAGGACGAAAGCTGAAGAACAATGAACTACTAATAAATTTGCATGCAGGACCTAATGCCTTTGTGTTAATTTATTTATTTAAGCAAGATTTTTTTTGGTAGATAGATAATCATCATGTGGGTTAAAATGAATTTTCTGATTGATAGATAGACAATTCTCATTTGGATTAAAAAGAACCAATGTCTTCTTTGTTTGGTGCTTTGCACATATTTGTCACCCTTACGATTCAGTATATCGAAGTATCCTCTCCCCTTGCGCAGTCATGCGATCCTGGGTGTAAGAGAAACAGTTACTGACTCTAGAACTTGGGCCTGTTTTGGTGGGAAAAAGTACTCACCCCAAGATGACTTAGACCGGTAGCACGCTAAAGCCAAGCGACTTCCAGCCGGTATATAAAAGTGGATTCTTGGGGAAAGCCCAAGAATCACGTGCACTATTCCAACGAGATGGAAAAAAATGGAATCTCGCCGATGTTGGATAGTGTCCCACAAATGGAATGCCCCTATTAAACACCTTGTTGTAGAGTTACCAAAATCCTATCTACTTGTTGGAGCAGCAGGGTCGGCCCTGTGAAGCCATCTTACATTCTTACGGTTTATGTGTGGAAATGAAATGTATGCCATGGGAGTTTCATGGATATAGTAGCTTGGCTGCCCCATATAAGTGAGTGTCGTGGAGGGGAGCCAGTGGGGTCAAGCTACTAGTCATTCACCATAAATATGCGTAGCTGGAGAAATCCAAGTAAGAACTCAACAAGTATTGTCCTAAAAGCCTAGGTTGTGAATGTTTTTTGAGTCTTAACAGTCCTTTCATCATGAAAAAAACTAAAAATACATTGATTGTTGTGTTTTTTCTCTGTTGTATTCATCAAAAACTTGATCAAACAAACAAAGTTAGTCAACAAGTTTCGGGAAAATTTCAACTGTTAGAAAATCAAGTCACATTTGTCAGTTTAAACGTCGCATATGTCATAGAGAGTCGCATCTGTTAGGGTAAAAACCACATGCATCTATCAAAACATTCACTTTTCATAGTCTGCATTTTACAAGTCGCAACGGTCACATTCTGAGTCGCATGTGTGCATGCAAACCGTATCTGTCAATTTTCAAGCCGCATGTGTCTATCAGAAAATTTAGGTTTACAAATTCCAAAATTAGAACCACATGTGTATCGGTAAACCGCATTCATCATAGGAAAAATCGCAACTGTCAGAAACACTGCATGCACTGTAAAAAACCACATCTGTCAACATTTGAACTGCAACTATTAGGTGAACCGCATTTGCCTATCAATAGAATACATCAAAAACCATGAGTTGAGTCTAAAACTTCATTGTCACTATTTGCTTTAGATTCTTAAGATCAACCTTGGACAGAAACCGTTAAATTTTGCTCAAAAATCTTGCATCATTAGGTGTCATATTCATCTTAGTCACGGTAAACATCTTAGTGATAGTCATCCTAAGTTGCATGCATATAAATACTTCCTAGGAAATTGCATATCACAAAATAGATAACTTTATTCATCATTGGAAACGTTCATGTTACGGTTTGTCACAATCACTGAACCTTGTCACTTTAGTCCCATTTAGTGGATCTTTTCAACTCAACAGTCTAGTTTGAAAAATTCACCTTGTCAACTGCCCTTGTCATACAATCAGGTTCCTTGGTCAAAAACATATCTTTGCATGCATTCATTCCACAGGTGGTAGGTTATAGCCATCTTAGACTCATTTATCGTCATAAACTACTCGAAATTTTGCATATCGTTCGTCCTATCATACATCATTTCAGTATACATCTTTTTAGAAACCATTTTAGCTACGTCATTTATTGTCAAAAAAATCCAAAAACATAGACATAGGTCATATCAGTTTTTAGACATAGTCTGCATTACCCATTTTGAGCAACTTTTTCATGGTCGAAACAAGGTCCAAAAAGAAACACAAAGAAATGACAAACCCCAATGAATTCATCAATCCGTTCGGAAATCAACCATCAAGAAGTAAAAGACCACACAAGCCTTTGCTTGAAAAACATGTCACTAGAGACACACATGGGAAGATTTACATAGAAGACATAGATGTAGCAGTACAAGATCCTGAATTTGCATCCTTTATGGATGAATGTTTGCTAAATGACATAGGCATTGGTCATATTGGTTTTTAGACATAGTCTACATTACCCATTTTGAGCAAATTTTTCATGGTCGAAACAATGTCCAAAAAGAAACACAAAGCAATGATAGACCCCAACAAATTCATCAATCCGTTCGAAAATCAACCGTCAGGAAGTAAAAGACCACACAAGCCTTTACTTGAAAAACATGTCACTAGAGACACACATGGGCAGATTTACATAGAAGACATAGACAGCAATACAAGATCCTGAATTTTCATCCTTTATGGATGAATGTTTGCTAAATGATCCCCAATGATATCTAGCTAAGTTGCTAGCAGAAGGTGCCAAACTACCCATAGGATTTGATATTTGTACTTTGCAAACACAGTCTACTCAACCAATGCAAACTGCAACGTCAACTATCTCTATTCCCCAAATTATCGCAGCAATACCAACTAGTATACCAACTCAAACATCGTCAATTGTAAACACAACCCCTTCCAACATAACACAAGGTTTACAATTTAATGTGGGGGCAACTTCCTCCAACCCCTTTGGCACCAACACGACTGGTAAGAGAACCAAAGTTGGCGGAAATATACCTATACCAAACCAAATCATTTAGACAGGAAGCATTCTTATACCAAATTAGACAATTCAGACAGGAAGCATTCCTATACCAACTCAGACCATTCAGACAGGGAATATCCCTATACCAAATTAGAATATTTTGACAGGATATATTCCCTCGCCCAATCACAACCCGTCGTAAAAATGGCGTATCAAACCACCTACATTGATCCAAATATTGCAAACACCATATCCTTGACACAAATCGATGTCCTTCAAAACCAAATGCAAACTCTTCAACAGTAGATGGACAACATGTCTATGTCAGGAAAATGAACTATCTCAAAGCAAGACCTATGTCCATGTCCATTTGACAAAGCGCTTTATATGACACCTTTCCCCCATGGATAAATTATACCGATTTTGCCTAAGTATAATGGGAGAAAGAATCCTTTAGAACACATTAGAGAATTCTCAACAACATGCATGGACATATCGTATGACCCCACATACTTGATGAGACTATTTCCATGAACCCTTGTCAGGATAGGACTGGAATGGTTTTCTAAATTACCATATGGTATATGATCTTGGGGTGAATTAGCTGACAATTTTGTCAAAAATTTCGCCTTTAACATAGACAATGAGGTAACAATTGCAACCTTGTGCCACACGATACAAGAAGATGGTGAAACTTTCACCACTTTCTTCTAGAGATGGCGAAGTCTAGCTAGTAGATGTCCAGTTGACATACCGGAAAAACAAAAGGTCACGATATTCCTAGAGAACATCAACCCCAAACTGTGAAGTGACCTAACAGTACACTATTGTACTTCATTCTCAGACTTGGTACAAAAGGGCATCATCCTTGAGAAAGGCCTTATAGACAAAGGAGACATAAAAATACCAAGTAGAAATCCGGTTGTCCAACATCAGAACGCACCAAATGATAGAAACAAATTCTGGTCTAGAAACAAGAATGTTACAAATGACGGCATTGTTGATGCTAAACACGTACATATGGGACCAGTTATCACACTTAGAAGTTACAATTCCAATCAAGACACGATGAATAGTCCAAATCAAATAGCTAACTATGTCCAAAATTCAAAACAACATAGACCACAATAAAGGAGATTTCCTACACGTGAATTTACACCTTTAGGACACCCAATCGAGACCATTTTCAAAGAGTTGATTAAACATAATCTCATCAAACCTTTGGAACCAAGAGAGTATGATCCTAGACAGTTCAAACCTTCATGGTGGGATGATAACTCTTTTTGTGACTATCATCGAACGAAAGGACACAACCTCCAACAATGTCGCCAACTCAAGAATATTATACAAGACTTTGTTGAAAATGGAACCATAGAGGTCGGTGGGCAGAAAAATACCAAGAACAGTGATCATAAGGTCTTCACGGACCCGTTACATGACCACACGAAAGGAAAAGCCTCTAGTTTGGGACCCAAGAATAATCCATCAGCCAATTATAACAATACCAAGTATGACTATGGTAAAGGAATGATCATAAATCACCTCCGAGCCGCAAATGAGAATGTCAATACCTTCACCATTAAGAAGCATCCAGAATGTAATGTGAACACACGTAGAACTAAGATTACTATTCCTGGTCCTTCTTCCAAGCCACCTACGCAAGCTTCCAAGTTTAAGTACAACCTTCTTGATCAATTGAGTAAAATCCCCGCGCAAATATCCATCTTGGAACAGTTGACTTTATCACCAAAGCATCGAGCCATTCTTGACAAAGCTCTACATAACACAATTGTTCCTACAGACTTAGATGTCAATTGTTTCAAAGAAATGGTGGGATATTTGACCAACTTGCATCATGCCACATTTTCCCAACAAGATTACTCAACTGAAAAGTCTTATCATAATGACCCCTTACATCTAGAAGTCCTAGTCCATCAAAACAAAGTCTGACGAGTCTTGGTAGATGGAGGAGCAGGCTTGAACCTGTGTACCCTAAAACTAGTTAAGGCATTAGGATTCTCAAAAGACTATGTAGATACTTCTAAGAGTATATTCATCAAGGCTTATGATGATGAGGAAAGGTCGTCTAAAGGAGTTGTCACACTCCCTATCAGAATTGGCCCATCAATCATGAACACCAGCTTCCAAGTCTTTGATCTCACCCTCTCGTACAACTTGTTAGGTAGACCTTGGATACACGCAATGAAAGTTGTACCTTCAACATATCACCAAAGTCTCAAGTTCCCATATAATGGCACAGAGATCACTATTGATGGTGATCCAGATCCTTTTCAGTATAGTACAAGCCTAAGGGAAATTCCACAACAACAAGTACCAATTAACCAAGAAGCTTCATCATCCACTTTATCTCAATATGTTTACCCATCACATCTCACTAAGTCCATTTCATTCAAACCACCATCATCCACTCCTAAGCTCGAGATCCAAGACAAGGGTTGTGGCAAATATAATATAAAGGCATCATATTGAGTCAGCCAACTGATTCCACCTAAGGCATATGGCCTACCCATGGTAGATAGAAGACAGTCACTGGTCACATTTCATGTTTCCCCTACAATTCCATTGACCAAATGGGGAGAGTTAAGTGAATAAATTATGGATCAAGGTGATTCCTGGTTGTATCAAGAAGAACATGAATACCCCTCCCCGTCTATTCAAATAGCCAAGGACCAGTATGGAAAAGGCTTTAAGATAATTCAAAATGAAGGCTATGACACGCACAGTGGGTTAGGACTATATCAAAATGGAAGGACGGAACCAATCACTGTCTACCCATGACCGAAATACTTAGGGCTAGGGTGTCAACCACTTAGAATTGGGTTTCCTGGTACTTCATCATCATTTCAAGAGAAAGTGAGTGCTTGCACAGACATCGATATATCTCATGAACCACTTCCCCCAGTTTACGAAAAACCTCCAATCTACGATGAATCCCCTTACTCAAGCGATGGTGAATGGTAGTCCCTTTCATCTACCAGTACCATGAACATAGATACCCTATTTGGGGAATTGGACCTCAACATGAAACCTGTACCAAAATCATCTAGTCCTCGTCCTAAGAAGCACTTGTCCAAAAAGAATGGAAAGAGAACTATTATTGGGAAACCCTTGATCATGCATCTTGTGCACCTAACAAACCATCTTCTGACTATACTGCCCTTACTATAGTCCCACATAAGAGTATACCTACACCTAGGAAGAAGAATAAGTAGGAGTTAGTCCAAAACTTTTGTGACCATGTCAACCATTCTATATTCACCTTGTCAACAACTACCTTTAAAAACTCCGATGATGACATGCCCCTTATATATCCCGAACTTATCGACTGGGATCAACAAGGTACACCTATCATAGATACATTTGAGAATGACGAAGTGATTGCTGAGTTCATGGGACTTAGAGAAGGCATACCAAGAGGGGATCATAAAGCAGGTTTTACCATAGACTTGGATGACAAAGCATATTTTGGGGAGTCTATTTACACCTCTAGTCGCAAAAATGAGAATAAAAAGAAAAAAAACAATAAAAATAAAAATGATGAGTCCCTAGGTGAAAACCGAAAGGCACCTTTGGATGAAGAAAAAGACAAAATAAAGGACGTATCCGAGGGTGAAAACCTCTCAGAGGCACCCAAGGATAGAGGTTTAAATATTCTCCCCGTTGAATAGGAAAATTCACCGATGCTAGTAGAAGAATCTATTGAAGTCAACATAGGTACAGAAGAGAATCCTCGAAAGGTATATTTTGTAGCTTCTTTAACAGAGACTGAAAAACCTGAGTTTAAGGACTTCTTCACAAAGAGATAAATAAAATTTGCATGGTCATATGCTGACATGCCTGAGCTTGATCCAGACCTAATATTGCATCATTTACCACTACAGCTAGGTATTAAGCCAGTCAAATAGAAGTTAAGGAAAATGCATCCGCAAATTGCTCTATTGGTCAAGGCAGAACTTAAGAAACTCTTGGATGTAGGAATCATAAGGACAATAGACTATGCAGATTGGATATCAAATCTTGTACCAGTGACTAAACCAACTGGGGGCATTCACATTTGCATGAACTTTAGAGACATCAATAAGGCATGTCCTACGGATGACTTCCCTTTTTTGAATATCGACATGATAGTAGACCTTACAGCAGGATACGAGATGCTATCCCTCATGGATGGTATCTATGGATATAACCAAATTAAAATAGTAGCTAAAGACCAACACAAGACAACTTTCACATGTCCATGGGGCACATACTATTGGAATGTTATGTCATTTGGCCTTAAGAATGCAGGAGCTACCTATCAACGGGAAATGACTACCATTTTCCATGACTTTGTACATACTCTCATGGAAGATTAGGTAGATGACATTATAGATAAATCAAAAACAAGGGAAGATCATTTGAAAGTTTTAGACAAGATATTCCAGAGGCTGGAGAATTACAACGTCAAGCTAAATCCGAAGAAGTGTGTCTTTGGAGTGAAATCAGGAAAATTGTTAGGGTATATCATCTCCAAAAGAGGCATTCAAGTAGATCCAAAGAAGGTAAGAGCTATCATAGAAATGTCTCCTCCACTTAGAATTGGTCAACTCAAAACCCTACAAGGGAGATTACAGTCAATTAGGTGTTTCATAGTACAACTGGTAGATAAAATACATCCTTTTCAGCATCTACTCAAGAAAGGAGTACCATTTGTGTGGACACCTAAATTTCAAGAGGCCTTCCAGCAAATCAAGGACTATTTTCTTACTCCACCAGTCTTAATGCCACCTACAGAGGGAAAACCATTGATATTATACATTTCAGCAACTCAGTCGGCATTAGGGGCTCTTCTCGCACAACACGATGATCAAGGTCATGAGAGAGCAGTCTATTACATCAGTCGTACCTTAGTGGGATATGAATTGAATTATAGAAACATAGAACTTGCCTATCTTGCGGTAGTCTTTTCTACCCAAAAACTTTGGCACTATATGCTCAATCGACAAACAATGTTAATATCAAAGATTGATCCACTTAAATACCTCCTAAGTAAGGCAGCTTTAATAGGCCGATTGGCTAAATGGGTTATGATACTTAGCGAGTATGACAATCAGTATGTCGAAAGGAAGTCTATAAAAGGACAGGTGTTTGCAGATCAATTAGTCAATGCACCTATGAAGGCAGACCATCCCTTAGTGGTAGATTTTCCTAATGAATTTCTCTTCAACATTGACATTAAAACCGAATGGAAACTTTACTTTGATGGGTCACATACAAATCGTGGTTCAAGAGCTGGTATCTTATTTGTTACACCTCAAGGTGACACCATTCCCAAATCATTCAGGATTGCTTTCCCTTGTACCAAAAATATAGTAGAATATGAAGCCTTAGTGACAAGGTTAAAAATGGCAACTCAGTGGAAAATTAAGAGCCTACATGTTTTTGGCGACTCTCAACTGGTAATCCGACAGGTAAATGATGATTACGAGACTAAGGATAAAAAGCTTGCACATTACAAGTGAATGGCTAATAGTTTTAAGTAGTATTTCAATGACATAACTTTTCAACAAATACCACGAATCCAAAATAGAGCTGCAAATGCTATGGCAACCATGGGTTCCTTGTTGGATATTCTGAGTAATGTGCCTAAGTTCGAGTTTCTGGTTGAACAGCTTTTGGTCCCGGTTATGATGTCCCCGATACTGCGATAGTGTGTACCATTGTTGGTCCTACATCTCCTTGGTATAAAGACATATTCAACTATCTCACTGACCAAACCTTACCCCAAGACTTGTCCAATAACCAACATCAAACCTTCATCTGAAAGTCAGCTAAGTACACCATCATCGGAGAAACCCTGTATAGATGTACCTTAGATAATGCCCTAATGAGATGTCTCGATTTTGAAGAAGCACAAACAACTTTGCGAGCGGTGCACGAGGGTATATGCAGATCTCATTTGAGTGGTCCTACTCTAGCCCATAAGATTATGATACTAGGTTATTATTGGCCTACAATGGAAAAAGACTCATACATCTTTGTAAAGAAATGTAGACAATGTCAAATACATGGAGACTTGATAAGAGCACCAGCGCAGGAGCTTCGTCCAATTACTTCACCATGGCCCTTTGCCCAATGGGGACTTGACCTCATAGGTAAGATACACCCTCCATCATCCAACGGCCATAAATTCATCACCACCACCACCGAATACTTCACCAAATGGATTGAAGCTATTCTCATGGCATACATCACCGGCACACAAATATCTAAGTTTATCCTAAACTATATCATTTGTTAGTATGATGTACCCCAATCCATAATCACAAAAAATGGCCACCCATTCAAGAACCAAGAAGTATGCCATTTATGTGAGGAATTCCAAATCAAACACCATTTCTCCACCCCGTATTACCCACAAGGTAATGGCCAAGCCAAGGCATCTAATAAGACTATTGTTAGAATCCTTAAGAATACTGTCAATGATGTTGGTTGTGACTAATACCTACAGCTTAATCCTGCCTTATGGGCTTCTCACACAAGCATCCATACTCCCACCGGCGCCACTCCATATTCCCTCATATTTGGGTCCGAAGCTATCTTACCTATTGAGGTTGAAATACCTTCTCTTAGGGTATCCTTGAAGGGTCATATTGACGATGAAGAGTACCGTGTCTCTAGGTTACAAGAGCTAGAATTGTTGGATGAATGAAGAAAGAAAGCATTAGATCATTTGCAAGCATATCAGAATCATCTTCGTCATAGCTACAATAGGAAGGTTCTCAATAGACACTTTGACATTGGTGACCTGGTATTAATGGAGAATCCTAAAAACCAAGCTGAACGAGAGAAACCAGGTAAGTTTGAACCTAACTAGTTGGGGCCATATATCGTCACTGAAGCTTTTGGATCAGGAGTGTACCAACTATCTACTCCTGAAGGAGAGTAGCTTCTGTCACCTATCAACAGTCTACATCTAAAGAGGTTTTATGCTTAGTCTCTGAGAATCCGTGTCTTAATCTAGAAAATACAAAAAAAATAAAATGGTTACCATGATGAAAACCTGGCAAACAAGCATCTTTGTAACACCAAAAAAATTGAGAAAATCAAAAAAGTAAAGAGAAATAAATCCATCCAATAGTGAAAACCACTTCGATGGTGCTATGGATAAGTACCATGGTGAAAACCTGGCAAACAGGCGCCATGTGTAGTCAAGCTCGCTCTTCCATCTACCATCATTCTAATCGGACTTTTTCACCATCTCTCATAATAAATGGTTGTCTTATCCATTACTTGGAATGATTGACATCTAACATCCATTCTGTCACATTATCCACTCCATCTTGCAAATCTTATTCCCGACTGGGGGAAAATCCTTGTTCTATGACCTAACACCGTGTACATAACGTCACACCATCGAAAATGTCCTGAAAAATCTTAAAAACATTAGAAAACTTCAAAAATCAAAAAAAATCAAAAAATGTTAGAAAATACCAAAAATAGAGTCGAGTCAGTCATGTTCAGTCAGTCATAGTCGAACTACGAGGTCTCTGCGTGTACAATGTAGGCAAGGCTAATCAATTGATGAGCTCTCAAGACCACACTAGGTCAGTCCAATAGGGTTCATTCATAATCACTATCACACAAGTTGCATATCATAGTTTAGGGTATCATCTCATTTCATACACTATCTACACACACAAACTTTTATTAGTCAAGGAATCAAAACAAGTCATACATTAATAAGGCAAAACATCTCAAATTCATCAAGTCAATATCAAACACATTATCAAGGCGATCAACCTATGTCTTACACAAGATATGTCTTTCTTGTCAACAGATGTCATCAATTGTCATAGTCTCATGTGGCTTGTCACTTCAATGTCATCAGGCTCCAATGTCTTATATGGCACGTGTCTTTCTGAAACCAGGCTTTGTCATGCCTTATACAGAAGTCACCAAGTCGAAACTAGACTCAACATCTTATGCGGTATGTGTCATTCTCTCACATTACACTATGTCAAACATCAACATCAAACAATCCTACAAGATCAAGTTTTGGTGAATATATTTATTTGGCTTTATGAATTTATATCTTATTTTGTCTTATCTTATTATTGATTTGTGAATTAGTATGGTTACTAGCTTTCTCGAGGATGTCCCTTGAAGGATTTAGAGAAGCAAGGATGTCTCAGGACTCTTTTTCTTTGGCTAATGTCTGTCAACTGTCTTTTTAAACATTGGTTTTTGAGTCATGTTACTAGTTTCCTCAAGGATGTCCTATCAAGGATTTAGAGGAGCAATGATGTCTCATGACCCTTCTTTTATTTGTCTGTTGTATGTGGTTTGTCTCGACAAAATGACTGGGGCAATATTGTCCTTAGTATGAGTTAAGACACTCCTTGTCTGTGACTGTCTGTTTATCGCAGATGGATGACTTTTTACACTATGATCTATCTCATATCATAGTGTGTACTATCCATTTGTGCCATGTCCCACCCAATGATGATAACAAGCAAGCATAGCGTATTTGGAAATATATCGAAGATTATGTCTTTTTCTCAATCGATCAACCTTCTTTATATCTTTTTCTCCATCAATCAACCTTAATTATTTCTTACTAACATTCTAAACTTATTCATCCTAACATTTCTCTTCTTTGACATAAAGATAAATTCATGTGACACAATTAAAACATTAGATCATTTGCATTTTCATACATTTAATAAGCATTCCACATAGCTGCATTGCATTTCACACATACATAATAGGCATTGCATCATCATAACATACATAATGTAAACATTGCATGTACATATCACCATTACATATAAATAAGCATCATGTAGATCATTGCATCCATTATCATAAGTAAATTAAGACATCCATAACATCATTATTAAATGCATAACTCATAACATATAGAAACATTCATTCATAACACATGTATATACATCATCTAGGAAACATAATCATATAGAAATAATGTATCATCCATAAAATAGAACTGCATATCATATAGAAGCCGCCAAAATCATATATATATATATATATATCGCTCAAAAATAGTGTGTCACAGTACAATGTCTGAATGTAACCATAAATAAAACATGAGCTCGCAGTCTCTCTGATCAAAATACAATGTATACATATGTAACCCTATCATCGTGTCTCGCTACCACTGTTGTCATGTGGTGAAGGTGGTGGGAAAAGACTCGAAGGTGCTCTCTATGAGGTGGAAGGCCTCTCATATGGACCTACCCTCAATGGTCCTACCACCCCCTCAGTACTCTGTGTCCTCTAACTCCTAGTATGACCCCTGCTCTGACTACGCACCTCTAAAAATGTAGGATCTCATCTCTCTGCTGGCATTGCTGCCTCATAAAGATCCATGTAATAGGTGGCTCTCTCCACTGATCTGACCAACTCTCATACCATGCCATCAAATGAGGACCCACTGCAAAGGCATCTAACCTCTATGAACTTCTCCTCTATCTCATGTTTTCATGCTATCGCCTGATCTTTCTCCATAAGTGCACTATCCCTCTCTAAATGAGCATTGTCCCTCTCGGCATATGCATTGTCCCTCTATGTGTAGGCACTGTCTATCTCTAGCCTCATCACATCAAACTCTATCATCATAAGTCTGAGTCTCTCCTCCAAAGCCTCCCTGTCACCATCTCTAGGAGCATCCTCATCCTGTCTCCCCTCGACAATCCGATCTCAGAGTTCTCTCTCCTGCTCCTCCATCGGTGCATCATCCTCAACATCATCCTCATCATCATCCTCCATATCATCCTCCATATCATCCTCTCCATATCCTACCAAAACACCCAGAGGGTCTATAGCCATGTCCACATCTAAATCCTCTGCAACATCCTCTACTCCAACATCTACCTCTGCACACTCCTCTACTACTACCTTCATTGCAGCATGCTCACCCCCAGCATGTACATCCCCTCCCCCTCCAATGTCTGACATTGGTACATCCTCAACTACTGCCTCACGAATAGGTGATAGTGCACCTGCCCAACCCCCTCTCCATCCTCTCCGACCTCGTCTGCCACCTCTACCATCACCGTCTCTCCCACCAACTCTCCACCATCCTCTAGGTTATGTGCCTTGTCTCTTAATAGGTGTCGGCTGGTCTAGATCCATGTAAGGAACAGGTCAATGCTATACCCACCATGCGTCATACACCGCTATAGTACCTGGGTCTGCTAATCCATCTCTCCATCCCCACTGTACTGGTTGTAATGCATGTATCTCTGCCTCAACTATAGCTACTAGTATCATAGGTCCCCAATACAAAACCTCTTTGGATGAATGAGCAAACTCTGCTCTACTTCGAGGCTCATCCTGAACCTCGCCGAACTGTCTCAGAACTTTGTCTGGCAAGTGTCACTCAATAATATGTACACTAGAAATAGTCCTCCCAATGAGATACTGTGTCTGTCTGTAGAATACCAAATGTACCTCCTCATCCACCCACTCCTCACAATCCATGTAAGGTCTCCATGTTAACTGATCAAGAATATCCAATGCACGTCGCCAATACCCTGTGTCTCCCACATGTGTTTGAGTAATGTGTCATGCATATCAAAACACATAAGGGTATCTCTTCGGTCTCTCCACAGTAATTGGAGGACGAAAAACAACTATCCTCTCCCAACCCCATACCATCAGAAGTGTAGTCCCACAGCTCAGTGACTGTGCATCTCTATAGGCAATGTCATGTAAATGAAAGTATAAAATCCAAAGTAGACATTGACCCCATGCATACCTCGTCTCACTCTCTAACATGCCAACCAACATAGCTCCCCATCCCATTGGAAATCCATGACCCCGTCTGTCTGGCAGAACTATCCCCCCAATCAATGTACATAAAATACAGTCAATCCGATTGTATATGTCTGCTAATACTGGCCATCTAATCTCATAGTGCTCGATGTTGAGCCTATTGATGTCGTCTACCTAATGGAACCTCGCCAACTCAGTCAATCCGCGCTGGGTATCATACATAACCCGCTCTCCCCTTATAGGTAGTCTCAAAATCTTGTACACATCCTCTAATGTGACAGTGGCCTCCCCAGTCGGTAAATGAAATGATGATGTCTCTGAATGCCATCGCTCGTATAGTGTCGTCAGCATACCCCTGTTTGCCCAAATAGTGAGCATCGACAAATAGTGGCGTAGACCCAATCTCCATAATAGCTGAATCTCTGCAGTAGTCAAACGATCTCTGAGATCGAATGTATCTAGTCGTGACTCCCACATATAAATAGGATCTAGAACCACTTGCATTTAAACCATGATGTCAAGAATTTTCAAGTTTTCCTTAGAAAAATAAAATTGAAAAATTTTACCAGTCAAATGTAGCTCACATTCACAGATGCGGTGCATTTTTGCAAATGTGTTGCACTGAGCCTCACTTGTGGTGCATATTACATATGCATTGCATATTTTCCACTACCCCTTTCAAACTACCGCACATGTGGTTCACTAAACCACATGCGGTGCATTTTTAACAAATGCAGTGCAGTTTCATCGGCCTGCCTATCTACAACATATGCATTTCACAACTGCATATGCGGTTCATAACCCCACATGCGTCTATTCCAAATGAAAATTTGTTGCATAACTACACATGCAATGCATTATAATTCAAATGTGATCATTCCCTAAACTGCCTAACCTAGCCTAGACGTGTTTTCACACATGCGTCGTTTCACAGTCAAATGCAGTGAATATGACGGCATATGCGTCGTTTACGACGCACCACATTTGCTTAATTACTTTTCAAACACCTAAAACTACATGCAAAAATAACTTTGACAAGTTTGTTTTCGGGTACATACCATTGGTCCTATGTCGGCTAGCCTCCTGAATGTCCGGATTCGATAACCATGATGTGCAGCGTATGGAATGGGTGCCATTTTCATCAGCTAGTCAGAGAAAATCTCCTATTTTCCTAACTCCTCCGAGTGCAAATGAATTAGGTTTAGACCTAATTCCTATTTATAGGTGGGCTTGAAATGGCATTTCTTCTGACCTAGTCTATTGGCTGCTTAACCTTTCAACTTCAAACGACCCGTATTCCTCCGTAATCACTCCAAATTCATTTCCATCAACTCCATAGCATTTCTGACTATCAAATTGACTTATCGGGAATATTTTCTGATTTTTTTTTAAGCTTTCAAAACTTTGTCAATTTTCTCGAGGGGGCATACCCTAACCTATTTCATGTTGGGGCATGATCGGGGCATATTTTCTTTGACACAACGTCATTCCAACATTGTATCAAAGAGGGGCAAACTGTAGACACCAAAAATTGGTCTAGGCCTATGAGTACACATTCGACATAATTTTCTATAGTCTGTGGTCTTGATTAAATAATTTTTATTATTTAACTAACCTTTCTAACACATATTTCCTCTATTATTTAAATACCCCTTTTTAATTAGTTCATTAATTCATTATTAATCTTTATTCAACTTGGTTAATTAAATAAATCATATTTATTTAATTATGTTGCGAACTAATTAATTCTTCCCCCTTTATCTATCAATTAAATAATTTATTATTTAATTACCCCTTTATCATACTTTTCCAACTATAATTAAATATCTTTATTTAATTATTCATTTAAACTCCTTTGTCTATAATTAAATATTTATTATTTAATTATTCATATTATCCTTTTCAAATAGTCAAATTAAATAAATTACTTTATTTATTTAATTAAAATCTCTTATTTTCGAATGTTGAATTAAATTCATATTTAATTATTTATGTCACATTCCTCTATCCTTTAGTTATGTAAGTCATTCACTCACCTTCTGACTCGAGATCTATATTTAGTTCTCCAGTTATCTTTGAATTCAATGCCTATTTATCTCTACGAGAAGACTCTTTGTCACAACTAGTCGATTAACTAGTTCTAACTCCTGTTTGCATTCAAATGCATTAGTCTTCGAGCTCTAACTTTTGCTTTTGCATACAAAGTCTATTTCTTCTATTTTTGGAGATTAGGATCCTAAACTCGTGTTTTAACTCACTTTCTAACTTAGTCTCTATCTGCAGTCTTTCTTGAACTCGTGTTCTAACTCACATCGCATGGCATTCATCAATCTCATCCATCGATCTCTCATTCAATCTGAGCCGATCATTCGAAATCCCAAAATCTATAAAATGGCCTAACACAATCATTATTCCTCCTCCCGAAATCAGACACTTTTGAGAAGAGACTTATCTTCGATATTTTGCTTAGAAACTTGACAAAGTTATACTTGCATTCAAACACCTAAATCTAAGGGGAAGAATATTGAAAAGGAAAAATGGAGAAGAACAATCAAGATAATTCAAAGGGGTGAATGCATATTCGGTGAGAGCTTTCCATTAATTTGTTTAATTTTTGTTTAGTTTATTTCCTTGTTCTTTGTTGTTTGATTTTAGATTATTATTTAGATTAGTATTAAATTTGTTATTCTAGTTGTATATTATCCATCCATCATCATATCAAAGATCATCTATTTTAATCTACTATTATAGAAGCCACTCAGAATATGGAGGAAAATGCAGATTCAAACATTCTTATTATCAGAAAATTCAATTACAATCGGTCGGCAACATCCGGGTTCACAGTTCAGGATCACAAGCCTGATACAACATGCTCAAAATATAATATTACTATATGCTCCTTAATGCGATCCAAAATATTACATCTCAAATCCAATATTCATTCTACTTACCATCCTAATGATTTATATCACATCCGAGATCTAGAATCATTCGTGTCGGCCAAAGATTGTTACAATCTTCGATGAAGGAAATGTAACATGTGTGTGAAATAGGTCGGCCTTAAATTTGAATTTCTCCTCAGTAGGTGCATATGATGAAGTGTGGACCTAAATTAAGGTCGGGGATACCACATGAAACAATTCAAAACACAATGCAAGGATCTGCAAGTTACGGGAAGGATCCACAAGAGACAAAATTAGTCATTAGGCTCGGAACTGCTTCGGTGCTCTGTTCCAAAAACTATCACTTAATCTGAAAGAAATATATTTTTGAAAAAAGATCCAATTGTTCATAAATCTTGGAGTAAGGAAAATTAACATTTCCATGATGAAAACATAGATCCACAGGGTCTAGTGAGAAAATATGATGAAATACTAAATCTTCCAACTTGAACTGAACAAAAATTGAAATGAAAATATTTTTGGTTGATGCTCCTACATCAGACATCTGAGGTTATTTGAAAAGTGAGTCCCTCACTTTGTTGGGGCTAAAGGAAAACCAATATGGTCTACCTCTACCTAAGAAATCCAAGAAGAATCCTCCACTAGTCTACCCTTCCACTTTATAACATATTCTTTGTATTGTCTTCCATGCATTTTCCTCCCATCTCTAATATCCTAAACCTCTTCTATCTCATCTGATTGTTGTTTAGGAAACTGTTTCTCCAATTTTTCTTTACTTTATTCACTGCATACTGATTCATGGTACTGATTTAGGTCTGCAATGTTGAATATAGGTGATATACCCATGCCATCCAGTAACTCTACTTCATATGCATTTCCTAACTCAAATTTCTTCAAAAAATTACAAGGTCCAAACTTCCTCATTTTGAGCTTATTGTATGTGTCAACTAGAAATCTTTCCTTCCTCAAATACACCATCACTTCATCTCCAACTTTGAACTCCTTATGTCTCCTCTTTTCATCTGCTCGCTCCTTATACTTTTGATTCATATCTTCCAATTATTGTTCTACTTGAGTATTCATTTTCTTCATATGTTCTACAAATTCCTCTACTTATGCACTCCTTTTATCTTCCTTACTGATGTCTCGCAACTCTGATAGACCTCTAGGATGAACTCCAGTAACAATCTCAAAAGGTGTCTTTTTAGTACTCATGTTTACTAAATTATTGTAAGCAAACTCTACTTGTGCAAGGACTAAATCCCAACTTTTGGTCTTTTCCCCAACCAAACATCTCAGCAAATTCCCCAAACTCTTGTTTACTACCTTTGTCTATCCATCAATCTATGGGTGAAAAGTAGAACTAAACTTTAAATTTTTCATTAACTTCTTCCAAAGTGTCCTCCAAAAGTAACCAACAAATTTTGTATCTCTGTCTGAAACAATACCCCTAGGTAATCCATGCAATCTGACTACTTCCTTGAAAAATAAGTCTCCTACATGTACTGCATCTATTGTCTTCTTACAAGGTATGAAATGTGCCATTTTAGAAAATCTATCCACCCCCACAAATATAGAATCATTACCTCTTTGTGTCTTTGGTAAACCAAGTATGAAATCCATGCTAATATCCTCCCAAGGTCTCTCTGGAACTGTCAAAGGTTTATACAATCCAACATTCTAACTACTCCCTTTTGCAGCTTGACAAACTCTACAACTCTGCATAAATTTCCTAACATCCTTATGAATCTGTGGCCAAAAGTAATTCTCACTTACCAATGCTATTGTCTTATCAATTCCAAAGTGTCATGCCAATCCTCCACTATGTTTTTCTTTCACCAAACTATCCCTCATTGAACTCTGGGGTATACACAATTGATTCCGTCTGAACAACATATCCTCCTAAATGAAATAATCCAACCGCTAACTCCTATCCTCCAAGACTAGTTCTTTACAAGCTCTCCAAGGTTCTACAAAATCCGGGTCTTCCTCATAAAAGTTCTTCAATTCATCAAAGCCTAATACCTCCACTCTCATTTATGCCAGTAAATTCCTTCTCCTACTCAAATCATCAGTGAATCTATTCGAATTTCCACTCCTATGTTTCAAAACAAAAGTATAACTCTCCAAGAATTCCACCCATCTCATGTGTCTCTGATTCAACTTACCTTAACCATTTAAATAATGCAATGCCTGATGATCTGTATACAACACAAACTCCTTAGGAAACAAGCAATGTCTCCACTTCTTTAAGGCTTGAACTATGGCATAAAACTCCTGGTCATACATTGAATACCTTTTCCTATAATCATTCAATTTCTCACTAAAATAAGCTATGGATCTCCCTTCTTGACTCAATACTGCTCCAATTGCATTTCCACTTGCATCAGAGTCTACCTGAAATACCTTATTAAAGTCTAGTAAAGCCAACACAAGCTGCTCAGTCACCTCTATTTTCAACAACTCAAAACTTCAGTCTTCTCTAGATGTCCACCTAAAATCTTTCTTATCTCATCTTATTGTTTCTATCATAGGACTGAAAATAGAATTAAAATTCTTAATGAACTTTCGGTAGAAACTAGCCAATCCATGAAATGATCTTACCTCTACAATGCTTTCCGGTGTAGACCATTCATTAGTTGTTCTTACTTTCTCAGGATCCATCTCGAATCAATCAGCAAATATCACAAATCCCAAATATACCAATTCTTTCTTCATGAAACTACACTTCTTAATGTTTATCAACAACTGTTCTTCTCTCAACCTCTACAAAACTTGTCTTATATGCAAAAAATTTTCTTCTCTAGTCTTACTGAAAAATCAATATGTCATCCAAATAGACAATCACAAACTTACCCAAGAATTTCTTCAATACCTCATTCATCAGCCTCATGAAAGTACTCGGTGCATTTGTTAGTCCAAAAGGCATCACTAACCACTCATACAATCCTTCATTTGTCTCGAATGTTGTCTTCCACTCATCCCCTTCTTTGAATCTGATCTGATGATATCCACTCTTCAAATCTATCTTTGTAAAGTATTTAGCTCCACTCAAACAATCCATAATATCATCCATCCAGGTCAAAGGAAATCTATACTTCACTATGATTTTGTGTATGGCTCTAGAGTCTATACACATCCTCCATTCTCCATCCTTCTTAGGTGCTAGCACAACAAGTACTGCACAAGGACTTAAGCTTTATTTGATCAAACCCTTCCTCAACAATTCTTTCACTCCTCTTTTCAACTCTTCATTCTCTATCGGTGTCATTTTGTGTGCTTCTTTATTAGGAAAACTAGCTCCAAGAATCAAATCCATGCAATGACTAATACTCCTCAAAAGTGGCAATCCATCGGGTACATTATCTGAAATGATAGCTTCATATTTCTCCATCAATTCCTTTATCTCCTCTAGTTGTTCTTCTACATGCTTCAAGTCTTCAGCCTTCTTAGAAAGTAGGGCATAGCACATGTTCTCATGTCTCAGTCCATCCAGAAATATCCTTCCATCAACCAGACAAATTCTAGCATTCATACAAACCTCAACTTTAGGAACATCCACCAATGGCAACAAAGTCTACTTCATCCCATTAGCAACAATGGTATAGGTGTTCTTATTTCCATCATGAATCACCTATCTATCATACTGCCAAGGCCTTCCCAACAAAACATGGCATACATTCATAAGCATGATATCACATAAAACTTCATCATGATAATTTCCTATCTTCAATTTCACCAAACAGTGTTCATTACCAATATCTTATGCTCATCTTGAATCCATTCTCTATGATAAGGCTTTGGGTGTTTCAATCTTTCCAACTTCAATTTGGTCACCATTTCTTCAGAAACCAGGCTCTCAGAGATTCCACTGTCAATAATCACTCTACAACATTTACCAGCTACCTTGCATCTGGTCTTAAACAAATTCTTTCTCTACAACGGTTCCTGCTCCATCTCACTTTGACACAATACTCTTTTGTTCACCAACACTTCTCCCTCTTCCAGCTTATTAGATGATCCAACATGATCCTCCTTAGAAAAGGTTGTTCTTCTACTATTTTCTATCTTTCTGCTTGTCTCTCCCTTATTACATTTAAATGCTCTATGTCCTTCTCCACCACACTTAAAAACAAGTTCCCCTGAATACTCTTTTCTCTTATCCTCTATCACCTTTTCTATAACCCTCATTCTGGTAACCACCATATCCTCCACTCTGATAAGAGTTTCCATCATCTCTACAGTATGGATTATCATTCTTATTGACTTCCTTATCTTTATTCTGATCTACAAAAGATCCTCTTCCTCTTCCAGTAAAAATTCTTCCTCTCTAGAATCTTCCACCTCTTCCTCTCTATCTCTACTCATGTCTTTTATTCAGCTTGTCTTCTGATTTTAGAGCACATTGATATGCCTCCTCCACACTTAGCAACTTGATCAAACTGATCTCATCCTGTATAGGCGGCTTCAATCCATTCACATATCTAGCTACTTTCTTGGTCTCATCCTCTGAATTTCTTGATCTAATATTCAACTTGTAGAACTCCTCAGTATATTATGTCACACTTGACTCCTTCTGCTTCAAATTCTACAACTTTCAAAACAAATTGATCTAATAGTCTTTGGGCATAAACTTCATCTTTAACTTATTCACCATTTGATCCCATGATTTTATCTTCTCCTTCCCTCTTCTTTGTCTATCTGTCTACAAATTTTCCCACCAAATGGATGCATGTCCTTTTAGTTTTGTACAAGAAAATTTCACCTTCTTTTCTTTGGCAGTACCTTCAAAACCAAAATACTTCTCCATCTCCATTATCCAATCAAGTAATTCATCTGAATCCAACTTACCACTATAATATGATGTATTGAAATGTGGTTTAGTATTTACTCTGGTTAGGGCTCTTATGAACCTCTCTTCTCCCTGATTGAGGCCAGGCTGATTTTTTCTTTCCCCTTCTTCTTGTTCTTCTACCTCTTCATGACTCACATCATCAACTAGTTGACCTCTCCTCTGGGAAATTTCGACTGCTTCTAATCTAGTAGCAATTCCTCTCAACATCTCCATTATACCTAGGTCTTCATTTCCTCTGCCATTTCTTCTTCCCGTCATCTTTACACAAGTCCTCTATAGCTACAATTCGAATCCTCGGTCTACCACCCCACAACAAATCTTCAACAGGACTTCACAAACTCTGATGATCTCTCATGGAATGAATCTCACTCTGATACCAATTTGGTGCAGTCGCTATAAGAGGGTCCTCAAAGAGAATAGTTTGAACTGTGCAATAAGAGTCACACAATAGAAGCCACTAGAAATATGGAGGCAAACACAATTCAAACATTCTTATTATTAGAAAATTCAGTTACAATCGCTCAGCAACATCTGGGTTCACAAATCGGGCTCATAGGCCTGATACAACATGCTCGAAATATAGTATTCCTATATGCTCCTTAATGCAATCCAAAATCTTACATCTCGAATCCAATATTATTTCTACCTTCCATCCTAATGATCTATTACAATGATTTATATCACATCCAAGATCTAGAATCATCTGCGTTGACCAAAGATCATTACAATCTTCGATGAAGGAAACGTAATGTTTGCGTGAAATAGGTCGGCCTTAAATTTGAATTTTTCCTCAGCAGGTGCATATGATGAAGTGTGGACCTAAATTAAGGTCGAGGACACCCCATGGAATAATTCAAAATATAATGTGAGGATTTGCAAGTTACGAGAAGGATCCATGAGAGACAAAATTAGTCGTTAGGCTCGAACCTACTTCAGTGCTTTGTTCCAGAAACTGTCACTTAATCTGAAAGTGATATCTTGCCGGAAAAAGATCCAATCGTTTGAAAATCTTGGAGTAATGAAAATGATAATTTCCACGATGAAAACATAGATCCACAAGGTCTGGTGAGCAAATATGATTAAATACTGAATCTACCAACTTGAACTGAGCAAAAACTCAAATAAAAAAAATTTTAGTCGATGCAGGATTGCAAAGAACCAAGGATGCTCCTACATCATTAATCCATAGTATCAAGGTAGTGAATTGTTTGATAAAATGATTTGGTAGACATGTATGATAACTATGGTAGCATAGAGAAGGCACTAAACTATTTTTAAAAATGCCTCAAAGAAATGGGGTCTCATGGTGATGGAATTCCATTACAAACAAATGTGCCATGGCATTCCATCACCATGAGATTGCATTTCTTCAAGGCATCTTTTCAAACTACTCACTACCTTGACTATGATATTGCTTACTATTATGCTTTGATATATTTTTTCAAAGCATCCATAGTTTGTTGCAAAGCACCTATTTTAGGCTTTTAGCCATAGCAGCAAGGAAGTGATTAGTTCGATAAAATACTTTGGTAGACATGTATGCAAAGTTTGGTAGCATAGAAAAGGTGATGAGTTGTTTGAAAACATGCCTCAAATAAATGTGGTCTCATGGTGATGGAATGCCATTCCATCACCATGAGACTGCATTTCTTCCAGGTATTTTTTCAAACTACTCATTGTCTTGTCTACGCTATTGCTTACTATTATGCTTTGATATATTTTTCCCAAGCATATATAGTTTGTTGGAAAGCACATTTTTTAGGCTTTTAGCCATAGCATCAAGGAATTTCAAGTAGTTTGATAAAATTCTTTGGTATACATGTATGGAAAATGTGGTAGTATAGAAAAGGCGGTGAGTTGTTTGAAAAATACCTCAAAGAAATGTGGTCTCATGGTGATGGAATGGCATTCCATCACCATGAGACCACATTTATTTGAGGAAGTTTTTCAAACTACTCACTGCCTTGTCTATGTTATTGCTTACTATTATGCTTTGATATATTTTCAAAGCATCTATAGTTTGTTGGAAAGCACCTAATTTAGGCTTTTAGCCATAGAGGCAAGGAAGTGAGTAGATTGATTAAATTATTTGGTAGACGTGTATGGAAAATGTGGTAGCATACAAAAGGTGGTGAGCTATTTGAAAAAATTTCTCAAGGAAATATGGTCTCAGGTGATGGAATGGCATTCCATCACCATGAGACCACATTTCTTTGAGGCATTTTTCAAAATACTCACTACCTTTTCTATGCTATTGCTTACTATTATGCTTTGATAGATTTTTTCCAAGCATCCATAGTTTGTTGGAAAGCACCTTTTTTAGGCTTTTAGCCATAGCAGCAAGGAAGTTCGAGTAGTTTAATAAAATTCTTTGGTACACATGTATGGAAAATACGGTAGCATAGAAAAGGCGGTGAGTTGTTTGAAAAAATACCTCTAAGAAATGTGGTCTCATGGTGATGCAATGGAATTCCATCACCATGAGACCACATTTCTTTGAGGCATTTTTTCAAGCTAATCACCACCTTGTCTATGCTATTGCTTACTATTATTCTTTGATAAAAAAATTTCCAAGAACCCATAGTTTGTTGGAAAGCACCTTTTTTTAGGATTTTAGCTATAGCAGCAAGGAAGTGAATTGTTTGATAAAAAATTTTCGTAGACATGTATGGAAAATGCGGTAGCATAGAAAAGGCGATGAGCTGTTTGAAAAAATGCCTCAAAGAAATTGGGTCTCATCATGATGTACATCACCATGAGACCACATTTATTTGAGGCATTTTTTCAAACAACTCATTCTCTTGTTTGTGTTATTGCTTACTATTATTATTTCATATATTTCTTCCAAGCATCCATAGCATAGACAAGGTAGTGAACTATTTGAAAAGATGCCTCAATAAAAAGTGGTCTCATGGAATGCCATGACAAGAAAATGAAATTGGCAGCTGCTCCTAGTTATTACTTATGCTATGTGAAGTAATTGCCTCATTTCTTATGTTGAATTTCTAAATAACTATATTATAGTTTAAATTTTGTCATCTATCAACATCTAGTTATTAGTTATGGAATGTGAATTAGTTCTTTGAGTTTGAAAGATGTGCAATGCAATGTAATCAACAATATGAATATAAGCTACACAAATCTATTAAGTACAATTCATTAGTTAAACTCTTTATTCTATTACCTGCATGAACGTTTGTCTAACTCCACTGGCACTAGAAGGTGTTCCCAAAAAACCTCTAATATTAGCCTATTCAACATCCAAAATCAGATATTAGAATACCATTCATATAACAATGCTATTAACATGTAATAAATTTATAATTTTTTACTAGTTACATACCTCAAAGGTAGATGCAATGGAGTAATAAGCAAGTGTAGCGCTACTGTATCCAGTATCAACACTGTAACCCTAAAATTTCATTACAATCATAAAAATGAATTAGTTAATCTTGCATTTCAAAAAAAGAAATTTAATAAATTACATTCAATGAACATGCTAACATTTACCTGATTATCGATGCCATAAGCCTCATTCAAAATTTTAGTTTCCCTCGCCATCTTCGTAGCTATAGACATATCCTATGTAGCAGCCTCCTCAATGTTGGTGGCATCATATGTACAAGTCACCCCACAAACCTGATACGATTGGGGTGGAATCCGAGCACTCGAAGACCCCCCTCAATGGCACTGTACTATAGGACTGGCATTTCGGATGACACTTTGGGTCAAAGAGGTGATAGCCTAAAAATTTTCTACCTCAGCACTCTCCTTTGCAATGGGAGGGATAAAAATGTGCTCATGATCTGACGTAGCAAGAGCTTGTCTTGCTTTCCACCTAGGATCATGTCATGCACTGGGTCTATCTTGAGCCAACCCCCCACCTCTCCCCTAGAATTCCCTCATATCAAAATAATTTGGGATTTTGTTCAAGATGAACTCACAGTATAGTTTCCTCAGGAAATATTGTGGGACTTTGCAATTGTTGCATGGTGGGTAATCAAAAACCATGTACCAACTATCCCAAAAAAAGTTCTTGATCCCTTGGTGGTGTCACTAATGGATAGGAAACCTCTTCGCATTGAGGTCAATATTTTTATTTGTGTGTGGGTCGGTGAATAATGAGCACAAATCTAATTTTGTAATTTTTTGATCTTTTACATCTTTATATGATAATTTATCCTGGTAAAAATTCCTAGCCGCCTGCCTCCTATCTTTCCAACCACTTAATTGTTTTTTGATTGCATCTACATCTTTTAACAATTTTTTAAGTGAATTTGTAAGTGTTCTTCTCTCCATGGTTGAACATATTGGATCATTCAACCTTGTGATTAACTCCTCAATTTGTTTTTATTGTTTTTAATTACCCCCATTAAATTTTCTTGAGTGCCAAGAGGATGTTGACGGATTGGTGGAGCAGATTGTTGTTGTGGTTGTTAAACTTGAGGATTTTGTTCATGTTGTTGTTGCTTTGGTTGTTGAGGATTTTTAGGAGGGTTTTGAAGAAGGTTTCCATGATCATTAACATTTCCTAAAAATTCAACAAATGAATATCAAAAACAACCTAAAACTAATAAATTCACAACAAAAAAATAAACAATCCTTACCTATTCGACCTCCCTATCAATGTGGAATCATCCTAGAGACAAAATAGCAACAAATTGATGAAAAAATTGCAAAATTATCTCCTCCCAGAACGCGAATGCGCAACATAATGGTTTTTTGTTGCGGGCAGAAAAAAATAGTCAGAATACAAATGAATTCAATTTGGTTTGTTTTCTTATAAGATCTCATAACACAAGCATGTAATAGGATCGATTTGGTTGAGCCTTAGGCTTGGCACACCAAGCCATAATGTGAGCGCATTATAGCCTAATAGAACTTTTTTAAAATTTTGGCCACAATTTGGTCCCCCATCTTTTTGCACCCGCCCATAGTAAATATCAATCCAGATATATCCTTCCACTTAAATATGTAGTGCATTACCTCTTATGATGAGCTTGTCCCTAGATCCCTTAACACCAAGAGAGATCTAATATTACAAGGAAATACTCAAGCCTACAAAGACAATTACCCATCAACCAATTCAAACAACAAGCCTTAGGTTTGGGTGAAGAATAAGAACATAACGAATGATGGCATGGTAGATGCTAATGTGGTCCTAAGTGCTCCTAGGCCAAACAATAATCAAATAGATAACACTCAACCAACCATATAACAAGCTAAACCATCATAAAACAATTAGATCAATAACACTGAAATGTAACAAAGATGAACCCCCAACAGGGACAACTACCTAAAGTGTAAGTACACATAATTATCAAAACCTATTGAAACCATCATGAAGAAATTGATAGAGTCAAACCTGGTAACACTTCCCAATTTTGAAAACTACCAAGAACCATAGGATAAACCACCCTGGTAGAATGAAAAACATCTTTGTGACTTTCACAAAATTAAAGGACACAAAACATCAAACTATATGAGGCTCAAAAATTTTATCCAAAATCTTATTGAAAATGGAGACATATATGTTGAGTTACCAGCTAAGAATTAGGATCTCAAGATATACAAGAACCCTATGCTAGATCATAGAAAAGGAAAGAACATTGGGAAAGGTAAGGATTGCACAAACATGTAGCATGTCTATTCCAATGTAGTTGCTTCCCATGATAATGTCATAACTGTCGTCACCATCAAAGGGCCTAGTGCAGTGTATGGATTCACCACACAATGATGAAAGGTTGCCATCCAAGGAGTCACATCTCAATCTAGGGCACAACTTACTTTGCCAATGTCAAACCCTAGCAAATACAGACTCCTAAATCAGCTTAAGAAGACCCCTGCACAGATTTCTATCCTAAAACTATTGAAGCTATCCCTCGCACATAGGGAAATCTTAGAGAATTATTTGTCCTCATCATCCATCCCTAAGGGTATGGATACAAAGTATTTTCAAGCTATGGTAGGGTATATCACTATCCCTCATCTTCTCACCTTCTCAGAACAAGACCTACCCTCACAACCATCTCATAATTGTTCTTTACACCTTGAGGTCCTTATTCACAAGAACAAGGTTAAAAGAGTTTTATTAGATGGAGGTGTTGGTCTAAACATTTCCACCCTTCATTTGATCAAGAACCTGGGATATTTAGAGGATACTATTGAGAAAGAAAAGAGTACAACCATTAGATCATATGACAATCAAGAGTGGGTATTGCAAGGCATCATCACACTACCCATCAGAGTAGGACCTATCATTGTAGAGACTACATGCCAAGTATTAGACCTTGATCTCCCCTACAAAATCTTGCTTGTCCAACCTTGGATTCATGCCCTAAAATCTATAGCTTCAACCTATCACCAATGTGTAAAGTTTCCTTTTGAGGATAAAGAAGTTACCATCCATGGAGATCCTCAGCCTTTTTACTACTACAAGAACCTTGAGGCCAAGTTTTACAAAATACTCCAAATCCCTAAAAATGA
The DNA here is from genome assembly GCA_007115665.2 of Sequoiadendron giganteum. Classification (NCBI taxonomy): domain Eukaryota; kingdom Viridiplantae; phylum Streptophyta; class Pinopsida; order Cupressales; family Cupressaceae; genus Sequoiadendron; species Sequoiadendron giganteum. The sequence goes on along the minus strand of CM021110.1, from coordinate 368,878,295 downwards.
TGAAGGGCCTACACCATCCTCTTCAATTGTTGACCCATCATCCCTTGTATCAACCTCGAAAACAAAAACATCCATTGTGCAGAACATTCTTGACATCAAAGTAGTGATCCAAGATGATGGTTGTGGAAATTATAAACTACAGAAGAACACTTTTGTGTTAGAAGAGTTACCCCTTTCTCCCAAATCTCATGGGAAACCCACACCTACCAACAAAGTAGTTGAAATAGTAAAGATGGCAGCTATTACCTTCACCAAGTGGGTGGATTTGAACAAAGAAGATGTCAATGAGGAGATGTCTCTAAACTACTATATCATGATGAACAACCCATCCCCACTCTTCCTATGGAAGATGACAACAAAGGCTTGCAGCTAATGAATGGATGGGGATACAACAAGAATGAAAAAACTAGGATAAAATGACAATGATTTGCTAGAATTCATCGTTCCTGAGTAACATCCAAAGAATCTCGACCTAGGATGTACTACTAGCAAGGTTACCCTTATTGGTAAAGGTACTTCCGCTAAATGAGATTGGGCTTCCTCTTGGTTACCGGCATCGCATGATACTACATTAGATGACTTCCCCCTTAATGTTTCCAAACTATTTGAGAATAACTCTCTCTTCATGATATCAACAACATCCTTCGCCCCAAATGATCAACCCACTGAAATAAGCCTAGTATACCCACAACTCATTGACTGGGACCAACAAGGACCACCAATTCTAGATTTGTTCGAAAATGATGAAGCAATCTCAGAATTAATGGGACTCTACGACAACTTACCATGGGAAGATCACAAAGTTAGTTTTGAAATAGAACTAGACACAGGGGCATACTATGGGGAGACAATTGAATCCTTCAGTCACAAAATTGATGAGATTCAACTAACATGTAGATCTTTGAGTGAAAACCACACTGTGGCACTTTCTGATTCTAAAATAGTAAAAAGAAAGGACATATCTAAGGGTGAAAACCTCTCTGAGGTGCCCAAGGATGAGGGATTCAATCTTCCCCTTAGTGGAATGCATCCAGAAAAGTTAACAGTGTTAGCAAAAAAGGTAACCCCGATGAATTTGGGAACAAAAGAGGCACTAAAGATCACTTTCTATGATGAATCCCTGTTGGATGAAGAACAGAAGAACCTAGTAGCGTTCTTGAAAGAGAGAAGAAACAACTTTGCATGGTCATACATAGATATGTCAGGGCTCAATCTAGAAGTAGTTGTGCATCACTTAGAAGTCTATCCTGAAGCCAAACTAGTGAGGAAAAAATTAAGGAAAATGCACCCTCAGATAGCACTCTTGGTGAAACTTGAGTTACAAAAGCTTCTTGACATTAGATTTATCTAATCGATTGATTATTTTGAGTGCATTTCCAACCTAGTACCTGTCTCTAAACCCACTGGGGGTATTAGAATATTCATGGATTATAGAGACTTGAACAAGGCATCCTTGAAGGATGATTTCCCTCTTCCTAACATCGACATCATAGTGGATTTAATAGCTGAGCATGAAATGCTATCGCTCATGGATGGTTTTTCAGGCCATAATCAAATCATGATCACTAAGGAGGATCAACACAAAACTACATTCACTTGTCCATGGAGAACATACTATTGGAACATGATGTCAACATTTGGGCTGAAGAACACAGGAGCAACCTATCAAAGAGCAATGACCCTCATCTTCCATGACATGATCCACAAAATAGTCGAAGACTATGTGGATGATATTTTTTCCAAGTCAAAGAAAAGGAGTGAGCACATAGAGCTATTGGGACCCATATTTGATAGGCTCAAAGAGTATAAGGTATGAATGAACTTGAAAAAGTGTCTATTTGGGGTTACATCAAGGAGGCTTCTTGGCTACATTGTATCACAGAGAGGGATAGAAATTGATCCAACAAAAGTAAAAGCCATCCTAGACATGGAACTTCCATAAACATTGAAGCAAATGAGAGGGTTACAAGGAAGGTTGTAGTCCATTAGAAGGTCCATAGCACAACTATCAGACAAGATCCATCCTTTCTCACATCTTCTCCATAAATGAATAACTTATAAGAGGGATGAGAAGTGTGATAAAGCTTTTCAGAAAATCAAGGACTACTTATTGACACCTCCAGTTCTCATGCCACCAATACAAAACAAACCATTAATCTTGTATATCTCAACAACATTAGTAGCACTAGGTGCTCTTCTAGCACAACATGATAAAAATGGAAAGGAAAAAGCCATCTATTACATCAGCATGACTTTGGTAGGCTATGAAATGAACTATTCATCCATTGAGAAAGCATGCTTAGCAGTGGTTTTTCCTTCACAAAAATTTAGACATTACATGTTTATGCATCAAATAAAGCTTATTACAAAGATCATCCCATTGAAATACTTGTTATCAAAAGCAAATCTCATGAGGTGAATGGCCAAATGGGTAATGATCTTGACTGAGTTTGACATAGAATATGTGTAGCATAAGGTAATCAAAGGATAAGTGATTACAAACCAACTAGTGGAAGCACCTATCGATGCAGAGAACCCTTTAATATCTGAATTCACTGATGAATCAATGTTCCTTGTCAATATAACTGATCAATGGAAAATTTTATTTGATGGATCATTCAGCCAACATGGATCAGGGGTGCGTATTCTTTTTATCACTCCTCAAGGTGATTACATCCCAAATTCATACCGACTATCATTTCCATGTACTAACAACATTTTGAAATAAGAAGCCCTAATCATAGTTCTAAGGATAGCAACTCAATGGCAGTTACAAGAGTTGAAAGTCTATGGAGACTCACGGCTAGTTATCAATCAAGTCAATGGCGACTACCAAACCAAGGATGATAAACTCACTCCTTACAAGAATATGGTAGAAATTCTTAAGGATATTTTCATAGATATAAATTTTGAGCGGATTCCTTGCATGAACAACTAGGCAGCAGATGCTACGGAAACAATTAGATCATTAATAAATATACCACACAACAGCCTTCATTGCGAATTCTTGGTAGAACTTCTCATACCAACTTTCAAAATCCTAGAATTTGAATTTACATGTGTCATCGTTGGTCCTGGATCCCCGTGGTATCATGATATATTCACCTACCCTAGCAGAGGAACCATCTGAGCTGATATCACCTCCAACCTTAAAAATACCTTTGTTAAGAAGGCATCTTGATTAATGATCCTAGGTTATACCTTATACCGTTGAAGCATCGAGGGGACATTACTATGATGCCTTAACCAAGAGGAAGCCTTGACCACCTTAATAGAATTACACAATGGCATATGTGGTTCCCATTCTAGTGGTATGACTTTAGCTAAGAAACTATTGAGGACAGGGTATTACTTGCCAACCATGGAAAGAGAAGCCCATAATTATGTGCAAAAGTGTGTCCAATGTCAACAGCATGGAGATCTTATTCATACCCCAACTCAGGAGTTACAACCAATGGTCATACCTGGCCTTTCTCATAATGGGGGCTTGACCTCATAGGAAATATTGCTCCAACCTCATCTAGTGGCCATAAGTTCATCATAACAGCCACTGAGTACTTTAACAAGTGGGTAGAATCCATTCCTATGACCTACATAACGGGGAAGAAAATTGCTAAGTTTATCCTGAATTACCTCATCTGTCGTTATGGATTTTTGCAAGCCGTTATGTCAGACAACAGAACACCCTTCAAGAATCAGGATGTGAAAGAGCTATGTCAAATATTTAACATCCAACATCGATTCTCTAACCCATATTACCCCTAGGGAAATGGTCAAGTTGAGGCTACAAACAAAACCATTCTAAAAATCCTAAAGAAAATAGTCAATGAATCTAATCTTGAATGGCATCTACAGTTAAATCTCACCTTATGGGTCTATCAAACTAGTATCCACACACCTACAGGTGCAACCCATTTCTCCTTGGTCTACGGATCAAAATCCATCTTTCCTATTGAGGTCGAGCTTCCTTCACTATGAGTGTCACTACAAAATTTGATCACTAATGAAGAATACAAAGTATCTCAGCTAAATGAGCTAGAATTATTGGATGAGCATCATCTTGATGCCCTTAATCATTTGCAAGTATATCAAAACTGACTGAAATGAAGCTATAACAAGAATATCAAGTTTCGGTCTTTCCAAGTAGGGGATCTTGTCCTAAATAAGAATCAGAAGAATCTTCCAAATCAAGATAGGAAAGGAAAGTTTGAGCCTAATTGGTTAGGTCCCTTTGTCGTCACAGCAAACTATGGGTCAGGAGCATATCAATTGTCAATTCCTAAAGGTGCGCCCTTGCAGGAACCGACCAATAGTTTGCATCTTAACAAGTTTTATTCCTAGGCTTGAAGGGTGTAAATCTAAAAATACAAAAAAAACCAAAAATCCTAAAAAATGAGAAAAAGGATTAAAAGCAGTAAAGAAAAATAATCGTCCTCTAGTGAAAACCACTTTGGTGGTGCTTTTGGAAAGTACCTTGGTGAAAATCTAGCAATCAGGAACCTTGCCTAAATAAAGAACCTTCGTCTATATTTGGCTCTTTATCTTATCATGCTTCGCATCCATCCATCACATCATATCACACCATCTTATTTATTCCATCACCCATCTGGGTCTATATCATAGCTTGATATTGTGAAGTATCATATCCCCTTTAGTACTACTTGGCATATTCCAAAGGTCAACATGTCCTTCCTATATCAATGTATTCTATTGCATAACACTGGGGGGCAATTTTTTATGGATCGAATAAGGTTCTTGTATATATTAAGGTTATTGGAAATCTAATTGAAAATCCCAAAAAAATCAAAAAAACTCCATCAGAAAATCGAAAAACATTTCCAAAAAGTTGTAAAGCTGAAAAATCCAAAAACATTTGAAAATTGTAAAGTCAAAATCCAAAACATCCAAAACACATAAAAATCCCTAAAAAGGTCAAAACATCGAAAATTCAAAAATAGAACTATGTCAAACTATGTTGTCTCTAAGCTTGAACATAGGCAAGGCCATCATTGATGTTCCCTCGAGACACCCTAGGTCAGCCCTTTAAGAGGTCATCATAATAAACTGACAATCCATCAACTGTTCATCTCTCATCAACAATAAATCAATTCAATCGAACTACACAGTCTCTATGTGTATAACATAGGCAAGGCTCATCTTTAATAAGCCCCCAAGGCCCCTAGGATAGTCTTTTAGGTTAGGTTCTTGGTCAAATCTTGAAAAAATCCTAAACATTCAAAAATTTCATAAAACACAAACATTCGAAAAACATAGAAAATCCCTAAACATTTAAAATCTCAAAAAACCCCTAAACATTCATAAAGAGTCAAAAAACTCCAAAAACATTGGAAAACATTGAAAAACCCCTAAACAACCTCAAATACTCAAAAACCCCAAAACATTCACATAAAACTTTCAAGAAAATCAAAAACAGCCTCAAAACATTTCAAAAACACCAAAAAAATTGAAATATTCTAGAAAATCCAAAACCATCCATCCCATCTCGCTTTCACCCGTGATAAACTTTCACCCATAATAAATCAAAACATCATCTTCAACCTTTGGTAAAACAAATAGAAAGCAAGTGTCGCAAGTTATTAAGTGACAACATAAGTGTTAAAATCTAAAGTCTAGATCATAGATAAACAAGGCAGTGGAGTTTTTATCAATGGTTTATCACACACCTCATCCTAATCAAAAAATTTGATAACATGTCCTAGGATGCATCCTTCCTATGATGGAAATAAACATCGAAAATCACCTCAGCTATGTTAAAATTGGCAAGAGATGTAGATAAAACTGACTATTTGTCTTTGATATTTTCTTATGATTTATCTTATTGACCCATTCTGAGGACCTCTCGATGATACCTAAATGATTTAGAGAGAAAGGAATGGGGCATCGATCATTATATTTTGTTTGTTGTGCTTGTGGTTACTCTTGTAAAATAATCTTCGTGCATACTTTCTTAGTTGTGTAAGGAGGTTGTTCAAAGTAGATTGTTGACTATTGTGTATGCTTTGGCCCAATATATTCTAAACTTTTAAACTGCATTCCAATGAGTTTTTTGTATGTCAAGGTGTCAACAAGAACTATCATATCTGTTTGCAGAGTCAAATTCCATTATCACTGGATATGTAATGTCATCCTAGTTTTCAATACCATGATGCATTGTGTTTATGTTTTATATCAAACATAAGGAATCACGAAAAATATCAATCCCAAGATATGAGAAAATCCTCATCACCATATCTAATAAAGTCTCGGTGGATCAAGGACTTGTTTGGATTTTTGAATCAATCTTCAAAATAAATGGTCAAATCATTCATTTTATTCTTCTATCTTCTTTCCACGCTAACCGAGTATCATGACAGTCAACAAAAACATCATCACACATCCATCCTACATCCACAAATCATCAGCATGCATACATCTCGAATCATCACAACATATCCTAATAAAAAAAGAACATAATCCATTGCATTATCATATCATAAGTATGAACATTTTCATTATCCATATATACATCTATATGCATACATAATCATATCATAAATTCCATGAAAAAGTACATAAAAAGAAATGCATCCATCCCATAACATATCATAGAAAGATATTAAAAAAGAAGGTCACACATCCATTGTATTGCATATCATTACATCATCACGTATCACATATCACATAAATAAAAGAAGTGCATCCTTCACATTGCATCCATACATAATCATAACGCATCTATATAACATCACATCATATCATTTTCATCCATACATCCATAAAGCATGAAATAAAAGTACATCACATATCAAATCTGGATCATTTCATATATATCAAAAAATGGTTGTCATGGTACAATATCTGAATCAATGTGTATGAATATCATCAAAATTTACAATGTACATGAGGCTATCAAAAATAATCCTATGAATGTATGTTTGTATAAATAATCAGGCTATACAACAAAAAGGTGTTTGCAAAATCAAAAGAGGTTCCCTCGTTGGCCTTGTCACCTTGTCTGGGCTGATCTGGTTGTCTAACTGAGGTCGAGGCACTTGGGTACACCTGACTCCGATGCTTAAAATTGGGTTTTTGAATGGCATGGAGGTACATCTCTATAGTACAAGGTCCGCTAGTATGCCACCTCCTCCCTTGTTATCTCGTACAACTACACATACATCATTTGTCCAACCAGTCCCTGAGCTTGCTGAGACTACTACTGAGACACGACCTCTAACTATTGTTGTTGACTAATCTCTTGTTCCAACTATGCATTTGAGGTCTTCCTGAGCTGACTCTTGATCCCTCTCAATTGTAAGTGCTAGAACTTGCTACCAAGTCTGATCTCACTCAACCGTCACTACCTGTAATTGTTGCTACAACTGATGTATCTGAACATCTTGGGGATCTAGCCCAAGCAATGGTTGTTGAATTGGTGGTTTTTGGTGTAGTGGAGGTGCACCGAGGACCTATCCATCATATTGTTTTCCATCTTGTCCTCTCTCCTATCCTCTACCCTACCCATCCTACGGATGGCCTTGTCCTTTGCCTACTTCCCTCCCTCTTAACCTCCTTCGTGGAAGTATTCCCATTGGATTTGTAAGTTGGGGAGGAGATACAAACCAAGCATCATATGTAGGTGTTGTCTGTGCATCAACCTTCCCTTGATCCTAGGCCCATGTCCTGGCAACCAGCTTTCTAAAACTCTTGACGACCTCATGGAGTGGTATCATGTGTCCCCAAGTCACCTCTTGAGTTGATCTCGTAAAAATGGCTATTTACTAATCGTCAGGCACGTCCTACCTCTCACCAAACTGTCTGGCTACCTTATCCAACAAGTATTCTTCGATCATGGTATGCTCCCAATCTGCATGTACTGAGTCTCACAAACAAAGAAGAGTCATTGTGCATCATCAAACCAAGGTGGTGTCTGTAGCCATGACCTCCATTAGAATACTATCATGCCATTGATCAATCTCCTCCAATAAGGGATACCAAGATGCCTTGTGTGTTGTAGGGTGATGGATCCTCTATACCTCCATAGGACTAGACCATCTGGCTCCACATCTGCCATGTGGATGATTGGTCAAAGCACAAAAATGTGCTCACATTCCCATATATGCAAGAGTGTGACTCCTGCACCAATAGCTCTGTCATCATAGTACACAAACTGATGCATATCATGATAAAGAGAGGCCAACATCATTGGCCCCCATGCATACTTAGTCCATCTAAAAATCATTTGGTACCATGCCAACCCCCATCCGGGACTAAACCCTCTGCTCTGTCAGTCTAGGGAAACCAACCTCAAAATGGCTACACCAACTATCAATCTGAAGGTCGACGAGCACCCTCTGTACATCTTGAGGTCAATCTATGAGTTGATCAAGACAATAGTGTCTTGGGTAAGAACCTCATTGTAGGCATCATATCTTGCATTTCTATCATAGATCACTCGCTCTCCATGTATCAACAATCACAATATCCACCATACATCCTCTAGTGTGATTGTCGCCTCACCGGTGGGTAGGTGGAATGACAAGGTCTCACTATGCCATTGCTCACATAGCAATGTCATCATCACTAGATGAGTCCTCACAATGGGAATATAGGCAATGTACCACAATCCAATCTCTCTGAGGTGCTCCTATCGAATCTCGGATAAATCATCAAGGATGGAAAGTATTGAAGGTCAATGCTCACAGGAAATCAAAGGATGAATAACACCTCCCACACCCACGAAGCACATGACATCAAATTTCGCTTAAATTACCTAAATGTAGATTTTTTGTCCCCAAAATGACAAAGGTGTCACCATTTATGAAGGTGACACCATAATTCAAATTCCAAAAAATGACACTATATGCATTCAAATTCTAAATCATGACTAGTGTCACTATTTACATGGGCGTTGTTATTTGAAACCTAAAACCCTAATTCTAAATTGCAGATCAATGTGGTGCATCGCTCATTACACTCTCATCGCAATTTAAAATTTGGAAACCCTAATTTTAAATCACAAAGTGCATCACCATTCACAATGGCGTCGCTAAAAGGTAAAAAGCATTGTTGAAACTCTAAATAGCGTCGCAATATAGCGACACTGACTTAGACCAAATTTCAAAACCTAATAAATGCACAAAAATTTCAAAATGCAAGGGAAGTTTTGAATTGTGTACCATTGGTCTTGTGCCTAGAGGCCTCTAGTACTCTCAAACCTACTCAGAAATGAGTCATGGGAGCACTCGTTGCGTCATTTCGTTAGGAGGTCGGAGCTCAAAATGCAACAAATCTCTCAAGTGTGAATGCACAAATGACTTGAAAATGACCCTTCATCACCTATTTAAGCCAAAAAATTAGGATTTTTGGCCTAATTTAAGCCAGAAGCTAGGGTTTTGGCCTGTTTTACCTATTTCTAACCTATGCAACCTATTTTGAGCCTTTTTTTGCATTTCTTTGGCCATTTTTGGCATCTCGGGGCTTGTTTTAACACTTGAACCTATATTTAACCTTTGTCGAGAAATCAACCAGAAATTCAAAATTTTTGCCCAATTTCTGGAGGGGCTAGGGAACCAGCTTATTCCTTTTGCTAGGGCAACAATGGGGCATTCAAAAATTTAAAAAAATGTTTTTTATCTAAGCAGCAGTTTTAATCCAAAAAAAGTGTCAGTGTTTGAACCAACGTAGCAAGTACCTCACTTCAAAGAGGGGCAAAATATAGACACTTAAAAATGACCTGAATGATATCATGCACTCAAATTTGATATACTAACATCGCTTCATCCTGAAACTCATCCTTCTTTCACTCAATTAATTAAATTATCCTAGCTATTTAATTAATCGCATCATGATCATCTATTGATCTAATTGACCTAATTAGGTTAATTCCCCATTTTCATGCTAACCTTTCGTCTTGATAAATTGAATAAATCAGATTATTTAATTTAATCCCTAAAGTCCTCTCATTTAATTAAATAATCTTAATTGTTTAATTAAATTTCATATCACATCCCATTTTCATTAAATCATTTATTTAATGAATATCATTTAATTCCCCTAATTTGCATGAATTGAAACATTGTTTTAATTATCAAATTACTAATTAAATCTAATCCTCCCACTTGCAAGGGAATATTCCTCCTTTGCACATTCCTCCAAAAGGAATATTCTCATGGAATATTCCTTCCCCTTTTGCACAATTAAATTTGGTTTTAATTAACTAATATTCCTCACCCATGAGAATATTCTTTGAGAATATTTTCTTTCTTCACTCATTTGAAAAAGGGAATATTCCTTTTTATAACAAACTTTCAACAAAGCTTCTTGTGCAAGTTTTGAAAGTGTGTTTGTTTGGATGAATGTAATCCTTTTATTAAATATCATCTTGCATCCTCAATCCTTGATGGGAATTCATGATCCATGCCTCCATCTTCCTTCCATTCTGACCGTTGATTGATCCTTTTGATCTTGGCCATCAGTTTCATTTTTCCTATTCTATAAATAGAGCTTGCATCTATTACTCATAGGGATCCATCTTTTAATAGAAAACTTATGTTGTTAAAATCACTCTCATCTTGCACTCATATTTCATGTTTTAAAAAGCATTTTTAGGTTAATTTACTTGCATTATTAGCTTAGAGCATCGATTAATGGCTTCCATGGTAACTTAGTTGCATCCATTTAGTATATTTTGAATGTAGGGTTTTAATATTTTGAATCTTACATACATTTAGAATTTTTTTTCATACATTTACACCGATCATCTTAGCTTTCATTATGTTAATTTATATTTTATCATGTTTTACAACACATCTTTCATCAGTTTCGTTGATTCTCTTCAATAGAATCGATCAAAACGAGCTCATTATCTAAGGGATTAGGAAAGGGTCACCATTCCACATCAATTCAACACCACTCCCCTAATAGGATAAGTTTCAATGGATTAGAATAGATTTTTATGAAGCTTTCATAGTTTAATATGTTAGTTTTAGTGGCCTCTTAGCTTAGTTTACATTGAATGATCTTATTGGACCGATGTTTAGTGGCTTAATTATACTTTGAATCCTCATGGATCAAGTGTATTTAACCCATACTACATTTTTCAGTCACAACTACTCACCATCACAATAATATATAACTTGGTTTTCAACTTGATGAGAGCTAAACATTTGTGTGTTCTTTTTTGTTTGAGTCTTGTTTACTTTTGTGTTTTTAAAACTTGTAAAATACTCTTCCAAAATAATAATTGTCAATTATACCATGTTATACATTGAGGATATATTTTCTAGGGCATATTTATTATTTAACTTTTTTGTGTGCATGAGTTAGTCCTTCACACATGTGATAAAATATCATTGAGATTCCTTATACTCTGATGCATACCATCATATCGTATATTAAATTTAAGTTTCTCAAAAAAATTAGAAATTTCTTTGGCACACACCTATCCAAAAATCTCACACCATTCCTTTAACTAATTATCCAAAGTGTCCAACACCTATCTTTTACCCCCTCTCTAATTTTTCCTAGCCTCTCTTTCCCTTTCCATCTTTGCCAAACCTCTTTTTCATCTTATTTTTCCTTTAGAGAGCCCATCCATGTTCTTCACACCTACATGCCCTCTTGAGGGGGCATCCCTCCACCATCCTTAATTTATCCTTAAATACTCAAGGCATCTTAAATTTAAAATCCATTCATGCTCAATTCATCCTTAAATGTTTTGGGCATCTTAAATTTAAAATCCATTAATCCTTCATTCCTCCTTAAATTTTGAGAGCATATTAAATTAAAAATTAAATCATCCTTAAATTCTTGTGGCATATTAAATTCAAAATCCAACCTAATCAACTAATTGATCAACTAAAAATCTAGGTTAAAAATTCCAAGCACAAATTCTTCACCGTTACCATTGATGAGCCCTAAGAATACCAGATTTCCTTATTGTAGTTTCATGTTTTTATCCCATTTCTACTAATCCTCAAAAGAATTTTCAAACCTTTTTCATATACTTTAAGTATTTCAAAGCATTTGAAGATGATATATTGCATTAATGAATATGTGTGTGAACTTTAGATGTCTATGAGATTTGGTAGAATTTCATGATTAATTATAGTTTCTAATAATGAGAAAATGCCTTAAGACATAAGAATAACACCTATATTGAAGAAATAATCAACCTGCAACAAAAGGATTCTCAACCTATAGTAGAAGGATGATAGTTCAACACATCTAGAGGAGTCAATCAAATATAGTACATGCATATTTACATAATAAGATCTAAATAATGGTTTGAGGATGTAGACATGAATATTCATGTGTCAACCCATATTTTCAATAAAACATGGAGGAAGAATAATTTTGTTCGAACAGGGAATTTCATTTATAATAAAGACTGCCCTGCTAGGCATGCTTGTGTTATAATAGTCTTCTTGATTGTTGTAGAGTCCTTTCATTTTAACACTTCTACTTCCACTAGTTTTTATTTTCAATTAAGTTAGAAGACCTGGTCCTCTTCCTATTTTCTTGGAAGAGTTGACAGTTGCTCTTAGTCTATTTATAGTTTTAAAATAACAAGACTCTCATAGACCCTATATATTGGGTACTCTTTTGAGAGACCACTACCTAAATTTTTGCATGGAATTAGATTGAATACTAGATTTGTTACATTCTATTATAAGCTCTATGTATGTTTGGGTTACAATAAAGAAAGATATTTCAGTTGCATGTTTTTTTCAGTTAGTAATTCAAGGAGATATTGTTGAATACATTAGCTCAAGCAAGGGTCTCTTGAGGTATTGTAGAGTCCACATTAATTTAGGTGGTTAGCTAGATTATGAATTGTATTTTTTGAATTATAGTTTCCAGTTTCCATTACATTAATGCTATATTGTATTTTATGAATTAAAGTTCCTAATTTACATTTTATTTGATGCTATTAAGTGAATAGATGAATAGGTTATGCTACAAAATAGAGGTTCATTAGTTATAGTCCATAAATGATAGGTGTTTGTAGCAGTTACAATAACTAGCATTTTCTTACCCTATTCTCTATATAGGAGTTATTTTTAGTAAGAAATAAGTTTAATTGAGCTTTTTCTTGTTCAAACACCTGTACTCAATCAATTAAGGAAGTTTAGGATTCCCAACTACATATATAGTGCCAACATCATCTCAAATTCATGATTCCATAGTTGATAATTTAATGAAGCCCCGTTTTCAATAGTGAACTACTTAATTTGGGGATCCTTAGGTCTATTAAATTATATGTATGATTATCTACATAAAACTTAATTAGACATTAGGGGAAGCTCTACATTTTTGGCATTGTTTCAGGGATGGTGCTAAGTTCAAAATCCCTAATTATGTCTTAAGTTTACTTTCATTTCTTTTATAAATTAGGAAGTTTTCATTTATAACATTAAGACCAATAGACACTTACAAATCAACCAAGAACTATTCACTAACAGTGTGTAGGGGAAGCTATTTAAAGATCAATAGAACATTGTATATGGAGGTAGAGAGACACTTTGGGAAGATTTATCCCCTTAAACCATGAAGAATTTGAAGATATTGGTGCAAGAAAAGAGCCAATCAAGGTAATCAATGATATAGAATCACCCCTCACACCAGTACCTACTTCAAACTTAGGGGGACTCCCATAAAGAATATTCATAGTATGGTAAAGGAAAAAATATAAAATCTATCAAAACATGCTACATTCAAGTTTTCAATCAAAAACCAAGAATAGGCCATTTCTCTCAAGAATATACCCCCTTGTCCTTTCCAATTTTCTATGAAATGGTTATCAAAGACCTAAAAAATTCTATTTGAATTTTATGTTTTGTGAGAAGAGATAATTATACCATGGATGCTCACAAATTAAAATTATTTCCAACCACATTGAAAGATGTTGCTTTGTGATGGTTTATGGGGTTAGGAAGAAATACAATACCAAATTGGGAGATAGTGAAAGTAAAATTATTTTAGAAGTACAAGGATTATTGTCGAGAGATAAATAGGAAGAGAGATGAAATATTTAAGATGCCACAAAAGGAAGATGGACCACTTGAATATTATGTGGAAAGATTTCAATTTTGTCTAAAGAAATCATATCAGAATAGGCTCTCTCTAGAGTCACTGCAACTAGTCTTTCTACAAGGAATAAATGAAGATTGCATGGATGCTCTAAATCTCATAAGGGTAGGGGTTATTTTTGTTCACACCTAAATTTGACCCTTTACACAAGGTCAAATTTATCTCTTTCATTAATCTGCTTCATTCCCTTCATCAAACGTTAATTAAATTATGTATTTAATTAATGTTCCTCTTTTCCCTAATGTTTCTAAGGTATTTAAATCAATTAATTAAATACTTTACATATTGGCCCACTTCATCTCTAAATTAAATAAATGCAATCAATTTATTTAATTTAGTCAATTATCCTTTTCTATTTTTAATTCATTATTTCTCTCTCATTGTCCCATCCTCCATAACCCCTTCACTAAACTGGATTAATTTAATTAATCCTTCATTAAAATGTGCATATCCTTAATTAGGATTAATATCATATCCTCCAAATCTAGCCACTTGCCTCTAATCATCATTAATTAACCTAATCACCTGTTTGCACAATCCTAATCCTAATCACTTACCCTTTCTAGCATGTCCTTAGGTAAACCTTTCTTGGTACTTACCTTTTTGGGTTGACCTCTTTCCCATGTGAATTAAAAATTCACACTTCTTCCCCCAAGCATTTGTCTTCCCCATGACACCTCATATGTCACATCGTACCCAAAGGACAAGGACCTCTTTTAGAGGAATCTTGTTTTACCCTTTAGTCTCTTCCAAAAAGTGAATTAAAAATTTACTTTTATTCCAAAAAGGCCATCTCCAATCCCCATATTGACAAGGGTGGAGTTTCTAAAAGTCCTCACTTGTCACTTCCAGCCCCACTTGGGGACAAGGGATTACTTTTTGTGGAGATCCTTTCTCATCCCAAGGTACTTTCAAGTACCTTGGGACCGCATGGCCTTTTCTACCTCACTTGTCCCCTTTTCCATCTCATCATCCCCTTTGGCACCTCACCCTCCACATGTCAAGATGTGAGGGCTTGTGAGTCCTCAACTCAACTCATCTCTCCATCTTGGCCATGGTGGCTTAATCCTGACTATTGAATTCTCTAGAGAATTTAACTTCTTCTATAAATAACCCCTCTTTTAATTCATTAAGTTAGTTAGAAAGTTGATGCATTTTGTAAGAGACTTATGATCTTAAGCCATTTGAGCCTTCATACTTTTATCACATCTTTTTTGTATTTAATCCTCATCCATATTAGCCATTTGCATCCTCATTCGCATTTCAATCACTTTGCATCACATTGTCATCTAAAGAGCACACATCCAAGTGACATCAAGGGCCAACCAAGGGATCAACACGAAGAAAAGGTATAATCAGTTATTTTTTTTTATCTTCCTTTATGTTTGTGTTAACGTAGGCCAATCTTGAGGTGTTAGGTGTTTTATGCTTATCTTGCATTTTACTTCATTTTGCATCATTAGATAGGTGTATTTCTCTTGTTCACATTTTTGGCACGCCCGGTGGGACCCACGTCACGGGTTCTTTTTTTTTTAACATTTTATGTTGTTTAAAGTTTTGCATATTCTGACACACAAGATCGACTATGCCCAGTAGGGGTAGCCTTGCCCAAATAGCAAACTACTCTGCTACTATTTTTGCCATTTTCTAACCCCTGGTTACTTGAAGGTTCATAGAAGATCGACTACGCCCAGGAGGGGCAGCCTTGCCCAAACAGCAGACTATTTTTCTATTGTTTTCACCATTTTCTAACCTTTGGTTACTTGCAAGTTCATAGAAGACCAACTACACCCAAGAGGGGTAGACTTGCCCAAACAACAAATTGTTTTGTTGTTTTTTTCACCATTTTCTAACCTCTAGTTACTTGCAGATTCATAGAAGACCGACTATGCCCAGGAGGGGCGGCCTTGCCCAAACAACAAACTATTCTACTATTGTTTTCACAATTTTCTAACCTTTGGTTACTTGTAGGTTCACAGAAGATTGACCACGCCCAAGAGGGGCAGCCTTGCCCAAACAAAAAACTTTTATGTTGTTGTTTTCACCATTTTCTAACCCCTAGTTACTTGTAATTTCACGGAAGATCGACCACGCCTAGGAGGGGTGGCCTTGCCCAAACAGCAGACTGTAATGTTGTTGTTTTCATTGTTTTCATACCCCTAGTTACTTGCAAGTTCATAGAAGACTAATCTTACCTAGGAATGGTGGCCACGCCCAAAATACAGAGGTGGCCACGACTGAAAACAAAATGTACTTGTCAAAGACAGAGAGAAAAGCTACCGATAAGTGTGTTGCAGGTGGAGAAACTATGTTTAATTGGTTTTGTACTTTCATTTCTTTAAACTAGGAACATAGTTTAATTAAAGGGTCAAAGAATCTTCTTGTTGTGTTTGGAGTGGACTATTGACATATCCAATCCCCTTGCGCCATTTGGCGATCCTGGGTGAAGATAAATCGTAGTCCACTTATTTCTTTTTACCCCCTTTTTTTCATTTTATTAGTGGGACCTGCTTGAGAATTTCATCACCCCAAGGGATGATTCCAACCACGTGTACCAATGGGTTATATAAAGGGGGAGGAAAAATGTATACCTCAATCCAATCACGTCGTAATTGGTAGAACGTTGAAGCTAGGGTGACACCTAGATAGACATGAAGAGTTGGTCTAAGCTCCTAGTCTCTCGTTGGCTGCTCCTGACACATGCTTGTGATGGATTGGTGTTAACAGTTTGGGCCCCACGTACCATGTGTATATCGGGGACACCCTTAGCAACCTTGTTTATCCTAGATAGAGAATCCTATTGACCATACCCTTAACACTAAAACTAGGCTTATAATATTTCAAGTGTTTTTTTGTGCAAAACCAGTACTTAGTCAATTTTGGCCTTTTACTTGTTGTTTTCATCCTTTTCCATCAAGTTAGGTTCAAACCAATTCACAAAACACCAACCTTTCCCTTAAGGGGTGACCTTGTCCTCAAGGGGCAACCTTTCCCCTTTGTTTCAAATATTGTTTAACCTGTTTAAGTCAAAATTTTGGAGAGTCTCTCCTGTTTGGGTGGCCTTCACCTAAGTTTGGGTGGCCTTGACCTAAAGGGGCGGCCTTGCCCTCTGAAATAGCCTTTTTTAGCCTCTATTCATTAGTCGTTACTCTGTTCTGGGGGTCTATTCTTTGGTTCTGATTATGTTTCCCCCATTCGGAGTACTCGTATACCTATTCCAACCATCCGTTTATTTGTTTCGTCTATCTGTTTACCTATTTTGTCCATTGTTCCTCCTATCTGATCAGTTATTCGCCCATTCTGGGAAGTTATTAATTTGTTCTAAGAACTCATCTTCTCATTCTGATTATTGTTTCACAGCCTCCTACATCCATTCACCCATTATGAGTGGTCTTTTGCTCATTCTACAAATCCAATTACCCATCTTGGAAGTCCATTTATCGGTACCGTTTAACTGTTTTTCGATCTAAGCTAAAACTGGGACCTGTTTGGGCAACCTTGACTTGTTTGAGTGGCCTTGCCTAGGAGGGGCATCCTTGCCCAAAATTTTGGGTGCCTCTAACCTAAAACTACACCGATTTCTAAAACTGATCCAAAACACCAAGCTCTCGTAGTTTTTGAAAGGTCCGTTGACCGTCCCTCTATTTTCGCATCTCGTCCACCTACATCATGATCCATTTGCATTATCATCCAAATCATATAGGTTGCATAATCAACTTTAGGTTACACGTTCATCATCATCATATCAATCCAAATCCTCTGAACTTTGTTTGAAGTCATTATTTGAATTGACCTAGGTTCTTGAACCTGATCGTCATCCTTGAACAACCGCTTAGGATCGCTATCCATCCTAAGTCGATCATCATCCTCAGCCCTATCAATCCCCTTCCATCTCAAGGTGGATTTGGCGTTGTGATCATGGTTCATCCTTTCACTTGATCAATCAGCACCTTACATCACCAAGGGTGATCTTTGAACCTAATTTAGAGACCCTTCCAATCATCCAATCAATTGATCTCCAATTTGATTTCATCCAATCCTATCAATCATTTTGTTGATAAAATCCAATCAAATCCAATCCTTATCAAATCATCTGATTAATTGATACATCATCAATTGACCCATCATCCTATCAATCAATCCAACATCCAATCCAATCCAACAATCTTAATCCAATTCAAATCAATCAATCCAAATCATCATCTACATCATCATTTAAAAGATTAGTTGCATCTTACATCACTTAGTTGTTTTGCACGTTCATGCCTGTTTAGACCCATTCACAAAAGAAAAATAAAATGGTAGACCAACAGACCTAAGGTTCCCAACCAAATATCCCTCAAGATCCCAATAACATCCCAAGCAATCCACAAGATCCCCACAATGGCACCTCATCCCAATTGAACACCGACATCCAGAATACCACACCACCTGATGACAAGAACATGGTCAACCAACCCAAAGTCACTATCGATGAATACCTCAATGACCCTGTTAATGTCCATATGATAGATCATCTCCTAAATGAGCGTGGATATAAAATTCTTCCCACCTTTGTTATGAGAGGATTCAAGCCACCATCTGACTTTGATGCATCACAATATGTTGTCACCCACATTCTTCCCACACATACCGATTCGCAAACATCTCAAAATGTCCCTGGGAATTCATATATCCCTAAAGGTGCACCCACAGATAACTGGTATAACCCCGAGTTTGGCAATGTTTTAATACATCAAGTCGCTAGCTATCCCCGTCTCCCAATTGCAACCTTGGTAGCACAACCTGAACCCTATAATTTGTATGCTTACGACATGCCTTCCTACATCTCATTCGCTCCACCACTTCCACATCAACAACCACCTATCAACACTGGGGGAACACCTACCCTTGCTTTAATGTCACCTCTATGGTCTACACCCGCTAACAATTTATCACAACCCACATTCCAACAACCTCCTATCAATCCCCACCAACACAATACTACGGTTGTTGCTTCATCTCTACCATCTCATCAACAACCACCCCAGCAAAACATTTCCATCCCACAACAAAATGTCTCGACTCACATGCAACCTCCACATCAGATAATACAGGCAGCATCCCAGCAGCCACAACCACCGCATGGCACTTTCGTGGTCGTCTCCCAGCAACAACACATTTCATCTCACCTCCCTCACCAACAACAACCATAGCAATGACCCCCACAACAGCATATACATATCCCTACACAAACACACAACAATCCACTTACAAAATATCTCTACCATCCATCCAGTACATACATTGCTCTATCCCACCTCAATGTGAATCCTCATCAGAATGTTCAAAACCAAACGCAGACCCAACCGCCTCCTTACACCAATCCTCTACAATCACATAATCATCCCTACCAATAGCCATCAAATTCACCTCCATACATTATGCAACAACCTACCATTGTGCAGCAATACCAATCTTATCCACCCTACCTTCAGCAGCAACAAACTTACCAGCAGGGTGCACCTTCCATCCCCTATTACCAACAGTCATCATCACATCAGCAAGGGGGTCCTACCTCCTTGTATTATTAAAATTCTACACAACAGAAGGGCCCATCCCCCGCTTCTTACTATCAACAATATCCACTTTACCAACAACTGGCTCCCACTCATCATAATCCGTCATCATCCACTCATAATCAGCAAGCGCACTGGTATCTAGCTCAACCCACCTATGATCCAACTACGGTGAGTCCATCCTCATCATACCTACAATACTATCCATATAATCAACCCACTCTGACTCTCGTAGCACCCATCAATAAGGACTTGGAAGAAGTAAAAGCAACATTGAAGGATCTACAGGCTGGAATGGGCAAACAGACATTCAAGTTCGAGGACATTTGTCCTTATCCTTCTGATCCCTCCATCTCCTTGGTTCCTTTTCCCAAGCATTTTGAGATACCAAAATTTGATAAATATAAGCGAACCAAGGACCCCAAAGCCCATTTGTAATAATTTTATGCCCATTGCCAAGAGGTCATGCATAATGATAACTATCTTATATGACTTTTCCCTAAGAGTCTACAGGGGGTTGCCCTTAACTGGTTTATGGGCCTTGAAAAAGGATCTATCAAAACCTTCGCACAACTATCCGAGAAATTCATCTCCCACTTCCCTTTCAATCTAGAGAAGGACATTGACACACTTGATCTCCTAAAGGAAAAATAACTTGATGGGGAGACCTTCGCAAGTTATCTGCAAAGATGGCATGCCTTGGCTAGTTGGATGAAATCCCCACTGTCATAAAAATATATGGTTACCTTGTTCATCAAAAATTCTTATCCAAACATGGCTCATAATTTTTGTCTCCACTGCATCACCACTTTTGCAGCACTCATGGAGAAGGGTCCCATCCTAGAATGAGCCCTTGTTGCTAAAGGGAAAGTTAGGCTTTTCAATTCTGATAAAGAGAAATCCTCTAGGGATAAACCTCGATATTGGAATAAAAATAAAAATGTTGTCAATGATGGTTTCACTGACACCAAACATGTTCAGGTGGCCACCACCTCACATAAATATCCTCCTCAACAGCAGCAATCAGTCCCGAATGCTATAACGGTGCCCCAAGGAGTACCTCGGCAACAATCAAACCAAAACAGCCAAGGGGGGAATGAATGACAATTTAATCAATTGGGAGAACCCCTTAGTGTCATGTTCAACAAACTTCTGCAAGCTAACTACCCCATTACTTATCCTGTCACCAAGCCCCTCAATGAGTCCAAGCCCAAGCCAACTTGGTTCAAAGAGAACAAGTACTGTGACTTCCACAAGATCAAAGGGCACACATTGGATAAGTGTCAAGGACTAAAAACTTACGTTCAAAGTCTAATCAATCAGGGTGAAATTCATGTAGATGCTAACACGACATCTTCATCAATGCTCAGCTCCAAATATACCAAAAAAAAATTCCTAAACATAATTAGGGTCCCAGTACATCCAATTATAATCCTAGCCCTAGCAACAACAACAACAATAATCAAAATAATAGCACAAATAATATCAGCTATAAAAATATGCCATACAATTATCAAGGTGTGGTCACATACGTTGAACAAGTGGAGCCACGTGTATCCATGATATGCGTCAAAGGAAAAGATCCACAATGTGTTGTTACCACCCATCGAACCCGCATCAAAGTCCCAGCTACTCCTTCATCCACCTAGCCACCATCCATCAATTCACAATACAACATCCTTGACCACTTGGGCAAGACTTCAGCCCAAATTTCTATCCTAGATTTTCTTAGCTCTCCCCCCTGCATCAAGACATCTTGAACAAAGCCTTACAAAACACCCAAGTCCCTAATGATATCGATCACACATAGTTTCAAGCATTGGTAGGAAATTTGTCCACAACCTACCAATTAGGCTTTAGTCAAAAGGACATGCCATGCCTTGACTCAAGCCATAATCATCCCCTTCACCTTGAGGTCGGGGTGAATTGTCAAAAAGAAAAGGGTATTGGTAGATTATGGTTCAGCCCTAAGTCTTTGTATGTTAAATTTTATTCAACAGGTAGGATACACCCAGGCTGGCCTAAATAATCAAGTGATCACCATTAAGGCATATGATAATGCAGAAAAAGATTATGAGGGCACAATCTGTCTTCCTATTTAGGTGGGTCCCATTGTACAATATACTATGTATCATGTTTTAGACCTGGAACTTCCATAAAACATCCTCATTGGTCATCCATGGATTCATTCTATGCAAGCCGTCCCATCCACCTACCATCAATGTTTGAAGTTCCCATTTCAAGGGACGAACATCACCACACAGGTTGATCCTTAGCCTTTTGAATATTGTCATGCCTTAGAAGCTTCCTTTCCACATTCACATTACTGCCCTGGAGTCAAAATGGGGGCATCTCAAACATCTGATTCTCATCCATCCACCAATACACTAAACACCACATCATCCACTCCTTCATCCATGCCATCATCCACACCTGGTTCCACCATCACCAAGGTCCATATCAACAACAAAGGATGTGGCAAGTATGAAATGTGTGCTGCACTAAATGTGGCAACCATGCCACCCTCACCATGAACATATGGGCAACAATCTCCATCAGTTCCAAAAGCAGAAGAAAATACACTCACACTCACTTCCAAAAACATGGGCTCGACAACATTCAACGATCTGGGTTCACTTCAAGATCAAATGGAAGTTGATATCAGCCAATGAGTTTATAGAGAAGAACCTGAGCCACCACGTCCCCTCATAGAATACCTCCAGGAAGTTTATCCATGTTCTTCCAAGTTCATTGAAAAGTGCAATTACTAAGGTGGAGGTCTTGGTGTGGAAGAACAAGGAAAACGCCAACCCATTAAAGCAACTACCATCCGGCCAATAAATTTGGGCTTAGGTAATGATACTAAATAGAAAGGTCCTACGACATCCTCTAGCACTTCTAATAATTTTAGTGTCGATGATGGTTCCCTTGAAGACATACTAGAGGAAGAATTCATCATACACGCATACGATAATTTGGATCATGTTGACCTCCCTATCATGTTTGAATGCCTATCCATTTGTACCATAACCTTATCCCTCAAACATCTTGAACTCATAGATTATGTCCTACAAGGTACCGCACCTCCCAACACATTTCCCTCAATGGATCAATATGTGAATCTCATGGGATTGGGGGAAGATGAATGCCCTAGTCGCAAAAACAAAAAGAAACAATATTGAAAAGGGTCACCTAGTGAAAACCTCCCTGAGGCACTTTGTGACTTAGAAATAGTCAAAAAAAAGGGTCTATCTGATAGTGAAAACCTCAAAGAGGCACTAGAAGATGGGGACATTCATCTTCCCCTTGTTGGAACTCACTTATTTGGTCGATTGTCTATCTTGATCAAAGAGACACAAGCCATAAACTTGGGAACAGAAGAGAACCCCAAAATCACTTATATGGCCAAGGCACTATCAAAAGAAGAAAGTTCTACCATCATCAATCTCTTGAAAGAAGGAATCATTAACTTTTCCTGGACATATTCAGATATGTCTAGCCTTGATCTAGCTTTGGTAGTACATCATCTGGATGTTCATTCTGATGCAAAGCCTGTTAAACAGAAGCTCAGAAAAATGCACCCTCAAGTAGCCCTCTTGGTGAAGAAATAATTGGAAAAGCTATTGGAAGTAGAGTTCATCCGACCAATTGACTACTTTGACTGGATATCTAATATATTCCTAGTTGTTAAACCTAGCGAAGACATCACGATTTGTATAGACTTCTGTGATCTCAACAAAGCATGTCCAAAAGATGACTTCCCTCTACCAAACATTGATATGTTGGTTGACCTCACTGCAGGACACGAGATGTTGTCCCTCATGGATGGTTTCTCCAGCTATAACCAAATCAATATTTCCCCTTAGTACCAACACAAAACCGTCTTCACAACACCCTGGGGTACATTCTACTACAATGTCATGCCTTTCAGCCTTAAAAATGTGGGGGCAACATACCAACGGGCTATGATAGTTATCTTCCATGACCTTATCCACATAATCATGGAAGAATATGTTGATGATCTCTTAGGAAAATACAAAACAAGGGAAGAGCACCCGACCATTCTCAAAAATATCTTTCATCGCCTAGAACAATATAAATTACGACTCAATCCAAAGAAATGTGTGTTTGGGGTCACAGTTGAAAAACTCTTGGGGTTCATTATCTCTCGCAGAGGAATTGAAGTTGATCCCGCTAAGGTTAAGGCCATCATGGAAATTACTCTACCCCGTAATCTGAAGCAGCTACAAAGTTTACAAGGTAATCCCCAGTCCATCCGTAGATTCATTGCTCAACTTGTCGATAAATGTCAGACATTTGCACACCTCCTCAAGAAAGACACTGCATTCAAATGGAGCCCACAATGTTAGCTTGGTTTTGATCAAATTAAGGAATACTTGGCTCACCTGCCTATTCTCATGCCACCTATCCCAGGAAAGCCCCTCCTTTACATTTCGGCTACTTTCATATCATTGGGGGAATTATTGGCACAACATGATGAATCCTCCAAAGAACGAGTAGTTTACTATATCAGCAAGACTTTGGTTGGTTATGAGCTCAATTATTCTCCAATAGAGAAGGCCTGCCTATCCATCATCTTTAGCTCCCAAAAACTCAGACATTACATGCTCAGTCATCTAGTTAAGCTCATCTCCAAAGTTGATCCCCTAAAATATTTGTTATCAAGAACAACATTGGCAATTCGCATGGCTAGATGGCTCATTCTACTAAGCGAATTTGACATAGAGTACGTGGACCACAAAGAAATCAAAGGCCAGGTTATTGCGGTTCAATTAGGAAATGCTCCACTAGTCAATTCCTATCCTTTAGAGATAGAGTTTCCAGATGAAGGATTCTTTGCAGTGTCGAAAGCCACCACATGGACATTATACTGTGATGGGTCCCACACTACCAATGGATCAGGAGCAGGAGTATTTCTTGTCACCCCCCAAGGTGACTATATACCCAAATCATTCAGACTGGATTTTCCCTGCACAAACAATATTACTAAGTATGAGGCTCTCCTCACAGGCCTTAGGATTGTTGTTCAATGGCGTATATCACACTTGCACGTCTTCAGTGACTCTCAATTGGTGATCAAACAAGTCAATGATGAATTCCTCACAAAAGATGACAAGCTATTACCCTACAAATGCATGGTGGATGACTTCAAGAAATATTTCATCTCCATCCACTTCGACCAAATCCCCCAAATACTGAATAAATTTTTTGATGCCATGGCCACTATTGGTTCCCTTTTGGATGTGCCCAAACATCGTACCGAATGTGATTTCCTAGTAGAACAACTGTTAATCCCCGCATATGACATCCCTGAGAGAAAAATGTTTTGTGACATTGTAGGTCCTAAATCCCCTTGGTACCCAGAAATTTACACCTATCTTCGTGATAAAACCCTACCATCTAACCTCACAAGAAACTAGCGTAAATCATTTATCCAACGCACTGCCCACTACACCATCATCGGTGATACACTTTATCGACATGGGTATGATGGAACTCTCCTTCGGTGTTTAGACGAAACCAAAGCCCACACCGCATTAGCAAAAGTGCATAGTGGTATTTGTGGGGCCCATTCTAATGGTATGGCCTTAGCCAAAAGGATTCTAAGAGCAAGATATTACTGGCCTATGATGGAAAATGATGCTTAAGAGTTTTTCAAAAAGTGTCTTCCCTGTCAGCAACATGCAGATTCGATCCACACCCTAGCACAAGAGTTACAGCCTATCACAACACCTTGGTTGTTTTCACAATGGGGTTTTGATTTGGTTGGAAATATCTACCCTCCATCCTCTGATGGTCACACCTTCATTATCACAACCACCGAATACTTCACCAAGTGGGTGGAAGCCATACCACTCACTCAAATCACCGGTGTTCAGATCTCTAAGTTCATCCTCTACCATATCCTTTGCAGGTATCGAATCCCCTCCACCATCATCACCGACATTGGAAATCCATTCAAGAATAAGTGCATGAAATTCCTCTGTGAAACATATCATTATCCAACATCACTGGTCTACCCCCTATTACACCTAGGGTAATGGACAAGCAGAGGAAATCAATAAAACATTAATTAAAATCATTAAGAAGATGGTCAATAGAATTGGTCGGGACTGGTACCTCCATCTCCACCCTGCCCTTTGGGCCTATCACACGTCCATCCGCACCCCCACCGGCGCTACTCCATACTCCCTTGTCTATGGCGTCAAATCCATCTTTCCAATCGAAGTCGAAATCCCCTCCCTCTGAATATCACTCAACAATATGATCACTGACGAAGACACCCGAGTGGCATGACTCGCACAATTGGAATTGTTGGATGAAAAATAGGTCAAGGCTTATAACCATCTACAAGCCTATCAGCACCGACTCAAAATAAGTTACAATAAGAAATTCTACCCTCATCAATTCAATGTTGGCGACTTAGTTCTCAAATAAAATTAGCGGACTCAGCAAGATCGAGATAAGAAGGGTAAGTTTGAAGCTAATTGGTTAGGCACTTATGTCATCACTACCAAATATGGTTTTGGATCATACAGGCTATCTACCCCTGAAGGGGATCCCCTGGAAGAACCCATCAACATCATGCATCTGAAGAAATTCTATACTTAGGTCAGTTGGAGTATCCTTCCTGGTAAAATCTCAAAAAATACAAAAAAAAGTAAAAATTATCAAAATAAAAAAAAAAACAAAAAAATTAAAAAATAGTAAAGAAAAAAATTCATCCTATGGTGAAAACCACCCCTATGTGGCGCCTTGGATATGTACTATTCGTTAAAACCTAGAAATAGGTGTCTTTCGTATAGGGCTTAATCATTATCTACCTTGTATCCTAATCACTTTATGCTTTATCCATCCAGATCTCAATAACCATATCATCCTATCATATCCTCTCATTCGCTTGCATCCCTTGGTCGCTTGGTATATTTCTAGTTGAGCATTGGATGAAAATCATCTACTATCTAACATACTGAGCTTATATCCTAATTTGAGCTTGTGTGTCGCCTTGATACTTTGGTCATCTCCATCTAGGATCATTCATCATTTTTGTCTCCATCTAGATCCCATCCCGTCTTTAGCAAACTACGTTGCCCCTGCACTTTCACGTTTGTTGTGTTTGTTTATGCATTAGACACTAATCTGCCTTGGTTCTACATACCATGGTACCTGGTGTCTTGTGTTATAGCAAAAATCAGTGCTCCAAAGATGATAACTTGCATTTCATTTCCTCTCCCATTTCATTCATGTATCCTTCCTCCCTTCTTCTCCCCTGACTTAGGATTTTGGATTGTGCAAACGATGATTTCCTCCACCTAAAATTTCTTCTCAGGAGTCCTATGGTTCTTGACAGGTGCAGTAACATACCCATCGCCCCCTTCATTTCCATCATTATGTGGGCCCCTATTTACATCTAGGATCACATTGCATAATAGCATTCTCATTTTAGGGTCCTTCTATTGCATTACATTTTGAGTTGTTTAGGTTAATTTTCATTAATTATTCTATGCATCTTAACATTCATTCATTAGTGTATCCATTTTGATTCATATCATTAGGTCCCTTACCACATCCATCGTACACATTAACTATACACATTCACCATCATGTATGTCATAAATAAACCATCCATCATAACGATAATTATAACATCCACAAAATCATATTCATTGGACATCATGCATTCATTATTACCCATCTCATTTTACATATCACATCATCCATTGCCTCCTGCATCATACAACTTAGACATCATAAACATAGAAATAACCATCAAAATCACATCCTGCACTATAAACACATCATAATCATACATCCATCTAGGCATAAACATACATCCATATAGATAAACATACACCCATATAGATAAACATGTACACATATGCATAAATAAATCATCCATCACATAAGAATCATATAGTGTCAATAAGGGCTCTCGCATATCATATCCCAAATCCAAAAAATACAATATCCATCATGACATCCATAATAATGTCCATCATAATCACAACTACATGTATACCATCTGTCACCAAAAATTAAGTACAAGTACACGGCTATGGATCTACTTTGATTTGTGCCACTCTGTACTATATCCCATCCTACACCTATCAATGGTCGGGATCCTATTTGTCTGGTCTGAACCATGAGCTTCTCACAACTGATCTCTGCAATGACTCTAGTACCGGCCCTCTGTGGGGGGGTCATCTAAGAACCATTGAATCCTCGGGTCTGTGTCCCCAATGTCTAGGATGGCGCAGGCATCTGAGGAGCCTGTCGCTCAAAGTGAAACGTACGTTGCAATAGATCTGGGACTGCCTGCTGATAAGTGATCATCTAGAAGGATGCCTCTCTCATGTACTCATCTATCTCTGTTGCATGACCTCAAAGAATGTTTTTCTCTTGCCTATATTTGTCTCGATCTCAGATAAGGACTCTCCTCTCCTCTGCCTATGACCCCTGTGTCTGCCCCTGCACTACACCTCTCTCCATAACCTATCTCTATACCACTATTGCATCCCTCTCCTCCCAAAGTGTTTGCATCTGCATCTAAAAGGCTTCCCTCTCTGCCTCCATCCCTTGCATTTGAATCCTCATAGTCTCCTCCCTCTCCTACATCTATGTATGCAGGGTCTCCCTCTCTGACTCCATCACCTATACACGATCCCTCATGCTCTCCTCTCTCTCTTGCATCAATCACATATCTCCCACTGTCTCCTCTTCCACCTCCACTCTCTCCCGATGCTCATCCTGCTCCTATCTCAACTCCCTCTTCTCTCTCAGTAGTCCCCCTACCTACCTCCTCAAGTCCTCCATATATCTCTCTGCCTTTGCCAAAGCCTCTATCAATATATGCTCTGACCCTCCTCTAGCCTCTCATTGGCCCCCTACCTACAGTATCGCTATAGCAGCCTCTGGTCAGTCCCTCTACCATCTTGTTGAATCTCCTACCTCACACTCCCTCACCAACTCCCCCTCCAAATGGGTCACCTCATCCTGTACTCTATCTCGGTCCCCAGTCATCCTGTCTAACTCAATGCGTAAGACATCTCTCTCCCTCTCTACATCATGTACCTGTGAAGTCAGGTGGCCCACAATAAAGCCATACTCCCTCTATAATGTGGACTCTAATCTGATCACCTCTACCTACAGCCTCCTCCCCTCAACCCTAAGTCTGATAGCCTCGTCCTCTAGTCTCCTCCCCACTGCCTCTGAGTCTCTCAACCTCTACTCGGTGATATGTAATCTTGCCTCTACTCCTCTCAATCATGTGACCAGATCCTCTGCCTCTGATTGCATCATCATCAAGGGAGGAATATCATGTATCTTTGTATCTGTCACCTCTACTCCACCCTCATCCCCTATATCCATCGCCTTCGCTCCCCCCTCATCCCTCTCCATCCCCTCAGCATCTTCTCTCTCCTCCCCGAGCTAGCGTTGAGCCCTCTATCTCCTCCTCCTCCTACCTAATCTCTGTTGACCTCCCACTAAATCCTCCCTTTGTCCCCCTACTCTGCCTACCTTCGGTAGTCCCTATTGTCCCTCGCTCTGTCTGCCTCTAGCACCCCTGCTATCCACCTACCCTGGCTACCTCTAGTACTCTCTCCTACTGTGTTGTTACTCTGCCTACTCTCGATACTCTCCTCTATCGTCCTCCTACTCTGGCTGCCCCTAGTTGCTCCTCTCCTCCCGCTCAGGTTGTCTCGGCCCCTCTCCTTCGTTGTCTTCTACCCCTATCTGCCTGTTGTCTCCTCCCCCCTCTTGTTGCTCTGACCTCATCCCCCTCTCTAAATCCTACTACCTCTATGATCGGCACCTCGAGTGTAATCTGTATCAGACAATGTCACATAAACCATGTTGCATATCTAATCGTGATCCTTGCATCTACCGATCCCTCCGCCCTCCCTAGGTACTCTACTAGTTTGCATACCAATGTCACCCAATGCTCCTATGTAAACTTTGATGACATCTCATCACCCCATGGTCTCTCCCATGTGATCCGTCTAAACATCTCAGGAGCACCTGGGATATCTTGCACCAGCCCATACTGCCTCGTCACCCAATCTGGCCTATGTGACTCTACTGTTTGAGGCTCTCTCCCAACTAAATAGTAGCACGTCATGAAATAATCCTTGTATCTCACCTCCTCCATCCTCCATCCCCTAAATTGTCATGTCATAAATGGCCTACACACTATATCCTCCTCCAGATCATCAAACAATCTCCTCCACCTCTCTAAGTCTCTTGCCCTCCAATACCGCAACACCCACCCATCCTTGGCATCATACCACCAAGCTACAGATGCTACCTCATCCATTTGACCCTCTCTCACCACATCCGGCCTGGCCAAACTGATATGGTCCCAAGCCCACACCTGTAGCAACATCACCTCACATATGTTGACCGCCCCCGATAACAAATCACATGCATGACTCTGTATAGTTGTGCCAAGATGCATGGACCCCATGTGAATTGTCCCTCCCTCCCCTCAATGATATGTTGGATGACCTCCATATAGCTAAGGCTGCAACATCTCGCACTCCTATCTGGTATGAGTATACCACTGATCAACCCACATAGACACAACGGAAGTGGTGGTACTCTCAGTCCTAAGCATCTATCCACGTCCAAGCCATTCTTCTCTACCGGCAGGTCCTCTCGCTTGAACAAGACCCACATGGTCTGATCGAGCTCCTCTCCCTATGATCTCAGTTCACTCACCAGTCGCCCTACTATAAGGAACCTCAAAATCTTCCAGACATCCTCCAGCATCATGGTCATCTCTCCTGTCAAGAGATGGAATGTCGATGTCACTAAATCCCAGCGCTTGATCAAGGCTGCCAACATTGCCTGATGCACCCTAATGGATGGATACCCTAAGAAATGCAACAGCCCTACCTCCACAAAATGTTGATGGTCCACTTTGGTCATCACTTGTTGTGTCACTACGAGCACCTCTGATCTCCTCTCCCGAGTCTGTAAAGCATCGAACCTCTGTAGTCAAGCCACACAATCTATCAATTACCACGTCATTTCCTTTACTTATTGCCCAGCCCCGAACACCTTTCTCACTCCCTTTTTCCTCTATCTATTTTTGTCCCAGCCCTAGGTACCTTTTCACCCTAATTAACTCTCTCACCTGAATAAATATCTTCCTCAACTTTTCTCTCTATCTTTACCCTCGGTGACCACGCCCTTTCCGGACGAAACGCCCCTTCTTAATTTTCTTTTCTTTCCTTTTTTAAATCTTTCTCTTTTTTTCGTCCTTGACAAGCATGGCTGCCTCTTTCTTTTGGGCACCACCACCCGTTGGGCAGGGCCGCCTATTCCCGAGGCCTCACTGCCCATCGGGTGAGGCTGCCCCTTCGTGGGGCATCGCTGCCCATCAGACAAGGATGCCCGTGTTTGGGGCGTCGCCACCCAGCGGGGTCGCCCCTATCTAAGGTGCCACCGCCCTTGGGTAGGGTTGCCCCTCTTTTGGGCACCACCGCCCGGTGGGTGGCGTCACCCCTGTCCAAGGAGCCACCACCCCTTGGGCGAGGCTGCCCCTATCCAAGGCGTGGCCACACCGGTTGGGGCATGGCTGCCCCTCTGTGGGGCACGGTCGCCCTTCCACAAGGCACACCCACCCGTTCCCAAACAAGGACGCCCATTTTTTGGGCATGGCCACCTCTGTATGGGGCAACCCAGGCAATATTCCTCAACTCACCCTTCTTTTTTCCCCCTAATCCCTTATTTTTCCACCCCATCCTTAATGGACATTTCTCCCAACCTATCCACCAAAATCAAATTTTGTTTCCTACCCATTTTCCTACTCTACCCCGAAAACAAAACCCATATTTTTAAAATTGCATTAAACTTAAAAATACATCTAGAAATGTTAAATTCACCAAGGGGGTTTTTGGACCTAACTTGGCGTGGGACGGTGCACTCAGCGTAGAAACTCCACACCTCATCCACACAATGGATGATCTTGTCATCATAATCGTTTGGCATCGTCTCTCTCTCCTTCTTCTCCTTCCTCTTCTATCCTCTCTTTCTCAACTGACCGCTATCAAAATGAGGAATAGTAATTCTAAAATTATTATTTATAACCTTCCCCCTCTTTTTAAATTTAGGAAATTCTTTCCCTTTATTTAACTTTCTTTTCCTCCAATTAATCCTCAAACTTTCACGAGCCGCCATTCGCACCCCGTGTGTCAGCTTAACTCCATTCAAAAATAAAACTTGCCTGATTTTTTGAGCTCTGTCCAACCGTACCCTCCATTTCTTCATATCGAGAAATCACCCGGGGCCCCTTTTTCTTCCCCTACCATCCTCTCGAGGGGGCATACCTTACCATACTCACCGTACCATATTCTTGGTCTTTCCCCTGCATGATTGGGGCAGCCACTATCACTCCCTTCCATTTGAGCAGCTCACCCAACCTATCTCATACTGGGGCATCTTTCTTCCAGTCGCTTCCTCTATAATGTCATCTGTATTTTATTTTTCTCTAAAACACTGTTATTCTAACAATATTTTGAAGAGGGGCAAAATGTAGACACCTAAATTTGACCCTTTACACAAGGTCAAATTTATCCCTTTCATTAATCCGCTTCATTCCCTTCATCAAACGTTAATTAAATTATTTATTTAATTAATGTTCTTTTTTTCCCTAATGTTCCTAAGGTATTTAATTCAATTAATTAAATACTTTACACATTGGCCCACTTCATCTCTAAATTAAATAAATGCAATCAATTTATTTAATTTAGTCAACCATCCTTTTCTATTTTTAATTAATTATTTCTCTCTCATTGTCCCATCCTCCATAACCCCTTCACTAAACTGGATTAATTTAATTAATCCTTCATTAAAATGTGCATATCCTTAATTAAGATTAATGTCACATCCTCCAAATCTAGCCACTTGCCTCTAATCATCATTAATTAGCCTAATCACCTATTTTCACAATCCTAATCCTAATCCTAATCACTTACCCTTTCTAGCATGTCCTTAGGTCAACCTTTCTTGGTACTTACCTTTTTTGGGTTGACCTCTTCCCCATGTGAATTAAAAATTCACACTTATTCCCCCCATGCATTTGTAGAGGGATCCTCATGGCTGCTTTGACCATGCTAGTTGAGTAGCATATGGGTAGATCCTAGCCATGTATACCTCTGGCTTCAGCGAGTTCCTACGTGTGTCTTCTCCAAGAGGTATCGCGGGTGGAGTGCATTTTGCGTGTGCCTATTTCCGTGGACCCTCAGACACAATGCCACATGGCATATGACCAGTACGTGTCTTCTCCGGTTGGCGTATGACCAAGTAGAGTGACGACATTTTGTTAGTCATGGATACACTCTGGGCCATGTGGAGGGTGTGCTCATTCCACACCACATGAGGGCTATTATCATTCTAGCCTGACATTGTTTCCTCTTTCCTCCTTTGGTGGCTATTAATTAGTTGCATAGTGATGTACAGTGCAATTTTAAAGATTGTAACTTTCTTTTGGTTATTGATGATTTTTCAATTGATTGTGAGGGCTAACACTTTGTTATATTTGATTGTGAAGGTTTAGCCACAACTTGCGATCTTACTTTCTTATAACCCTAGTGGTTATATATTTGATTCAGTGTTGAAATTATGCGCATTATTGCCTTATTGTTGAAATTGAACTTTAATTTTCTCTTCTTTATTAACTTGGTGGCTAAGCTAGTTATCATTGTTGTCTTCAATGTCGGCTATGTGTTGTATTGTGATTCCTCTCCAAGGACGTATGAGGCGGACTTGGTGAGAGTGTATGAGGAAGTAGACGCGAGAAACGTTGAGGATGGGGGTATGTGAGGCTATTATGCAGATAGGACCCACTACTCACCTATGTGTGATGACTATCTCTTGGAGGCTAATCACCTTACACAACAAGAGACAGGTCATTGTGGTCTTGTTTGGATGGTCACACTCTATGTATGACCTAACACCATCAAGCCATTGATTTGATGTTAGATTTATTTGAGATGGTTATTTGTTCTTGGTTCATGGATTCCTCTATCATGGATTGGTATGTTTCTTCTCAGTGCCCAGATGGACCCTTGTGTGGCCTTATGTTGTGATTTCCAGTGTTGTTTGTTGATATGTATATGTATCATGGGTATGGTGTATTCTTTTGAGTTTCTGTAAGTTAATTTCACCTTTTGGTTGTGACTCCTTTCTTGGATGGTGTGTATAGGATGCCTAGAAGAGGTAGATGTGGCGTCGATCATCGAAACCTTACTTTTCGGGGTCCCCACGAGAATGATCATGAGGATCACCTGGTTCCATTGTTACATTCTACACTTAGGGAGATTTTGACCCGGTTGGGCTCTAGTCAGGATGGTGAGCTTCAGATTTTTAAGGAAAGGGAAAGGATCCCTAGGAGAAATATTTCTGCTTTGGCAGCACTTATGTTGGACATTTTGAGGGCACGTTCTCCACCTAACAATCATTCTTATGAAGGTTCGAGGTTTGGAAACTGGATGATTGGTGTTCCTTTTGATGGGGTGTACCCAGTAATCTTCAGATTCTGGGGTGATCGTCTCATGCATAGGAGGATTTAGAGTTGGATATGAGTCCAAATCCACCATCCCGGACAGTCAGCTCAAAGCACTCAAATTGCAACAGGTAGTGGTACAGGATGTTACTCTTGCAGCCAACAGGGCTAGTTAGCGAGACAATGTGCTCAAAGAAACACACCTGGAATCAGTCAAAGATCCATAGTTATGGAACCAGCAAGGAATGATGCAGGAAGAACTCATGGAGCAAGTGTAGTAGTTGATCATCGTCAGTCAAAGCATCAGGGTATAGACGTGGAAATTATTGAAAGTGGTCGAGCAGCCGATTTAGAAGCTCATGGGAATCCTTCGGTACAAGAGACCGAGGAAATGCCTTCAGTGTTGTTTCCTCTGCTTGATTCATGATATGCTTGGACTAGTATTTGAGTCTATGTGATCATTTGGATTGACATTTTATTCGGCTCGGAGCTCTATGACTCTGGTTGTTGTTGTTTTTATGTTAGTTTTTGGAGTGGCTTAGTTTTGGAACGATTGATTATGTGTGTTTTGTGGAATTTTATACTAGGATTTTTTGCAGGCTTCCAAGAGTAAGCCTGACCCTAGGGGGGAGGATGTAATACCCCTTTGTTTTTCTCTATTGTGCAAACAATGTTTTGTTTGGTTATGCCTTATTTTCTGTTAGTACCTTGACTATGGTACTCGGTTACTATTTGATCGCTATCTGTAAAGCGATGTGAATGTTATATTTGTTGTGATGGTATTTTATTCAGATGTTATCATTATGGCATGCTTTAGATTAGTATAGGTGGATATTTGAATTAATGATGCTTGATGTGTTTGATTATATTATTGATGTTAGACTCGTCAGTTTGTAACATTGTATTGGTGAAGGGGATGAGATTGCACCACCACTTTCTTGCGAGCGCCCTACGATTCTGCGATTCCCTCTTCACGGTGTGTTTTATATGATGCAAATATACATGTGCGATATACTTTTGTTTGCAGGTTAATAGGTACAGGACATCGACTCCACCTGGCTTCATAGGTTTGAGCGTGTCCATTGGCCAACGGCATTCAATTGGGAGATAGTAGCTAGGTTTTTCATGCCAAGTCATCACCCTAGTCATAATGTGTCATCGGGTTGTAGTCCGGTTTAGTTGTTTTAATATTGTTCAACTGCCTTGATCTTATTAAATTGCAAGTTAGAAAAAGTTAAATAAATGGCCTATGTAGTTAAGTTGTTGATTAAATGAATCTGGTTATAATGTTAGAAATGTTATTTAATTTATTGATTAATTTAATTTAATTAATAAAATAATTTAATCTTGGATTAGATTTATTTTATTGATTAATTAAATTAATGGTGTTGAATTGAATTAAGATATTCATTTTGAAATTAATGGATTATTATTTGAAATTGAAAATTAAAGAAAAAGGTTTAAATTTCACTTTTAGAAAATTTTAAATTCAAAAATTGAAAATAGAGATATTTGCTATTCTGTTTTTAAAAATTTAAGAGGGTGGTTGCATAGATATTTTGGAGATTTTTCTCTATTATTTGGATTTTGGTTGAGTTTTTTTGTAGAGGATGGAAAAATTGAAAGGAGAGGAATTTGTTGGTTGTGTGTTTTGGGATTTGGAATTGTTTTGAGAAGATCAATTGGATTGCTGGGAAGGATCTTGAATCTGAGGAGAGGGCTTACACCATTGTCAACTTATCAAGCTTTTGGAAAAACCAAGTTTCTCTTTTATTAAAATTAGTTCAATTTGAAATGATTCATAATTTCGATATGATGTTTGAAAAAGAAAATAAACTTTGTTTGAATAGAAAAATAAACCCATGTTAAATCTGGTTTTTAAAACTTTCAAAACCTTGGTTTGGAAATAAAAATTCTCAAGAAAAATTGTGGTCTTGGTTGTAAATGATTATTTTTATATATTGTTTGCCCAATTAGTTTTACAAATCTCTGCTGGGGGTGTTTAGATATATATATATTGAAACATATATATATATTGAAACATATATATATATTGAAAGATATATATGTGCATACATATATACATATATTGTTATAAATTTCTTTGAAAAATATGTTGTTTAAAAAATATTATGAAACCCTATTTTAAAAAGAATGATTTTCGGATTTTTTTTTTTAAATCCGCACGGCTCAGTTGAAAAAAAATGAGGGAGGGTTTGGGGGAGTCGCTAGGGGCTCACCCCACCGCACCCCCATGGGAGGCGTGTGGAGGAGCTGCACCCAGCGCGACCCCATACCCCCCTGTCACCGCCACCCTTGGAAGGGACGGTTGTGCGTAGACACAGTCGTCGCCCCCTTTGGGGGTGTTGACTGTGTTTACACACAGTCGCCCCCAGCAATGGGGGTCGGCTGTGTGTAAACACCGCCGGCCGACCCATGTGGGAGGTGCACGGCCCAAAACAGCCGGCCGCCCCACTCAACAAACACGTGGCCCGAGGAGAACTCGCGGTTTGACCTTCCCTTAATTCATCTTTTTTTATATATATAAAAATATAATATTTAATATTATATATATAAAAATATAATATTTAATATTATATTTTATAATATGAAATATTTATAAATAATATTTTTATATTATATTTTATAATATTAAAATATTTTATATTATTTGTTTTTTGGAAATTCTTATAATAAGGCTTAAAAGATATATATGTGCATATATATATGAAATTGAATGATTATGTTTATATGTTTAAATAATATAATAAGATTTAATATATATTTAAACATAAATATTTAATTGAAGATTTAAATATTTGATTATATATGGATTTAATTGGTGATTTAAATAATGTCATGTTTTAAATACAATTGGAGGAATTTAAAATGATATAGTTTGGGAAAGAAGAAACTGTTTTAACATAATATGTTAATAGACGAATTATTGGATTTTAAAATGTTATGTTTTGTTAGAACAGATATTTGATGTTAAAATAATAGGTTTTAAAAGGTCAAGTATTTGATTTTAAAGTCATATGTATTAGCAAAGGAATTAACTGGTTTTAAAATGATTTATTTTGAAGAAGAAATAGATGTTATGAAAGTAGTATGTTTGAAACGAAGAAGTAAATGTTTACTTTATTTTATTTGCAATCAATTAAGGATTAAATATTTGGTTTAAATCTCAACCTGTGTCTGAAAGAGACGTTATTGAATCAGTTTATTGTGCATTAAATTATTGAATGTTATTAAGGGAAATGGATTTGATATATCCAAAATTAGTTTATTTCCTCGCAATTGCCTTATGTGATTATTTCCTTTGTGTTCATGTTTGGGGAAATGGGTTGTCTTTATTATGTAAGTCTTCCAAAGTATCCTAGAGGATGGGGGTTGTCATTTTGTGATGTCGACCGTTTGTTTATTCCCTTGGGTAGTGCATGAAATTATGTCAATGTTATTACCCAGTTTCCACGAACAGGGATGGTTTGTGCCTCTTGTGGAAGGAGTGGATTATGTGAAATTGTTGCCTCCAAGGTTTGGAGTGAGTTTCATTACATGTTTCCTCCTAGAGTTGGATTGATTTTTTTATCTATTTTGTATGCACTTGGGCTCCCTTGGTAACTAGTTTGAATGTGTGTTGTCAAGTAGAAGAGTGGATTTCATTAAGGGCCAAAGCCGTAAGAGGTAAACTGGGAAATCTTCAGAGGTAGTTCAATCGATTGATCATTAAAGCAATGTAATCCATGTCAGTAATGTAATGGTGTACTTGGGGTGGTATGGTTCATGTTTTTGGTTGTATCAATATGAGTCAGTATGAGTCAGTGTGAGTCAGCCTGTTTCTAGAGGTAGATGGTCTTGCCAAGGAATCATGGTTACTATCTCCTAGCACGGGGGGTGGGCCTTCGGGTACCACTTGGTTGGGTGGAACGTGCACCTTACTCCGTTGGGTTTTTCTCTTGTTCGTGTCGATGAGATTTCCAATTGGAGAGCTTGTGGGATCCAGTTTTGTTTCATACTTTATTCATTTCAGTTGATCTTGTAATTACTTACCCCTCATCTTTTATCGAGGTGGAATTTGTAATTTGTAATCATGCTTATTGGATTTACCTCATTCGTGGAATGAGAGTTGTAATCTTATTGTTAAATAAAACCATATGGTATCTCTATTTTCTTTGGTGAATTTATCCTGTATGGAATGTATGTGTTCTTAATTTCTTAAGTAATTAAATGTTATGGTTTCAATTCGTGTTAGTTGTTTGTGGGTTATTAAGTAATCTTAGTCTCGTAACCTTAGAGGTTGTTTGCAATGAGTAGTGAACT
Organism: Sequoiadendron giganteum; assembly: GCA_007115665.2. Taxonomy (NCBI): domain Eukaryota; kingdom Viridiplantae; phylum Streptophyta; class Pinopsida; order Cupressales; family Cupressaceae; genus Sequoiadendron; species Sequoiadendron giganteum. The sequence continues at coordinate 368,839,793 of CM021110.1, read as the reverse complement.
TGCTTATTAATTATACTTTTTAAAAAAAATAGTGCGTTTGAGTAGTTAATTGGAACTTCCTCTAGGGTTGCATGGCGAGGCGTTACAAATAACCCCTTTTTTCATTCATTAAGTTAGTTAGAAATTTGATGCATTTTGTAAGACTTATGATCTTAAGCCATTTGAGCCTTCATACTTTTATCACATCCTTTTTGCATTCAATTCTCATCCATATTAGCCATTTGCATCCTCATTTGCATTTCAATCACTTTGCATCACATTGTCATCTAAAGAGCACACATCCAAGCGACATCAAGGGCCAACCAAGGGATCAACACGAAGAAAAGGTATAGTCAGTTGTTTGTTTTTATCTTCCTTTTTGTTTGTGTTAACATAGCCCAATCTTGAGGTGTTAGGTATTTTATACTTATCTTGCATTTCACTTCATTTTGCATCATTAGATAGGTGTATTTCTCATGTTCACAATTTCTCAATTACCTTTTGAGTAAATCTTCCACATATGTAGAAATTATTCAAGGTCATCTGTGAAGACGACTAGGGTTGATAAGACATTATCTTACATAAAAACATCCACTAGTGTCTCTAGGTTGGAACTCAACAACCTTATGTCCAATACATGAAGGAAGACATAATCAACCACCTAGCTAAACAATTGGATACCTTACACATCAAAAAGAAACAAGAGGAAGCTAAGGTTTCCCTTACTAAATATTGTCCACATTGTCACTAAAAGAGTGTGAATTGTAAATGTAAAAATCTTGCCAGTTTCTCTGAGGAGAACTGAGGGAGACCTGAACCCTGGAGGATGAGGAAGGCCAAGTATTCTACATTTCTCAGCATAATCCAAGGAAAAAAAGAAATGTATGCTTCAAGACCCCTTGTCTTACAATATGTCCTTTCCTAGGGGTAATACAAACTTCTTTGGTTCGAATAATCAACCCTGGCATAATATGTAAAATCAATCATGTACAATAGCCCAATCACCTAATTGGATTCCATAATAGGGGATATGGCCACCACAACCATACCAAGCCTCAAACTATAATTCTTAGTATTATCCCCCACAAAACCAATGGTCACCATAGTGGAGTGGGAACCAACAATGGTAAAACCAAAATGTTAGTTACCTTCAACCATAATAATGTTTAGAGCCACAACAACTCACTATAATTCCAAACCCAACCATAGCAACTCCAACACAACCTAGAGCACCTAATTTATCAACTCAACTTTCACCAAACCCTAATAATAAGTTTGTTCATCATGCTTATACTAATGACACCATCTAATATCTAACCTATGGGGTTGAGGTAAGTGATGTCCACCTTCATTCAATAAGGACTCTTGTTGGGCCATCATCTCCTCACATTATAGAGCTTATAGATGAGGAGCCAGCACTAGAGACCATTAATAATTAAATAAAGCAACCTAAACAAGGTAAGACACAAAAAAACATCACAAGTCTAGAACCACCATTTTTAGACTTATTGACAACACAAAAATCATATTTTGAACCTAAGTCCGATATGTTGAGCCAAATTAAGAAACTTTATACCCTTGATTCAAGCCATTAAATAAGTACCTATATATAAAAAAATTGTGAGAGAGTTGTGCCTTAAAAATCTAGTCAGAAAGAGGAAAGACCCTCAAACTATCCACGTCTTAGGATAATTGGTTGATATCATGTTAGATAACATAGTTGTTCCAAAATATACAGACCATAGGAGCCTTATTGTAGATGTGAAAATTAATGTCACACTCATCAAGAACACTCTTATTGACTTACGAGCAACCATCAATGTAATGACAAGAGAAACTATGCAACAACTTCAATTGATGGATCTTCAACCCACACCTATTGTTCTCTAACTAGAAAATAGGTCAACTATCAAGCTAAAGGGTATTATTGAGGATTTGGTTATCATACTAGATTCATGGGAATATCCAACAAATTATATGGTTTTGCAACACAAATCCAACCTTGTAGGATATCCCTTAATCTTAGAAATACCATGGCTATCCATTATAGATGCATTCATTAAATGTAGGTTTGGTAACATGATAATTTCCAATCAAAATGTGACCAAAAACTTGGTCCCTTACCAGCCTACACAACCACATACAAACTTGGAACAAACTATATGGCCAACCCTGGAAGAAGATGACCAATAGTCTATACAAATGCTCATGACTATAGAATGTAGCCCAATGATTGAATTGAAAGATGAAGATGAAGTCCTTGCTAAAATTATGCAACTCTTATAGTAGGGATCTGCAACAACACTATTTTCTAGCATGCTTACACTTCCCCTTACATAATACCATACCTACAAATGTCTTAATTCCACTTCTTAGCTATTTCATACACTACTTCCACATAGTTGCAACCTTAATTTGTCAAGATTAAATATCGTTTTTGTCATTACTTATACCATAACCATGGAAATCAAATAGGGTAGAACACTAAATGTCAATAATTAATTGACAACTTCCCAACAATCCTCATTACTTGCAATGCTACAATCTCACAACAGTATTTTCCTAAAAATATCATGACATGAAGGGCATAGATCCTAGCCTATGAATGCACAAAATCTATATTAATGAAGACTAGGAAACTACAAAGGAGAATGAACTCAACTGTGTGGGATAAAGTAAAGACTGAATTATAAAAAATGTTGGATGCAAGGTTCATTTATCCCATATCAGATAGTCAATAGGTTTCCCCATTGGTGATTGTGCCAAAGAAAGGAGGTAAATGGAGGATATGTGTAGATTATAGGGAGCTAAATGTAGCAATAAGGAAGGATCACTTTCCTCTCCCTTTTATTGATCAAGTGTTGGATTCACTAGCAAGCAAGAAATACTTCTTCCTAGATGGGTTCAATGGGTATAACCAGATAAAGATAGCTCCAAAAGACCAAGATAAAACCACTTTTACCTATCCCTAGGGTACATATACTTATTTAGTTTTTCCATTTGGATTGTGTAATGTACCTATAGCATTTTAGAGAGTGGTCTTAATCATATTCTCATATTTTTCATATGATTCTATGGATATTTATATGGATGACTTCACCACTTATGAGAACTCTTATGAGGAAGTATTAAATAATTTAGAGAAAGTCCTTCAAAGGTGTCAGGATCGTGCAACCTCTCTTTAAGTCATGAAAGTGCTTCATGTTGATGACTGAAGGAGTGGCATTAGGGCACTTTGTGTCTAATAGGGGAATTCAAGTAAATCCAAACAAAATTGAGGTAATTTACACTCTTCCTATTCCTCAAAAGCAAAAAGATGCCAGGAGTTTCCTTGGCCATGCAGGATACTAATTACTACATGAGGTTTATCAAATATTTCAATAAAATAACATCCCCCTATTTGTTCTTTTATCTAAATATATTGAATTCAATAGAACCACTTCCTACAAGAAAGCTTTTGAAACCCTCAAAACAACTCTCACAAGGACACCTGTTCTAATAGGGCCTAACTAGAAAACCCCTTTCCATGTACATATAGATGCTTCTAATTTTGCTATAGGTGTTGTCCTAGGATAAAATGAAGGAACTTTAGAGTATGCAATTTACTATATTAGTAAAAATCTTTAGATTACCGAGCTCAACTGTATAGTTACTAAGAAAGAAATGTTAGCAGTGGTATATACCATTAACAAGTTTAGATATTATATCTTTGGATATTTTATTTTTGTACATATAGACCACACAGTAATAACATATTTGATGAAAAATTCAGTGGTTGGTGGAAGGATTGTTAGGTGGTTATTGTTAATGCAAGAATTTAATATAACCATTGTGGATAAACTAAGGAAAGTAAATTTAGCAGTTGATTTCCTTTCAAGGTTGTAAATCAAATCAACAAAATAAGTAGTGGATGATTCCTTTCTAGATGAAAATTTGTTTGCCCTCTCTGTACAAACACCTTGGTATGCATATATAGCTAATTATTTGGTTGTAGGAAGAACACGCCCAAATCTCTCATTGAGAGAAAGATGTCATCTAGTAGAACACAACTTCCCTTATTCTTCGGTGGTTGGTTATCTCTTTTAGACAGAGCCAGATAACATAATGATCAGATGTAACAAGGAGGATGAAGTATATGATATTCTTAAGGCTTTTCATGATGAGCCTTATGGAGATCACTTTGCATCTAAGAGGACAACTCTAAAAATCTTAACCAATGGTTACCACTGTCCTCCACTTCACAAGGAGGTAATTGTTGGGATATGGTGTTGTACACCATTGCATAAAATGATTTATTATAATGTTGTAATTAAATAATTATTTACTCGTGATGCACCTTGGTGGTGTGGTTAATCACACTAGGTAATTATTTGGGGACCATTGATGTCTTGTAACATTCAATTATTATTTAATGTGTGGCAGACATGTGATAATAATTTAATATTGGGGAAATATTAATAAAGTGAAGTCTTAGTACCCAATATTAAATAAGGGGTTATTGGTTTTGTATTCACATGGTTTTTTGATACATGCTTTTACCTTACCACTAGTTGTATTTTATGTGAGCTTGTGTCTCTAAAATCAAACACATATGTAGTGGTTTAGGTCGGCTAAGTGGGTTGGCTATCATTATTGAGTCTTTTCGAGGAGTGCATTTGTGAAGCATGGCATGGGATGTGTGGATTCATGCTTGGACACATGGAGATGCGTTGAGAGGCTTGATGCTTCAGAGGTATTCATTGTAACTCAAGTATTGCTTTATTGTTGAATAATATGATGGAGTATGGATGTTTTTGGAGGCTGGATTTTTCCCTCTTGAGGGTTTTCTTAGGGTATATCTTGCGTTATCTTGTGACTTGTCTATTTAATCTATGCATTGTGGTTACTTGTATGCATGTTTATCTCTCATGGGTTATGTAAGAAATTAATATTGTGGGTTGAATGCAATATTTCCTAACAAGTGGTATCAAAGCTTTCATGGTTGAAGAATTTTTTTTATAACCCTAGGTTGAGAGGTTTTGCAAAGTTGAAGCCATGGACATGCATGTAAGGTTTGAGGCATTACAAGATATGAAACACATGTTGCAGGTGTTTGTATGCAGATTTGGGCTTTTTGGTTGTCAAGATTTGTTGGGTTTATTACAGATTTGAAGTTTTTCAAATTTGGGTGAAAGAGGGTTTCTTGGTTTGAGTTTTCATATTAAAGGTTTTGTAGGAGAAATTTCATAGATAACCTCTTGAGACAAAATAAACCTCATGGTTAGATTCAAGCTGGCTAAGAGATAAAGATTGATATAAAATTTGACCCATTTTGAAAAAGTTGAAAAAATTGCAAAAAAAAATTAGTCCCAACCCAATTTCACCATGTATAAGAAATTCTTGAAAAAAAATAAAAATTATTCTGAATTTCGGAAACCCTACAAAATAAAAATCAAATTGTTAAAAAAATGCATTGAAAAATTTTATTAGCAAAATAATTTTTTTAAAAAGTGTAAATTTGTGTGGGGGTCCACAGACCCCTGTACCCACAATTGGTAGCCTGCGCAGGTGTCGTACTTGGCAGGTCTGCTGACAGCCCGTATGAATCTATTAATAGCCATTAAAAGGCTCTTAAAACATGTCAAAAGGAAAGTTGTTTGTAATGACTTGGCTCAAGTTAAGTTTTTTATGAAAACCTTTTTTAAAAACCTGTACTTAAAAAATAAACCATCTGCCCCTCCCCACTTTGTAATGACTTGGCTTAAGTTAAGTTTTTTATGAAAACCTTTTTTTAAAACCTTTACTTAAAAAATAAACCATCCGCCTCTCCCCACTTCATTAATATTTAAAGGCTTTATTTTAAAATATTAAAGAAAACAAAAAAAATCTGCCACCTTTAGAGGATAATTTTTTCCAAAAAATTTAAATGGTTTTAATTTTGGAGTGGGGTCCACCAAAAGTTGTTTACATGGGCAAATCGAATGTCTTTTTTTAAATTTGCATAACTTTTTCTCACGATGTCAGATTTTTGACTTCTTGTAGTTGTTGCAAAGCTAGTTTCGAGCACTACATAGTGGTATAGGTTTGGTTCCCTAATTTTTTCATTTTGACATGTTTTTGGGTCTAGAAGTCAAATATTCTCATTTGCACAATTTTGGTCATAACTTTTACATATGGAATCAAATTTTCGATTTCAAAGAGGTGTTGGAGAGAGTTTGTAGTGTACTACATAGTGGTTTAGATTATTTATTATTTTGAGGAGCAGGTTGATCTTGGTACTTGTTTGCTCACTTGTAGGTGTTTGAGATTCGGGGTGTGATTGTGCGAGCATCCAAACGAGTCAAGAGGTGAAACCTTGAGGGAGTATATGTTTTTATATGATATTTATGATGTTATAGTTGATTATCATATTGGTGCTTCTAGGTACAGGTTTATAGGTTTTATTCAGAGTTGGGATTTTCATGGTGATAAGTGCACAAGTTGTCTTTGGTTTTGAGGACATGGTTTGAGACTTGGAGTCTAGTATGGGTGGTAGTTGAGTGTAGGTACAATGATGGCTATGGTTATGGTGTCATGGATATGCAGGTACATTTGATGCATTGACACGACATGATCATGTAAGTGGTTGTTTGGTGGTGATATGGTTTGGTATTGGGAGATTGGTATTGTCTTCTTGATGCTTATTTGATTCCTTGACTATGATTACTCATTTGTGGACATGGTTGGAAAAATAGATCTATGGTTAATTTGGTGTTTAAGTCTTGATGTCTGCAGGATTATCTTTTTTAATATCTCAGTTTGTAGGTTACTAATGTGATGATGAGTTTACATGTTTTAGTGGTTTGGATCTACAAGTTATGAAGCTTGTATGTGTGTACAACCTATTGGGCTGCATTGGGATGACTTGAATGTGGAATGTCTATATCCACTAGGTTTGATTCATTATTGTTGCAGATTTCATTAGTTAGCCTTATCTGTGGTCATTTATGCATTGGTATGTTGTTTCGGGATTGAGAGGATGGATGGTTAGAGTAATTGATTAGTCAGGTGATGGGACATGTAGCATGTGGTTTGATTCATTGTTGCTATAGATTTCATTAGTTAGCCTTATCTGTGGTCATTTGTGCATTGGTATGTTGTTTCGAGATTGAGAGGATGGATGGTTAGAGTACTTGATTAGTCAGGTGATGGGACATGTAGCATGTGGTTTGATCATGATGTCATGATAACTTGTTACATTCATTTCGTATACACTTTCAATGGGAGCTTTTGATAGTAATGACTTGGCGGTGATTGGATTGGTTTGCTTTGTGATGTTTTGATGGTATTTGTATGTATCTTCTTGGCTTGGAGATCTTGGTTTACTTGTATGTTACCAATGTTGTAGTTGAGTGTGTGTAGACCTGGATGATCTTTATGGAGGATATGGTTGTCATGATGCAATGTGTAGCTTGTATCATGATTCTATGGGAGTCGTTGGCAGTGATGTGGATGCATCATTGGTTATGATTATCTTCGTGTGATTGGAGATACGGTTCCTTGGTTTAGAGTGATTTTGTTATTATGTCATGATATACTCTTGATTCTAGATTAGAGTTTGGTATGGTACATGTGTTCTCTTGATACTAGGATGTATGCATTGGTGCATGTGATCTCCTAGGAGGATATGGTTAGATCATGTTGTCATGATAGGTTCTTGATTCTACGCTTGGAGCTTTGACATTGATCATGGTGGTTCTCTTTGTATTGGATACATTGATCATTTGCTTGATTACTTCATGATGGTGTTATTTTGTATTAGGATTTTGGCATTATTGATCGGTTACAGGTGCTCATGGATGCTTGGAGATGTAGGTGATGGTTGGAGTTCTCTTGTGATTAAAAACATTTTCTTGAGACGGTTACTCTTTGGAGGTTTTAGTAGGAAGACTGAGGAGCTTTCACCTAGGTATGGACGTGAGTTCATGATGGACCGATAGAGGATATTGTTCTTGGAGTTAGTCATGCTGACTTGGTTAACCTAGAGGAGCATTCTCATTCCCCACTATTGTTCTACTCGATAGCTTATTATTTGAGAGGTATTTGCCTTTTGTATCTTTTAGATGTGTTATGTTCCATGCTTTGATTTCTCATGGGATTGATTTGAATCATGGTGATTGATTATGGAGACTCATTTGAAGATGGTTTAGCATGATTTTATTTGCTTTATATTTCACATATATGGATCTTAAGCTATGAATAGTTAGTCTTGGAAGATTCATTTTGAGGGATGTTATGGCATGGTTATTTCTTTGTGCATTTGAGTTTATGATATCATTCTTTGATGAGGACTATTAGGAGATGATTTATGGGTTGATTTATAGTATTGGGAATGGTTACTTTGAGTTTGATCTTCTTGATTAGAGAGGCTTGCATCCATGTTGGCATTGTTACATTCATTCACATGTTATACTTGATTTATGAGATTGAGTGTTATGGATGTTGTTGAGGCTTTTCATTTGGGATTGTTAGGAGATCATACTTGACATAGAAGTACACTGTTGAGGTGTTGGCAGAAGGAAATTATGATTTACAGGTTTCTCTCTTCATGGTTCCTTCTTAGATGTTCATATTTTGGGAGGATGGTGGCAACATGTTGTGAGATATTATGCAGCTCTTTGGGTTGTATGTGTGGATCATTGTTATTGTTCTTGCTACATCATGATTTGATTTACTTATCACACCTTTGTATAGTTTTGATTGGTAGACTTGATATGCTTTGACATTACCTATGCAGTGAGAGTTCCTAGATATGTATGTTCTTCATTAGCAGGTTTGATACAGGGAGCTTGTGGTTGCAGTTTACAGGTTACATATGTTCTTGGCATGAGTTTACTGATGTATTGATGCCTTAGAGGTATGGATGGTTGGATGTATTAGAATGTGTTGTGGATTCTATTTCCGATCATGTTGTTTTTTCAATTGACAACGGCTTGGTTAGAGCCTTTGTTATCAATTGTATTTGATGCTTGTGCTCGTGGATTGGTGCCTCTTCACCTTGGCATGTTCCTTTTCTTCCATAGGTGGAATGTTGGAGGATGAGAGGAGTTATTGCTTGATATGGTGGTCATTTTGATCTTATTGAAGGTATCTTGATGGAGCATGAGAGCATGTTATAGATTCATGTGGTTTCATGTATGGATATAATGATGTATTTCATGTATCGATCCCTTATGCAATGTATACAACAAGTGGGAGAATGTTGGGATATGGTGTTGTACACCATTGCATAAAATGATTTATTATAATGTTGTAATTAAATAATTATTTAGTTGTGATGCACCTTGGTGGTGTGGTTAATCGCACTAGGTAATTATTTGGGGATAACTGATGTTGTATTGTAACATTCAATTATTATATAATGTGTGGGAGACATGTGATAATAATTTAATATTGGGGAAATATTAAATAAAGTGAAGCCTTAGTAACCAATATTAAATAAGGGGTTAGTGGTTTTGTATTCACATGGTTTTGTGGTACATGGTTTTACCTTACCATTAGTTGGATTTTGTGTGAGCTTGTATCTATAAAAGCAAACACATGTGTAGTGGTTTAGGTTGGTTGAGTGGGTTGGTTGTCATTATTAAGTCTTTCTGAGGAGTGAATTTGTGAAGTATGGTATGGGATTTGTGGATTCATGCTTGGACACATGGAGATGCATCGAGAGGCTTGATGCTTCAAAGGTATTCATTGTAACTCTTGTATTACTTTATTGCTAAATAATATGATGGAGTATGGATGCTTTTGGAGGCTGGGTTTTTCCCTCTTGAGGGTTTTCCCATGGTATAACTTATGGTATCTTGTGGCTTGTCTATTTAATCTATGCATTGTGGTTACTTGTATGCATGTTTATCTCTCATGGGTTATGTAGGAAATGATTAAGATTATGGGTTGAATGCAATATTTCCTACATTAATAAAATATGCCAAGAGATGTGACAAATGTCAAAGGATGGGAAGACCTACTATGAGTGATGAAATTCTTCTCCAACTATAAGTGGTCATTGCACCATCTGACAAGTGGAGATTGGATTTCATTGGTCCAATACCTCAAACATCTAACAACAAGGAATAGATTTTAGTTTGGATAGACTATCTCACAAAGTGGGTGGAGGTTAAAGCACTACATTTTTTCAAAGATGGCAATGTTGCCAAATTCCTTTATGAAGAAATCTTCACCAGGTATGGTGTTCCTAGAGAAATAATCACAAAATAGGGGCTGCAATTTACTTTTGATTTGATTGACAAATTATTCAAGGAGTATGAAATCAAGCATCAAAAATAAACCACCTACCATCCATAAGCCAATGGATAAGTATAATTCATAAACCGAGAGATAGAATCTATTCTAACAAAGACAGTTCAACTACATCAGAAGGACTGGGTAGCAAGACTACCTAAAGTTGTCTAGGTATATAGGACAACATAGAAGACCACAACAAGGTTCACACCATATGAATCGGTGTATGGGAAAAAATTGTCCTAACTAAGTTGGAGTATAAAACACTATGAACAACAGTAGAGCTTGGAATGGGCCTATTTGAAGCTCAAAAGGAAAGAATACATAATCTCAACACTGTGGATGAGATGAGAATGGAAACAATTCGCCATACATAAATTATGCAAAAGCAAATGATCAAATGGCATGACCATTTTATTAAAACTAAGGAATTCAATGAAGGAGATTGGGCATTGATTTATGATTCATGGTATAAAGTCTAGAAAGGAAAATTATAAACAAGGTGGCTTGGCCCATATCAAATTAAGAATGTTTTTTAAAATGGAGTAGTTCAGTTAACTATCATAGATTTAGTTTGCTTCTCATTATTGGTCAATAAACATAGACTCAAGATTTACAAAAAGAATACAAAAGGAGGAGTTTTTATATAATTTGAAGCAATAGTTCAATTCAAAATTGCATGCCAAACATGCAGATAAGGTCAAAATATACATCTATAGGTGAGACAACCAGCTCACCTACTAATACGTACCAGGTATCTATCAATATAGTAACATCTCACATGCATGCACATGCACCATATGCCATCACCAATGGTTATTTTTGGGCATGCACATCAAAGTTCATATGACCTATAACAAAATGCCCAAGGCACATCAATAAAATGAGACATGTTCTTCCACTACTTGTAAAACTCATCTCTATTTCATTACCATTATACCCACAACCACTAATACTTCTCATTTTATATCACCATTGTCATCCTAACATGAAAAAAATCCACTCCACCATGCATATAGTGTAACATCACATTCCATCATTAATAATTTGTACTTACCACAACTTTCCTTTTCAACATTCAAACTTCTCAAAAATGTGTCATCATCACACCAAGCTCCTTTTACAACACTTTTGTTTGCAGTACTTCAAATTAAATCCTAGCATTTTAAAAAAAAACCCTGTAGATGCATGATGGCACTCAATTCAACTCACATGCACCACCTTCCCATCACTACACCACCACAAATACTTTTCTTCTTGTTAAATATGATTAAACATTAAATCCTACTAATTTTATTTAGACTTCAAGATCATGCACATATTTAATTTTATTACATCAAATATGTCCAATGCTTTGAAAATATATCTTCTTTGTCCTTTTCATACCCTACTAGTTGAGGACAAATAGTAAAATTAAGTTGGTGGGGAAGAAAAAGGTTTAGCTTGTCATATTTAATTTTCATTTCCAATTTTCATTTGTAGAGAGCCAGGAGAATTGCATACAATTACCAATTCCCTTCATTATCCATTATAAGTTGTAGAACATAGAGGAACACGGATGAGGTGACATTCAATAAGTCTCGCATTTTAAAGGACAACAAGCTGCAAGAAGAGGTTTAGGAGAGAAGCAATGACACATAATTTGATATTGGAAGATTAGCAGTGTCTTCCAATTTTTCAACAAGCTAGGTGACTGGATTATTTTCTTCATTTAAACAAATACAATGAAGTTATGACACAATAACTTTCCAACATGTTGCAAAAAAATGAGGCCCTACAATTAGAGGGCTAAGGGTAGATACCTCAAAAGCAATAGCAGTAGAGGCTTTAGGGTTTTCAAGAATAGGAGAAGAATTCCTAGCTGTAGCTGATGCAATTATAGTAAGGAATGATTTCACATTGCTAGGAGAGAATTTAGACTCTTCAACATAAGCTAAAAAAATACTTTCCTTGCCTTAGTTGTGGGCTTATGTTTCTTCTTACATAGTCAAGTATTTAACTTGAGATGGCAAGTAGTCCTTGCTGTATATTGTACATTTCAAACTTCTTATTCACCTACACCACCAAAGGTTGGTGAATGTTCCTAAATTTTTATATAATCTATTGAAAATAATGTCTATTGAGTACAAGAGAAAAAATAAATCAGTTTGCATTGTCACATTTTTGTTTAGTCACTCTATTGATTAAGCAAAGTCTCAAAACTCAATTCCCCAATATATCTTGAGAAGACTTTTTAGCTTGCCATAATATTAATGATATTCTCATGAGGCTAGAGGTGGAGGAAATAAATAGGGAATAGGAAATGAATGAGCCTTCTACGACTACAAAAGAAGAATATGTAGCCTGTATTTCACCTACCCACAATATTGGTGAGCAAATATTGCCAGAAGTATAGGAAACACAACCCACAATTTCTAGGGAGAAAATCATAGCATAGGATGAACCAGAAACCCCTACATCTACCAAAATCCCATCCAACACTAAGAAATACAAAAGTAAAAGTATTACCTCCACCTCTACACCCAAGAAGAGGTCAGTACATCTGAGAAGGCAATCACATCGCCTCGAGAGGAAGGACCCTGCAAAGGAGAAGGCTAAGACTCAAAAATAAAAAGTTGTCGTGGTTATATTTGAGATAGACTCCCTAGAGGAGAAGGTGCCTAGTGGTGATGAGCAACCCAAAACATTACAACCCCTATATCTAACAAACCATTTAAACTTTAATTCTAAAGATTTATTTATAGCCAATAATAAGAACAGACCTCAAAATAGCCCAATTTCAAAGAAAGGGTTTGTTTTACCTAATGAGGTTGATGAGGAGATATTTTTGGAAAAATTAAAAAGATTTGGTTTTGAAAGCGAAGAATTAGATCAAGGAATTGTAAGAAGCCTTGTAAATAATAAAAGAATTAGAGGAACAACTCAAAGGATACTAGTAAAGGGAGGATGGACTGGATAGCAAAATTAGAGAATTAGAGAAAATATTGCATGCTTTTGAGCAGCAAGGATCGGGATTGGAAAATTTGGCACAATTGGCCATTTTTAGATCAACAAGAGACTCCACATCCTATAAACCAAAATTCACCACCAAGCATTCCTAGAACCCCTACTTTGGTAACCCTTTGCATTGAGTTGTGGAACAAAGTAAGAAAATTCTTCCAAATGTAAAAGGACTGGGAAAAAGAAAAATCTAAATTAATATCAACACATACTAGAGCGGTTGAAAGAAAGGATGTAGAAATCATGAAATTAAAGGTAAAAATGGAGGAGATGGCTAAAAAAACAATGCAACTCCTAAAATGCAGACCACCTGCAAGGATTTACACCTTATATAGCAAGAAAAGTTTTTAAGCTTTCAGTTCACTTAGTCGATCAGTGATCTCCCAATTTCTTTGTTCTTACCTACCTTATTTGTAGAAGCATTCCAACAAGCTACCCCAGAATGGTGAGATTAGCTATGTGAATTCTACTTGCATAATTTGGCCATTCTTCATGATTCTTTCTAGAACCCACTTATTTTTGTGGGGGATGTTCAAATTAAGGAAATGGCCTCATTTATGAGAAATGAACATCAAAGAGGATAGCTGCAAAGAAACTATCAAGAGAGGGAGAATTCATTTCCCCTTCTACCTAGAGCAGAAGATGAAGATCCTCAAAAGGTAGTGGAAGAATAGATTGAATTGATAGACAAAAGGTGGGTGAGAGAAAAGATTCTACAATATAGAAAAAATCACTACAAAAGGTTTCAATAACTCGTAGTGGGGATAGGGAAAGAGGCACTTGATTTCTCTAAAGATAGATGGAGAGAATTGACACCAGAGTTGAAAAGGAAGGAGCCTTGCTCCATCTTCAACTAATTAATAGAAATAAAAAGAGCCCATGGATACATTTCAGCCTCCCTTAAAAATGATATCACCTAGTTTCCCTTGATGTTCCATCCTCATCTTCTCTTGTTCCCAATTCCACATTGGGTAGGGAGAAGATAGGAGATAGATGTACTAGAGAAATCTAGATGGGAGAAGATAGTAGAGAAAAATGATTTCTACTTGAAGCGGGGTGAAGGGGTCATCAACACAAGTTGGACTACAAAGAGGTTGCACTAGAATAAAACATGAGACCCTGATCTACTTGAGGACAAGCAAAAATTTAAGTTGGGGGATGATGAGCCCTAAGCATACCAAATTTCCTTGATGTAGTTTCACATTTTTATCTCATTTTTGCTAAACCTCAAAAGACATTTTCAAACCTTTTTCATATACTTTAAGTATTTCAAAGTATTTGAGGATGATATATTACATTAAAGAATATGTGTGTAAATTTTGAAATTCTATGAGATTTAGTAGAATTTCATGATAAATTATAGTTGCTAATAATGAAAAAATGCCTTAAGAAAGAAGACTAACCCACAGAAAAATCAATCCATAACGAACTAGTAAAATATACTTTGCTCCACATTCTTGAGCATCTCCATTTTTGTTTCTCTTTGCTTCTCCTTGTAACAGGTTATTTGCTTGCAAAGATCGTTTGGGCTTTTGTGGTGTTGTAAAAAATCGCGCCCCGCAAGCGCCACCTGCTCCAGGACACGCCCAAATGATCATTCAGATCGGGCGTGGCTTCCGCTTCGCCCGCTTCCTGCCCGGTACCGCCGTTCCTCGCTCACCACCCGAGCTCCCACCTCGGCCGCCACCCAGTCTGCTCTCTGCGCTGCCTTCACCGCCGAGTTCTCCGCCGACCTCCGCCAACCTCCCCGGCCCCCTGCGCCTCGCCCTGCTGACTCCGGCCGAGTTCCCAGCTCGGCTCCTCCGAGCCCACCGACTGGCCGAGCCCACCGACCCGAGTCGGCCATGCCAGCCCCCGCAGGTCTTTAAACCCCTACCGCCGATCCTATGGGTGACTGAGGGTTTCGGCCCAGCCCCCAACCGCCAGCCCCCTGGTCAACCACGTGACTAGGGGCCGAAGACTTTAGCCCTTGAGGGCTCCAAACACATTTTTTTGCACATTGGAGCAGCTTGCGCTAAATAGGGCATAGAATGGGCATTTTTTCTCGCTTTTTCGCAAACGAGATATCATCGGAAAGCTGGTTCCGGCGCCGTTCCAGTGGTACTGGTAATTTTTCTTGATTTTGTAGTTTTGCTGTGTTTTTTGCCAGTCAAAGTCAGAACTTGGTTTTTTCACTCCAAGGGGTGTATCTTTTGCATCCGAACTCCGTTTTGCGCAAACGAATAGGCGTTGGAAAGGTGTTACAGTGCTCTTTCCAGATTTATAGTCTATTTTACTAGTTCGTTTACCAGGTATTTTTTATTCAGCTTTGTGTGTTTTTACACTTTGCTCAATTACTTGGTCATCTTGGCTCCTACATGGGGTTTGTTTGCGTTGGATGGGTTATCTTGATATGCTTTATCATTGCTGAGATCATTAGTCTCTAAATTTTTCATTTGAAGAGTTATCATGGGTTTCTCTACTCACCCTTCAGTTGTTCTTCTAGAACGGGGTAATTATGAGTCATGGGCAAAGGGTATACTTACACATTGTAGGTGGCTTAATATTTTACCTTATTTGTATGATCTCATACCTGAACCAGCAACTTTAGAGGGCAGATTAGCATGGGATATTATTAGAAATCACATTGTAGGAGTTATATTGTCTAGTGTTGATCATGACACTGTGTTGGTTATATCGGACATTGATTGTCCTCACCCACTTTGGACACGTCTTTGGGAGATCTATGGAGACCCTATTCTATCTCCATTCCCAGAGGATCCTGCTTCAGATTGTCTCATACCCATTGCTTGGCGAGAGAATACACCATTTGATCATGATACTTTAGAGGAGCTTGAGTATTTAGACACCCTTACATATTCCGATGGATCAGAGGTTTGTCTCACAGTTCCTACTCTTCAGACTGAGACTTCATCAACATCTCTTGTTGTTCTTGATTCAGTGCAGTAGGGAATCATACATCTTCCAGACATAGCTACTTTGGACTCTTATGTTGCAGACATATCTTTCTTGTTTGTTGAGTCCTATATTGCAGATTTGGAGGATTATTTTGAGGACATTCATCTCCTCTACCTTGACAGTCAGGTTATCACTGTTCGCCCACCATTATCTGTGCATTCAGAGGTTGCATTTCAGTATTCTCCACATCAGATTGGATTTGACATTATTTGTTTCCATTCAGACAGTGAGACTCTTCACCATCCTATCATGACACACATCTTGAGACAGATTGGTTCTTCCTTCTTCACAGGGTTTCTTCGGTACAGGTCAATGGATCCGTTTCTTCCCAAGGGGAGGAATATCATTTGCCGCTTCAGGATCTCTTTTTGGATTCTACATCAGGCATCTACCATTGTGACAGGAGTTTCTTCATTGTGGGGGGGCCTTCTTCTCTCTTTCTATATCTCCTATGGAGATCATTGTACATGTACTTATATGATAGAAGCTGTCTATGGGGGGTATTATGTTATCCACCTCCTATCCTTCTTTCATTAGTGCATTGCATTTCTTCCTTGCATTCTATTTTGGGGAGGAGTTTTGTTCCCACTGGGTTTTCTCCTTTACCCCATTTCATTTAGTTTGCATTGATTTTGTACATGGGTACCTAATCTAGCCTTGTTGCCAGGACCCATTGCTTTTGCTTTCAGTAGCTTCTTCTAGGTTTTAGCTTCTCCCTATGTCTATCTTAAGGGGGGGTGTTAGAGTAATCGGTTATTTACTTTATTAATTAAACAATATTTGTTTAATTACTTAAAGTTCCCTTTTACCTCTTTTCACTTAAGCTAACATTAGGTGCATAATAATTAATTACTTTATTAATTATTATTGTGCAAGCCTAGGGTTTTCCTTTTTAGGGTTTTCATCTATATGTAGTTGAAAACTATATTTTGTATCATTAATTCATTTTACATTTTCAGGTGAATACTTTGCTCCACATTTTTGAGCATCTCCATTTTTGTTTCTCTTTGCTTCTCCTTGTAACAGGTTATTTGCTTGCAAAGATCGTTTGGGCTTTTGTGGTGTTGTATCTTCTCAACTCCAACACCAACATCATCTCAAGTTCACTATTCTTTTGTTGACAATTTAATGAAGCCCCCTTTTGAACAATGAATTGCTTAATTTGGGGGTCCTTAGGTCCATTAAGTTGTATGTAAAATTATCTACATCAATTAATTAGATATTAGGGGAAGTTTTACAACCATCCCACCATGATTGTCATGATTGTTTTTTCTTTGAAGTGCCATTACTCCTCTTAGTCAATAAATTTTATTTACAATGACACTTCAAAGAGGGGAAAATTTAGACAAATAAAATTATTCTAACATCATTCAATACTAATATTTTATCATCATCAATTAAATAATTATGTTATTTAAACTAGTTTATTATAATTTTCTAACCTAGTAAAGTTATATTGATTTACTTTAAGTGGAACCTAAAATAGTAACTGAGGCATGCAAAGATGAGAATTGGATCAAAGCTATGAAAGAAGAGTTGGAAAATTTTGAGAAGAGTCAAACTTGGGAATTGGTCCCAAGACTAGAAAATAAGAATGTGATAGGAATTAAGTGGGTTTTCAAGAACAAGTTGAATGAGGATGGAAAAGTTGTCAGAAATAAGGCTAGACTTGTGTGTAAGGGCTACTCATAAGTGGAAGGAATAGATTTTGAAGAGAATTTTTCTTTGATGGAAAGAATGGAAGCCATTTGAATTTTTTTAGAATTTATTGCACATAAAGACTTCAAGATGTATCAGATGGATGTCAAGTCTGCATTCTTGAATGGTGAGTTAGAAGAAGAAGTGTACATTGAACCACTAGAAGGTTTCCAATTATCAAATGATGTTGATATGGTTTGTAGGTTGAAGAAATCATTGCATGGACTCAAAAAAGATCCTAGAGCTTAGTATTCAAGATTGGATAAGTACTTGTTGAAGCAAGGATTTAGAAAGGGTACCACAAATAGCAACCTTGACTTCAAGGTTGAGGGAGAATAAATTATGATATTGGTAGTGTATGTTGATGAAATAATCTTAGAAGGAGATGAAGTTATGTGCAAGAGGTTTATAGAGGATATGTAGAATGAATTAGAGATGCCAATGTGTGGGGAGATGAATTTCTTCCTTGGGCGACAAATTAGTCAATCAAAAAAAGGTATTTTCATTTCACAGTCAAAGTATGTTAAGGAAATGTTGAAGAAGTTTGGAATGGAGGACTCTAAACCAGTGTGTACTCATATGGTTATTAGTTTTAAATTGAACAAGAATGATGAATCTCCTAAGACAAATCAGAGAAAGTACAGATCAATGATTAGTGGACTGCTATATCTAACTACTAGAACATATATCATGCATGTAGTTTGTCTTTTGGAAAGATTTTAAGAAGATCCCAAAGAATCACATGTAGCAACAGTTAAAGAATATTCATATATTTGAAGGGCACTCTAGACTTTGTTCTATGGTATCCCAGGGATACCGATTTCTCTTTGAGTGAATATACAGATGCAGATTGGGCAAATTATGTAGATGGTAGAAGAAGTACAAGTGGAGGTGCTTTCTTTATTGGAAGCGGGTTGGTTTCTTGGTTGAGTAAGAGGCAAGATTCGATGTCATTATCTACTACAGAGGTAGAATATATTGCAGCAACGTCATGTTGTACACAAGTGTTATGGATGAAGCACATATTGAAGGATATCAAAATATCATATGATGAACCTATTTATATCTTGTTTGATAATACAAGTACTATCAATATTTCAAAGAACCTAGTAATGCATTTAAGAAGAAAGCATATATCTATCCAGTATCACTTTCTAAGAGAGAAAGTTGCAAAGAGCGAGGTGGAGCTGGAGTATGTGCCTACAAAGGATCAAGTTGTAAATATTTTTACAAAGGATCTTTCAAAATATAGTTTTAAGTATCTTCAACAAAAGTTAGGGGTTATTGTCCCTCCTTTCAAATAGATACATAAGTTGGTACATCTATCTAGGAAGCATTTCAAGATACATTCTTGGTTCTGGACTGATGGTGAAGGCTACCTCTCAGGGGAAGTAGGTAGTATTATTGTTTGTTGGTGTAGTTTGGGGGAGCACATCTTGTGTCCATAAAGAAGAGTAAGCAGAAGAGAGAGCAATGCAAAACAAGTGCAACTTATAGGTGTTCCCTAAAGAGAAGTGTGTAGGTGGTGTCAAAGGGAGAGATTGCTACCCTTTTCCATTAATGTCAAAGGGGGAGAGTGTGATCTAAAAAACACAGGGGGAGGAGAAGTGTGCAGGTAGTGTCAAAGGGAGAGATTGCTACCCTTTTCCATTGATGTCAAAGGGGGAGAGTATGATCTAAAAAACACAGGGAGAGAATGATGCCTGAAAAAACTCCTCAACAGAGGGGAGAGAATAGTGTCTGAAAGACATAAAGAAAAGAAGTGTAAGAGTTTCCCTAGTAAGGACAGTGTTTCTTGATGCAAATTTGTTGTTGTTGATGATAATTACATTTTTTGTTGATGGTTTTCAGAGTTGGTGTTGCCGTCAATGACAAAGGGGGAGATTGTTGAAATATTGTTGGTGTTGTCATCAATGTCAAGTTTGGAGTGTTGAGGTTTGATGTCACGTTAATTTCAACCTCTAGTATAGTCATGTTGAGTAGGTGTTTGTGGTGTTGATGTTACAGCTGGTTCACTTGGTTTCTAAGTGCTTTTAAGAAAATTTGAATAAAAGTGTGTAGTGTGATAGAGGTGTGTTCAACATTGTGCTCCACATTTCTTCATGGTTGAAGATATGCTTGTGTGGTTTGGATGTGATGATTAGGGGTGTTAAAAGGTGTTATATCTAGAGTTTTAGGTTTTGGATCATTCTACAGTGGAAGATGTGTTTGATAGTGTTCCTGTATGTGAAGAAGGTTGTTTGGGAGAAATGAGATTGCTCTGCATTTATTCATAGGGAGATCTCTTGTCTTGCGGATTTTGGAACATTCTAATACTGCTTGCATCTACTTTCCCTTGAATTTTTTTGGTGTTCATCTATTTCGCAAGTCTAGATTCATAAGTTGTACTATGTGGCAATATGTCTGGTTGCACAGAATGATGGTGTTCTCAGTTATAGGTGGTTGTGGAAATATTGCAAAATATTTTGATGTTGCTGAAATATTTTGGGATGTTTCATGGATTTTGTGAAGTGTTTCTTTATGGTCCACATGTTTTCAGACTTGGAGAAGCGTGTATGTGGTCGCTTGTTAGTGTTAGTGTAGGTTTGGCTAAGCTAGTTATTAGCACTAATTACAAAGGTTATTTGTTTTTTTTGGAAGCATGATGAAGCGTGTTAGTGTAGATTTGGGTCCTAGTTAACCCTTAGTATGGTATTCCTTCACTTCTTTCCACCTTAGAAGTGTTTGGTGATGACCTATTTATTGGATGCACATTTGAGGTTCATATGTTTCATTGTAGCCTACATGGAGAAGGTTTTTAAGGTTGTGGTTGGTATAAATGCAAAGTGAATTGTTGAAGATGAGTGTGTATCTAGGTGGTGTGTGAAAGATGGAATATGATCAAGTGTGGTGATTTGAGTGTGAGTTTAAATTCATGTGACTCTAGATGCAATGAGTAGAAGGTGTATACATTTTCAAGGCGTTTGAAGTTTCTAGAGGCAGTGATCCAAAGGTTGTTGATGGTGCAGAGTTGCAATGGTGGATCTTCTTGTTGCTATGAAATAGTGAATCTCTTTGTAACAGTCTTCTTCTTTCTTCTTTCTTTTGGGTAGTGAGCCTTTCTTCATTTTTGGGCAGTGATCCTAATTTTATTCAGTGTTGTTACTCATATATATGTGAGCTAATCCTCATCGTTTTTTTTCCCTACTTATGGTTTTCCATGTAAATCTATTGTTCTCTTGTGTATGGTTGTGTTTGCATTATTGTTTCATATGTTTATATTTTGCTAATGCTTAATGAGGGTTTAAATGTTGATAAGGGTTTACAAGTTAATGAGGGATTGAATATTATAATGTACAATTGATTCACCCCCACCCCCCTTCAGTTTCCATATGCAGCTAACAGATGGAAATCCCAAGGTGTCAATATAAGCAACAAAATAATTATATAATAACAAAAATAAATAGATGGAAAGCTAGAGAAAAACAAAAAAGATAATATCACCTCACAAGATTGAAGAAGCTAAGGGAGGAAAGAATGTTGTTGAGCTTCCAAGTAGTGTTGTAATATGTTGTAAAGTTCTCACATGAAAACCAAAGTGCTAGATAGTGCTAGTAAAAAACTATAAATGTTGATAGGAGAGTACAATTTGATAACTTGAAATGTAGTAAGTGGAAAAACTCCTAGAAAAGACCATTGAATAAAAATTGTTGCAAGATGTTAGTGTGTCACACTAGTATTTGAATAGTTTTAGCTATAGAAAAGGAAAGAAACTAGAAAATCACAAGTTTAACACATCTATAACATTTAATTTTGACAAAAGGGACCATAGTCACATGATATGCTAATTTCTAAACAATTTTAGCTCTAGAAAAGGCCAAACACTAGAAAACCACAATTAAGACATCTATAACATTAATGTTGACAAAAAGGGCAAAAAGAGGAAAGATCTTGACACCACATGTTGAAAAATTCTAAGACAAGGGTTGAATGAATCTAAAAAATATGCTAGGGTACGTAAACACTAAAGTGAGTCCAAAATGTAATGCAAGATTGTAAGGACATGCAATTTTAGACATTATATAGAGAAAAACCTTAGGTATGCATCAATAATCCATTAGTTATCTTTAGGGATACTCTTGAATGAGTTTACATATTTGGCTTCAATCATTTGGAAACTGAGAATTACTTAATGTCTATGTTGCATTGATTTGTGACATCTATAAGGATTTCATTAATAACACAATCATGTATTTCACCTACAACATATAATGCACTATACCAATTATTTATTGGGATCCTATCATCCAAAATATAATCAATGGAGGAGGAGAAGAGGAAGATGTACCTCTATAATATATCATACCTACAAAATCATCCATATGAGCACAATATGAGAATCAACATAACGATCAACAATAATATCTCTAGCAATATGTGTATGATCTATGTAATCCTACTCACAAGAATAATCGTATTGTGAGAAGGATTCAAAAATAGATTGTCCCCATCATCAATACCCTCAATATGCATAATAATTTAATGTGAATTAAATATTGTTCTTTATTTCTCAAATCCATGCAAACTTATACATGATGTGGATTAACTTTGTGAAAGTTGAAAATGCACTCTCATTCAAATTTCTAATGTAGCCCTCTAGTTGGGTCTAATGGATGAATATGTGGATGAGTGATCATATTAAAACTCAAAAAAAATTGAAGTATGATGTACAAGGGCTTCTATAACTCAGTAAAATTTATAAAAGTGTGAGGCTTAAGAGATGGAACATTGGAAGTACTATTCACATGATGAACATTGTCTTTTCTCTCTTTTGAATCACCACCCTTGCAAAATATATTAGACTTTGTAAATTTAGAAGGGTAAGAAGATGTTGAAGAAGAAGATGATGCATATTTAAGTGTGTTATAAGCAAGAATCTTGTTCTCTTGAGATTCTCAAAGAAAGTATACTTATCTTTAGAAGAAGAGAATCTACTTGAAAGTGTATAATTCTCTTCAGGATAGGAATAAGTCCTCTAGGAAACATGATTTAGAGCTCATCATCATGAAATTTATGTTTCAATTTTGCAAACAATCATTAAAACTCAATGAGATAATTGTTAATATGTTCATTAATTCTTTGGGTATGCTTGGTCAAATAATTTATAATTATTTAACTTCATATTAAATCTACAAGAATGGAGCACGTGGGCGAGAAGAGGAGTGGAGAAGGAGGTTTGAAATCTTTTGAAGGTGTTGGTGAGGAAGGGACAAATTCAGATGAGGATGATGCTAAGGATTTGGATGTGGATGGTGTTGTTTCCTAGTCGTTGGGGTTTCTTGGTTCCTTCCCTTCGCTGGATGTTGGATGCTTGGTCGACATTGGGATTGCTTTGTGGTCGTTGGCTATTTTTGTTGGGTGTTGGGTGGATGTGGCTTTGGCTAGGGATTCCCTTATGCCTAGTGGTTGGTGTTGGTTTCCTCTCTCTGGTGGTGTGGTTGCCTTACCTGCTAGGTTTATGGATTTTTCCTACATTGGGCTTCCTCCTCTAGACTCGGCTAGACACTTTGGTGTCTGGTGGGGTTTTTGGAGATCTATAGCTTTTAGTTCTTCAGTGGTGCTTTTCCAATGTAGGTTGGTGAAGCTTCTTTTTTTTTTGATAACTCCCATGTGTTGGTGCTTTAAATGGTTTTTTATCTCTCGGGAGTGTCTTTTTTTGTTTTGGGGTGGGCTTTTTCCTTCTAGTGCTTTGCTCTCGTAGCTCCCCTGGCTACTTTCGGCTATCTCGAGGTTGGTGTGCCTTAACAGGTTGAGCTTTAAAGATTTATCTGGTACTGAGGCTTTTGGGGAGTGGTGTTTTTCCCTCCCTTTTGTTGTTGGATGTGGTTCTTTGGTTGGCATTGGTTGCCCCTTTTTTGTTTGGATGGCTAGAATCCCCTTTTGGTCCTTATTGCTCATTATGCGAATGGGGTGTGGGTTTGTTTTGGATACCTCTGTTGTTTATTTAGAGGTGTTTCTCCCTTTTGTGGAGGTGTTGGAGCAATATGCTCCTAATGAGTTTCTATAGCTGAAGATGCTCTTG
The DNA here is from genome assembly GCA_007115665.2 of Sequoiadendron giganteum. NCBI lineage: Eukaryota > Viridiplantae > Streptophyta > Pinopsida > Cupressales > Cupressaceae > Sequoiadendron > Sequoiadendron giganteum. The sequence continues at coordinate 368,815,840 of CM021110.1, read as the reverse complement.
GTTGGTTTGGATGGGTTGCTTCTCATGTACCTCATGTTTTCCCATGTTTTTATTTTTAGTATTTTGGTGGGATTTATCACTGTGTTTCTCTTGTTGGCCCTTTTTCTCGATTTGTTGATGGGCGTCAAGCTTCTCCCTTCTACTGGTTGGTTGGCTCTCTTCTCTTTTCTCCAATTTGAGTCTTTTATTGAGGTGGAGCCCTCTCTTCTAGAGGTAGAGTTGGGCATTGTGGATTTGTGGAGGAGCTTTCCTTGTTGTTGGTCTAATTTGTTACAGTACCTTTTGAGGTGGTGTGCGATCCTATGGAGGTGGAGTTTTTTCTTGTTACAGTTTGACTACAGTGGTGGTAAGGGCCTTCTTGACATCTGCTCCTATAGAGGGTAGTCGATTCCTTTTGAGGTGAAGTCTATTTCAGCTCTTCATGTGTGGGGGTGTTGCAAGAGATCTTCTTCTTCCCATTGGTGTGACTGGATGGCCTCCTGCCTGGTGGTTCTTGAAGGTGTTTGTGTGTGCTATGGGTTTAAGGTCCCTGGTAAAACCTGGTGTGATGTGAGGGACTTTGGTCCTTGTTATCTAAATTTAAGTGGGTTTCAGGTTCCCTTCTAAACTTGGTCTAGGTTCAAGATCCCTTGTAAAACTTGGTTGTATTTTGGGTTTAAGGTTCCCTTAAAACCTATTCTGATTATTGCAGATTTGGGTAGTCTTGTTGTTTAGTTGGTAATCTATTGTTGATTCGTTGTTGGTGGTCTTTGTTGTATGCATGTGCAGCTTATTCTTCTTTGTGTGGGTTTCAGGTCCCTATCAAAACCTACTTGTTAATGGTTTCAGGTCTATTTAAAACCTATTGTAAATAGTTTCAGGTCCATTCAAAACCTATTTTCCCCCTTAATAAAAAAAATTATAATTATTTTAAATCCACATTTATATGAAATTTCTATAGAAAATCAGTGATTGATTCATCAAGGAATATATGGAGCACAAAGGCAAAGAATAAATCTATGTATAACACAATCTCTTATGGTTATTAAAAGAAGCTTAGCTAATATATTATCTTTATATAGAAAGTTTTAAAATAATGTATTAAAATCTTATAAAAACACATTGGAATCACCCTTTCTATAAATCTCATCCACAAACTGAAACTAGAATATTGCAATCTTCCAATACAAATGTGACTTCTCCATGAAATCACCTCTATAGATAAATGATTTTCATCTTCTAATTTCGTTACTAAAATGGTTTTTATCCTTTGGCAAAAGATGAACACCAAATGCTTAATCTTAAAGAAATGGACTTTTGACAAAAAAATAATGGATGCTTCCCCAAGCCCAACTCATTTTATAATCACTTGTTTCCTAATTTTAGCCCTCCACAAGAAGTCTCTAGAATTTCTTTATTTTTCCTATTTGTACCATCGTAAATTGTCACCCTTGACAATTTCACCTTATGTTTTGTCCCCCCTTAAATTATTGGACCTAATTGAGTATTCAATTTCCTAAATTATGCATTCTATGACCCATTTTAAATAATTATTGATGAATTACAACCAAGAAACAATTGTATTTATATAATACCTTGCCCCCAACACTAAATGTCCTAGAAAATAGGTCCAAGACACTCACACCTTGGGCGTGAGTGTCTTCCTATTTTCCCTCCAAATTCAAATATGTTGGTTGTGGCACTTTAATATTTGCAATTCAAGTGTCTAAAGTCGGCCATCAAGATTTAAATTTTGGGAATTTGAATAAATGTCTATAAATACCTAGTTATTGCATCATTTAAAAATTAAATAAAATTTATTGGAGAAACTATTGTCAAGAGCATTCAAGAGAATTCAAGAGCAAGTCAAGAGTAGCATTTCAAAGCTTTATTACAGCAATTCAATATTTCCTAACATCATGTCAAATTCTATGTGAGTTTATGTGTGTTCATGTTGTCATTTTTTTGCGAAGGCTAACACTTTTTTAGGTCCAAAGCATTCAAGCAAATCAAGAAAGAAAAGATCCAATTCCTTGAAGTGATGTGCATGACTTCAATCCTTCAAGGAATTCATTGAAGGGTGGTGAGTTGCACCACTTTGAGATTTCATCATTCCTTCCTATCATTTATCTTTCCTATCATTGGTATTGCCATTGTGGAAGTGGAAACACTAACACAGGGTTTGGCCAAGGCAAGCCCCTAAATGTTACAAAATTTATTCTCTTTGTGAATGTGCATATCCTAGGATTTAAGATGATTGAAAGGAGTTTGAAGAAAAACTATTCATTGTTGCATTTAAAGATCTACATCTTGACAACCCATGAAAAATTAGTTACAGGAATATATGTCAGTGTTTCGATGGATTTACAAGCTGGAATCTGAAGCTTATATTTGACACCAGAGGACTGTGGAAATAGATCTAGAAAATCTCTAAAAGGACACTCACACCCTGGGTGTGAGTGTCCTCTAAAATCACGCTTAAATTTGAACCACATATGTACAATGTCTTGCTTTGTCCTACTCAATTATCCAAATTTGCCTGTGACTCTTTGTGTTTTTTGAATTTGCATCAAAATAATAAATTGCACTATTATCCTAGTTATACCATTGCATTTTATTCCTTGAAATGGGACTAATTCCCAAATTGAAAATGCAACAATTAAATTGATTCTACAGATTAATTCCCAAAACTTATATGCAAAAAATTTAATACAATGTTTAATTCACAATTCAATAGTTGAATTAAATTAAATATAAGAAACTAATCAACAATTGCATTCAATTACATTCAAATATGTTGTAAATAAAGTATTGATTCAATCAACATAAAATATTTGAAACAACTTTATTTCTCATATTTTATCAGGCATTAATAAATACTTAGCTTTTGAGATGTGCAGAAAATCCCAATGATTGTTGGAATGGACCCTGGTTCAGCCTCTTCTATCTGTGAGAGATCTAGGAGGAATTATCATACTTTTTCACTCTTCACAAGTGTTCGTTCCTCGGGAAAAATGCTCAACACTCGTGGAAAAACATGCCCTACCCAAGACCGTCTTGAGTGCACCTTTGTGTACCCCATGTTGGACACACACTATAGATGTGCCCCCTTCTCTGTCTTGCTCACAGCCTGAGCAGCAATGAAATGGATTTTGGAGTTTCTTTTGGTTGCTTATTGTTTCTAGTGTTATATCTATGAGCTACAGTATGGGGCTGATGCAAGAAGTTGGGTCCACAAAAAGCTCAAAAAGTGGAAGTGTTTTTGTTGTTTTTCACAATTTGTCACACTTGAACTGAAAATTTGAGGCACTTACACAATGAATTTAAAAAAAAATCAGTAATATGAAATTTTGAATTTTCAATCTAGTTTCTAAATATGTAAATTATTCAAATACCTAGACTGTAGAAATTAAATTTTGATAGAGATCTATAAAACCCACTTTTTAAAAGTCCCTGTTTTTTTACCATACCATGCACGTGTATGAACACCACTTTTTAACCCAAATAAAATTATTTTGCTAATTCCTTTTGAGGAAAGAGAGCTAACAACATGAATATTGATGAGGAATTTTTTTTATAATTTTTTGTTGAATTTTTTTTTTTTTATTAAATTTTTATTGACCTTAATTGTTGTTTTTAAAAATCAACGTGTACGGACAACATAATTTGACCTAAACTAAACATTTTTTGAAACTTTTTGTTTTCATTATGTAGAGAATTGTCTAAAGATTGATGTCATATAATTTTTTTTACAAGAAATTTCACCAAAAAAAAGTTACTAAAAAAAAAAAAAAAATTGATATTTCATGTTTAAGGACTAGTTTGCTTTGAAATTAATTTAAAAATAAGAAATATAATCCAATACTAATAAAAATTATATATTTGAAAACTAGACATCGTGTTCTGTAATGGGTTTTAATTTTATAGATTAATTCAGAAAAAAAGTCCATCAACCATATTGTCAAAGTTGGACATTCTTCTTCAATCTGCCTTAGTTTTTTAGTTGCAGGTCAAAGGCTAAAGCTCGGATTACCAAACCTTTCCAAAGCCTAAAACCAAGGCTGCAAGTGGGTTGGAGATTCAAAATTTTAATAACGCGTATGCGTTTTTAAAAACGCGTACATGTTACAAAACACATTAAAAACGCATATGCGTTCTTTATTTGTTTGATAATTTAAAAAAAAATGCTTTTTAGAAACGGGTACCCATTTTAAAATGCATACGCTATGATAGTTTGGTTGTTGTGACACATAATTACTAGTAAGTTATTTTGTAAATTTTAGGATACGTCCATGAGGTTTAGGAGGTCCTATAATGAGAGGACTCTTAGGAGGTCCAAAAGGAGTTTTAGGAGGTCTGGAATAATTAAGGGAGATTGAATGGCCAATTGTGCATTTATAACAACGGAATTGACTTCTTGTTGATGATCTTCTATCGAGAGGGGATCTATTGTCACCTTACTATCTTTTGAAAGAAAAGTATCAATGATTTCATCTTCTTGTGCCACAATATCTTCCCAAGTGGGAGAAGTACAGGGAGAGAAATAAACAAGATTCTCATGACATTGAATGATTGGATCTTCTAACGCCAAGATACCTTATTCACAAGTAGGAGAGGTATCGAGAGAAGAACAACTATGATTGTCATGATTTTCCAAGATTGCATCCTCTTACACCAAAATATTCTCACAAGTAGGAGAGATGTTGGGAGATGAATGAAGATTAGGCAAAGTTATATCAATAAATGTGTCAATGATCTTTCATTCTCTTGTACCAAGATACTCTCACAATTAGGAGAGATATTGGGAGAGTGACTAACATACTTGTTAATGATTCCATTTTTTTTCCTTATATTGTGCTCATAAGTAGGGGGATTACAATCATATAAGCTATGTGCTACCATATGAAAACCACATCTTTGAAAAGTAAACATGTTGTTTCTTGCTTTATGGATCAAATGATCAAAATTAGATAGTTTTGTAAATAGTATTGAAAAACAGACACTAGATCTAGACATAAGACACTGAGAGAGCTCTATCAGAGAAATTTGGGTTCAAAAAAGAAAGATAGAGGTGCCTAGGGCACCTATGTCCTAGACAGGGTTTCACAAAATTCAAAGTTTGATTGTTTAGGGTGTTGTTTTGGGTTCCTAAATTTGTATGCAAACACCTGTTTGACAATGAATTTTTTTAAAAAAATTATTGATTTAATGCTTGTGAATGTTAGAATGCAAACATGCATCAATGTTGAAAATAAATGACAGTTTTAAAATACAAAAATAGAATTCAGACAGCAAAATCCTATAGAGAACATAGAAACAGAGATCTAGTCTAAATTTCAGCCACAAAAAGTAGGATAGAGGCGCCCAAGGTGCCTATGTCCTAGATAGGGTGTCTAAAAATTCAAAGTTTTATTTTTGTTGTTTACTATTTAATTTTTCCAATTTTGTGTATAGATAGATTTGACAGTGTATATTTTTCTAGATTTTGCTGATTTTAGGACTATGGAATCGAAAAATGTAAATGTGCCATAATTTTAAAAATTTGTGAACAATTTTGAATGCAATTTTTAGATCTAAGATGCAATAATTGCCTAACTCCAAGATGCAATGTTCTGTAAATGATGATTTGATGCAATTTTGAAACAAAACTATGCAATTTTTCACCTTTTCTGACCTAAATGAAAGATGTCTAAATACATGCAATGTATAATTCCAAATTTTAATGACCTAATGAATGCAATTTGAATGTATATCCGATCTAAGATGACTAAAACAAACCCTATTGCAACCTATGATGCCATATGATATGTGATTTTTGGATTTTTATGACTTTTTTATGATGCAAGTATGAAACCCTAGATGAACATGCAAAATAATGGAATACAAAACCTAAATATAGGGTGGTATATAATGTTAACATGTGAGGTTCAACAAAATGAATCATAGAAAAATGTAAACCCTAAGATTTGACCCTAGGGTTTACACACTTTTTCAAATGGTTCATTAAAGATTTGAAGGTAGTGAGGGTTTGATGGATTTGATAAGGTATGTGATTGACTTACAACCTAAAATGTGATTCAATCAACCATTAACCAAATCTAGGATGGATTTAGGAATGTTATGAGACTTTTTCCTTATGGAAGAAAAAGAGAAAAAAGGAGAATAAAAGTAAAATAAGAACTAATGTAATACTTCAAGAAAGTAATAATTAGATTTTTCACTGGATGTTATGGGTAAAAGCACAAAGTTGTGTCACATTTTTAGCCAACTTATCAACACAACTAAATTTAAGTATTTCTAACTGAAAATCAATTTTGGTCAAACATATGATCTAGTAAGATTCATTCTAGCTAAGTTAGATACTTCCACAACTTTTTCAACTAAAATTGTTGGCTAAAAATATATGGAGCACCACATTGAGTCCAATTTATTAAAAAAAAATTGAAAAACTTGAAGTTTCAATAACTCCTACTAATGTAAATAATTTATTTTTTTTGAAATATAAAAAATACCCATAGATCCATAAATATAGTTTTCAAAAATATATTTATTTGAATAGTTTAATTATTATTTATATTTTAGTTTTTAGTTTTACTAAAAGAGGTTATCAATACAAAATATTAGGTTGATTACCATGCCAAGGAAAAATACTAAAACTTATTAAAAAAAATGAAAAAAATATGATGCACCAGATAAAGGAATTTATTTAAGATGGTATTTTTTTTCCATTTTAGATAAATATTTAATATGAAAGTTGATGTCCAATGAAAATAAATGTTTTTTTATTCACACACATTTTATTATTTATTTAAAAATATATATTTATCAATTGAAAAAAAATATATCCATGCACTAAAGTTTTAAGTTTTAAGTTATAAATACACACAAAATTTGAAAGAAAAAAATAAAATTTACTATAAAAAGTTTGACGTCTCATCCAACTTCATTTTTCAACATTTTATCAGCAATTAAATTATAGTGAACTAATTTATTAAAAATTAGTTTAAAATAAATTTTAATTTTTTTTTAAAATACAGACATAAAATATACTAAAAAATACATATTTTACTAGTTTACATCATTTCAAAATTCAAAAAATATATGTCACTTTTTAGTTATTCAAGTTTAAAAGTTGGATCAATGTTGGTCATTTCTTTTATAAAGTGTGGCATAGCTTTGTTCTTTTACCCTTATAATATAATTATTCTCAAAAGAGTATGTCGGTTGGAACTACCCTTTGTGTTGTATAAAAACCCATGAAAACTAAATTATTTGGATAGTCAGGAATAGGTTTCTAGGTTAGCACATCTATAGTGTGTGTCCAACCTGGGGTACAAGAGGGTGCTCTCAGGATGGTCTTGGCCAAGGCATGGTTTTCCACAAGTGTTGAGCATTGTTCTTGAGGAACCAATACTCGTGAAGAGCAGCAATGTATGCTAATTCCTCCTAGATTGCTCACTAATGGAAGAGGTTGAACCAAGGTCCATTCCAACAATCGTTGGGATTTTCTACACATCTCAAAAGCTAAGTATTTATTAATTCCCGATAAAATCTAAGAAATCAAGTTGTTTCAAATCTTTTGTGTTTATTGAATCAATAATTTATTTATGACATAATTGAATGCAATTCAATGCAATTGTTGATTAGTTTCTTATATTCAATTTAATTTCAACTATTGAATTGTGGATTAAATATTATATTAAATTTTGTGCATATAAGTTTTGGGAATTAATCTGTGGAATCAATTTAATTGTTACATTTTCAATTTGAAAATTAGTCCTGTTTCAATTGGTATCAGAGCCTTACCGATCCATTTTGCTGCATTTATTTTTTTAAAGTAGATATATTAAAAAAACATTTAAATTTATTTGCATTTGTTTTTGCTCAATAGATATTTTAAATTCAAAAAAAACATTATAATAGTTTAAATTTAGTGACATTTAATTGTTGCATTTGAATTGGGAAAATAGTTACATTTAATTGTTGCATTATTTTACAAAGTAGAAAAAAAAAAAACTCTTGAATTTTTGCATCGATTGAAAGAGTAACTCATTTAGGAAAATTACTTTAAGGTTTCATAAAACATTTAGCATTTTCTTATGAGTTGAATCTTTTTCACTCATTAATTTAACAATGAATCTTTTTCACTTGTTAATTTAACAAGGAATTCTATTAAATTTAGGGAGTCTAAATTATTTTAACTTGAGTCTCATAAATTGCATACAAAGCAAAAGAAAATAAATAATCTTTTACCTTGAAGAGAATTAAGATTTAAACTAGAGATGGTAAAATCCTTCTGCTAAATTCTTCAGCCAAAATACTTCATTGCAACGATATTCCTTTTAAAATCTATACGTACACAAGTTTTGTGCTAATCCTCCTCTATCTCTTCTTCGTTTTGGTTCTATCCAAATATCTTGAAAATAAATTTCAACTCACAACCAATAGTTTCTTTTAAAAGGCTATGAAAATTTTGACTTGACCTTAAAATCTAGTAGCCCTAAAGCCCCGATATTTGTATGTCTACCTTCTATTCGTTGTGAATAATAATGAAGCTGCCTTAGCAGGGAGATATAGGTTAAACACAATAAGATATAAAAAGTATTGATTTAATTAGGGATTGTAGTGGTATTTTTCAGATTTTGGTACTTTTATTGATAAGCAGAAAATTGTGACATAGGCTACAGTTATATTCAAATCAAATTTGTATATATAAACAAGTAATGTTCATAATTTTTTATATCAACAAAGGCAAAAGTTTTACAACTCAAGTATCAAGTAAGAGGTGGTGTAGTTTTTTTCTTTCACGTACTGGGTGGCACTTGAGCAATTGGTTATTTGAAATAGGTAAAGGAATCATATAGGAAAGGAAAGGAAAGGTCCTTTTATAGTCCACGATACCAGGCAGACTATTTTTGGGTCTACAGATGGCTTACAGTATATGGGACTCCTCGTACTCCCAATATGAGGGAGGCACCTAACTTGTGCTCCACAATACGAGGTGTACATACCTTACCCCCTGCAGGATTTGAACTTATGACCTCTCTTTCAAGAGTACAAGTTCTCCACCATTAGGCCAACTCAGGTGTACCACAAAGAACTTTATTGTTATGATGCAAGTGAATTAAATATTTACTATTGGCACCTGTTCTTAAGCATAAAGGTTGACCAAACCAAGTATATATATCTCATATCATTATTTAATTGTTTTTTCAAGTCGAGTATATTTAGAAATGAAACTTAATTAAAGTATGATGAAATTAAGACACTCAAATATAGCTTACCGTAGTTTTTAAATTCATCATAAGACACAAAAGGAATGGTTTAAAATCTCTTTTATTGTTTAATATATGATTTTTTTTACTGGCCATTAAAAACTTCATATTTAGTAGTTTGGTTTACAAATATATGTATATGATCCTTGTTATAGTTTTTTTAAAGGTGAGTATTCACCTTAGTAATTCATTTGTTGTTAGCCTTTTAAATATCATAAAAATTCTAATTTTGAATCATAAAACCTTAAAATTTACATATAGGATTGGATGATTCATAAAGCTCTTGGAAGATTAATTTAATTATCACAAGATTTCAATTAAGAGAGTATTAGTTTAGTGGTATTAAGTTTGTATTTCTATTTGGGTAGTACCATTTTATTTTAAGTTTTCCTTGAAATAAGAGTTAGTGTATTATATTTTTAGGGTGAAAATTGTATATCCATACTAATTTTCAATTATCTTTCTATTTATTTTGAATGATTTTAGTATGCTTGTTATGTTTGTGCAAAAGCCACATCTATATTTGCTTAATGTGAGTTATATTGTGGGGCCCATTACCCATAGGTCCTTAGATTCGTGTTTTAAATTTAGAGAAACAATAATATGTTTGGAATGAATTAGAATAACATGTATTTATAGGATATAAAATCATAGGTGAAAGTTATTTCATCTTGAACCTTGAAAATATTGTGTTGGTTGGAATGAAATAATGCTTTATCAATTGCACGATAAGATATATTTTCATATTATTAAACATGGGGACATGTTGAAGTTTTACAAGGGGAGAGATAACCATAATTTATTTTTATATATTGAATAGATATTTCTTCCTAAATTAAAAATAAAATAAAAAAGAGTAATGAAGAATATTTAAGGAAACTCTTTTAAAAGAGAGATTTATGATTATAAGAGACAACCTTTGTAGAAAAGGATAATTATTAAGCCACCTTATTATGCTAGGGCACACTATGTATGTTAGACATATTTCTTGGCCTCAAATAAACCATGATGTACAGTTTGGGTGATTTCTTATGATTGGCTTAAGATATGCAATAAAATACAATGTACGAACATAAATAAATCAAAGATAGAGATTGTCAAAAAAGCATGTGATTTTTCATATATAGGGGTATAATTTATATATTCTATAGGAGAAAGTATGAATAGATGTGCATAAAACCCTTGAAAAAGAAGAATAAATTTAATATGGCTCAAAATGTTCCAAGGAAGGATCATCTTATCCAAATTCATTTAGAGGATTTGTAATTTAGAAAGAAAACAATTTTTAAACCACATAACCACAAAGATATGATTAAGGGGTCAAAATTAGAAGAAAGTGAAATAGGATAAATAGGGATGGTAAGAGAAGCATGTGATTAAAATCCTTGATATAAGAATAAATACTCTTAGATTATATAAGAAACTCTTGTATTGGGTTGCTCTTAATCAATTTTAACGATCTTATACAGTATTTTTTTTTATTTTTTTTATAGATGAGTGCTATCAAAGGGGATAACTCCCTATTATAAAGATGTGGAGGACCCAAAAGGGTCTCCAAGGACTTCTTACATTGAAATATACCTATAGACTGTTGTCAGGTTTTTGCCTAATTCAACAACCCGAGATAAGCTCGCTGCAAAGAACCATTTTCCATTTGTGTTCAAGAGCCTTGATACCGGCCCTAGATTACTGTTGATTACTCTCGTTCGGAACACCTCCCATGTAGTTTCCATGTGGGCATGTCTTTCCACTTTGTGTTGAAGCTTGGTGGAATCCCCATCTACTCGCATGTCTTCATCCGACTCGCCATTTTCTTCCTCTGACTCGTAGTTTGAACTGTCAAAGAATAGGCGAAGGGGGCTCACCAAACCGTCCTCCCCTAGCCCAAAGATCACATTGGCCACCGCTATGGAATTCGTAGTGGATATGAAACCATTCATCAGCTCCACAATCTTTTCCTTTGAACCAGCTATGTCCACTATCAAGCATACTACTACCTTATATATCTTCTCATCACACTTATGCTCCCCTTTACCTAGACATCCCCCCACTATCGCACATATTGCTTCCAATACATGAGGCTTGTGACAAGTGAAGAGCCTTTGACATTGCTCCAGGACTGGTTCCTCACTACATGCGTAACTCATTTTGAAACAATGCACCATTTTCTCCACTTCTTCACACCAATTCCCACCTCAAACTTCCTTAGCTTACCCAACACCCTTAAATAAGCCAAAGGGACGCCCCAGGGACAACATTTTCCTTACCCACACGCTCGTACATTTTTGACACACCTCTGAGCAGCCCTATCATTTGTCACTTCAACCATCCTACTGATGTAGAGCACGAGGATTCCCTCAGATCATTTTTTGTCCTTTTTAAATCTCTTTCCCGAGCCACACCCACCTAGGAAAGGTTCCATATCTTCATCTTTGAAAGGATAGCAAGGCACGAGGGTAGTCCTTCTGTCTTGTCAACATCACTATTCACAATGCACTCCAGGCTCGGCCAACGATCTGACTTGGAGTCAATTATGATCGATGAGGATTGAAGGAAACCATAGTTCGCCAGGTAGTCCACCACTCTGTTGTCTTCTCTGTAAGTGTGAGATAAAGAAAATTCCTTGATATTTTCTAAGAGTTCTTTGATTGGGTTAATCCAACTATCAATCTTTCAGTTTGGAGATTTTCCTGAAGTTATAGCCTAAATGCATAGTTTTAAGTCTCCCTCGATTTCCACCGAGCCCAATCCTTTATTTATGCAAAGTTGTAGGCCCATAGCCATAGCTTCCATTTCGGCCACATTGATCATGCACTCCCCCAAATTCTTTGACCCGGCCCACACACATTGTCCATGTTGGTTCCTTACTATGCACCCAGTTCCTACCAACCTGGGGTTACCCTTCACCGCCCCATCAAAGTTTAGCTTCCACTCGAATTGTTTGGGTGCTTTACATCTAGCTTTACTTTGATCAAATCTTATTCCCCCTTTTGGCTTTGACACTGGGATTTTCAAGCCTTGCCATCATTTTTGAATTTCACCATCCCATCTTGTAAAGTTTAACTTTTCTCTTACAACTATTTTGGTGTTTGTCGTCTTGATTAACGCCCCTTGAATCTTCCCTATGAGCATTTCTCTATTGATTGATTCACTTTTGAAAATGTGCCTATTCATTTCTTTCTAGATGTGCCAAACTACCATCAACAGCGTTGAAGCCCATAGCCCTTGCTAGTAGCCATTCTTATTCCTTATTGGCCAACTCCTCATGAACTCCCCTAGCTTGTCCTATCTTGGGCTTAAGAATTGAAAAGAGTCATGTAGCTAGTCCCAACACATCGTAGTAATAGGGCACGTTAAAAATAGATGATCAACCCCCTCCTCCACATTTTTACATAGGACACATCTAGAGGGCCTAGCAATCCCAATTATTATCGGTCTCTTCGTCGTTAGACATCGATGATGGAGAGAGACCCACAAGAAAGCTCTAGCCTTGGGTAGCACCGCACTAATCCAACATAGGGAAGCCATCCAATCCTTCCCCCCTTCCTATTTGATCTGAATTTGGTATCCAAGCTTGGCTGAATATTCCCCAGATTTGGCCCCACACCAAATAATAGAATCCTCCCCATTCTCAATCCTTATCATCCTCTTGTTTAATTCCAACTTTATCTCCTTAGCTAACTCTTGTGGTAGGAAGAGTTCCCACAAAATGTTCCATTTGGAAAGCTTACCCAAATTATTCTCCTCTCATCGGATGTAGTCTACCACCTTGTAGCCAAACAAGGATATGATTCCCTCAATGTGTTGCTCTAAATCAAAAAGCTCTGCCAACCCCTTGTTCCCATTCCAAGAATTCATCCAAAATTTTGCCTGCATTTTCTAATGAACTTCCACGCAGTCGAGCCACCCTTGAGATTATCGGTCATCGGGATTCTGGAAGGATCATTTCTATTCAGATACTTATTCTGGAGGATCCTACAGCACTGTTTGTTTGATTGGCAGTACATCTTCCACACCAGCATCGCACCTAAGGCCATATTTTGCAACCTGACATTCCTCAGCCCTACTCCTCCCTCCTCCTTGGGCTTGCATGTTGACTCCCATCCAAGCAATGGAATCTTCCTTTCCTCCTTAGAGCCTTCCCAAAGAATTTTTTTAAGTATTCTCTCTAGGTCATTCTCTACCTTGCTCGTTGCACCATAGCAAGACATCGTGTAGATCGAAATTACAAATAAGACCGATTTAAGCATGATAATTCTACCTACCAATGTTAGCCAATTGTTCTTCTATTCCATTTCCTTACTCTTGCACTTGCCTATGACTTCCTCCCAGTGCTTCGTCTTGTATTCGCCCTCAAAAATTTGGACCCCTAAAAATTTGGCCAGCAATTTTTCACATTTATACTCGAGAATAGAGAAATAGTCGCCTGAACCGCTTCCCTAGTGTTGAAGAAATATATTCTCAATTTTGCTTTGTTCATCTTTTTCCTCGACTGTCTTTCATATTTTGTCAATGTTTTTTTATATGCCTTGCCTCCCATATACTTGCCTCGCCAAAAAGTGTGGTTTCATCCACGAACTGTGAATGAGTTGTGGGTTCCACATTTGGTGTCAGCACAATCCCCTTCCATTCTAATTTTTGTCTTCTTTTCCTAATTACATAGCTTAGATCCTCGGCCATGGTGAAAAATAAGAACAGTGACAGGGGATCCCCTTGCCATAACCCATTGGTCACACCAAAGAAACCATGAAGCTCCCCATTCACCAGTACTAAGAATCTAACCGAGGATATGCAATATTTGACTAAACTACACCAGTCATTGTTGAAGCCTAGCCTCTCCATTACCTTTAGGAGGAATCACCACACTACTTTGTCGTATGCCTTGCATACGTCCAACTTGATGATCATGCCAGCCTTCTTTAATTTTTTCAGAGAGTGTGCCACTTCGCTGGTAAGCATGATACAATCTATTATTTCCCTGCCAGGAACAAACCTGTTTTGTTCTTTAGATATGATCTTCCCCAAGAATTTATTCATTCTATTTGCTATGACTTTTACGATCACCTTATAGATTGTATTACACAGTGAAATGGGCTTGTAATCGCTAAACGAATTGCACTCAGGTTTCTTGGGAACTAGGGCTATTACCAAATTATTCAAATCTTTGACAAATCTTTTTGATTTGCAAAAATCCTCCACCAATTCCCACAATTCATCCCCAATAAATCTCCAATAGTTCTGAAAGAATGTGGCTAGAAATTCGTCCAGCCCAGGTGCTTTGTTCGGATGCAGCTAGAATAGAGTCGCTTTGACTTCTTCTTTTGTCACTGGTTCTCCTAGCATTTCATTATCTTTTGTGCTTACCCACCTATCGACTGCCTCCATTATTGAACCTTCTATGCAAATATCTTGTTGATCTCTGAGAAGATTTTTAAAGAAAGCCACTGTAGCTTTCCCTACGTCCTTGCTACCCCTTACTGTGGATCCTTCTATTGACTGGATTTCCTCTATTTTATTTGTAGCTCTTCTCGCCAAAACCAAAGCATGAAAGAATTTGGATTTTGCATCACCATTACTTAGCTAGACTTCTCTTGACTTGTCCCTCCAATAGACCTCTTCTCTTTTTAGAAGCTCTGCCAATCTCTCTTTTAGTTCTTTTTCTTTGTGGAATTCTTCATTTCTCATGCCTTCTCTTATTACTTTTTCATTGAGTGCTTCTAATTCTTCTTCTACCTTGGATTTTTCTGTGAAGATGTTTAAGAATTAGATCTTATTCCGTTCTTCCAGCCTCTATTTTAGATACCACAACTTCAATGATATTTTGAAACTTATCAATCCACCCACCTTGCATTCTTCCCACCATCTTTCAAGAAAACCCAGCAGATTTTCATCTCTCCATCACATATTCATAAACCTAAAGCATGATTTCCTCTCCTTTGAACCCTCACTAACTTCTAATTCCACCAGGTAGTGATCTGATATGGAGACTAGTCATATACATACATTAATTTGAGTGTGCCCATTCTTCCACCCTAGGGATACTAGGAAATAGTCCAATCTTTTCGCTATGGCAGTGAAGTCTTTTTGGTGGTTCATCCAAGTAAACACACCATTCAAATTCGGGCAATCTTCTAATCCGGTTGTCTCTATAAATCTTCTAAATTCCACCATTTTTTGTGGGATGTGGTTGAAGCCACCACTTTTCTATGAAGGTTCCATTATAGCATTGAAGTCCCCCCCAACCACAAGTCTAGTTTCATTGCAGATCTTGGAGAAATTTATCACCGAGTTCCACAGATTTTCCTTATCCTCTACTCTCGTCGAGCCATATAGATTGATGATCGTGAATTGGCAACTTAGCCTCATATCAAACACCTTTGCAGCCATCCAATTATTAAATGAGCAGATGATTTCTACCGATACTATATTTTCCCACCACATAATCCCAATTTTGTAGCACCCAAAAAATCTTGAAAATTCCCTTTCCAATTTCAACAATACTTCAAGAACATTTTTCCTTCCTCTCTAGATAGTTTAATTTCCTATAATAGAATAATATCGCTTGCACAGTTCATCAATTGAATCCTAACCAGGTGTCATTTTTTAGGGGCATTTAGGCCCCTGACATTCCATGTTCTTATCTTTATTGCTTCCCAAGGGAGGGGTTTCCTCCCTTGGTACTCAAAAACTTCTTCATGCTCGTGATCTTCTTTGTCGCCGCTTCCTCTTCTCTTAGTTGCTTGAAATACTTTCTCCCCCTGGATCTACCATTTTTGGTAGTCTTTCCCATATCCAAGAGCTTCACCACCATTTTATATATATAGTGTTCCTCGATTATATCTAGTTCATCCTTTGGATCCTTATCCAATTCCACTTCATCATCTTCTAGGAACACTTCTTCCTCCTTGTTGTTGCCAATTTCTCCTTGCTCCTTGACTAACCCAAGGCTTGGTGTCCAATTTTTGTCTTATTTGGTCTTCATTCCCACAACATCCTTCAATTTTTCCTCTAAGGAATCACCCCCTGGGCACTTTTTTCCTTCCCCTTCATTCATATTTTTGGTTTCTGACGGTCTGCCCAACTCCAACCCGGGCACATAAGGAACTATCTGGTTCATCGATTCAAGCTTATTCCTTTTCACCCATCTCTTTTCTTCTTTCTTTCCTTCTCTTCATTTCCTCTCTCAATGGTCCTGGCTCCCGTAGATGGGGCATGCCTTTCTATTTTGTTCAATTTCTACCTCCTAGAACAATTTTTCGCCATTCGCTAATAAGCTTATTTTTTGTGGAATCATGTCAATTGTTGTGATCTTTAGTCTGGAATATTTATACATATCACCCTCCATAATTTTTGTATCCACCTCTAATAGAACTCCTAGTGATCAGTCGATCTTCTCCAAACATTCACCCATCCAATATTCCAACGGGAGGTTGTACAATCAGATCCATATCGGCTGGTCGTAGGGCATTGCCTTTGTTGGATCAAGGTTCTGGTTCCATGGTTGCATATACAACGACTTTCCTTCCATGAACCATACACCTTCTTCTGTTATCCTTTATTTTCTAGCCTCATCCACAAATACTATTATAAGAAAAATCTTTGGGAGATAGCGAATGAGCACCTCAACCCTCCAATTTTCCAAGATCCACTTCTTACTTTTTTCCCTATCGAAAGATCCACTGATGAACCGGCATATGAATGCAAAGTATTTTAATATTGCTATGTCCTCCTTGATTTCTTTCCCCTTCGCCTGTATTCTCTTGTGTCTGCTCGCCTTTATTCACCTGCTCACCACCCCTGACCTCTTCACAACATTCTGTGCCTGCTCTCTTTTTTGCACCTACTCCCACTTGCGCCATCTATAATTAAGAATATCGAATGATCTTATACAATATTAAATAATGAATTAATGAATTTAAAAGAAGTACAAGGATAAGATTATATTTAATAAATACTTGGGATTTCTATTTAAATATGAGTGTGATATGTTATTCCAAGGCCTACCGTGTATTCAATTAGTATTAGAGTGGCATAATGGAAGTGTGGTGGGCTCATAATCCATAGGTCCTAAAATCATTTAGTAAATACAAGATAAGGAACAAAAATATTTTTAATCAATTTTCTAGCAATATCATAATTTTTCATCTTTGGATTAAATTAAAAAACAAGAAAGATTAGACCTAATATCCTTTATAAAGTGGTCTATTGTTCTATTATTGTTAAGATGTATAACCTGATTATCATGTTTCTTTTTATTGTACTTTGTTATTGGACTTGATCAACCCAATAACTTTGTACATGTGGCTTATAAAAGTATTATATATGAAAAGAGGATACTCATGTAGTCCAGAATGCATGATTATCATCTTATAATATATTAAGTATATATATTATATATAGTTTCAATGATGAATAAATACCTAGTATGGGATATGCATGTCATTCACTAGATAAATGTTATGTCAACACATGATAATTTTGTAAATCTAATGTTGAAGTTATGTTAGACAAATTTGATAAAGTTAAAAAATATGTGATTAAACGTATAAAATAGCATTAGTTTCTTCGGTTGTAAATTCTTGATATGTATTTATAGTTTTTTCATGGTTTTCATTGGAAAGAATGACTCTCTTGAAAGCACTTGTTAATTTAAATTGAAAGGAGAAAAAAACTATGAATTCAAAAGAAGAAAAGGATGTAGATGAAGTTAGAATTATTTTTTGAAATATTTAATATTAGTATCTTCAATTATTGATTATGTGTTCTTTGAGTTGTGATGCAGATGCATCTTGTGCTACTAAGGATAGTAGTTAATTTACAGGGGGAGAATATTTATGAGACTTTTCCTCATGGAAGAAAAAGAGAAAAAAGGAGAATAAAAGTAAAATAAGAACTAATGTAATAGTTCAAGAAATTAATAATTAGATTTTTCATTAGATGTTATAATGTAATTATTCTCAAAAGGGTATGTCAGTTGGAACTACCCTTTATATTGTATAAAAACTCGTGCAAACTAAATTATTTGGATAGACAGGAATAGGATTCTAGGTTAGCAGATCAAAAATCTAAAAATTATTTACAAACTGAAACAGGAATGAAGGATCCTCTTAGAACATTAACGCCAACTACAAAAGTGAAACCTTTGAAAAGTGAAAACAAAGATGAGTTTCTTTCATCCATGACAAAATTGTTGGAAGATTATTGGGATTCATTAGATTTTACACCTACACTCATGGGGGAGTACAAGATTATTCAATCCAAATCAAAGAAAGAGAAAGAAGAAACAATGTTATCAACACAATCTACCACTGACTCATCAAAAACATCCACAATTTCTAGCAAAGAGGAAAAAACAAATTACACATCCACTTATGATGAAGATGATCATGAAGAACCAAATTCTTCAAAATTAATGGAAGCAATTTTTGGAAAAGGTTATGAACTTTTAAAACAACTTGGCTATAAGGAAAAAGGGTGTGGTGTTAAAGAACAAGAAATTCATGTTCCCATAGAACCTAGCACATAAGAAACAACAAGAGGTCTTAGCTATTATCCTTCAAAAATAACAAAAACATTAAAAATCCTTTCACTTAATCAATACCATTAGTTGTTTCTCCTTGTCATATGATAGTTGTAGTATCACACAATGCTCACTACCATGCATGGGAGTATAAACTTGGCTTTATGTAATCATATTCCATTTTGGAAGTTTCAGCATATCATCATCCATCTAGGCTCATCTTTGTCCCTACACTTGGGGTGCAAGGGGTTAGGTAGCCTTGTCCTAGGTGCATTGCTTCTAACAAGGGATCCCTCTTTATCTAGACTCAAAATATTAGTGTAGAAAGTACACTAACATATTAAGGGGGGGGATATAGTCCCTGCTCATTGTTTGCATAGTAATAGTCCCTTCTTAGTGATGATAGCATACATCTCCTAGGAACTGTGACCTTGTCAATCAAAGTGTGACCTTCTTGATCTATGTGAGTATCTCTTTGGTGGTGATATTAGGCTTGATATCCCTCAAGATTGCGACCTTTCTTGGCATATGACATTCCCCTTGGTGATAATGTCAGAGCTAGTATTCCCTAAGGCATGAATTTCTTTCATGACTTGTCTTCTCTTGGTGGTGATGTCATGTGTGATATTCCCTAAGTTGCAACCTCTCATGTATTGAGAAAATCCCCTTTATTTTTTTAAATCACCTCTTGTGGTGGTGTTATTATAACACCCCTTGAGTTCTTAGCTTTGTCCTATCATTGTTTGTTCACCCCTTGAGGTGAGTTTTTTTCATCCCGTGAGAAGTTAAACTTCATGCACCCCTTGAGGCAAGTTTGGCATTTTTTCTCCTTTGTTCATGGGTGTTGAATTTAGTGTGACATTAACATAACATCTTGATTATTTTGTGGCACCTTATCAAGGTTATTAGGGAGTATAACTCTTGGTATGGTTATGGGTGCACACCTAGTGAAAATGGTACTCACTAGACCTAGCATTTTTCTCATTTTTCTACCTTGTCTTGGGGGCTCACCTAGTGAATATCAGACTTCACTAGCATGTGTGCCTTCCAATTTGTGATTTACCTAGAAAATATTAGACTTTATTATGGTGTGAGTCATGAACACATTTTAATATGGCTACCTAACATAATACACCTTGATTGCCAGTGGAGCCATGTGTTTTATGAGTGATGTGGCATAGCATAGCGTGCTAGTCCTCATGAGAGCTAACATTTATTTGATGGATGACATTTGGTATTTGAGACAATTTAAGACGAAGGTCTCTTTGTCTTACCAACTTGAATCTTTTAGTACTAACCTTGTGTTTTTTTGTGTGTCTTCTTTGTGTTTACATCATGTCTATTTTCATTTTTTCACCATCTTTATGTTTCATCATGCCATGTTTTTCATCGTGTATGCTTCGTGTTTTCTAACATGTATGTTTGTGTATGTTGTCTTGCTACATTTCATACATGTGTGTTCCTTTGTTCTTATGTTGGTTTACCATGGGATCTTGGATCTTGGGGGCTTGTGCACTCCCCCTAGATCCTTAGTCATCCTATCTCTTCAACATTTGGACAATTGGACCCCTCTTGAAATATTTTTCTAATTTCTAAGTGTGATTTTGAGCATAAGTTCATACTCTCACTAAAGTGGGGGATAAATGTACCATCATAAATTGCCACCCTTGACAATTTCACCTTATATTTTTTCCTCCCTTAAATTATTGGACCTATTTGAGTATTTAATTTCATAAATTACGCATTCTATGACCCATTTTTAACAATTACAGATGAATTACAAGTGAGAAATACATGCACTTATTTAAGACCTTGCCCCCAACACTAAATGTCCTATAAAATAGGTCCAGGACACTCACACCTTGGGCACGAGTGTCCTAATTCAAATATGTCATTTGTGGATCTTTAATATTTGTAATTCAAGTGTCTAAAGTCGACCATTGAGATTTAATTTTCAAGAAACTAAATAATGCATATAAGTACTTAGCTATTGCATTTAAAAATTAAGTGAAATTTATTGGAGAAATTATTGTCAATAGCATTCAAGAGCAGCATTTTAGAGCTTTATTGAAAAAATTCAAGATCCTAACATCATGTCAAATTCTCACAACAGCACAACAGGCAATTAGCGCCTAAAATAGCACCAAATTTAAGTGTATTTGAGACCATCAATTGGACACGACTCATGGTGCTAAAGTTGATGCTAAAAGGTATGCTTATTTCGACGTCGAATTTTGCGCCCAATTTAGTGTCGGATTGTGCGCCAAAAAAATGGTGCCAGCAATAGTGTCTCCTTTAGCACCGTGAATAATGTTGGGAATAGCACCGAGAAACAATGCCAAGAATAGAGCCTAAATTAGCGCCCAATTTGGCTTCTAGTTTTGCTTCCACTTTTTCTTCCAGGTTTACTTCTAATTTTGCTTCCAATTTTTCTTCTGGTTTTGCTTCCAATTTTGCTTCTAGTTTTGCTTCCAATTTTATTTCCAATATTGCTACTAGTTTTGCTTCCAATTTTGCTTCCAGTTTTTCTTCTAGGTTTGCTTCTAGGTTTGCTTCCGATTTTGCTTCTGATTTTTCTTCCAGTTTTGCTTCCAGTTTTGCTTCCAATTATGCTTCCATTTTTGCTTCCAGTTTTGTTTCTAGTTTTGCTTCCAAGTTTGCTTCTAGTTTTGCTTCCATTTTTTCTTCCAATTTTGCTTATGATTTTACTTCCAATTTTGCTTCCAGTTTTGCTTCCAATTTTTCTTCCAATTTTGCTTCCAATTTTGCTTCCAGTTTTGCTTCTAGTTTTGCTTCTGATTTTTCTTCCAGGTTTGCTTTGTGGTTTTGCTTCCAGGTTTGCTTCTAGTTTTTCTTTCGATTTTGCTTCCAAGTTTGCTTCCAATTTTGCTTCCAATTTTTCTTCCAGGTTTTCTTTCGGTTTTGCTTCTAGTTTTGCTTCCAAGTTTGCTTCCAAGTTTGCTTCCATTTTTGCTTCCATTTTTGCTTCTAAGTTTGCTTCCAGTTTTGCTTCTAAGTTTGCTTCCGACTTTGCTTCCAATTTTTCTTCCAAGATTGCTTTTGGTTTGCTACTAGTTTGGCTTCCATTGTTGCTTCTAAAAATGCTTTTTGTTTTGCTTTCATTTATTAATTTAATGTTTTATTTTAATTTAATTAGTTAAATATATCATGGCTCTTAAATAACTCATATGATTATAGAGTAAGTAATTTAATTATTTAACTCATATGATTAAAGAACAAGATAATTATTATAACATGATCATCATCTATAATTAAAATGAGTCAAATATCTATAATTTAATTGAATTTGACAATATCCATCCTGAGTAGTAAATTAAAATCATCATATGTAATAAATATCCATCCAAAATTAATCATCAGCCACTTTTAATATATATAGATTGACAATTCAATACTGATAAGATCATCATCATATATAACTAAAACAAGTGAAAGTCAAATATGCTAGTAGATCAATAACATGTCAAAATGATACATGTACAAATGATATAAGTAAAAATGATAAATTATGTAACTCGAATTGATACAAGTCAAGATGATACATGTCCAAATGATATAAGTGAAAATGATACATGTCAATATGATGCAACTCAATAATATGGTACTATAGGCCATCAAAATGATACATATGATAGTAACCATGAAAAGAGGCATCAATATATCAGCAATGATCCATGATGCAGTCTATATGATCATCAATGTCACTGGGTACTTGTTGTGCAGTTTTGCACACACGCCCCACTTAGAGTAGGGACCCTCTTTTCGGATGTCTTTTGGGCTTTGGTTTTATGTTCTTGACATGTTGGTCTTGTTGGCTTTGATCCCTCCCTGAGGCTTAAATTGGTTAAAGTGGGCTTTCAGTGAAAATCTGGGTCTGGACCTGAATCCGGGATTTTCCAGCTCCGGCGGATTTTCCCGGGCTCTGGTTCATTGTTTGGTCATCGCTGAATTTTTTGAATCCGGGTTTCTGCTTGACTCCAGGATTTTTTGGCTCTGGCGGATTTTCCCAGACTGCGTCAAAATCTCGAACTTTGTTAAAATCTCGGTTTCTGCTATTTCTGCAAAATTCGTGTTCATCTGGATTTTCCGCGTATTTGGGGATTTTCCGAAATTTCGTCTTGGGCTTGGGTTTTCGGATTTTTCAGATACGTCTTGTCGCTCATTAATGACCGAGGTACCTTTGCTCAGATGAGCATATGGGTGAATTTAAAACATTTTGAGCATCATTCCCACTTCATTATTCACTTGCTTACTGCTCTGGCGATTAAGAGTTTTCCATTTGAGCTATGAAGATTGATCTTGAATCGCATGCGTGTGGATTGTTTGGGTGCCGGTGTCTGGATTTTCATTGCTGGGGCGTGTTTGTTTTGCAGTCGCTTCTTCGAGTTCGGGTACTGCCAGCACTAATCCATGGTAAGTCATCTCTGATCCTTCTTTTTGTTGCGTCTTGATTAAATCTTTCCAAGTTGATTAGTAGCCATTCCAAGTCGGCCTTTGCTTGATCATGAGTTTATATTTATCATACCAAGACCTTGTCACCCGTGCTTGTGTTTATCCATTCACTGGTGGGTGTGTGAGTATGAACCCGTCTGAATAGGACTTTGCCCTTAAGCGTTTCATTCGCCATATTTTATAAAGGTTAGGGTTTTGGTTCATCTGCCCGAATTTTCCAGGGTTTAGTTGGGTTTTTGTTATTTCATGATTCATGTCTAGCCCAACCTGCTCGTACCTTGAGGGATCATTGCGCGCATTGGTTGATCGCCCAAATGATAGTTTTCCTTGGGAATTTTAGCTTACCTGGACTCTAATGGCGAGGTTTGGTTATTGGACTTAGGGCATCATTGTTTCGCCATGAAGTTTAGTTATTCGGGGGTCTTTTGAGGTCTAGGTCCAAGTGCATTATGATTTTGTTGATTAGCATTGATTTTGGGACCGTTAGAGTCCAGGTAGAAAGGGTTACATGATCATGTGATTGATGGTTCGCGTGTCATCGTTCGTCGAGTTTTCGAGGTGTCCGTGGAATTCCTGCACACCCGGATTTTCCCGGTTTCGGCTGATTCCGCGGAGTGTGGCGATTTCCGGAGTTCTTCAAACTGTCTGCGGAAATTCGTTCCATCCGGACTTTTCCGGTTTTCCTGTTTGGTTGCACTTCTTCCGATTTTCTAAGGATAGGATTAACGGAGTAAATGCTAAATGCTTATTTCTTGTTGCTAATGAACGAATTACATGATTATCTCATAATCTTTTGTGCTAACGATTTATTTGACTGATGATGTCTTGGCAACAGGAATCCGTCTGGGTCGGATTTCTCTGAAATTCCGCCCTGACTGGATTTTCCCGGTTTACACTGTTTTCTCAGATTTCTTTATTTTTCTGGAATTTCAAGGATTGGCCATTTGTGATAGCTTTTAATTGCATTATATGATTTTGTGCTAATCCTTTGGTTGGACTATGCGTAATAATGGGATACTTATGACGGTCTTTTGTGAGTACAGGCTGAATCAAGCAGAGCTGCTGTGGGAAAGTCCAAAGGTGACACGGAGGGTTCCTCCATCTCAGAGGCCGAAATATTAAGATTGGACACTAAGAGTCAGCTTCCTAAAAGCAAGATATCTTCCATATGGTCCGAAGTGTCTGATACTAATGTTGGAGCTTGGAGATACGAAGAGTTTAAACAAAGGACAGCTGGGAAGAATCTGTCAGTTCTAAGGAATGGAATGATGAAGTCCGGACTGGTGCATGTGGTAGGGTTTCCTCCTGCAATCCAATGCTATGAGTTGATTTTAGAGTGTGCCCAGCAGTATGATTTTGATACACAAAGGGTTGTCAATACTGAAGGAAGAGTCTTGGCTAATTTTAGTCCTGTCTCTATTGCCCAAGCCTTTGACATGCCAGATTTGCCTTCTGTGTGTGCTCTAAATATGGACTTGGCCAGAACATATTACGAAAATGAGCCCATCAAAGCTCAACAGATGATTAATGCTTGGTTGGAGAAGCCGAAATCACATCACTCTAAACTGCCCAAGCAATTGCATAGGATCAAATTCAGATCAGATATCTATGATGCAATAACATTTCTGAGCAGGGTGGTAGGATTGAAAAGTGCCGAAGTATTGGAGAGTTGGATGGTCTATGTGATTACCAAAATTGAACAGGGAACTAATTATCATTGGGCAGGACTCATCAGAGCTATAATTGATAAATAGCTGAGGGATGTCCTAGAGACCAAGAGATTCACCATGTCTTCCTATGTCATGTATGTGCTTGCCTGATTCTACCCATACAGGGGCTTGAATCCACAGGGGACATTTGGACAGGATATTGTCTATGAAGTATACCCGGAGTTGCACCTAGGACACAAAAACTAGAGAAGGGCTAATGATGCATTCACCATGCATATCACTAGGATGCTTCAGAATACCGAGCATGTGAGGCTGTCAGATGGAGCAAAAGGGTTGATAAAGAATTATGGGGCCTGGTTCATTCAATTTCCCACCTTCACCTACATTAGAATTGATGGATGTCCGGCCGCTCCATATAGGTTACCTCGGTATCCTACATATCACATTGTGTTATTGGAGATTGTGAGGCAAATATGTGAATTTGATGCCATAGTCAAAAAGGAGAAGCATAAAACAAGCTTTGGTGGGGATTTCCCTCTTGGAATTGGCATGGCAGAAGTGTGCCCTTCCATCCAATCAGCACACACCCCAGGAGATGAATTGGAAGTATATGGTTTCTCCTTCCACTCCAAGAGAACAAACTTTGATATCACCGGGGAGGCACAGAAGAAGGCTACCAAGGAGTACCGTCATAAGGATGACCTAGAGGACTATTGGGCCAACATTAGGGATGATCTTGAAGCCAAAAAGAAGAGGTACTCCAGGCTTCCTGTTGATGTGATCAGACAGTACAATGTGAATTTGATCCCCGACCAACTACAGGATGATGGAAACCTAGTGCAAGATCATGCCTATGAAGCTATTAAGGATAGGTCAATCGGAGAAATCAATTGGAATGAGGATGAGGTCATAGAGTTGGAGGACCTAATGGCCCTGGTTATGAAATTCACCACTTCTTGGTTGAAGCACAAGGTTTGGGAGCTTGAGAGCGAGAAGGTAGCCTGTACCTTCAATTTAATGGGAAATCTCAACCCAATGTCCACTTCAGAAGAATCCAGGGATGATGACCCCAAAGGGAAAACCCAAAAGAGATCACCTTTCAAAATAAAAATCAGAAGTCCAAAGGAAAGTGAACCAGAACCAAAGAGAAGACCAAAAGGAAAGAAAAGAAGTTGAGCTTTGAAGATAGGAAGATCCTCTGATGAGGAAGGATTTGAAAAGCCAGTTGAAGAGGATGCTCCTCCACCACCAAAGAAGACAAGAACCACCAGGGTTTCAAAGAAGAAGGGTCAAGATACCTCCAAAGGTGAGACTCCAATTGTTGATGTGGAAAGTTCAGGGGAAAGGACAAAAGTTTATTTGAGGAGATCAAGGACCCCATCCCCTAAGGAAACTATGCAAAAGATGGATCCTCCTCCAGAGGTACCAACTGTGGAGCCATCTACGGCTGCTTCTCCTCCACCGAGTGTGCTTGAACCAGAAACTTTTGAGGAACATGAGACCAATGGAGAGGCAGAACCTTTCAAGGAGGGAGCACTCTTTGGTGTGGCAGCTGAGCTCGAAGTAGAAGAGGTGGGAAAGCATACTTCTCCCTTAGTGCAGTATGAGGATTCTCCGAAGAATAGCAAAGGAAACGGATCCCTTGAGAAGGAGGGTACCCCTGTTAGACCCCCATCACCAGTGCGGGAAGAGGAGATTGAAAAGGATGATCAAGGTGAGCAGCTCCCTGAAAAGGAAGAAGCTAAAACAACAGAACAGCATGGTGAAGAGGTGAAAACTGACGAAATCCGGGTGGACCCTACTATCCCGGATTGGCTTGAAAAGGAGATCACAAGGAAAAAATAGGTCATTGTTGAGGACACTCCTTTGGATTGGGGTGAGATGCTATCTAAAATCAGAAAAGGTAAGAAGAAGAAGGCAGCTAGGATTGTTTCAAGGATAGAGAGGGATGAGGCGAGTAATAGGGTCATTCACATTGCCACCCCTGCTGTGGATAAAACTAGAGAAGAGGTCACTGGTAAGGATTACAATGTGCAGACTATTAACATTGGGCCCGCCTCTATGGAACAGGACATTGATGAATATGAAGGCTCCAGTGCAGTAATAATTGGGAGGTTAAGAAAGGAAGCTCAGACCAAGCATGAGCTTAGAAAAGAAAATGAAGGGCTTAGGAAGTGCTTGGAGGAGGTGATGAAACCTCTGCAGTCCCTTCACCCATCTTCCTCTGCTACTCCTAGTTTCCTACGCAAGGATACTATTTCTGAGATTGAGAAAATGAAAGCCTCTGCTCAAACCACAACAGATTGGCTGAAGGATGTGCAGGTAAAAGGAGATAATGCAATCAAGGAGATCCTGTCAGTTGGGAAAGATGCAGTCAGAGCTAAAGAACTATTGGAATACATGCTATCTCAAGATAAGGAAGACATTGATCTTCTATTGCAGAAATCTAAGGTCATCATGGGATATGGTAGGGATCAATTGGCTATGGATGGGATTCTTCCTTCTTCTAGGTTAAATGAACCTTGGGAGTGGTTTGAGGCTCTGCAGATTCGGCATAAGGCCATGAAGAAGATTCAGAAATGAAAGAAATAAATAGATGGTGATCTTACTGGAGTATATGAGGGGTGCATTGCATTCTTTGAAGTCATGACTAGAAGGAGAAAGATTGCTCCTAAATACCTAAGTCTGGAACAGCTAAGAGAGTGGTGGCATGAATTTTATACTCCGGATTCTAAGAATGTTATAACTGGCCACTAGTTAGATGATGCAGCCACATATCTGGCAGTAATGGATAAGTATCATGCCAACAAGGATGATTGGAATAAGACGATTAAACAGTCAAAGGAGGAGATTGGCTCCATAGAATGTCAGCTTAGGATATTGCCTTTGCCACCTGTCACTGAATTGGAGGGAGCATTTTTGAGGGTTCAAGGATCATTGGCCTAGAGCGAGGATAAGGGAGGTGGCAGTTAATGCCTATTTTGAGATTTGTGCTTCCCTATTATTATAGGGCATGTATTGAACCGGACTACATTGGGGACTGTGCCTAGGCCAACCTTGATGATGGCATTTAATGTGTGCCTTATTTTGAATTCCTAGGGCCGACCTATTTTGGCGGATGTTCTTGTTTTGTAAATGTTTGGCTGGGCCGACATGTCTTGAGAATTTGCTATAAAAGGTATTCTTGCCTCATTGTAAGACATTAGATATTAGAGAAAAGGAGAAGAGATAATAGAGTTAAGTTAGAAAGAGGAGTTAGAGCATTTTGTCAATTTCTTGAAGCAAGTATTGTAAACAAATAGTGGAATTGTTGCAGCATTTTGGTGGTCTAATACAATTGAAGACATTGTGATTTTCCTGGTGCAATATTTTGTGTTATTTCATCTTGCATGATTTCTATTGTTTTATTTTTCAGATTGCTTAAAGATTTAGGGTTTAGTGTTCAGAATTAAATTAGTTTTAGTTTGGTGTGTGATGTTTATGATTTCATATTTTGAATGTTTGTAGCAATCTCTGGTCTATACTCCTAGTAACTGTCTGATTGTGGTAGGCTGGTGAAGTCAACCTAGACCATATATTTACATGTGCTTAAGTTCGATTGTGGATGAATGTCTATGATTTGAAAATCTATATACCTTAGAAGATTGCACCATTCTTGTGAGATTGCATTGTGGGTTAAGCAAGAATTGGTTCTTCGAGATTGGTCCATTCCAGATATCTGTCATTTGCATTACTCATTCTAGGAATAGTTTAGATTTTATCATATTCTTGCACCCTTATCTTTTGCTGTTTCTTTATTATCTGGTTAGATTTAGGATTTGAGATCATTATATCGCACAATCTGATAATTGGAAAGGTACGGTTTGCTTGTAGTAAGGTCCGATTGTGATTACCAGCATTTCACATATTATCTGACTTGTTTATGCATTGTCATGACTTGACACCCGAGAGACCTTGGGGTGATTTTCAATATTTATTGTTGAAAATAACCTTTCAAGAGAGATAGAATATTGCATTCTGTCTGAGTTGTTGTTGTGCAGAAAACTCCATCAACAGTACTACCAACAACTACCTCATCATCATCACCACCATCATGATCATCATCATAATGATATACCAACAATGATTCATGATGTAGTCTATATGATCATGAATGTTGTTGGGTACTACCAGCAACTGCCTCATCATCATCATCATCACCATCGTGATCATCATGATCATCATCATCGTCATCATCATTGTCATCGACCTTGGTGTCTTCTGTATCTGCATCATCATCATCCTCTGACATGTGATCTGTACCGGCAAAACCAATATTTTTTGGATCTATATCATGATGAGGATCACTTGATCTTCTGGAAGACCCGTGTTCTACAAAAGAAACATTTAAAATGAAAATTTATTATTTATTTCATGCAATAATTTATTTTTTTGTTATATATCTAATATTACAACATATGAGACGAAACAATAATCATATTAAATCATATAAAAGTGCACATACCATAATAAAATTACAAAAAATTTATAGCTAATATGTCATTCCAATGATGTAAAACATGCAACAATTCTAATAAATGTTAGTAAAGATCATAAAAAAAAATTGTTATACAATTTAACTATCAACTATAAATTCTATTACATAACCTTAAGTGCCAACCCTCTGCAAAAGAATGAGGAGACTACAAGAAGATTGGATTCAGGGGGCATTGGTACAAGAGATGGACATGGCTCTTCCAAGCCATCCACTGTCATGATTTCGTACAAAAATGTGGATGATATCCCCATTTCTAGAGATCTCATGATTCAAGTTGATAAGAAAAATGATGTTGTTCTGGTACCCATATATGGCATCATGGTTCCATTTCATGTAGCCACCATCAAGATTTTTAAAATCCAACAAGATGGAGGGAATTCTTATATAAGGATAATTTTCAATGTTCCAAGTACCGACTTTAATGCCAACTACATGCCAACATTGAAATTCCCCAGCAGTATTTATGTTAAATAAATTTCCTTTACATCCAAGGATTCAAAGCACATCAACCATGTGGTACAAATGATTAAATCTCATAGATGATCGGTAGAAATGAAAGAATCTGAAAAGGAAAAGAGAGCTACACTGGTGCCTCAGGAGAAACTTCAGCCTTCAAAAATAAAGGCAATTAGGTTGGTAGACTTGTGGATGAGGCTAGCATTTGGTGGAAGAAGAAGAAAGATGACTGGAACTCTGGAGGCCCACCATAATGGATTTCGGTATTCAACCATGAGAGTAGAAGAGAGAGTTGATATCATGTATCAAAACATTAAGCATGCATTCTTCTAGCCAGTGGAGAAGGAGATGATTACTTTGCTTCATTTTTATTTGCATAACCATATCATGGCGTGGGAACCAAGAAGACCAAGGATGTCTAGTTTTATGGTGAGGTAATGGATGTGGTCCAAAATTTAGGAGGCGCAAGAAGGTCAATGTATGATCCTGATGAAATTGAGGAAGAACAACAAGAGAGGGACAGGAAAAATAAAATCAATGTAGAGTTTCAAGGATTTTTCAAGCAAGTAAGAGAGCTATGGGAGTAGCCTCATCTAAAATATTTTAAACTAGATTTTGATATACCATTTAGAGAGATTGGTTTTCATGGAAGAGGAAGAAAGATGATTACTTTGCTTCATTTTCATTTGTATAACCATATCATGGTGTGGGAACCAAGAAGACCAAGGATGTCCAGTTTTATGTTGAGATAATGGAGGTGATCCAAACTTTAGGAGGGACAAGAAGGTCAATGTATGATCTTGATGAAATTGAGGAAGAAAAGCAAGAGAGGGACAAGAAAAATAAAATCAATGAAGAGTTTCAAGGATTTGTCAAGCGAGTAAGAGAGCTATGGGAGCAGCCTCATCTAAAATATTTTGAACTAGAGTTTAATATACCATTTAAAGAGCTTGGTTTTTATGGAAGAGTAAGAAAGATGATTACTTTGCTTCATTTTCATTTGCATAATTATACCATGGCGTGGGAACCAAGAAGACCAAGGATGTCTAGTTTTATGTGGAGGTAATGGATGTAGTCCAAACTTTAGGAGGGGCAAGAAGGTCAATGTATGATCCTGATGAAATTGAGGAAGAACAACAAGAGAGGGACAGGAAAAATAAAATCAATGCAGAGTTTCAAGGATTTGTCAAGTGAGTAAGAGAGCTATGGGAACAGCCTCATCTAAAATATTTTAAACTAGAGTTTAATATACCATTTAGAGAGCTTGGTTTTCATGGAAGAGGAAGAAAGATGATTACTTTGCTTCATTTTCATTTGCATAACCATACCATGGTGTGGGAACCAAGAAGACCAAGGATGTTCAGTTTTATGCGGAGTTAATGGATGTGGTCCAAACTTTAGGAGGGACAAGAAGGTCAATGTATGATCTTGATGAAATTGAGGAAGAACAACAAGAGAGGGATAGAAAAAATAAAATCAATGCAGAGTTTCAAGGATTTTTCAAGCGAGTAAGAGAGTTATGGGAGCAGTCTCATCTAAAATATTTTGAACTAGAGTTTGATATACCATTTAGAGAGCTTGGTTTTCATGGAAGAGGAAGAAAGATGATTACTTTGCTTCATTTTCATTTGCATAACCATACCATGTCATGGGAACCAAGAAGACCAAGGATGTCCAGTTTTATGTGGAGGTAATGGATGTGGTCCAAACTTTAGGAGGGGCAAGAAGGTCAATGTATGATCCTAATGAAATTGAGGAAGAACAACAAGAGAGGGACAGGAAAAATAAAATCAATACAGAGTTTCAAGGATTTTTCAAGCGAGTAAGAGAGCTATGGGAGCAACCTCATCTAAAATTTTTTGAACTAGAGTTTGATATACCATTTAGAGAGCTTGGTTTTCATGGAAGAGGAAGAAAGATGATTACTTTGCTTCATTTTCATTTGCATAACCATATCATGGTGTGGGAACCAAGAAGACCAAGGATGTCCATTTTTATGTTGAGGTAATGGATTTGGTCCAAACTTTAGGAGGGGCAAGAATGTCAATGTATGATCTTGATGAAATTGAGGAAGAATAGCAAGAGAGGGACAGGAAAAATAAAATCAATGTAGAGTTTCAAGTATTTGTCAAGTGAGTAAGAGAGCTATGGGAGCAGCCTCATCTAAAATATTTTGAACTAGAGTTTTATATACCATTTAGAGAGCTTGGTTTTCATGGAAGAGGAAGAAAGATTTGGTGGAACTACCTTTCTTAGTAATCACTATTAGTGAGATTTAGATTGTTAACCTTGAGAGAATAGGACTTGGGTAAAAGGAATTTGATATGGCTATTGTTTTCAAAGACTTCAAGTGGGATGTACTCTGCATTGATGTCATTCCTCAATCTTTTCTTGATGACATCAAGGAATGGGTGAACTCCGTGGATATAAACTTGTAATGCCCCACCACACAACCCTAGAGGATGATGCAGAATGAACTACTTAAACAAGCTTCTTCTTTTTTTGTTTAAGTACAATGAATATACAAGTTCGCTTCCCAATGCAAACATCCCCTAAGGTTACGAGATTGAGAAAACATAACAACCCACAACAACAACATGAATATAAACCATGTCATTTAATTACTAAATAAATTAAACAAGTGCACTCCAAAAGATAAATACATCAAGCATAAAGATAACTTTCAATTCAATTATCCATAATTAAATATTACAATTACAACTCTCATTCCCCGAATGAGGCAAGTCCAATAAATAGGATTACAATTACAAAATCCACCTCAATAACAAGAGGGGTAAATAATACAAGATCAACTGAAATGGAATAAACCAAGAACTGATACTAAAACCAACGAGCTCTCCAACTGAAGTCTCGTCCACATGAACATGAAGATAGAACCCAATAGATTAAGGTGCACGCCACCCAACTAAGTGGAACCCAAAGGCCCACCCCCCATGCTAGGAGATAGTAACAAGGAATCCTAGCCAAGACCATCTACCTCTAGACACAGGCTAAATCACCACTGAACCAAACTGACACATCCAATCACATGTACTACACAAGCACATCACAAGTACAACCCAAATACCACATAAGTACAACACAAGTACACCAAAAGTACAACTCAAGAGCATCACGAGTACCCCACAAGTACAACTCTACATGGTCACATTGCTTCCAAAAATAAAGCAGAACAAGTATGTTAAGAGAACCATACACATAATAATCGAATACCAACTATGGTCACATCAGGTATGATATAGAAACCATACCCACAATAAACAAGATCCGACTGTTGTCCTAGATAGAGTGTCATCACACAGCTCGTCATGGGTTATCCTCTAGGATTCTTCCTAGGCTCCGGCCCCCACAAGAAAAGGTTATCCTGGTGACCTTTACCAAATCTCAGCCCCCATACTCACTCATGCGGAATCAAATACCTTTCGTACAGACAAAATAGATGACCTTTCCATTCCAGGCCTTCCCACCCATCCCAAGTCTAACCGAGCACTTGGGTCTATGAGTGAGGCATAATTATCTTTTTAGTGTGTAGTACTACCCAAACTTCTAAGTATATTGATTTAGTTATCACTTAATTACTCCACTTCTGAAGGTTACCCAATCTTACCTCTTTCGGGCTCTAGCCCCAAATGGAAGCCACTCTTCTACTTGAAAACACACATAACATCCAAGCATCAAGGGTACAAAGTGCAAACAAACAAGATATCACGACCACTACTTTCTCAAGAGGCAACATAAATCAAATCCATCTCCAAACATTGGAGGTAACAACAATAGCAAAACCACTCCTTACAAGGAGGCACAAACTCACATAATCCACTCCTTTCACAGGAGGCACAAAACATCACCGTTCATGGGAACCGGGTAATAACAATGACATAACTTCATGCACTACCCAAGGAAATAACAAATGGTCATCATTATAAAATGACAACCCCCAACCTCTAGGGTCCTCTGGAAGACTTGCATTTTAACGACACATAGACCATTCCCCAAAACATGAACATAGAGGAAGTAACCACGAAGGCAAGTTGCGAGGAATTAAACTAATTTTGGATTTACTAAATCCATTTCCCTTATTAACATCAGTAATCTATTGCTCAATAAAACTGATTTAAACATACGTCTCTTTCAAACAAGATGAAATTTAAACCAACACTTAAATCCCTAACTCATTATATATATATATATATTTAAATAATTAAATCATCATTTAGATATATTTAAGTATTTATATCATCATTTAAAGTAATTATTAAACCATGCCATTATTTGAATCGACAGTTTAATATAAATATATAAATCATCATTTAAACATTTAAAATTTCCCCAATTTCATTTAAAACATTTAAATTTCCTCCATTACCTTTAAATATACCATTATAAAAAAAACAACCATTAAATATATATATATATATATTTAATATGTAAACTTTAAAATTTTAATATTATAAAATATAATATTAAATATTATTTTTAAATATTTTAATATTATAAATTATAATATATAAAATATAAAATATTTTCTTTCAAAATTTCACAAGGTACACCTTCACTCACACATTCCAAGACATCATAATTCACTTAAAACTTTCAAAATTTTCCAACTTTTTAAATGGCCAATAACCAAAAATTTCTTCAAAACACCATTAAAATAGCTTGAAATTTCTTCAAATTTTAAATTTCAAAAAACCAAAAATTCTAGCAATACTTGGTTCTAACTCGAAAATTAATAGGGATAATTCTATCCCCGCATTAAAATTCATCATAAAACATGCACAATTTCAATTTTTCTAATTTTATTTTACATTGGAAAACCATAAATTCCCAAAAACTCCATTGATGAAAAGCTTCAAATTTTAAAGTTTCAATTTCAATTTTCTAAAAATACCCTTTGGCTCTAAATATGCCCAATAACACACTTTTAATGTCAATTTCACTTTTCAATGATTTTGAAAAAAAATTGCCATGATGAGGGCACAAATTGACATTTTCCAAAAAAATCACAAAACAATTTAAATGAACTAATTTTGCTCAATTTGAAATCTAAATGGGAAGTCCTATGCTCCCTTAAGGGTGAGCATGACCTCTAAATGACAAAACACAATCAAAGGGAGAAGAAAAAATGAACTTACCTCAATTTTGTTGCCACACACAATCACACAAAGCTTGGAAAACACAAAGACAGATGAAGAATCCAGACACCCGAGCAATCCTCCACCCATTCCTATCCAATCCAAAACAAATCCCATCTCTTTCCATCCACAAATGCATCCAATTCCCATTTTTAAAGAAAATGACAAGGAGAGGGTTTTAGAGCAAAAATCCTCCAAAATGAACAACTTTTCCTTTTTTCTAAAAACAAAACAGAAAATATATTAAATATCTCTAATTTCAAAAAAAAATTGCATTTAAAATTTTCAAAAATGAAATTAAAACCCTTTTTTCAATTTTCAAACTTAATTTCAATTCAAAATATCTATTAATTTCCAAAATGAATAACTTAATTCAAATCAACACAATTAATTTAATTAATCAATAAAATAAATCTAATCCAAGATTAAATTATTTTATTAATTAAATTAAATTAATTAATAAATTAAATTTTCACATTATAACCAGATTAATTTAATCAACAACTTAAATACATAAAGTCATTTAATTACCCTTTTCAACTTGCAATTAAATAAAATCCTGACAATTTAAACAGTATTAAAACAACTGAACCAGACTAAAACCGATGACACACTTATGACTAGGGTGATGACTTGACACGGGAAACCTAGCTACTATCTCCCAATCAAATACCATTGGGCATTGGACATGCTCAAACCTGTGAAACCAGGTGGAGTCGATGTCCTGTACCTGTCAACCTAAAAATCAAGTAACAACAACATATAATATGAACAACATAAAATACACACCGTGAAGAGGAAATCTCGGGATCGCAGGGCGCTCGCAAGCGAGTGATGCAATCTGTCCCCTTCACCAATACAGTCTTACTAACTGACGAATCTAACATCATTAATATGATCAAAAGCATAAACATCATTAATTCAATTATCCACTATGCTAATCCAAAGCATGACATAATGATAACATCAGGACCAAATACCATCACAACAAAATATCACACCAAATCATGATAAAGATAGAGATTAACAGTAACCGAGTACCATAGACAAGGTACTAACAGAAAACAAGACATAACCAAACAAAACATTGTTCGATCAAAAGAGCCAAAACGGAGGGGTCTTACAAAACTATTATGAAAGTAAAATGAACTTGAACTAGCGGCCAATTTTGAAGACTATTACCAATGATCCAGATAAATTTATTGAAGATGGTGGTTGGGAATTTTCGAATATGGAAGCTAGTGATTGTGATTCTGATAATTCAAAAGATTCGGATCAAGGATATGAACCCTCAAATGTAGAAGAGGAATCAAAATAATATTTCGTGTAGCCACCATCAAGAGTGTTACAATCCAACAAGATGGAGGGAATTCTTATATAAGGATAGTTTTCAATGTTCTAAGTACCGGCTTTAATGCCAACTACATGCCAACATTGAAATTCCCTAGTAGTATTTATGTTAAGGAAATTTCCTTTAGATCCAAGGATTCAAATCACATCAACCATGTGGTACAGATGATTTGCAGCAATGAAAGAGTCTGAAAAGGCAAAGAGAGCTACACTAGTGACTTGAGAGAAACTTCAGCTTTCAAAAACATGATATCAATATGTCAAATATATGATTGTGATCGATATCCATATTTCCCATTGACGCAAACGTATGTCATTGTTTTTCCTTTGGGGCATCGGCGAGATATCATGTGATGTCTCCCTGATACCCCTTATTATCTCTGATATTGTACCTTAAGTGTGTAATTAATCACTTATGACATTCTTTGTGTTATCGGCTCATCGAGGCAACTTTGTTTATATTTCGCCGATAGCGACCGTTCCTCCCAATACCCTTTTCTTCTGTGAGTTCATCGTTGTATCATGGAAATCGTGCTTTTTGTTAGCCCGATAGGTTTGTGTTTCACCAATACCACTGTGTACTTTATTAATAATTTTCTTCATCATGTCGTTGTATCGGTCCATTGGTGAGACAGCATGTCATCTTTCCCTGATATACTTTGGTGTCTCCAATATGATTTTCCCAGGCTATCGACGAGACAACAAGATGTATTCTGGCAATATTTGTTTCTTACTCTGATGAATCAAACCTTGTTAGCTTTGTATTCCTTGTTGACTTGCTCATTCAGTCACCAGTCACTTAATTCATTAGCAACATATCTTTACTGACCCCCTTGCATAGATTTTTTGGTTGCTCGGTGTTATATCGCCCCATTTAATTTTCCCTAAGTTGGGCTCATTTGTAAATCTTGGTTGTATATCACACACCTCGCACAACTTAGACAAGTTCTCTCCAAAATCTTGTGAGGTCTGCAAATGATAGACACATGGACTATTTTGTTCACTTGGGAAAGGAGGTGGAGCCAATGGGAGAGGATGATATGGTCTCCAATCAGCAAGTTTTCATTGGCCGATGAGGTAATGAACAGAGACAAATAAAATTCAAACCATGTTGACTTGATCTCGACCGTTCTTTATGCCATCTTGGAAAGAGATGGACGGCTGCTATTCAAAATTGGATGCATGGCTAATTGAACCATTTTCTTCACACGAGTGAGTAATAATGGTGGACAAGACACCCACAACCGCTATTTTTTTGACATCAAAGCACATAACAACTTATTTTCCTCACACAATTCAAGATTGCAAGTAAATTCAAAGCCTTCAAGAGATCGTGTGAAGTATTTCAAGATGCAACTCAAATAAATTAGGGTATCCTATGAATGAAAAAGTCATAAGTCAAATTACAAGCTTTATCTTTTAAACAATCTTGATTTAAGGCAGGTTTTCTCTTCTTTCTTTCAAATTGGATTAGCTTGCATGTTTTAATTGCTTTGTTTTGCTATAAAATTGTGCGTAAGTGTGGTCTTTTGTTGTGCTTCAAAAAATTTATATCCAATTTGTGCTACTTGTTAATTAAGCACTAGGTATTGAGCTATCTTGCATTGAAACCCTAGCCTACTTTGAACCTACCTAATTGTCCATGGCTCCCAAAGCCCAAGGGTTTGGTTCTAAAACCCCAACTAGGTTACTATCTTAGGATATTGTTGACCAGCTCAAACCCTCGACAAGTAAGAAAGCTCAGGGGCAGGTAATATTTTATGGTCCTAAGATTTATGAGTGGTTGTTGGATAAGAAACATTGTATCAAGGATGTTGAAACACCTTTCACTGGATGGCACATGTTCAAGAATTGGTTCGGAAATAGAAATTGTGGAGTCCCCACTTGCAATACCTGGAGATTAGACATAGGAAACTTGTGGTCCCAAATGTATATATGGATGTGGACTTGTTGAAAGACATTGCAGCAAGGTATGACCCCATTTCTAGGGTAATTAGGGAATTTGATGGCACTAAGATGGTCAAGATTACCAGAGAAGAAATTTTTTAAGTCTTTGACTTGTCTGAGTGGAATGAATACATGATCCCTATTGACTTGGATGTCTTCATGAAAGAGTATGAAAATACCAAGGTCTTGTTTAGAACCACAATGCTGCCAATACATACTACTACCACAAGATATTGAAAAAATAAGAGACAAATAAAGATTGGCAAAGATGAGAGGGAACCTTTCCCTATGAAATACTTTGCTAACTACTTTAAGAAGACCTTTTATTCCTGATACCAAATCATTGGTTTTGATCCACCAGAAACTATGCCAAAAGAATATATGTACATGGAAGGACATATCCAACATGGACCTTTCAATGTGGTCTATGATTATGCTACTTACTTGGTAGAGAATATGCACAAGGGTTTGGTTTCTCTTAAGGA
This sequence comes from Sequoiadendron giganteum, assembly GCA_007115665.2. NCBI lineage: Eukaryota > Viridiplantae > Streptophyta > Pinopsida > Cupressales > Cupressaceae > Sequoiadendron > Sequoiadendron giganteum. The sequence goes on along the minus strand of CM021110.1, from coordinate 368,776,992 downwards.
AGGAAAGAATTGGGTTCAATTCTGGTGGTACACCCTCTTAATGCATATGTTTCTATACAAGGGAAGGAAATACTTTGGAAAAGATATATCATTGAAGATGAAAGAGGATGGTCTTGAGCTACCAGTTTAGTGTTGGACCAGGATTCTGGACAGACATGATAAAAAGTTTGATTATTTGGTCTTTCACAATGTGTTTTCCTTCAAGCTGAGGAGATCCTTGATTCATGATTTCTTGAGACCTATGGAAAGGAGGCCTGAATTGCAAATAACTCATAATTAGGGAGATATCATTCCTTATTCAGATACAAATATATTCAAGGTATATGGGACACCTATCAATCCTTATGTACTACCAAGGGATGTATCTTTGAGGATTGGATTTATTGAAATAATGAGACAACTAGGAGCTACACAAATGGAACATATGCCAGAAAATCAAAAGAAGCGGTCTTTCTTCCCTGAATGGACAGCCTTTGCAAACTTTGTGATGATTAAGGGAGGGTGGAAATATTTTGTTAAGATCTTGGAACCCTATGACTTGAGGTTAGTGTGCCCTAGAAACCATAACCCTGAGGGTTTCATTGTTTCAGTAAAGGAAAGGATAAGGACCGGTGTATTTGTGCATAACTTCTACTACCCTAAAGATGTTATCACGAATATTTTGGATTTCAAGGTGCAAGAGGAAAAGAAGGCCATGTATCTTGCCTTCAAAAATATGGTTGAGAATGACTTGAAGTTTGATCCTAGATATGACCCTTTTCCAAATATCAGGGGAGAATAGGGAACAGTACAATATGTTTTGGCAAACTTTGAAAGTGTTGTGGGTGTATTAAGAAAGGAAAGAACAATTGAGGATAAGGGGAAGTCATTGGTGGTAGAAGAGGGTCTATTTGCACATGAGGAGGAAAGACCTTCCTATGAGCCTCCAAAAAATATCACAATATATTCTAGGAGGAAGGAGATTGTTAAGAAACAACAGACATTGCCAACCCCTACTACCTCAGAAGGGTCAAGGGTAGCTTCTCTAGCTAGGTCAGTTTCATCACCTCCTAGATAGGCTCTGCCTGTTGTTATTGAGATTGATTCACCCCAAAAAGGCCCTTCTCCATCAGAGCAGCCACCGACCAAGATGCAAAAAGTTGAGGTGAGAAAAATTGTTGACTACCCAGACATCAAGGAAGAAGAAATATTAATCACTCCTAAGGAGATGCAACAGGGAATGCCTTCTCCTCCAAGGGAAGTTATAGAAAATACTACATAAAGTAGCCTCAGATTGGGAAAATGGGAGTTGAGTGGGACAAGCTACTTGGATGACTTGAGACATGAAGCTTGTAAGGAATTTATGGAGGATGACTCTTTTATTAAAACAAGATAATTTTGATATTTTGCTTGGAGAGCTAAGGTTCCAATTTATGCCAAAAATGTTGCCAAGGGGAGGGGTTTACATCTTGAAATCCCTGAGAATGTTATCCTAGCAAATGTAATGAAATCCATGAAGAAGGAATTTCAAAGTATTACAGCTAAGGAAGGAAGGGTGCTTGTGCAGAAAAGTGGAGTTCTATTATTGCTCGAATGGGACATTGTTTTTGTTGTTGTATTGTACACCATAAGAAGAGCTAAAAGGCCATTATTTCAAACTGAAGAAGAAGCTAGGTTGGAAATCAATGGATCAACATTTAGTGAAGAATGGGATGCCTTGTCTATTTGTTCATTATCTATGAGATCTAGGAAACCAATTGTGGTAGAACCAGCTAACTTTAGTGGTTATAAGAAGAGTTACTAACACTCCAGCTCTAGAGGCAACAGACATGATGATGAATGTTGCCAAGTTTTCCAAAACAACTATAGAAAGTTTAACTATTGAAAGGGACTCATTCAGAGGACAGTATAATGATATTTTGGCTGAATATGATAAGAGTCAATAGAGATTTGTTGAGTTGGAAACGGAGCTAGCACTTTGGAAAGGAAAAGTGGAGACGTTGAAGTCGCAAGGACAAAATAGCTCAAGCCAAGTTGCATCAACCATTCCAGTGGAACATTCCCAGCCTTCTCCTTTGTCAGATTAGCCCATGACCATAATACCATACAACTTGGGCCAAGAGCCACATGAAATTGATGAGCTTACAAGGGAACAACTACTTCAACAACTTGAGGTACATAGGAAATTGCTTGAGCAAACTCAAAATACAATGTATGAGAATAATGCTCATATTGTTCATACAGTACTCAAACATATGAACAAGAGGATTCAAAGAAAATTAAATATTATTCATGCAAATTACTCTTCAATGTTACAAGAAATAAGGTTTTCCCAGAGGGATAGGGATGTAGCTATCCCAATATTGGATAAGTGGATTCCAAGGGTTGGTGATTTAAAATTCATGGCAGTGGGGGCTAAACAGAAGGAAGATAGATACCCCAGAGTGATCCCAATCTACAAATATGTTAATGGAATTAAGGAACAAAATTTATATGGATATGTCACTCCATTGGAGCAGAGGATTAGAGAATTAAAGGCTAAGTATGATGAGATAGAGTTGACATTACTGTCAGATATCCAACATACATACGATGAGGTAAAGCCTCTACAAGTGTGGAAGGACCAAATGGATACCACTATTGCCTCACAGGCAGTTCTGATTTGTGAACATATTTATATTGCTATATTGAAGGATTCTCTAGAAAATTTGTCTTTCATTATCAGTTTCTTAGAGGATTTTGATAAAGAGTCAACTTCAATGATGGTGAAATATGCTCCATATAGAACAAAGATGGATGAAATCATTAATTTCAATTGGCCATCTAATGATGAATATGAACAATGGAAAAATATTTTTATTGGTGAATTGGATTTATGAGCACAAAGGTAGAGTACACATACATTTGGTCAAGTATAATACAGGTCTGGCCTAAGAAATTGAAATGCATAAAGTATGTGTCTCTTATAGCAAACACCACAGGTAGAGATCGATCACTGATAATTTCAATGCTAGTTTTGGTCGACCTTTCTTTCTCTTTCATATTTTTTATTTAGCTCAAGGAACGAATATGATGCAATGGTTAAAATATTCTTCTCTCCAACAGAATGCCTTCTGGAAGGCAGGTCCATTTTCTTCATCGAATGGAAATATTTCATCTCACTTTTTCCCTCCATTTTGAAGATGTAAATATAACTGCAAAAGGGAATGTGTGTATTGCGGTCCAATGAGAGGGTGACATGTGTACAACTTGGATTGAGGCTTTTTTTCCTCCCTTATTCTATAAAAGGGAATTCAAGGCCAATTGTATAGGTCTTTTTTGAATTCTAGAGCCGAGTATGCAAGTATAAAGCACAAAGAAAATGCATTTTGAATCGATGTCTTAGGTTTTGAGTTAATCTAGGCAATTTTGTCAATTGTATGGTTTCTAAACATGTCTGAGTTAAATATGTAAGTCTCATGAGGTCATTGTCTCTCCATTCATACATTTTATGTGAATTATTAATGAGAATTCTATCAAAGATCTTTTCATTAATGTTCATTGTTGTCTAACTTTATGTCTTAGAGTAAAGAAAAGGTCTTATTCACCCTTTATGTAATATCATAAAGTTCACTCTTGTTAGCTTGATTGCTACAATGATTTACACAAGAAGACAAGAAGACCAATAGAAACCAAACACAACAAACAAAGTACAATTGTAATTGTTTGTCTCAATTATCACTCTATAACCTCTTCAAAGATTATTGAAACTCAACACAATAAATGCAAATTGACATATTAACACAGCAATATCCAACTAAGTTATTGAAAGCCAATTATTGATACCTCATTCTCCATCCAGATTAGAAAATTGACCCACTTTTTGCTCTGTAACATTTCCTTTTCATATTGCTTTGGATGTTGGCCATATTTCTCCTCCTGTCAAAACATGGGACATGGACTAGTTAAACTAATTAATATGCAATCATTTACTTTTTCCTAGGAAATAAAAAAAATATCATTTAAGATATTAAATATACTTATAAATGTACAAATCAAGGCCTGCAAACCTTTCTGGCCACTGTGATGCGTGACATGAAGTTTTTGAGGCCTAGCCTTGGAGGCCTTGTCCTAAAACATATACTAATTCAATTTAACTATGCACAAATAAAATTTAAAAATTGTTTAATAAATTTGATATAATCTTATGAGAAAATTTAAATACCTACATACTCTCCTCACCGGACTTCCTCCGTGCATCGGACTTCTCATGTGCTTTTACAAGATCTTTCCATACTTTGAGACTTACATCAAGTGGCATTTTTTTGAGCCTTAGCTCGAGAGGGATTTTTTTATCTTCTTTGTTTGGTTGCAGCAAAATCTCTTTCAATTTTCAGACATTCGTAACTTTACCTTCTTCACATACCAATCTATGCCAAATTCAGTCTCCATGTCATTGACAACTGCTTTTTGCAGGTGTATGGGTATCTTTGAGAATGGCAAATGTAGATGGTCTTTGAACCGTTGAAGGCATGATTCCTTCAACCTATTCACAAATTATTTTCCAGGATCTATCATCTAGACTTCCCCTGAAACCACATCATATTCTATCTTGGTATTGTAGCTACCAATGCAAGATGTAAAACTTAGCATGGTGGAAGAAGTATGTGTCCCAGGAGTGGCTGGGACAGTGGAAGTTTTTGCTCCTTGTTCTACATTCCTAGAGTTTATTGTTATTGATTTCCTCCTAGACCTTTTGCTTGATCCAAGACAACTTGTGGAATCAATTGTTTCCCTTTGACACAGTTTATTTGGTTGCAATGTTCAAGGGGCTTCAGTAGATCATTTTTCTATGTATCTAGCAAGCATTGTCCACTCCACAGCATCCAATTTGTTCACTGCCTTTGCCCCCAATATGAAATCCAATGCCTCTTTATCTTTGTCAATCTCATGTCCCTATATATATATATATATATATATATATATATATATATATATATATATATATATATATATTCCTCCTTATAAATTTAAAAATAAAAAACTAAAAACTAAAAATGAAAGAAACAATGGAAACATTTACAAATCTATACATTGACAATGAATTACCTCATTGTGGCTAGAGCCCACTCCATTTGTTCTCTTCCCTTTATTGCTTGACATTTTGAGGTGACCTAGGGTAAATTATTTTTGTCTAATCTATGGAGGCAAATGAAGTAAACACTGCCAGGTATGAAAGTACACACTATCAAGAAAAATAATTCATATATGTTTGCAATGCAAGGAGCATTTTTATGCATAGCTACAGTCAATCATTGTCAAGTACAATTCAGATATGTTTGCAATGCAAAGAGCATTTTTATGCATAAAAATGGCATTACTGAGGCTGATTGAAATTTTAATGAATCAAAATCACATGGATCAAGTCCAATCAATCAAGGTTTTAAAGAAACTTCGCATTTGCATCTACTATCATCGTAATAGTGGTTTTTCTACTTTTCTTATAAAATTCAAGGTCATATGGTGTTTCTCTCCTTTTTTAAAAGGAGTTTTAAAATTTTAAACCCCAAATGGTTTTTGACATTAAAAATCCCAAAAAAAAATTAGTTTAAGGGTATATGGTGAGGATTACAATTTTTTTATTTTCAGTATGCCTTAGCCCTAGCGAAAACCTTACTTTTTATGGTTTCCAATTATCGTTAGAGAATTTTTGTGGCACAAATGACACAATAGTTCCTAAAATATAAAAAAATCATACAATTTTTGTGGCTTTGAATGCTATGGAATTATTTATCACTTCAAATGGCATTTTTCAAAGGTGCCAACGCATGATTTTTGTAAAATTTGACAAGAATGCAAACCAATAAGCACAAGATTCAAAATCTGGGTGATAAAAATAAATCACACTAGCTAAATGCAAAAGGACAATTTTTGTAAGATTTGTGAAGAATGCAAACCAATGAGTATAGGGTACCTAACGAAATTCAATTCATTTTAACACAACCTGCAGGCGAAATAAACATTAAATCTGCCAAAAAAATTGATAAAAGTGTCATATATACACCTACCTACACTAGATGATGCCAACTATTGATGAAAATCACACATGATACAAGGGACAAAAACAAGTCACACTAGCTACAATTAAAAAGAAAATGCTTACCACGCGTGGCTCCGGCAATCTCTTTACTCAGAAAACTCCATGAAATCTTCAGATGCAACTTCCAGGTGAAACCCTATGGCGACTGAGAAGAGAGCTTCCAAAAAGCTCGATGGAAAAAATGACATGTAGAAGAGAAAGCTCGATGGAAAAAATTACATGTTTTTCCAAACTTTTCAAATGTTTTCGTAGGAATTTTTTTTTTTGTTTTTGATTCATTAGTCGGCACTATAGTTGCCAACTTTAGCACCAAACTTGAACCCTAAATGTAATCTCTTTGGGGTGTTAAAGGTGGCACAAAGTGTGCCTAATTTAGTGCCTACCTGTGGAAAATGATGTATTTTGCATGGAACTTGTTAAATAAATACCATTATTTTTATTATTTAATTTTGATCATTTGTTTTAGTGGTGTTATTACTCTCAACTCTTTATCCTGGGCAAGTAATATTATTTATTCATTTTGATTTAATTAATTTACTTGGGATATTTATGTGAGGCATGTTATTCTTCTTTACAGAAATTCATGAACCAAACATTCTTAAACACACTCAGGTTTCATCCTTAGAGTTTATCCTTCTACATTAAGGTTATAAATCTAACATTTTTAAGTAGATATGATTCATTTTATACTTTATTAGGGCTTGGTTGCACCCCATGTCTATGTTTCATTACTACTACCTTGATTAGGGTTTGGGATTTTTTTGTGTAATCTCTTTGATCCCACTAACCCACCCTTATTTAATGTATTATTGATAGATCATTCATCATGTATTATCATATATATTTTTCTATTGCCTTTATCCATGCATATATTACATATTTTGACATGTTTTTACACTTCGTTAGATCTCATCATCCCATCCTTGATTAGATCTCATCATTCCATCCTAAAGTAGGTTTCAATCAAGAATAAGGAATCCAATCTCTAGTTTTCAAGCAGAAAATATCTACGATTTTAATGAATTTGTGGAAGAAGTGTAAGGTAGAGAACCAGCTAACATTATTAGTAATAGGTTTTCTTTCATCTAGGATAACAAGGGACCATGGAAGGGATGTTCAGCTAAAATTATTAGTAATAGGTTTTATTTGTAGTCAGCTTGTAAATAAATATCTTTTTGATGTGAATTTGTAGTCATCTTGTAATCATAAGATTTGACCTCTAGTTGTCAAGATTTCGCATGTAAACTTTTTGTGAAGAGAAAAATGTTTCAATGTCCTATTTTGTTTTTCATAGTGCATCTTAATGAAAAGCAAGCATATTAACAAGATAATTTGAACAATATTCTCTTGATGCACAACTGTAATGTGACTAATGTCATTGATGTGTATTACAAGATCTAGAGGAGGTCATGGATAGAGGACATGGACAACGCAGAACTACTAAATCACGGAGAGGAAAGTGGGTGGAAATAGATATGACAACGGAATCTGCAGATATAATAGAGGTAAGAAGAGAAAGCAACCTCAACCAAAGGAGGAAGGTGTTTATGAATTCACAAATGCTACAACATAAAGGAGATAAAGTCATTTTTTTGTCCATGAGGCCTCTGAGGTCAAACTTATTGGTTGAAAATGCACAGGAATGGTGATTAAATGTGATTCTATGCTCAAGGGAAATTTTGAAAATTAGGATGGCCAAAACATGATATCAATATGTCAAATATATGACTAAAGTGAGGTTTTGTGTTAGATAGCATATTCGTTGAAATGATATAATTGGTGTACTAAACATTATTTACTATGTTGTGTATTATAGGGGCAAGATGAGGCCATGGCAATAGATCGTGCCATATCAAATGAGGACACAACGGATGAAGCGAGACATCAGGTACTCAAATTTTGACTTAACTTAGGAAAAAATGATCTGATGGCATTTTATGATACGTCCATATTTTTTCACAATATTATTGAAATTTATAATGTATTATCCAATCTTGACATAAATTAATGCATGTTGTTGATTATTTTAGATGGAAATTGGAGCAAATGCAGAGCTTGAGCGTTTAACTAGCAAAAGAAGAAGATATGTACATGGACATGGACCTAAAACTATTAAATCACTTAGATGACAGTGGGTGGAAGAGGATATGACAATGGATCTTGAAGACACAACAAATGATTGCACTGAACAAGAGGTTGGTTAGGACTATAGTACATGGGATGAACACTTTGAGAAAAATATTGTTTGTGGATGTTATGTATGTCATGGAAAGAAATAATTCAAACGAGCAATTGTACAAATACATTACATATATGATGAGATTCTAGTTGGTAGTATGCCTCCTACAATCAATTCAAATCCAATAGGAATTGTGGTAATAAATTTTCCAATTTGATATAAATAACATGTATACTTTGTTAAACATTGTTTTATATTATTTAAATAACCAATTTTTTTCTTAATGGATACTTGCAGGATAAAGTTCTTGGTTTAAAGTTTCTTGGATCACTGGCTTCTAGCCTAGAGGGCAATGATCATTTATCAAATGATACATCTAACAAAAATATGTGCCAATATACCAGTTCGGAAGATGGGGAATTGATGAAAACAAGTCACAAAATAAGAACCGGTTTAAAGATGCATAATTTGATTAAAGATAGGGGGAAGGTGGAATACATACCAAATGAGAATGAATGTGATAGAGATGATGACTTTCCCCTAAGTTTGAGATCAATTTACAAAGATACATTTGATCGTTGACTATATTGTGTTTGGCCTAGTGATCAACAACTACCTAGAGTGTACGAGGTGTTTCAATTTTGGGGATACAGCTACATGATATGACCCTCTAATATTCATGGAGCAAATCTAGGCCTCTTTATTGTCCAAAATGTACATGTGGTATCTAAGCATAGAAACAATTCAAAAAAACCACTAGGAGATTAATGCCATATTATGGTCCATCATCTGGCCCCTACTATTCTAATGGGGTAGATTCTAGAAGCCAGAGCCCCTACTATGGCAAAGGAATCAGCCTGCTATTCTAAGCCTACTAGCCGAATAGTAGGGGCCCTCCCACCTCGGGCCCCTCCCCTTTGCCATAGTAGGGCTATGGTAGTCGGTAGATTCTTGTTGATACGTCTTAGGGGAAGCAGGTTTCTTCATTTTATTCCGATGAACCCATTCGCCTTTTCACTAATTAATTAAGAGGTAGATTCTATTCGTGGGAGCCCCTATTATGGCAAAGGAATCAGCTTGCTAGGAGAAGCCTACCAGCCACCCCCCATTCTAATTGAGGAAGATCCCTACTATTCGGTTGGGGAGGGGCCCGGGGGGAGACTGGGAGAGGAGAAGAGCAAGGCAACTGAACCCGAGCCGATGTAATGCATGAAGGCGATCGATTCCTTCCAATTGTTATGGTTTGAGCTAAGTAAGCGGGGCTTAAGGCACAGTATGTCGACCCCAAGAGTTGAGAGGGCAAACAAGATCAATAGCGAAGGAATGACTCTTCTATTAATTATGTATTAACAATGGTTGGTTCTGATCCTGTTTGTTGTGCCGGAACTGGTGACAATACTCGAATTGATCTGATCGCCTTTTTTCTTTCTTCCATCCTGGTATGCATGGGGGCCTGCATCTTAACAATTAGCTGCATTCCGAACCCCTAAGAAAACTGGGCCGTTTCAGTCTTCAGAGGGAGATTACAGAGGTGAATGGAGAAGGCTAGCAGAATATAAGCCTAGCATGTTAGCATATGGTATAAATTTGAATCTTTATACACATCGTCTCCAATTGGAAAGTGGAAAATAAATTACTAGAGGTCATCTTATGTATATAGATGGGCATGCATACACATACAAAAATATTGCATGATTTATAAGTAGTAGTAAGGGAAGGGACCCTACTGTAAGACTGAATTTTCAAAGATGGAGATATGGAAATATAAGTTGATAGATATGGACCTTACCATTGGGGATGAGTTACTGATTGATTACCCCTTCTTAAAATGCACTCCTACGTGAAATAAAAGGGAAGAACAAGGTCTCCCTAAGGATGTTCGTAAGGGTAGAAAACCAAAGAATAATAAATGAGTGTGGACTGATGTTGTAGACACATAAAATTGACCCAGGCTTGCAAACTCAATTTTCTCCATAATTCTTCTAAACATAATTAAAATATTTAATTATGTCCTTTTTTCCAAATTCATCTATTAATTAAATAATTCTTAATTATTTAATTAATTCACATCTTTTATTCCTCCTGACTATTTAAAAAAATTAATTGCATTTATTTTATTTAAATACGCCACTAATTCCTTATGTCCTCTTTAATTAAATAAATTATTAGTCCATTATTTCCACCTGACTATTTAAATAAATAAACCCTATTTATTTATTTAAATTCGTCTCTAATTCTAATGTCTTCTCATAATTAAATAAATTCCCCATAATTTATTTAATTACTAGTCACTTTAACCATTTCCTCTACAATTAAATAATTTAAATTAATTATTTAATTTTACCTCTAAATTTAAATAAAATCATTTATTTAAATTTCCACTTGGCAATTTCCCTCTTTCCAAGTAAATAATTTATTTTATTTACTGTCACATAGCCCCACCACCTCTGAATTAAAATTAATTTTTAATTCAAAAGTCAACTCTCCCTCTCATAAATCAAATTTTTAAATTACCTCCAGCCACCTCATAATATGTGCCCAAATCTCCTCTTGTCACATGCAATTCTAACCCTTGATTTGATTTTCTCAAAATCAAATTTTGGCCATCCATTTTGAATTGTTGCCCTAACCCTAATGAGGGGTTGTCACATGCATTTACAGCCTTTGATCTTAGGGCATCTTTCATCTTTCAATCTTGGCCCTCCATTCAAATTTGGCATTTCTATAAAATGCCTAAATCAACCTCATTTTGACATTTCTTTATCTCTTGGCATACACACACTACATTTTCATATCTCTTTGCATTTTAGGCTACCATTGTCATTTTGCAGGTTTTTCCCATTGCATGTAGAATTTAGTTTTACTAGCATTATCATAGGAATCCTTCAATATTTGCTAAAGTCTTGTCATAGTCATATTTTCTCACAAAAATTTGAGGGAAAACAACATATTTACAGCAAATGGAGAAGGGCTATGGAGGTCATTCATGGAGGTTTTGAAGGACTTGGGTAATATTATTCTTTGTTTATGTTATTTTCCTCCATTGTTCTTCATAGTTAAGCTAGGGTTTTATTTCTCTTTTTGATTTAAGACTAACCTAGAAATTTACCCATAGTTACAAATGTTTTATAAACTATGCTGTCAAAATTGGGTTTTATTTAAATTATTGTAGAAAAAAGGTAGTCTATAAAACACTAGTAGAATTTGGAAAATAAATGACTACGTGACTAAAAATTTTAGTCACGTGACTAACACTAGTAGAATTTGGCAAGCAAATGACTAATTTGGTCATTTATAAGTGACTAATTTGGTCATCGGGTAAAATCACAACTAAATGACTAATATCAGACAAATAAAAATGACTAAATAAATGACTAATATTAGACAAATAAAAATGACTAAATAAATGACTAATATCAAACAAATAAAAATGACTAAATAAATGACTATTACTCCTCTATTCTTTTTTCTTTTGAATTTGATCATAATCCATAGAGCTTAAGCCCCCTTCATGGGACCCCTACCTAAGTGGGCCATTTGGCTGCCTAGGCTATTTGGTGCACCAAAAATACCTATTGCGTGGAAGGAATTTCCTCTCGGTGCAATCTTAAGGCCTTCACATATTTTATAAAAAAAATTAACATTTACATTCTTTAACTTTTATTACTCATTATATATGTTAATGAATCATTAATGTTTTTAACTATGATTTGAAGCCAGTTTGATTTTCCTGTTGTGTTAGCATGTCAAATGTATCAAAAAGCAATTGTGGTCAATTTCACTAATAAAATATGATTTAAACAATCCAATTGCATTTTAAGGGCTATCCTGCAGACACTTTCATTTAAATAATACATATATATTATCAATTATTTCAATCCATTTGAATGGATCATTTAAGGAATCAAGAATTAATAGTGTTATTCCCATAGTCCAGCATGATGAGGTCAAAGAGGAAGCATTTTAGGGAGCCCTAAATTCACCACACCTAAGCCCAAGAGCGCGAAGTATGTTAGGGAGCCCTAATCTAGATTTGTCTAAATTTATTTTATTCCATTATTTAGCACTTATTATTAATTTTTTTAAGCTAGCCACATGCAACTAGAATTTGTAGCACATCCATGCACAAACACATACTTTCTAACATATTAACATACATATAATTTTCTATCGGCGCAATCCTTGAACCTCCTTTAGGTGCAAGTGTTAGTATATATTCCTCTCTCTATATAGAATTGTCTCCCCCTCGACCTCTCTTTCTTTTTCCTAATCTCTCCAAAGATCAATTAAACTATCAAAAAAATTATATATTAATTTAATTTGTTCTATATAAGAATATATTAATTATTAATTATAATAATTTTATATTTATATTTAATATTTTTTATTATAGAATACAATATATAATAATAATATAACCTATATATACGATTAAATATAATTATATTATATATAATTTAATCTTATTACTATTATATTAAATATATACAATATATTAATTATATTTTATATTATATATATTATATTGATTTTTTATGATTAAACAAATCTTAAACGTTCATCTTTTTTACCATTTTTTTGGTTGTTTTTCACCATTTTGTGCTACTTTTCCCGCCACTATTGGTTCCCGCTCACTTCTCCAATTTTGCGAGTTGTAGCTTGAAAATAAGGATTAGAGTGGTGGTTTTAGAGTATGTTTATTAAAATTAAAATTACCGCCAAGTTCCTAATAATGTGCACATTTAGGTTTTGACATTACAACATCTTTTACCCTACACAGTTAAGTATACAACAACATTTTCTACTAGCGCACATTTCTTTTATGGATGTCCATACCCTGTTCCAAAGCTCCCATTTTCACGTAGGGAGGATGCTTGCAAAGGCAAAGTATATGTTGTGTAAGGCCCAAACTTATGAAGATGATGATTTCAGTAGCATCTCATAGTGGCAGAGAGATTGTAATGGGCAATATTGAACTCAAGGAAAATGTAAGTAAAGATAGAAATTTTATTTTGTGGATATTCTTTTCCATTGTTTGGATTATTTTTTTTTCTTCTTCATTTGTATTATCTCTATAATTTTATACTATTTGTGTGAAATCTATAAAAGGAAATCTATAATTTCATGTAATCTGGGTTCTTAAATGGTATGCACACTGCTATAAAAATATGAGCAAAACCCTTATACATGAAGCTCATAGATTTTAAGCTGTTTATTAAAGGAACCCAAATTTTTACTTTTTGAAATCATTCAGCAAAATAAATATATTTTAACGGAAAGAGATCATTTTTTTTTAAACCCACTTTTTTTTTATTTCACATAGAAACTAGGGTCAGAAATAGAGGTAATTTATGAATCTTACATAAAAAAAATTATGGGAAAAATAGAACAAAACAAGATTATAGATTAGATTCCTAGGGCTTACTTCCTTACAGATTCATAGATTAAGCTAACAAGTTTGAGTTTTCAATTGGTGAAACCCACACCCATTCCATTGACACTAAAATATTCTCTTGATTTATCTATTAAAGATAAAATACCTACTTTCTCTACCAAAACAAAAAAAATGTGACAAATAAACTATAAAATGGTTTAAATCTCATCACTCAATAACAAGTTGTTGGACAGCCAGTTGAGTCCCAGTATTGAAATTTGAGTGAGTATCATTTTGTGCATGTTGCAAGCACAAAAAAAATCACCAATAATATCATTAACTATGTCTTGAATCTTGAGTAAATCTGACAGTTACAACTTATGATTATCATTGTGAATGAGTTTATTATTGTTGCCAATGATTTTGGGGATAATATACTATATATCTAGCTCAAATTTTAAGAGAGAATTTTTGTTACATTCTTCTATGTTAGCTTAATATTTGCAGTCTAAGTGTTCTGGAAGTTGGTCTATCTTAATGTTTTATAGATTTATATAAATCCCCAGAGTTCTTTTCTAATTAATCATAGTCGCTTGTTGTTATCTGCCATAATGAATTTATGAACATGTTTTTAATTTGACAACACGAGTTTTGTAATTAATACTTAGTTTATATTTTGTCATCCTCAACTTTAAATTCCTATACATATGTTGAATCCTTCCAAATCTACATTTTCAGCAGTCATATTTACAGTAAATTGAATTCGAGCAGCACATAGTCCTTTTTTTAAAAAAGTTGATTTGATGGTTTGGGAAAGGGATATAAATACAAGTTGTTTGTTTTGTTGAATCCTTCTGAATCTACATTTTCAGCAGTCATATTTGCAATAAATTGAATTCAAGCAGCACACAGTCCTTTTTTTTTTAAAGTTGATTTGAGTGTTCAAAGTTATATTTATCTGTATTGTCTCTACTAGAAGAGTTAGATTCTTTTTCTCTGTCTAATCTTTGTTCAAAAATAGTTTTGGATTTATTTTTTCTACTAGAAAAAATAGATGTGTACTTGTCTTTTGATTATATCATGACAAATCAGGGTTCAACTGATGATGGTGATGAAAAATATCTCAAGCTTGAGGTAAGAGGTGTTGGTAGGGGTCACAAGAGAAGACGGGATACTTCTAATGAGAATAGTGATGCAAAAGATTGCAAGCTAGGGAGTGGTGGTAGAGGACAAAAGAAGGTGACAATGTCTAATATAGTAAGCTCCTAAATATTCTATTTTTATTAAAATATATAGTATTTAGTATGTACATGATGCTTGATCAAATATGTATTGCAATGCTAGATTGGTTGTGTTAGAGTTTTGAAAGGTTTTCTTGTAGTTTCATTTCATTAACTTATTTGTTTTCTTGATGTAAATGTGAAATCAAGAAAAATTAGAGATCCCTCATTTTGTAGACTGGAAACTTCTTAAACCATCGTATGAAAATTACAAGATTATCCAGTTATGTGAACATAACATGAGAGCAGACTCAGCTCAAGCACTATTTGAGAGGCCTGTAATTAACTACTAGCCATGTTGAATACATAACCCACCTATTCTTCGGTCATTGACACCTTCGTAAAATGAATTTGTGTTAGAATATGGAAAACCAAGTCCTATGAGTGACTCCAAATAAAGAACATTGACTTCTACAAAAACATTGTATAGATGTTTTAGAGAAGAACATAAGTTGCAGCATTTTTAGGATCCAACTAAAAAAGCAGTGTTGCTGGAAATACTCATCCTATATTTATATATGATCCACATGTACCACAGATTTTTTAGTAATAATTTTTAGAGTGTCCTCAATATAGCCAGCACGGGCACCGAGGTCAGCCATGCACACCTAATGATCAACTATATGTGTAAATTTTAATGCAATAAGGGTTACTAACGTGTGAAGTATGTTCAGCCCTCATCCACTAAACCTGCATGACTGCATGCAACTAGAACCCAAGCAAAGCTTACAATGTTAGGATGTGTTCCAGAGTACTTCATTCATTCAAAGATTTTGAGAGGTTCCTTGCAAAATCCATTTTGTGCACATTCTACAATCAATCATTTCATTCCATGAGATGACATCTCTTTGAGGCATTTTTTCAAACAATTCAGGTGTTTTGTCTATGATTCCACATCTTGCATATATGTCTACCAGAGCATATCCAACTATAACATCCAGGTATATTTTTAATTCCTCTATCTTTAATTATTTTCTACCTTGGTTGAGTTCTTAAGCTGCATTAATGGAAAATTGGTTCATCAAATTTATGTGAAGGCCAAATAAATTTGCCTCTACCTTCACCTTTCTATTATATTCTTTCATTGACTTGTTATATAGGAGGTTATATTTCATTTAAGTGATTTGATCTTGTTTGTTTGATGATTTGATAATGGTCCCATAATCTTGGTAGACCGGTATGTCATGAAATACAGGGTGGATATGACTCACAACAAATTTATATGATCACACACAAACAAGGTATCCACTCCCATGATTTCTTTCAAACTCTTTTAGACATCAACTCACCCTCAAAGCTTTTAGCCTTCCAAACTTGAAAAATGACCATAAAACCCTTACAAGACCTCAAAACTCCAAACCCTCTAAGCCTAAGACACCCTTTATCATTTATAGCAACATATTAAAATATTTCATATGGTTCCTTTGCAAAGTTTATGAGAACCAATATGCTATCCCTTGTTTTAAGCTTCAAAATAGCCCATTTAACAAAAGAGGTACCCTCAAAACATTAAAATACCCCTTAGAATTGTTGGGGAACAAATTTTCATGTATTCAAACTCCCAAAAACGCAATTTGTCTCAAGGAAAACTTACTTCAACTTATCAAACCACTAAAACCTCATTTTAAGCCAATTTGAGGAGGGTTTAATGAAAATATGGGTTTCAAGAATTATCTTAACATTCCACTACCTCAGACCTTCATAAAATTACCTTAAAAAACTCAAAATACTATCACATATACAATTTTATTCATATTTTGTCAAAACCTTACTTTAGTTCCTCAAATTCACATGGAAAACTCATGAAAACACTCTAGGGCATCACCCTAAAACCATACAACTTGTATTTCCTGCCTCCCAAACCATTGGGACATATAACATACCATGAAAAAATTCATTCCATTGAGTTAAAGTGCTGGACAGTAGGTGGAATGACTAGAACATCATTTTTTACACCAATCAAACCCTCAAATTAGTTATAAACAGACAGTCCCAGAAAAATGAAGGGATCTCCCTCAAAACTCAATATTAGAACCTATAATTGGATTAAAATTAAATATATTTCATTCCCCTACAATATGGTACAATTTTTAGAGCATATAGAGGTGGTGCAAATCCGTACAAAGTGCTGCTACACAGGTATTTTCCAGAAAATGCAATAAAAAAGAGAGTTTTTGCATTCAAAATCTTATTTTCTTCAATAACAACCTTTACAATGAATACTCCTACATTTTTAAACACATTTCCCTCCTAAATAAATTGCCTCAACCATACCACAACTAATCATTTGAATTAGATGACCGTTGGGCACTTTTAACCTGTACAAATTTTGCATTATTGCACATTATTGTTGACAACTTTTGCATATTTTTTGCATTTTGAGAAAATTGACTCTCCTAAACCCCTAGAACACTCCAAATGACCTATTGAATCCTTATTACACCTAATAACTCAATCTAACACAATAAAATAACATAATTCCCTATTTTGACAACTTTTACTCATGTTGACAACTTTTGACAAGATTTACAATTTTTTCCATTTAGACCCCAAGGACTCCAAAGTTGCCAATTTACATCA
The DNA here is from genome assembly GCA_007115665.2 of Sequoiadendron giganteum. Classification (NCBI taxonomy): domain Eukaryota; kingdom Viridiplantae; phylum Streptophyta; class Pinopsida; order Cupressales; family Cupressaceae; genus Sequoiadendron; species Sequoiadendron giganteum. Next base: position 368,759,521 of record CM021110.1, on the reverse strand, counting down.
TATAATGGTCTCATTAGACCTTATTTGACCTCAATTACTCAAAACATCCTAGACCCAACACCTAAACTCAAATTTTCATGAAACCATTAATAAAAGCCATTGACGTGAATTGGTGCTCCTGCACCATACACACCACCTAAAAAGGTTTCCATATCCTTTGGAAATTGATCTTCAAGTGTTCCTCCCTTAAATAAATCACCTCCTCGACCTACACAAGTTATCTTGACTAGTAAATTCCAACAGTTGGCTGCATGCTTACCATTGTTGAACCCATGAGCAACTTGATAAGGCTTCCTTTGCTTTGTTGAACAACCTTTGCCTTCCTTACCATTAGTGACTGATGTAGGACCTGTAACTTTTTCCATCTACCTTGTCCACACAACATACTCATCCTCATACCTCTGTCCTATCTTTTCTCTTTGTTCCCCTTCATCCTTTGGCTTGAATCTAGGCATCAAACTTATTGTTTTCAAATCCTTTTCATTTGCAGACCTCAACATCACTGTGTCATCAAACCTTAGAGTCTTTTCTCTACCAAAACTTGATAGTCCTTTACCTTTTACATACACTATAGGACATAGCATGGTCCCAATCATAATATCATCATCTTTTCTCAACCCATCTCGCTTCACTAATGCACCATTAACCTTGTGTAGGTTGGTCTCCATCTTTTCCTTGTCATCATTTCTCTCCTCTAACTGGGCATCAACCTTCAACACCTCTAGCCTAACATATGCAACTTGTGTCAAGGTTGTATACTCCATGTTTTTGTCTTTTTCAACCTTCACAAACTCCTTATGACCCATCATGGTCACCTTGGCTAACTTGATCTACTCTTTAGTCTCTTCTTGCAATGGAAGCAAAGTGAATGTGTTCCCCTCATGCTCAATCTAATATGTATTAGCCCATCCATCATACACAGCATGTTTATCAAATTGCCACAGTCTCCCAAGTAACAAATGGCAACATTGTATTGGTAGAACATCACAAAGTACCCTATCCTTGTACCTTCCAATCTGAAACTCGACTAAAGCCTGCTCATTGACTGGAAGTGGTTGATCATCATTTAACCATGACACCCTATAGGGTGTTTCATGAGGAACTTTTACCAAACTCAACTTATCTACCATTTCTCTTGACACTATATTATCAGTGGAGCCTGAATCTATTACTAACTTGCATACTTTACCTTTTCACTTGCAGGTGGTCTTGAAAAGACTTCTTCTTTGCATTGGTTCTTTCTCCTTGGAGGACTTCAAGAGCTATCTTTGCAGCATCAAAATATCACCAACTTCAAGAACACAATTATGACTTGATGAATTGACACTTTCCTCTTCATCTTCTTGCACAATTTGAACTCTCTTTTCACCTCTTCTCTCACTCCCACCCAAAGTAACACCAAACTTATTAGGACACTTAAAATATGGATGTCCAAACTCACCACAATTATAACACCTTCCTAAAAACACATTAGAACCACTTCCTTGAACAGTATTTCTGCCCCTAAAGCTTGTTCTTCCACCTCTCCATCCACCTCTAGATTCAGCCACTTATTCTTTTCCTTTGCCAGCATCTTCTTGATCTTGATTGGATTGTTTTGGTGTAGCAAAAGTACCTCTACCCCTAGAAGTACTGCCTCTTCCTCTTGTCACCTTCTCTTGTCTCCTCTTCACTTTCTCCTCAGCCCTTATAGCCATTTGGAAACACTCTTCTATTGTCTTCGGTGTCATCAAACTTATCTCATCTTGTATATTATACCTTAAACCATTTAAATACCTTGCCACTCTTTCTTCCTCATCTTCCTCATGCTTTGTTCTTATGCTTAACCTATAGAATTCTTGAGTGTATGCTTGCACATTTAAGTCCTTTTTCCTAAGATTTTGAAGTCTTTTAAGCAATTGAACATTACAATCATTAGGAAGGAACTTACCTTTGATTTTTTCCTTCATTATCTCCCAAGAAGTGATCTTAGCCTTTCCCTTTTTTTCCTTTCTTCTTGCACAAAGTTCCACCACAACAAAGCATGTCCCTTTAGCTTGGTTTTTGCCTTCTTCACCTACTTCTTCACTCTCAAAGTAATTCTCCATGGCTCCTATCCAATCCAAGAGCTCTTCACCATCTAGTTTTCCTCTGTACATAGGCAAATCCATTTTTCTATGTCCATCACTTTTCATAGCCTTCAAAAGCTTCACCATCCTCAAATCATTCGGATCCAACTCGTCCTCTTCACTAGAATTTTCTTCCTCTTTAGAATCACTCTCATCCATATCAATTCCAGATTTAGACCTCAATGTAGCAACCTCCTTCTTCAAGGCTTCCAATTCTATAGCCTGGTTAGCAATCTTCCTAGCAACAACACTTCCCTTAGGAGGCATATTGATTCCTCCAATTACACCCTTTCCTTGCACACAAAATTTCAATCTTCTCCCTTAAGAGACTTGCTCCCTTTTCTCTGATACCAACTGATGCAATATAGAATGGAGATGACTTACAACAATTTATATGATCATACACAAACAAGGTATCCACTCCCAAAATTGCTTTCAAACTCTTTTAGACATCAACTCACCCTCAAAGGCGTTTAGCCTTCCAAACTTGAAAAATGACCATAAAACCCTTACAAGACCTCAAAAATCCAAACCCTCTGACACTAAGACACCCTTTATAATGTATAGAAACATATTAAAATATTTTATATGGTTCCTTTAAAAAATTTATGAGAACCAATAAGTTATCCCTAGTTTGTAAGCTTCAAAATAGCCCATTTAACAAAGGAGACACAACAGCACAATAGGCAATTAGCACCAACTTTGGTGCCAAAATTTAGTGTATTTTGAGTGCATGAATTGAACAATTTGGTTGGCACCCAACTCGGTGCAAATAGGCAAGGTGAGTTTAGCGTCGACTTTTGCACCGAATTCAGCGCCATATGTAGCATCAGATTTAGCGTTGAGACATCATAGCGCCTCTATTGGCACCTAAAATTGTGCCAGGTAGCAACATCAAAAATTGTGCCGAAATGGGCACCCAATTTGGCTTCTGGTTTTATTTCCATGTCTGCTCCCATTTTTGCTTCTAGTTTTGCTTCCAATTTGACGTCCAATTTTGCCTCTAGGTTTGCTTCCAATTTTGCTTCTAATTTTGCGTCCAATTTTGCTTCCGATTTTCCTTGCAATTTTGCTTCCAAGTTTGCTTCCAAGTTTACTTCCAGTTTTGCTTCCGGTTTTGCTTCTTGTTTTGCTTCTAGTTTTGCTTCCAAGTTTGCTTCCAGTTTTTCTTCTGATTGTGCTTCCATGTTTGCTTCTGATTTTTCTCCCAAGTTTGCTTCCAAGTTTGCTTCTGGTTTTGCTTCCAATTTTGCTTCCAGGTTTGCTTCCAATTTATCTTCCGATTTTGCTTCCAATTTTGCTTTCAAGATTGCTTCTAGTTTGGCTTCCATTGTTGCTTCATTTTTTGCTTCTAAAAATGCTTCTTGTTTTGCTTCCATTTATTAATTTAATATGTTTTATTTCAATTTGATTCATTAAATATATCGTGCCTCTTAAATAACTCATATGATTATAGAGTAAGTATTTTAATTATTTAACTCATATGATTAAATAACAATATAATTATTGTAGCATGATCATCATCTATAATTAAAGAAAGTGAGTCAAATATCTATAATTTAATTGAATTTGACAACATCCATCCTTAGCAGTAAATTAAAATCATCATACTTAATAAATATCCATCCAAAAATCATCAACCACTTTTAATATATATAAATTGACAAGTCAATATGATAAGATCATCATCATATATAACTAAAACAAGTGAAAGTCAAATATGCCAGTACATCAAAAACATGTCAAAATGATACATGTCCAACAGTCGACATAAGTATAAATGATACATGTACAAATGATATAAATAAAATTGATAAATTATGTAACTCAAATTGATACAAGTCAAGATGATACATGTCCAAATGATATAGTGAAAATGATACATGTCAATATGATACAACTCAACAATATAGTATTGTAGGCAGTGAAAATGATACATATGATAGTAACCATGAAAAGAGTCATCATAACGATATATCAGCAATGATCCATGATGTAGTCTATATGATCATGAATGTCACTGGTTACTATCACCAATTGTCTCATCATCATCATTTTCATCGGCCTAGGTGTCTTTCATATTTGTGTCATCATCATCCTCTGCCATGTGATCTATGTTGTGCACCTTTTTGCACACACGCCCCACTAAAAGTAGGTACCCTTTTTTGCGTTTTCGCTCTTGGTGTTTTGGCCATTCAATTTTGAGGATTCGCTTGCTTGGGCATGTGCTTGGATGTTTATATTTCTTGTGTGGATGATCCCCTATGATATATATTGAAAACCTTAAGTTTTGGACTCATTCCAGGTGTTTCACTGTTCTCGGGAAAATCCCCTCCTGGCGGAATTCCTCGGTTTCCTTGCCAACCCAATGGCGGCTTTTTTTCACTATGATCCAAAGATTTTGGTCTTTCGCGAAATTTCGTTGTGACCGAATTTCTTTGAGGATCCGTTGCCTTGTTGAAATCCCAGGTTTTGGTTTGACCTATCTTGTCGACCGCATTAATGCTCGATTGTGCGACTTCTGTGGCAAGTATTAAATCGATTTAGGGATTTTTTATGCCATTTGAGTTTCATCACTTGATTTCTATTGATCTAGAGTGATTGATCCTTAGTGCTCTTGTTGGATTATGTGTTTGGGATTGAAGTCGATTGTTGCAGTTGGATTTTTTTGGAAGCCATTTGCGCTCTACTCGGACTTTGGGGTTTCTTGCCAGCCTTTGTTGTTTCGATTTTTCTATCCTCATGGTATGTACATGGTGATTTCTCCCTTTTTATGAATGAATTGAATTACTTCATGATTTTTTTGTATGGGTTGTGAGTCAGAATATTGATATGGTAGGGTTTGGCAATTGATGCTTGGGTTTCTGGTTTTCTTTTGGTGCCCCTTCATGTGGTTCGTGTTGCCTTGATTTTTATTGTTGAATGTGCATGCTTCTTTGGAATTTTGGGTGTGCTTGGGGTTCGAATTCCTGCATGTTTGGGCATTGAGTATCTTGAAGCTGGGGCTATTCCATTCTATTAGAGTGTCGATCCTAAGTGAGTCTTCGAGCTTGTCTTTCGATTTCATCATGAGGTAGCTTGCTTGAATGGGTCGTAACAAACCTTTTGTGGCCTTTTCAAACAAACAAGTTGAGTCCAAGCTTATCATACGTGCTCATGGCATAATTTTAGGGTTTCATGCCTAGGGCATCACCAGTCCCTCTCGATTTACCTTAGGGTGAGTTTTGAATTCAAAGATGATATGTAGGAGGTTCAAATCGAGCTAGTTTCAAGCTCCAGATCCTCAAATTTGTGATCGTTCGATCAATTTGAATGAGGTCATGAGAAAACATGGATATTTGGGTTTTCAAAGTCTTCGCAGAATTCCCCGACTTTTTCGTTTTCTCTCTATCTTCCCAGAATATGCAGTGATCTGGATTTCTTCCTACCTCGCGGATTTCCTCTACCTTCAGATTTCCCTGATTTGTCCGTCGCCCTGTCAATTTCCTGAAAATGGGCTTAAATTTTGAGAATTGCATTAGCTTCTCTAGAATTCATGCCTTCGGAATTTTTTCCGAAAGTTCTTGGTTCCTTCATTTTCTCAAAATTTCTAAACTGTTGCTATTTTCATGGATTTTCCCGAAGTCTTGCTGAAAATGAAGAATTAAGAGATTGTATGAAAGTTTGCTTGATGATTATGCATTTGATGATCGACTTTAGCTTGTTCTAAAATGTATCATGTGATTTATTGGTTAATTTGATTGATAAAATGATGGATTGGATGCCTCTTTGTGGTCATTTCGTTGGATTCCACCTGGTCCAGAATTTCCTAGAATTCCTCTCCAACCCAAATTCCGTGAGAGGGCTAAAAACCCGAGATTTTTAATAAGTGATTCTTGTGAGGTTTTGAGCATTTTTCTTATCATGGGACTTATATTGAAGACAAATTTATCATTTGTGATAGACTAAATTGAACTTTATGCTATGATGGATCTTATTTTGGTATCTTTATTATATGCAGGCAGAATCAAGTCAGGCTATTGTTAGACAGAGCAAGGGTAAGGAAATGAATCCAAGTCCTGAGGGCTCGGCTATCTCCAAGGCAGAAAGAGTGAAGATGGATTTGAAGAGAAGAGTCCCTAAGAGCAAGCTGACCTCCATTTGGTTAGGGATCATTGATACAAACGTTGGGCTATGGGATTATGAAGAATTCAAGGCAAGAATGGCAGCACAAAATCTCTCCCTTTTGGCCAGAAGAACATTGGAGTTGGGGTTGGCACATGTGGTTGCATTTCCTTCCATAGTCCAGTGTTACGATTTAGTGCTTGAATGTGCCCAACACTATGACAAGGGCACACAGAGGATAGTTGGTCCTCAAGGAAGAATTGTGGCAAATCTTAATCTTGTATCCATTGCCCAGACCTTTGACATGCCTGATAGGTCTCATGTTGTGGCCTTTGATATGGATGCAGCAAAGAAGCACTATGATGAGAATGTAATCAAATCCCAACAGGTTGTCAATTCTTGGTTGGAGAAACCCAAGTCCCACTTCTCCAAGTTACCCAAGCAATTGTTCAAAGCTAAATTCAAGAAGGAATACTCTGATGCTATCACACTTCTCAACAGAGGAGTGGGATTGAAAAGTGTAGGAATGTTTGAGAATTGGATGTTTCATGTCATTGCTAGGATGGAACAAGGTATAGATTACCACTGGGCAGGAATTATAAGTGCAATGAGACATGAGCAAATGTACAATGTTTCACAGACAAAGACCTTCACAATGACCTCCTATTTGGTGTATGCACTTGCAAGGTATCACCCATATAAGGGACTAAGCACAAGGGGTGTATTTGGGCAGGATGTAATTTATGAGGTGTACCCATAGTTACACTTGGGTGGCACAAGCTATAGGAGGGTGAATGATGCATTCACCATGTACATCACTAGACTTCTACAAGGTGTAGAGCATGTTCAGATTTCAGACAAGGCCAAGGAATTACTCAAGAGGTTTGGAGCTTGGTTTATCCAATTTCCCACCTTTTCATACATCATAATTGATGGCTGTCAAAGGGGTCTAGACTAACTCCCTAGATACCCCACGAATCATGTTGTACTCCTGGAGGTCACAAGACAGATATGTGACTTTGATGTAATTGTGAAGAGGGAGAAGCATAAGATGGGGTTTGGTGGTGATTTTCCTTTGAGGATAGGCAGTGATGAGGCATGCCCCTCTATTAACTCGACCCATGCTTCTGAAGAGGAGATGAGTACCCTAGATCTTCCTTTCCACTCCAAAAGGTCTAGGTTTGATATAATCGATGAAGCATAGAAGAAGGCTAGCAGAGAGTATAGTCACAAGGATGACATAGAGGACTATTGGGCTAACATCAGTGATGAGTTTGAAGTCAAAAAGAGGGAATTATCCAAGCTACCAGTGAACTTGTTCTGGCTATACAACATAAAGGTCATTCCAGATCAGGTTGAGGAGGAGGAAATTTGGCTCAGGGCCATAACTTTGAAGCTGTGAAGGATAAGCCAGTTGGAGAGGTGGATTGGTTGGAGGAGGAAAAGATAGAGTTAGAAAAAATCATGACCCCAGTAATCAAGTACACCAAGCTATGGCTCAAGCACAAGATATTGGAGTTGGAGAGTGAGGGTTTGCAGTGCACCTATGATCTAATGGGGGACTTGGAGTCTCACTCTGCTTCTGAAGAATCACCTGAACAGGACCCCAAAGGTAAAACCAAGGTGGGCTCTCCTTTCAAGATTAAAATTAAGGATGCTCATGCAGAGGAGGTAGGAAAACAAAGAAATTCTATAGCCAAGAAAAGGAAACATGTCTCAAAGAAGAAGAAGGCTAAGAAAGATGAAGAAGAAAAAGAGGAACTGGATGCCAGTGTCCCTTTGCCCAAGAAAAGGAGAATTGTGAGGTTGTCATAGAAGGAAAAGGAAACCTCTAAGGTAGAAAAATAAGTTGAACCCCCGGTGGTAGAGGTAGAGAACTTGGGAGAAAAAACACAGGTATATACCAGAAGGTCAAGGAATCCATCTCCTAAGGATGGTGCACCAAAGGCAAGTGTTCCCGTGACTGCTTCTGTCACTAAACATGAATATTTCCCTCCTTCTCATGAGACTGGAAATGTGCCAAATGAACCAAAGGATGCTGAGGATCCTCAGGATCAGGAAGAAGAAGAATTCCAAGAGGGAGAACTCTACAATGTCAAGGCTGAAATAGAGAAAGTTATGCAATCTCCTTTGGTGGCTTATGGGGATTCACCTACAGGGGTTCATGAGGATGAATCTCCTTAGAAGGATGAAATACCAACTAAGATTCCCTCACTAGTGCAAGACAAAGGGGAGCACGACAATGAAAAAGAGGATACAGCTGAGAAGGTTCCTGATAAGAAAAGTTTGGATGAAGATGCATCCAAAGTTCAACAAGATGCAGTGGGACAGGATGATGTACAGTCGGATCCCATAGTCCCAAGATGGTTGGGAAAGGAGTTGAAAAGCAAACAAATTGTGGTGGATGATACTCCTCCCAATTGGGATGAATTACTGGCGAACATAGGAAAGGAAAAGGTAAAGAAGAAAGCCAGGATTATTTCCAAAATTGAGAGAGATGAGGCAAATAACAGAGTGGTCCACATTGCTACTCCTGCTCCTAACAAGAACAAAGATGATGTGACTGGGAATGATTATAATGTGCAAACTATCAATCTAGGGCATGCTTCCATGGAACAAGACATTGAAGAATATGAGGGTTCTAGTGATGTAATCCTTGACTGATTCAGAAAGGAGGTACAGACTAAGCAGGAGTTGGAGAAAGAAAATGATAAACTTAGGAGATATTTGCAAGAGTTGATGAAACCCTTGCAATCCATCGATTCTTCCTCATCTGTTACGCACTTCCTACCTTAGGAAGAAATATCAGAGTTGGAAAGAATGAAAAACACCACACATGCTACAACCGGTTGGTTACAGGGGGTGCAAACTAAGGGAGATGATGTTATCAAGGATATCCTTTCGACTGGAGGAGATGCAATGAGGTTGATAAACTAGCTAAATAATGTGTTAGCTCAAGATAAGGAAGATGCAGATCTCCTATTACAAAAGACAAGGACTATCATGGAATACACTGAAGATAAATTGATAAATGATAGAATTCTTCCTTCCTCAAGAATCGCAGAGCCTTGGGAATGGTTTGAAATTTTGAAAATAAAGCAAAAGGCTTTGAAGAAGATATATAAGTAGGGGAGGCAAATTAAAGACACCTTGACTGAAATTTATAATAAGTGTATCTCCTTCTTTGAAGTGATGACAGGGAGAAAGAAATTTGCGCCAAAGCATCTTAACTTGGAGTAGTTAAGGAAATGGTGGCGAGATGTGTATTCCCCGGTCCATGAGGGCCCTATCACTGAGCATCAGTTAGATGATTCAGCTACTTACATTATAGTTATTGATAGATTTCAAACAAGGTAGATTGGGATAAAACGGTGAAGCAATCAAGGGATGATATCAAGTCCCTTGAGAGGAGAACTAGGGTTTTACCTATGCCACCTATTTTCGACTTGGACAGGATATTTTTGATGGTGCAAGCTAAAGTGGAGCGTGCCAAGGAAAAAGGGGGAAGTAGTTAATGCAATGCTACATCAGAATTTTTGCTTCCCCATTATTTCTCCTCTTCCTTTGCATGCATTGGACCGGGCTTTGTTGGAGATCCTAGACTAACATGGATGAAATTGGTGCATTTAATGCACATTTCATGTTATTTTGAATTCCTCTTGGCCGACCTGCTTTTGGCTGTTTGATTATTGTAAACCTAATTTGGTCCGACATGCCTTGGGTGTTTTCTAAAAGTTTGGCATTATGCCTCATTTGTAAGGGCTAGATAGTTTTGATATTGGAGAGAATTGTGATAAGAGCAAGAATTAGAGTTAGAATTTAGTTTATCTTTCAAGCAAGTGTTGTAATAGAAGACTAGAATTGTTGCCACTTTGGATGATTTAATACAAGTAAAGACATTCTGATTTGGTGCCTTTCTTGTGTTGAGTTTTATATAGCATGGTTCTTGATATTCTATCTTTGAAATTTCTTAAGTTTATTTGATGTTGGATTATTTGATGATGTTTAGGGTTTTTTGCTTGAAGTGTTTGCAGAAATTTCTAGTCCATACTTTTTACAGTTAGCTAATTGTTAGTTGCTTTGCAAAGTTAGCCTGGACTTAAATTTGTGCTTAGTTCGATTATGAATGCTTGTTCATTTCAATTGCAATAGGGTTGTTTTGAATGAATGTTCATAATCTGAAAATATTTAATAGCTTAGAAGATTGCACTATTTCTATGAGATTGCAGATTTATCTGGATCAAACAGGAATTAGTTTCTGAGGGATTGGTCCATTTCGAGCATTTTATCTTTTGCATTGTTAATCTTAGGGTTAGAATTAGTCTTAGAATTATCTCTGAAACCCTTATCTCTTTTGTTATTTCTTTAGTTACTTGGGTTATATTCAGGATTTGAAGTATCAACATATTGCTAGATCTGATAAATCCGAGTCTAGTATTTTCTCATAGTAAGGTCCCTTTGTGATTACCAACATTTTCACATTATCTTTGAGTTGTTTTATTTGCATTGTCAAGACCTGACATTAGAGACCTTGGGGTTATCTCTTTTCCAATAGAGATCGACCTTTCAAGAGAGATAGGATATCATATTCTATCTAAGTTGTTGTTGTGCAGAAAACACCATCAACAATCTGTACCAGCATAACCAATATTTTGTGGATCTATATCATGTTGAGGATCATCTTGATCTTCTAGAAGACTCGTGTTCTGCAAAAAAAAACATTTAAAATGAAAATTTATTATTTATTTCATGCAATAATTTATTTTTTTGTTATATATCTAATATTACAACATATGAGACAAAACCATAATCATATTACATCATATCAAAGTTCACATACCATAATAAAATTTAAAAAAGTTACAGCTAATACTGGTGAGTCAGGAGAAACTTCAGCTTTCAAAAACAAAGCCAATTAGGTTGGAAGACTTGTGGATCAGGCCAACATTTGGTGGAAGAGGAAGAAAGATGACTGGAACTCTAGAGGCCCACCATAATGGATTTCAGTATTCAACCATGAGAGCAGAAGAGAGAGCTGATATCATGTATCAAAACATTAAGCATGCATTCTTCCAGCCAATGGAGAAGGAGATGAATACTTTGCTTCATTTTCATTTGCATAACCATATCATGGTGTGGGAACCAAGAAGACCAAGGATGTCTAGTTTTATGTAGAGGTAATGGATGTGGTCCAAACTTTAGGAGGGGCAAGAAGGTCAATGTATGATCCTGATGAAATTGAGGAAGAACAGTAAGAGAGGGATAGGACTGCAGAAAAGGATTCAAAGCACATCAACCATGTGGTGCAAATGATTAAATCCCATAGACAATCTATAGCAATGAAAGAGTCTGAAAAGGCAGAGAGAGCTACACTAGTGACTCAAGAGAAACTTCAGCTTTCAAAAACAAATCCAATTAGGCTGGCAAACATGTGGATCAGGACAACATTTGGTGGAAGAGGATGAAAGATTACTGGAACTCTAGAGGCCCACCATAATGGACTTTTGTATTCAACCATGAGAGCAGAAGAGAGAGTTGATATCATGTATCAAAACATTAAGCATGCATTCTTCCAGCCAACGAAGAAGGAGATGATTACTTTGCTTCATTTTCATTTGCATAACCATATCATGGCATGGGAACCAAGAAGACCAAGGATGTCTAGTTTTATGTGGAGGTAATAGATGTGGTCCAAAATTTAGGAGGGGCAAGAAGTTCAATGTATGATCCTAATGAAATTAAGGAAGAATAGCAAGAAAGGGATAGGACTGCAGAAACACAAAACATGTAAGAGAGCTATGGGAGCAGCCTCATCTAAAATATTAGATTACATAATCATGGACTACATAAACACAAAACATGTATAAATAGAGATATAGTCTCCCCACTAAAATACAAGCATACATAGTAACTAGGGATTAAATTCCTTTAACAGTTCTCTCAAAAACATACAATGATCAAAAAAATTAGCTTTGAATTAACAAGGATAAGGACAAAAACTTACGATTCACCTCTAGATGTAGAAGGGCGCTTCACTTGAGCACCCCCCATGTAGCTCTCCTCCCTTCCTCTCTTCATTTATATGACCACCAGTCTCACCTCAAGCTGCTCTTGCAAAAATATATATATATATATATATCATATTCATTACAATTAGTCTAGGTTTCTTGTTTCTACAACCCCCTCATCCTCCTTCCCTTACAATCATAAAAAGCATGATTCCTTCACAAACAAAACCCCAAATTCTCAACAGTCAAAATGGATATAAATTAAAAACACAAAATACTCAAACATCAAAATTAAGATCGAGCTCCTCTAAAACCCAAGAAGAAAAAGCAAAAAAGAATCACATAAAATTGAAGCTTCTAGAACAAAAGTATTCAACCACATATTTGTGTCTAGAGGTCAAGAGATCGAGACTCGCGAAGCTTATTTCATTTTCACTACCTTGTCTCACATTTTTTTCTTTCTTTAACAAATCCTTGCAATCTTAATGGAAGATTAAAAATAAATGATTTCATTAAAACCCCAACTATTACTAAAGCCTTCTTAAAAAGGAGCATCAATTTAAAACATATACATGCAAGGCCTTTCAGGGCTTAAATAGACTAGCCTCTGCACTAAACACTTTCCACAAACAAACAGAGGGCATTGCAATATAATAGAAAATAAAATAAAAAATAAAAGTAAATTGTGAACCAAGATTAGCACCACATACCTTGTTTTGAAGCACACAAATCCGTTGTTCAAAAAAAATTGAACCTCCGTCGATCTGCTGCAATGAAAATCAATCACAATTCCATAAAATCCATGAAATACTAAGGCATAAACATATCCTCGTCCTTCTGCCACTCCTCCTCCTTAAGGATTTGTCAAGCGAGTAAGAGAGCTATGGGAGTAGCCTCATCTAAAATATTTTGGTATTCAACCATGAGAGCAGAAGAGAGAGCTAATATCACGTATCAAAACATTAAGCATGCTTTCTTATAGCCAATGGAGAAGGAGATGATTACTTTGCTTCATTTTCATTTGCATAACCATATCATGGTGTGGGAACCAAGAAGACCAAGGATGTCCAGTTTTATGTGGAGGTAATGGATGTGGTCCAAACTTTAGGAGGGGAAAGAAGGTCAATGTATGATCCTGATGAAATTGAGGAAGAACAACAAGAGAGGGACAGGACTACAGAAACACAAAACATGTAAGAGAGCTATGGAGCAGCCTCATCTAAAAGATTAGATTACATAATCATGGACTGCAAGAACACAAAACATGTAAAAAAGGAAGGATGCTAATATTGTAGACTGATTATATCTTGCAAATAAGATCATACTATCCATAATGCACGCACTCATTTTAAGGCATTCAAAAAACAAAATAGAGATATAGTCTCCCCACTAAAATACATGCATACATAGTAACCAGGGATTAAATTCCTTTAATAGTTCTCTCAAAAGCATACGATGATAAAACAATTAGCTTTGAATTAACAAGGATAAGGACAAGAACTTACGATTTTCCTCTAGATGTAGAAGGGAACTTCACTTGAGCACCCCCATGTAGCTCTCCTCCCTTCCTCTATTCATTTATATGACCACCAGTCTCACCTCAAGTTGCTCTTGCAAAAAATATATATATCATATTCATTACAATTAGTCTAGGTTTCTTGTTTCTACAACCCCCTCCTCCTTCTTCCCTTACAATCACAAAAAGCATGAATCCTTCACCGACAAAACCTCAAATTCTCAACTGTCAAAATGGATATAAATTAAAAACACAAAATACTCAAACACCAAAATTAAGATCAGGCTCCTCTAAAACCCAAGAAGAAAAAGCAAAAAAGAATCACATAAAATTGAAGCTTTTGGAACAAAAGTATTCGACCACATATTTGTGTCCAGAGGTCAAGAGATCAAGACTCGCGGAGCTTATTTCATTTTCACTACCTTGTCTCGCATTTTTTTCTTTCTTTAATAGATCCTCGCAAGCTTAATGGGAGATTAAAAATAAATGTTTTCATTGAAACCCCAACTATTACTAAAGCATTCTTAAAAAGGAGAATCAATTTAAAACATATACATGCAAGGCCTTTCAAGGCTTAAATAGACTAGCCTTTGCACTAAACACTTTCCACAAACAAACAAAGGGCATTGCAATATAATAGAAAATAAAATAAAAAACAAAAGTAAATTGTGAACCAAGATGAGCACCACAGACCTTGTTTTGAAGCACAAAAATCCATTGTTCAAAAAAATTTGAACCTCTGTCGATCCACTGCAATGAAAATCAATCACAATTTCATAAAATCCATGAAATACTAAGGCATAAACATATCCTCATCCTCCTGCCGCTCCTCCTCCTTAAGGATTTTCCAAGCGAGTAAGAGAGCTATGAGAGCAGCCTCATCTAAAATATTTTGGTATTCAACCATGAGAGCAGAAGAGAGAGTTGATATCACGTATCAAAACATTAAGCATGCATTCTTATAGCCAGTGGAGAAGGAGATGATTACTTTTCTTCATTTTCATTTACATAACCATATCATGGAGTGGGAACCAAGAAGACCAAGGATGTCTATTTTTATGTGGAGGTAATGGATGTGGTCCTAACTTTAGAACGGGCAAGAAGGTCAATGTATGATCTTGATGAAATTGAGGAAGAACAGCAAGAGAGGGACAAGACTGCAGAAACACAAAACATGTAAGAGAGCTATGGAGCAACCTCATCTAAAAGATTAGATTACATAATCATGGACTACAGAAACACAAAACATGTAAAAAAGGAAAGATTTTAAAACTGTAGACTGATTATATCCCACAAATAAGATCATGCTATCCATAATACTTGCACTAATTTTAAGGCATTCAAAACATAAAATAGAGATATAGTCTCCCCACTAAAATGCACGCATACATAGTAACCAGGGATTAAATTCCTTTAACAGTTCTGTCAAAAACATACGATGATAAAACAATTAGCTTTGAATTAACAAGGATAAGGACAAGAACTTTAAATTTTCCTCTAGATGTAGAAGGGTGCTTCACTTGAGCACCCCCCATGTAGCTCTCCTCCCTTCCTCTCTTCATTTATATGACCACCAGTCTCACCTCAAGTTGCTCTATCAAAAAAATATATATCATATTCATTACAATTAGTCTAGGTTTCTTGTTTCTACAACCCCCTACTCCTCCTTCCCTTACAATCACAAAAAGCATGAATCCTTCACAGACAAAACCCCAAATTCTCAACTATCAAAATGGATATAAATTAAAAACACAAAATATTCAAACACCAAAATTAAGATCAGACTCCTTTAAAACCCAAGAAGAAAAATAAAAAAAGAATCACATAAAATTGAAGCTTCTGGAACAAAATTATTCGACCACATATTTGTGTTCAGAGGTCAAGAGATCAAGACTCGTGGAGCTTATTTCATTTTCACTACCTTGTCTCACATTTCTTTCTTTCTTTAACAGATCCTCGCAAGCTTAATGGTAGATTAAAAATAAATGCTTTCATTGAAACCCCAACTATTACTAAATCCTTCTTAAAAAGGAGCATCAATTTAAAATATATACATGCAAGTCCTTTCAAGGCTTAAATAGGCTAGCCTCTGCACTAAACACTTTCCACAAACAAACAGAGGGCATTGCAATATAATAGAAAATAAAATTAAAAAACAAAAGTAAATTGTGAACCAAGATGAGCACCACAGACCTTGTTTTGAAGCACAAAAATCCATTGTTCAAAGAAATTTGAACCTTTTTCGATCCGCTGCAATGAAAATCAATCACAATTCCATCAAATCCATGAAATACTAAGGCATAAACATATCCTTGTCCTCCTGTCGCTCCTCCTCCTTAAGGATTTTCCAAGCGAGTAAGAGAGCTATGGGAGTAGCCTCATCTAAAAGATTTTGGTATTCAACCATGAGAGCAGAAGAGAGAGCTGATATCACATATCAAAACATTAAGCATGCATTCTTATAGCCAGCGAAGAAGGAGATGATTACTTTGCTTCATTTTCATTTGCATAACCATATCATGGTGTGGGAACCAAGAAGACCAAGGAAGTCCAGTTTTATGTGGAGGTAATGGATGTGGTTCAAACTTTAGGAGGGGCAAGAAGGTCAATGTATGATCCTGATGAAATTGAGGAAGAACAGCAAGAGAGGGACAGGACTGCATAAACACAAAACATGTAAGAGAGCTATGGGAGCAGCCTCATCTAAAAGATTAGATTACATAATCATGGACTGCAGAAACACAAAACATGTAAAAAAGGAAAGATGCTAAAACTATAGACTGATTATATCCCACAAATAAGATCATGTTATCCATAATGCACGCACTCATTTTAACGCATTCAAAAAACAAAATAAAGATATAGTCTCCCCACTAAAATACACGCATACATAGTAACCAGGGATTAAATTCCTTTAACAGTTCTCTTAAAAACATACGATGATAAAACAATTAGCTTTGAATTAACAAGGATAAGGACAAGAACTTATGATTCACCTCTAGATGTAGAAGGGCATTTCAATTGAGCACCCCCATGTAGCTCTCCTCCCTTCCTCTCTTCATTTATATGACCACCAGTCTCACCTCAAGCTGCTCTTGCAAATATATATATATATATATATATATATATATATATATATATATATATATATATATCATATTCATTACAATTAGTCTAGGTTTCTTGTTTCTACAACCCCCTCCTCCTCCTTCCCTTACAATCACAAAAAGCATGAATCCTTCACAGACAAAACCCCAAATTCTCAACTATCAAAATGGATATAAATTAAAAACACAAAATACTCAAACACCAAAATTAAGATCAGGCTCTTCTAAAACCCAAGAATAAAAAGAATAAAAGAATCACATAAAATTGAAGCTTCTAGAACAAAAGTATTCGACCACATATTTGTGTCCAGAGGTGAAGAGATCAAGACTCGTGGATCTTATTTCATTTTCACTACCTTGTCTCACATTTTTTTTTCTTTCTTTAACAGATCCTCGTAAGCTTAATGGCAGATTAAAAATAAATGCTTTCATTGAAACCCCAACTATTACTAATGCCTTCTTAAAATGGAGCATCAATTTAAAACATATATATGCAAGGCCTTTCAGGGATTAAATAGACTAGCCTCTGCACTAAACACTTTCCACAAAAAAACAGAGGGCATTTCAATATAATAGAAAAGAAACTAAAAAACAAAAGTAAATTGTGAACCAAGATGAGCACCATAGACCTTGTTTTGAAGCACATAAATCCATTGTTCAAAAACATTTGAACCTTTGTCGATCCGCTGCAACGAAAATCAATCACAATTCCATAAAATCTGTGAAATACTAAGGCATAAACATATCCTCGTCCTCCTGTTTCTCCTCCTCCTTAAGGATTTAGCGGTGTTGCAGTGAGACCCACAAATCTTCTACCAATGGTGTGTGGTAGTGCAGTGACCACCACTGTCCCGCAGCTCCTTCATCAGCTCGGTGCGGTAGAGCAGCTTTTACCATGGTCCCGCAAGTTGATTCTTACTTCTCGGTGATAGTGCGGTGAAAGCTTCTATGGCAGCATTTTTATTCAAAGAGGAGGCCATGGAGAGAGGACGTGGACGACGTAGAAATACTAAATCACTGAGAGGAAAGTGGGTGGACATTGTTGCAGACAATAATGTTAATGACCAAGACTTCTAAATTTTCAGAATTATTTGCAATCCATGTTTAAAAAAGGATGATTCTTATGGCCTAAACTTTGAAATGCTTGAGTAATATTATGTTGTACTTGGACAATTGAAAACTTGTTTTATTCTCCTAGCAAGCTTTTTTATTTTCCATTATAATTCTAGACCAAACAACATTTGCAGGGATGGCCTTTTACACCAATCTTAACTTGTATGAAGTTCACGAACCTTTTGTCAAGCAGTAAATTCCTTTTATAGACATGAAATGTAAAGGCTTCATTTAAGAAAAGATAAGTAGTCTCTTTTTTACGGTAATCCACATGCAAAAATTAAAAAGCACATAAAAAACAATTGTACAGTAGAAAATCATATTCAATCAGTTATGTCTTATTTCGCTTGCACACTTATCTGAAAGACACAAGGTATTCACCATACATTTCCCTTGACAAATCAAACATGTGCTTTCATTTACTTTTACTGTATATCTCAGAAGTGAAATTGTTGTTACATGATGATGCACTAAGAAAATAATATATACAAAAAATGCAAAGAAAATGTTTGAAATTTAACATGCAACCTACTGTGTTTTTTTTTATCGGTGATAATATTTGATTTTATTAATAATAATGCAGAATTTACATCAACTTCAAAAATTAAGTCCATCCAGCAACTTCTAAAATATGTATGTGTAACCACCATAGTTCCCAACAAACAAGAAAAAAACTACTGAATCCGCTTGTAAACAACCCTATCTACTATTACCCATACCCCATACTGTTTACATTTTCAAATCAAGAACAAGGCTTAACCCCATAAAACGTATAACAAAAACTAAGATATAAACTGTATTTTAACCAAAATTGAGCTTCAGCTTATGCGAAAGTGCCCGACGTGCTACCTAGTTGCATTGGGCATATTTCCTTGAATGGCTTCATCTTCTTCCTTGGGCACAAACCTTTCTTCTCTCGTAGCTCCTCTCTGGTGACATCTTTGAGTCCCTCAATGACCGTCTCAACCTCCATTATTTCTACACAAACTTTCAGGGCTTTCCATCCTAGCTTCGCTCATCCTCTCCACATAGCTTCGGTGATTCCTTCTAGCCACCTAATGAAGGGACGGTTTATCTCTACTAATTCAAGGTTCATATGATCTTCCATGCCTTCACTCACGTCAAAGTATTCTCCTGGTATAGCCCATTCCAGGATACTTTCCATATTCACTAAGAAATCCTTGTGTACCAACGCCTTCATTACTTTCCTCTCTTCCTCCACCGACTCTCCTAAGTCCAACCCCCATGCCACGATTAGTGAGTAAATATCCATATTAGTATGATATATGTGCTTCAAATCTTTGAAGCCAGTACCTAAGATGTTTTGCATAGATTGCACCACCTTCACATTGTTGAAGAGGAACAATCCTCTCAGCCTCTTCATAATTGCTTTGCCAACAAAAGGGTCCAATTTTCTCCTCGAATGTAGAGTGAAATTGGCCTCCATTTCTTCTCTGGTATGCTGGCTTCCAAACTACCTCACACCACAGACCTATTACATTCCTTGCCACTGCAAACCAAGAAGCATCAGACGAAATGCCTTGTGTGTCTTTAAAACACATCCTATTGTCAGCCCTCACCATTAATGTCAAACGTATGTCCAGTGCCACCAAAAATCTTCATCAATGCTTCAAGTCGTTCGAGAATTTAAAACACATTCCTCTACTTGCTAGTGTTAACTCCTTCCTGCAATAATTACAATGGACAAATTTCCTCCATAGGAATACCATAACTCTAAAGTAACAATTTGTATCAAGACAAATGTCAGAAAGTATAATTAAAAAGACAAATCCTTACAATTGCACCTCAAATTGGACCAAATAGCAACAAGAAATTTGCCCTGATAAATCTTGCAGATTTAAACAACTTGAAAAGACCACTTTGGAGACAACAAAGCAATAAATAATCATAAAAATTGACAAAGCAATTGAACACTAAAGATGGATTACGAGATATAATGTATCTGCTCCATTATATTGCTCAAAATATTAACATACATAACATGAGTTATGTTGATATGAATAAGTGGATGAGATAGTCTAGTATCTATTCTAATGTATTAAAATGATGATGATATGATGATCAAAATCGAACCTTGGTTTCCCTATTTGTACGGGAAGCAACAAGCTTCAGGTCCATTCATAAAAGTTATATCATTTATTACCTAAAGCATAATTAAGCATAACATAGAAACTTAAAAAGATAGGTATGTTCCAATTGTTGCCAAACATTAAATAATGCTTGTGTTTGTTGATAGGTAGAATATTTTGATGAATCACATACTAATACCCAAGATCCAACTGGGTTATTAAGATTTGGATGAGATGATCGAAACCATACCAGGGAAAAAAGAGCAAGTTTGAAGAGAGAACACCTAGAAGAGTTTCACACTGGCTCAAGGTACAATCCAACCTGGTTATGACACTGATAGCAATCCAAATTAACCTGAACCATCCATACCCGAATGTTGCATCACAATCTATTCTTCCTGCACATAAAAATGCCACATATTAACCCCTTCTAAATAAAACTCAAAATACCATGAAACAATGAATCCCCTATATTAGTAAGTAAGTAGGAAGTCTATAGGGCATAGTTTGATTTTATACAAGGATGCTCATGAAATGAATCTTCAAGTGACAGTGAGTGAGTTGTTTGAGATTGTAGCTTATGGTGCAATATCCTGTCTTAAAGGCAGTTAGCAAAGTAGTAAATGTGCAAGAAAATCAAATTGTACACAACAAACAATTCACAATGTTATCTTACATAATGCCTTAAGTTTCAAGACAAAAATCTCATTGTATCTTGATGAAAGTAGTGACCTTAATGGTCAATCACTGAAAACCATGATTTTAAAACATGGTATTGTTCTTATGGAGGTAGTATTTTAAGCAAGGTAGTGAGTGGTGGTTTGGAACAATGGCAGGTATGAAGGACTTGCTTTATATGCATACTATGCAGTCTAGCTTAAGACAATGTTCTTAGAATAGATTGAAGGTGGATTAGGGAACTCAAGGGTTACCATGACAAAGATTAAAGCAAAGACTGGGATCTATTTAAAAGCCACTATCATGAAGATATTAAATATGTCAAATGAAAAACCCTAGCAACTGGAGTAATGAACACAGTGTGAAAGAGGGCAGTGTGCTAGGGCAGATTTAGGAGATCTCCACATTATCTAATCACAGGAAAATACATCATTTATTTATTTTTTAAATTAAAATAAATTATTATAAACCATATATAGGACACATTGATACTTCAAAAGCATCTGATTTACTTTTTTTAATTAAAAGAAGTCATTCTAAACCCTATATAGGATACATTGATACTTCAAAAGCATCTAAAGGAATTTGAGATTATGCAAACATATGTCAATTAAATACTTGGATTACAAACAGTAGCACGAACATTGTAACCCTTGTTGATCAGAGTTGGAATTGATAAACAACAATGAATCCTATCCATCCTATCACACACATCTCCTTACCATTCTTTGTCATTCTTACTGAAACACTTCTCCATTTTGGCAGGCTACGCCTGAAAATAGGGTTTCAACAAAGGTTTTATTGTATGTTTATTAAAATGAAAACTCCATTCTAGCAGGCTATGCTTGAAAATAAGTGTGATCCTAATAAAATGTCAAGTCCTAATGTGAGATACTAAAATGATGCAATCAGAAGAACTAACATAAAAAAAGGGCACCTCAAAGATTAGCCTAAGAAATAGATAACATGAAAACAAGATAAACAAATTGATTGTTGATTGTTATACCTTCATGCTGCTTTTTCCTTGGTTGGCCCTTGATATTTGGATGTCTTGTGTGCTCCTTGGATGGCAATGGAGTGAAGTGGATGCAAGATGCAAGATGGATTGATGATAAATACTATGGAAAAGCTAAAATGTTGCAAATGACAAATTGACAAGAGTTTAGTAGCAAAAGACTTGATCCCTAAAATGAGGGAAATGAGGGGGTATTTATAGGCTAATTGGAATTCTCTAGAGAATTCAACGGTTGGGATTGATCCAACAAGATCAAGATGAAGGGCTATGGTGATTTGAGGACTCACAAGCCCTCACATCTTGACATGTGGAATGTGAGATGTCTTAGGGTGGAATGATGTGGAAATGAGGTGGAAGAGAAGTACATGAGGTGGAAGAGAAGTACATGAAGTGGATGAAGGACAAGTACCTTGGGGGATGGGAAGATTTCCTCAAAAAAAAACTTCTTGTCCCCAAATGAGGATGAAAGAGACATTTGAGGAATTTTAAAATTTCTCAAAAATTTCCATGGGAAAAGGGGAAGTGGTTGGAAGAATAAATGCAAATTAAAAATTTACATTCATTGGAGAGTTTATTGGGTAAAATAAGGTCTTCAAAAAGCTGAAGATTTGTCACATGTGGGTGATGTGACAAGTCCAAGGTTCTAGAAGTCCTTGGCACATGTAAAGTGACAAGTCAAGCCTTCTAGACCCTTGCATGGGGATGGGGAAGACCTTGGGAAAACAAAAGTGAATTAAAAATTCACATGGGGAAGAGAGGAGTCTTGGGCAAATAAATGTGAATTAAAAATTCACATGGGAAAGAGAATCCAGGCTAAAAATGGTAAGTGAAAAAGTTGACCAGAAAAGGTAAGCTAAATGTGGCTAATGATTCTGATTAAGTTTGTGCAAATACAGGATTAAGATAATTAATGAGATATTAGAGGCAAGTGGGATATTATGGAGGATGTGACACTTAATCAAGATTAAGTGGTGCACATCCTAATCACAGATTAATTAATTTAATCTAGATTAAAAGAGGGTTATAGAGAATGTGACAAGGAGAGAGAAAAAGGGGAATTAAAAATTGATTTTAATCCAAATAGGTTAAAAGACTAAATTAAATAATTTGTCATATTTATTTAATTTAGAGAAGAAAAGGGATAGGGTAAAGTATTTAATTTATTTAATTACATATTTTATGAACCTTAGGCAAAAAATGAAATAATGATTAAATAAATTATTTAATCACTATTAATGATATAGATGGATAGAGTAGATGATTTTGATCATATGTAAGTGATCAAATTTGGATGTCTACATTTTTCCCCTCTTTGAAGTACCATTAAAATAATCGTGCTTCGAAGAAAAGAAAGTGCAGATGACTCTATAGAGGAAGTAACCGGAAGATGATGCCCCAACGTGGGGAGGAAGACCTGAGTTGTCTGAATTAGCGGAGTAATGGATGAAGATGCCCCAAACCTGGAAAGGATTGACTATGGCAAGGAAAATTGGTAAATGTGAAGGGTATGCCCCCTCGAGAGGGTGACAGGAGAAAAAGAGGGGTCTCGGGCGACATCTCGATAAAAAGAAATAGATGGTATGGTTGGAAAGAGGGCAAAAAATTAGGCAAGTTTTTATTTTGAACAAAGTCAATCAGACAAACGGGCTGCAAATAGCGGCCCCGGGAAGAGAAGGGATTAATCGGAGGAGAAAAAGATAAAAAAAGACCTCTTAAAAGTGGGGGAAAGTGAATATAAGGTAATTTTGAAAATTAGCTCACCTCATTTGCACTGTAGCAGTTGAGAGAAGAGGAGAAAGAGCAAGCAGATGAGGAGTGAAGATGTCGGGAGATAATGACACCGAGATCGTCCATCGGATAGATGAGGTTCGACGGTCCTACAGGCAGCAGGGTGCGGACCACCAGGTAGGCGACAAAACCCCTCATGCATAATTTTTGTAATTTTAACGCATTTTGAAATATTTTACTAAAAATGTAAAATATGGGTTTTGTGGGCGGGAGAAAATTAAAAAATGGGTAGGAAGAAAAAAATTAAAAAGTGGAAAAAAAATGATTTTTTTTTGGTAAAAAATGAATTTTTACGTCGGAGGGCGAATACGCCCCTGCTCAGGATGAGTCTGCCCCACTGCAGGGGCGAGTTTTCCTTGGATGGGGTAGCTCTACCCTACTACGGGGGTGGCTCCGCCCCAGCTGGGGCGGCTTTGTCCTACTGCGGTGGCAGTTCCACCCCGCTGCGGGGGCGGGTATGCCCCATGGTGCAGTGGGCAAGCGTCGTTGCACCATGCGACGATGCCACTCGGTCGTGGCAGTAGCAACGTCGCGCCTAGCGGTGGCGCCACCTAGCCATGGCGGTGGCGACGCTGCTTCAGTTGGTTGCACCCCCGACGGCGCAGACAGGCGCCGCCACGACCAGCAGCGGCGCCACCCCGCAGCAGGGGCGGGCTCACCCCGTCGCGAGGGCGGGTCTGCCCCGCTATGGGGTAGATCTGCCCCGGCAAGGGCGAGTCTGCCCAACTACGGGGGCGGATCCACCCCGGCAAGGGCGAGTCTGCCCCGTTGCGGGGATGGAACCGCCCTACAGCAAGGGCGAGTCCACCCCGCGGTCGAGAGGAATGAGAGGGAAAGGGGGGGAAAGATGAGAAAAAAATAAAGAGAAGAAGATAGAGAGAAAATGAGAGAGAGAGAGAGAGTAAAAGAAAAACGTTGGATTAGGAGGAATTTTGACAAAAGAAATGACAAGGGGGTGGAATTTTTTGCAGGATTTTGGGAGATTGCAGACCCACGAGCGGAGGCCAAAGGCATTGGCGGTGACTATCAAGGTGATGACCAGGGCGGACCATGCAGTATTGGAGCAGGCGGGGTTACTGCACTTAGTGCAATTTCCAAAGATGAGGGCACATCGGGTGATGTTGATAGCCCTGATAGAGAGATGGAGCTCGGCGACGTCAACGTTTCATCTGCCGACAAGAGAGATGACTGTGACGCTGGAGGATGTGTAGCAGATCCTAAGGTTACCGATAGCAGGTTAATTAGTGAGTGAGGAGGTGTCGAGAGGAGCACAGTTAGATGAGACCATTCTGGTGTTATTCGGGCGAGATGACTTGTCGATACAGAGGGGAATGTTAGACGTAGGCAAATGCCTGGCCTTGGGGGTGTCAGCATTACCACTATTTTTGTGTTGTTTGATCAGCGGGATTCTATTACTGGACCAGAGTAAGCGATTCTACAGCCTACGGTACATGGAGGTGATACGACATATTGTCGAGTGGCAAGAGGGGCAGTTTTCTTGGGGGTCATATGTATTGGTTCAGTTGTACCGAGATATGTATGTGATTTGTTATCGGGGGATGCAGAGCGTGACGCGCAGGACACTATTGTAGGTGTGGGGGTGGGAGCACATCGCGGTGACGAGACCCATAGTGATCAGGAGAGGAGACTTGGATGATAAAGAGCCAGTGGCTTGGCAATTCGGGGCAGCCAAGGGCTGCATCTTACGTTATGAGACACAGGGAGAGATGGATCAATGGAGGAGAGTGTTTGATGAGTTACGAGAGGAGCACATTGTATGGCGTCCATACATGTATCGACGGTTTAGAGAATGGGAGACCGAGGAGGAGAGACATCGAGGATTCTTTAGATGCAAATGTTTCCTGATTAGGAGCTCAGGGCACATAGTGGAGATGGATCATCTAGACAGAGTGATGCGGCAGTTTGGACTTATGCAAGACATTCCAGGAGCGTCGACTATGTTTCATCGGTTTATCAGAAAGGTACCCTGGGGGGTGAGGTTGTCAGCGAGAGGTGTGAGGGAGACGTGGGTGACGGTAGGTGGGGTGCCTTATCTAGGGAGGGAGGGGGGAGGGGCCAAGAGTGACAGATCGGTATGATCGATGGTTTCGCAACCACCAATGGGAGAGGGTTACACCGGAGGTGCCTGCGTTGGGAGCTGTGGAGTGGGGGCCAAAGGATGAGCAGGAGGAGGAGCTGGAGTAGGGTGGACATGAGGATGAGGGACAGGAGGATGAGTGAGATGAAGATGAGGGTGGCGCTAAAGATCAGCCAACAAGGAGGGGGAGGGTCAGGAGGAGGTGACTTTCGAGGAGGGCGAGGAGAGATGTGGGAGAGGAGATGGAGGCAGGAGGGGCAAGTGGTGGGGCAGAGGAGATAGAGGTAGGAGGGGCAGGTGGTGGGGGAGAAGAGAGAGAGGTGGTGAGTGTGGGGAGTGAGCTGAAGGTGGAGATGCTTCGGGTAGTGGAGGGGAGGGCGGCTCAAACAGGGATTGGCGGTAGAGTACGGTGGAGGCAGATGCAGGTTAGAGCCGAGCAGGAGGAGGTGAGAGCTCCAGATCAACAGGAGGAGGTGAGAGTCATAGATCTGCAAGGGGAGGTGAGGGTCAGAGATCCTCAAGAGGGAGTAGAGAAGGCAACAGATGTCAGAGGACATCTCGGGGGGATGCCCGAGAGTAGTTGACAAAGGAGGGTCCAGCCAGTAGAGCAGGAGTCAGAGGTGGAGAGGCATCCTGGAGGGGGGCCGCGGAGGCTGATGAGGGTGGGGAGGAGAGGACAGCCATGGAGGATTCGGTTGATGAGTCGAGTTGAGCAGGTGTAGGAGGAGAGGGAGGGAGAGGCGATGGACCTGGATGTACAGGTGGCGGAGCCTCTAACAGTAGTACTAGCAGTTGCAGTTGACGATCCAGTGGTGTTACTAAGAGTGGCCCAAACGAGGGTATGGGTGTTAGAGGAGGAGGTGAGGAGGGCTAAGGCCGAGGTGCAGCGGGTGAGGGAGTTAGAGCTGATTGAGTTTGAGCATGTTATGAGCCAGTTGATGATAGATATACAGGTGGTGGAGAGAGAGAGGGATGAGATGCGAGTAGGGATGGAGAGGGTATGAGGGGAGCTGGCTTGGGTGACATAGGATAGAGACAGGCTAGAGGCAGCGATGACAGTGGCTCAAATGCGGGGTCAGCCGGAGCCAGCAGGAGGAGGGGAGGTGGAGACACTGAGAGGTCAGGTGGTAGGACTTCTAGAGGAGAGGGCAGCACTGCAGGAGAGGGTATCCATGATAGAGGCATCTGTAGAGGAGATGAGGGCGAGACTCGAGGCCGTAGAGGTCGGACTAGAGACAATGCAGCGGGAGAGGGAGAGTGCACAGGGACAGGTGAAGGCACTACAGGGGGAGAGAGACAGTGTATAGGTACAGTTGCAGGCACTACAGGGCAAGAGGGACAGTGGACTGAGATAGGTCTAGATCCTGTAGTTCTAGAGAGACGCAGCAGTGGGCTGGGCAGAGAATGTTGAGAGGGATATAGCACAGAGGCAGGCACATCAAGGGCAGGGTGATGGGACAGAGCTAGAGACTATGCGGGCAGAGAGGGAGAGCTTCGCAGAGCAGATACGACTACTGACAACGGCATAGGAGGCATGGGAGTAGGAGTGACGAGCCATGAGAAGAAAGCGGGATAGGTATAGGCATGAGTGGAATGCCGCTCGATTCCAGGCTGGGCAGAAAGATGAGTGCATGCACGAGGTGGCGTACTAGAGGGGTGTGTATAAACAAGCAATGCCAGATCTGGTGGAGCGTACAGCACAGTATGTTAGGCAGATACCACAGATGTCGGCATCGCCCCAGTCTTTAGGGACACGGACCAGGGGGTACAGTGATTTTTAGCCGACTCCCTCTTGGTTCAGGACTTCAGGGCATGAGTCTCAGGGGACTCCGACACACAAGGGACCGATACTTGAGTCTCCTCAGAGGTCAGGTGTGGGCAGCTCAGGACAGGCAGAGGACAGATGACAAGATACAGGTGCTTTTGATAGGTACCGGATGGTGGTGTAGCATGTATTTTTAAATAATGCACCTTATTTTGAGCATGATATGGAGGTGATTATGTGGTGACTATATTTTGGATATGGACATTGTATTATTTTGATGATTATATGTGATGGTCCCCATTGATATTATGCCGCACATTTTTGTGATGTATGGTATGCATATGGTGTTACATTGATGTTCCTATGATAGCTGATGTATGGTATGCATATGTATTATGATGTTTTTGTGTTAATATGGATGTTATGTTATGATGTGATTATGGATAATGTTAATGATTTATGAATGGTAATGCAATTGATGCATAGGTGGATATGGAAATGTATGGATGAATGATCATAATGAAGTGAATGAACCTACATGAATTAATGCAATATGGATAAATGAATTTAATGTATGGATGCAAATGGATAAATGAATGGATGTAAATGGATAAATGAACTTAATGAATTGATGCAAATGGATAAATGAATGAGTGTAAATGGGTAAATGAACTTAATGAATTGATGCAAATGGATAAATGAATGGATGTAAATGGATAAATAAACTTAATGAATCGATGCATATGGATAAATGAATGGATGTAGATGGATAGATGAACCTGATGAATTAATGCAAATGAATGGATGCAAAGGGATAAATGAACCTAATGAATCGATGCAAATGGATAAATGGATAAATGAATCTAATGAATTGATGCAAATGGATAAATGAATGGATGTAGATGGATAGATGAACCTAATGAATTAATGCAAATGAATGGATGCAAAGGGATAAATGAACCTAATGAATTGATGCAATATGGATAAATGAACTTAATGATTGTAGACATAAGTATCAATGGGTAGGTGATAGGCATAAGGTGTGTGAAGCGCAGTACCGGTCAAGGACCGTAAGGATCCTGAGAAGAAAAGTTAGTAAGAGGGAATGAGAGTTTGCACAACCAAAATCACGGGTCATAGATGTAGGAGCAAGATAGGATGAAGGGGGAATATGCAATGAGATGAAATGAAACATGAATGTAATTTTCCATCCTTTAGAGCACTGATTTTTGCTATAGCATAAGACATCAGGTATCAGGGTATGTAAACCAAGACGGATTAATGTCTAATGCATAAAACAAACACGAAAAACAAGAAGGCTATCCCAATCCCCCAAAGTCGTGAGGACTTTGGTCGGGCCAAGTATTGGGATAACCACAAGCACAAAGGGATGCCCCCCACATAATGCAGGATTCAAGAGGAATCCTGGTGGGTACTATGTGGAGCATCCCAACAGATAGCAACAATAAAACAGTCAAGAGATGTCCCTATGTTAACTAGGAAAAACACACCACAATATGAAGGATCATGGCGATCTTAACTAGTGATTATAGGGAGCTCAAATGATAAACAAAATCCAAAAGTACCAAAAGATCATAATCAATTACAAGCGTCCTTTGCCATAAGATCCCAAGGATGGATGGGGTTGATGTGGTCTGTTAGGAAGGATATATCATGTTAAGATTGATGATGGATACTAAGCTAAAGTGACCTAGATGACATGGGATAATTGCCATTGGACAGGTTTCTTGATATGAGAAGATCTTGTTTGTGAAGAATTAGCGATGATAGGGACATAACTGACAACAAGAGGATGAGACACAACCTATAACCTAGGGGCTCGAGAGTTGATCAAAGATCAACCTTGCCTACGTGAAAGCGCAGAGCCCTCGTAGTTCAGGAAAAGACCATGATAAAAGAGTGGAAAGTGGATTGATGGAAACTGATGGATGACCAAGACAAACATAAGCCCCGGGGGAAAATCAAAAGATCAACCTTGCCTACGTGCAAGCACAGGGGCAACGTAGTTCGAACATGAAAAAAAACTAAGGATGGAAAAGATTGGAAAGTGGACCATGAGGATAGATGATGAAGGACAAAATGCCTCAGGGGCCTCTCAAAGATTAGCCTTGCCTACGTGCAAGCGCAGAGGCATCATAGTTCAAGAGAAGACGATGATAAAAGCGGAAAGAGGGTGATGATGACAGATGATGGAGGACAATGATCAAATGGACTAATCACAAAAGAAGACAAAGAGAAGCTTTGGGGGAAAATCAAATGATCAACCTGGCCTATGTGCAAGCGTAGGGGCAGCGTAGTTCACACAGAGACACGATGAGACCTAGATGGAGACGGACACGAAGAGTGAGCCTAGATGAAGACAAACACAAAAATGAGGTGATACAAGCTTAGATTAGGATAATAAGCGTAGGATTTCAGATAGTGAATGACGGTCATCCAATGCTCAACCAGAATATACCAAGCGATGAGGTGATGCAAGCGGATGGGAGGATATGGGGATTGAGGAATCGACGGATAGGCCATAAAGTAACCAGGACGCGAGGTAGATAATGATTAAGACCTATACGAGAGGTGCCTGTTGCTAGGTTTTCACCAATCGTACATATCCAAGGCACCACACAGGGGTGGTTTTCACCATAGGATGGATTATTTCTCTTTACTATTTTTTTATTTCTTTTATTTTTTTGTATTTTTTACTTTTACCAAGAAGGATACCCCAGCTGACCTAAGTGTAGAACTTCTTCAGGTGCATGATGTTGATGGGCTCCTCCAAGGGCTCGCCTTCAGGGGTGGAGAGCCTGTAGGCACCAGAACCATACTTCGTGGTGATGACATAAGGGCCCAACTAGTTTGCTTCAAACTTACCCTTTTTTCTCGATCTTGTTGATTCCGCTGATTCTCTTTTAGGACCAAATCACCAACATTGAATTGGCGAGGGCAGACTTTCTTATTGTAGCTCCTTTTGAGTCTGTGTTAATAGGCTTCCTGATGGTTATAAGCCTTGACCCATTTTTCATCTAGCAATTCCAATTGTGCCAAGCGTGCCACTCGGGTGTCTTCCTCAGTGATAAGATTTTGGAGGGAGATTCGAAGTGAGGGGATTTCAACTTCGATTGGCAAGATGGCTTCAGCACCATAGACAAGAGAGTACAGAGTAGCATCGGTAGGGGTGCGGATGGATGTATGGTAGGCCCAAAGAGCGTGATGGATATGGAGGTGCCAATCGCGGCCAGTGCTATTGACCATCTTCTTAATGATTTTGATCAATGTTTTGTTTGTTGCTTCTGCCTGTCCATCACCTTGGGGGTAATAGGGAGTGGACCAATGATGTTGGATATGATATGTGTCACAAAGGAGCTTCATACACTTATTTTTGAATGGCTTTCCGTTGTCAGTGATGATGGAGGAGGGGATACCATACCTATAGAGGATATGGTAGAGGATGAACTTAGAGATTTGAACACCAGTGATTTGAGTGAGTGGTATGGCTTCCACCCACTTGGTGAAGTATTCAATAGCTATGATGATAAAGGTGTGACCATCAGAAGATGGAGGGTAGATCTTGCCAATCAAGTCAAAACCCCATTGTGAAAATGGCCAAGGTGTCGTGATGGGTTGGAGCTCTTGTGTTGGAGCGTGAATCAGATCTGCATGTTGTTGACACGAAAGACACTTTTTGACATATTCACAAGCATCTTATTCCATTGTAGGCCAGTAATATCCTACTTTGAGAATCCATTTGGCTAGGGCCATACCATTAGAATGGGCCCCACAAATACCGCTATGTACTTATATTAATGTTGTGCGGGCTTTAGTTTCATCTAAACAATGGAGAGTTCCATCATACCCACATCAATAAAGTGTATCACCGATAATGGTGTAGTAGGTCGTGCATTGGATAAATGATTTACGTTGGTTTCTCGTGAGGTTAGGCGGGAGGGTGTTGTCATGAATATAGGTGTAAATGTCATGGTACCAAGGGGATTCAGGACCTACAATAGCACACACCATGTCATTCTCAGGGATATCATACGCTAGGATTAGGAGTTGCTCGACCAGGAACTGACAATTTGTGCAATCTTTTGGCATGTCGAGGAGAGAACCAATGGTAGCCATAGCATTTGTTGCCTTATTCTGGAGTCTCGGGATCTACTCAAATTGGATGGTAGTGAAATATTTCTTGAAGTCATCCACCATTCTTTTGTAAGGCAACAACTTTTCATCTTTTGTTAGAAACTCATCATTGACCTGTTTTATGACCAACTAGGAGTCACCAAAAATGTGCAGATGAGTGATGTGCTATTGGACTGTAATTCTAAGGCCTGTGAGAAGGGCTTCATATTTAGAGATGTTGTTGGTGAGGGAAAAGCCAGTCTGAATGATTTCGGTATGTAATCGCCTTGGGTGGTGATAAGCAAGATCCCTGCCCCCAATCCATTATGAGTGTGTGATCCATCAAAGTATAGTGTCCAAGTGGTGGCTTCTAAGACTGCAAATACTCCTTCATCTGGAAATTCAGTTTCTATGGGATAGGCGTCCACTAACGGGGCATCTACCAACTGATCTGCTATTACTTGTCCTTTAATGGCCTTTCTATCCACATATTCTATATCAAACTCACTGAGGAGCATGATCCATTTAGCCATTCGACCATCCAAGTTTGTCTTGGATAACAGGTACTTGAGGGGGTCGACTTCGGATATCAATTTTATAGGATGGCTAAGCATATAGTGGCATAGCTTTTGTGTGCTGAAGACCACAATGAGACATGCTTTTTCCATTGGTGAATAATTGAGTTCATAACCAACCAGTGTTCGGCTAATGTAATAGATTGCTCATTCCTTTGAGGAGTCATCATGTTGTGCCAATAATGCCCCCAATGCAACTGACGTGGCAAATATGTACAACAAGAGGGGTTTTCTAGGGATAGGTGGCATCAAGATCAACGGGTGGGCCAAGTATCCTTTGATCATGTCAAAACCAAACTGACATTGTTGATTCCACTTGAAGCTGGTGTCTTTTTTGAGAAGGCAGGTGAATGACTGACATTTATCCGCAAGTTGGGCTATAAACCGACAGATGGATTGTAGTTTCCCTTGGAGGCTCCTTAATTGTTTTAGGTTTCTCATTGGAGGCATATCCATAATAGCTTTCACCTTAGCTGAGTCAACCTCGATGCCTCTTCGGGAAATTATGAAGCCCAACAATTTTCCTGATGTGACACCAAACACATTTTTTTGGATTCAGTCGAAGCTTGTACTGTTCTAAGCGCTCAAAGATCCTTTTTAGAATGGCAGGGTGCTCTTCTCTAGTTCCAGATTTTTCCAATAGGTCATCAACATAATCTTCCATGATGATGTGGATGAGGTCATGGAATATAACCGTCATTTCTCATTGATATGTTGCCCCCGCATTTTTGAGACCAAAGGGCATGACATTGTAATAGAAAGTACCCCAAGGTGTTGTAAAAGCGATTTTGTGTTGATCTTCAGGGGCAATCCGGATCTAATTGTAGCCAGAGAAGCCATCCATGAGGGATAACATCTTGTGTCCTACAGTAATATCGACCAACATGTCGATGTTAGGCAATGGAAAGTCGTCTTTTGGGAAAGCTTTGTTAAGATCTCAGAAATCTGTACAAATTTTGATGTCTCCATTAGGTTTAGCAATAGGTACTATATTGGAAATCCAATTAGAATAATCAATGGGCCTGATAAAGCCAGCATCGAGTAATTTTTCCAATTCTTTCTTAACTAATAGTGCCACCTATGGGTGCACCTTTTGGAGCTTCTGCTTGACAGGTTTGGCATCTGAACGAACATCCAAATGATGTACAACAAGGTTAGGATCTAGGCCAGGCATATCAGAATAAGCCCATGCAAAGTTGATGACCCCTTCTCAAAGAATGTGGACAATGGTGCGATACTCTTCTTCAAATAAAGATTTGGCCACATAGGTGATCCTTGGAGTTTCTTTTGTCCCCAAATTCACCTCTTGTGTTTCTTCAATGAGAATTGAAGATTGCTCAGATAGTTGTGTTCCTACAAGGGGAAGATGAACGTCCCCATCTTCCAGTGCCATATTAAGGTTTTCATTGTCAGATACATCCTTTGTTTTTACTTTTTCATAGTCAAAAAGTGCCTCGGTGAGGTTTTCACTTGATGACCCATTTTTCCTTTGTTTCTTTTTGTTTTTTCAATTAGGGCGTTCATCTTCCCCCAATCCCATTAGATGTACATAGGTATCCTCTGAGGGAAATGTGCTGATAGGTGTGCTACCTTGTAGGTCATGATCGATAAGCTTGAGATGTTTAAGGGATAAAGTTATGGTACAAACAGATAAGCATTCAAACATGGCAGGGAGGTCAATGTGATTCAGATCATTGTACGCGTGTATGATGGACTCTTCCTCCGGTATGTCTTCGAGGGAACCGTTGTCAACACTAACATTGTTAGAAGTGCTAGAGGATGTTGTAGGACCCTTCTGTTTGGTATCATAACCCAAGCCCAAATTTCTTGGTCGGATGGTAGTTGCTTCAATGGGCAAACGTTTTCCTTGTTCTTCCGCACCAAGACCTCTGCCTTGGTAATGACACTTTTCAATGAACTTCGAGGCACGTGGATAAACTTCTTGAAAGTATTCAATAAGGGGACATGGTGGCTCATGTTCCTCCCAATAAACCCATTGACTAATATCTTCATCCATTTGATCCTGGAGGGATCCCAAATCATTGAATGTTGTTGACCCCATGTTCTTGGAAGTGAGGGTAAGTGTCTTTTCTTCCACTTTTGGTAGTGGCAGAATTGGTTGTCCATATGTGCGAGGCGAAGGTGGCATGGTTGCCACATTGAGTGTGGTATGCATTTCGTATTCGCCACATCCCTTATCTATGATCTGGACCTTGGTGACGGTGGAAGCAGGT
Source organism: Sequoiadendron giganteum (assembly GCA_007115665.2). Taxonomy (NCBI): domain Eukaryota; kingdom Viridiplantae; phylum Streptophyta; class Pinopsida; order Cupressales; family Cupressaceae; genus Sequoiadendron; species Sequoiadendron giganteum. The sequence continues at coordinate 368,725,188 of CM021110.1, read as the reverse complement.
GTGGATGATGGTGGGGATGAAGTGTTTAGTGTATTGGTGGATGGGACAGGATCAGATGTTGGGGATGCCCCCATTTCGACTCCTGGGTAGTAATGTGAATGTGGAAAAGAAGCTTCCAAGGCATGACAATATTCAAAAGGCTGAGGGTCGGCTTGTATGGTGACTTCCATTCTTTGAAATGGGAACTTTAAGCATTGGTGATAGGTGGATGGGACGGCTTGCATAGAATGAATCCATGGACGGCCAAGAAGGATGTTGTATGGAAGTTCAAGGTCCAAAACATGACACATAGTGTATTGCACAATGGGGCCCACTTGAATAGGGAGGAAAATAACTCCTTTAGAATCTTGTTCTACGTTATCATATGCCTTGATCGTGATAACTTGTTTTCTAAGATCAACCTGGGTGTATCCAACCTGTTGTATGAATTTTAATGTACAAATATTTAGGGCCAAACCATTATCTACCAGTACCCTTTTTACTTTTTGATAATTGACACTGACCTCGAGATGGAGGGGGCGGTTGTGGCTTGAATCAAGATGTGGCATGTCCTTTTGGCTAAAGGCTAACTGATAGGTTGATGAAAGATTGCCTACCAATGCTTGAAATTGGGTAGGGTCAATATTATCAGGCACTTGTGTGCTTTGCAAAGCCTTAGTTAAGATATCTTGATGTACGGGAGATGACTTAAGCAGATCCAAAATGGATATTTGGGTTGTAGTCTTACGTAGATGGTCTAGGATGTTATATTGGGAATTGGTGGATGGTCATTGGGTAGATGGAGGTGTTGTTGGGACTGTGATGCGGGTTCACCGAGTGGTAACAGCACATTATGGATCTTTTCCTTTAACATGTATCATGGATACACGTGGCTCCACTTGTTCTACATATGAAACCACACCTTCATAATTGTATGGCACATTTTTGTAGTTGATGTTATTGGTACTGTTACCTTGCTTATTATTATTGCTAGGTCTAGGATTTGAGTTGGACGTACTAGGACCCTAATTATGGTTAGGAAAGGCATTTTGATATATTTTTAGTTGAGCATTGGATGAAGATGTTGCGTTACCATCTACATGGATCTCACCTCGATCGATGAGACCTTGAATGTAGGTTTTTAGGCCTTGACATTTATCTAAGGTATGTCCCTTAATCTTGTGAAATTCACAATATTCGTTGTCTTTAAACCAAGCGGGATTGGGTTTAGACGTATCAAGGGTTTTGGTGACAAGATATGTGATAGGATAATTAGCTTGAAGCAGCTTGTTAAACACCACACTAAGGGGTTCACCCAGCTGAGTGAACTGTCGCTTATTTCCCCCTTGATTGTTTTGGTTAGATTGTTGTCGTGGTGCCCCTTGGGGGATGGATATGGCGTTCTGGACTGACAATTGTTGTTGAGGAGTGTATCTTTGTGTGGTGGTGGCCACTTGAACATGTTTGGTGTCAGTGACACTGTCATTGACAGAATTTTTATTTCTATTTCAATAACTAGGTTTATCCCCAAAGGATTTCTCTCTATCATAATTGAAATGTTTGACTTGTCCTTTTGCAACAAGGGCTCATTCTAAGATTGGGCCTTTCTCCACAAGTCCCACAAAGGTGGTGATACAATGGAGTTGGAAATTATGAGCCATATCCGGGTGGGAGTTTTTGATAAATAGCATGACCATGTCTTTTTTTGTTGGTGGGGATTTCATCCTACTAGCCAAGGCATGCCACCTTTGTAAGTAGCTTGCGAAGGTCTCTCCATCACGTTGTTTTTCTTTGAGGAGATCAAGTGTGTCAATATCTTTCTCTAGATTAAAAGAGAAGTGAGAGACAAATTATTCGGACAACTGTGCAAAGGTTTTGATAGATCCCTTTTCAAGACCCATAAACCAGTTAAGGGAAACCCCTTGTAGACTTTTAGGGAAAAGTCAAATAAGATAGTTATCATTATGCATGACCTCTTGGCAATGAGCGTAAAATTCTTGAAGGTGAGCTTTAGGATCCTTGGTTCCTTTGTATTTATCGAATTTGGGTATTTCAAAATGTTTGGGAAAAGGAATCACGTAGATGGATGGATCAAAAGGATAAGGACATATGTCCTCAAACTTGAATGATTGTTTACCCACTCCAGCTTGTAAGTCCTTTAATGTTGCTTTTACTTCTTCCAAGTCCTTATTGGCGGGAGTCATGGGAGTCAAAGTGGATTGATTGTATGGATAATATTGTGGATATGATGAGGATGGCCCTACCATTGTTGGATCATAAATGGGTTGAGTTGGATATGAATGTGTTGGTTGATTGTAGGTGGATTGATAGTTGGATGATTGATTGTGTTGAGTGGGAGCCACTTGTTGTTCATAGTAGGAAACAAGAGAGGGGTCATGTTGTTGCATAGCATTTTGGTAACACGTAGAGGTAGGGCCTCTTTGTGGATGTGATGATGGTTGTTGGTAATATGAAGTGTAAGGTGCTCCCTGTTGGTGAGTTTGTTGTTGTTGAAAGTAGGGCAGATGGGATTGGTATTGTTGTGAAATGGTGGGTTGTTGCATGGCATATGGGTATGGATTCGATGTTTGTTGGTGGGGATGATATTGAGGTTGTGAAAGATTGGTGTAAGGTGGTGATTGGGTATGCGTTTGGTTTTGTGCATTCTAATGAGGATTCGTGTGGGATGGAATAGTGTATGTGCTTGTGGGATGATAGAGGTACTTAGTAAGCGGATTATGATGTGTTTGTATAGGGATATGCACAAGTTGTTGTGGAGGTCGTTATTGTTGTTGATGAGGTGGGTGAGATAAGATATGTTGTTATTGAGATGGGTGAGATGGGATGTGTTGTTGTTGTTGTTGAGATGTGTGAGATGGGATGTGTTGTTGTTGTTGAGATGGGTGAGGTGAGATGTGTTGTTGTTGTTGAGATGTATGTTGCACCACTTGATGTGATGGTTGTGTGAGAACGGAAGTGTGTTGCAGATGTTGTGGATGCAAGTGTTGAGACGAAGCTATGATAGTAGAAACATGTTGTGGCAGTGTCAGTAGTGTGGTGGATTGGTGTGGATTATTTGGAGGTTGTTGAAATGCAGGAGGTAGCACATTGGTAAGTGTAGGTGTGCCCCAAATATTAGAATATGGGGGAGGAAGCAGTGGAGCAGATGGGATGTATGGCGGCATTCCATAGGTATGAGGATCATTAGGATCGGGTGGTGGAATAGTAGATGTTGTGGTTGGAAGACGAGGATATTCTTGGACTTGATGGATGACAGCATTTCCAAGTTCGGGGTGGTACCAATTTTTAGTGGGTGCACCTTCAGGAACGTAGGAATTTTCTGGAACATTTTGTGAGGTTTGTGGGTCAACAAATGGGGGAAGGGCATATTGCGATGTATTGAAACCGGATGGTGGTTTGACTCCCTTCATGAGTAAGGTGGCAAGGATCTTATCCCCACGTTCATTTAGGAGATGATCTGTCATTTGGACATTCGTAGGATTATTGAGATATTCGTCAACGGTGACTTCGGGTTGATTGACCATGTTTTCGTCACTAGGTGGTGTGATATTCTAGATGTCGGTGTTTGATTGAGATGAGACATCATTATGAGGATCATGTGAAATGTTATTAGGATCTTGAGGGACGTTTGGTTGGGAACCTTGAGTTTGTTGGTCTGCCATTTACTTTTTTTTTTGTGAACGGATTTGAACGGGCATGAACGTGCAAAACAACTAGGTGATTTCAAGATGCAATCTCTAAAGGATGATCTAGGTGATGATTTGGATTGATTGATTTAGATTGGATGGTGGATCAATTGATAATGTATCAATTTGATGATTGGGATTGGGATTGGATTGATTGGATGATGAGATTTTGATTGGATTGGATTGGATGATGGATCAATTGATGATGTATCAATTTGATGATTGGATTTGATGATTTGGATCAAATGATGATGTATCAATTTTATGATTGGATTGAGGATTGCATTGTTTGGATCAAATGATGATGTATCAATTTGATGATTGGATGATGATTGGATTTGTTTGGATCAAATGATGATGTATCAATTTTATGATTGGATTGATGATTGGATTTGTTTGGATCAAATGATGATGTATCAATTTGATGATTGGATAATGATTGGATTTGTTTGGATCAAATGATGATGTATCAATTTGATGATTGAATTGCTTGGATCAAATGATGATGTATCAATTTGATGATTGGATTGTTTGGATCAATTGATGATGTATCAATTGGATGATTGGATGATGATTGGATTTGTTTGGATCAAATGATGATGTATCAATTGGATGATTGGATGATGACTGGATTTGATGGAGGGGATCCTAAAACCTAGTTTGGAAATCACCCTAAGTGGCTTATGACTTTGGTTGATCGGATTAAATCAATGATCACGGCGTTGAATCCGCCTTGAGATGGAAGGGGATTGATTTGGGCCAATGATGTTGACTTACAACTCAAATCCACCTCAAGATAGAAGCAGATTGATTAGGTTGAAGACAAGGATTGATATGTAAAATAATGATCAACCTTAACGCCTTGGTCAATTCGGGAGATAACTCCTAAAACAAGGTTTAAGGGATTTTGTGTTGAGAGATGATGATGAATGCAAATGGAAGATGTGTTGTTGGAAATGTTTAGGTCACATGGTAAGATGGGTATCCCAAATAGTGGAATGATCAATGTGAATGTGGTAAATGGTCATTTTAGCAAGGTTAAATGGAGGTTTGGAATGGTCAAATGAATGTTTGGATTGGTTAGATGAGTGTTTAGGATGATCAAATGGTCAAATGGAGACTTTGGGGGTTCAAACGGAGGTTTGGAATGGTCAAATGGATGAAACAGTCCGTTCAGGAGGGCATATCTGCACTTCTACAATAAAACTATCAAAAACGTCAGAACAGGAGGGCGTATCCGCACTTCTGCAGTAAAAAGATTGGCAAAAACGTCAGAACAGGGGGCGTATCTGCACTTCTGTAGTGAAAAATGTTGAAACAGGGGGGCGTATCTGCACTTCTGCAATAAAAAGTGCTAAAACAGGGGGGCGTATCCGCACTTCTACAATAAAAAGTGCTAAAACAGGGGGGCATATCCGCACTTCTACAGAAAAATAGTGACTTGGTTTGAAAATGAGGGATTATGGCAAATACTTGGAATGACTCAATGAAGGTTTGACTTATCAAAATTTACTAGTTTTTTACAGAAAGACACTTTGAACAAGCACAATCCTATGATTAGTATTAAGGGGTATGGCCAGAAAAGGTCTTACTCTAGGATGAACAAGGTTTCTAAGGAGTCCTCGATATATGCTCGGTACGTGAGGCACAACCGTGAACACCAGTCTATCACAAGCGTGAGTCAAGAACCCCAGCGAGATACTGAAAGGCTCAGACCAACTCTTTATGTCTATCTAGGTATCACCCTAGCTTTGACATTCTGCCAATTACGATGCAACTGGATTGGGGTACAGCTTTGGCTCTCCCCCCTTTATATACCCCGCCGGTACGCGTGGTTGGGATCATCCCTTGGGGTGATGAAATCTCCAAGTAGATCTCGCTAAGAAGAAGACACTAATCGTTTCCAACTCCCCCCCGGATCCGCACAAAGTGCAAAGGGGAAAGGTGAAAATGAATTAATGCCCCCTTAGGGTAACACAAATAAAACAAACACAACAAGCAGCAAATATTACTTTCCCCTACTTATACTAAGTAAATAGATAAAGCAATAAGGAAAGACTTCAAAAATTAGAATAAAACAAAGGCCTTGCAAGCAAGTGTTAGTTGTTTTATCTTTTTCCCTTTATGATTTTCAGCAAAATACTTAAGATATCAGCAAGAAATCTAGCTTCACCCACCAACAAACAGCATTAGAGGATTAGTGCACAAAACAACAAGAGAAAGAGACAAAAACGAAGCTAAAATGCAACTTTTTTACCTTCCCAAATGTGTTGTTAAGGGCAAATTCGCCCCTCTGTAGTGAAAAATATTGAACCGGGTGGAAAAATTCGCCCCTCTGCAGTGAAAAATGTTGAACCGGGTGGGAAAATCCACCCTTCTGCAGAAAACAGTTAGTAGAAACGTCGGAACACCGGGGTGTATCCACACTTCTGCAGTAAAAAGACTAGCAGAAATGTCAGAATAAGGGGGCGTATCCGCACTTTTGCAGAAAAATAATTAGCAAAACGTTGGACTGCGGGGTCATATGTGCACTTCTGCAGAAAAACAGTTAGCAAAACATTGGACTACAGGGGTGTATCCGCACTTCTGCAGTAAAAACTGTCAGAATCGTCAGATCGTGAGGGCGTATTCACCCCTCTGCAGTGCCCGGAAGGGAAAATCCACCCCTCTGTAACCTAAACCTACAAACAAGCTTAACAACAAAAAACGTAAAAAAAATAAACCCTTTTGTGGGTCCCAGCAGGTGTGTCATAAATGTGATCCTAATAAAATGTCAAGTCCTAATGTGAGATACTAAAATGATGCAATCAGAAGAACTAACATAAAAAAAGGGCACCTCAAAGATTAGCCTAAGGAATAGATAACATGAAAACAAGATAAACAAATTGATTGTTGATTATTATACCTTCATGCTACTTCTTCCTTGGTTGGCCATTGATATTTGGATGTCTTGTGTGCTCCTTGGATGGCAATGGAGTGAAGTGGATGCAAGATGCAAGATGGATTGATGATAAATACTATGGAAAAGCTAAAATGTTGCAAACGACAAATTGACAAGAGTTTGGTAGCAAAAGACTTGATCCCTAAAATGAGGGAAATGAGCGGGTATTTATAGGCTAATTGGAATTCTCTAGAGAATTCAACGGTTGGGATTGATCCAACAAGATCAAGATGAAGGGCTATGGTGATTTGAGGACTCACAAACCCTCACATCTTGACATGTGGAATGTGAGATGTCTTAGGGTGGAATGATGTGGAAATGAGGTGGAAGAGAAGTACATGAAGTGGATGAAGGGCAAGTACTTTTGAGGTACTTTGGGGGATGGGAAGATTTCATCAAAAAGGAACTTCTTGTTCCCAAATGAGAATAAAAGAGACATTTGAAGAATTTTAGAATTCCTCAAAAATCTCCATGGGAAAAGGGGAAGTGGTTGGAAGAATAATGCAAATTAAAAATTTACATTCATTGGAGAGTTTATTGGGTAAAAGAAGGTCTCCAAAAAGTTAGAGATTTGTCACATGTGGGTGATGTGACAAGTCTAAGGTTCTAGAAGTCCTTGGCACATGTAAAGTGACAAGTCAAGCCTTCTAGACCCTTGCATGGGATGGGGAAGATCTTGGGAAGACAAAAGTGAATTAAAAATTCACATGGGGAAGAGAGGAGTCTTGGGCAAATAAATGTGAATTAAAAATTCACATGGGAAAGAGAGTCCAGGTTAAAAATGGTAAGTGGGAAGGTTGACCAGAAAAGGTAAGCTAAATGTGGCTAATGATTCTGATTAAGGTTGTGCAAACACAGGATTAAGATAATTAATGAGATATTAGAGGCAAGTGGGAGATTATGGAGGACGTGACACTTAATCAAGATTAAGTGGTGCACATCCTAATCACAGATTAATTAATTTAATCTGGATTAAAAGAGTGTTATGGAGAATGTGACAAGGAGAGAGAAAAAGGGGAATTAAAAATTGATTTTAATCCAAATGGGTTAAAAGACTAAATTAAATAATTTGTCATATTTATTTAATTTAGAGAAGAAAAGGGATAGGGTAAAGTATTTAATTTATTTAATTATATATTTTAGGAACCTTAGGTAGAAAATGAAATAATGATTAAATAAATTATTTAATCACTATTAATGACATAGATGGATAGAGTAGACGATTTTGATCATATGGAAGTGATCAAATTTGGATGTCTACAATAAGATTTCGACGAAATTTTTAGAGTATGTTTATTAGAGTTTTTGAGTATTTTGGCAGGCTATATTCTTGATTCCTTAAATGATTTATTCAAATGGATTGTGACTGACGTGATTTGCTGCCACAATTATCGTACTACCGCCATCTCTTATTATACCCTCTACGTTATGGTGGTGTTTTTCCCTTCCCTTTTGTTGTTTACCACACTACCACCTTGCTCAAGGCTTCTTGTTGTGGGGTTGCAGTGTATACCGCTCTACCACATATGTTGCTCATCTTCTCGATGGTATAGCAGTGTATGATTTTGATCATTACCTAAAGAGTGTTGATGAGACAATCTTCTTTGTCTTACTAATATCTCAATGTCTCATCGACATTAGATCTTATGTTCCTTTGATGTTGGTTGCCGGTGTCGATGAGACAAGTTAATATCTCTTGCCGATATTCCACTGTCTCATCGATATTTTCCTTCGGCAATATTTCTTTATATATCAGTGTAACTCTTCCATGTCGGGAAGACTCGTGATTATCATTGTGGTATGGCGGTTTTTTTCCCTTCTCTTCAGTTGTTTACCACACTACAACCTTGCTCAAGGCTTCTTACTATAGGGTTGCGGTGTATATCGCTCTACCACATATGTTGCTCACCCTCTTGACGGTCTAGTGGTGTATGATTTTGATCATTACTTGAAGAGTTTTGATGAGACAATCTTATTTTTCTTATTGATATCTCAATGTCTCATCGACATTACTTTGTTATATCCAAGAGTTGTGTTTCGTCGAGCACTTGTAGATATACCTTTTCGATGTGACGTAAGTGATTCTCTCCTCGATATCCTGTATCTTGTTGACATTTCACTGTTTTACATCGTCAATGAGACATATAAATAAGTCTCTTCGACATAGGGGTGTCTAAACCGGTGCTAAACCTAAAGCTAAACTCAAAGCTAAAGTCGGGAGCTGAAAGTGGTGCTAAACTCAAAGCTAAACTCAGAGCCAAAGGTTGCAGTAATGGCAGCGCCACACTCGAAGTCAATATCGGTGCTAAAGGCGTTGATAATTTTGGCCTAAATTAGCGTCGACTAGTCCTGATCAGTGCAAATAAATGCCAAAAATAGCGCCATCCCGATAAATAGCACCAACATTTTCAAAAAAATGGAAAAATATACATTAAAACATTGGGTGGAAGCAAAAAATGGAGCAAATCGTAGGGATTTGTTGTAGTGAGGTACCCTCAAAAAATTCAATGACCCCTTATACTTTTGGGAGCAACAATTATCATGTATTCAAACTCCCAAAAACATAATTGGTCTCAAGGAAAATTTACTCCAACTTGCCAAACCACTAAAACCTTATTTTAAGCCAATTTGAGGAGGGTTTAATGAAAATATGGGTTTCAAGACTTATCTTAACATTCCACTACCTCAAACCTTCATAAAATGACCTACAGAAACCCAAAACACTATCACATATACAGTTCCATTCATATTTTGTCAAAACCTTACTTTAGTTCCTCAAATTCACATGGAAAACTCATGAAAACACCCTAGGGCATCACCCTAAAAACCTTACAACTTGGATTTCCTACCTCCAAAACCATTGGAACATCTAACATACCATGAAAAAATTCATTCCACCAAGTTACAGGGCTGGACAGCAGGTGGAATGACTATAACATCATTTTTTACACCAATCAAACCTTCAAATTAGTTATAAACAGGCAGTCCCAGAAAAATGAAGAGATCTCCCTTAAAACTCAATATCAAAACCTATAATTGGAATTAAATGAAATATATTTAATGCCCCTAAAATATGGTACAAGTTTCTAAGTATATAGAGGTAGTACGGATCCATACAGAGTGCTGCTACATAGGTATTTTCTAGAAAATGCAATAAAAAAGAGAGTTTTGCATTCAAAATCTTATTTTCTCCAACAAAAACCTTTACGATGAATACTCCTTCCTTTTTAAACGCATTTCCCTCCTAAATCAACTTTCCCAACTGTACCACAACTAATCATTTGAATTAGATGACCATTGGGCACTTTTAACCTTTACAAATTTTTGCATTATTGCACTTTATTGTTGACAACTTTTGCATTTTTTTGCATTTTGAGAAAATTGACTCTCCTAAACCCCTAGAACACTCCAAATGACCTATTTAAGCCTTATTCCACCTAAGAACTCAATCTAACACAATAAAATAATATATTTCCCTATTTTGACAACTTTTGCTCATGTTGACAACTTTTGAAAAGATTTACATTTTTTTCCGTTTAGACCCCAAGGACTCCAAAGTTGCCAATTTACATCATATAATGGTCTCATTGGACCTTATTTTACCTCAATTACTCAAAAAATCCTAGACCCAACACCTAAACTCAAATTTTCATGAAACCATTAATAAAATCCATTGACATGAATTGGTGCTCCTACACAAGTATGGTGGGTTCAATATCCATATATTGATCTGCCAAAAAGGTCTCTATTGTTAGCATGGGAATCTCCAACATGGAGCCTTTTTCAAAGGGATGCTAAGGTGTATGATCCTTATTGGGATAGAGGTGCAACAATTCTATGTGTTTGGCAATGGACATTGTAGCTACTTGGCACAATCTAGTGTATTGTAGCATATTAGTAGATCGAGCTACCAATCTCCTCAACCATCTATTGAAGGTGTCAATATTGAGAAGAGAAAATTGTGGCCATTGATGGAAAGTAGGAGGCTAGGTGCATATGATATGTCCACATGGCATGAACTAGTGGATTTCAACGATGTTTACACTTCGGTGAATAAAACCACTCAACACTTTAGCCATCCACCAATTGGTCGTAATCATTAATCTTTGGAGCAAGTTGATTTGCACTTTTAATGTTGATTGATTTTTAAGTAAAGACTATATATATCAGGCAGTTTTATCAAATGGTTTTGGTGAAACCATCTGGTGTGTGTTGTGCATGTTTTGCACACACGTCCTGTCGTGGGTAGGGACCCCCTCTTTTCGCTCCTGATGAACTGCTTTGTTCCTGTCTCATTTTGTGTGCCCCTTTCCTAGAGCCTAAATTGGTCATGTGTCATCAAACGATCAAATTCCCCTAACCAAATTCACTTACCTGAGTTTCACTAAGTCTTTTACTTTCGCGGAAGTGCCCCTGCGGGTTTCCCTTCGCCTGTTGCCCCGACGTCCTCTAAGCCTCATCCTTGCTTGCTCAATTCACTTTTTCCTTAATTTTTGACTTTGGGGATAGGTTTTCTATGGATTTGGGATGTTTTTGTGGTGCCTAAGTGAACTGCCAAGGTTTCGTTAAGTTTTGGGAAGTTGCAAAAATTTCATTCCAGAACTCCATCACTCTGGGGCCCTCCGGGGCCCGGACTGTCCATCACCCTTTCAAAACAACATTCTGGCTTTCGGGGCCTGGACTGTCCATCGCCCTTTCAAAACAACATTCTAGCCTCCAGGGCCCAGACTATCTATCGCCCTTTCAAAACATCATTCTGGATTTCGGGGCCCGAACTGTCCATCGCCCTTTCAAAACATCATTTTGGCTTTCGGGGCCCGAACTGTCCATTGCCCTTTCAAAATAGCATTCTGGCTTTTGGGGCCCGGACTGTCCATCACCCTTTCAAAACAGCATTCTTTGTAGGGAAGTCCGGCCTCTTGGACCCAAAACATCCAAACTCCCTCCCAATTTGGAAATGGACTTTGACCCACATGCTCAAATTGGACCCTCTCCTGCATGAACTTTTCAAATTCCAAATTTTAAGCTAGGCGAAACCATCCAGGTCGCCCTACCCTATTTTCCCTTTCAAAACAACATTCTTGCAAGGGAAGTCTGGCCTCTCGGGCCCAAAACATCCAAACGCCCTCCCAATATGGAAACGGACTTTGACCCACATGCTCAAATTGGACCCTCTCCTGCATGAACTTTTCAAATTCCAAATTTGAAGCCGGGAGAAACCATTTGGGTCGCCCTGTCCTATTTACCCTTTCAAAACAACATTTTGACCTCCGGGGCTCGAACTATCTATCGCCCTTTAAAAATAGCATTCTGGCTTCCGAGGCCCGGACTGTCCATCACCCTTTCAAAACAACATTCTGGCCTCTAGGGCCTAGACTGTCCATCACCCTTTCAAAACAACATTTTGGCCTTTGGGGCCTGGACTATCCATCACCCTTTCAAAATAGCATTTTGGCCTTCGGGGCCCGGAACGTCCAAATGCCCTCCCATTTGGAAACGGACTTTGACCCACATGCTCAAATTGGACCCTCTCCTGCATGAACTTTTCAAATTCCAAATTTGAAGCCAGGAGAAACCATCTAGGTCGCCCTGCCCTGTTCACCCTTTCAAAATAGCATTCTTGTCAGGGAAGTTCGACCTCTTTAGCCCGGAATGTCCAAACACCCTCCCAATTTGGAAACGGACTTTGACCCACATGCTCAAATTGGACCCTCTCTTGCATGAACTTTTTAAATTCCAAATTTGAAGGTGGGAGAAACCATCTGGGTTGCCCTGCCCTGTTTTCCCTTTCAAAATAGCATTTTTTCCATGGTTTTCTACCATCAAGCTTCTTTTTCAAGTGATGATGAAGACCTAGTAGCGACAAGATATGACCAACTCGTCTCCAGGTTGGCAAAGGATTGGTCCAAGCTAAAATACCAAGTGGATTTGGAGGTGCTACTACTACCGAATTGGTGCAAACTTCATGATTCATCACACTCAGAGTTCACATACGGACTGTGCCAAGAAGCCATCAAGCAAGTCAAAGAACAAGCAAGGCAGCCAAGCACACCATTTCCTACAGTTGCTTCAAGGATGGAACGTGAGGATCAAGAGCCTGAGCCAAGTGACAACCTAGCTGAAGGTAGTCCTCAAGAGGATGTTGGGATAGCAATAGAAGAAGGACAAAAATACAATCTTGAACTTCTGAGCAATGAATTAGATCAAACAAGAAGGTTGTCCACCAGTTATCGATAATTTCTTTATCTTGAGGAGCATTTGTGCACCATGGATGATAGGCTTTATGACGAGTCTTTGGAGGAAAATCACAGTAAATTTTGGCCCCCTTGATGAGGTGCCATCAATTGATGACTTATTTCCATTGGGAGTTGTACTATAGAGATATGCTCATGCCGAGGAAGAGCACATCCCATAAGATGGTAGCGATGAAGACATACTCCTTGAGCCTCCAAACGGTGATGCACTAGAGTTTCTAGATTGGGAGAGGGGTTCCTTCTCCGTCTATAGCAATAGTGAACAAGGGGAAATGAGTGAACATCATGATGAGATGCATGAACAACAAAGAGAAGAAGACAAAGGCAGGGGTACTGAGATAGCTACCAACAGAAATGAAGCACCTTGTCGACTACAAGATGTAACTTGGAGTCCTTCTACCATGATCGTTGTTGATCCTCTTTCATATTTAGATGGTTGCAATAGGATAGATTTGTGCATGCCATTGTCCCATGACATTGAACACCACATAAATAAGGACAACACTTGGGAAAGGAAGTGGGACAGTGTGCTACCTTTTGAGGACAGCAATCAAGTGGACACTTGGTTTGTAGAAGATCAACGAGATGAAGTCTATCTTCTCAAAGAACAGCTGATAGGGATTGTCGATCCCACGCAAGACGTGGAAGAAGTGTTTGTTACCCCATTCTCCCTACCTTATGTAGGTTTGATGCCTAAAATGCTGCATCCTCCACCATGCCTGCCCGAGGTTGTTGATGCAAAGACTGATGATCTAGTGCTCACTCTCGAATGTAAAACACTGCAACAATTACACAACAAAATCCAAGTTCTATCCTTCTTTGCTCCTGTTAATTGTCATAGTTGCACTTATCATTTTGATTATGGGAATGAGGGGAGACAAATGTGTTTATGGATTAACCATGGGTTTAGCAAGCCTCCTCAATTGTTGATTTTCCCTGACTGGGTGACTAAAATTGAGTGTTGCAACGTTGAATTTCTTTTTTTAGAATATAAAGATAAATTTGCATGGTTAAGAATGATAACGATCGCCCATTTTCTTATGCATGCACTATTAAATCCAATGAGTGTTGACATCAGTTCACCTTTCCTGAACATAGTGCTTTATAAATATCTCTTTGTACATAGCTCATTTTTTAGTAGTGTAGGTTTCCTGTAAATACTCTGCTTTCCTGATTTCCTTAGGTTAGTTGGTTTACTATAGGTTGCTTGCTTTAGAGTGGTTTATTCATTGTTTTCTTTCGCTATCCCACTTTGTTTAGTTTTGGTGTTCGCTTTTCTTCCATTTTGTTTTTGCTTTGTTGCTACTTTGCTTGAGGTCCCTTTACTTTTGGTTGGGCACATCTGTGTGCACAACAACCATACTTATCACCTGGGGTTGTTCTATGTATTTCTTCATCAAACTCTAATCAAGTTTTCAGAATGGATGGTGAGGATCTTTTGTTAGTGTCAAGTGATCTGGGTGTTTGATTCAAAGAGGATAAGTCGTTGGTTGGTTTGATTCTGATGTATTCTAAAATCTTATATCTCTCACATATTTTAAGAATCTGGAGGTCGTTATAAATTTTGCTTCAATGCCACTGTGATTCTCAACCCTGAGCGCGAGCTTCAATGCTTGCGGGTTGAAATAAAAAGAATTGGAATATTGAAAATCAAAAGAAAATAAACAAAAGAAAGAAAGCAAAATATTGAAAATAAAAATAAAATAAATTCATCCTTTCAGGGGTATCCGAGAAACTTTATCAGGGCTATGGACGCCTGGCTGGCAATAGAGCAATGTTTGGGAGAATCATAGCGACAACCTCATCGAGGCTATGGACACCTGATTGGTAGTGAGGCAATGTCTCGGATGCTTTTGGAGTTAGAATAAACTATGTAGCTTAACTTGACGAAGCTTGGATTCCTGTAACAACTGAAAGATGGGAATTGACGCAACTGCACACACTTGGATTTTCAACATACTGAAGATTGGATTAGCTAGTGGTTTTGATCCTTTGGTTTAGTGTCTGGCTTGTTTTCCCTAGCCTGAAGATTGGAACCAGAGATTTTGGGTTCATGATTCCAGTTTTTCATCAAAATGCTCTAGAGAATTTCCCCAGTGAGTCACCATTTGTTGTGCATGTTTTGCACATGCCCCGTTGTGGGCAGGGACCCCCTCTTTTCACTCCTGATGGGCTACTTTGCTCCTGTCTCATTTTGTGTGTCTCTTTCCTAGAGCCTAAATTGGTCATGTGTCATCAAACGATCAAATTCCCCTGACCAAATTCACTTACCTGATTTTCACTAAGTCTTTTGCTTTCGCAAAAGTGCCCCTGCAGGTTTCCCTTCGCCCATTGCCCCAGCATCCTTTAGGCCTCATCCCTACTCGCTCAATTCACTGTTTCCTTCATTTTTGACTTTGGGGACAGGTTTCCTATGGATTTGGGATATTTTTGTGGTGCCTAAGTGAACTGTCAAGGTATCGTTAAGTTTTGGGAAGTTGTGAAAATTTTATTTTGAAACTTCATCGCTCTGGGTCCCAGACTGTCCATCGCCCTTTCATAACAACATTCTGGCTTCCGGGGCCCAGACTGTCCATCGCCCTTTCAAAACAACATTTTGGCCTCTAAGGCCTAGATTGTCTATCGCCCTTTCAAAACAGCATTCTGGCTTCCAGGGCCCAAATTGTCCATCGCCCTTTCAAAACAGCATTCTAGCTTCTGGGGCCTGGACTATCCATCGCCCTTTCAAAACAGCATTTTGGCTTCTAAGGCCCAGACTATCCATCACCCTTTCAAAACAGCATTCTTGCCAAGGAAGTTCGGCCTCTCAGGCCTGAAACATCCAAACGCCCTCCCAATTTGGAAATGGACTTTGACCCACATGCTCAAATTGGACCCTCTCCTGCATTAACTTTTCAAATTCCAAATTTGAAGCTGGGAGAAACCATCCAGGTCGCCTTGCCTTGTTTGCCCTTTCAAAACAGCATTCTTGCCAAGGAAGTCTGGCCTCTCAGGCTTGGAACGTCCAAACGCCCTCCCAATTTGGAAATGGACTTTGACCCATATGCTCAAATTGGACCCTCCCCTGCATGAACTTTTCAAATTCCAAATTTAAAACTAGGAGAAACCATCTGGGTCGCCCTTCCCTATTCGCCCTTTCAAAATATCATTCTAGCCTTCGGGGCTCGGACTATCTATCGCCCTTTCAAAATAGCATTCTGGCCTCTGGGGCTCGCACTATCCATCGCCCTTTCAAAACAACATTCTAGCCTTTAAGGCCCAAACTGTCCATCGCCCTTTCAAAATAGCATTCTGACCTCCGGGGCCCGGAACATACAAACGCCCTCCCAATTTGGAAACGTAGTTTGACCCACATGATCAAATTGGACCCTCTCCTGCATGAACTTTTCAAATTCCAAATTTGAAGCCAGGAGAAACCATCTAGGTTGCCCTATCTTGTTCGCCCTTTCAAAATAGCATTCTTGTCAGGGAAGTCTGGCCTCTTGGTCCTAGAATGTCCAAATGCCCTCCCAATTTAGAAACAGACTTTGACCCACATGCTCAAATTGGACCCTCTCCTGCATAAACTTTTCAAATTCAAAATTTTAAGCCGGAAGAAACCATTTGGATTGTCCTACCTTGTTTGCCCTTTCAAAATAGCATTCTTGCCAGGGAAGTTCGGCCTCACAGGTCCAAACCGTCCAAAATCCCTCCAGTAAAATGCTAATGACAATTTACACTGAATATTATGATCTTTTGATGATGCATGGGTGAATCTAACAAAGAGTTTGCAATATTTGATTAACATTTGCCTTGATTTGTGTATGAAAGCACTTACAACACTTCATGTACGTAGGATTCAAGAAGCCTATCGCGGGTCTGCAGGGAGACCCATTGAGAAAGTTGAACAAGGAAAAACACGTAGCTCCTGTCATCATTCATTTTATGCTCACCTCTCTTCGTATCACCCATCAACAGAGATGGCATTAGAAGAGGGCTTGTGCCAAGGAAGTCAATGACAAAATGCAAGGGGGTGGCCTTGAAGAAAGCATAAGGGAGTTGTCCTACTTTTCACTAGATGATGATGATCTTTAAGGGGTTGTCCGCCCGAATCAGGGGCAACCAATCCATTGATGCCAATCGTCGACATACCCATTTGATCCATTGAAGAATGGTGCAAGTCCATCAAGCAAACGACAGCTTTCAGGACATTTCAGCTACAGTAAAAGGGAAATCAACAAAAGGACAAAATTGCTACAGCACCTAAGCACTAAAAGACAAAATTGTATTTTAAATTACTGAATATTATGGAGTAGGTGAATCCCTAGTGCAATCAAATCTAGGTCACACAATGTAATTCAATCCTATCCATTCATTCAGACTTTGGAAAACTATAAATAGGGGTCTTTCCCTCATTTGTAAACAGTTGGAGAGCTGGTGTAAAAGCATTTTGTAGCAATAGAAAGCAACATTGCATGATTTATGGGTGTTTCCTTTTTGGGTTTTCTCATTATGTGTGCATGGTTCTACTTCCCTATTAGTTTAGTAGTTAGTTTCTTGAATGGAAGTGATGATGGTGTTTTCTACTATTGTATCTGATGAATTTCCAACCCATAATTTTGGCACTTGTTGATGACAAGCTGTTGTGCAAATTCAGCCTAAGCTTCCTTACTTCATTGCTCCAACTTGGTTCAATTTCATGTTCATGATGTGTGTATGCAATCTGAAAATCTATAGTCCTAGAAGATTGCACTGGTTTTGTGTAACTATAGGATCCTTTTGGCCAAGAAAAATCCAATTTAGTGAATTTGTCTATTGTAGCAGCCTCCATGATCACTGTTCATCCATAGCTTCAGGTTCAAAAACTTACTCTCTTCCTTGCTCTTTTCCTTTTTTTTTAATAAGTAACCTTAGACAAGGTTTTCACATTATAAGCTAAATTCAATGATAAAATGGAGTTCAAGACTATTGTTTGAACCTGCAGCAAACACACAGCAACTCTCCCATCCTAATAACTCCATTTGTAGACCCAACTTCCCACATTTTGTAACTCATTCATAAGACCGCCTTGTAATTCTAGCAAATCACATGAAACAACTAGGATATTCCAAGCACCGTCAAGACCTGACACCCGAGAGATCTTGGGGTAATTTCTAGCAACTTGTTGGATATTTCCTTTCAAGAGAAGTGATGCACCTATGCATCACCTTTGTTGAGAAAGTGTGCAAAAAAACCCATCAACAGTGTGATCTAATGAACTTTGGTGGATGTAGGTACTTTGATAAATTATACCATTCAACACTTTAGTAGTCTAC
The DNA here is from genome assembly GCA_007115665.2 of Sequoiadendron giganteum. Classification (NCBI taxonomy): domain Eukaryota; kingdom Viridiplantae; phylum Streptophyta; class Pinopsida; order Cupressales; family Cupressaceae; genus Sequoiadendron; species Sequoiadendron giganteum. The sequence continues at coordinate 368,707,013 of CM021110.1, read as the reverse complement.
TGATTTGCAGAAGTTGTTGAGCTTCAAGGTGAATCAAAGGGTATATAGTCAAGTGTAAAAACATGTTTACGTGACATGTCTTGGTTGGCTTTTGAAGTCAAAGATGTTCAAGTAATTTTAGGCTGCATAGAAGATCTCCCTTGACCATTAATATTGACGTAAAATTGATCTAGACCATTAATTGAGTGGGGTTAGAGTGCATTATAAGGGATGATCAATTAGCTTTTGCAAAACCATGTGGCATCATCTGGTAGATTTTGGTAGATTGGTCCACCTTCCACCTTAGTAGTTTAGCTATCCATTGATATCATTGATCATCAAAGCCAAAGCATCTCAATTGTTAATCGTGTCTTGTGTTTAGGCAATTAAGGTGGTGGATCCAAGTAATGAATAAGAAAAATTTGAAGGACACTTGGCATAGTAAGATTAACTCTTATTTAAAAAAGATAATTTATGTTTTATTTTTAATAAAATATTTTTAAAAGAGGGACAAAAAGGTGCCGCTAGAAATGGGGTCGAAAAGTAATATTAATTAAAAAGACTTTTTAGACATTAAAAAAAAAAAATTGGAGGGAAATGGAGAAAAAGGAAAATAATATTAATTTTCCTCGAAAAGCCTATATAAGGAAGAGTTGAGAAATGGAGAAGGTTACCAATTTATATTCTTAAAATTCATTTCTTTTGAGATTAGACATTGTTTATCTTTTTCTGCTTGAGGACGATTCCTTTTTGGCAAGGAATGGATTTGAGGATAAAAACCCACCTATTCATTTGAATCATTATGTTGATCAGTTGCAGAGTTCTTCTAATTTTTATTATTCTAATTGTGTGGGATTTATAGAACATGTTTCAGATTGACATGATGTTTTCTATAATTTATGTGTGTGTGGAGTTCTAGATTTTGGTTTGAAGATATATTATATTGTTGTTTGTACCTTTAATAGACAATTTTTAGCTAGTTATAATAATTAATTTTTATGTATTAATGTTGCTCGTTCCTTTGGGTACTAGTTGCACCTTTTGGAAGCATTTAATCATAACATTAAAGGCTAAAAGGAGTAGTGATTACCATTTTAGTATGAACTAGAAGTACTATTTTTTGTATCTGATTGCAGCTATTTCATATTTTGACTGTAGCTTTTGAACCAACTTCAATTGCCTTATCTTTGTATGAGCTACTAATAGTATTTTATGGATGTCTTTAGTTTAGCCTTACAAACACTAACGGGTATTGCAGCCTTAAAAGATTGTCAAAGGTCATTTAACTTTAACAGTAAGTTCACTATAGTTCAGTCATGTTAATGTTCGACTAATTTTTAACAGTATTCATGTTAAATATAAACCCATAAGGGTCCAAGATAACATTAACAATGCTCATAATAAGCACAAACCTGCTAAGGTTGCAAGTAACAATTATAGTGTTCATAGTAAGCACAGACCTAGAAAGATCAAATAATAGCAATAAGTTCATGCATTTGAAAAACTTCACAATCCTTTAACTTAAAAACCCAAGTATTTTCAGATTAAGCAAGGTGAAGGGTTCCAAATCCATTTAAATGGAAGAACAAACCCTTCTTTGTTTAGGTAAATATCAATTTATATAGATATCAGGCTTGTATTGGTTGATTAAGGAATACCCAAGTTCATATGATAGTGCTACAAAACCCTAACAAAAGTTTGCAAACCCATATAAATGATGATTATGACCATTATGCATTCCCATGTAGGATTAAATAGACATTTTAGTTTATTATTCTCTTGAATATATCCTATAAACATTGCTCTTATTCAATACAAAACTTTTTGCATGCCAAACAACAATAAGAATTGATAACATTTAAGTATAATAACATACCAAATTCTCTGCAATGATATTCCAACAAAACATATAACACTTTCTCCCCTTGCTGCCAACACCATCATTCTCCCCCTATTTCTTATTCTTTTCTTTCTTTATCTCCTCAGCACCTCTGAAACTCCTCTCTTTTTTCTCTCCACGAGCTCTCCATTAACTCTCCACTTTGCCTTCATTCAATGCAAATGAAGTGAGTATTAACAACAGTTTGATGGAGTTATCTCCCAATCTCCCTTGACAGTACTTCCACATAAATTATTTTTAATGCATTCATTTCTCTACTTTGTGGAATTCATAACAGCTCACTCGAGCTTTAATTCAAATTCAATCTTTGTTCAAAACAAGATATTAATAATATTATATATATGTATATAAAGATTAATATATATAGAGAGAGATAAACATATATATATTCATTATTTTGAAAATATTCTCAATTAACAAGGTAACATGATATTCACATCTATATCTTTTCAATCAATATCAAACTGATATTCTCTTTTTTCATAACATAAATAAAGCAGAACAGTCATAGTGTAAATGTCTACAAAACATTGTTTTGATATAATAAATTTGAAACTCATAACAGAGCATTTAACTTATAGTTAGTTAAAATGCTATAATCAACTTAATCCAAAAATAGGGTATGACAAGAATAACATATTGATTCAGATTTATTTTACACACCCCTTAGACATATGGATCTCAATTGCAAAATGGAGTATAAACATCCTCTTTGTATTATCATTGATGAGCCCAGTTTTTGGCACATATAGATCATACTTTTGCAAACACTTTTATGCTTTTTCATTATGCTAAAACAAACATTTGATGTTGATTATGGATAAAACTCAAACTTTTTTATGCTTAATGTAATAAGTATATTACACTAAGTCTTCCATGGTTATTACTTTAAATATTTTATTAGTTTGATGAATGCCTTAGTAAACCTTGTGTGATGACAAACCTCCTGCAGCCTCTACTGTTGAACTTCCTGCAGCCACGCCTGGAATAATGTTTGCTTTAGATTAATGCTTAAAAGGATGTATAAATAAAATGATGAATCGTCTTAAATGTTGAACGTGTTGAGCTAAATCTCTACCTCAGGGATAGCTGGCAGGATATTTTGCAGGTACCACGATTGGAGGAAGGAATTCAATTCCCACTCACGGGTAAAAGACCAAATCAATGAAGACTAGTTTAGCTGCTGAAGAATAGGGATTCGGTTTCAACTCATCCGCCATACAAGAGGAGTGTTTCAAAAATATAGCTTAGGCGTCTTGATGGCACATAAATCCAGGATGATGGCACTTTAAGATCGATAAACTGATTTGACTCAGTTCTCTCATTTCTATCCACCGCTTTGCGAAGTTAGTTGAATGTAATAAAGACCTCTTGATTTATAAGGGAAGGTTAGTTAGTAGCTAGATTTAGTTTTCAATAAATAGCCCATTCTCCTTCAGAGAATGGGCTAGAAGATTACTGTGTAAACACATTTTCAGTTTCAGAAATACAATCAAGAGAGATTGCGTGCTATGTATTGTTTTACCTTGAATCAATAAAATTTATGAAGTTTTTTGCCTAATCTATTGTCTACTTTTGGCATTACCTAAGGGGGCCCACTTAGGGAACTTCCTAGACTTTCATTCTGTAGGTTAGGATAGTTGCATTTTCTTTCATAGAAGTTAATGTGTCTATTCCTACAGCTGGTAGAAACACAAAGCTGCCAACTGTTCCTGCAACCACTAGATGCAGAGTAGTTTTATCTTTCAAGTTTTCATTTCCAAAGCAAGTTATTCAGTAGAGTAATTCTAGTAATTAGAATTCCATTATAAAGCATCTTAGGAAATCATGCATGTCTGGAAAGGTGATTAGTGCATATATTGTGCTGACCCATTTCAATTTTATGTCCTCAGATTGATAATTAAATCAGGTTCTTTAGTAGATTATGGCTGTTGGTTGTGATGTTCAATCCCTAAGTAGAGGAATTTGTATTCCTAGTTATTAAGCTGATTAAAGAACACTACATTTTTGGCGTCGTTGTCGGGGATGGTGTCAAACTAAAGACCTATTGCAGGCATGCTAGTAGGTAGCTTGAAGTTTTATTCCTAGAGTTTAGATCAAAATTCACTATTCCAGCATTTTTCCATAGTTAGATTTACTTATTACTGTATTCTTAGAAGAAGAGACCAATTTGGAAGATTCCTTCCTAGAAGTTTAGATATCCAAGAAAACGACCCAAAAATTGACCCAGAAATTGTCCCAGAAGAACCATATTTGGATGTTGGTCAGGACCTAGTCACTTCATCTTCTTCTTCCTCAGAGATTAGTTTGAACCTGTTTGATGAGCCTGATAATCTTGACTTACTCACAGCACAATTGAATAACCTGTACACTTTCAATAACCAGCACCCCCATAATAATCCACTTGCCCTTGTTGTCTACCAGCCAGGAGCTAACCCACGACCACCACTAAGGATGGCAAGGCCTACTTTTCCATTTCCACTCCCTGACTTGCATGACAATAATAATCTCAAAAATATCCCTGCCTCATTGCTTCCAAAATTCTATGGCCTTATTACAGAGGACCCTCATACCTTCTTGTTTGAGTTTGACATCCTATGTAGGAGTTATAATTATACTACTGAATCCCATAAGATGAAATTATTTCCTTCTACTTTAAAGGAGTCAGCCTTAAAATGGTTCATGGGATTAGGGGGCAATGCAACGGCCGCTTGGGATGAATTGAAGGAGTTGTTCTTAGGGAAGTATAAAAAATATTGTAGGGGAAATGATATGAGAGGAGATGACATCTTCAAGATGTCACAAAAGGAGGATGAAACCTTGGAGGACTATGTATCCAGGTTTTTGTTTAGTGTGCAGAAAAACACTCAGCACCAGGTAAATGAAGAGTCTAAAAAACTTCTCTTTCTAAGAGGAGTCAATGATACTTGCATGGAAGCACTAGACCTCATGGCTGGAGGAGATATCACCCAAAGTAATTGGGATGACATTAAGAAAATTTGTCTCAATTACTCTAGGGCAAATGTGAAGAAAGGCAGGGGGTTCTGACCCTCTATTGCAAAAGGAAGTGGTTCAGGCGTATCAAAATGAGAACTCTCTAATATTTTGTCTGACTTCAAGCAAGATATTATAAATGATGTAGCTACTCAGTTGGACACCATGCAAGCTAGAAGGAAGAAAGAAGAATCTAATGCGATGTTGGCTGAATATTGCCCTCACTGCAAATAGAGGAAGAAGGACTGCATATGCAAAACAATAGCCAATTTAGAGGTGCAGCATCTTCCTACTGAGTTCAAAGCCATTGAAGGAGAGGAAGAAGTATTCTTTGTTGCTCAGTGTAGGCCATGGGCCCCAAGACAAGGTATGCCTCAAGACCCCTTGCAAAATTTTGGTTCATATAATAATTAGTGGCATAACCAGTACCCTCAAAATTATGGACTGTATTCTCAACCTCAATGGAATAATCCTTGGCCAAATGCTCAACAAAACCGTTGGCAACCCCCACAAGGAAACTAGCAGTCACCACAGCAAAATCAGTGGCAACCTCCACAAGGGAATTGACAACAGCCTAACCAGTGGAGAGGAGTCCAGCAATGGTCAAATCCACCCATTGGTTTCCTAACGCAACCCCAGCAGCGGTCAATTATGCCACCTCCTATAGCCAATCAAAGCCATAATCTAAAGCCAACCCAACTGCCTACTCAAGCAACACCCAATCCAAATAATCAACCTCAGCAGCAGCAACAAGTTTATTTTGCTAATCCTAATAATCATCCTGCCTATGCTCTCAACCTGAATAATATTAACTTACGTTCAAGAACTGTGTTGCCCACACCATCTCCTCCCATAATCTCAGAATTTCCATCTGAGGAGATTGAGCAAGAAGAAGATGTCAATGGCCTAGTCCAACCCACTAAGCCAATTCAGACTCCATCATTACCTAAGGTATCCAATACACCGTCACCTATTTTCCCACAAAGGCTGGAAGGTGAAATTGTGAAAAAGAAAGAAGAGCCTACCTTCGACATTCTTGACCAACTAAAGCACATATGTGTCAAAATTCCTTTGTTTTAAGCAATTAAGGAAGTACCTATTTACAGCAAAGTCATCAAAGAAACATGTCTAAAGAAGCCAGGTAGGAAGAAGAAAGACCCTCAAACTATTCATGTTTTAGGCCAACTCTCTGATTTAATGCTAGGGAAGCTTACCATCCCAAAATATTCAGACCCTGGCAGCCCTGTTGTTGAAATTAATATTAATGGGGTTCAAATTAAGAATGCTTATGTAGATCTTAGAGCTGCTATCAATGTCATGACCAAAGACCTTGTGCTTAAACTGAGTATTTCTAACCTAAGACCTACACCTACAGTCTTGCAACTTGCTGATAGTTCAACTGTCAAACCTGATGGAGTAGTGGAAGACTCAGTTGTCACCCTAGATTCATGGGAATATCCTGTTGATTTTATGATTTTGTCTCCAAAAGCATCATTAGGAGGTTATCCTATAATTTTGGGAAGGCCGTAGTTAGCCACTACAGATGCTTATATTGGATGTAGGACTGGTAACATGACAATATCCGATGGGTATAACACAAATAAGCTTACCCTATATTCACCAGCCCAGCCTCAACTTGAGTCTGGACAGGTTGTTTGGCCTAATTTGGGAGAAGAAGAGGAAGTGAGCTCAGTGGCCAGTCTCATGATGATTACCAGAGAGCCTTTCATTGCACAACAAGAAGAGGAAGATATAATGTCCAATATCATGTTGAATAAATATGGTATCGAATACCCTCATCATGACAAAAATCCATGCTCTTTGCAGACCATTCTTCCTCCACCTACATCAGCTCATTATCCTATAGCAACTGACTGTTTACACACATTATTGCCCCATGAAGTAGAGATGCTTTTTCTTTCTGAAGTATCCATGCTTGAATTGACTTCCCAAGTAGAAGTAGCTGTAGGAAAAACCTTGAATATCAACAATAAACTTACCAACAAGTAGCAGGAATCAATGGTCAAAATGCTTACTACCCATAAACCAGCTTTTGCCTGGGATTATAGTGACATGAAAGAACTTGATCCAAAGTTATGTACACACCGAATTTTCATCAATGGTGAGTTCAAACCTGTTAGACAGCCCCAGAGGAGAATCAACCCAACCTTGAGAGAAATTGTTAAAGAAGAATTGCAGAAGATGTTGAATGCTGGCTTTATCTACCCAATCTCGGATAGCCAATCGGTCTCCCCACTAGTTATCATTCCTAAGAAAGGAGGAAAATGGAGAGTGTGTGTAGATTATAGGGAGCTCAACTCTACAACAAAGAAGGATTACTTTACTCTTCCCTTCATTGATCAAGTACTGGATAATTTATCAGGGAAAAAGTATTTCTCTTTCTTTGATGGCTTCAGTGGATACAATCAAATCAAGATTGCTCTAGAGGATCAGAAAAGACTATTTTTACATGCCCTTGGGGGATATTTGCTTACTCCGTTTTTTCTTTCAGTCTCTACAATGCACCTGCAACTTTCCAGAGAGTTGTAATAAGTATTTTCTCAGATATCTCATATGACTGCATGGAGATATACATAGATGATTTTACTATTTATGGTGCAACATTTGAGGAAGCACAGGACAACTTGAAGAAGGTACTACAAAAGTGTGAAGATCATAACCTGTCACTAAATAGTCAAAAGTGCTTCATGATGATGCAAGAGGGAATAGTGCTTGGTCACTATATTTCTGGTGCAGGGATATAGGTTGATCCTTCTAAGATTGAAGTCATCTCTAATCTCCCATTTCCTACCAAGCAAAAGGAACTGAGAAACTTTTTGGGACATGCTGGATACTATAGAAGATTCATCAAATATTTTAGTCAAACAGCAGCCCCTCTATACAGTTTGTTGAAGAAAGATGTAGATTTTTCCTGGACAGAGGAATGTGAAAGAGCATTCCTTGATCTAAAAATTGCCCTTACAAAAGCACCTGTGTTGAAAAGACCCGATTGGTCACTTCCATTCCATATTCATACTGATGCGTCAGATTATGCTATCGGTGTTGTCTTAGGACAAAAAGGTGGTTGAACTGAACATGCACTGTATTACATCAGCAAGAACTTGCAGGGAGCTGAGCTCAACTACACTATTACATAGAAAGAAATGTTAGCAATCATTTATGCCCTCAACAAATTTAGGAATTATATAATAGGCTATCAAATATTTGTACACACTGATTATGCAGCAATTAGATATCTTATGAATAAAAGCTCAATAACAAGAAGACTGGCAAGGTGGTTGTTGCTCATGTAGGAATTTGACATTACAATTATGGACAAGCCAGGTAAAGCCAATGTGGTTGTTGATTTCCTGTCTAGGATTCAAAGACAAGATAACTCTACACTTATTGAGGATTCCTTTTCTGATGAACATTTGTTTGCAATCAAGGTTATTCACCCATGGTATGCGGATATAGCAAATTATCTTGCTGCAAGAAGAACTCCTCAATTCTCCCCTAAGGAAAAGCGATTATTGGTAAAGAAAAGTTTTAACTTTTCTTGGATTGCAGATTGCATGTTTTATACAGGCCCAGATCAAGTTATGAGGAGATGTGTACGAGAAGAAGATACTCATGATATACTGCATGCAAGTCATGATGAACCGTGCGGTGGGCATTTTGCTACAAAAAGGATAGCAATGAAAATCTTAAATACTGGCTACTATTGGCCAACTCTGCATAGAGATGCAACCAAATACACCAAGAGATGTGACAAATGTCAAAGGATGGGAAGACCAACCATATCAGACGAGATGCCTCTATTTCCACAAGTGATTGTTACCCCCTTTGGTAAATGGGGAATGGATTTTGTAGGACCAATTGATCCACCTTCAAATGGTAAGTCTTATATCCTTGTATGCACAGATTATGTGACAAAGTGAGTAGAAGCTAAACCTATGAAGCATGCTAGGGATAATAAAGTAGCAGAATTCCTCTATGAGGAAATATTCACCAGATTTGGTGTCCCTAGGGAAATTGTGACAGATTAGGGGGCACAGTTTACCTCTACTCTAATTACAACCTTAGTCAATGAATATAACATAAGGCACAAGAAATCAACTCCTTATCATCCACTGGCTAATGGCCAAGTGGAGATCACCAACAGGGATATAGCGGCCATTTTGACTAAGACTGTAGATTTGCATAGAAAGGACTGGGTTGCAAGATTACCAGAAGTTATATGGGCCTACCGAACTACATGGAAGACTGCTACAGGATATACACCCTTTGAAATGATGTATGGTAAAATAGTTATGATGCCAATAGAGTTTGAACATAAGACTCTAAGAATAGCATTAGAAATGGACATGGACTTAACAACTACACAAAAGGAAAGAGTCATGTAGCTCAATGCCTCGGATGAGCTCCGAAAGACTTGCCCTGCACCACACTGAGATAATACAAAATCAGCAAATAAAATGGCATGATAAGTGCATTAAAGAAAAGAAATTCAAAGTAGGAGATTGGGCTCTGTTATATGACTCACAGTATAAGGACAATCAAGGCAAACTGCAGACTGGATGGTTGGGTCCATATGAGATAGAGGAGGTATTCACAAATGGTGTTGTACAATTGAGGACCATTGATGAGGTCTAATTCTAGCTACTAGTCAATGGGCATCGTCTCAAGCTCTACTATAAGCCCATTGACAAGGAAGAATTTTTGAGCTAGTTCGAGTTTGTGTAGGAAACAGTTGATCCTGCAACCAAATGGATAGAGTTATCACTCGATTCCCTAGGCCATGCATAAAACTATCATAATAAAGGGGTCATCCATTCGGATCCCCATTCCATTCACTCACTCCATCTGTAATTCGTCCACTCATACTCTTTCTGCCACCTCATCCACCTGTCGTTCTCCATACCATCCACATTTCTACGGATCGCATTTTTCAATGAAGAAGTGAAGTCACATCAAGTAATTACAGCGGTTCCATCCAGGTGACTTCCACCTCACTTTAAGATTGCTTAGTTATTTTATTTATTACATTTATTTCGGTATTAATTAATGCAAACTGCATTCCTATATGGTTGTTGTCCCTTTCGGCCTTTTCGCACAATTGGGCATGTTTTTCCATTTTATATTTTTGTGCCACATCATTGTTTTCACTGCCTCACGGCCTTGTCACGTCCAATGTCACTGTCATTTCGGCATGAACTTTGGATATTTGAAAATCTCCAATTAATGAAATGAATATCATACCTCCTGAAATAATGAACCTAAATATATTTTACTCATCTATGATTACTTTCTCCTTCAAAGAGATTGAATGTTTGAATTCCTTTTCCTATATTTTCTGTATCTTTTGAAAAGAGGTTCAAAAGTTTCAGTTGAGGGGAGGAAAGTGTTGTAGAGTTGGGTTGCAAGAAGTTTTGATTGTGTAAGTTTGAAAAAATCCAGGTGATCATCGTCTAAAGGATTTGATTATAGAAAACTAAGGAGATGGGAGGTCAACCGATTCGACATGAGCCTACAGATCATAAAATTTTGTTGTAGGATGTGCTGCATGTGCCGCCATTCAGGAAATATGGGTGGCTTAATTACTTCCTGAAGCTTGAAAAATTTGATGCAGACATTGCAGAGGAATTTACAAGGACATTTCAAGAGGGAGAAGCAAAATTTAGAGGTATAAGAGTGAATGCATCAATTGACAGAATTACAGAGATAACGGGGTTACCTCAAGTCGGAGAAACATTTCCTCAAGGAAGGGATGCAAAAAGTTTCAGGGCAGAGTTTACTCGACCGAATGACCCTCCATTATGGGTAGATAAGCAAGGTGCACAAAGGATGAGCCTGCCGCAGGGCTGGGTGTCACGGGCGGGATACATAATCAAATACATAACCTGTGAAGGTAGGTTTTCAGTCCTTCATTCTCATCACTTCAAACTTTTGTCTCATTTATGCCATGGGTTGTTGATGAATGTTCCCGACTTCCTTTACAATTTTTTATCTAATAGCGCTGCTAAATTTAGAAAGGGTAGGGTTAACTCTGTATCCCACCACTGCCTTATTAAATTACTTGTTGAAAAATTTGTTCAAGATACATCAGGGATGACCTGGGAGGAATTCATTGTCAATTTTAATCCCAAAATTCAAAATGTTGGACCTAGAGAGGAACCTCTTACCTTCAAGCAATGAACCTCCCAGTCCATAAGTCAGACCTTTGCTGCTATGTCCCCTACTCAGGAATCATCTGATTCACAAGATGACATTCCTCTTTCCGAAAAAACCCCTATCAAAAATCCTAAGTCTTCTTCCAGTATTAAGAAAGGGAAATCACCCGTTGTGGCAAACCCTAAGCCTACAAAAAGGAAACAAAAAGAAAACCTCTGTTTCTACGGAAAAAGCCTCAAAGAAACGTAAGACAATTCCTACTCCCATAAGAAGGAGTTATAGACTCCAGAACCAGGAAGCTTGACAATCACATGATTCTACTCCTGCCGAACCACCAACCTTAGAACCTTCCAGTCCTATACTAGAAATGGAGGAACTTGTTGTTGTGGAGATCATAGGTACACCTGAAGGAGCAAGCCTGGATGAATTGGCTGCCATTGCAAAGCAGATGCAGGAAAGTATGGCAGGACAGCTACAGGATGAAGTAAGAAATGTTGGGAAGGAAGAGGTAGCAGTTGTGATTCCATTAGAAGAAAAGGGTGACAGCATTGGCATGATTGTTGAGATTCCTGCTGCCCATGAAGATCAGGAAGGTTGGCAACAGGAAGGTAATTCAGGACAGGAAAACTCTGAGCCATCAAATAATATAGAGATAATTAGAGAAGAGGAACAAAGAGAGGTGGATTTAATTGAAGAAATATAGGGATCACCTATAGTAAGCTATGATCATAGACCTCCTCTCCATGTCATGAACTTTGCTATAGGGATGGCATGTTTTGAAGAACTCCAGCATCAACAAATTATTTCTTCACTTGAAATTGAGAGATTACAAAGAATAATCCAGAATAAGAATCTGGAAATTGCTAACTTGAATGACACTCTCAACCAAGTGGTAGAGCTTGTTCCACGTCTGATGCAGTGTCGAGCGCCTTCGCCTATTTATGCAATGTATCTCAAAGAGTTGTATTTGAACTTCCAACTGATTAGAATATGGAAAGGTAAAAATCCTTCATTAGATACCCCAGAAGAATTTTATGAGGCATATAGAGATTCACCTCTGCACATCAGGAATCTTCTTTGTGAATTTTATCTGCATAATTTGGTTGTACCCTAGGATAAATATTGAAACCCCTTATGTTATGTTGGCGATATTCATATCAGCGCTTTGATCTCCTGGATCACCAATGAGATAAGCAGGGGGGAACAATTTAATAGTCATCAACATGATGAGGCCAGTATGTCATTATTAGTGAGGAATGAATCAAATAATGGAATGGGTATCTACTTTGATTGGAAGAAATTGTGGAGAGATGAAAGAGCCAGGCCATTGATTGAGCCTTTGAGGCAAGAAATATTTTCTCAGTATTCCCAAGTAATAAACAATTATCTTGGTGCTGCAAACCTGCACATTCAAACAAGATGGGAACATCTTCCATTTCAATTGAAAAGAGCAGAACCACACTCTCCTAATACCTTGTATGCAGCAACCAGAAGAGCAGAGAGATACATAAGGAATGCCAAGACAAAAAGGGAGAATTGGTTGCCCTTGGTTATGCAACCACCTATTCTCCTATGGCCATTATTGTCTATGCAGGGGGACAACAGCATATATAACAGGAGTTATGAGGATAACAGATGGCAAAGGCTAGAGGTGATGCGAGCTCACTTCTGAAGTTTCCAGCATGGAGAGTGTGGACAGCAGCAGAATGCTAATTTGAGAGAATTTTCCAGGAGAAGAAATGCTAGATTTGCTGAAGGGTCCAACAAATAGTTGGTTGAGGGGAATGATGAGCCCAGTTTTTGGCACATATAGATCATCCTTTTGCAAAGACTTTTATGCTTTTTCATTATGCTAAAACAAACATTTGGTGTTGATTATGGGATAAAACTCACTTTTTTATGCTTAATGTAATAAGTATATTACACTAAGTCTTCCATGGTTATTACATTAAATATTTTATTAGTTTGATGAATGCCTTAGTAAACCTTGTGTGATGACAAACCTCCTATAGCCTCTACTATTGAACTTCCTGTAGCCATGCCTGGAATTATGTTTGCTTTAGATTAATGCTTAAATAGATGTATAAATAAAATGATGAATCGTCTTAAATGTTGAACCTGTTGAGCTAACTCTCTACCTCAGGGATAGCCAACAGGATATTTTGCAGGTACCACGATTGGAGGAAGGAATTCAATTCCCACTCACGGGTAAAAGACCAAATCAATGAAGACCGGTTTAGCTGCTGAAGAATAGGGAGTCGATTTCAACTCATCCGCCATACAAAAGGAGTGTTTCAAAAATCTAGCTCAGGCGTCTTGATGGCGCATAAATCCAAGATGATGGCACTTTAAGACTGATAAATTGATTTGACTTAGTTCTCTCATTTCTATCCACCACTTTGCGAAGTTAGTTGAATGTAATAAAGACCTCTCGATTTATAAGGGAAGGTTAGTTAGTAGTTAGATTTAGTTTTCAATAAATAGCCCATTCTCCTTTAGAGAATGGGCTGGAAGATTACTGTGTAAACACATTTTCAGTTTCAGAAATATAATCAAGAGAGATTGCGTGCTATGTATTGTTTTACCTTGAATCAATAAAGTTTATGAAGTTTTTTGCCTAATCTATTGTCTACTTTTGGCATTACCTAAGGGGGGCCACTTAGGGAACTGCCTAGACTTTCATTCTGTAGGTTAGGATAGCTGCATTTTCTTTCATAGAAGTTAATGTGTCTGTTCCTGCAGCTAACAGAAACACAGAGCTGCCAACTGTTCCTGCAGCCACTAGATGCAAAGTAGTTTTATCTTTCAAGTTTTCATTTCCAAAGCAATTTATTCAGTAGAGTAATTCCAGTAATTAGAATTCCAGTATAAACCATCTTAGGAAATCATGCATGTCTGGAAAGGTGATTAGTGCATATATTGTGCTGACCCATTTCAAGTTTACGTCCTCAAGTTGATAATTAAATGAGGTTCTTTAGCAGATTATGGCTGTTGGTTGTGATGTTCAATCCCTAAGTAGAGGAATTCATATTCCTAATTATTAAGCTGATTAAAGCATACTACAATCATGTTGGCTAAGAAATACTTGCAGCTTGATGATGCCATTATACATTTTGTCAACATTGATTGTATTCAAAACAATGTGTTCAATATGGATGAACCTAGGAGGAGCCAAAGCAATCACTTTGCTTTCAAAAAATTTCCCATCCAACTATCGATCAACTTCCTTCACAAAGAGTGCAATAACATATCATGAATCTTTTTTAATTTCGTTTGTAACTTAATCACAAGAAATATTGCAAATTGATTTCTTTACCTCAACAAGAAACATCTTAACTTGCTTTCTTCCTTGATTTACAAGCAATACTATTGAAACAACAAATGATTTGAATCATTGTTCCAAATTTTGGTTCATTGGGAAGATTGTAGTGCCTTCGTCAATATTTTTGAGAACACGGTAATTTTACCCACTGTTCATTCTTGAAGATCTTGCTCATTTAATGGTTTTGGTCCCACCGATTAAGTTGCTTATTTTTTTTTTACAATCAAGGCACAAGGACTCTAAGATTACCAAAGGAGCTCTGCTAATTTATGGTTTGGATCTCGTATCAGTCAAATTAACCAGTTGCTTGATTATGTTGGGAAACTTGAAATATTTCTTACAGGCAATCTTGAATACAAATTTGTTATGTGTATCCTGATTATCATAGTCATTTTTGGCATTAACTGTCTACATTGATTAAATTTAAATGAACAATAGATTTTTTATCAGTGCAATAATCTTGTCACACTTTTATTGCTATATTCTCTTATGAATCCCATTCTATCATGAATAACGAGCTTTCTATCTTTAGTTTTTAGAAGCACTTGAATACCATCATCCAGTCCAGTTCTCTTTACTTCTAATTTTGGCTCTTATTGAAGTTGATCATTTTTTCATACTCACTTCTTAATTTTCTAGTCTTTATGCCTTAAAACTTTAGTGCAATTTTATAGGCCCAAATGAGTGCTCATTTGCTTATATGTTTGCCACTTTCTTGGCCAGGGTTAAGGCTTAGGTTTGATAGTTTAATCAGTATAGCATGGGTTAGGACGTATGTTGTAACTTGTAACCTAAAATAAATTACAATTGGTGAGGTGGGCAACTGCACTCATAAGTTCGTTTGGTTGGTTGATGCCAACATCATTATCTAGTTGTTGTTCTTTCCGTCCAACTATCTTGAGCCTGGTTCAGATAGTGTCTTATAATTAGGATTTATAATTTTATAGTGTTTTCATTATCCTTTTAGTGCTTAGACTTATGAGAAAATTTACAATGTGATAAGTTGATTCTCTTTTCATGTTCTTAACCCTTCATATTTTCTCTTGAGTGATTGAGCTCGTTAGTTTGTGATGAAAGGGTTTGTGAAGGCTATATTATCTTCAACTGTCAGGTAGTTCATTTTTTGTGCTTTTTCACACTGCAAAAGTCAGTCATTCCTGCCTACAAAAAGGGTTACCTAAAATATTTTGGTTGATAGATATAGATACAAACATCATAAGAAATGTCATTCAATCCTAATCTTGGTTGCATGTATTTAGTAATTGGGATGCTCTTAGTATGAACTATATACTTTTATTGAATATCCTAAAAATTTGAGATAGTTTGTTAGTCTTTCCTTTGGTGGTTTTTTATATGTATTAAGTCTATCTTGAGGAATTCTCTTAAGTATCTATATGTTTGTAAAGTTGAAAGATATTTTCATTTTAATTGTATGCCTTCTAGGAGTTAATTTTTTTTTATGGATTGAGATTTTTATGTTACTAAATATGTGTCATAATGCAGTTGCAGTACAGTCTTCTATATGGGATTCTCCAGTACCCTCAAAGAAGCATACTTGTATGTTCCACCAGCAGCCATCATCTCTTGAAAAGCTTACCAAAAGCATGTAACACATTTCACAAGAGCATGAGTCATCTTCTTTATCAAGTTCCTCAAAAGAGAATATGCTTTTTTAGTGCAAAGATTCATTGGATGGTGCAGAAATAGGTCTTGGCAATGTGTTTATGAGACAACATTTAGTTTTGATAGAGGAAGAGTCGAAAGCAAGTTCTCTTTTAATAGAAAATAAGGGTTATAGTACATTTGATTTTCTAACTGATAACATAGTTCTACCTGAAAGATGGAAGGAAATTGCAGAGTTTTCATAGGAAAAGTCGACAAACTCTATCATACATGATGAATTATTGTAGGTCAACTATTAGATAACTTTGTAGTTGACATTTATACATTATTTTGTGCTTGATCTAATTCTACTAATTTATGCTAGACAATGCATATTTAAGCAGAATTTTTGATTTGTTTCTTTGTCATGATAGTTGCTTTTAAATTTTGGCACATTTGTATTTATGGTTGAGTGTTCAATCTCACAGGAAAAGATTCCTTCAAGGTTTTCATTTGCAACTCAAATTGATTGAACTGGAGGTAACAATCCACTATTATAGTATCTTGGTAACTTTAGCTTTAGGTGCTAAATATTAGTATTATCCTCATGTTCTATCATTAATATTAATTTATTAACTATTGGCTCATGGGAAGTATTCATCTAGTCCTTATTATCATTAATTATTAACTTTCTTTTAGTACATTTTGAATTGAGTGATGTTTCTGACATGATTGCAGTTTTTCAATGTTATGTTAGGATGTTGTAAATTTTGACACGTTTATGGGATAGTTAAGGGAAGAAGAACAGAGGAATCTAATGAAATGCCTATCTACAGTTGATGATCCCAGCATTCCTAGATGGTTAGTCATTCAGTCATCTCCTTTATCCAGATTTCAGCTTTCCTGGTTTGAATACTCTATTTTTTGTTTCATTTGGCATGATTTTTATTTCTTGCATATCACTTGCTTTCATAAGAATAGACATGCACCACATGCCCACGATATTTTATGGTAGTGTTGTTGTAGTTGTATTCAGCAAAAAATCCAATCATCTTGTGGGCATATTTTTGGCAGTCTGGAGTGCATGTTTAACAGTTCCCAATTCCAAGTTGCTTTATCAAACTTTCAACATTTACTCTCTGAAGGAATGTTTAGCACGCATGGGTCTAGGATAAGCCCTAAAGTACAACATCTTTTTCAACAGATTCTCAAAGTGACAGACTTGACAAATTCTAAATGGATGGAGAGATATTCACAACTTCAAAAATATAAGCCCAAGGGGTGTGTCAAATTTTCCAAGGTAATTATTTTTTGCAAAGGAAAAAACTTGATATAATCATTAAAATATCTAATGAGGATATTATCTTCCTTTCATATCCAAAGAAAATCAAAGCATCTTATATGGCTTGTCAGATTCTACAAAGCAAAGAGCCATCGAAATTGAAGGATTTTTGTCTACTTGAATCTTCAATTTCTAAATTTGATAAACTTGCAACATACAAGGCATTCACAAATTCTTCTGGCCAACTACCTGGGCAGGTTGTTGCAAGTATGTTATGTAGCTCCACTTGTCATATTATTTACCTAATTAAAGCTATGCAACCACTAGTTATGTATCAAAACATGGAGTATCTCTCTTTATATTTCATTGGGAACAATTTCATATCTAAGTGAGATTCAGAATTCTTGTCATTTTTGTTGTTTATTGAGTAAAATTGGATTTTTTAAATATTATTTTTAATAACTCTAATGGAATATATTCTCTATATTTTATAAATATTGCCCATGTTACAGATTCAACCAGCAACATTTTCTTTCAAGTTGAATTTATTTTACCTTGTTCACCTTGTTGAATCTCTTCTAGATAACCTAAATTTTAAGTGGGTTGCCTCAGTCATCATCAGGGAGATGAAATTTGGCAAGGAAGCATAGACCAACCATTAATTAGAAATAAATATTTATGGTTGATGTAATTATAATTGGCTTAAATTGGCTTAAATTATAATTGGCTATAAAAAATTGGCTATAATTCTAATTGGATGTAATTATAATTGGCTTAAACTGGCTATAATCGGCTTAAATTGGCTTACATTATAATTGGCTACTAAATTGTCATTTTCTATTGCTTCCTCCCACAAGAATTGTAGTTATTTTCAAGTTCACTATAGTGTTGTACAGTGAATTCATTATCAAGAGGAAAGGTGTCTATTAAAGAAAGAAGTTCCATTTGCTTTTTAAAATCATGAATATCATATGGGATCGTTAGATCAAATATTTAAAGCAGGATCTGTAGTGATTTCTTTACTACATTTTGATTCTCTATCAAATTCAGAATTCAAAAAAAAAAAAGCCCTATACATAGAGTAAAAGGAATGAAATTTACATATCTTTCTCCTACTAAACTAAACAATGATATTGCAGTCAATGCATATACAAAACATGGTATATAGTTTTAGAGCAGAAGTATAAGAGGGTAATGCTCTTTTCCAAATGTTAATAACTTAATAGTAAAAACTACCACAAGAACACAATACTTATCAAAATGACAAAATCTATTCAAAATGAACAACCAAAGAGGCTTACCTGAAGATGAAATCTCTTTTTTCATTAATGATCCTTTCACTAGCAGTGTACTTGGAGATTGCTTAAAAACATAAACTCAAAATGCTCTCTTGCAACAATCTTGGAGATGAATTTAGATGCAGTGTGAAAATCATAACATACTCGAAGGTTCTTAACAACTCTAATAGTTGTACCAGGGGCCATGTTTAACAAACCAAATGCAATTGCTAAATTTTCACTATGGTGGTAGATAAATGATTCTTTTTTCTTCTAACCACAACATTAAGTAAAAGTCTTGAATCTGGAAATACCTTGCTGCCTTCATTTGCCAAGCCAATTTCTCCAATTTTGTTCTTGTTTAGTATTTACTTTTATTGTTGTTAGCATATGAAGTTTTTTTTCCTTTATGATTCTGTGGGGATTCTAACTTGGTTCACATGCTTTTTGTTTTGGATCAGGTGGACAGAACCAAGGCTGTACAGAAAATGCAGGTGCCAACTGCAACTGAATGTCTTCAACATCCTTTCTTCCAGGTTCTTTTAAAAAAAAAAAAATTAGTACTATGTAGTTCTATATTTTTCTTGTTTCTATTAAATGACTACATGGTAAATGGAAGTCTCTGGGACATCCTACATGGTGAGCAAATGATGTTATGCAGAAACATGATAGATTTATGAAATATGAATCCAATCACTATTTCTACCATATGATCAAAATAGATTGGGGAGAACCTAACAAACATTTTAAATTTTTGTGTAGGAACATCAAAGAAGATTAAATTAGACTAGGATACTCATCTAAAGATAGTCTGTGGTGCTACAAAAGGATTAACATATCTTTAGTGTGACTATAACCAATGCATTATTCACAGGGATGTAAAGATATCTAACATTCTTTTATATGACAACTTTGAAGCACATTTGTCAGAATTTGGCATTGCCAATTGCATTTCCTCAGCCAAAACTCACACCTCCACCTATGTTATGGGTACTATTGGTTATATTGACCCTGAATATGCAAGAACCTCAAGGCTTAATGAGAAATCTGATGTTTACAACTATGGTATTGTTCTTCTGGAGTTGCTGACAGGTGGGAAAGTTGTGGGCAATGACTCAAATTTACTTCACTTGGTAGGATTCATGATTGGTGATAAAGAAACCAACAAGATATGAAGATGAAGAGGTAAATGATCAAAAAAATTAAGGGATAGTTCAATGGTAAGAGAAACAATGAAGTAACAATTAACATGGTCACAAGATTATAGTAATCAAAATGAGGGCAGCCTACAGATGATTGGAGCTTTATCACAATCATAAAATAAAAGTTCATTTGCAAAGATGTATCATGTACTTATGCATCACAAGGGTAAGGAACTGTAGGTTATGATATAAAAGAACAATCATGCACAAATGACAGTTAGAGGATCAACAAGCATTACAAGGGTAAGGGACTGTAAGTTATGATATAAAAGAACAGTCATGTTCCTATTCTTTTGTAAGCTATTGAACAACATAAAGACAAGGTTTTGTAGTAGATTTCAGCTAGTTCTTTTCTCTCTCAGCAATGTATTGTAATCTTTTCAAGTTCTTTTATGTTGGGACAACAAATTGTAACTCCATTTTCAAACTTACACAACTAAATGTAATATCTTTTTGATTAATAAAATAAGCTATTTTTACCTTCTCATTGTTGTTTTATTGTGCAAATATTTTAGATAGTTGATAAGTAATCTTTTTTATTAATGGAAACCAGTAAATAAATATGACTAAATATATGACTAAAGTAATGACTAAATATATGAGTAAATGATTAAATTAATGATTAAATATATGACTAAATATATGACTAACATGACTAAATAAATAACCAAAACAAAAATCAATGACTAAATATATGACTAAATCAATGACTAAATAAATGACTAAAATAGTTTAGTCATAAATTTGGTCACGTTATAAATGACTAGCAATAAACTACTAATAGTCACGTGACTAAAATTAGTCATTTATATGCAATTTTTAGTGGTTTATTTAGTCATATATTGTTGTTTGTGTACTAGTGAAATAATGTTCCATTATTCAATTGATGTATATATGTTCATACAATTTTTATTTTTATTTTTTAAGCCATATTTGATTATATTTCTTTGAAATTGATATATTTATGATTTATCCAATTGTTATCAAACATTAAATAATGCTTGTGTTTGTTGATAGGTAGAAGATGTTGATGAAACACATACTAATACCCAAGATCCAACTAGGTTATTAAGATTTGGATGGGATGATCCAAACCATCATTTAAACCATACCAGGGCGAAAAGAGCAAGATTGAAGAAAATAATACCACCTGAGAAATTTGAAGAGCTGATGAGATACGCATACACTGATGACATGCCACCTAGCCTTAATGATGATGATCATGGTAGTGAAAATGCAATGCAATTAGAAGGATTGAATGAAATGGTTATAGATTTCTTTGGGGATGGAAACAATGATGACAATAATGATCATATGGTTGACAATAATGATGATAGCAGGGGTAATTCCCACTAATGTAATGTTGATGATAACAACCTCAAAGACTCTATCAAGCAAGCATCGAAGACACCCGTGTTCAAATCGGGTGCAAGTAGAACCTCAAAACTAGCATGCACATTAATATTATTAGAAATCAAGTCACTATTTGGTTGGCCAGATAAAGGATTCACTACCCTACTAAAGTGAGTTGAAATCTATTTCTTACTTTCCATTGTCAATTGGTGTACATAATTCATAAACATTCATCAAATTTGTTTACATTTCTTTAAGGGGATTTTAAAACCATATATTATATATAAACAGTCCTAGTATAGATTGACATATCAAACATGTTCATCATAAGTCAAACATTCAATTGATTTAATCTTTGGCAATATTACAAGGCACTTAAAACTAAAATATTCCTTGAAGAGAATGTGTTGCCATCAACTTGTAGAGAGGCGTGTTTGTTGTTGGTTGAGTTGGGGATTGAATATAAGCAAATTCATTCATGTAAAAATGATTGCATTTTATAAAGAGATGAATATCAAAACAAGGTAGAATGCCCTGTATGCAAAGAAAAGAGATATTGTATAGATGTACAAGGTCCTACAGTTCCAAAGAAGGTTTTATGTCACATGTCAATTATACCTAGACTTCAACGAATGTTTCGTTACAAGTCACTTGCATAATTGATGGACTGGCATGCAAAGAACAAGAGTAAAGATGGATTCATGCGAATTTCGGCCGACTCCAAAGCAATGAAACACATAGAGGAAAAATGGCCAAGAAAATTCAAAGATGAACCCTGTAGTATTAGGTTTGGTCTTGCAATTGATGGAGTGTGCCCATTCTCTTTCCTAAGCTCAAATTATAGTGTTTGGCCAGTCAGATTGATAGTATACCATATTCCCCTATGGATAAGTGTTAGAAAGGAGCACCTTATGCTGACTCTTATTGTTCCAAGAAAACATCAAGTTAAAAACATGGATGTTTATCTTGTGCCTTTTATTGATGAGATGCAACTGCTATGGAAAGGCATAAGAATGTATGACATATCACGTCCTCCATCAAATAGGTCCTTCATGTTGTATGGTGTGCTATGTTGGACTATTCATGATTTCCCAAGACTTGGTGTTTGTTCTGGTAAGATAAAATATTTACGTATTTACACTCATAATTTCATCCCAACTTTCATACTTAGTTTTATACTATTCTTTTGATGTTATAAACATTACTTGTTGAATTGCAGGGCTTCAAACAAAGGGGACATTTGCATGTCCAAGATGTGTAGAACAATTTCAAGGGCGGTATTCTAAAGATCTACATAAACTTATTTACGCAAACAACATGGTTTTTCTACCACTAGATCATAGGGTTAGAAATCGCATGAAGAATCAATTTGATGGAAAAGTTGAAAATAGAGTCCCTCCCATGATTATAGGTCCAGGTGATTGGCTTAAGAAGTATGAAGATGTTGAATTGAAAGGTTGGGAGGATTTTTTTGATCGGGGTGATTCAATTGAAGAACCAGAACAAGTTGTAGTTAATATGCCAGAAGGAATGAAAAGGAAATCCATATTTTATGAGCTCCTTTACTAGAAGGATCTATTAATATCTCACCTATTAGATCCTATGCACATCTTCAAAAATGCCCTAGATTTTATATTTCGACATATATCAAGCAAAGAGAAGGACACCTTGTCTTTGAGGAGAGATATTGCTCTTTCGCATACCAAATTTGATAGAAAACATTTGTGGCCAAATAGGGAAAATGAAACATATGCAGAAGCTCCATGGATTTTGAAAAACAAAGAGCTAGACCAACTAAAAAATGTCATCCATTCAATAAGGACACCTACTAGCTATGGGTCATCATTGGCTAAATATTTCACAATTGATGGACATATCATAGGATTTAAAACACATGATTTTCATAATTTTATGAAGGTATTATATATCATCATTTAACATTTACTGGTAACATTGATTAAGTACTAAATATATTTTGATATTTTGTTGTGTGAGAAAAAATTACTAATGACCTTTTCATAAATGTGTTTTATAGAATATCATGCCATTAGCAATTAGGGGGGATTCCTATCTTACAGTTGACTTAAGGAATGCCATAAGTTGATTGTTAGCATTTACAAGGTATGTGGTTATATGAAATGTTCATGTGTGAGAGACATAGAGATATTATATTGCATTTTAATTTTTGACTAAAGGTTCATACTAATTTACTATTCTTATATTAGGTGGGTGTGTTGGAGTGAAAACGACACTGGGAGGGGGGGTGAATCAGTGTCATGAACTGATTTGACAAATTTTACAAAAACTGAAATAAAACAAATTTATGCCCTCATTTATCAATGATAACTCATCCATATATTGAATGCAATCATATATAACTGCACAATGAGAAGTGTGACAAAAACATTGCATAATAAAGAATTCACATAATAAATTAGAGGAACCACAGATGAGCAAACTAACACAAGATATGTCGAGTGGAAAACCCTCTTAGGGTAGAAAAACCACTCCTAAACTGCTGCCTTTTAGGCTTATATTTGAAAAACCACTTTTAACAATGCCTTATAGGCTGATTTCTGAGCACCAACTCAAGGAGCACCAACCCCTCATTTTTAAACACCAATTTCAAGGAGCACCAACCCCTTTTATAGAAGATACAATGATACAGAGGGTCTCTTTGTTTCTCTCTTTTCTCACAAGTGCCTCTCAATAGACAATACCTACAATCCTCAAAGTTCAAAAATGAACCTCCAGAATTCTAGCCATTATCTTATCTTGAGACAACTTGTTATTGACCTTATATTTCAGATTTACAACCTCAGAATGAAAACATGTCTCACAGTATAGACAATACAATAGCTATGTTTTTCTCCGTCATTTTTCATAGTTCAAAAACAGTGATTTTTCCCTCTTTTTCCTCTTACTAATATGTCTTGATTACATATCCAAAATTACAACCAAAAAACATATATATTTATTTCCATTAAAATGGGGTATTTTCAATATGACTAACTTTTGTAAAATTTGTTTTTTGCCAGGTATGATCAGAGATTCGGAGAAGTATCCAAAAATAAAAGATTGCTTCTGACAGAATGGCCAAGAAAGTGTATTTTGAGAAAGAAGACTCTGAATCTTGACCACACAAGGAATCTGCACCATCAACACTATCTGAAAAAGACTATAGTAACGTTTGCACCAGTAAGATCATTTTCAAAGAGGAAAAAATAAACAATAATACCCTCAAATCCCTTTTTCCATTCGAATAGAATAACAAAATGGCAATAATAGTAAATGCCAAATATATGAAATGTAACCGATTTCATGTTCCCCCAAAATACCAGAAAGAGCGATGCTATCAAAGAAACCCATGAATAAACAATGATTGGCATTTTTAGAATCAACAATGATGTAACTGAAACAAAATGCAATATCTGACAGAGAAAAACATTCTAATGCATTTTTTGATTCGAGATAAGAAAAACAGTAACTGCCATTCCTCATTTAGCTAGAAGAACTTTCTTTAAAAACAAGAAAGAGATAATACCTGATCGAGCTTAAAAATACTGCAACAAAATCAAAAGATACCAGATGATATTGATAGGCATCCAATTGGAGAAACTTTTGAATCTCCTACCATGATCGTGTCCACACTTTTCTATCCCTATCATTGTTCTCACAGAAGGCAGAGGCATTTGTAGCAAGACAAGAGTGACAGAGAAACAACTGAAACATGATACCCATGGTGGCGACGAGGCTAGGGTTCCACCCTTAGCAAAATGAAAACCTAAAACAATGCTTGCCCTAATTTCCTTTTACTTGGCTTTCAATGCCTTCTCAATCGATGACTTTGACAAGTCAAAAAAAATATTTGAAGTCCGAAATTATCATATCATAATCAAATAAACATTGCACTTCAAATCCGCGGTTTCAACCATTTGACATAATCAAATTCATCCCAAACAAAAGACCAACATAATAATTAAAATCATTACCATGCAATTTCCTTGACTTTCCAACATGCTGACTACCTTAACAACCAAGGCATTATTACCAAGGGTCGATGCCAATCACTTTCCAAGTGACTTTATAATTATTTCCTCATACCTATTGTCGGCCCTAAGGCCTAATGAAATATCAATTACAGGACCCGATACACATGTGACTTCTTTCTAAGTCATTTTCAAATGTAGGTAAGCCAAAGTGATGCCACCAATCAACATTACAAAGTAGCCATGAAATAACCTTTTTCAAAATAGAGACCAAAAGATATCAGCTTGTAAGCCACAGCTATATAAATAGCTATATGAAATAAAAGCATGAGTATAGACAGATATACAAAATGAAAACCTAGAGATCGCCTTAACACAGTATAGCTCAAAATGTCAAACCAGTCAAACTAGAACTATACCATCTGTCATACAAATGTGATCAGAACCTCAGCTGAATTGAACATCACAAACACCTGAAAACAAAACCCTGTGAATGTCATTATCAACCTGAACATAGAATCATAATCCTGTAAACAAGATGCCTTGTAATCTGCACATGGATTCAAGAGATCAGTACCATCAAAACCAAGTATGCCAAGACTAAATATAAACAAGAATGCCAACCATCTGAATGTAAATAGCGCAACTAATAATCAATCACCAAGATTCCATTCTTAAACACAATTTTGACATTAAGGACAAATACCAAAAGAGAAGCTCAACAAACTCCCCTTTTTCCTTGATGGAAAAATTGAGCCATCAAACCAAAAAACTGAACTAGAACCAAGAGCTCGTAATTCTCCCACTTTTTTTCACAAGGACAAAGGGACAAGAACAGTGAAATGCCAAGAAGTTGAACAAAAATTTTTGTAGATATAGCAATGGGGCAGCAAATAGAAAACCATATGAAGCAGCAATATGCTGCTAAGAGAGCTAACAAGCTCCCCTTAACACCAAGATAAAGTATTAAGAGAGCAAATATTGAGAGACAATTCCTAATCTAGACCGAAGTCTTTCAAATACCTCTTTAGCCAAAGGCTTAGTGAAAATGTCAGCTACCTTTGCTTGTGTAGGAACATATTGCACAGAAACCTCATTAGCCAGCACCTTTTCATGAAGAAAGTGAAATTTAATAGCAATGTGTTTAGTGCGAGAGTGCATAACAGGATTTTTGGAGATATTAATCGCACTAGTATTATCAGACATAATAGAAATAGGTTTAGGAATTTCAATACCCATGTCAAATAGATTTTGTGACATGTAGATTACTTGAGTTCTGCAAGAGGTGGCAACAATATATTCTGCTTCAGTAGTGGGAGTGAAACAAATTCTTGTTTTTTGTTGTGCCATGCCACTAATCGATCACCAAGAAAGAAATCAGCACCACTGGTGCTTTTCCTATCATCTAAACAACCATCCCAGTCAGCATCAGTATATGCAATTAATGAAAAATCATTGCTTCTAGGATACCAAAGACCATAATCAAGAGTACCCTGAACATATATAAGAATCCTTCTAACAACATTAATATGAGATTCCTTAGGAGATGACTAAAATCTTGCAACCATGCAAACTGTCTGCATTATGTCAGGTCTAGAAGTTGTTAGATATAACAAGTTGCCAATCATTGACCTATAGTTAGTTGGATTTACATTAGGAGAATCATCAACCTTGCTAAGTTTGCAACCTGTAACCATTGGAGTGCTAACTAGATGACATTCATCCATTTGAAATTTCTTGGGCATCTCTCTTGCATACTTTATTTGAGAGAGAAAAATACCAATTTCAAGTTGAGAAAAATACCAGTTTCAAGTTGAGAAACTTGAAGACCTAAAAAGAAAGTTAATTCTCCCAACATTGACATTTCAAACTCAGATTCCATAATCTAAGAGAATTTTTTACTCAATGCAGTATTGTTGCAGCAAAAGATAGTATCATCTACATAGATTTCAACAACCAGAATATCAGAACCTTCAATGTTAACATAAAGATTGTTGTCTACACCTCCTCTAATAAAACCTTTTGAAATCAGATGATTATCCAGTCTAGAGTACCAAGCTCTAGGAGCTTGTTTTAGGCCATATAGAGCCTTTTCAGCCTGTAAACATGATTAGGCTTGTTTTTGCAAATGAACCCTTTAGGTTGTTCTATATAAACTTCTTCATCTAAATAACCATTTAGAAAAGCAGTTTTGACATCCATTTGATATACAATAAATTTCTTGAAAATAGAATAAGCCAAGAATATTCTAATAGATTCAAGTCTAGCTACAGGTGCAAAGGTTTCACTAAAGTCAATACCTTCTTGCTAAGCATATCCTTTGCATACATACCTAGCCTTGTTGTGAACAACATGGCCATTTTAATCATGTTTATTTATGAATATCCATTTACCCCCTATGAAATTTTTGTCATCTGGTCTTGGGACTAACTCCCAAGTATGATTTTTCTCAATTTGGTCAATTTCTTCCTGCATTGCATTTAGCCAGCATTCATTAGTTAGAACTTCATAAAAAAAAATTGGCTCAAACTGAGTAACCATACAAAAAGCAGTAAGCTCATCTATGTGATTTTTTTCATCAGATTTAGCAGTTCTTCTTCTTGTTTGAACTCCCACAGATTTATCTCCAATAATCAGATCTTTAGGATGGTTTCTAGCAAGAGATTTTGAAGGAGGTTTTGACACACAATTTTCAGGATTTGTTTTAGCATTTTTAGAATTTGCTTCAGCAAGTTTAGGACTTGTTGATTCAACTTCAGGCTTTGTTGTTTCAAAGCCTTCTGAATTTATTTCAAGTTCAAATTCTTCTTCCTCATCATCCTACATAGGTTTAACATCTAAAAGAAGATTTTCATCAAATTTGACATTGACAGATTCAATAATCTTATTCAGCCTATTATTAAAGCATTTATAGGCTTTCTATGAGTGGAGTATCCTAAAAAGATACCTTCATTAGATTTTGATTGAAAGCTACCTAAATTATCAACATCTCTCTTGATAAAACACTTACAGCCAAATATTCTGAAGTATTTAATTGAGGCAGATTTACCATACCACAGTTCATATGGAGTGAAATTGGATTTCACTCTGATTTGTACTTTGTTCAAGATGTAAACAATTGTATGAACAACTTCTTTC
This sequence comes from Sequoiadendron giganteum, assembly GCA_007115665.2. NCBI lineage: Eukaryota > Viridiplantae > Streptophyta > Pinopsida > Cupressales > Cupressaceae > Sequoiadendron > Sequoiadendron giganteum. The sequence continues at coordinate 368,678,801 of CM021110.1, read as the reverse complement.
CAGTACATGTTTGACAATTTTGCTTCATCCAGCATAGTCCTTGCCATCTCTTTTACAGTTTTGTTCTTTCTCTCAACAACCCCATTTTGTTGAGGTGTTCTGGCAGCAGCATATTGTCTTTTTATGCCATGTTTTTCACAATAGTTAATGAATTCTTGTGAGGTGAATTCACCACCTTTGTTAGATCTCAAAAATTTCAATTTTAAATCTGACTCCCTTTCAACCATTTTTCTAAAGACTTTAAAATGTTCAAAAGCTTCAGATTTATGCTTGAGAAAAGTAACCCATACCATACGAGAGTAATCATCGACGAATAATAGGAAATATTTCTCACCATTGATAGATCTAGTCCTTGTAGGACCATATAAATTTGTATGAACAAGTTGCAGAGGCCTAGTAGAAGAATGTTCTTTAGATTTAAAGCTCACCTTTGTTTGCTTTCCTTTGAGACATTCTTTACAAACTACATTTTCAGGTTTTCTTAAGACAGGCAGGCCTCTTACATTCTGGTTTTTGTTGATATTAACCATATTGTCAAAGTTAATGTGACCTAGTCTCTTGTGCCACAATAAAATTTCTTCAACTTGACTCATTAAACACATACCTTGATTATTTTCATTATCAGATGTGTCAAGAAGATTGTAAACATTTCCCTTAGTCCTTCTTCCAGCAGCAATAGCCTTTCCAAGCTTATTTTCAATCTCACATCCCTGTGAAGTGAACAAAACATGATAGCCACTATCACAAATTTGACTGACACTTAGAAGATTATGCTTTAGACCTTCTACGTAATACACATTGTAGATAGGAGTGTCCTCATTCAGAAGAAGTGAACCTCTACCTTTGATTTGTATACCAAAATTGTCACCAAACTTCACATACTCACCTACATAATCTTCAAGATTTCTGATTTTTTCTTTGTCACCAGTCATGTGGTTAGAACAACCATTGTCTAGGAACCATAAGTCCTTTTTCCTGGGATGAAAAGTTGTTTGAACTAACATAGTTTGCTCTATGTTTTTGACATTTTTAGGTTTCCAAACCTTTTTAGTTTTTTGTTATTTATTTTGTAGATCAGCTTTGCACTGCTTAGCAAAATGACCCATGGTATTGCATTTAAAGCATCTGATCTATCTAGCAAAACCAAGGTATTTCTTATGACCAAATCTAGGTGTTCTAGGATTCATAAACCTGCAAGAGCTCACTTTGTGGCCAAATCTTTTGTAGAAAAAATAGTACCCATAAAAGAAAGGGTTGAGATTATATAATCTTTTGCTATTCCTAAAAGGATGAGCATGATTCTTATCAGAATCAAGATGATTAGATTCAGAACATTTGTTTGCAGCAACATTATTTTGCTTTGCACCATCATTTGAACATTCACCCTTCACAAACCCAATACCAGTTTTTTCCTTGTTCAATTTTTGCTTATTGAGCATGTCATTCAGTTTTAGAGTACTCTCATACTTCTCAATAGTTTTCCTAAGATCAAAAATTTCATGTTCAAGTTTTTGAATTTCTTGATCTTTATGACTTATACCAATATGAAGACAATCCTCAACTCTCTTGGCTTCTTCAAGTTGAGTCTTCAAGGAGACTATTTCTTCATTTGAAATTTGCTCTTGAGCAAGAGCTTGAGCAGAATTTTGTTCTTGAGCAAGCATTTGTTTTTTGAGTTTTCTAATCTCTTTTAAAGCACATTTCAGTTCACCTTCTAGATCTACTTTTCCATCTTCAGCATCATTGTTGTTAGTATCTTCTTGTTGAATGATTTCAGCCATGAATAAGTTTTCATCTTCTTCATCTAAAGAATCTTTAGATTCAGTGTCTGTTTCATTTTTGTTGAACAAACTCTTCTTCTTTTTGAAATTGAATTTTTGTTTAGGTCTATAGGCCTTTTTCTTAGGCAATTTTTCAAATTTCTCATTGTCACTATTCAGATCACCAAAGGGGCACTTTGCAGCAAAGTGACCTATTTTCCCACAGTTAAAACACTTGAAGGGAAGTTTTCCCTTATATTTTCCACACCCCTTTTTGAGATTTCTAACAAAATGGGATTCTTTAGAATCAAAAAATTTTGATTCACTAACCTCATCTTTTTCTTTCCTTTTAGTATTAAAGGCAATTTCTTTTGCAGAGGAATTGTTTTTACTGATTCTCATTTCATAGGCATTAGAGTGCCTTGTAGGCTATCTAGGGTAAGTTGGTCAAAGTGTTTCTTTTCTTCTAGAGTAGAGACCTTAGCTTCAAATTTAGTCGGTAAGGTTCTGATGACCTTAGTTACAACATTGAATTATTTTACTTCTTCTCCCAGACCTTTCATGGCATTGACAATTTCATCAACTCTCAAGAAGTAATCAACTACTTTTTCATCGTCCCTCATTTTTATTTCCTCAAACTGATGTTTTAGAGTAAGGAATTTTGACTGTTTAACTTTTTTATTTCCTTGATAGATGGTTTCAATTTTAATCAAAATTTCCCTAGCAGAACTGCAATGCATGACTTTGATAAAAATATCTTTAGTCAATGCACACAAGAGAGCATGTTTTGCTCTAGCATTGGTTTCATATCTTTTCTTTTCATCAGAAGTTGTGGGCAATGTAGTTGGTACAGTGTACCCAATTAACACTATACTCCACACATCGAGATCAATAGAAGTTGGATAAGTCTCCATTCTGATTTTCTAGAATACATAATTTGTTCCATCAAATAATGGAGCACTAGTCATTGATGTGCCTTCATGAGCTTGAGACATTTTAAACAGACTCTAAGACCAAAATCAATCCACAGTTGTTTAGACCTATCAGAGGACCCTACGCTCTGATACCAATTGTTGGAATGAAAAAGACACTAGGAGGGGGGGTGAATCAGTGTCATGAACGGATTTGACAAATTTTACAAAAACTGAATCAAAACAGATTTATGCCCTCATTTATCAATGAATAACTCATCCATATATTGAATGCAATCACATATAACTAAAATCAGAAGTATGACAGTGAAACATTGCACAATAAAGCATTCACACAATAAATTAGAGGAACCACAGATGAGAAAAGTGACACAAGATATGTCGAGTGGAAAACTTTCCTGGGGTAGAAAAACCACTCCAAAACTACTGCCTTTTAGGCTTATATTTGAAAAACCACTTTTAACAATGCCTTATAGGCTAATTTCTGAGCACCAACTCAAAGAGCACCAACCCCTCATTTTTTAAACACCAATTTCAAGGAGCACCAACCCCTTTTACAGAAGATACAATGATACAGAGGGTCTCTCTATTTCTCTCTTTTCTCACAAGTGCCTCTCAACAAACAATACCTACAATCCTCAAAGTTCAAAAATGAACCTCTAGAATTCTATCCATTATCTTATCTTGAGACAGCTTGTTATTGAACTTATATTTCAGATTTACAACCTCGGAATGAAAACATGTCTCACAGTATAGACAATACAATAGATATGTTTTTCTCAGTCATTTTTCATAGTTCAAAAACAGTGATTTTTCCCTTTTTCCTCTTACTAATATGTCTTGATTACATATACAAAATTATAACCAAAAAACATATATATTTCTTTTCATCAAAATGAGATATTTTCAATATGACTAACTTCTATCGAATTTGTTTTTTTCCAGGTATGATAAGAGATTCAGAGAAGTATCCAAAAATAAAAGATTGCTTCTAACAAAATGGTCAAGAAAGTGTATTTTGAGAAAGAAGACTTTGAACCCTGACCACACAAGGAATCTACACCATCAACACTATCTGAAAAAGACTATAGTAATGTTTACACCAGTAAGATCATTTTCAAAGAGGAAAAAATAAACAATAATACCCTCAAATCCCTTTTTCCATTCGAATAGAACAACAAAATGGCAGTAACAGTAAATGCCAAATATATGAAATGTAATTGATTTCATGTTCCCCCAAAATACCAGAAAGAGCAATGCTATCAGAGAAACCCATGAACAAACAATGATTGGCATTTTTAGAATCAACAATGATGTAACTGAAACAAAATGCAATATCTAACAGAGAAAAACCTTCCAATGCATTTTCTGATTCGAGATAAGAAAAACAACCATTCCTCATTTAGCTGGAAAAACTTTCTTTAAAAATAAGAAAGAGATAATACCTGATCAAGCTTAAAAATATTGTAACAAAATTAAAAGATACCAGATGATATTGATAGGCACCCAACTGGAGAAACTTTTGAATCTCCTACCATGCTCGTGTCCACACTTTACTATCCCTGTCATTGTTCACACAAAATGCAGAGGCATTTGCAGCAAGACAAGAGTGATAGAGAAATGGCTGAAACATGATACCCACGGCGGCGGCGAGGCTAGGGTTCCACCCTTAGCGAAATGAAAACCTAAAATAGTGCTTGCCCTAATTTCCTTTTACTTGGCTTTCAACGCCTTCTCAATCGATGACTTTGACAAGTCAAAAAAAATATTTGAAGTTCGAAATTATCATATCATAATCAAATAAACATTGCACTTCAAATCCGCGGTTTCAACCATTTGACATAATCAAATTCATCCCAAGCAAAAGACCGACATAATAATTAAAATCATTACCATGCAATTTCCTTGACTTTCCAACATGTTGACTACCTTAACAACCAAGGCATTATTACCAAGGGTCGATGCCAGTCACTTTCCAAGTGACTTTATAATTATTTCCTCATATCTGTTGTCGGCCCTAAGGCCTAATGAAATATCAATTATAGGACCCAATACACATGTGACTTCTTTCTAAGTCATTTTAAAATGTAGGTAAGCCAAAGTGATGCCACCAATCAACATTACAAAGTAGCCATGAAATAACCTTTTTCAAAATAGAGGCCAAAAGATATCAGCTTGTAAGCCAAAGCTATATAAATAGCTATATGAAATAAAAGCATGAGCATAGACAGATATACAAAATGAAAACTTGGAGATCACCTTAGCATAGTATAGCTCAAAATGTCAAACCTGTCAAACTAGAACTATACCACCTGTCATACAAATGTGATCAGAACCTCAGCTAAATTGAACATCACAAACACCTGAAAACAGAACCTTGTGAATGCCATTATCAACCTAAACATAGAATCATAATCCTATAAACAAGATGCCTTGTAATCTGCACATGGAGTCAAGAGATCAGTACCATCAAAACCATCATCACAATGCTGAAGCCAAAACCAAGTATGCCAAGACTGAATATAAACAAGAGTGCCAACCAGCTGAATGTAAATAGTGCAACTGATAATCAATCACCAAGATGCCATTCTGAAACACAATTTTGACATCAAGGAAAAATACCAAAAGAGAAGCTCAACAAGGTGAGCTCTAAGGAGATCCACAAATGTGAAGTGCCAAAGTGGATGAAGGAAATTGTAGAAATTGTATGTGTATTTTAAGAAGGAGATCCCTACAAGTTTCATGGACCTACAAGTCCATTTACTTATACACCTAGTCGATGACATTGAATTGGCAGGTGTCGTATCAACGAGGTGGATTTTTTTCTTTGAGAGGTATATGAAAACTTTAAAAAGATATGTCTGAAAAAAGGCACATCCAGAGGGTTGCATGGTTGAAGGGTATGTATTGAATGAAGCATTTTTCTTCCTATGTGAATTCCTTGGTAAGGATTTTGAAGATGGGCCACGTGTCTAGGATGAAGAATGAGCATCAGATATTATTGATGGATAAAAACCACAATTTAATGGTGTTCAAGTAGAAATTAGTAAGTAAATTCATGATCAATGTGGTCGTTTTGCAATCATTAATTCACTCTATAATTTATTTGTCAAATTAACATCATGACATTTGGAGTTTGAAATAAACATGTTGACATGTACTAGGTGTAGACGAAAGTGCTATACTTAACAAGTTCATTCTGTACCACATGGACTTTATGAACAAATGGATTGATTTGTACGATAAAAAGAGAGAAGAAGTGTTAGAAGCAAGGAGACAGTTTAAGAGATCGAACCCAAGGAATACTCCACTTCCCACTGATCTACTTGGGGAATGGGGCAAAGATTGCACACTAGAATGAGTTATTGAACAAATTCAAAATCAAATAGAAGATGCAAGTATAGATTCAAACATAATAGAAGATGAAATTAACATGTCTAGAGGATGTGAAAGAAAGGTACATTTGGAATTTTACAAAATGTTGTTTCCTTACTGTTTTGATGCTATTAACTATTTTAATATTTGTCATTATATTTGTTTTCACTGAAATAAATGGTCTTTCACAGGTGAGGAAATATCCAACAATGTGGACATATGGTCGATATTATCGTGTTGAAAGTGTAGATGTAAAGAGACAGTCCTTCTATTGTGGCATCATGGTTGACTTCAAGCAATCCAGTCGATCAAGCTCAAAAGATAAGAATATAATTGAAGGGAATCTACAATATGTTGGGAAAATACAAGAAATTATTGAGTTGGATTATTGCTCTTTTAAATGTTGTATTTTTAAGTGTAGATGGTATGAAGCATTTGAGAGGACACAAAGACATGATACCCATAGTGGATTGTTTTCTATAGATTCCCCATGCTTCCTAATGGAGGATAAGGAGCCTTATATTCTACCAATTCATTGTGAGCGTGTATTTCTTTAACTCAAACAAGAAGCGGTAGTGATCATTAATCTATTAATTCATAGTTTATTGTGAATATATGCATGTGTTTATTAATCAATAAAATTGTTATAACATACGTCTAATATATGTATGTCATTCATGTGCAGGTATTTTTCTATGAAGATATTTTGGACCCGAAATGGATATTTTTCATACATTATGATCCAATATTAAGTCATGTATTTGACGAAACATTAGTGGATATTAAGCAAAACAATGATGGCCAACAAAATGAGAGAGAGGGATTAGAGAACATCGAAGAAATTGGCATCCATGATGATGTTGAAGATGGTTGTGTTCAAGCACAGGAAGACAAAAATACAGAGTTAGATGATGTTATGGAAGACAATAATATGGATGGTATAGAAAATGATGATCCAAATACATCTGGTAACAGTATAGATGGTCTACAGTCAAATTTCAATGATGATGAAGATGATGCAAGTCAAGATGAGGATGATGATAATATTAATTACTTGAAAGAACATATGAATATTGACAATGATACACTGGATGACATTATAGCAGACAATAATGTTAATGACCAAGACTTCTAAATTTTTAGAATTATTTGTAATCCATGTTTAAAAAAGGATGATTCTTATGGCCTAAACTTTGAAATGCTTTGGTAATATTATTTGTGTCGATACAAGTTACCTATTGCAATATCCTTAAATTGTTCAATCTTTGGTATGAATTGTTGGTAGAAAAAATTAGGATTACTTGGATGTTCTTTCATTCATTTTGTATCAACATATTTTTGTGAAGACACAAAAGTTAATAAAATATTAATGCACATAACTCACAATTATTTAAATAAGCAACTTTGTTAACTTTATTATTTTTAAATATTTCCATTTTTATGTTGAACATGTAACAAGGCAAAACAAGCTCAAATTTTCAAAAAAAATAGTAGCTCTACCAACATCCACAATAAATGCTTTACTACATCAGCATATTCATTCACATAAGCACAATATTGAGGCTCAATAACTGATATTCATTCAAATATAAGAAAAAATAAGTATGTAAAACATAAGAAAAATACATAATGATAACACAGTCATGGAGAAGCTCTAATAATAAGATGTTCTCCATTATATTGCTTCAATTGATATTATAGTGCTCTTCTTTAATAATCCCAGTGTTATCCCCTAAAGTTATTATGGAAGTATGAAAGGAATTTTAATTCTTAAGTTGATGGAAACCAATCAAAACAATTTCTCTAAAAGGACTTTTAATCCTTAATAGGACCCAATTAAAGTAAATTATTTGAAAGGACTTTATTTCACACCTAACCAGAAACCAATCAAAGCATCCAAACAGTAACAACAAATGTGCCCTGATAAATCTTGCAGACTTAAATAACTTGAAAAGATCACTTTGGAGACAACAAAGCAATAAATAAGCATGAAAAATTGACATAGTAATTGAACACTAAAAATGGATTACGAATTATAATAAGTCATCTCCATTATATTTCCTTTTAAATAATATGCATTATAACAAAAGTTTTTCAATATGAAATGGATGGGCAAATGGGTTCAATCTATCTTCTTACTAATGTCTACTATAATGGAAATGCATAGTATGATGTTTGATGACAAATAGTTAATTAACATAAATGACAACATAACACTTCAGCATGTGAATGCATTGATCCGTTAATCTTCTAGCAGCTGCCCGTGACCACTTAAGATCTATTCAAGGCTCCTACTCCATGATGATGCACCACCTGTAGAGTGCATCTTCTTTATGATGTTGGCTGGTCTTTAAGCTCCAATGGCTGCCCCTCTATATTTGTTACATCTCTGGTTTGGTTGATGAACAAGTTGATGGCAAAGATATGATGAGTGTATTCCTCCTCAACATAAGTTTCCATGTTGGCAATTGCACCCTATCATATTCCACATACACCATCTTTTCAAGTTGTTTATGTGTGTTTTGTAACACCATCTCTTCGTTGTTTATTTCTTGCAATGCAATAGGTAGATGTATGGCGAGCTCATCCTTCCAATCATCTTGCTCCCTAGGATTGTTGAGGCTATCATGGAGTGTAGGATACAAATCAAAATAGTCAAGGTCCTCTTTGAGCCTATTGTGGTACTTGTTGTGTGATTCCACCAGCTTATTGTATGTCTCCAATGTCCGACCTTTCAAGGCTTTCTCATTTAGGAGCTCCTCCTTTTTGTCAAACATTCGTCCTTGCAATCTTTCATTCTCCACAAGTGTTGAGTGTGTTTGTTTAAACAATTTCCAATATTAATCAACATGATCCATCATCCTATTGGATCTTTCTTTGATTATCTCAGACACAAAATTATATTTGGTGGTTTTTATTCTTGTTTCCAGCTCCTCGCATTTCTCTTAAGACTTCCGATGATAGTGTTTCCAGTAAGCTACATCTGCTAATGCATCCAATATTATTTTGGTACTCTCTATCCATGAGGAATATAATTTTGATTTGGAAGAGGAAGTTGGTTTATCTCTGTGACTAGCCACCTCCTTCCTTAATTTATCATTTTCTTTTATCAGTTTTTCAATATGCACCTTAGTGAATTTTGCAACATTTATGTTTAGCTCAACTATTTCAATGGGGTTAGTGTCCCCTACCCGTGGACCAAAAATTTCCAAACACTTGGTTTGGATTACTGATGACAGCAGGCCTTTTATCTTGAGGATACAATACCCAAATTAGCAGGGTGGTTTCATTTGGGTTGTACCCTCATCTTGAGTACATTTTATCACTTGCCTCTTTTGTTAGATGCATTGTTTTGTCTCCTCATTTCCTAAAACTGTCAAACACTATTGCAGAGCTAATATCCCATCTTGGTAAGAGAAGTACCCCAACCTCTTGAAGTAATTATTTTCCCCTTTTGGGGGTGATAGATTCTAACTCTTTGTCTATTTATTTTATCAACTCTTCCAAGGCAGTTGCCTCCTGCTCAGGAGTGATATCCTTCATCCTTTGTCTTAGAATTCTACCTTTATGCTCATAAACAAATGATTTAAATTCAGAAGTCTTGACAAAATCACTATCAAAAATAAATTCTTGCTCACCCTTGACTCTCACATCATTAGAGAGTTCATTTGATGCTTTAAATTTGATAATGTTTCATTCTGGAGGTGCCTCATATTGTGTAACTACAAGGGCTATTATCTATTCAACCTCATCATCCTCATCATCACTCTCTTCTTCATCTTCTTCACTCATGGTTGTATCTACAGAGAAGTTCATTTTTGGACTGGGTTGTGAGGGTATGTAATCAAGAGGCTCTATGTCCTCAACCTACATTCCTGAATAAGTTGTCTGAGGTGCTTCAAAGACATCTAGGGGTACATATTTTATTAGCTCATCCACATGAGTGATGAGCTACTCAATTCTTTATAGAGGATCATGTTCTTCATTAAATGCCCCTGAATATGATGGGACATTTCCTTTCTTCTAGGTCTCAACAAGCACAACTTTGTTATATGTAGTCATCCTATCTTTTGTTAAGGCCTCATCATAATTTATTATTACATCATCAACAAAGAATTGGTGTTCATACCTTGATATTCCTTGTGACAATTTTTAATTGTGAATAAAACCCTTTGTATCAAAATTATTTCTTTCATTACCCAATAGTAAATTGTATTTTTCCAATTTTGTATCAATTTCTTCATACCCTTCATTGGTGACTACTATAAAATCTCCAAAGTACAAAGTGCTAGGCATGGTAGAGTGCTTACTGTATCTCCTAAGATGTTTTGCATCATATTTAGCCAATTGTCTCACAATTTCCAAATAGGCTATTATGTATGGAACTATTTTTGGCAATAGATTTGGGGCTCCTTCAAACCCATAGACTCTAATCACAGTGCAATCAAGAAATGCATACCAATCCCCCCAGTTATGATTTAACTTTTTCTTGGGGTTCTTTTCCTTTGGTCTCAATAATTTCTATATTTCAAGGGATGGGTTATAATTACATGTATGTCCCAACAATTTCAATAATGACTTGACAAAATATTCCTCAAAGTGCAGACAGTGTGATCTACCATATCTACTATCCCATATGGAAGTCCACATTTGCACAGGTTTATAATTCCCACTTTCATCTACATCTCTTATACTTAATTCTTCTCCCTAGAACCTTCTAACATGTCCTTCATGTAGAATAAAATGCATAAACAAAGAGTAATGTTTGAAATCATGAATTTTATCACTGTTGCTTTTGATCCTTCCCAACCCCTGGTTCAGAGCATTGGCTAAATAATCGGCATAGTCAAATGGTCTGGCATCTTTGCTTTGTATGTCTACAACCAAGACCATTGGGGCAATTGATATGAGGGGTAGAACCTCTACTCCTAACACTTGTCCAACTGAATAATATGTATATTGAAAATATTCTTCAAATAAATTCTCATGAAATGGAGGATTTTCATTACTAGAAAACCTTTTGAGCTAGCTACCTTCATCCCTGGGCCTATGTAGTGGTAGCTTCCATCTTTTATAGCTCATGTCCATGTGATGGTAATCTGTTAAAAGGTCTTTGATTGTAAATGGTAAATTCAGAGAGCATTCCAATTGAAAAACATTAGATATGAGATATTTGGAGATAATGAGAATGTTAGACCCATCAAGTGATTGAATAACTCTTCTTTTAGGGTCATATCTCTTGGCTGGAGCTTTAACCAACTCTATATTAACAAACACATTGGGCACCACTAATCTTCCTAGGTTCAATCTCCATGGGTTGCAGACTGCTTGAAACCTATACTGTTTCCTATAATGGTATATGAATAGCTCATATCCCCGCTGTGGTGTCTACATGTCTCCTAAACCTTTGTGCTTGTCCTATAACTTATCCATGCAAGGATTTTTTTGTGCACTCTTTTAGGTCTCGACCCTGACCCCAAGCATTGGTCAATTAAGTCCTAGTTTAGAAGTCTTTTCTCTGTTTTCTGTTTCTTAATTTTTGGCATTTTTTAGCTTTCTTCCATTGTTAAATTTTCTTATAAGTCTTTATAGAAGCAAATTCTAAGTCAGTTTTTGTATACTTACTTGGATTCGCTTTCACTGGTTCTGAGCTGTGTAGTAATGGCAAATTCTTAACCTCCTTTCTTTTGCACCCACGTCTAATGAATCCTTTTCAAGCCTTAATGAAAAGATGTGATCAAATTAAGATATAATTCACTCAACTCTAGCTCATAAACATGCCACTTGCTATCAATCTTGTCATTGGGAAGAGCATTTATTTTGAATATCTCAATGATATCCTTGAGACATCACATTAGTTGAAAACAATCATCATTGTTGCATTGGCGAGACCATGATTCCATTTTCATCGATAACCACCTTCTTCATCGATGAACTCCTTCCTTTTGGGGTATCGATGAGATGCCAGATAATGTCTCCCCGATGTGCCCTAGTTCCTTCGATATCCTTCCTTAACATGTATTTGATGGCTCATGGTCTTATTGGATCATTAGGGAGACCCTTGTTTTCCTTCCATCGATAGGTGTCTCTTCCTCCGATGCCTTAAGCCTTTTATCATTGCATCGAGGGAACTAGACTTTATGCTGGCCCGATAGCCTTATGTTCCCTCGATATACTTTCACTACATGTTGAACTTCATTACTGTATAATGTAAAGCTCCATCAATGGGATGTTGTGTTCCCTTCTGCTGATATGTTCTAGTGCTACTGATATTATTTATTTAATATGTTCTAATCCCTAAGATATGCACATAGGACCAAGCAATCATGAATTCAACCAAAAAATTATCTAAGAAATAATTTTAAATAAAATTTATAAAAAAATCATAAAAAAGAATATTAACCAAATCATGTTATCTCATTTGTTATGCATTACTCTCTTTTTTTTATTCGTAATAAGCAGTAGAGTTGCATGCATTATATTGAGTACTACAAAAAATTACATCCTTTTAGCCAAGCTAGTAACTTGGGAAAATTCGAATGGCACCGAGTGCCCACGACCACCCTTACAAAAATCCAAAATTAACAAGATCTGCCATAGGATGCGGATTCGATAACGAGCCAAACAAGTCACACCCAACAACCACCCCACCCGATACCATCCTTCATTCTTCTTCGTCGTAGAATCTGGTGGATTCCACCAAGTTTGCAAATGCATGAAACCATTCCAAGCCTTCTATTTCGTTCAATCCAAACCGTCTACACATAAGGTTGTAGCCAACCGTTGCCCATCTCTTGTGGAACTCTAGACCTTTAGCTCTCACATCCATGATGAAGGGATGCCACTCCACCTCTACACCTTGTAGAAACATTTTGTCAATGTCATCCGGTAATGGAATTACAACTCCCAGTTGTGCACTGCCACCACATCCACATCATTGAGCAAAATTGCTACCTTGAAGACCATCCTGAGCAGGATTAAGCACCTCATTTTTGGTAGGTTTAGATCTAGCAATGATGCCAAAAAATGAGAGGCAATGTCTGAATTTTCCCTTGTCCAGTTATTGGAGAAGCAAAACTTCTTCCCAATCACCATCTGCATCACCATCTGCACGGCTTCCAGACACAGGATGTCTTTGTTCAAACCGATCTTCTTGAGCCTTTGATCTGTTATGAAGCCTGAGAAAGCAGATTGCTTTTTTGAGCAACATAACTTAATCAAAGTGTCCATTTTTTAGGCTATCTGCTCGATTCTTGACGCTTCATCGCTTGAAACAATTGATTGGCTTTGCAGCAATCGAAAAGTCAACTAAGTCCATTAATTTTTTTTGCCTCTTAATTTCATATGGCTCCCTTGAGGTGGCATTTAATTTCCTTTTGGTGAACTATACTTCCGCCACCCTTCTCAGTCTGATGCCACCCTCCTCAGTCTGATGCCACCAACTCTTGTTAATAAAATTTGAGGTATATTTTGCTCAGCTCTGGTTCATTAATTTCCCACTTGCTCTCAATCTTGTCATTAGCGAGAACATTTAATTTGAATATCTCCTCAATATCTCGGGTTGTCAAATCACTCAAAAGTAATCATTATCATTGTATCGGTGGAACCGTGATTTTACTCTTGCTAATATCCATATTTCCCATTGAAGCGAACACATGTCATTGTTTTTCCTTTGGGGCATCAACGGGATATTAGATGATGTCTCCCCGATACCCCTTAGTCTCTTTGATATTGTACCTTAGGCATGTAATTAATCACTTATGACATTCTTTGTGTTATTGGCTCATTGGGGCAACTTTGTTTATATTCCACAGATAGCAACCATTCCTCCTGATACCCTTTTCTTTTGGCAGTTCATCGTTGTATTGGGGAAACCATGCTTTTTGTCAACCCGATAGCTTTGTGTCTCACCGATACCACTGTGTACTTTATTAATAATTATCTTCATCATGTTGTTGTATTGGTCCATCGGTGAGACAACATGTCATCTTTCCTCAATATACTTTGGTGTCTCCGATATGCTTTGCTCAAGCTATCAAGGAGACAACAAGATGTGTTCTTGTGATATTTGTTTCAAGTACTCCGATGAATCTCTTTCTGACGCTACACTTAGTGATAGACTAGGCGCTAAAGTATGCTCCAAAGTAGGTGCATAATTAATTAGGTGTTAAATTAGGCGCTATTATCAGCGCTACACTTGGAGCTAAACTCAGCGAAAACTCAGCGCTAAGCTCGACGCTAGACTTGGTGCTAAATTTGGAATTGAACTTGGCATTGAACCTGACGTTAAACATGGCGTAAAATTCGACACTAATTTGCATTAATTTTAACACCTACTTGTTTTGGTCAGCACAATAAATGCCAAAAATAGTGTCGACCTGATAAATAGCGCAAACCCGATAAATAGCACCAAATTTTTCAAAAAAAATGGAGAAAAATACATTGAAACTGTGGGTGGAAGCAAAAAAGGGAGCAATGAAGGGATCTAATCATAGGGATTTGTTGTAGTGTCTACGTGAGTTTATGTGTATTCGTGTTTTCAATGTTTTGTGAAGGCTAATGCTTTTGTAGGTCTCCAAAGCATTAACGCAAATCAAGCAAGCAAAGATCCAAGTCCTTGAAGTGAAGTGCATGACTTTAGTCCTTCAAGGAAGCCATTGAAGGGTGGTGAGTTGCAAAACTTTATGATTTCATCATTCCTTCTTATCATTTATCTTTCCTATCATTGACATTGTCATTATGGAAGTGGAAACACTAACATGGGGTTTGACCAAGGCAAGCCCCTAAATGGCACAAAATTTCTTCTCTTTGTGAATGTGAAAATCCTAGGCTTGAAGATGATTGAAAGGAGTTTGAAGAAAAATTACTCATTGTTGTATTTGAAGATCTATTTTTTTAACCCACAAAAAACTTAGTTATAGAAATATCCAATAGTGTTCTGATAGATTTGCAGGCGGGAATCCAAAGCTTAGATCCAACATCATAGGACTACAAAAATAGATTAAAAAAAGCTAAGTTACAAGGACACTCATACCAGGCTAGGAGTGAGTTTCTTCCAAAATCAGGCTCAAATTTGAACCATAGGTGCATAGTGTCCTGCTCTATCATGCTCAATTGTCTGAATTTGCTTGCGACTTTCTATGTTTTTTGTATTTACATTAGAATAGTAAATTGCATTATTGGCCTACTTAGATCACTGCATTTCATTCCTAGATCCATCCTAGATTTGGTCAAGGGTTGGTTGACTCACCTTTCAGGTTGTGAGTCAATCGCATACCTTATCAAATCCATCAAACCCCCACTACCTTGAAATCTTTAATGAACCATTTGAAAAAGTGCATAAGTTTTACCCTAGGGTCAAATCTTAGGGTTTACATTTTTATATGATTCACTATTAATATTTCATTTTTCTCCTCATGATAGTGACACTTTATAGAAGAACTTAAATCACTTTTAAAACCACTTTATGCTATTACTTCCAGGAGCCTTTTAATTTAATGATAAATATGTTACATTTTTTAATATTTTAAAGTATTTTTTGGCAACATGAATTACATTATTAAATTATTTGTCTAAGTCCAAAAAGGGACATGATAGTATGTATGGAAATGGGTGGGGTGTGACTGGAACAATATTGAAAGGAAAATAAGAAACAATAATAGAGGTATGTACAAAAGAAGTAGGAATGATAGTACACGTGATAATGTTAGTACTAGGGAACATGGAAGGAAGAAACTCAATAAAATAAAAAGGGTTGGGAGGATACACCATTAGAAGTAGCCAACAACATACCAATAGTAAGAATGGTATCCATCCCAAATGGAGCATCTACCCATGCCTTATGCAAAAGAGTAGCCAATTGTTGAAGAGATCATGCATTGACAAATAATTAGCTAGTAAGAATAATATATTGTTTAGATATATATGTATTATGGTTGTAGTCTTATTATTCTTCACACTCAGGTTTAAATTATTCTCAACACAAGAATCAATTCATTTGAACTTCATTATAATTGAATTGAGTAGTCATGTTAGGGTTTAATTGACCACTTCTTTATAAAGGAAGATTGAGTCACCAAGTAGCTTGTGGCACAAACAAAGAACTATCGCTATGAGAGATATAAATATGTAACAATATAAAACAATCTCACATATAAAAATCATAAACTCAATAAGATATTAGATTTGAAAATGAAACCCCAAAGGCAAATCCAAGCACTGGTAGAGTGGACACAAGTAAGGTCACATAATAAATCACAAACCTAAGATAAGAGAAAGATACAAGGCACAAAGATGAAAGGGAAATGAAACCATAAGGAGATATGAAACATGATGAAGTGATCATTAAACATATATATGAAAATCCTAATTGCAAAGAAGGACAAACTGTTGAACATAGGATTTCATTGATGTCAAAGGTTACTGTCAGTTGTTGTCAAAGGGTGTCAAGACTGTCAAATGCAAAGGCTGTAAAAGATAAAAGTGATTATAGGAGTACTTGAATTATCATTATATTCCCCTTGAATTAAAGTGCTATGTATTTAGAAGTAGTAATCATGAAGAGATTGTCTCATCAATCTGATCCTATATCAAGTAGCATATATTAATAAATTTTGTCGACACGTGATTGCCTTCCGATAGTTGGTGTGTATTATATGCTTATTATACCATGAAAAGTATGCAGTCAGTATGAGTGTGGTGGTTTGAAAGTTTGTGCAAGGCTATCTTTTGGGCATATAGATTTCTTTAGTATTACAAATGTGGTTGGTGGCATTTGGAAAATTCACCGCCAACAATTCACCACCAGAAAATTCACCATAGGAAAACTCACTGCCATGACAAATTCACCTCAAGGAAAATTCACCACCAACAATTCACTGCCATAGAAAATTAATCACAAACTTTTAATGCGATGAATTTTTCATGGTGGTGAATTTTGTTAGAGATATGTGCCTCAATCCTACTGACCTGAACCTCCTAAAAGAGAAAATCAGTGAGACACCTGAGATATCATGCCGACGAGCTATTTAGTCCTGAAGGCTTGAACTGTTCAGATCGGTGTGACATATGATTGGTCTTGCCAAAGAGAACTATCAGAGTGACTTGAACTGTCAACGTGAGTTCTTTGTTTCATATTGACATTAGTTATTTGGTTGATGAGGTTCATCGGTGAGACTCTTGTTGATCTGAGGAATGTATGTGAAGTAGCCTAGATGAGTTTTGGTATGACTCTGGCCGATGATCTGATCGGGGTGACATTGGTCATCAGGATGACTTGTGAATGTCACTCCACTGCTTGTGGTCTGGTCAAAGAGTTCAGTCAGGAAGACTCTTGTCGAAGTGAACTGCATCAGAATGACATTGGTCTTTAGGTAGACTTGTGAATGTCAGATCAACTATGTTAGTCTCGCCGACGAGTCTATTCGGTGTAAGTCTTTTCGATGAACAAATGGTTGGGCTGAAATGAGACTTCAGAATGTATCTTATCGATAGTGATGGTCTGGTCGATGTGCTTGGTCGGTGTGACATGATCTAGTGGGATGAGTTCTCAGGATTGGTCCGATGGGGTTGGTCATGCCGATGTACTTGTTCGGTGTGACTCTTATCGATGAGGTGTTATGAACTGCAGTGAGCTGAAGGTCATCGGGGTGACTTGTGACTGTGGTGAGACTTTTTGATCTATCTCCTATGGTTGTTACTCTTGTCGATGGCTATTAAACGTCAGTGTAACCCAAAGATGTTACACCAATAGAGAGTTCAATTGCTATATCGATCTTATTGGTTCTCTTGGGACATCGGGGAAACTTGGTCTATTGGTTGGACTTTCAAGACTCTTGTCGGTAGTGTTGGTCAAGCCAATGGATGTAAAGTTAGACTTGGCTGAACGAACACTGACTGCTGACGTGTATATTTGATTGTGCTATTTTGGAGGTGATTGTTTAATCACTGGTGACAGTTGCTAAACCGTGGAAACTGGTGAACTGAACCATTTGTACAAAAATTGAATTGACCATGGCTATTGGATAGATTGCAATGTGTTGTAACAGTAAAGGGTTCTGAACATTGGATATTTTATGTTCTTCACTGTATGTTGTTAAGCATTGTAACAGTGAGAATGTTGGGAGAGAGAACATGAAGAATGTGAACCTGTGAAGGACGAAGAGGCTGGGCTAGCTGGAAGAGAGTCAACTGGTTAGAGGAGATGAACCTACACTGTGTGTTGTGTGAGGGTACTATAACAGTGTTGTTGCCTGTATTCTCTAGATGGATAAGATGTAAACTCCGTGTAAAGGCTATGAGCTTGAGATTATATTGTAACTCTGTTTGTTGTTGAATAATACAATGGCTCGATCTTTTAGAGTGTGGGGTTTTTTTACCTGAAAGGGTTTTCCCCACATAAATCTGTGTGTCCATTTATGATTATCTTTCATGTTGTTTGATTCTGTAAATTTGAATCTATCCACAGTGTTGAATCTGGTTAAGTCTGCATGTGTTTTTCTTAGAAGGGTTAATGTGGGAAATCAATTGTGCTAGTTTCTGCTTTATGGCATAGTAGTGTGTGTCTTTGAGGTAATTTAAAGGAATTAAAACCATCGAAGGCACTGTTGTTCTTAGATTTTTTTATTTGAGATGACACGATTTTCCATTACAAGTGGTATCAGAGCCTTCTTTCAGGATTTGCTTATGCTTGCAGGTGCAAGTTCCTAGTGTTTTGGTTATGTGGATTCCTTCCGTAAAGATTTATTAGCCTGGAAAGCTTGAGGAGATTTGAAGGAGTCGATTGATGATTGATCCTTTGGTGAGTAAAAGTCCTTGCTCTTTTGAGACAACACACAACGTGAAAGACATTGAAGATGGAGAAATTAGAGTTGATCATATTGTAATGATGTGGTTTGAGGCCCCTGGTTGGCAGCGAATAATATTGATGTAAGGGATGTGATTTTATGCTTATGGTTGTGTTGCAACAGAGCGTGGTTCATACTGGGTGTCTGTGTGAGAGGCTCCCTTATGGTATGGAAATGTTTGGTTTTTATTCAGCCATAAAGTATTGTGCTTGTGCTGGGTGTTTTGACCTAGCACTGAAGGTGTTGTTCTCTTTACCCTGATTGTATGAAGGCTACGAAGTTGATCTCTGGGTGGTCTGAAAGCTTCTGAATAGCTTGGCTCTCTCGAATGCATGTGCATGTTTGTGGTTTTGGAATAGGTCTGGAATGGGCCTGGAGTTCCTGTACTACTTATTCCTTTTATGGATACCTTGCACTTGCATGGTTCAGATTCATGTTCTTTGGTTTTGAAGGTTTTTTATAGATTTTCCAAAAAATTCTATGGTGATGCATATTCATGTTAGTTCATTGTTCTGGTTAACTGTGATGGTTGTGTGGAGACTCTTGAGTCATCTGGATGTGCAGTGGATATGGATGTGCATGGGTATTTTATAAACACAGTGGTTTTGCACGGTCAAGAAAAACTTGTGGTTTTGTGGAGCTGCTGGTAAAACTATTTTCTAGACCCTGGCTGTTTGGGGTGTTGCTGGATGAGATAGTTGCAATTCTGCATGTAAGTGTTGCTTACTGGTTTCCTAGACTATGGTGCTTGAGTTGTGGACATGATTGGTAAATCAGATTTGGTTGTGATCTGGTGTTTGAGTCAAATTGTCTATGTTGTCGTTCTCTTTGAGATCTCAGTTTTGCAGTTTCCAGTGTGATGATGGATTTGCAGGCTTCATTGATTGAATCTACGGGTTGAACATGTTGTGGGTTGTCTTTACCTACATGTTTTTTATGGGAAAACTCAAAAGTGGACTGTAAATATCCACGAGGTTGATTCAGTGTTAGTGCAGATCTATTAGCTGGACTTATCTATGGTCACTTGTGCATTGGCGTGGTTGCTTATGGATGAGAGGAAGGATGGTGTTGAGTACCTGAATAGTCGATTATGGAGACCTATAGCGTGTGTATCACGATGTCATGGAGAGCTTGATATGCATTTTTTGTGTAAGCTTTTGACAGTGATGGTGTGGTCTGCGTGGTTTGGAGATCTTGGTGCTGCTTGGCATTATTGTCAGATGGACATGTTATCGATTGTACCTGGAGGTTTTTTTAGATCAGCAAATGTTTGGTCATGATGCTTGGAAAGCTCGGATGTCACGGTTTAGTGGGAGCTTTAGTAGTGACTGTGGTGGTGAAGAATCTTCTTTAGTGTTGTAGATGTTACTAGGAGGGACTCTTAGATCCTGTTGCTGTAGAAGAGTTCTTTCGCATTTGCATGGACACTATTTGAGGATGTGCAACATCTTGGAACCATGGACATTTGGAGTCTTTGGTTGAGGTGTTGGTGGTGCTTGACAAGTGATGTTGGTTTAGAGTTGTTTTATGTCATGCTTGTGCAGTAGAGTTTTGGCATGAGGCATTTCTCTTGAGACCATGGTGAGGTCACTTGGAGCGTGGTATGGTGAGATCATGATAAGTTCCTGGTTCAGATGTTTGGAGCTTTGACAGTGGTCTAGTGGATCTCTGTGTTTTGGGTGCATTGGTCATATGCTTGAGAACTTCATGTTAGTGCAATAATGCAATTTGGAGTTCAACATGGGATGATCATTTGCAAGTGCTCATGGATACATGGAGAATAAGGTGAGGTCATAATTATCTTGAGATGAGAAAGGTATTGATTTCAGGAGAAAGTCCGAGTAGCCTACACCTTGGTTGAACATGAGTTCAACATAGACCAATGAGGATATTTCTCTTGGATGAGTCATGGTGGCTTGTATATCTTGGAGGAGCATTCTCATTCCCCACTCTTGGTCTACTCGACACTGAAGTCTAATTTGAGAGGTATTTTCCCATTGTATCTTTCAGATGTGTTTTATGCTTTCTTTCATGATATGGATCTTGAAGTGTTGTTTACTGGTTTTGGAGGATTCATAGTGGAAGATGGACAACATGGTTTATCTTCTTGAGATTTTGTGTTATATCATTTTTTTGATGAGAACTGGTAGGAGATGCTTTATGGGCTGATTTCTTGAGATGGGAAATGAGGTAGTTGATCTTATTTGAAAGCTTACATCCATGATTGATTACATGTTACATATGTTAAGTTTGATCTCGGTGATTGAACGGTTGAGTGTTGTTATGGATTTTCCTTTGGGATGTGAAGGAGATCATACTTGACACAACTGGCTTTTAGAGTTGTATGTAGGAGGATGCTCTACAAGTATATGTTGTGCAAAGTTTCTCTCTTTGGTCTAGGTTGTTTGGAAGTTTGATTTCATTTTACATTGGTTTGAGGTTTGGTCAGAGCTTTTATTTTCACTCAAGTTCTTGAGTGGTAACTTGGAGGTTCTCTATCTCTTTCCTATGTTGGGTGTGAAGAACTTGGAAGAGCTCTGGAAGACTGTTGAGAAATGATTCTTGTAGCAATTGGTTGCAGGTTGAGCATATCATTGTGGATGTTTCCTTGGTACTACATGGTTACACTTTCTATGTGTTGTCATTGGTAGACTTGTTATGCCTTTGATCTTTTAGTTTTGGCATTACCCATGCAGTGGGAGTTTTTGGATGTGCTTGGTCTTCTTCGACTGGTTTGTAAATGGAGCTTGTATCTGCAGTTGATGGGTTGGTTGTGTTCTTGGTATGAGTTTGCTAATGTGGATACCTCAGAGGTATGAGAGATTGGATGGATAGAACGAGTTGTGGGTGCTATTTTCAGTTGCGTGGGTTGATTAGTTGGATGTAAGTAGTCAATTTTTTGGTTGTTGTTCTGGCTGATGTTCTATCTTGTTTCTCAAGAATGTCTTCACAGTTGTATTCTGGTTTGGACCTTTGAAGTTGATGTTGTTTGTTCTTCTTTATGGTTTGTTGTTGGCGCTCTTGAGTGGTTAGTGAGATCTTCTTCAAGTGGGAGATTTTTGGAGATATGTGCCTCAATCCTACTAACCTGAACCTCCTGAAAGAGAAAATCGGTGAGACACCTGAGATATCCTGTCGACAAGCTGTTTAGTCCCGAAGGCTTGAAGTGTTCAGATCAGTGTGACATGTGATTGGTCTTTCTGAAGAGAACTATCAAAGTGACTTTAACTGTCAGTGTGAGTTCTTTGTTTCATATCGACAGTAGTTATCTGGCCGATGAGGTTCGTCGGTGAGACTCTTGCTGAATTGAGGAATGTATGCGAAGTAGCCTGGATGAGTTTCAGTATGACTCTGGCCAATGATTGGATCAGGGTGACATTGGTCGTCGGGATGACTTGTGAATGTCACTCTGGTGCTTGTGGTCTGGCTGAAGAGTTCAATCGGGAAGACTCCTGTCGAAGTGAATTGCATTAGAATGACATTGGTCTTCGGGTAGACCCACGAGTGTCAGACCGACTGTGTTAGTTTGGCCAATGGGTTTGTTCGGTGTAAGTCTTGTCGATGAACAGATGGTCGGGTTGATATGAGACTTCAAAATGTATCTTACCGACAGTGATGGTTTGGCCGATGTGATCTGATCAGTGTGAGTTTGGCTGATAGTGCTTGGTCGGTGTGACATGGTCTAGTGGGATGAGTTCTTAGGATTGGTCCAATAGGGTTGGTCATGCTGATGTACTTGTTCGGTGTGACTCTTACCAATGAGATGTTCTAAACTGCAATGAGTTGAAGGTCTTCAAGGTGACTTGTGACTGCGATGCAACTTTTTGATCTATCTCTAATGGTTGTTACTCTTATTGATGGCTATTGAACATCGATGTAACTCAAAGATGTTACACCGATAGAGAGTTCAATTACCATATCGATCTTATTAGTTCTCTTGGGACATAGGGGAAACTTGGTCTATCGGTTGGACTTTCCACACTCTCGTCAGTAGTGTTGGTCAAGCCGATGGACGTAAATTTGGACTTGGTTGAACGAACACTAACTGCTGACGTGTACATTTGATTGTGTTGTTTTGGAGGTGATTATTCAATCATTGGTGACAGTTGCTAAATCGTGGAAATTGCTGAACTGAACTGTTTATATAGAAATCGAATTGACCATGGCTGTTGGATAGATTGCAATGTGTTGTAATAGTAAAGGGTTCTGAACATTAGACAGTTTGTGGTCTTCACTGTATGTTGTTAAGAATTGTAACAGTGAGAATGTTGGGAGAGAGAACATGAAGAATGTGAACTTGTGAAGGCCGAAGAGGCTAGGTTGGCTGGGAGAGAGTCGATTGGTTAGAGGAGATGAACCTACACTATGTGCTGTGTGAGGGTACTATAATAGTGTGAGCATTCTGAACAGTGTTGTTGCCGATATTCTACAAATGGACAAGATGTAAACTCTCTGTAAAGGCTATGAGCCTGAGATTGTATTGTAACTTTGTTTGTTGCTGAATAATACAATGGCTCGATCTTTTGGAGTGTGGGGTTTTTTACCTGAAAGGGTTTTCCCCACGTAAATTTGTGTGTCCATTTATGATTATCTTTCATGTTGTTTGATTCTGTAAATTTGAATCTATGCATATTTTTGAATCTAGTTAAGTCTGCATGTGCTTTTCTCAAAAGGGTTAACATGGGAAATCAACTGTGCCAGTTTCTGCTTTATGGCATAGTAGTGTGTGTCTTTGAGGCAATTTGAAGGAATTAAAATCACCAGAGGCATTGCTGTTCTTAGATGTTTTTATTTGAGATGACACGATTTTCCCTTACAAATTTTCCTTGAGGTGGATTTGTCATGACGGTGAATTTTCCTGCGGTGAATTGTTGGCGGTGAATTTTTCAGTGATGAATTACTAGTGGTGAATTTTCCTAGAGCCGTGGTTGGTATTTCTTTTAGAAATGCAATATTGCTATGCGGTTTGGAAGGAGAGTATGTCCACACTTGTTTTATAGTTTCCTAAGATTTGGAAGGATATGTCCAGTATGCAAGAAGTTTGAAGTGTCAGAAGGTTCGTCAACCTATTTGAATTTCAAGACGTGTGCAATAATATCTAGTAGCGTGTAGAATTCAAATCTTGTGTGTGGTGTTAATATATGACATGCTTAAGGTTCCTGATGGCACACGATATCAAGCTCTTTTGGCGGCAAGAATTTTATGTTTGGACCATTGTATTGCATATTTTATGTAATTTGAATTTAGGTCCACCTTATGTCATCTTGGCTCTTTGTGGATCCCTGGATGACATGAAAGAGTGTTAATGTAATGTCATGTATATATGTC
The DNA here is from genome assembly GCA_007115665.2 of Sequoiadendron giganteum. Lineage (NCBI taxonomy): Eukaryota > Viridiplantae > Streptophyta > Pinopsida > Cupressales > Cupressaceae > Sequoiadendron > Sequoiadendron giganteum. Next base: position 368,654,561 of record CM021110.1, on the reverse strand, counting down.
AAATGTTTAGATGTATTGTATATGTGTGTGAATTGTATGAGTTGTGTCTGTTGTATCGACTGTGATTAAGTAAGGTGATTTTGAGTATAGAACTGTGAAGAAAAGAGGGAGCGCCAATACTAGAAGATCATTCTCAGTAAGGAAGAGTGTCAACATTGACTTTGACACATATTAGAGTTATATTTAAGATCCACAAGCATTGTCATTGTATTCCAATAGGATTGGTGTTCTACTTGTTGTATTGTTTCATTAGGGGATTGGTGTCTCCGATAGGTTGGTGCCTACTAGCACATTCACTTATACATTTCTGCATTGTGAGGCTAGATTTGGATAGTAGATCCAAGCAACTATTCTCACTGTGGTTTTTCCCATCTTGGGTTTTCACGTACATTAGGTGTTCAATTGTGTGTGCTTTATGCTATTATGTTTGTTTTTTATGCTTCAATTGGTTATGTGGATTTTGTTGTGTAGAACCATATAACTATAGCAAAAGTTAAGGAATTCCATAATTGTATAGATCTACTGACTCACCCCCCTCTCAATAGATTGTGTGCCCTTCACAAACCTTAAGGTCAAACCCTAGAGGGTGTTAAGAAAGTGTTGGGTGCACCAAAAATGTAAGGGAACAATATTTCTTTTACATAATTCTAAGCTAATTAGGCAAACACAATCAATAAGCAAATAACTAACCTATATTACTTAGGAGTTGGGTCGATTGTTGCCACAATTGTAAATAATGAAGATTTAATTTAGATAAAAAATAATACTTAACATTTCAATGATGGAGATATGTTGTAATAGGTGACAAAAATTAATTGGCCAATACTCTATACTTTTCTAGACAACTCAGATGAATATATTTCTTTTGGAAAATTCATCATTTGTCATCTTTGTTCAAATACACATCTATATAATCGATCCTCATGAGTGTAGAAGTGATCTTTTGCATGAAAATGACTTCATAACTTGTGAACTTGATCTAGCCAATTCTCGTAGGCAACAACTTGTTTTGCTTCACTTCTCTAAAATTTGATTGTTATAAGGATTGACAATGTTTATGGACACCTTTAATAATTTGTCATATCACAAGGGTCAAGTTCTCAAATCCTTGTATAGGCTAACTTTATAACTCTAAGTGAGGATTTGGAGATAATAAGCAAGCGTGCATGGTTCTATAATGATGTCACATGTAGACAATGCAAAGTAGATTCACTTTTTAACCCTTAAATCCATGTTCTTTTCACATCACCATGATTTTTAAATGAGTGAGTGAGTATTCTTCAATACAATAACCAAGTAGACGAATCAGTATAAATATATATTAGGTTGGTTTGCAATAACTAATAATTAGATTGACGAGGGAGAATATTTGACTTTTGAATTTAAAAATGAAGCTTAATCATATTTCCAACCATAAAATTGATCTAAATCAAATTCACTCACAAATTTAATCCAAAATTAAAACAATACATAGAAAACTTAAATTAAGATTAAAAATTTAAATTAAAAAAAAAATATAAATCAGATTCACACACAAATATACCACTTTAAACTAATCAAAACAGCCCAAAACATATCACCATTACAATTATTCAAATCTCCTTTAAAAATTATTATATTTGAAAATAGTAAACATGAACTTAAAAATAACAATTTGTTATTGATTGACCAATTCACTCGTAAATCTACGTTCGAAAAGACGATAAAAGCCATGGAATATAGGCGGATCAATCAACACGGAATGTAAAATTCGGCGTGGATTGCCACGTCAAAACTTGAAAAAGATTAACCCTCATTCACAATGTCGTCCATGGAATAAAAATCTGAACACTGCTAGACGGGTTTTTACAAGTGGCGAGTAATGGCGGAAGTAGAAAGAGCAGTTGCAGAGTTCGAACCTCACCAACAACACCGCTTTACATCGGTTGCAACGTTATCGTATTGGTGCCATGACTGCGAGAAAGAAGTTGCCGTGGCGAGGGAGGCAGCAGGGGCAGGTGTGTGCAGCATCTGTAAAAGAGGCTGGGTTGAACCAATGCCGCCTTCTTTCTCTTCTTCCTCTTCGCAGGTTGAGGTTGGAACCCGCGACACGCCGTCTTTCAGGCATTTCATCGGCGCTTTGCGCCTGTTTGATGAAGACGACAGCGAAGAACATCCCAGCGAAGAAGATGAAGAGGAGAAGGAGGACGACGGCGGACTTGAGAATTATATGGACTGCTTGCCCCAGCGTTGGATTATAGACGACGAAGAAGAAAATTCTGAAGAAGAAAAATCAGCAGTAGCAGAAGAAGAAGAACCGGCGTGGGCTGATCTGGTTATTTCCGAAAGCTTTTACGCCTCTGGCGAAGACGAGATGGAAATTCGGTCGGAAAACCCCGGTCTTTGGGCCGAGGTCGAACCGATAGCCTTCGGTTTCACGGAGCAACGGAGGGTTAGGGTTTCCGATCTCGTTAGCGAAGGGGAGTCGAGGTTTAGGGTTTCGGAATCTGAAACGGAACGGGAACGGGAACCCAGGGCTAGGGTCTCAGATGCCGAGTTCGAACTCGAGACCTGTGACTCTGATGGTCCCCCCGATCTCTTTGGCCGAAATTTAAACGTGGCAAATGTCGAATTGGAATTCGACACGTTGGTTCGAGGCTTGGATGACGTCGAACATGAAAATTCAGCGTCTGGAGTCGCCCACCTCGACCCGGCTACCGAATCCAGGGCTAGGTTTGATCTTATGCGCACTTTGGGTGGAGACTTAGACTTGGATGAGGTTGATCCTGAAAATTCAGACCCTGGAGTCGTTGACCTCGACCGTAGTATCGATTCCAGGGCAAGGTTCGACCTTGTTCACTGGAACCCTTTGGTGGCTGATTCGGATGAGTATGCAGGCTCCGTCGAATGCAGCCAGAGTGTTGGTGATTCAGATGCAGGCGATATGTGCATTGCCTTCAGGTCATGGGATTCATTTGGTGTTGAAGAAGGCAGCGAAGATGTGAACGGGGAAGATCAGTATGAGGAATGGGAGGAACTGTATGGAGAAGTTTCCGAGGTTGATCTTAGAGTGGGTGACACAGTTGGGCCCCTAGTTGAAGAAGACCAGCATGATTCTCAAAGTTCTCACGTGGCAGAAATCGGACTGGTCAGAAATTTTGACTGGACTAATGTGTTGGACGATTTCCGTGACATTGGGACTACTGTGTTGGAGGATTTCCGTGACATCGAATTTACAGGGTATCTTCTCGCCAATCTGTTTTTCCTATTAGCTGTTTTTTCGCAGTGTTTTATATAAAATGTGCAAGTTCAGTTAATTTTTGCCTCAATTGGTTAGTTTATCACAACAGCATAAGTCAGAAATGGGAGTGAAATGGAGGATTTGCTGTATTCTTACTCTTAGTTACCAGAAACGAGAATCATATTCTCTATTTTGTTTAGATTAACAAAAATTGGTTAATAAAAGTGTCTGCATTGAATATTCATGATACTTATCTATTTTTTTAAATTAATTTCCATTGTTTTTCATTTCTGCAAGTTGAAAGGGGTTGTGGACATTGTCACATCACTCATCTAGTTGCAACGGCCCAGAAATGGTGCTGTTTCTGTTGCACAGCTTAGGCCATTTCTTTTTTTATAATTTAAAAAAAATAGGCTGTCCCATCTGGAACATCTGTTCTCCATTGCAGACAAGTTGCAGGTCAAAAAAAAATTGCAATGCAACTGATGTGCTGTGATTCTCGCAAAAGTAGGGTGTATCTAAAGCTACTGTTTTTTTTTTCTTACATTACAGAAATTTCAGTACCTTTTTTTAAAATGGGGAAGAAATGTAGGTTTCGATGTAAAATGTATCAAAAGTTATTAGATTTCGGCAAATTTTATGCATTAAATTTGTACCTGGCTTTAATACATATAAACTTTATTTTTACAGGAATATTTTATGTTTTTTCCCCAGATGGTTGATTTTTCACAATTTCTCAAGATCAGATTTGCCGATGAGCATATTTTGGGAGAAGGAAAGAAAATATCACGCTTGTTTTAGTATAAGTTGTTTTCAAAGATAATAGTTATGCAGGAATTTAATTTTCTTAGTAAAATGTTATCCTGTAATACATATATTTATTAATTCTACAGGGTATTTTTCACGATCTTTTGTAATGGAACACTTTTATGAAATTTTCAAAAATCAGATTTGCCAATGAGCAGATATTCGAAAAAATGAAAATAAGAATGAGCATAATGTAGAGTTTTATGCAAAACTTACTTAAAGTTGCCAAGTTAACATTTTATGTTTTTTAGAATAATATTGACCTAGAATAGTATAATAGTAAATTACTAAATACATATATTCCTTATTTGAACATGGTATTTGTCATGTACCTTTTTTCAGATCCATAGTTGAGTGAGAGCTTTGGCAGTGTAGGAGTAGCAAGTCTGTTGTTACTTTCAGTTTTCAGTTAGAATTGTTTATGTTTGGAATAAGGAGGGCATTTGGTCAGTTAGTTAGGATTGTAGTTACTTCCAATTAGGGTCAGTTAAATAAGGGAATAAGGCAAATGAATATATTTGGTTAGGACCAATTAAATAAGGGAATGGAATTCTAGTTAACTGCTTTTGAGTGAGCGAGGAACTTATCAGTCGTCGCCTATGATTGAGAAAGCATGGAATAGAAGTAATGCAGGAGGAGAAAAGAAGATATATATAAGAAATTTGAAAACAAAAATCAACTTTATTCTCATGCTTGTGATATTGTCACAGCAATTGGTGGCATTTGGAGATAGATCCCTTCAAGTATAGCAAATTAGATCATCTTGGGGATGGAAACCTTCGAGCAACATACTGAATTTCGAAGTATCATCTAGATCATCAGTAAAACCCTTTAGGAGTGAATCTGTATGCATTCTTTGGGATGAAAGCCTCAAGTGTAGTCTGTGTTGCAGAATGATAGCAAGGCTATTTAGAGTATTGAAGCTTAGCAGGGCAGTCAGTTTACATACTGCAGTGTGTTTAGGGTATATCAAAGTTCAAATATGTATGTTGGGCATTCCCAAGAGTTGTAATACTTAAATTGTTCTCCATTTGCTCGTATTTGTTTAATGAAAATAAAATTAAAATAACTAGAGGCTATTTAGGTGTGATTAATTGGTATGCATTTAGTTTAGGATACCAGATTGGTATTAGTCTGTTAGAGTTGTGATCTTGCTAGCTTATGAAAGGGTTTAAAACAAAAATAGAATAAGATACCAATATTGCATGTCACTAAGTGACAAAGAAGTTAGAGACCAATCTAGGGAAATGGCATAGATGAGATAAGAGTTGGAATTCTTCAAGTTGATGGGATCTTTGAAAGATGGGCATCCACAACTCATCAATTCCCTCTGTATAGATATCAATATTATTTTCATGAAACGAATACGTGCAAATGGAGAACATCTTAACTATTACAACTCATAGGGAATACCTATCGTACAAATTTGAACTCTGTTATATCCTAAACGTATTATAGTATGTAAGCTAATTGCCTCTCTAATCTTGGATGCTTTGCATACTCTTGCTATTATTTTTTGTGCCACATAATACACTCGAGGGTTTTCGTCCTAAGAATCCATCTAGATTCATGCCCAAAGAGCTCTACTAATGATCTAGATGATACTTTGTAATCTTGTCTATTGCTTGAAGGTTTTCATCCCCAAGATTATCTAATTTGCTATGCTTGAAGGGTTTCATCTCCAAATACCACCAACTATTGTGATTGTATCGCAATCCTAAGAATAAAGTCTTATTTTTATTTTCAAATTTTTTAAAGTATATTTTCTCTTCTCCCCTAATGTTGCTTGAATTCCATGCTTCCTCAATCATTAGCAATCATTCCTCAATTGGTGATAGTTGCTTTACAAGTTCTTGCCTCAATCAACGACAATTAATTAGCAAGTTCATTCCTTATTTAACTAATCTCAATCATAATTGTCCATCTACCTTATATCCTTATTTAATTGACCCTAACTAGAAGGAACTACAATCCTAACTTATTGACCATATGCCCTCATTTCAAACACAAACATTCCTAATTGCAAAGTGAAAGTAATTATAGACTTGCTACTTCCATGGTGCCAAACCACTTTCTCAGCTACATATTTGAAAAATAGGATATGAAAATCCTCCCTTCTCGAATTTGCTTTCCCTCTAGCAAGATAAGGTTGGGTGATCTAGGATATTAGTTGACTCACTATGCCTCATCCTTTGCACTTTGTGCCCCCATGCATGACTTAAGCTCATGTCCCACAATTTGCATACTTTGGGTGAGGAGATTGATGAGTTGTTGCTATCCATCTTTTAATGATCCCATCAACTTGAAGAATTCTAGCCCTCTTACCTCATGCGGCATTTACTTGGGTTGATATTTGACTTGTTTGTCACTCAATGATATGCAATATTGATATTTGATTTTCTTTTTGCTTTCAACTCTTTCACAAGTTGGGAAGATCACAACTTTGATACCACTATAGTGTCCTAAACTAAATGCATACAAATTAATCACATACAAGAAGTGTAACTACAAAGATTTGTTTTATAATAATTTAATGAAACACATACATGAAATTGAAGGGCAACTAAACTATTACAATTCAATGGGAATGCCCAACGTATATATCTTAACTTTGATGCATCTTAAACAAATTGTAGCATGTAAACTGACCACCCTGCTAATCTTAGACACTTTTCATAGTCTTGCTATTGTTCTGCCATGTACTACACTTGAAGGTTTTCTCCCCCAAGAATGCATATTGGTTCATGTGTGAAGGGTTCATTCGGTGATCCAGTTGATACTCTGAAATTTAGTATAATGCTTGAGGTTTTTTGTTCCCAAGATGTTTTGGTTTACTACATTTAAAGAGTTCCGTCCCCAAATGCCACTAGCTATTGTGACATTATCACAAGTCTAAGAATAAAGTTGATTTTTTTATTTTCAAATTTCTGAAGCATGTCTTTTCTTCTCCCCTAGCACTGCTTTTTTCCATGCTTTCTTAATCGCAGGCAATCATTACATATCCAGGGTATTTGATTGACATATTCCTCAAATGATGGTAGTTACTTAACTGATCTTAATTGAAGTGTTCATTTGCTTTATTTCCTTATTTAACTAACCCTAACTAGAAGTAATTACAATCCCAACTAATTGATCACATGCCCTCCTCAAAGTAACTACAATCCTAACCAATTGACTACATGCCCTCTTCAAAGTAACTACAAACTCATTACTCCTATGTTTTCAAAATATTCACTCAGCAATGGATCTAAAAGATGGTACGTGGCAAATCCTTCCTAAACTTGCTTGTCCACAAGTAAGATGAAGTTGGGTGATTTAGGATATTTGTTGATGCCCTTTGTTAATAGAAGACTTGTGGATGATATCTCATCCACCTGTACACTTTGTGCACCCATGCACAACTTAGTATCGTGTTCCACAATCTGCATACTCCAGGCAAGGAGATTGATGAGCTGCAGCTGGCCATCTTTTAAAGATCCCATCAAGTTGAAGAACTATAGCTTTCTATCCTCGTATGCCATTTCCTTAGGTTGATATCTACTGTATTTGTCACTTAGTGACATTTGGTATTTATATCTGGTCTTATTTTTGTTTAAACCCTTGCATGGGTTGGATGATCACGATTCTAATGCCATTGTAGTGTCCTAAACTAAGTGCATACAAAAAAATCGCAACTAGAAAGCCTCTAACTATATAGATTTTTTTAATATTATTTTCATGAAACACATACATGCAAATGGAGAGTAACTAAACTTCTACAACTCATTGGGAATGCACAACGTGCTGATTTGAGTTTTATATATCCTAAACACATTGCAATATGTGAACTGACTACCTTGTTGATCTTGGACACTTTGCTTAGTCTTGCTATTGTTTTGCACCATGTATTTCATTTGAGGGTTTTTGTCCCCAAGAATGCATATAGATTCATGCCTAAAGGGTTCTATTTATCTCTAAACACCACCAATTGCTGTGACAATATCACAAGCCTAAGAATAAAGTTGATTTTGTTTTCTAATTTTTTAAGTATATCTTCTCTCAATTAACGACAATTAACTGGTAAGTTCATTCCCTTATTTAACTGATCCTATCTAGAAGTGTTTATCTGCCTTAAATCCCTTGTTTAATTGACCCTAAATGGAAGTAACTACAATCTTAACCAATTGACCACACACCCTCCTTATTCCAAACACGGACATTCTTGATTGAAAACTGAAAGTAAGTACAAACTTGTAGTCCTACATTGTCAAACCACTCACTAAGCTACAAATCTGAAAAAGGGAACATAACAAATCCTCCCTTCTTGAATTTGCTTGCCCTTGAGCAAGAAAAAGTTGGGTGATCTAGGACATCAGGCAATTCCCTCTAGTGACAAAAGACCTATGGGGGATACCTCATCCTCCACACTTTGTGCACCCATGCACGGCTCAAGCTCATGTTTCATAATCTACATACTTTGGGTGAGGAGATTGATGAGCTGCTGATGCCCATCCTTCAAAGATCCCATCAAGTTGAAGTATTCCAACTCTCTATTCTTGATTTCCTTGTGTTGGAATTTGACTTCTTTGTCACTCTGACTTGCTGTACTGATATTTGATTTTGTTTATATTTTGAACCCTTTCACAAGCTAGCAAGATCATAGCTCTGATACCACTGTAGTGTCCTAAAATAAATGCATACAAATTAATCACACCTAAGAAACCTCTAACAATGGAGATTTTAATATAATTTTCTGAAACACATATATGCAAATGGAGAGCGACTAAACCATCACAACTCATTGGGAATGCTCAACATACAGATTTGGACTCTGATATATCCTAAACAAACTATAGTATGTAAACTGATTGCCTTGCTGATCTTGGACACTCTGCATAGTCTTGCTATTGTTTTGCACCACATGCTATGCTTGAGGGTTTTCTTCGTCAAGAATTTATATTGATTCATGCTTGAAGAATTCCACTGATGATCTAAGTGATACTCTAAGATTTGATCTATTGCTAGAAGGTTTCCATTCCCAAGAAGATCTGATTTGCTTTGCTTTAAGGATTTTGTCTGCAAAGGCCACTAGCTGCTATGACAGTATCACAAGCCTAATAGTAAAGTTAATTTTTGTTTTGAAAATTTTAAAGTATATCTTCTCTTTTCCCCAGCTTTGCTTATATAGTTATATTCCACGCTTCCTCAATCATACCAATAGTTGAACACAAAATGCTATTTATTGTTTAAAAATCACCATATTCTTATTTAAAATACAACTTCTATTCAACATAAATGATCATAAAACTTTTTGATAGTCTTTTACATTTCATCATAAAATGCAAGGTATTTATTGTACTAACCTTTCACATTGTCATAGGACAAACATATAAGATGTTCTCCAATACATGTACATTGCGACACCAATAGCTGACACATAAGAACAGTGTTTGGCTACATAAGAGCGATACTTGTCCATGTGAGCACACTGTTTTATAAATAACACACTTATATAGTATGGTTATGATATTTTCTGTAAAGGAAAATGTTAATTTTTACATTTGTTATTGAATTTATTTTAATTTATGATTCTTTTACATGATATTGATAAGTTCTCATGTGTTAATTTAAGGGTCCATCTTGATAAACATTTGGTCATTTGTTAATTTTCATGTGGAATAATTATTAACAATATTCAGTATACATATTAGTGCTCCCTAGGGATGGGTCCCTCGCCCTTTTACCCTTGTCCCTTATAGGGGACATTTCGGGGATGAAGGGAAATGATCCTCCCCCACCAACCCCTTTTCTGTCAAAATCTAGGAAATGTCCCCAAGACACAAAAAAAATTGCAAGGTACGTTAGGGGACGTCCAAACCTACCCCATTTGTCCTAGGAATGGCTAGGCATCCTTGAACATACCAAGGGACAATTTTAGTTACGTTTAAAAAAAAACCTTACAACCTTTCATGCTTGTTTGGTTTATGACATGTTCACTAGGATTTACAAAAAAAATGAAAATGGTGTTTTCCATGAATGTTTGTGTGGTTTTTTGGCCCTTGACTCTGATGGGGGTGCTACCCTAGACCCTTGTGAGGGGCGTTGGCCCCAAATGCTCATCAAACTATAAGTCAAACAAAGTAATAGACCAATGATGAGTCATTATCACAAAATCTACAAAATACGTATCCCCTGTTGTAAATCTCTACATCTTCACAATCAAAGCCACAATCAAGGATTATCTTGTCTCATACATTGGACAACTTGTTTAGTATACAAGGATTGACATAGAGAAAGTTGGTATGCTATAGTCATTATATTGTTGAATACGAGTTAAGTCATAGTTGGTAGGAAATGCCATTTTCATAATGCAAAAATGTATTTGCACAGACAACTCATAGAACAATCCCATCTAAGGTCAAATTGGAACATAACCAGTTAGACAACAAAAATGTACTCTTGAAGGCTTTAGGAAAACTTAAGTAATAAATCCCTCACTTGAATATACATACGGATACAAGTTAGACATGTCTTTATTAACTCATGCTCATATGTATATATAAAGAACATCATAATTCCTATTCAATTACCCATGCTCACAAAGGTTCTATTATGTCTATGATGAATGCTTTATCAATGTTATCATATGAATATTTGAAATTATATACATACGGATACGAGTTAGACATGTCTTTATTAACTCATGCTCATATGTATATATAAAGAACATCATAATTCCTATTCAATTACCCATGCTCACAAAGGTTCTATTATGTCTATGATGAATGCTTTATCAATGTTATCATATGAATATTTGAAATTTTCCTATATTTTAAAATTTTCTTTATTTTTTTATAGCCGTTCCCTAAAAAGTGGCTAAAAGTACCTTCATACCGGAAGCATGTCTCGTCATCCCCTGCCATCCCTGTCCCAGAAACTTGGGGGAGCATAGGTATACATAGTTGCAATACTAAAAATCCAATAACCACAAATGCTATACCAACAATAGGAACCTGCCCATCTATTGTTCCCGTCTCCCCTAGATTTGCTGATAAGAAGATTTTTCAGAAAAAAATTACGCAGGGTTTTATATTGAACATATTTACAGTTACTACATCTTCTAAAATTTTATGTTTTTAGTTTAATTTATTGAACATTTTCCCATCATACATATATATTTTGTTTTCACTGTATTTATTGTGGTCTTCTTCAGCAATTTTCTAATTTTCTAGATTTTTTGGAATGTTCATTAACCATTGAACAAATTTGTTTTAGGGTCAATATTTGACTAAAAACATATAATTTTCAAATGCCAGGTTTATCAAAATTATATGTTTTTAGTCAAATATTAGCCTTAATTTCATATGTTGCAATTTCACAGCTCATTTTTGCCAATTGGCTAATTTATATGGAATATTTACAACTTAAACATTCCAATTTGCAAGTTTTTTTTAGAAGAGAAACATCACTAGACTATCTCAACAGAGTGAAAGTAACTGGCCTGGTAAAAATTCTCTGTGTATAGTCAAATATTAACCTTTAGTGCATATTATATCTTCCTAATTTTCCATTGCCTAAATTTTTGCTTCATTCAGGTATGAAGAAGAGAGTGCAGATGTTGATGTGGACGATGTGGATGCTGATGGTGATGTCGATGCATATTTTGGAGACCCAGAGGATTATGCTGATGCAGCAGGGTATGAAGTTTTGCTTGAACATTTTGCAGAGATTGATAACTTTCCGAAAGGGGCTCCTCCGGCTGCCAAGATTATAGTGGATTCTCTTCCTTCAATTTATATTTGCCAGAAACAAATTGACGATGGAAATGCATTGTGTCCAATCTGCAAGGAAGTTGTTGAAATTGGAGAACAAGCCAAACAATTGCCTTGTTTGCATCACTACCATGGGTGCTGCATTCTTCCATGGCTGAGATCACGGAATTCATGCCCTGTTTGTCGGTATGAGCTGCCAACTGATGATCCTGAATATGAAGAGCAAAGAAAACAGGTTACCCTACAAACATGAATTGTGTAGGTTGTTTTCTTTCTAGTTCTATTTCATCTCTTAACTGCCATTCAATTATAAATATTTAGGTTCTAGCATAGGCATAGTCATATGTATAAGTTCTTGCAGGTTCGTATATAAGTTTTATCATAGTCAGATATATTCTTTTTTCATTTCTGTAGGTTGGTCTCATCCCAATTCATTTTGCTGAAAAGATATTCTTTTCATATGTTGCAATAATAGTGTTTTGGTTTAGAACTGGCTTTTAAATTCAGGACAAAATAGTGTATCTGGATTTTTCCTTTTGAATTATCATAGAGAAAGTGCTGTAAATAAACAACACACTGTAATATAGTGGTACTGTGGATCAACTGCTTTTTGAAAGCATTGAAGTTAAGATTGATTGGATAGGATGAAAGTTTTTCAGTTTCACCCGATTTCAATCTCTGAATAAATACAACACGAGATTTGCATTTGCAGTTAGGTTTATTTTCCACAATTTGCTTCAGACCATTCTTGACAATTCGTAATGTTTTGTCATGGCATAATGCTTTATAGCTATTTTATGTTGTTTCTTGTTTTTCCTTTTTTATATTGTCTGTTTTAAAGTTAAACATGACTTCCTTGCTGCCTTGAAAGCAATGCAATTCTCTCATTTGCCAGAGGCATCTAACATTGTTAATTCTGTAAGCAATGTTGGTCATTATTTCTCAATTTCCAGTTAAAAACTCTCAAGAGTCTTGGTAGTAAGTAGACAAATGCAGACAGTTTGTGTTATTAGGGATGTTTGTGGTTTTCCAGTTTCCAGATTCACTGTTTTATGTCTTAAGAGGCTCTGATAAGTGATAACTATTTACTATGTATATACCCACTTGGCTTATGAAATAAAATTTTGGGGTACAGCAGTATATTGATGCAGCAGATTTGCACATGAATGAACTTATAAATTAATTGCATATTTTTATCCCTCACACCATGGCTATATCCTTATTTTAATCTAGCCTAAAAATGTTATTTAAAAGGTCTCATTTTAATGTTTTATTTACATTCTGGAACCATCCAATGTAAATGGATTTTCTTTTGCATGTCGTGTGCTTCAGTGCTTAACTTTCTTATGTCACTTAGGTTTCAGGGTCCTTTGCAATTGATTTATTTTCTACTTCTTCAATTGAAATGCTATATCAACATTCTCTCAAAGTAGTTAATGTCTATTTTTGAGAGCAAGAAATCTTAGTCTGTTTTGGAAGAGATGCACTTCAAACAAAGGGTTTGCTTCACAACAAAACAATTTAAGAAAAATTCTGCTTGTCAACTTGATTTTTAATATTAATATTATGGAAGAGTTGGATTGAAGTGTAGAATATATTATAGATTCACTTCATATTGTGTTGATATACCATATGTTTGCTATTGACATTTAAATGTTGAATACTCTGGAAATCAGAGTCAGTGCTATTTATTGTACAACGTTGGCAATATGGTTGGGACTTTTTCAACCACCTAATGTGTTTGCATGAAGGAAAGTGTGAGTGATATTGGAAGATGATTTTCATTAATAATTGGTCCCAAAGTACACCCTTCAAGGCTGCTTTACATCCATGAATCATTTTATTTTAGATGATGTTGGAAGTTTTTTCTCTTAACCTTATTTGTTCTTGTTAATTGTTGAGTCTTTCTGCATAATGTTGTTGCTAGTAATGTGGGTAAGTTCAAGGGCTGCTCTGTACTCGCAAGAGCTCATCTTGCGGGTGGGCATCAACAATATATGGAATGTGGCAAGGGGATGGAATCTGATGCTGACTGGAAGCCTACATATTTTTTGTGGACATGCAGTTAAGAACAAGTACTGCCATATTTTCTGAGCTAATTTATAATAAATTATCTGTTATGAATGTGTTGTGGGTTGGTTTGCATTTGTTTTTGCTTAATTCATTATAGAAGGGTGACAAATGTTGTGGTCTGAGATGATATTGCTCCATTATTAATTTTTTAAGCATATGTTAAATGATTGGCTTCACTTTAAGATAACAAACTTTGCACTTGATCAGCAGTTTATGAAGTATTGTACATCAAACATGTCTGCAGTTATGTCTGTCTTAGCACCATCTTTATGACTTTTAATTGTTGTTAGTATCCCATTAAAGGGGCCTTTATCACACATGGGTTCATCTCTAAATATTCCCTGTTGAGATGTTAAGTTGATTATCATAACTTTGCATCATGCTTGAGGTTTAATGTATTTTGGATTTCATAATTTGGTGTTGAAAATAGAAAGGAAGAGCCTTTATTTTGAGTGGCTCATCAGAAGCAAATCTGACTTAATGTGTGCACCAGGCATGTGTTGGTAGTCAAAGTTCTAAATTTGAGATGGTACTAATATTTGTCTGCAGTTACATCTGTTTTAGCACCAACTTTGTAACTTTTAATTGTTGTTAGTAACCCGATAAAGGGGTCATTATGATATTATCACATAGGATTTCATCTCTAAATATTCTGTGTTGAGATGTTAAGTTGATTATTGTAACTTTGCATCATGCTTGAGGTTTAACATATTTTGGATTTCAACAGTTTGATGTTGATTATAGAAAGCAAGAGTAAAATGCCTTTATTTTGGGCGGCTCATTAGAAGCAAATCCGACTTAATGTGTGCACCAGGTATGTGTTGGTAGTCAAAGTACTAAATTTGTGATGGTTCCAATATTTGTTGATTTTGAGGATTTTAGTCTATGTAGAGGGTCAATTTATTTGATAGCGTCAGTGATGCCAATGGAGTAAATGCCATCCTTTGTCTCTTTGCTCTCTATGGTTCGAATCAACCAGAAAATTCATAGTTTCTAGGCATGAGTTGTACCGGAATTGGGTACAGCTTGGAATCAATTGTGGGTTCCTGTAGGATTTGGTTATAGCAATTGGAATCATCTAGAAACATTGCAGGTTGAACCTAGGCAATTCTGAGGCTGGCATGGCAAATCTAGAACGATTCTAGAGCAATTCTAGAAGTTGGTGAATTTTTCAATGCATTTTTTGGTAATTCTGACTTGTGATACCCTAAACAAACACTATACCTGCATCCAAATCAGTTCATAGCAATAGAAATGGAAAGCTTGACCAAGTTCAAGCATTATCCCTAGTCATTTCGAACATTATGGCTAGTGCTTAGCATATTGGTCAAGAGAGAAGCCCTACCTTAATATAGTTGGAACATTGTCTTGCAAGGAATAGATATCTTTAAGAAGACCTGGCTAGACTAGATTCTTTCCCTTGGTTTTTTTGCTTCTAGCTCATATTCTCAACTTGGTATCATTTTGTTTCAAAAACCGAGTCAACATAATTCTATACTATTAACTTAATTTAGCAAAGCTACGGTTTTTACTTTATTTGCGACTTGGAATGCTTTAATATATTAAAGCTAAAATATGAACTATACCATATTTATTTTTATATAAAATAGATATAAGTTACTATAAATAGATATTAAATGCTATCTATATTAGTTTCTATAGTAATGTCTTATAGAGAGTATGGTATTAATATAATATAGTTAAAAAAGACCATATTAATATGTCTTAAATAGTATTATAGCTTTTTCAAATATAGTTAAAAAAATAAATTTAATATAGTATTAGCTTTTTATTAATATAATATAGTTTTTAGGATGCAAACACACACAAATTATATATAATATCTATGATTTTTAAATGTTTTTTGACATTTTGTACATTTGTACCTAGAACGTACCCAGCCCCCCTTGCCCCCTCTCTCCGCCCGCCCCAATTTTTTTTGTCATAGCAGCATATTTTATCCATGTACCTATACTAGTACATGATTTCAATTTTGTAACTTAGCTTGTGCTTATAAATTTTGGAGTTTTTTTTTTACTTAATTGTGCTTTAAATTAGTTTGCATGTACAATCCTATGCTTGTTTGGAAACTTGGCGAGTACTTGCAAGTTTTTTTGCTCAACGAATACTCACAATGTTTACTCATTGAGACTTGCCAAAAGCTTGGCGAGTTTTCCCGTTTGACTCACCATATTAAAATTGTGGAAGAAAACATGGGTTAAACACTCCAAAAACTTTGTTTTTTCGGCTTTATAAGTGTTGATGTTATAGCAGTGGGAGATATCTTTCTCTCAAATTTAAAAATGATGGATAAATAATACCAAGGCAAGTCGGACTTGCTATATATAATAATTTTATGAAGAGTCACCTTGTTTCTTAAAAGAGGCCAACCCAAATGAAGAGTCACCTAGTTTTGTATAAATACAAGGTGATGATCATTCATTTGATCATCAAGTTCATTCATCATAATTCGCATTCCTAGAAGAAGTTCATACTTGAGCAGCAGATCGATTTCAAGGAGAAACATATTCATTTGTATCTTTGCATCTAGGAGAGGTGCTATTATTCATTTTATCAAATTCGGCATTGTGTTGGGCCTGAGTTGTAAGCAGATTTCTGCTCTTATTCCTTCAATATATAAGAGATATATTTGTTGGGTTTTTCTCCCTCGAGTAGGAGGGTTTTCCCAGGGTATCTTGTGTTCATTGTCTTATGTGTTGCATTTTCTGATTGCTTTCATTTCTGATCCTAAATCTAACAATAAGCATTGCTTTTTGCCTTCTAAAAATTTATCAAAATGGCACCATGAAGTTTTATGTGATTTTGACAGTCTTCATTTGGGCTTGGTGGTAGGGGCTCTGCTCCTCGACCTTGATCCCTCAATTTTACTATGGTTGCTACCCCTCAACTCTGTTGGGGGTGTTGCCCTTAGACCCCCACCAAACTCATTTGATATATTTTATAGTTGTATTTTGCATAAAATTTATGTTTTTTTCAAAAAGTTGAATGTTTTTTAAGTTGCCAAGTTTTGCCGAGTACTCTCCAGGTCAGAAATATTTTGGCTTGTCAAGTACTCTCCAAGTCTGAGTCTGTGAACTATGATCCTATGTTGGTTGGACGAGATTTGGGCAGTGTATGAAAGTCATGCTTGATTTCCCTCTTTGGTGGCAAACCTCTAGGAGCTTGAAACTCTTTGAAAAGATTGCAATAATGCATTCAATATGAGCATGTTTTACTTAACCTTAGAAATTTCTAGAAAATCTTGTTTTTCTTCAAAAGAAGTCAATCAAAATGAGTCCTTTATTTGATTAACTCTTTTAAAGGCAATTCTAGTCTTAATTTGATGTGCCTTAACAATACAGTTGATCCTGTCCTTGACCTGTTTGCATTTGTTTGCCCTGCTCATGAAGATAGCATCTTTGAGATACAAACAAGAATTTCCAAAATCATCGCAAGGAATCACATTTGCTTCAACCTTATTACAACATTTTTTTATTAATAGCAAGCTTTAATTTACATTTCTTAGCCACACCTGATTCTCTATGCCATTATTGACTGAATTCAATGGATATAATGTGGATGGTAATGAATTTGCAAATTACGCCTTTTTACAACTTCACCTGGGATCAGTTTAGACTGTAAGCTAGAATCAACACGTGCATCTACTTTTTCTTACTTGATTTGGATATTTTGAAAGAGCTTGCCCATCTCCTGTTGTCTTTGCTTCCTGTATTAGTAGTGGTGCAAACCAATTTCTCATATGGATTTGAACTGTCTGCTATTTGCATCTCTTTTCCATCAACCAAGGTGAGGTCAATTTCTTAAGTCACCTTTGGTGCAACTATTTGGCTGCAATTTAGGAAGGACACTTTGCATTAGTATGCCCATCTTGATAATCTGGAATCCTTACAACAATGTAAAGTGGTGGCATTTTTCTTACCTTACAACTTATTTGTAGGATTAATTTGGCCATTTTGCTGTTTCCTGGGCTGATCTGTTGACTAATTTTTTTCTTAGATGTTCATCCTCACCTAGCTTCATCTTCAATGTAGTATGCTTGTGTAGATGCTTCATTGATATTCTGAGGTTTGCTGTAGATGACTCTTAGTCCTTATATGTGAGTGCAGTCCTCCAATGTATTTTATCATTATATCTTCTTAAATAAAGTTTAAGTTCATTAACATTGTTCTTCTACAGAATTCCAGGGTGTAGTTCTGCATGCTAGGCAATGGCTTTGGTTATTGTCTTGCTTGAAATATAGCCACTTAATCTTTTTTGTTATTTTTGTGCTAAATAGGTTAGGAATTCACCTTCAACACTCCTTAAAACTCTCCCTAATTAAATGCTCTTAGCTTATCCTTTTTCTTCTTAGAAGCAGTTAGATAGCTCCCTGACCAAACTAGAGCATGATCCTCCATTTTGAGATGCGCAAAAGAAGTTTTCTTTTGTGCCTCACTGAGCTCATCGACACTCAAGTAAGCCTTCAGTTGTGTAACCCACATATCAACATTCTCAGTATCTACTTGTCCATCAAAAGCTTTTTTATTTACTTTCTTTTTTTAATATCAAATCGAAGCCAGTTGGATTCTTTATCTTAGCTTTACCTTTGTTTGTCTTGTATTATTCCTCTTTATCTGTTACTTATTTTCCTTATTTTTTTCCAATGTTATCTTCTTTGAGGGGCTGCTCTTCCTCCACATCATGTTTCTTGGCACAAGCATATACACCTTATCCACAGTCTTCAAGTTTGTTCTTGTTGTCTGATGAAACTTTCTCAGGTCTTCATCACGAGCCTCAAGTTTCCTGAAGCTTTCTTGGGTCTTCATCATGAACTCAAAGTTCGCTTACAATGAATCAACTCTTTTTTCCAGGAATTCTTTGTCTTTTGTTTATCATCTTGCTCACCTTTTGATTCCATGTTGGAATCTTTGATTTATAAGGCTGCAATTTCTATTATATGAGATCTTTTGTCTCTACAAATCGACACAAGCTATCCACAGTACTCATATGTTACAAGTGCTCTGGTACTGATATGATATAAAATCTGTCATGTTCCAATGTTTGTTGGAAATTTTATAAATGTTTATTGTCCTTGATTTAGAGTTAAAGATAGAGATTGAATGCAATTCCTTGTTTGAATTAGTGTTTTTAAGTTATGGAATAAATAATACTGTGGTTGTGTGTAAACAAAGTGAAAATACCAGAGAATTAACAATCACTAGACAATTAATAGAAAGATTGTAACTTGGAAACTTCAATGTGGGGAAAATCAGCTGTAAATGCCTAGCTTCCCCGCTTTCCTTTGACCAAAAGTAGTTACAGAGTTCAGATAGAGCAAATGCAACAATCACCACAGTGTTACATTCACTAAGCTCACTCAGCTACTCACTGCACCAACAATTCTTACTTTTACAACAAAATGAACTCTGCAATTCTCACTGTTGTGCTCCAATGCTCACTTGGGATTATATCTCTTACATATTAGAATTGTCATTTTGTGCGCTAAAGAACTTCAAGGGTTGAGGTACTCTGCCCTTTTGTTTTGAAAGGTGAAATTGCCATGGGTGTTCAAGACAAAACCACTATGCTACAATCAAAACTATGATGACACAAGTGAACTCACTGCAAAACATCTGGAACAATCACTGCCATATATTAAACTGCCTCACCAATGGTGCAACTGCTCCCCTGTTGTACCTAGTGGTTTTACCACTGTACAAAATATTGTCTTTCAGCTTTGTCTTTGATGAATTTCTTGGTTGTTTGAAGAAGTGAACCGTTTTTTGGATTCTTATGGTTCAGTGCAGTGAAAACTCTTATTGGGGTCATGTGTCGTACAAGTTTGAGAGACCAGATTCCAACATATTCAATATGTGGCTCTTTATGAATAACTCTTGAAAGATTTTGGCTTATAGTGGGGGTTTAAAGGAAATTTCATACCATCCAGAGTGAAGTAGCATTTTTTTTCATCTGAATTCCCATTTGTTCATCTCTATTTAAGTTTACGCTATCTTCAAATCACATCATATGAATTATCCAGGAAACATGTTTGTTCAACGTAGTATTTCACTTTCAAGGGCATGTTTGCACCTTTTTACATCTGTCTTGACATTTACACAACCTAATTTGTGTTTGTGTAGTCTTCACTTTGTATTCTATTATTTTTGTTACTTGTAAGATGGATTGTATAAATGGACCATATGTCTTTGACATTAACAACCCAGTAGAACGATGCAACTCCAGGTGCCCTTAATGTGTTTTAGGGTTGAAGTACAAGGGTTTAGGGTTTACTCTTTAGATTCAATGTATTAGATTTCAGTGTCTAACAAGAATTAGTTATGATTTAGGGCTGAAAATTTAGGGTTTAAGGTTAGAGTTTATGCAATATGATTTTATCTGGACACCTTTAAATCAATTGACCATGAGACTTACAAATTCTTGACACATCGGTGGAGGTTTACAATGACACCTTTATTCTGAGCTCATTTTATGATATTCAGGGTCTACAAATGAATGTCTACAAGTGAACATGGGGAAACAAGGGTCATAGTCCTCAAGACAACTAATATTATATGTTTACAATAATAAATCTAATTTATTCTATAAAATAGTCAGGCTCATACAAATTTTCATTATTTATTAATATTCTGACGGTATTCTGAACTTAAATGAAGTGCACTACCCTGGGATTATAAGATGAAGGGTTTGCATAAAGCATAAAGGCAATGTACTAGGGTGAATTTTTTGACATTTTCTTTTATTGGTGGTTACTTAATATAGTTGTTATGAGTTTTCCACAGTCCATGTAAATAATTAGAGCGAGCTTCTGGATTAAACTGTGTGTGAGTTTCAATCATACACAGTTTAATCCAGAAGCTCACTCTAATTTATTACTTAATATGTTCAGGGGAACATCAACCCGTTGCTTCATGAATGCAATGAACAGAAAAAAATGGCTAGTAAACTGTCTGTAAAACAAATAATTTTGCTTCTCAAAATATAATGTTGGGATACAATGTCTGTATAAGATAGGGACATTAAATTTTTATAAACGGGTATCTTTGTGTATATACATGACCTTACACCATAGGTCTAGACACCTGCTGTCATAGCATGAAAAATTACCATTTTCATAGAAACAGTGGAAAACTGGGGTAGCTGGATTGATTCTTAGAGGACACAAGTTGTGTTGAAGTTTGGAATATTCTTGGAATATATTGTTGTATTAGCTAGAGTTCTCCACCTAAAAGGCCAAAAAGGGACAAGTTTAACTTGATATATAAGTCTGTTTATTCTCAGCTAATTTATCATCTGTGGTTACTATTATTGCTAGAATTGTTAAAAGTTTCTTCCAACAATCCGAGGTCTTAATATTTCTGGTTGAGTAATACTCTAGAAGTTTAATTAATTTAATTTTTCATAATAACAATACTTTAAGATTTTCTCTTCCTGGATTTTTCTATTGTATACTGCTGTTCTCTTGAGTCTCATTGACCTACTTTCTGTCATCCATGGACATTAAAATAATATATTTCTTTCTAGTTGTTCAGTTTAAATGGAGAATGCTCATTTTGTTGATCCCATATTCATAATGAGGAGCCTGATTCTGAAAAGCATGATTAAGAAGTCAAGATTCTATCTTTTATGTGAGAAAGCAATTCAAATGAAGGGGAGGGATGGATGGCAGTAGGAGTATAAGTCACAGAAGGATTACTGAAGATTGCAGACACAACAATGATTGCTTACGATTTTGAAACTGCACGAAAGTATTAGAAATAATAAAAGGAATACCTAAAATATTAAATCATAGAAATGTCATTCTAAAGAAATCAAGTCTTCTTTTTCTGGTCAAGCTTAAACTTTTTGAGTTTGGTATTACAGAGAATTCTATCATTTAGAGTCGGAATCTCAGTCCATAAATGCTTGGGCAGCTGTGTAAAGTGTGAGAAAGGATAGTAAAAAAATAGCGTTATTAGATGTATATATTTGGACTCACCTATGATGCTCGAGTTCACTCTTGAACTCTCACAACTTCCAGTGATGTAGACATTTTTATTAACTACTGAAATAATAATAATGTAAATTGAGAACATGTTAGCAAATATCAAAGAAATTCACCATCAGGTCAACGAAGAGGAATTTCATTCTAGAAGTACTGTATCGTCCAGAAACTTACTGCTAAGAAACAGGGCTTGCAAGGCCAACAAATTACCTTTATTTTACAGAGTAGCTTGTGGTGTAGGAAACATCCTTGTTTCCCTTTTGAATTTATTTTGGACATAGAAAGATAGGAAATGCAGTAGAAGCATTCAAAAACTGCTCCCTGTGAAGGAAGATCTTTTCATTTTGGGAAACATGTCTCCTTTGCATTCCTCCCTTCTAGGCCATATTTTGGATTTTTGAAGGAAAACCGAGGGGTTCTATGCCCACATCAATTCCACACAGATCCACTAAATAAAACAAAATAAAAGGAAATGTGTTTCATTCACATTCCTCCTGTCTAAACTTGTACTTTGAATTTTTGAGGGAAACCCAGGGGTTTTTGGGGCCATGTAGGTCCCATATGGCCTTCCTGATAAGAAAAAATAGCCACCTTTCTAAAATGTTATTTTTGAACAAAAACAGATGTGAAAAAAGGGAAAGAACACACTCTAATTTCACAAAAACCATAAAAGTGGGCTTCAAAAGAGCCCTCTTCTCTCATTTTTTCATTTTGCATTGCAGGTTGCAGGTGTGGATGGTTGACAGCATACTGAATTTTGAGTAGGGGTTGGATCTACAGCTACTTCTGAAACAGGATCTTCTTTAGCTTCTGCATGGCCACATGATGATCATTTTGGTGACTTCTTGAAGTGTATTTTGTATAGAAGAGTCTGTAGCTTATCATGATTCATTCGTAGCCTGTTGTATGAGGGCTAGTTTTGGGTAACACGTCATATGTACAATTCCACACTGTGTTCACTTATAATTAGAGAATTGTGGTTTCTATTATTTTTGGTGTTAATATTAATCAATCCAATTGTTTCCAATTATTTCCAATTATATGCTACTTGAAAAATATTTCTAAAAGATTTTGGGCTGGCAATGACAATGTTTCGTCGTTGTACCTGTTTTTGAAACCATAATCTTGCCACTGTTTTGTGCAATTTAGCATGAGCGAATTTCAGTGTCTTTCTCAGGTATTTGGGCTTTTACTAGAAGATTTGGTGGAATAGATTAATATAATTTCAATGGGGAGAAGTATTTTACTTCTTAAAAGTTGCCTATTGGAAAGTACCATTTCCTACAAATGCATGCCTAATTCAAGGTTCTTGATTTACAGCATTCCCTTGTTTGCATGGGGTTGTGGTCTGCAAATATTTTCACAAAGAACTTGTAGTTATCATCTAAGCATGTTTGTTCTTTTTCTTCTACTTCCCAGCAATTCTATTGAAAAGAGTCCTTGTGAAGGTCTAATTGTGCTCAATTGATACCATTGGAAGCCATCTCAAATAGAAATTGTTTCTTATTTTATTCCTATATGTAGTTCTATAAAGAATTTCCACAATATATTTACACTTAAAAGTTAAAACAATGTTGTTCCCTCACCTTTTGGGACTGTCATGGTTTGGGGATAAATTTCTCTCTTATAAAAGGGGTAGATAATCCAGGCCGTCTGATGAGCTCTGGGTTCAAGTCTTGGCCAGGCAACCTTGATCAATTGGATCCAAACATCTCTCCCAAGTCAACAAGATGTGTCAGAATGTTTCTGGTGTTTTTTTTTTGGTTTTTTGTTTTGTTTTTTGTTTTTAAGGGCAGCACTTAGGAACAAGTTGGTGACCTCAGGACATCGGGGGATGCTATCAATCTTCAGGAAATGTCCTGGGGTCTTCCCAATGTTCCCCACATCAACAGTTGTTAAAAAAAGAATGTATTTGTAATACTAAAAAATCACTAAGGCACAGTTTCAAACGTTGTGACAATTGATGCATATTCACATTTACAATTTCGTATCTATATTTCAATGTGTCAGTCAATTTCAAGTTCAATTTTTAAAGGTTAACAGTGAATTTTCATTGTTCAATGCTATAGATGTTAGTGTTATTTCGAAATTATACAACCGAGAAGTTATAAAATGTTTTCTTGTATTTGGTTACTATAAATGTAGTTCACCATCGCTGCTAAAATATCTGACTTATTTTTGCCAATACCGAAATGTGTCCTCACGTCCTCTTGTGCCACTATCCTAGAAATGCATCCTCACGGAGATGGAGGGAGGGAGGGAGAGGTGAGATACAATGTACACCAAAGATTCTCCTTGTCAAGGCTATGATGCATAGGCGCTAGTGTACATGCAAATGTTGTGTTTGATTTCGTAGACTCCTCCTAGAGTGTGCCATAGCTAAGAGAATAGAAATTCTAGTGGTTTGATTTAACTAAGTGTTGAAATTATTGTTATTGAAAAATATTTGGAAATATAAGTAAGTGAGATGTGGAAACTGGTATTGAATGGTATGACAAATCAAACAAGTTATGCATATTACAAGCTTGAAGTTACAAAAAGTCAAATAAAACATTTGACAGTCTAAGTATGCTAGAAAGGAGGGTTTATCCTCTTGTTTCATGAACTACATTTAAGTCATTATATTTAAATTAATATGGAACAACTCAACCCTTAAGTATAAAAAGTACAAAAATAATAAGAACAGAAATTATGTTATTTGTATTTAATTTCCTTTGGAAAAAGGTAATATAAACAAGTGATTATCGAGGAAAAATAGTCCCAAGAGATCAACAAGAGAAACTATCTAATTTAATTCTTTATGAAAGGGTGTATAGTTTGGAAGCCACCCCTTAAAATGTTTATATAAACAATTTATGTGAGAGCTAGAAAGGGTTCAGAGATCACTCAATGAGGTGGTTTGGTGGGTTATGGACATAGGAGAAAGGGTGTGAAGTATGTGTCCAACTTGGGGTACAGTGTACACCTGAGATTGCCCTAAAACAGGGCTATAATACATAGGCGCCACTGTAGTTCATGGGCACTAGTGCCCAGGCACATGTCATGTTTGATTACATAGTCTCCTCTGAAGGTGTGCCATAGCTAAGAGGGCCTAACCTCCCCTGCCCTGCCCGCGCCCCACCCCCCCAGCCCACCCCAAGCCCACCCCACACACACCCCACACACACATATGTATGAATTTGGTGTTATCTTGATTGAATTCCCTGTTTGTTTCATTATGTTAAATAATCTTTTTTCTAAATGAAAATATAATAAATTGATCTTGTAAATTAAATTGGTTATTTATATTCATTTTGATATTGCTGCAAATATTAATTTAAATATAATAGCTTAAATCTTTTTGATTTTACACTCTGAGAAAAACGTCTCATCACACACCAATCTCCTTGCAACTAGAGGAAAGGGCCAGGGTTGATGCTAAATCCATTAGCAAGGGACATGTATTAACCCCATGTTTCTCTTTGTAAACAGAATTAGCAAGTCAGTCAGCAGCAGGCCCTTAAACAAATTTTCTCTCTCAATCAAGAACTTCATGTTCTGCAATTTCTGATAAGTTTAGGACACCATTCTGAGAATTATCATTCAAACTTTGACCATATATCATAATTGTTTTGTCTTATGCAATCACATGCAAAGGTCTTTTACTTATTTATCAGGGTGATTGATTTGAGGTGGATGCTTTAGTCGATTTTCCATGAAGTAACTACAAACAGGCTGTTTATCCTTAGGGTAAGGTTATGTTAGAGTATTGATGTAGGTGGTCTGTAGTATATTAATTACTGGATAAGGACAGCGACGATAGTGCCACCGGAAGTTCTGTCTGAGTTAACATCCATATTTCTTTGGAAACTATTTTCTCATCCTTAGTCACTGTATTGTAATATTGTTGTACTTGTAATGACGAATTAAGAGTTTTTTTTGAAATTCAGACGTTTTTTCTTTTGCTTTTATAGACTGTTTATTTTGCGTTTTCAGAAAAAGAGATTGAAAAATAAAAGAGAGAATCAGCTTTTTGTCCAAGTAGTTTCAAAAAATGTTGTTAAAATTATGATTGGTGAAAAACTAGACAGGCACAGAACATGAAATTCTGGAAAAGTCAGGAATCCATATAAATGTAATATTGTTTTTTCAATGTGACTTTTGAGCATTTTTTAATTTTAGAATTGTCAAAATTAGTTGGATGTTTCCCAAAATGTTCAAAGTATTATAAACAAATTCCAGAATTTCTCCCAAATTATCAAAATCAGTCTTTCGATTTAATGAAGAATGTCAGCCTGACTGCAAAATTGCCAATTGATTAGAAAGTGTTGATTTTGATAGTAAATGATTCAAATTTTTAGTTTCCAGCACTCTTAGCTGTGGGCCATGTTTGATTCAGCACAGTTTGTTTCCTAGATTTAGTTCTACTCCCTGATTCAGTAATTTACAGGACTGTTCTGTATTTTCGGTTATCTAATACAGCTGGCATTACAGTTTATTTTGATATTTTGGATGGATCTTTGTAGTTCACTTAAGAGTTAATGCTATTGCGGATGTGTGAGCCTCTGTTTTTATCTGCTTTTTGGATACCAATGACAAATCACAAAACACAAAAGAGGACAACGAAGAGAAGGAAAGTGGGTAAGTGAATGCTCCTCCTGCACAAGGCATTCATGAAATTAATGAGCACACAAGGAGCACTAATGACTGGATGATACTATCCATGTTTACAATTTAATTTCGGCTTTATATTGCTCACTGCTTACTTTTCCCATGAGTTCTGTGTGTGCTTTATTCCAAGTTTTATTTCAATTTCTGGCAGGCCTGCTATTTTTTACTTATTCTATGTTTATGTTGTGGCTTGTACTGATTATTTGCACGTTTTACAGCTATCTTCTCCAGCTTCTTTGACTCAGTAATTTCTAAATACTGATTACTATTCATGTTAATGTGAGGTAACTTTTACCTATCTTGCATCGTGAATTTGTGATTATACCAATCTTGATCATTTTGTATTTCTACCTCCAATGCTTCTAAAATTTTGAGTTGTATTGTTCAATTTTCTTTGCCTTTCCTCAATACTACATTCACCCTGTAACTTCAAATTGTTTTCTGATTTTCCCTCGTTACATGATCCTAAAACTCCTCTGTTTTTGCCAGTAATCACTTCCTTTGTTTTGTGCCACGAGATTCTGGTTGTGGAGAAGGCTAGCAATCTCAGTTACAAGATTTGAGGCTTCCGCACTTAATAATTTGATACAAAAGAATTTTTTGAAAAGCCTGTGAAGTTTTTTTAGTTCATCTACGTTTTTGATCACTCCGATCCATCATAGGATAGAGATGCTGTCAGATGGCAGAATATCTATTTAAACTTTGTTAAGCACAAAAGTTTTATTAGGCACACCACAGGAGAATATCTTTAAATTCTAATGTAATCATACCCTAGGGATGCATTCCCAGGGTTTTTAGTGCATCATCAAAAGTAAGGACATTTTGAGAGGTCTGGACAGGGATGAAATGTCCCCTTTCAGTGTCAAAAAATTGAAAATGGGTTGTGTCCCCTCAACATGGGGGCCGTTTCTGGGGACATCACCCAAAATGGGTTTTGTCGCTTGTTCATGCCCTGCCGTTGGAAAAACTAATTAAAAATAACCCTTGACAAAAAACAAAAATCTAAAAAGCTAAGTGGGAGGCACTCCGTTTGGATAATTGTTTGGCAAGATTTACGGTGACTGTGCTTATCTTTGATGCATCATTGTAGAGCTTTTATTCGTCCTATTCAAAATATTGATTGAACCTAATTGTGGTTAGACGAAGTTTGATGGCACTACCCATGCTAAGATGCTATTAAGTGGAAGAGTTCATCACAGTAGTGTGGAATTGAATTTAAATGCGGAGGTCATCGTACAGACGAAGAACTAGCCCTTTGATTCATGAAATGAAATTCATATTATGATTATCAGATG
Organism: Sequoiadendron giganteum; assembly: GCA_007115665.2. NCBI lineage: Eukaryota > Viridiplantae > Streptophyta > Pinopsida > Cupressales > Cupressaceae > Sequoiadendron > Sequoiadendron giganteum. The sequence goes on along the minus strand of CM021110.1, from coordinate 368,626,763 downwards.
GATTATTGGATCAATGGAATTTTATTGTATTTAGCACATTTTAGTATTTTACTAACACTTAATATTCCCAAAAAGGAAGTTTAGGGCAGTTGGATCCTTGTACTAGGATTAAGCAAAAATCGTCGGAAGAATTTGGTTTCAAACCATTCTGATTTTGGGTTGTTAGGTTAGGTAGTGTCCTGATTTTTGTGCGTCATTGTTTCTCAATTCCTTGCTGTCCTGTAGTGCTTAATGCCTATCTTTTCTTACTTTTTGTACAGGTCTGATCCCTTTCAAGATCCCTGCTTACCTTAATAAAAAACACTTAATATTCCAGCTTCTGTTATTTTTTTTTTTTAAATTTTTTTTTAATGTATTTAAAAATTCATATATTAATATTTAAATGTCATCCTCCAAATCTGGAAATTTGTCTGTTCCTGAATCCTGGCTCGTGGAAACTCATTAAATTTAATCATTTAAATAATGATTTAATTAATAATTGGGTGGTTGTGGGTACTAGCTTTTGTAATGGATGAAACCTAGCTCTCTAGCAATCAATTGTTGAAAATTTACCATAAAATCAGTTATGATATTGCTATCAGGATTCAACTGTGTGGTTTTTGAGTCAAACTCATTGACCCATTTTTCATGAGTATGAATGATCTACTCAACAATCATTGCATTATTGGGCGGTTGTGGGTACTAGCTTTTGTAATGGATGAAACCTAGCTCTCTAGCAATCAATTGTTGAAAATTTACCATAAAATCAGTTATGATATTGCTATCAGGATTCAACTGTGGTTTTCGAGTCAAACTCATTGACCCATTTTTCATGAGTATGAATGATCTACTCAACAATCATTGCATCTAGGTGATGCTCACAGAAGTGAAGCATTGGACCTTCCCAGGCGGTCACCCATCCCAGTACTATTACAACTCAAGTACGCTTAATCATGGAGTTTCCTCAAGGCTAAGCCCACCAACAAAACCTTCAGCAAGTGTTGTGCATTATGAACCATTCATTATAGAGCCCCTTTAGCTCATCAATTGATAAGTAGGAGGTATTTTACACAGCGTGTCAAATTTTGATATTGCTATTAGGATTCAACTGTGGTTTTCGAGTCAAACTCATTGACCACAGAGAGTGACTCGAAAACCACAGTTGAATCTTGATAGCAAGATCATAATTTGACAGTGGAAAATACCTTACTTATCAATAAGATTAGTTGTTAAAAACTATCTTCTAAATCACTTACGCCCCCTAATTAACTAATATAATTTATAATTCAATAATTAAGTCAAATTTATTGGTACCCATGGTTCACTCAGACTTAGATTCTGCTTTCAAGTTGTTTTGTTTTCCATTATCTTTGTCAGTGTCTTGTTGTAGAAATGATCACCTGAAATGATCAGTGTCGCTCTGTTTAGGTGAATAGTTTTGTCACATTCAGTTAATTTTAGTTTGAAGAGGCTTGTCCAAATTCTGTATCGTCTCCTGCCAAGAGTACTTAATGCAATAAGTCCACTATTTGCCTGTGATTTAAACCAATCTTTGTAAGTCCGTGGATGTTTCAATGCTAGATGATTATGACTATCTTATTAGATATTCCGTTAATATAAGTGGGATGGTTTTGAGGCCTATTTGTTGGATCACCGTCATCCTATTAATTTTTTTGTGCGGCTGCCACTTTATAAAACGATTTAAATGTTTACTGGCCTGTATACTTCTTAATAACTATATAAGTGCCTTTTCAAGTTTCAGGGATTCATCGTTTGGAAGGCTTTGGCAGCCAAGATCCTATTGACTTGTTTCTATAATGGGTGGTGAGAAGAAGTATTTGTGAATATAGATCAATAGGAGTTTCTTTATATAAACCTAGCAAGCAAGGGGAATAACGGATTTCCTTTCAATAAGCACATTCAAGAAGGGAATGCAACTCTAATTTTGCAGTGAATTCGATGCTATCATACTTAAATGTGCACTAAAGTTTCGAAACTTATTTTATATCACACTGATGTCATTCGCACACCCCATCTACCATTTGGGTTGAAAAGGAATGAGTTGAGTGCTCTCCCCATTAAATGCACTATTAAAAGACTGACTACCTATGGAGAGAAATGTTCGTGCATTACAATTCCATTTATTTGCTCATTTAAGTTATCCCGAAAATTGATTTCAAACAATTTTTTGTAAACTTTGCATTCACATCACCTATCAGGTTTTTTTAACACCAAAAACTGCTTTGTCAAGGATATTGGAAAAAACTTGAATTGTCGAAACTCACTAAGCATTTCAATCCTTCACATCCTTAGCTTGAGTAAAATTGATAAATTGTTCTGATCCCAAAATGAAATAGGATGATTGGCTTACCAATGATTTAAATGTTTCGGCCAAGAACTTTGACAACTTCTAGGTCAGATTATGAGATGCCTAAAAGGAACACTTACATTTGTGGATTCTGTGTAGGAAGTATCTCTTTAATCTGTATTAATTCATTTGGTACTTCATCCTAAGAGGAATTCATGATGGTCTTTTTCACCCCATAATCTTCCAATAATACTACATTGAAGTCTAGTGATTTGCAGCTTCCTCTAATTTTGTAGATGGTACTCCCATCTTTGGTTGATTGCATTGCCCTAATGTTCCTTTATTAACAAGATTTTTGGATTCCTACTTGGCATTTAGAGAACTATGTATTCATGTGTAGAGATATTTTTGTGAGAAGGTTCGTCATATTTGACAACCATAATGTGGTCTTATTGCGTTGCTCCACGTATAATGCAAGAGCAATTTCGATTCTCTGAATGCCAAGTAAATTTTCTCGAAGTTGGATATGTGAAAGTAAATTTAAAAATGCTATGTTCACCCTTGGAGTTTAAACAATTGGTGTATTGTGATCAATGCTTTGATAATATAGGTAGGACCTAGGTTTCCCATATAAAAAGGCAATAGTTGACCCCAATACATCTGTTGTTTATGTGCAATGGTGATAGAATTTGCTTGCCATACTTCGTGGAACAATAGCCCACCAAATTGTAAACTGTAAATAGCTTGAGCCGCTCTAAGAGGAAGCATTAGGCAAACATGACTTGGTTGCACCTTTTGATTTCAATAATAAATTGAAATGTCATCTACAAATACAAGGACAAATTGGTTCAAATAATCTTGGAAAAAGTGGTTCAAATAATCTTGGAAAAAGTGGTTCATAAAGTTCATGAATGCTGCAAGGCATTGGTTAAACCAAACGGAACCACCATGAAATCTTAGTGGCCATATTTGGTTTGAAAAAGCAGTTCTAAAGATATCGTCCTCTATTATCCTCATTTGATGGTATCGAGATCGCAGGTTTATCTGACAGAAAATATTGGCTCCCTTTAGTTGGTCAAACATGGCATCAATCCATGGCGAGGGAAATCGGTTTCAATAGTAGCCCCGTTCAATTGTTTATAGTCAATGCAAACTTGTATTGTGCCATCCTTTTTTTCTCACAAAGATTATTGGTGCACCCCATAGTGACACACTTGGTGTAATGTAACCTTTGTCCACCAATTCATGCATTTGCATTTTTAACTCATTCAATTTAGGCACTATCATTTTGTATAGTGCCATAGACATCGGTTCAGTTCTTGGTTTGAGTTCAATTGTAAACTTAAGACTTCCCTATGAGGCAACGGTCATCTTAATTCTTCTAGAAATACATTTACATATTCTTGCAATAGGGGATGGTATGTCACGATTCGTTCCTCATTTGGAATTATTGTGGTGATTGCATATATTTGGTGACCATGTCGTTCATCCATCCTAAACCTTGCTATATACACAAATCTCAAAGGTATGGGTTGAAATATTCCTTGAATTACTACTAAATTTCCTTGATCATCTTGACTCTTTACTAGCTTCTGTTGGCAATCTATGGTAGCTTCATGACCTTCAAGCCAGTCCATTATTATCTTGGATAGATCCCAAGTATTTCAAGAGGCTCAAAAACTTGGGGTTATATTCCATAATGGTCTTGCCTTCTTGTACTAGGGAGTGGAGCTCATTCATCTACATTATATAGTAAGCATCAGATGGGTACCTCCGAATTGCTCTTAAAACAATTATTGGATCACAGTTTCATTGTCAATACCCAACATGTTTTCTTGATAGTTCCACTAAAGGGTAGTTTCATTTATGAGGTGATAAATGGTGAGTCGATCCCTTTCATTGCTCGTTTTCTTTTGGAGATTAAAACACTTGTGCATGCTTCAAACTCAATCCCATAGTTTTGGCCATTAAACTTTGGTGGTTTGATTTTCTTGAGCTCATGCGCAAATTGCTTAGTCCTTTCATGTGTTTACTCCGTTTTGGGTTGCAAGCTGCGGGTGCATTCTCGATAACCCCTTAAGCCTACCTCCGTTCCAAGGGCATTTTATAGAGCTTTTGCTATATAGTCATATTTATTGTTTTCTTGGGCTCTTCTTTTGGTTTCGGTTTACCTTGCTTGTAATGCACTAACGTATCTTTGTTAATTTCCAGGCTTACCAAGTACATTGTTATCTGCTTTTGTCTTTCTCTAGCCATTATTCCCCTCTTCTACTTGACCGACCCTTGCTTGTTACTCCTGTTAAATTGCATTCATGTAATAATTGTGCGATTAGCTTTAGATTTTGTTCAGTTAGCCAATCAGCCCCTCAACTTTTGAATCACTGTTCTGATACCGGATTTAACACCCTATTATGGGCTAATAAGAAAATCCATCAATTTTTTCTACCAATTTAAAGTGAATTTTCAGGTTGTTTGTAATAAAAAACCACGACAATGTTCTTTCGTGAGTCATTATGAGCTTCTCATGGAGTACATTCCGGTTACTTGGAGAGCGGGATGTGTCAGGCAAGTGATATTGTCTTTGGATTCATGTTGATTTAGGTGCTTGAGTTAGGAAACAGTTAGCTGTTCGCTTTAATAGTTAACTGGGCATGGAAACACTAGTTGGAAGGTTATCTGTTGCTAGTTATTTTCGGATCATGGACAAGAATCTGAAGATTGTCTACTTCTATCATGGCTCTAATAGTCCTCGTCTTTGTCACTCGGGAGGAGCTCACAGCTTTGCTTATCATTAGGCTATCCCCGGCATAAACTAAAAACACAAATTAATCTCCAAGATGCATTGAAAATCAATTGGCAATCCTCAAACTTAAACAATGAAATCTATATAAAAGTTCTCAATCACAAAATACGATAGAGTTGTGAGCTTAGGATATCACCTAGATCATGGCATGGTAGTTCATTCTAGAGGTCACACGTCTTAAGCTTACTTTTCCACCTAGCCGAACAAATAGTGGAGTCCTTGCCTCGTGAGGTGCCAATGAGATGTCTGGTGGCTAGAGGAACTCAAGATCTATTAACTAGAGTAGATTCTCTTGCCATACCAAGTCTAGTGGTGGTAATGTCGTTCACTTTGGTTAACGTCGAGATCATATTTTACATGACATTTACATACACATATACAAATACACACATACACACACAGAAGGCACGCATCCAAACTTGAATGCGCTCTTTCAATTTGGGAGGCTACGCCCATTGATGGACTCAAGCTCTCATGACCAAGGAAACTTATTACTACTCATAGGAAGGCAACCCACTAGACTACACACACTATAAGTGGTCTTGCCTAGCGAAACCATAGACAACTCAACTTTACACATTGTAGTGGTTGTGGAGTTCTACTATCCATTATGGCTGTTTCTATGAGGCCTATTGATTGATATATATATTTTATTATAGTCTTCCTTGACATGAGCTTCGTCAATTGACACATTTAGATTGTATAACAAACTCAACACATCATGACACCAAACCAACACCAAGACATTATTACAACTCAACACACACATCGATCATGTCTTAGTTTAGAAATCACAATTTAATAATTTATAAACACATAGGACTAACCCATAGATGGGCACAATGAACTCTGGCATGATGCTAATCCTAGTGGCACACTATACCTTTATAGAATTCTTTTGTCGATACCTTCCTTTTGGATTGTTTTTTCAAGAACAATAATTTCGCAAAATGTTTCATGGACAACACCTTTGGATTTTAGTGGTCAACATTGATCTCACAAAGGATTGTTTTTTCAAGAACAACAATTTCGCAAAATGTTTCATGGACAAGACCTTTGGATTTTAGTGGTCAACATTGATCTCACAATAGTATTTCACTTTTGCGAAAATCTAATTTTTGTTTGAAATCACATATTTAAAAAAATAAATAGCAATTTAAGTCTAGATTAGTTCCATTTAAGGGAGTTATATTAAACCCCTTAGATTGATCCTCTTTGGATAGAATCCCCTAGGTTTAAATCAAACCCTCGATGGAGTCCCCTCCGCACCTATCAAAATGGTGACAACAAGCAATTTTGCTCCACCTTTTAGGGGATTAAATAAGTCATTTGGAAAATGCCATTTTGTAAGTGTGTAGCTTTTAGTATTAGCTTTCCAAAAATTATAATATGTATTTTTTTTAAAATATCATATTTTTTATATTTTTATAATGGATGTAGGGCAATTATAAGAAAACAATGACCTCTATTTAAAACATTAGGAAAAATAACAAACTTTGTTGATTTTTATTGTCGACAACTAGACATTGATGATGCTCTTGCTTACTACTGAAATCCTACCCCCTCTTTTTGTAGCTCTTGGTGGAAGCATATATTTTAATGACAACCCTCTTGGCTCTTGTGCTTCCTTGATATTGTTGGCTTTGGTTTTGTTTTTGATGAAAATGACTTCGTGCTTAGAAGAGAGGTGGTTGTTGGGGGAGGCAATGGTGTTGCTTTGGCTTTTGCTCCAAACAGGTTTAATGTTTGCAAAGATGGTGGTTGTGGTGAATGTTTTGTTTGTGGGGTTGGTGCATGTGTCTTTGCCCTCCACTTGCCAAAGCACGATCCTTGTCCTATGCTCAAACCTCTCTAGTGATGGTTTGTGAACACGAGTTGTTGAACAATGAAACTTTTAATGCTTGTTGAAGGTTTAACAAGTTGCGGCCTTCTCTTCTAGATTTGCATAAATGGGTATTTAAGTTGTGGAAGCCTAATGCTAAGGGTTATATCGAGCTATATCCTTGTGCTAGGAGTTCTTTTATTGCAAGCTTTCAAGTTTCTAAAGATAGTGAGGTAGTGGTGTTGGAAAATGTTTGTCGTTGCGCCACAAGATCAACCTATTAATGCCTAATACAAACGTTAGAGATAAGTGGATTCACAGGAGGTGGTTTGTCCATGTCTTGAATCCGAAGGGAGATATTGGTGATTAGTCCAACAATCCCCCCTCAGTGTCAATCGAGGGGATTCGAACTCATGACCCGACTTTGATACCATTTGTTAGAACATGTTTGCGTTGTGCCAAAAGATCAACTTGTTAACACCCAATACAAACGTGAGAGATAAATGGATCCACGAGAGGCGGTTAGTCCATGTCTTGAATCTGAAGGGAGACACTGGCGATTAGTCCAACAAGTGGTGGAGGGTAGGCTTTGGATGTGGGGTGATCATTCACTATATCACAATTTCCCTCTTTCATCCCTCTCACAAAATTGTTAAATACCTTGCTTGTTTAGGTCATAATACCTAACCCTCCAATTTTGGGGAGAGTCATGCTTTGAGGGTATTGGCAACACTATTGGCCTATTTATAAAGGTGGATTATATTAAAACTACCAACATGAACCACTCTACCTTTGTCAATCTTTTGGTCAACATTGACACCTCCAAGGCTTTTCCTAGGAATATTGTCCTTATGGTGGAAGATAGGTTGTGGATTGAGTTGCTTGATTATAAGGGTGTCCCTTTCATTGCAAATGATGTTTCTCTACTAGACATTTTGCATTTGGTTTTTCTTGCACTCACCATAGGAATGGGGGATCAACGACATGGTGGAGGAATTCTCTACTTGAACATTTGATTGTTGTTTCTAAGAAATTTGAGGCTTCTAGTCTTGTAGCCTAGGTTGTTCCCCTAGAGGTGCCCCCCCTTGGTGTTGGTGCAAATGTTTATCCTTGGTTCTTGTTAGGGAACCTTTTTATGACCAAGCTCAATCAACTTCCTCATTAGATCCCTTTGCCCTCTTGGTGGATTGTGGGGGGTCCTTGATCATTCTTTGCCTACAAATGCAATGCAAGTCCAAACTACTTTAGTTAGTCTTTCTTTCTCTTTGAGAGAGATGACTTGGGTGGTGGTGACAATAAAGGAACCTCTCTTCACTCTCTTTAGTTTGATGATTTTGACAATAGTGTGCGTTGAACAATTATTTAAAGAAGGAAGAAAGGTCTTCCTCCTAAATTAGTTCTAGATTCACATACCTAGGCTAAGGGTGTGTTCATTGCTAGGATAGGGCTAGGAGTCATGTATGATGTTGTCCATTGGTTGTTCAGTTGTTGAGATAGTTTTCCTACAACTATTTTATGGTTCATTTTTTTTGGTGGCCATCACCTTGTCTTTGCTTTAGTGGTCTATGTTCTCTTTGATGGTGTGCTCCTCTAGTATTTTGTTTGTCTTTTATTGCTATTGTTATAACATTTTGATTCTTTTCTCTTTGTAGTCAAGGGCTTGAGACCCTAACTTCCCTTTTTAATATATCAAAAACAAACTTTGTTAGAAAATATCAATAAAATGTACACTACACTCTATATAGATGTTGTTTTAATGAAAAAGAAAATAATAATTTCAATGTATACTCAAAATAATCTAGGTCTAAAATTGTTATTAGTACTAAATAAAAAATGAATAATAAATAAAATATTTAATAAAAAATTACCTAAAAATATCTATGCACTAGATATTGGAGTTAATGATTTAATTCCAAGAAAATTTAGAAATTATTTTTATAATGAAAGTTATGCATTATAGAATAATGTCACTCAATAACAAATAACAATTTTATTTATTTATTGAACAATAAAAACAAAAATATAGATATAATTATTTCAAAATATTAAAAAATTAGGACTTGCATCGACATATTAGATTACATTTCCCTATATTTTCGACTTTTTTTCCCCTTATAATTGACATAGATTAAAACCTGCTAAAAAATATTAATTTTAGGCGTCTCATTTAGATCAAAGATTGCAACACACTATTGTGAGATCACCCTCAACTGAACGACTATTGATTTTCTCTGAAATTATTCCTTTCGTTAAATTCGCTAGCCATGTGGTTTCCTAACCTCATCTAATTGGTTGCATGTTGAAAGGTGAGCATTGGTTAATGCTCGCATTTTCCCAAACCCAAATATTCCTTCATTCTTTGGGTTTATTTACTCTGCACACTATTGTTGGTTTTCTTTTGATAGTTTTAGCCATGCAATCAAGTTTCCTTGATTGGCAGTGCTCCTTCCCTTATCGTTCCTTACAACTCTTGACATCTAGCCCCACGTTGATTCTCTTCACTACTTGCTTGGATGTTATCAATTGGCACCAATTGGATTTGGTGAGGTACCATGACTGTCCTTCAACATTGGGTTGATTTGTCTATGTCACTTGATGTTTGCATTATTGGATCCCTTGTCAATATTGACCTACTCATCTTGATTATTGCATCAAATTACCAAAATGTAATTCAGTAGTTACTAATCCTCCTTAACTAAATAAAGGCCTTTGCCAAAGCTCCTCGCCTTAGTTAGTTACTCCATATTGTGTGTGCAATCCCAACATGTTTTGACAAGTTAGAATGTTGACCTATATAAGGTGATCAAATGTGGCGTTGAGTTGGATGACAATGCGTATGTTGAAACTCATAATTGTAAAAGTCATAAGGAAAACAAATTTCAAAGTCTAGGCTATAATTAGAATTCAATATTCACACATTTATAAATTTATGTACATACAAAGCTTTGTTAGGTTCATCCAAATCTCGTCCTTTATAAAATTGAGGAATTATGGGATATTACATGTGTTAGGTGAAAATTATGTAATCCCTTTTAACATATTACAAAACTTGATTTTAGCCACAGTTGTGTGAGATACAATCTCTCCTCTCAGAAAGGGGAGGCACCCTTCTTACTGCTTATTGAAACTAAGCAAAACTAATTAAGTATTCACAATAATGTACACTACAATTAAGATATGGGGTTGTTAACATTCATAATTCTTTTTTTTTTTTTTTCTTCAGAGAATATGTTTTACAATGCTTCACGATTTTAAGATCTTGATTCGATACAACTTCAAACTAAAAACAGAAGCAATAATTCCAATATTCCTATCCTGTCAAAACAAAGCCTAGGAATACCAACATGATAATGATAAATGATAAAACAAGAAAAACTCACGAAGGCACAAAGTCGTTTCGTAGTTTTTGACAATGAATCCTCTAAGGTATGTAACCAACGTTGTATTAGAAGCACAAAGTCTTCTAGATACTTCACAACAATTCCACAAACAACATGAATAAATACAAGTACAAAGTCTTGTAAAAAAATCACCAATAGTATTCAATCAATATCATGAACTCAAGTAAAGAGTGTAACTCAAAGTTTACACGGGTTTACTCAAAGCCCTTCAGATCTCAGTTACTAATCACTACCAATTCAATCAATCCATAAGATAATTTGTTCCCAAAACAAAGTTTGGTATGCAACTTCACTTCTTTATTGATCAAATTCAGATTCACAAAATTGAACACAAAGTTTCAATGTTCGCTTCACAAATTGGCAACACTTCGTTGCCAAAGATAAAAGATAACCATTACAATATAATCCTCTTATTTATAGATGGGAGAGGAGAGCAAATTTAGGAAAATCAAAAGAGCGAATCTAGGAAAATCAGACCTAATTAGTTGACTTATTTAAAAATGTTGTCCACTATTTTAGGAGAACATATTTGTTTACATGTGATTACATTTGTCGAAATGACATGTAAAATGTTGAAGATTATTTACATAAAGCATGGAAAGATGCAAAAACTATCTAACACTGGAGGCACAAGACGTCTTTATGGTTCCTTGCATTGGGCACGAAAGTCTTCATATTTCTTCATTGTCTCTTGCATTGGAGTGTACTTTGGAGATGGCGAGGATTCTTGAGATCAACTCCTCCGATGAGATTGAAGGCTTTCTAGTGCCTTTCAAATCTAGAATAAGCTGGAAATCCATCATTTTGTTCATTGAAGATATGGAGAAAGCTTCATCTTCACATTCTTCTTGAACCATTGATGAACACTTCTTTGAAAAACTGAAACATGGGAAGAACTTTCTGGTTGTACTTCAAAGCCTTCTCACTTGGTGATAGGCAAGAATTTGATCAAAACTACTCTGAAATCTGGGCACAAGAGATCAGAATGTATGCAAGAGTAGGCTTTAACAATTCTGATGCAAATGTAGGAAAACTTGAGGTTTTAGCATGGGGTATTGCACTTTAGATGTAATTACTCAGATTTTCAAGACACTGCATAAAGGATGTAAGTCTGAACAATTTCATGGGTTTTGGAAGCTTGAATGTGATGACGGTGGAGAATGGAGTGGAAGCGAGCAAACTAGAAAATGAATGTGAGCAATGGAGAGGGAAAAATTGAGCGAAGTGGGTGAAATGGAGCTCAGAATGCATTTTTGGATGATTTTGAATGTCAGTGAAAAACTATTTTTTGTGCAAGGGCATTGAAAATCAACGCCCTTACATCTTGGAGGATTTGCATTTGATGCACAAGCATTGAAAAACAACACTCTATCATGTTTCGGAAGAAAATTGTATTTTGTGTAAAAACACTAAATAACAATGCTTCAACATATCACATGTAAAAGCGATAAAAAACGCTTCTACATTTTGGAGGACTTGGGTAGTTTCATGTAAAAGTGGTAAAAAGTAGCGCTCTTACATATCATATGTAAAAGACGTGAAAATCAACGCTTCTGCATATGGGAAGGACACTTGAGTGTAAGAGCACTAAAAAATTGAGCTTTTACATGTCATATGTAAAAACAGTGAAAAACAAAGCTTCTGCATGAAATATGTAAGAGTGGTGAAAAACAGAGCTTCTACATGTAATATGTAAAAGTGCTAAAAATCAACGCTCCTACAGGTGTAGAAAATTTTCTAACTCCCAAAACTAAATTTTCACAACTTGGTTTAAAATTTGAATTTCGACAAACTAACAAAGGTTAATGCTCATAATGACTTTTTGAGGATGGGTGACCACACACGAGGACCAATGCAATTTGCCTCATTTTATGTGCTTAGAGTACGTGGGCTACAAAAAATACAAGTTTCGTAGGGGTTATCCCTCGAATTGAGTGCGCTGAATTCGAGGATAACAACTGGCTCCAATTGGGGAGCTTCTTTCAGTCATTCTTAGAAACGATTGAAGGGAGAACTCCAAACTTCAAGTGCCTTTATCCATCCATTGGGAAACACAGTTGAGCACGACCGACACAAAGAAAATCTACGAAAACAAGATGCAAAATGATGCAAATGTAGTTATTGAAATTGTAAAATCCTATCTAATTAAATAGCGATCAATGAAACCTCCTCAAATGAAACTGTTCATAGGTTGAAAAAAATAGCTTCCTTTCTTCAACAGCTTGCAATGCCTTCCATGATCATTAGCAGCTACATGTAAATGAAGTTGAGGCATTGCTTCTTGAAAGAGATGAACAAGTTCAACTACCTTTGAAAATATATCAGATATATTATTGCTTCAAAATGAATCATTGAATTCAGATTGCTCCTGCGCATCTACAAATACATCTTTAGCTGCATCCTCAAGTTTATCTTCACGCTCAGGTACAAGTGGAACCTTTGTAAAATCGTTGGCCTCCAACCAAGTAAGATGTCTTATGGGACATCCCCTCAATCGATCAAAGATTGAATGCTTCTTACCAGTTGCTACTTGAACAACTGATTCATCAACTATGGTAACCTCATGCTGATCAGAATGATCTCTTGCATGTGATTCAGATGAAGATATGACTGCATTGTATACCTCAATATGTTGTTCACCATCTTCAGACTTGGGAAAATCTGAATTATTTATAAGAAGGTCCTCATCATGTCTTTGGCAAGTTCTTTTATGCAACACGTGTTCAAGTTCATGACCTCGAAACACAGATGCATTCTTTTCAACTTGACTGAGACCTTCGTGCATGTCCATCTTTTCAGATCTCAAGACAAGATTGCCTTCATTCACTTGAACTTCAACAAAATGACTTTCATCCTCCTGCTTTTCATTAATGGCTTTTTGAACTGCATAAACTAGAATTGGGAGTCGCCAGCTATGTCTGCTTCCTTTTCCCAGAAGAGAATAGCGAAATCACTTGGATTGGAGTCAGGATGCTTTGCTACTGCTTTTACTAATGGTGCCTCAAGAGCAAGCCTCTTCAGAGGTGAAGATAACTTGTGTTGATTCCCAACAACAAAATTATGAGCAACATTTGAAAGTGAACTCCATGGTATGTCCTTTCGAGGCTTAGAAAACACACCTTGAGCTAATTTATTTTTGAGGACAAGTAGCCTATTTTCCAACATGTGCGCCATAGGATCCTTCCTTGTGATGGAAGAAAATAACTCCAAAGAAGGGCTTTCTTTAGATTCATTTGATTCAATTCTTATTTGCCTAGCAAGAATGAGATCATCTTCAATTTCTGTCGCCAAGGTCTGCACAATTGTAAGAGTAGCTAGGGCTGCTCTTCTCAATAGGAAACCAACCTCGGGCACTTGAGCATTTACAAAGAAATATTTCAAATTATTAGCTATAGGTTGAGCAGTAGTTGGAATTCTTTGTGTCAACTTGTTGAAGTGAGCAATGAACTCGCGCATAGGCATGTGAGATTCCTTCTTCAACTGGGTGAGCTGAGCCAACAAAGCATGAGCATCTTTAGGAGGTTTGAAACTTTCCTCAAACTTGGCTATGAGAGTTGCCCAGTTTGTGATGGTACATGGTGCCAAATGATAAAACCAATCAGTAGTGACACCTTGAAGAGTCTCCAAAAACAACCTTATAAATACATCTTCATGTTCAACACTATGAACTCCACAAGCAATGTAGAAAGTAGCAACGTGCTCGTCAGGATGTTGTTGTCCATCACCAAAGAACTTTGGAAAGTTCTTCCGTGAGCCTTCAAAGAGCATGTAGGGGTAGATCTAAACTCAATAGACCAAAAGCATTTCCCCAAGGACCTTGAGCAACCGTTTACATGTCCTTAGTGAAAGCTTGAAAAACTTACAAGAAAAAAAATTACAATGAAAAAGGACATGGGTATACTTCAAACAAAAGCGTGAGGCTTTCGAATGCGTATCGTGTCCCCAATGGAGTTGCTAAAAAACTGTTGGGTGAAAATTATGTAATCCCTTTTAACAAATTACAAAACTTGATTTCAGCCACAGCTGTGTGAGATACAATCTCTCCTCTCAGAAAGGGGAGGCACCCTTCTTACTGCTTATTGAAACTAAGCAAAACTAATTAAGTATTCACAATAATGTACACTACAATTAAGATACGGGGTTGTTAACATTCATAATTCTTTTTTTTTTTTTTTCTTCAGAGAATATGTTTTACAATGCTTCACGATTTTAAGATCTTGATTCGATACAACTTCAAACTAAAAACAGAAGCAATAATTCCAATATTCCTATCCTGTCAAAACAAAGCCTAGGAATACCAACATGATAATGATAAATGATAAAACAAGAAAAACTCACGAAGGCACAAAGTCGTTTCGTAGTTTTTGAAAATGAATCCTTTAAGGTATGTAACCAACGTTGTATTAGAAGCACAAAGTCTTCTAGATACTTCACAACAATTCCACGAACAACATGAATAAATACAAGCACAAAGTCTTGTAAAGAATTCACCAATAGTATTCAATATCACGAATTCAAGTAAAGAGTGTAACTCAAAGTTTACACGGGTTTACTCAAAGCCCTTCAGATCTCAGTTACTAATCACTACCAATTCGATCAAGCCATAAGATAATTTGTTCCCAAGACAAAGTTTGGTATGCAACTTCACTTCTTTATTGATCAAATTCAGATTCACAAAATTGAACACAAAGTTTCAATGTTCGCTTCACAAATGGGCAACACTTCGTTGTAAAAGATAAACAATAACCATTACAATAGAATCCTCTCTTATTTATAACTGGGAGAGGAGATAAAATTTAGGAAAATCAGAAGAGTGAATCTAGGAGTAAATCTAGGAAAATCAGACCTAATTAGTTGACTTATTTAAAAATGTTGTCCACTATTTTAGGAGAACATATTTGTTTACATGTGATTACATTTTTCGAAATGACATGTAAAATGTCGAAGATTATTTACATAAAGCATGGAAAGATGCAAAAACTATCTAACATTGGAGACACAAATGGTTCCTTGCATTGGGTGCACAAGTCTTCACATTTCTTCATTGTCTCTTGCGTTGGAGTGTACTTTGAAGATGACGAGGATTCTTGAGATTAACTCCTTTGATGAGATTGAAGGCTTTCTAGTGCCTTTCAAATCTAGAATAAGCTGGAAATCCATCATTTTGTTCATGGAAGATATGGAGAAAGCTTCATCTTCAAATTCTTCTTGAACCATTGATGAACACTTCTTTGAAAAATTGAAACATGGGAAGAACTTTTTGGTTGTACTTCAAAGCCTTCTCGCTTAGTGATAGGCAAGAACTTGATCAAAACTGCTCTGAAATCTGGGTACAAGAGATTAGAATGTATGCAAGAGTAGGCTTTAACAATTCTGATGCAAAGGTAGGAAAAATTGAGGTTTTAGCAGGTATTGCACTTTAGATGTAATTACTTAGATTTTTAAGACACTGCATAAAAGATGTAAATTTGAGAAATTTTATGGGTTTTGGAAGCTTGAATGCGATGATGGTGGAGAATGGAGTGGAAGCGAGCAAACTGGCAAATGGATGTGAGCAATGGAGTGAGAAAAATTGAGCGAAGCGGGTGATATGGAGCTCATAATGCATTTTTTGATGATTTTTGAATGTCAGTGAAAAACTATTTTTTGTGCAAGGGCGCTGAAAATCAACGCCCTTACATCTTGGAGGATCTACATTTGATGCACAAACGTTGAAAAACAACGCTTTGGAAGGAAAATGTATTTTGTGTAAAAACACTAAAAAACAACGCTTCAACATATCGCATGTAAAAGTGATAAAAAACAACACTTCTACATTTTGGAGGACTTGGATAGTTTCATGTAAAAGCAGTAAAAAATAGTGCTCTTACATATGATATGCAAAAGTGGTGAAAATCAACGTTTTTGCATGTGGGAAGGACACTTGAGTGTAAGAGCGCTGAAAAATTGAGCTTTTACATGTCATATGTAAAAGCGGTGAAAAACAGAGCTTCTGCATGAAATATGTAAGAGCGGTGAAAAATAGAGCTTTTGCATGTAATATGTAAAAGTGCTAAAAATCAACGCTCCTACATGTGTAGAAAATTTTCTAACTCCCAAAACTGAATTTTCACAACTTGGTTTAAAATGTGAATTTCGACGAACTAACAAAGGTTAATGCTCATAATGAATTTTTGAGGATGGGTGACCACACACGAGGACCAATGCAATTTGCCTCATTTTATGTGCTTAGAGTACATGGGCTACAAAACAAACAAGTTTCGTAGGGGTTATCCCTCGAATTGAGCGTGCTGAATTCGAGGATAACAACATGGAGTGTTTTTTCAAAGATATAAATATAAATTATTGGTAGTTAACCCAATGTATAGATATAGGTTAAGATTTTTGTGAATATATTATAGAGGCATACATTTGTCAATACAACACACATTTTCAAATCAAAATTTACACCTACAATACTATTAGATATGTATCTTAGGAGAAAGATAAAGTGAATTTCATCAAACATGTTAGATGGAGAGGGCAAGCTTTGAGGATAAGGGTTGTGATATTCATTAAGAGGTGCACACCAAATTAAGGGTAATTTTTTTTATAGTCAATCCTTGATATCAATGTGAGATAAATACTTGTTAAAGCAATGATCTCTTTTGAAGTTAAAAATATAAAATATTTATGGATGTGTGCATTTGGGTGAAGAAAAAGTTATATGCCCCCCCAAAAAAGTTAGAGTGATAGTTGTGCACCAAGTCATTTTATTGGTGTGTTGATGTGACATTACATGATTTGTTTCTTTTTAGTTCTAAGGAATACATTTAATTCAATGATGAGTACTCATCATCAACAATAACAACTTTAAAGTCATAAAGTTATTGGTACAATAGTATCAAAAATATTGGGCATTGAACCAAGAAATGATATAACTATTGGAACATTCTCAACTATTGGGTCCTTTCCCCTATTAAATTTTTTTGTTAATTGTTGGTCCCCCAACACTCACCTAGAATTGCCACCTTACTACTCGAGAATTTTGTAACCGATAGTTACTTGTGAGGTTCTAGTGATCACAAATAAAACTCCAATAGTTTTCCCTAATTACTAATGTCAACATTCAACAATTTCTTTTACTTGAAGTCCTTGTTGTCTATTATCTATGCAATCCTCTATACCTATTTATTACCAACACTTTGACCCAACAAGAGAATATTCTAAGAATTTGACTATTGTGTGGGAGCCATAAGCTTGGCCCCCACAAGGGATATGGCATAGTGATATTTCACCTACCATGCTTGTGTACATACTATGCCAAATCATTGCTTGTGTGAGCATTGAATCATTACTGGCATCATCATTGTGTAGATCGAGTCCCTGACAAATAGTGGTTATGTTCAAGGCTAACTACAACCCTTAGAAATCATGGTAACCACTAGTAGTCTATCTAACTACAAATAGTCACATCTAATTTTATTTCCAAAAACCCTTGCACAATGGAGTTTTCTAGTTTACAGTTGAAGCCATTTCCTTAGTCAAACATACACCTTTTTTAGAGTTTTGTTTTGAAATAGGCTATTTTTTTGAGTAATTTGCAATGCTATAATTGGATTTCAAATTTAACTTCCCAATTTATTAGTGATTTTATTTTATAGAGATTTTTTTATTTAGTCATATTTTTTTGGGACTTAAAACATGTACAATTTTATTAAAACAATTCTTTTTTAGTTCTATTTTTTGAAGAGTTAATATTTTTCAATTTAAGTTTATTCATCTCTATTCTACAATTGTAGTGGTAGTTCAACATATTTGGTCATTTTGGGTACTAGAAAACTTGATACTTGCATTGTGATACACATTGAATAAATTGCATAATATTTTAATTATTGGGGGTCATTGCAACAAATAGTGGCAAGAGGGTTGCACTTGCATTTTCTTGTTTTTTTGCACTATCAATTTTTTGTATTATTGATTATTGGTAGTTTCTCTTCTTACTCCATACATCTATCATGAACGGAAATAGAAAATTCTAATCATGTTGAGAAGTAAGCAATTATTTAGGATTACAATGGATAAAAAGTAAAGCTTGCCTTAAGTGTAGGGAAAATTAAATAGTATAACATATGTGTTGAAGCCTATGGTTTGTAATGCTTATCTATATCTTCTAACCTATTCTTCCACATTGATTATTTGGATCCATCCAATTAGATTTGAACTACTTTGGCTAATTTATTTGGGATTTCAAATATTATGAGAGATCATTAGTTGAAGAATGAGCTCTAACAATTTTGAAATTATTCAGGACATTTTCACTAAGCTAAATAAGCGATTATAGTTAGAATAATGCGATATTGAAAAATAAGGCAAGTTGATCCTTAGTATTCTCTCCAATCTTGGTTAAGATTATTCATTTTTTGTTTGTACCTTTTATGCCACAAAGGGTGAACTTGGAACTTAGTTCACTATGCCATCTCTTGATGACTTTGCAACCTCACAAGGGAGTAGGGTAATCTCATTTAGATGGGTGGTATAAAATCTTTTGATTCATATGTACTGGTTACAAATCAAGACATAAAAAGAACATAAGAGGTTGGAAAATGAGGAAAAGAAACATATAAAATGATGAAAAGGACAAAAATAATAAAATATCTACCACTTTCAAAGTAGCATATGAGATTTCATCAAAAGGTGAAAATCTTAGTTTTTATTGTAAGAGACTTGGTTATGATAACCATAAGTGTTTGAAGCAATAGATTGATCACTTGACACAAATTATAGAAAATAATAACATTAGTGTTCATAGTTAGTAAAATAGAGTTCACCAAATGAGTAGTTTTCTTCAAAATCAAAGGACCACAAGAAGGGGAAAGAGAAGGGAAAGGATTTTGTAGAAGTTGTAACTCCACCTCCCACTTGAATGATTGACTCTAGTTCTTGACACCACATGGCTTATTCACAAGATGAATTCACATCTTTGGAGCCTTATTTTATACTACAAATTTTGATGGGTGATGATAGTCCAACCAAGGAATGTAGGAGGGGGCCTCTTAATAGGGGTGACAAGAAATTTCATGATGTTATTTGTGTTCCCTCACTATCCAATAATCTAGACTATTGGTTTATTGAATTACTCACACTAGTTTGGAAAAATGGGTTGAGTTCACTCTTAACATAGTGGTTATTCACGAGATACACAATAGTTCTATATTGGTAATTGGGAGAGAAAATCACCACTCTTGATTGTATATTTATTCTCACTTTATTCTTGGTTCTACTTTGACATCCAACATTTTAGAGTGGGATGTAGCTATGCAAGAGTATAGTTCTTTGGCTAGGATCCATTCTTGGGATATGGTCCTCCTTCATTAGGAAATAAAACTTGTTTAGTGTAGGTTGATATATCAAAGAAAATTTACAAAAAATAAGTTAGTTGATAGGTTTAAGGCATGATTGGTCACAAATGATTTTACATAGGTTCCTAGAATTAAATTCTCTAAGAACTTTTCTCTAGTTACAAAGGTGAACTCTATTTGACCCACACTTACTATTGTTGTAGCACATCATTGGGAGGTTCACTAGATGGACATGAAGAGTGCCCTTATTCATGAATACCTTAAGGAGGAGATACATATCAAGTAGTTGCAAGGGTTTCTACAATCAATGGTTTGCAAGCTTTAGAAATCCACCTATGAGCTGAAATAAACTCTTTGAGATTGGTATGCCAAGATAGATTCTTTCCTTCTCGTAATTGGATTCTCTAGATGTCATTCTAATTCAAATATCTACATCTTAAAATATGATTATTATCTCCTATTTATAGTTTATGTTGATGACTTATTGATCATGAGGAGTTATTCATCTTCCATTGTGATAATGAAAGTTTCTCTATATGACATTTTTCTATGACCAAATTAGGTTCATTCAATTATTTTCTTGGGGTTGAGATATCCAAGTCTTATTTTGGGATCATTATTTCACAATCCAAGTATTCTCTTAATTTCTTATCATGGTTCCAAATGGATAATTGCAAGCCTACTCTAACTCCCTTTATTTTTAAAGTCAAACTTGAGGCATAACATTTTTCACCATTTGTTTATGCTACTTTGTTGACAAATTATTTGCAACCTCATTATGTGACTAATATACACAACTTGACATTTCATACTCCATTGAAATGGTCTCTCAATTTATGTAGGGGCCCCATTAGCTACTTTAGAAGGGAACCAAGTAGATTTTCCACTACATATGTGGTACTTATAATTCTAGGATTTATTATGTAATAAACATTGATATTGACTTAGTTGGGTATATTGATTTAGATTGGGTAGGTGACTATTCAAATCACAAGTTCACTATAGGCTACAATTTATCACTTGGTTTAGGTCTTAGATTTTTGTCGAGTAAGAAGTGCCATTCTATTTCTCTATCTTACATTGATGTTGAGTATCAAGGGGTTATGAATGAAACCATTGAGCCATTTGGCTTCAACATATTCTCATTAAGTTTGGTATCCAATTTAGATATCAATCTCTTATTTTTATAACAACTAGAGTGCTATTTAGATTTCTTGGAACCTAGTCCATGATTAGTGGACCAAGCACATAGAGGTTCACATGCACTATATCTGGGATCTTATTCATGGATAGGTCATTGATCTTTGGTATTATTTAATTTTGAGTAGATTGTTGATATATTTTCCAAATCATTTACAAAAACTAAGTTTCTTCATTTACAAGATTTATTAGGGTGTGAGAAGCCACTTCTTTAGGGTGGGGGGGATACCTAGTCCTCACTATTCTCTCTATATTTGGGGTCTTATTCTCTTTGGGGGGATTTATATGCACATAGGTAGCTCATCAGAATTCATTTGCTAGGACTCTTTTTCCACCCACCTAAGTTGTGCTTAAGGGGTTATTAATGTAGATTTTTATTTTCTCTAGTTAGATATTATGTGTTTTTCTACATGTTTTTTAGCTTTCTTATGTTGTTAAGAGCGGGAAATTTATGAGGTTAGATGGAAATCGTCATGAATATAACTCCCACCTATTAGTGGGTAGTTGGAGTTACATCTCTCTTTGTATTTTCTCTTTTCTTTTTTTATTTATGTATCCACTCACCTTGTATTTCATTCATGTATTGTGAGATTTTTGGTTAATACATTTTGTGTTGATCCATTTATAATCTTATAAGCTTGTGCTTGTTTTTAAATCTTGGAAGTCATCTTTATTTTACTAGTTTGATTCTTGATTCATTTGTCAAATAATCGTTTGAATGTCTATTATGAAGTAGATTTGGGTTATCAATACTTTTGCGTATTTAACACAATCAAATTTTAGTAGTTTCCAATGGTTCTTAAGTAAAATAACGTTCTTCAATAATGAAATTGTATTGCTATTAATGGAAAGTATAATTTTTATATGCACTAGGATTTTTAAAACATTTGCAGTTGTATTTTTTAGTAGAAGATTATGGTTAAGGTTTTATGTAAGATCAATAAAATTTATGTTTTCAGATTCTAAATGTTAGCTAAGAATAAATTGCTAACATATGGCTCTAGATGATGGTTTTGATACAAAATTTCCTCTATCTTGATCATAGCCTATACTATTTTTATTTGTCTCTAATTTTAACTTGATGTGCTTTTTGATGAGTCTCAATTTTTAGAAGTCCTTTTTTAGATTTATTATCATGTAAGAAATGAGAGTTCTAGTGAAGATTTCTTGAATTCAGATTTAGTATTAGTGAATAAAATTTTGTAATAGTTTGTACAACATGCAAGAAATCTATTCTTAGGGTTATATTTGTAGTTATAATTTTTTTTTTCATGTAACAATATTTAAACATTAAAAATAAGTGCTTTTGTAGCTAGTTTAGGATGCATTATTGTTGATCAAGAATTAAATATTATGCCTATCTTGCATCTACTTTTTTGTTGAATTGTTTTATGTCTCATGTATTGTGCTTTTATGAGTTGAATATCACTTAATTATTATTGCTTAGGATAACAATTTGAAGATACAATAGTAGGTCCAGTATATTTTTGATAAGAAAGATAAGTCCCAAAAGTTTGAATTAGGGGATGTGGTCTTGTTATATAATGCTAGGGCTAAAGATAAGAGGAAGCATGAGAAGTTTGAATGTCTTTGGTTGGGTCCTTATGCGATTAAGAAATATTGCAATGATGAGACTTTATATTTAAAAGGCCTCAATGTGAATGATTTTGACTTGCTAATGCATGGGAAGAATTTGAAGCACTATTTCTCATAGAGCATATTTTGATAATTCACTATATTGTATTCCTATTCCTTATTATTTTTGCCTATCCAACCTTGAATATTGTTATACTTGTTAGGAAAATGAAGGTGTCTCAACCTTTATTTTTTCTTAGCATTGATATTTAAATATTTAATGTTGATAATTATTCCATGTTGTCTTGTGAGTTACAACTTGTAGTTTCTATTTTTGAGGAGTCAAGTTGGAAGTTACCATTTATAGGTGGAGTTGTGCATGAAGGAATTTTCTATTTCTGTGTTGAGTTTGCATGGAATGTGAGTTTTGGAGGTGCAGGTTTTACATGTCTAGGTTTAGTGACATTTGGTAGTTGCAATATTGCATGTGGTGACAATTGGAAACTTACCATTATGCATGTGTAGTGGTTTTTTCAGTTTCCATGTTGCATCTTCAACATTTGACATTCTATTTTAGAAATGTCTAATTAATGCATTGTAAGCTCCTATATATTGAGCACTTGTATTTTGGAGTTGTAGGTTGTTGTGTTGTTGAGATACTGTTATGCTATCAGATTGACTCCAAAATTGTAACACAACAAACTCTTGTAAAGGCTTGCACTACAAGTGTATTGTAATCATTTGTTTATAGATAATACATTTTTCAAGCTTTTGGAGTGTGGGGTTTTTCTTCAAAAAGGGTTTCCCCACGTATATTTTGTGTTATGTGTTTTTTATTATATCTTTGATGCTATTTATATTACCTACTTTGTGCATATTCTTTATTGTAATTGATTAAGGGTTTGAAACTGTAGAAATTTGCACATTCTCTCCTTTGATAGATTGGCGTTGGAATCTTTTCTGCATACCTGGATCCCTTTTAGTTGGTATCAGAGCCCAATCACCTTTGTTTCCTATTGTCATAGCCATTGGAAGTACCACTACCACCTTTAAGATGGATGAAGTGGTTACGCCATTGCTATTGGAAGAGATGTAGATAAAATATTTTGAAAGGGTTAAGGAGGCTCTGGCGGTTCAAGGAAGAGCAAAAGAAAAAGGTAAAAAGAACATGAAAAAAGAGAAGTCAAATCCAAATCCTATGAGAGATTTGTCTCTTAGTAAGACCAAGGAAAAATGTTGGAATTGTGGAAAATTTGGTCACTTCCATAAATATTATAAGAAGAAAAAGAAGAAAAATAAGGCTTTATCTGATTTTGAATCTGATAAATCCTCTTAGGATGATGCATATGCTTTTGTTGCTACCTTGGCAACACATGCATCACAAGATGTGTGGCTGAGAGACTCTAGTGCTTCTTTCCACATGACTTCACATCGAGATTGGTTTTCTAATTATGAAAGTTATGATAGTGGGAAGGTGTACCTAGTTGATGATTGTCACCTAAAAATTATTTGTCGTGGAAGAGTCAAGATAAGATTCCTAGATGGTAGAGTGAAGGGGATCGATGGTGTCCTGCATATCCCTAGTTTGGCACAAAACCTTCTTTCTATAAGTAAGTTGAATGATGTGGGTGTGCATGTTGTCTTCTTGAATGGAGGATGCAATATGACAAGAGGAGCTATGGTGCTTGTTAAGGGTGTTTAGATAGACACTTTGTTTCAACTAGATGCATGCATGGTTCAATGCAATAGTTCTTTTGTGGAAAAAAATAAAATAAATTTTGAGTCATTATCCTCACCATTGGAACCAATTTAGTAAAGAAGAAAGTTGCATCCACTTCTGATGGTCATTATTTATGGGTACCTAAGGGTGCTCATGCTTTGAAGATGAAGCTACCTATAGAGAAGACAATTCTTTGGAACCAAAGACTTGGTCATATTGGTGAAAAGGGTTTGAGAACCCTGGAAAATAAATGCCTTTTTGAGGGGCTTTATGATTGTAAACTTGAGTTCATTTTTTGTGAACATTGTGTCTATGGAAAGAAAAACCATGTTTAGTTTTATCACAGTTCCCACAAATCTTTTCTTTTTGGGTATTGGACTATGTACATTTTGATGTTTTTTTTCCTATAAATGTTTCTTCGTTATCAAAATTTATATATTTTATTTCTTTCATAGATGATTACAGTAGGACATTTATTTATTTTCTTAGAAGTAAAGCTGAAGTCTTCAGTTGGTTTAAGGAGTTTGAGGCCTTGGTAGAAAATCAGACTGGTAGGAAGATCAAGTGTTTAAGGATTGACAACCGTGGTGATTTTTGTTCAACAAATTTTGATAAGTTAAATAAAGAATATGGGATTGAAAGGAATAAGAAAACTCCATGTAACCCTCAACAAAATGGAGTTGTGGTGAAGATGAACAAGAGATTGATGGAGAGGGCTAGGAGTATGCTAAGTGGAGTTGGCCTTGAACAAAAGTTCTGAGTTGAAGCTATTTCTATTGCGTGCTATCTGGTTAATAGATCTCCTACATCAACTCTTGCTAAGAAGACACCTATGGAGGTGTGGTCGGAAAATAATCCCTAATTAAGCCATCTTTGTGTGTTTAGTTGTGAGGCATATACTCATGTGCCAAGGGAGAAAAGGTCAAAGTTGGAAAACAAGTATTTCAAGTGTATCTTCATCGAATATGGTATTGGTGTGAAAAGGTACAAGCTTTGGGATCTAGTGGCTGAAAATATTCTCTATAGTCAAAGTGTTATCTTCAGAGAGATGAAAACTTCTTATACTATTTTGCAGCCTACAAAAAACTAGAAAAAGAAGATTTTGTTTGGCTTCCTCTTGATCCTAAGAAAGTTGAACTACAAGCCTAGAATGGACCTAATGATGTGGAGAGCTTGAGAAGATCTGAAATTTTCGAAGAAGAAGAACCTCAACCTCAAGAATTAAGAAGGCCTACATGAGATAGGTGACAACCTGATAGGTTTGGTTATTCACTTGAAAGGTTTGGTTATTCATTGTTGGATTCAAATTATATTTTTTCTTTGGTTACTAACGTTGGTGAGCCAAGGACTGTGCAAGAGGTTATGAGTATGAGTGATATAGATTCCTAGATGAAATCCATGGATGAGGAGATGACTGGATTGAAGAAAAATGATACATGGGATTTAGTACCCTTACCTAAAGGACACAAACCCATTGGTTGTAAATGGGTGTTCAAGAAGAAAGTTGGTCTTGA
Source organism: Sequoiadendron giganteum (assembly GCA_007115665.2). Classification (NCBI taxonomy): domain Eukaryota; kingdom Viridiplantae; phylum Streptophyta; class Pinopsida; order Cupressales; family Cupressaceae; genus Sequoiadendron; species Sequoiadendron giganteum. The sequence goes on along the minus strand of CM021110.1, from coordinate 368,601,100 downwards.
TGGGAGTGTTGAGAAGCATAAAGAAATGTTGTTCATGAAGGGTTATTCACAAGTGGAGGGAAAAGATTATGGTGAGATATTCTCTCCTATTGTGAAGTTGACATCTATTTGGTTCTTGTTATCACTAGTAAAAGCATATGATTTAGAAGTGGAACAGATGGATGTGAAAACAACCTTCCTTCATGGTGATTTGTAGGAAGGAATCTATATTTCACAACCTAAAAATTATATGTTTAAAGGTAAAGGAAGTTTGGTATGCAAGTTGAAAAGTCTCTGTATGGTCTTAAGAAATCTCCTAGGTTGTGGTACCAAAAAATTGACACCTTTGTGTTGAGTTTGAGATTTTTGAGATCTAAATCTGATTATTGTGTTTAATGATTGTTTTCTCATCATTGCATTGTATGTTGATGATATGCTATTTTTTGGGAAAGATAAAATTTTGGTTTCAGATTTGAAGTCCCAGTTGTCATCACAGTTTAAAATGAAGGATTAAGGTGAAACTCAGTATATATTGGGGATGGATATCAAAAGAGACATAGCTAACAAAAATCTTTGGTTAAGATAGAGTAAGTATGTGAATGTAGTGTTGGAGAGATTCAACATGACAACTTGCAAACAATTAGTTGTTCCTATGTTGCAAGGGACACATATTTCTATGGAAGATTGTCCAAAGTATCCTTCTGAGATGGAGGACATGACTAGAGTACCCTATGCTAGTGCTGTAGGTATTTTGATGTATGCTATGGTTTGTATGAGGCTAGAAATTTCCCAAGCAATGAGAGTCCTAAGTCACCTTATGGATAATCATGGATTGCTACATTCAGATGCAGTTAAGAGATTGTTCAGATACTTGCAGGGTACTTCTGAGAATGCCCCATGCTATCATGGCTATCCTACTAGACCTTGACATTTAGTTTGTATCTGTGTGTTTGTGGATTCTAATTGGGTAGGAGATATTGACAGTAGAAGATCCACCAATGGATATGTATTCATGATGTTTGGTGGTGCCATTAGTTGGATGAGTAAGTGACAAGCTGTAGTCACTTTTTCCATGACAAAAGCAAAGTACATGTAAAATACTCATGCTTTTAAGGAATCCATTTAGCTTAAGCATTTGTGTTCAAATGTTGGGCTTGATGCATGACATATCACTATATATTGTGATAGTTAGAGTGCCATTTTCTTGGCAAAAAATCCTACTTTCCATGATAGAACAAAGCACATTGATGTTTAATTTCATTTTGTTTGTGATATGATGGAAGATGGAAAGGTGAAGCTGGAGAAGGTTGATACTTTGGCGAATTTTGTAGATGCATTGAAAAATCCAATGAGCATAGAGAAATTTAGATGGTGTTCAAAGTCTACGGGCTTCACAACCTCTAGCAGTTAACTCTTGTTACTACCATTGAATCTTCAAAAGTGTTCAAAAAGTGGGAGAATGTTAAGAAAATGAAGGTGTCTCAACCTTTGTTTTTTCTTAACATTGATTATTTAAATATTTAATGTTGATAATAATCCCATTTTGTCTTTTGAGTTACAACTTGCAGTTTCTATTTTCAAGGATGAGTCAAGTTGGAAGTTATCGTTTATAGGTGGAGTTGTGCATGAAGGAACTTTCTATTTTCGTGTTGATTTTGCATGGAATGAGTTCTGGAGGTGGAGTTATATTTTGGTAGGTGCAGGTTTAGTGAAAATTAGTAGTTGTAATATTGCTGTGTCACCAAAAAGTGTGGACTTTGACACTTTTCGCTCATTTGGACCTTTGCCTATGGATTTTGGATCATTTTTAGCCTCCTTTTACCCCTTTCCAAGCCTTGTGCCGAAGTGTTGTAAGGTGTTGCAAAACATTTTCACACTCTCCTAGGCTTGTCATCACCAAATTAACCCCTTGTTATGCTATAATGACCTCTTAATACACATACAAATCTTATCTTAGTGAGTTTTCATGAGACAATCCCGATAAGCAACAATAATAATATTTTAATCCTTGAAAAATCAATGAAAAAATGTCCAGGTGGACTAGGTCGCCACCTTGGGCGATCTAGTCCCATGTGGCATAAATTTTAATTTTAAGTTAATTTCTTTCAAGATTTTGGTCTCTAAAACCCTAAGGTCGGCTTGTATGGTGTTATTTCAGGAAAATTAGGGCATAACTTGTATAAATAAGCTCCAAAACCCTAATTCCTCATTATGAATCATCCATTTTCTTCTCAACACACACTCTTCTCACCTCTCATCTCTCCTTCCTCTTCTTAAGAAAGCTAGGTGTTGACGACCAAATTGACACAACAACATTTAAACAAAATATCTCTATCCTATTTCTCCTAAAAAAGAAAGATAACATATAGTAATCTAACTCCCAAGGTCCTGGTAGTTGGTTCTCAACTATGCTATTTTACTGAGCAGTCAATGAGGCTGTAATGTTCAAGGGGCCTACTGGTTATTGAGCTTTCTTGATTACTGTAAAATCAAAATTATATTTAAACCTACTCTAATAGGGGGGTATAAAAAAAAGAAAAAAGATAGATCAGGGACACAAGAGATAAAAGACTAGTTAACCAGACATGTTACTCTTCAAAGTATTCTTAGAACCAAAAAGTAGAACAAACCAACTCGTAATCAATACAAAGTTGAACATTCATTCACAGTGCAAACTTCAACAATAGATCACAAATCATAATTCAAACAAAATAAAAGATAAATTTCATTCGTCGAAGAATTCTAGATCGAATAGTAAACCAAACAAATATCATTCCAAAGCATAACTTAAAGCAGGTTTAAATCTGGCTACTCCTACTGTTGCAAAACATATAAGCAACATTTACAAATCTGGCAAATTCACCAGTGTACAAAAACCTATGTCTTCAAATTACCGTAGCTAAACTAGGAATTGCAGAAAACTCCATTAAATATCCTACTGTTAACTCTAATCACTTAGGCTGTAAAACTTCTAAGTAATTTTCTAAGTGTCTAACTATTTTTCCTAAAAGTCTAACCCCCAAGTCTTTAACCCCTTACAAATGAGCTCTATTTGATATTTAATAGCTCAAAATTCCATAATTCCCTCTAGAACTGAAACATCAAAAAGTTGTAGCTTTTGTGTGTGGGCAATTAAATTAGAAAGATAACTTTCTGTTTCAGCTTCTGTTAATCTTTAGTTAATTTCAGTTGAAACTCCATCCTTCAATCTGGCTTCAGTTAATAGCTACAACTTTCAGTTTTGACATTAGTTCTTCATCTTGCACAATGTGCAACAACATCCTTTTCCAAAAATTGTGTCAAGTGGGCCCACCAAACATTCAGTTTTCTCCAGTTTGATTATCTTTTAGAAAATATCCCCTTTCTACACATTTGATTTGTAAATCATCTTGATTGCAATCTAATATCCTTCTAGCCTTCACAAGTACTTGAAAACTAGAAATGAAAATTAATTAATTCAATAAAATCAATTAATTTCAACATTTCAATTTACTTCAGTTAAATGTATTTAATAAACTCTTTATTTTCATTATTTGAAATAAATTAAATTCCCCATTAAAAATGCAGGTCAGATGCCCTGCTCCAAATCTCCCATTCTTGTATTTTATCTAGACACCATGGCGCATGCCTTCGTGCCTCCATATGCTTTATGTAAGTTTCAGAGTTCTCTTTAATCACGGGTATGCAAGATGTTAGGAGAGGCTTTGAAACTCGGCCTTAAAGCCTGCTAATTGCATATGTTTGAAGGTTTACAAAGCATTTCAACAGATCTGTTTCATGCATATGAATATCCCGGAATGGAGACATTCCATGAGATCACATTTCTTTGAGGATTTTCTGTTCAAACGACTCACGCGCCTTGTCGATGCTTATATATTTGCATTTCCTTTGAAATTTCTTGAATGCCCTTTCAATCAATTTCGTTCACGAGATGAAAGATATTAGAGGCATTGGTTTTAGATCACAAGCCTCTATTTATGCTTCCCCATTGCGTACTAGAGAAAAAGAGCGAAGGCTCTTTCATATTTTTTCCATATGTGCGGGATTAGGACTGGGATGCGGGATCAGGACCATACATGCACCTGTTCGGAGTCGGGTTCAAAACTGGATGAGTGTGGAGCCATCAAAATTTGAGCACATTTTAATGCCTTTGAGGGAAGTGGGAGTGGAGCGGGAGCCATTTAAGAACCAAGAACATGCGGGGTCAGATTCAATTTTGAACTAGGAACATTTATTTTGTTTAGTTTAGGTTCTTATATTGCTCCGGTTCTGAAAATAATTTTTTATTAAGGCAAGGCCGAAGCGAGAATCGGAGCAAGCGAGGCCAGAGCCAGTTCAGTGTGGGAGTAGATGGGATTAGAGGCGGGGAAGAACCAAGAATAGTCACAAAACTATCGTGCATCTAAAGTAGAGTGGTGAACAAAACAAGGAAGCGGGATCGAAATCAGAATTGAGATCGGTCATGAAACTTTGTAAGTTTCCAAGTTGATTCTAGTTTTGGTTCTAACAAAGGCAAAGGAACGAAGGGGACAAATAAAGAAAAAACAACGAGACCAAAAATAGGATTGGAAACACCAACCCAAGACAAAACGGACAAAGGACAAAGGTGGAGGCATGATGGAAACAAAACTTGGAACTTTACAAAGTTTCGAATTCAATATCCATTCCGGATCCGACCTCGCGAAAGGAAAACAACATGAACCGAAAAGGCTAAAATGAAGAAACCAGTAGGAGTGGGATCGAGACCAAATTAGGCAGTGAAACTCAACTTAGTTCCAAGTCAAGATTCAATTCTAGTTCCGGTTCTGGTTCAACTAGAGGAAAAAGAACAAAAACAAAGACTTGGAGAAAAGAACAACTCTAAAACCCTTGCTGAAAAAGACCCAAAGACAAGAAACAAAAGGGGGTCCCCAAATTTTTTCCAACACAAGTTGGGGCATGTATGCAAGGCATAACACTAGGGTTTCAGATTCTAGGTCAACAAGAAATCATTGTTGAAACACTCAAGGGCTGAACCTCCATTGTTGCAACTCAAGATCAACCATCATGGCAAGGTGAGTACATACATTGCTTCATATTTCATGCTTTCTTACTTTGTTTCATCATTTGATATAATTATCTACAAAGGGGCTTGACCAAGGCAAGCCCCCATACTCTAACAATCAACATTTCTCCTTCCTTCTTTGTGTGTGTTTGCAAATTTAGGTGCATTGGAAGCTTGAAGATCATTCAACAAGTTGACCAAGCTCTCTAAGGTTGAAGAAACCTTAGTTGAAGCTTGGAAGACTTCCACATACCCAAATCTTCACTTTTGGGACCAGATATGTGAAGGAGCAGAAAACATAGACCTAGGGCTCCAAATTCCATCTTCTGGTTCACAAAAATTTAGAAGAAGACTGAGTTGCCACTTTGGGTGACCTAGTCCCACTGAAGCTATTTGCCAAAGATTTTGGTAGATCTGGATACCCTTTTGGCTGAAACAAAACCATAGCAGTTTCCCAAAATTTGCCCGAAGAAGGACTAGATAGCCCCACTTGGCACAAGTGTCCCTTTCAACTTCAACATCAAATTCAGTAGCATTTCCAGCCCCTACAATATTCCAGGTGCACCCCTCTTCAACCTTATCCATTTTTTTAATAGTTTGTTCATATTTCTTAGGTTATATTGTACATGTTTGTATATTACAATGTGTTTTCTAGCATACATGCATTTCATAGGTTTTACATTCATAGTTAGCTTTAATTTTCAGTTTATTACATTTATAAACACCTACACACACCTCACAAAATCCCAATCCAATCCATCCTTTGAATGAAATTACCAAACAACATATCATTAGGAGAAAGAGAGCTCATTTCACAATCAAGAGCTGCTAGGTGAGAAACCCTAGGGGCCTAATTGGGGAATCCTCTTTCCCTATTAGCATATCATCTTTTTGGTGGTTCATTTTGGTGAACCCGATGTTCCTACACCCTCTTGTATGATTTAGAGTCCTTCATTGTCCTAGGATTAACTTGCATTGCATATTGCATTAGTGAAATTGCATCCTAGGGTTTCAAAAATTGCATTAGTGAAAGTGCATAATAGGTTGCATTTTTTCATTTATAATCATTGCATATCTCTAAAATTCTACATTATCTTCTTAGCTCTACACTGTACAACACATAAACCACCTGTATCAATCCAAAAACTCAGAAAAATCTCAAAAAAATCACCAAGTGGACTAGGTCGCCATCCTGGGAAATCTAGTCCCTTTAGGCTTTTGAAACTACCCTTTACAGAGCTGCAAACTTAGTTTTTAGGCTTCTTTTTGGTACCATTACCTACCTATATCAGTTGGTTGAGTTTCTGTAGCATGCATTTCATTAAATATAGCTTAAATTAGCTCATTTCATGCATTGCTTAGTTTTAATTTTTCATATACTACATTTCTTTTTCAGATTGTTGCATAGTGTAATCAGAAAATTACCTTGTTTTCCATCTAAAAAGTGGCATTTCAACATTTTAGTTTAAATTATTGCATTGCACTTTCTTTCCCTTATCTTCATACAATATTTTTTTTCAAAAGATGTGGCTTTGATTTGGTTTCAAATGGATTGCATAAATTCAACATTCATTCTTATGAGTTCAATGTAGATTATAATAATGAATTCATTTGAGAACATGTTAATAACCAAAAGATTGACACTATTCTTAACATTGCATTACCCCTCGATGAGGACATTTGTGTTGACAAATAATTAAAATAATACTTGTGATTCTCCCTATACCTCTCCTATTAGTGACAAAGGTATCTTGGTGCTAGAAGCTACAAGTGTTGAGGGTCTTGATTGTCCCTCTCCTCATCCCCCTTTGCAAACCATTAAACAACAACACGATGAAATCATAAACACATTTCTTGACCTCACCTTACCTAGTCTCCCTAACCATGACCCCCAAACTTTCTCATCTCCTAACATCCCTCCTCAATGCAAAGAGGATAGTTTGGTGTTAGAAGATACCCCTAGTATGAGTCATGCAACTATTGACCCTCTCTTTCCTAATGCTCCCCCCCTTTGGGATAATCTATTTGACAATCATAGTGGATCTTCTCTTGATACATCCCACCCGTGTGATGAAGCATGTGATGCACCTCTTCCATGCTCTCCTACTAGGGTAGATGGTATGTAACAAGAGAACGAGACCTTTGACAATCAAATAACATCCCCTCCTACCCATCCCCCTCCTCCCTTTCCCATCATTGATCATTACCCTACTAGTGATTAAGTTACTTTAGAAGAACCACTCCTTAAATATCAAGCACATGAAGCTTGTAGTTCTTCTAAATTCTCTCCTCCTAGGGAGGATATCATGATGCAAACCAAGGATAATATTGATTCTCCTTCCAAAGGGGATGTTAATATTATTCAACCTCAACTCATCCTTTCTCCACCTTCTAAACCTGAATTCACTCTCTCCCCACCTAAGCCTAATGTGTTAGAGAAATTAAGTCATAATACCATTTCTCATACACATTACACTCACAACACTCCACAATCCCAACCATCAACCTCAACACCCTTACCTTCCACCCCTCCCATTCTTCCTACTGCCCCTTGCTTCAATTCTTTCCTTAGGGAGTATGACCTTGTTGATCAACTAAGGAATACTCCCGCTAAAATTTCTTTATGGGACCTTATTCAAACCTCCCTTCACTATCAAAACATGATGTAGGATGCCTTACAACAAATTCCTATCCCTTCTAGTGCAAAAACAAATGACATTGCAGCTATGATCCAAGGCTTGAAGGCTGACAATTTTTTCCACCAAAGCGATCTCCCTCCATTGGAAGTGCAGAACAAAGACGAATCCTCCATGATCATATCTCAATACAAAAGCATAGGGATCAAGCGAACCCTTATTGTTAATGGCTCCGCTGTTAATGTGTGTAGTGTCAATCTCTTAGATAGGATCCATATCGATAGATCAACCATCCAACCTTACTCCTTATCCCTCACTGGATTTGACAGTATCAAACAAAATCTGCTTGGTGTGATCACTTTGCCTCTTACAATTGGAGTGGCCACATTAGACACATCGATCCATGTTATGCCAAATGAATTTTCATCTAACCTAATTTTGGGTAGGCCATGGATTCATGCAATGAATGGTGTGCCTTCCACTCTTCATCAAAAGATGAAGTACATCTACAACAACAAAGTGTACACACTTGACGTTGATCTTGAACCTTACAGTGTCTTACACCTTGAGAAAAACAAATCCAAACCCTTCATCACTATACCCACCCAAGATGTGGAACCATTATAACCAAAGTCCTTTGATGATGGTTGGGGTTCCTTAAACTTCACCCCTCCCCTAATGGGAGAAACCAAGACCAATATCAATGACTCTCCAAAGGGAAATATAGTCTTGTTAGCACAAAACTTGGTTGATCCTTTGATAGCATCCACCTCAACCCCTTTAGCCACCAATGCAAACAACGAACCCTCACCCGATCCAAAGAAGCTGAAAAAAATCTATGGAAAAGGTTATGAGATCATGAAACAACTCGGCTATACTGGACAAGGTTGTGGTGCTAACGAACAAGGTATCCACAACCCTATCGAGCCTCATACGCAAATATCCAACCATGGTCTTGGATTTTTCACTTTCATCAAAATCATCAAACCTTCCCCCAACACCAACACTCTTCCTCATCGCCCTTCTAAGCTAACCTTAGAGAGTGATCCTTTGACACCAACAAAGGACTCTTTTCTTAACACCAATGTCATTCCGCAACCTCCTCTTGATTTAGATTTTACACACTTCTCCAAAGGAGTATACAACATATCACAATCCATAGAGCCTTGCGTAGGTATGCCATCCCATAGTAATCAATCCCCTACCTTGTCCCAAACCAAAGGATCCCTTTCTACCCTTGATAAAGAGGGTATCTTGTTGAGAATCCTCCAAGATCACTTGATATCCCATCCTCCTATAACTTGAAAGAAATTTTCCATCAAAGATTCCTTTTGTGCTTACCACCGAGTTCATGGTCATCACACTAATGAGTGTATGGCCTTGAGTCAAAAAATCGAACATCTTAAGGATTGTGGTGTCATTAATTCTATGGAGGCATCTCATTCCTCTAATCGATACTGATTTTCACCCTCCCTTGCATCCTCTCAATTCTTTTAGCTCACTCTTGTCCTGCACTAAGTGGGGGCAAGAGGTTAATTAGATTTCTTCCCTTGTATGTCACTTGTCATTGTCTCTTGCGACTTGTTGTTAACCTTTCATGAAAATATAAGAGCAAGCTTGGGATGTGGACGATATGTCTTAAGATTGACTCACATGTGACATACACCCCTTCTCATGATGCAACTTATCGAAAATATATGACTCGACATGGGTATTTTTGATCGAGCTCTCATGTCCTCCTTCTCTTCTTCTACTTTAAAGTAATTGTTCACAATACGATGATTCACAATTCCTTTAAAGTGGGGGAATACATCACCACTCACATTTCATTGTGCGATATTCCTTTTTCTTGCAATTCCTTCTCTTGAAAACATTACACACAATGTCGTTTAGGATTGAGACATTTTCATTTTTATTCTTTTGCATACAAGATGAGCCCTTGCCTCTCTTGCATACAACATGAGTACATTTGCACTTTTCCTCTCTCGACAACATTACACATAATTTTTCCTAGGATTGAGACATTGCATGAACAAAGAAAAATACCTTTGAAACACCATCATTTCAAAACATCACTTTCTTTTGTGGCGCTTTATTAAAAGTTATCATGAGGTATAACTTTGGTATGGTTAAACGGGAAGCCCAAAAAGTGACACGACTTTCCCCATAGCCACCTTTGTGAGTACATACCAACCATGTGTATGTTTCTCACCTTTTGGGACTTCTCACCCCGCGGACAACCTGATGTTTTGTGGCCCTAGAGTGAGCAATTTTTTTTGTTATTCTCTTCATAATAATCCTTGTTATTGCATGATCATGCATCTCGTCTTGTTGTAAGACATTCACCCTTGAATGTCTTTTGCATTGATGTCAAGTTGACTTAGAATCTCAAATCCTTGGGGACTTGACCACCTCCTTCATCTTTTCCCGTTCTTCTTCTTTGTCATTCTTCACCATCTGCATCATGTGGCTACTTTAGTGTGAGTTTGAAGCAAGTTTATACTCTCACTAAAGTGGGGGCTAAATGTGTCGCCAAAAAGTGTGGACTTTGACACTTTTCGCTCATTTGGACCTTTGCTTGTGGATTTTGGACCATTTTCAACCTCTTTTTACCCCTTTCCAAGCCTTGTGCTGAAGTGTTGTAAGGTGTTTCACAACATTTTCACACTCCTAGGATTTTCATCACCAAATTAACCCCTTGTTATGCTATAATGACCCCTTAATACACATACAAATCTTATCTTAGTGAGTTTTCATGAGACAATCCTGACAAGCAACAATAACAATATTTTAATCCTCGAAAATCAATGAAAAATGTCCAGGTGGACTAGGTCGCCACCTTGGGCGACCTAGTCCCATGTGGCATAAATTTTAATTTTAAGTTAATTTATTTCAGGATTTTGGTCTCTAAAACCCTAAGGTTGTCTTGTATGGTGTTATTTCAGGCGAATTAGGGAATAAATTGTATAAATAAGCTCCAAAACCCTAATTCCTCATTATGCATCATCCATTTTCTTCTCAACACACACTCTTCTCACCTCTCATCTCTCCTTTCTCTTCTCAAGCAAGCTAGGGTTTCAAATTCTAGGTCAACAAGACATCATTGCTGAAACACTCAAGGGCTGAACCTCCATTGCTGCAACTCAAGATCAACCATCATGGCAAGGTGAGTAAGTACATTGCTTCATATTTCATGCTTTCTTACTTTGTTTCATCATTTGATTTAATAATCTACAAAGGGGCTTGACCAAGGCAAGCCCCCTTACTCTAACAATCAACATTTCTTCTTCCTTCTTTGTGTGTGTTTGCAGATTTACGTGCATTGGAAGCTTGAAGATCATTCAACAAGTTGAATGAGCTCTCTAAGGTTGAAGAAAGATTAGTTGAAGCTTGAAAGAATTCCACAGACTAGAACTTTCACTTTCAATACCAGATACTTTAAGGAGCAAAAAACACAGACCTAGGGCTCCAAATTCCATCTTTTGGTTCATAGAAATTCAAAATATTTTGGGTGACCTAGTCCCACTGAAGCTTTTTTCCAAATATTTTGGTAGATCTGGATACCCTTTTGGCTGAAATGGACTTTGGAGTAGTTTCCCTTAATTTTCCTAAAGAAGGACTAGATCGCCACACTTGGCACAAGTGTCCCTTTCAACTTCAACATCAAATTAAGTAGCATTTCCAACCCCTACAAGATTCCAGGTACACCCATCTTCAACCTTATTCATTTCTGTAATAGTTTGTTCATATTTCTTAGGTTATATTGTACATGTTTGTATATTACAATATGTTTTCTAGCATAGTTGCATTTCATAGGTTTTACATTCATAGTTAGATTTCATTTTTAGTTTATTACATTTAGACACACCTATACACACCTCACAAACCCCCAATCCAATCCCTCATTTGAATGCAATCACCAAAAATCATATCATTAGGAGAAAGAGAGCTCATTTCACAATCAAGAGCTCCAAGGTGAGAAACCCTAGGGGCCTAATTGGGGAATCCTCTTTCCCTATTAGCATATCATATTTTTGGTGGTTCAATTACATGTGGTGACAATTGGAAACTTACCGTTATGTATGTGTAGTGGTTTTGGCACTTTCTATGCTGCATCTTCAACCTTTGACATTTGATTTAGAAATGTCTAATTAATGTATTGTAAGCTCCTATATATTGAGCAATTGTATTTTGGAGTTGTAGGTTGTTATATTGTTGAGATAATGTTATGCTATTGGATTAACTCTAGAATTGTAACATAGGAAAACTCCTGTAGAGGCTTGCATTGTAAGTGTATTGTAATTATTTTTATATAGATAATATAGTGTTCAGGATTTTTGGAGTGTGGGGTTCTTCTCTCAAAAGGGTTTTCCCCACATATATTTGGTGTTATGTGTTTTTATTGTATCTTTGATGCTATTTATGTTACCTGTTTTGTGCATCTTCTTTATTGTAATTGAAGAAGGGTTTGAAACTATAGAAATTTGTACATTCTCCTTTGATAGATTGGTGTTGGAAGCTTTTCCATGTACCTGGCTTCCTTTTAATACTCAAGGTAAAGTGTGATTAGGTTTTGTGTTTACGTGCTACTATTCCTTGTGGTATTTATTCCTAGAGACCTACACTTCTCATTGTTCCTATAGGAGAAACACATCCCCAACTAGAGGAAAAATTGGCACCCAATTTGACTATGTCCAATTCTGCTTGAGTCTTAACCCTTTTGTACATTTAGGCCCCATTTTATGCACCATAGATAATTGATATGCAAATTTTTTAGTTGGTTCCCATTTATTAAATTTTTCATAAGTGTTCATCCCTTTCATCCCTCATGTACCCTTCATATGTTAGAAAGTGAAAAATTCCAAAAAAATTCAAAATATAGGGATGTCTCTAGTTTTTTCCTCAAGTGTGCAAGTTTTCAGAGTTTTAGAGTTTCCCCTTCTAGAATACCTTTTTTGCAAACCTTTCCTTTGCTCCCTTTTATTTTCAAGTTTTTTTCTTTTATTCATACCTTTCCTTCAATACCTACCTTTCCTTTATCTTTATAATTTTTTTAGGTCCTTTACCTTACTAGCATGCCTTTCTTTAAAACCATGAACTCTGATACTTTACACTAACTTAATTTTAGTGTTAGAGTTTCAATAATATTATTATTTGCATCATGAAAAATACCATCTTCTTGATCCTTGAATCCTCAATTTTTTTTCTTATACATCCTTCAGAGATAAACTTGTTATATTTCCCACCATCCTTCTTAGTACGCATTATGAGTCATCCCCAATCCCTGATTCTTGATCCATTTTATTGCATTATCCTTCAAAGTCTTGAACATCTATTTATTTTCATCCTTATGGCATGAGTTATGAGGTATCCTTGACTCTCAAACCTTGACATTTTACTATGACATTTTAAGTTCACAAGTTTGAACTTATCATTACTTGTATACTTTGAGGTAAGAGTTAAGTTGTATCCTTTATCCTTGATCATCGACATCCTATCCTTATACCTTTTTCAGCTAAAAGGATTCTTCATCCTTTTAAAGGTTATGTTTACAAGTTCCTTAGTTATCTAACACTTGGATGGGTCAACAAGACCATATTAGAGGTTCACTAGTTTTGAGTCATCCCACAATAATGGGTGCCAAACTTGGGACATCTTGATTTTTTCTTGAAATCACATATTTTTTTAGAAAAATTAATGATTTAATCCTTGAGAGGTTCCATTTAAAGGTTTTTAATTGAAGAGTGTTAGATAAGACCCCCTTAGATCAAACCCCCTTGGATAGAACCCTTGTAGTCTTAAATCATACCTACAATGGAGTCTCCTTAGCACCTATCAAAATGTTGACAAAAAACCACTTTTTCTTTACCTTTCTAAGGATCAAATAAAGTCATTTAGAAATTATGTTTTGTAAGCATGTAGCCATTATTATAAGCTTTTCAAAAAATATAATTTTATTCTTATATTTATATTTTATTTCTTGTGAATGTAGGGTTTTCACCAAACATCAAGGTATTTGTTTCACACACTTGAAAAATAAGAAAAATAAAGAAAAAAATTCTAAAAAATATGTGTGCCCTAGGTATTAATGTCCTTGTTTCAACAAAAAAAATTAATTTCAATACATACAAAACAAGTTATGCATTATGAAACACACCTATGTCCAAATTACAATTACTTTGACTTAAAAAATTAATTAAAAAAATATATGGAACAAAAAAATATGAAAAAATATCCATGCACTAGATATTGATGTTCAAATCTATATTTTAAAATTTATAATTTTATCCTTTCAATAAAAAAATTATGTGTTACGATATAAACACCACTTTGTAAAAATGTCGTTTACTACAAAAAAAAAGTTACTAAAAGTTACATAAAAAAATCATAATTTTTTAATATATATTTTTAAAACACATATAAAATCTACACATAAATCCTCACAAATCACTAGTTCACATCATCTCCAAATTATTAATAGTTTAGTTGCTATAGGTTTCATAAATTGAAAATTTGGTGAAAAATGTTGATTTCAATGTCCTACTTTGGCTAAAAAGTGTGTAACACCCCTCCGTTTTGCTCTTATGTTCAGACAGCGTGTTCTCTATTATGCTTTGTTTTTTGACAGTACCTTGACTTTAATAGACCATGATACTTTTTTATTATTTGATCACTAACTTTGGAGCGATGGTGGTTTTTATATTATGTTGTGAGAGTACATTATTTTGATGTTTATTATTATGACATGCTTTGGATTAGCATAGTTGTTATTTGAATTAATATTGTTATATGCTCATGAGTAGTTTATTGATGTTAGATTCATTAGTTTGATGCGACATTGTATTGGTGAAGGGAACGGGTTTTCATCACTTGCTTGCGAGCGCCCTACGATTCTCTCTTCATGGTGTGAATGATTATGATATATATGCATGTTCGACATATGCTCCGATTGCAGGTTTGTAGGTACAGGACATCGACTCCACCTGGATTCATAGGTTTGAGCGTGTCCATTTCCCAATGGTATTGTTGATTGGGAGATAGTAACGGGGTTTCCCTTGTCAAGCCACAACCCTAGTCATAGTGTGTCGTCAGTTTTAGTTGGTCATGTTTTGTTATTATGTTGTCCATTTTTGCCTTGATGTTATTTATGTTGCAAAGTATGTTTAAGGGAAATAAATGCTTTAAATGTTTATTTAATTAATCTTATTTATTATGTTAGCAGATTGTAATTTAATTTAATTTATTTGGTAAAATAATTTAATCTTATGATTAAATTTATTTTATTAATTAATTAAATTAGTTGGATTAAATTTAAATTAGACAATATTATGTGATTTTGATTTATTAAAATGCATTAATATCTAGAAAATATCTAGAGGGATTAGTGTTAATTGATTTAGAAGATTTTTTTTTTTTTTGACATGTGTTTGGAAATTTTAATTACGGTTGTTGGGAAAAATGTTTTCACGGAGAGAATAATTGCTAAAACCGAGAGAGGTAAGAAGTTACTTCACGAAAGAGAGGAGAAGATATTTTCGGGGGGCAGAGGTTGTTAAAAAATGAAGTTTGGGTTGTTGAATCGGGTTGTTGAAAATTTGGGGAAGGATAGTCTCAGGAAATTCTTTGGCTCTGGAGTTGTCTTGTTTTCTAGAAGAAGCTTTGTTTTTATGGAGGAAGCTTGTTTTGTGGAAGAATCTCTACATCAATCTTCATCCACTCAAGCGTTTGGAATTCAGGTTCCTTTATTATTTAATTTCATTTCATTTTGGAAAGGTTCTTAGATTAATTTGCTAAAAGATTGTCTGTACAAGATTAGAAGCTTTTGTGTTTTTTGTCAAATTGTAAGAAGCTGTGTCTGGAACTTACTGTGAAATCTTCTATAGAATTTTTTGAAGTTTTTATTTGTTTTGAAATTATAAATTGTCAAAGAAGCTTTGGAAATTCTTGTAGGGATTGTTGTTAAACAATGAAGAATCCAGAAGAAAAACAATAGGAAACTGGAAAACTTCTGTTGGGAAGGAATTAAAATTCTCTGTAGAATTTTGTAGAGAACCTCTTGAATTTTTTTGTAAATTTTATCTGTAGAGAAATATTGCTCCTTTTTCCTAATGGATTTGTTGTTTGTAGAAATTTACTATTCTTCTTCATAGATTTGTTTATCTGGAAAATAAATTAGAAAACCTCTGTGTAAAATTAAAAAAAACTCTTCTGTAGAAAATCTTTGTAAATTGGTTTTTTTGGTGAATTCGTAAGAATTTCCTGTAGAAATATATTTGTGAAAATGATTTTCTCAATTGAACAATTACATGGATGACTTTTTATATATATATATTCTGATATATATACATACATACAAAAATATATATATATATATATATATGTTTTTATTTATTTATATTAAATTACTTGATTGGAATTGACTTTAAAAAAAGACCAAATTAAAAAAAACCTTGTGGAAATTTTCCGTACAACAATGTTATTATCGCAGGCTCGTCTTATTTTTTTTTGAAGTTTTAGGAATATAAATGAGGGGAGGCAGGTGGAGTTTCCACCGCCGCAGCCCCAAGGGAGGCGAACGGTGGAGTTCCCACTGTCCCAGCCCCAAAGTAAGGGGGCAGTGGAATCTCCACAGTCTGCACTCCTTTCAATGGGGCACGACTGTGTTGAAAGCCCCCCAAGATTTGGTAAATACAACCTACTTTTAATGCGAAGTTCTTTTGATTTACGTCCGCCTCTCTTTTAATCTTAGACTTCGATTCTATTTGTTGTTTGGTATTTAATTTATAAAATATATATTATATATATATATACTTAGATATATATGTATATATATGTATATATATATTAAATGTATATCTATTTTAATATTGTTTTTGGACATAGTAAATTATATATAATATTTGATAATATATATATATGTATATATATGAATGCATATATAATTATGTATATATTTAATATATATATATTAATGAATATCTATCATAGGTGCATGCAATAGCACAAGCTGGTTATTTTAAAATGAAATTATTTTAAAAGAAGAAATTGATATTTTTATTTAAAAGTACTTGAGGAATTGAATAACAGATAGATTAAATTTCCTCCTTTGTCTATGAAAGAGATTTTATTTAATTAGTTTATTTGGGCAATAATTTTACTGTATTTCACTGAAGGGAAATTAGATTTAGGAAATTCGAAGGATAGATTTATTTCCTGTTTAAATTTCCCTTTTGAATGTGATTTCTTCTGTTAGCGTTTTGGGGGAAATCGATTAGAAGTGTTAGTTGATATTTTGTAAGTCTTCTAGTTGAGGTGTTTTAATATTTGGAGTTGTATTTTATTGTCAAGCCTTTTGATTTCCCTTGGGTAGTGTGTATAGTCATATTCAATTAATCACCCGGTTACCACGAATGGGGATGTGATGTCTTTTATCTTTGGATTGGGAATTAATATCCGTATGTGTGCACTAGTTACCCTTGGGTTGTGGATTTGTTCCATTACTGTATATAGGGAAGTGACTCATGATGGGGCCCGAGGCCTAGGAAGGTCTACCAGGGTAACCCATACGGTTTTGTGATAACACTTCTCCTATGACAACAATTTGTTTGGTTCAATGATGTACTTGATTATCATTTACTCTGGAAGCAATCTAACTCTTATGTAAGTGTTGTATTTGTTTGGTTAGTCATGCGATAGCTTGTGTCTAGAGGTAGTTGGTATTGTCTAGGAAGCCTTTTTACTTTCTTCTAGCATGGGGGGTGGGCCTTCGGGTACCACTTGGTTGGGTGGAACATGCACCTTACTCTGTTGGGTTCCCTTCTTGTGTTCATGATGGCAGGATCTTCCAGATTGGAGAGCTCATGCGTACTAGATACTATGTTCTATCTTTTATGTTTTATGGTATCAGTTGGTCACTTTGTTTATGTATCATTGCTCAATTGTATTCGAGGAGGATTCTAGTTATTGTAACATTATTGTAAGATCTTCCTCATTCTGGGAATGAGTTTTGTAACATTATTTGGAATGAATGCACTCTTTTGATCTTTTATGTACTTTTAACTTGTGTGATGTATTTTAATGCTATGGAATGTATGTTCTTATTTCATGATGTATTACTTTAACATGTTATAGATGAGTTATTTTTATATGTTATGGGATTCATTTGTAAGCTTAGTCACGTCCCTTAGAGGATGCATGCGTTAGTGTAGTGCACTATACATGTTATTAATTACACTTTTAAAAAAACATTGTTCTGTTGTAGTTGCATCTTCCTCTAGGGTTACGTGGTGGGGCGTTACAAAGTGGGACACATTATTGTGGGCTCACCCTTCCTTGAACACCCAAAGTTTTGGCAATTTCTTTAACAATGAAGTAGAATGAAGAGATGGGGTGCTATGTAGATTAAGGCTAATTCTGTTGATTTGATGGGGCATGGATTCCAATCCAATTATTTATTGCATTCTTTTGAACATTGTTTAGGTAAATCTCATTTTGTTTTAAATAATTCGTGCATCATTTTGAAGGTTCTTGATGATTTTATTGGCCTTAATTTTGCATGCACAAGGAATTCCCTCATTGGGTAGTTTTTAGGATTTCATTCAAATATTAATGTTGTTCGAAGATGGGTTCTAAAAATGTGGCATTTTCCTTGTCAAATTTAGGTGGTTGCTATGACAAATTAATTCTTCTTATTTTCCTTCCAATCTTTGGTGGAAAGCATGATAATTTTGCAAGGTCTTTGGTTCCTTGGTAACTCTATCATTTCTTTGAAAAAAAATAGTCTACTAGTTTTGATGCTACCAAGGAAAACCTTTTCTTGGTCTCAATTTGGGTTAGGATCCCAAGGCTCCCTTTATAGTATTAGGATGAATAATCCCTTTATAGTATTAGGATGAATAAGTCATTCATGGTATTACCAATTCTTTTGGTTAGTTTTTATCTACCACTAATGCCACAAAATCTATGAAATGCTTGGTCTTTGCTATATTTTGTGTTATGCATTGATACAAATAGGTAGATACCAAATGTTATAAAAATTTATTCGAAATATGGTGTTTGGGAGAAAAAATTCTGCTATGAGTCATCATAAATTTGCATGCATTGCCTTAAAGCTAGACACTTCTCCCATTCTTGCCAAGATTTCAAAGAGAATCGCCAAATTAAAAAATGGCAACATGATTCCTCCAATGGTTCAGAAAAAATGTCAACATTTTGTTAAAGAGCTACTTGATATAAGGAATAAAATAAACTTTTTAGAAATTTTAGTGGTGGGTCTTGTGGGGGATGCGAGGGGATAAACCCTTAAGGAAAAGAGAAATCCTGAAGTTTTGATTGAGTTTGAGTTGGTTGAACTTTAATCCTCTTCAAAAAAAGATAGGTTGACCCTTGAGGACCAAGCTTTGACTCTTAAATTTTTTTTGGTAAGGTTTGGTTTTAAACCTCCATGATCATGTCAATGTTATTTTTCTGAGACTTTATTATTTTCTTGGGGCCTAGATCTGGTTCTTAAGAAATTTTCTTTGTTGTCTCTTGTCTCTTTTTGTTGTTGGTTCTTGTTCTAGTGTTTTAGTCCCATGTAGTTGTTGCTTGTTCTTGTTATACAAGGTTTTGGGGCCCTTTCAAAACCCTCTTTCGATTCATAGCTTCGATCAAAAGTTCTTATCTAATAAAAAAATAAAATTAAGTTGAGTGTTAAAAATACGAGCTGAGAAATGAATATTAAATAGCTGAAGGAAAATAAAAAGTTTACTTAATTTGGGTGTAATGTTAATTCTAATCTTGTTGTTGACTAAATAGTGTTGTGTAATAGAAAACTAATATTTGGATATGGAATAAAAAAGGATTGGTAGAGTTGATCCAAATTTCATGTTGTTGAGAACAAGACCATGTGACCTAGTTTGACTCATGCAACTTATCTTATTATTGATACAATGGTTTGTATTCACTTGCATCTTTTGTACTTGTTGCTCAAAATGGGTTGTATTATAAAGCACAAAGGGTTTTTTGTAAGATTGAGATAAAAATATTGACTTGTCTTGATAGAAATCAAGCCTCCTAAGAGTTGTGTAAATATTGAAAACATGCTGAGTAAGAATGTGATGCTAATGAAATTGAGATTGCTCCAAGACCAATATTGATGCAACTAATAATAAATTTTGAATGTTCTCTCTTTGTGTACTTCATTCCCTAGTGAATTGGGATATTCCCTTAAATACATGTTTCTACTTGTTGAACTTGATATTTTTGGCACATGGGTTGATGAAACAATGACTACATAAAAATTTAGCTCTAAAGTGGAGGATGTGAAGTTTGAAACAAACAAACTAGGAAATTCTATGTGGTTGAGTCTAGGGATTTGGTTGCAACACAAAATAGTCAAAGGTGTGGAAAAGTTGTTGATGGCGATTGGTTGGGATTAGGTGATATGTAGTGGTGATTGTTGATGGGTGTTACATGATCATTGGTTTGTGAACGAAATAAGTCAAATTGGGGACAAAGACTATACATTTACTAAGCAACACTGCACAACATAGTAAAAGAGAGGGGAAATTTGTTGATGATGATTAACAGGGGTTGAGGTGATATGTAGTGGTGATTATTGATGGTTGTTAGGTAATTGTTAGTTTTTGAACCATATATCAAATTGAGGACTAAGACTATACATTTATGAGATCAATGGAATAGTATAAAATGAAGGTATAATAGTGCATGGTATCCCTTACATTTCCTCCCCACTTTCATGTGTGAAAAAATCTACATGAGCATAATGTTTAGTTCTAATCAAGGAAATATTAAGAGCTCTCTACAAGCTTGTATAATTGATTTCCAACACCAATGGTGATATTTATAAACATACATTTGTGAATAATTTTTTTAATTTCTAATTGATTTCCCAAGCAAAGCATTAAGCACCTTAATTTATGAATGATTTGATTGCACATACAAAGGAACATTATCATGTAATTTAACTAACCATTGTATGGGTAAGGGTGAGGCATGTGTAGCATTTTCATGATATCTTAACTACATATTTATATATAAAATTCTTTTGATTGAAATTATCAAAGAATAATGCAAATGTTGTCTTCAAACCCACATTTGTGAAGGACACATAGTTTACTAGGGTTATTATCAAAAACTACAATTTTGAATTTAGGAACAATATAGGGAGGAATTTATTAAATTTAAATTTATGTGTTATGATGAGAACAAACAATGCTATAATGTACAAATAAGAGAGTTGAAAGAGTGAAGAACCATTCATACACAAATAAAAATATTGACAATAAGATTAAAATTTAAGTTCTATTCAAGTATGTTTCACACCATACAAATATTTGATAAGAGATAAAACTACAAAATCATTGATCATTTATACATGAAATAATACTTCAATTATATAAATAAATTTTAAATACAAATCAAATTGAATATAGAATTTGTTGATCTTGATCAATTGAAAAACAACATTACATATTGGAAGACTAAAACCTTGGGTGAAGTATTTTGATAAAAGTATGGAATGAAGTTCTAATATATAACGAGTTAAATTGTAATTAATATCTATTCAATCTTTAATTAAATTTTGGAAATTTAGTTTTGTGGTCATATATCACATAAGTTAGATATACAGGATGATTCTATTTCTTTTATTTTGTGGTAGTTGTTGCTAATTTTACAATTAGAATGACCATGTTGAAGGATACATAAAGGAAAACATTTATAGAGTAACTTTATTACTTGAAGTCAAGGAAATAAACAATATAGAAAGAATACATTGTTACTATGTTGTTAAACATGGGAACAATCTATGTATAGGATTCCAAAAGATACAGTAAGGTTTCTTTGGCACTAGGTATAGATTTGGTATTATAAATTTATGATGATAGAAATACTAGTTCTCATACTATCATTTGTTAAAGATGGTTACTCATGAAGGGTGTTCCAATATTAGTGATTTATATGGTTGATAGGTGAATGCATCATCAATATGAACTAACTACTACTACAAGGTAGATTAAAGGATTTAATATATATTTTTTGAAAAATAAAGAAATCATATAAAACCTTGTTGTGCACTTTTCACACACATGCCCCACTAAAGTAGGGACCCTCTGTCTTGCTCTTTTGCTTTCGTTCTTGGTGTTTTGGACCTTTTATTTTGAGGATTTTCTTGTCTTGGCATGTTCCCACATGATTATCTTACTCGTGCAAATGCCCCTTTTGAAGAGACACTTTGAAAATCCTATGTTCTGGGATTCATTTCGGGTTTTTCTCTTTTTTTGGGAAAATGCCCTCTGGGTAGATTTCCTCGAGCACCTCAAAAACCCGACAGAGGCTGCTTTATATTATTTTTGGAAATTATAGGACTTTGTGGAATTCCGTTTGGATTGGATTTTCCTGAAACTCCATCGTGCCTTTGGATTCCCGAGCTCACTGTCTTGTCGACGCATTTATGTCTCCTGTACGATCTTGCAATTTGATTTTATTGGATTTAATCATGGTTTATGAGGAGAGGTTCTTGTCATTTTCCTTCTTGTGAGATTTGAGGAGCTGGATTTTGGGTTGCTTTTGCTAGATTGTGCATTTGAGATTGTGATCGATTGTTACAGTTGAGTTTTGGTGATCGCTTATATTCTGCTTGGACTTTGGGCTTTTTGTCGACTGTTGCTATTTTGATTTCTTTTCTCTCATGGTATGTATATGCTGCCTTCCCTTTTTAATAAACAAATTGAATTTCTTTAGGGTTTGTGCAGGTGTATGTTTTGAGTTGGGACTTCAATGTGGTATGGTCTGGTAGCAGTGCTAGGGTTTCCGTTTGTTGGCTTGAGGGTTTCCTCATAGCTCACACCTCCTTTCCTTCTGCATAACTGTGATTCAATGAGGTTAACCATTGCTTTCCTCCATTCTTAATTGGATTTTGTGTTTTCTTATGTCGAGCTCTGGTTTAACCTAGAAATCCTCGGCCTTTGATCAATCTTGGTGAAATCCTGACAAAGTCAAAGATTTTAGGTTTTCGAACACCTCGCGAATTTTCTTTACATTAGGACTTCCCCGGTTTTTCCATCACTTTTTCGATTTCCCGAAAAAATGCTTAGAATGTAGAAATTGCATTGAATTCGTAAAATTCCATGTCTTCGGGATTTTACCGACATTCCTTTGTCCCTTCATTTTCCTGGAATTCGTAAACTATTGCCATTTTCGTGGATTTTCGTCCTTGGCGGATTTCCTTGAAATCTTGTTGAAAATGAAGAATTGAGAGATAACATGATCTATTAGCTAATGATTGTGCATTTTATGATCGATTTGAGTTATTTCAAGATGTGTCATGTTGTTACTTGGTTAATGTGGTTGATTAAATGGTGGTTGGAAGTTTCTTTGTGCTTGCTTCACTGGATTCCGTCTGGTCCAGAATTTCTTGAGATTCCCCTCTGACCCGAATTCCGCGAGAGGACTAAAGCCCAAACTTTGAAATGAGTAATTCTTGTGAGATTTTGGGGATTTTTGTTCATCATAGGATTTGTTTTAAGGATGGATATATCATTCGTAATGGATTAACTTGAATTTAATGTTGTGATGGATCTTTACTATGGTCTCTTTATTGAATGCAGGTAGAATCAAGTCAGGCTGTTGCTGGAGGGACCAATGGCAGAGTAATGGATCTAAGTGCTGAAGGCTCTGCTATCTTTGAGGAAGAAAGGATTAAAATGGACATAAAGAGAAAAATCCCAAAGAGTAAGCTGAATTCCATTTGGTCAGAGGTCACTGATACAAATGTTGGGCTATGGGATTATGAAGAATTTAAGACAAGGATGGCAGCATAAAACCTCCCTCTGTTGGCCAGAAGGATATTGGAATCAGGGTTGGCACATGTAGCTGGATTCCCTCCTACATTTCAGTGTTACGAGTTGGTGCTTGAATGTGCCAGACATTATGACAAGGGCACATAGAGGATAGTTGGTCCTCAAGGAAGAATTGTGGAAAATCTCAACCCTGTGTCCATAGCTCAAACCTTTGACATGCCCGACAAGTCTCATGTGGTGGGTTTTGATATGGATATAGCAAAGAAGTATTATGATGAAGATGTCATCAAATCCCAACAGGTCATCAATTCCTGGTTGGAGAAACCCAGATCCCACTTCTCCAAGCTACCCAAGCAACTAGTTAGAGCTAAGTTTAGGAAGGAATACTATGATGTTATCACACTCCTCAGTAGAGTAGAGGGATTGAAAAGTGTAGGAGTATTTGAAAACTAGATGTTCCATGTCATTGTAAGGATGGAGTAGAATATTGACTACCATTGGCCAGGCATTAAAAGTGCAATGATACATGAACAAATGTGAAATGTCCTTCAGACAAAGACCTTCATAATGACCTCCTACTTGGTTTATGCACTTGCAAGGTTCCATCCATACAAAGGGATAAGCATAAGGGGTGTGTTTGGATAGGATGCTATTTATGAAGTATACCCATAATTGCAATTGGGTGGCGCAAGTTATAGGAGGGTGAACGATGCATTCACCATGTACAACACTAGGCTGTTGCAAGGTGCAGAGCATGCTTAGATCTCGGATAATGCTAAGGAATTAATCAAGAGGTTTGGAGCTTGGTTTATCTAGTTCCCCACCTTTTCATACATCAGAATAGATGGTTTTCAGAGGGATCCATACAGACTCCCTAGATATCCCACAGATCATGTTATACTTCTCGAGGTCACAAGGCAGATCTATGATTTTGATGCAATTATCAAGAAGGAGAAACATAAGAGTAGATTTGGTGGTGATTTTCCTTTGAGGATAGGTAGTGGTGAGGCTTGCCCCTCTATTAACTTGACCCATGATTTTAAGGAAGAAATGAGTACTCTAGGCCTCTCTTTCCATTCCAAGAGATCCAAATTCGATAAGACTGGTGAAGCACAAAAGAAGGCTAGCAGGGAATATAGTCATAAGGATGATATAGAGGATTATTGGGCCAACAAAAATGATGAGTTTGAAATCAGAAAGAAGAGGTTCTCCAGGCTACCAGTGAACTTAGTTCGACTATACAACATAAAGGCCATTCCAGATCAGGTTGAAGATGATGGAAATTTGATTCAAGGCCATGACTATGAAGCTGTGAAGGATAAACCAGTTGGAGAAATAGATTGGTTGGAGGAAGAGAAGACATAATTGGAACAGATCATGACTCCAGTGATCAGGTACACTAAGCTGTGGCTCAAGCACAAGATGTGGGGGTTAGAAAGTGAAGGTGTGCAATGCACCTATGATCTAATGGGGGACTTGGAGTCTCATTCCACTTCTAAGGAATCAATTAAGCAGGATCCTAAGGGTAATACTAAGGTGAGCTCCCCTTTCAAGATAAAGATTAAGGATGTTCAGGCAGAGGAGGTAAAAGAGGCAGAGAAGCAAAGAAAGCCTATTGCTAAGAAAAGGAAACACATTTCGAAGGTGAAGAAGGCTACGAAGGATGATGTGACTAGAAGTGACTACAATGTGCAAACTATCAACTTAGGGCCTACTTCCATGGAACAAGAAATTGAAGAATATGAAGGCTCTAGTGCTGTAATCTTGGGTAGATTAAGAAAAGAGGTGTGGACCAAGCAATAATTAAAGAAGGAGAATGAAAAACTTAAGAAGTATCTGCAAGATTTGATGAAACCCTTGCAATCCATCAACTCCTCATCATCTACTACAGGTTTTTTGCCACATGAAACAATAACTGAGTTGGAGAAGATGATAGCTACAACTCATGCCACAATGAGCTGGTTGTAGGGAGTGCAAGTTAAAGGAAATAATTCCATCAAGGAAATCCTTTCAACTGGTGGAGATGCTATGAGATCAATAGATTGGTTGAAGAATGTGCTAGCTCAGGATAAGGAGGATGTGGATCTCTTGTTGCAGAAGACTAAAACCATCATGGAATACATTGAAGATAAATTGGTAAGTGATAGAATTCTTCCTTCGTCCAAGGCTGCAAAACCTTGGGAATGGTTTGAGGTTTTACAGATAAGGCTAAGGGTTTTGAAGAAGGTGTATAAGAAGGGGGAAAAATTTGAGGACACCCTGATTGAGATCTAGAAAAAATGCATTTCTTTCTTTGAAGTTATGACAGGAAGAAAAAGGTTTGCACCAAAACATCTGAGCTTGGAGCAATTGAGAAAATGGTGGCCGGATGTGTATTCTCCAGTCAATGAGGACGAGGTCACTAAGCATTAGTTAGATGATGCAACTACATACATTACAGTGATGGATAAATATCGAATCATGAAGGCGGATTGGGATAAAGTTGTAAAGTAGTCAAGAGAGGACATTAAGTCCATTGAGAGGAGACTTAAGGTGTTAAGTATGCCACATTTGGTCGACTTGGAGAAGATATTTTTGATGGTGTAGGAAAAGATGAGGCGAGATAGGGACAAGGGGGAGAGCAGTTAATACAATGCCTCATCGAAATTTGTGCCTCCCCATTATTCCTCTTCTTCCTTTGCATGCATTGGACTGGGCTATGTTGGAGATCCTAGGCCGACTTGGATGGAGTGCAAGCATTTAATGCATAATTTACTTTATTTTGAATTACTCTTGGCCGACTTGTGGCCAACTTGTTTTGCGGCTGTTTGTTATTATAAACCTAATTGGGTCGACCTATCTTGGGGGTTTCTATAAATTTGGCATTATGCCTCATTTGTAAGAGGCTAGAGATAGTTTTTTTACATTGGAGCGAGTTAAGAAATATAGCAAGAGTTAGAGTTAGGAATTAGTCTCATTTTTGAAGCAAGTGCTGTAACAAAAAGATTGGAATTATTGCTACTTTGGGTGATTTAATGCAAGTAAAGACATTGTGATTTGGTGCCTTTCTTGTGTTGAATTTTCATCTAGCATGGTTCCTAAGATTTTATCTTTTGAAATTGCTTAAGTTTATTTGATATATGCTAGGTTTGATGTTAGATGACTTGATGGTGTTTATGGTTTGATGCTTGAAGTGTTTGCAACAATCTCTAGTCCATACTTTTTGCAGCTAGCTGACTGTTAGTTGCTTTGCAAAGTTAGCCTGGACTTCAAATTGTGCTTAGTTCGATTGTGGATGCTTGTTCATTTCAATTGCAATAGGGTTGTCTTGAATGAATATTCATAATCTGAAAATCTTTAACGCCTTAGAAAATTGCACTATTTCTGTAAGATTGCAGATTTATCTGGGTCAAACAGGAATTAGTTTATGAGGGATTGGTCCATTTCAAGTATTTTATCATTTGCATTGTTAATATTTGAATTAGAATTAATCTTAGAAATCTCTTTAAAGACCCTTTGTATTTTGCTATTTCTTTTATTATCTAGGTTAGATTTAGGAATTTGAGTATCAACAAATTGCTAGATCTGATAAATTTGAATTCAACATTTGCTTGTAATAAGGGCCGTTTGTGGTTACCAACATTTTCACATTATCTCTGAGTTGTTTCACTGCATTTGTCAAGACCTGACGTCTAAGAGACCTTGGGGTTATCTCTTTGCTGATAGAGATTTACCTTTCAAGAGAGATAGGATATCATATTCTGTCTGAGTTGTTGCTGTGCAGAAAACACCATCAAAAAACCTTAGTAATCAAACCTATGAAACTTGATACATTTAAGGATATTTCTTACTCATATCATATGAAATATATGTTTAAAATGAGGTGATATTTTGGTATGATACACAACTATTATACATTATAATACTTGAAAAATTCAGTAGAGGATTAGTATAATGAATGCTCTCCTTATTTAATGTGAAGATCATATCAATAAATTAATATTGTGACAATATGTATATTAGATGATCTTGTTATCATGACAATAAAAATTAGACTAACCACTTACCTAAGGAGTTTTAGTGCCATACACAAATAAAACATGATTCATTTTAAGTATTGAGTTTACAATATTTAATAATTATATACAATTGTAATATTAAAAAATATTTATATGGGACTTTAATTTATACTTAAATGGAAAAGACAAGTGTATTAATCAATCTCATATAAATTTTTATTATTAATATAAACACAGATATTTAATCTTAATCCTAATTAAGTGCAAGATTACTTCAAGAGGATATATATTTTTGGCTGCTTTTATTTTTCTAATAAGGTATGCTAGATATTAAAAGGGCTATAAACCTTTATAAGTCTTTTTAGGTAACATTTACATATACAAAATGATAAGCTTTGAAAAGATTCATTAATATAAATTTGTACCACTTTTGTATTTTTGTGTGAGTTATATTTATTTGATTTTTGAAAATTTGATGTTTTTTATTTTATTTTTAAACATGCTACAAGAATATAAAGTTGCTAGCTCTAGACACTTGTTTACACTTGCACATTTACTAAATTTCAAATATATTACATCTCAACTTCATGCAAAATATACATATTAGCCCAAACATATGACATACTACCATTTAAGAAACCTTGCAAAGATCTAATATTTTCAAATACTCTAAAGGTACATAAACCTAAAACAATGAATTTCTAAAGGTGTTAAGCAACATTGCATTATTGGAGATATTGTGGATATTGAAAAATGAATATTCTAAATATATAAAAAAAGTTGTGAAAACACAAATGAGGTATATGTGAATTCTATACTACCTTTTTATTTAGGAAACACAATAAATCAAATTAGACAACCATACAATGTTATTAAAATAAATGAAATTTATAATGCTATTCATTTAATTTAATTACTCTCTTATTAATTTCAAACATCTAATTATACTATTTTTTTTTTCTAAAATGAAAGTTAAGAAACACAATGTAACCTTTTACACTTTAAAACTTCTACAATAAGAATTCCACCATGAAGAACTAACCAAAAAAATCTTATAATATTAAAAAATATTACAAGGATTATGCATATGCACTCACATGAACTTATTTACTACATTGTTCACTTTGATTGTTATGAACTATGTAATGAATCATAAAAATATTTCTTTTCACTTGCCATTTCTTATTGTGAATGCATGCTAATCGACAACCTCCCAAGATTCAATACTTCTTAGAAATTAAAGATGTGTATATTGCCTTATTTAAATTGGACTTTAAATTGATAATCATACACATAACTAGGGTTAGAATTTAAGTTCTAAGAAGTAAAATAAATATTTTATTATATGAAAGAAAAAGAAAATAATTGAACACTAATATTAAAACAATTGACATAAATTTAGTGTTATTGTAAAAAAAATCTTTTATGCATTTAGTTATCATTTATCTAGTTCTTAAATTTAATAGATCTATTCACACTATCTTAAGTTCACTTAGTAGTTTAGTTGTCTTACATCATAGACACATGATAAATGCTCTCACACTTGTCCCAAGTGTTACTATTGTATTACATATCTTGGAGGGTTAGTTAGTCTTTTGGTTTCACCTTCCTACTTCCTTCTTGTTTACATATGTTTTATGATAGTTTTTGGCTAATTTCTCATTCCTTGAATTATCTTATGGAAATTTTTGAATTTTGTATTCATAGTTTGTTGCTCGAATACAGTGTCAAAGCATTGAATCACAAGTTCCTTTCCATTTTTTAGTGAATCCAAGCACTAATCCCTATCAACAAAGCATCTTGGAACTAAACAAACATCGCTGTTGCCCAGAAGGCCCAAGAAACGAAAAATAACCTTTCCTTTGTCAAAATTCAATAACTTTATTTTTTGCATTTTTTAACTTTTTCACCCTATTATATGGTATGAAATATGTACAAATATTTACTATATATATTTGTTCTAGAAAACTGAATTTTGTAAAGTAGAGGGCTAAAAAAGCCCCTTGCCAATCTGACCTAGTCGTCAAAATTATTTTAGTTATAGTTTTTTGTGTGGGGTTTGTGGTCATACGACTTGTTTATTTCTTACATGTTTGTACAATGAAATTATCTCCACATAGCTGCATTTAAAAAAAAAAAACTGAGCATTTGGTGCCTGAATCGACATCCTTCCTATTATATTGGCAGAAGGGTATTATTCCATATTTGGGGGTTTATGATCGCTCAAGATTCCAAGCACATATTCTAGGGTTTGTGATGATTTTTCTAAGGTTTTTTGGCAATACAATGTCCCTTCCTACTACCACCACCATTATTTGTAAGTTTCTAATGCTGGCGCGATTTATACATAAGCCTAGCCCATGTTTGGGTTTCAACCATAACCAGTCTTGGATACTCTAATATGCTCACAAACAATTTTATATGACTTGGGTATTTACAATTATAGTAATTGCAAGATTTAATGTTACAAATTTTGATGCACTTCCCTCTTTTCTTGTCCATTTTCTACTGAGCGAAGATGCCCCTTAGCATTGCTCGTATTATAGATAGACAGAGATAACATCCCATATACTGCAACTGTTTCTTTGGCTAGAATGAAAAATGTAAAGCACATATAATAATACTTGACCAATCATTAAATTGCAACCATCAATATCAATAAAAACTCATAATGAATGAATTATTTTAATGATATCCATGAGACCATAAATCTATGGGAATGAGAGTCGAATCCTGGACCATTTTCAAGTTCCTTTCAATTTCAGCTCTCCTATTATGAATCTTGATGAAGCCAACAATATTGTGAAGCCTTGCCTCCTTAAAAATCTCATTTAGATTATCCACCATAAAATTGTTTCTATAACGAATACAAATATCTTCATATGCAACACATTCGATGATGAAGTACTATTCAGTTTCAACCACCCCTTTCTTGCAAATAATAAAAGTTCTTTGTTCCCAATCTTCCTTGGGGACAATCCATCTAACTGTCACACATCTAAAATGATGAGACATACTCCTTGGCTATGCAACTAGAAGTCTAGCCTTTCCTTGAATTGTAACCCTTAGATAGTATTTTTCATCATGCTCCCATGTGGTGTTGAACTCTTTGATATAATGTGATTTTCTTTGACCAATTTCTTTTTTCCACATAATAGTCATAAAATTTTATAACATAATTTTTTTTTAATCTCTTCATGAGTGTTAGGAAATTCATGTAACTTAATGTCCCATTTTCTCACCCACTTTTTATTTTTTCATCCATGTATTCTTCCTATGATTTAATTCCTCCTAAACAACCATTTTGGGCCAATGATGTATATCCATATTTTCAACCATTTTTTTTAAATAACTTATTAAATGAATTATTGATGCCTCCATTAGAAATGTTCCAGCTTCAACCAAAGTAATGTCACAGGGAACCAAAGATTTGAATTTGATACTAGTAATGATTAAGTTCTTTTGAATTATTTCTAATTGCATCCACTTGTGGTTTGACATGCTACTCCCTGAAACCTCACAACCGTAGAGGACAAATGGTGTAACTAAAAAACCAAAAAGGGTTTTCTTGGTTTTCCAATCTCATAACTTTGCTTTCATGTATCTGTTCTATAATAAGTAAGAATCTCTCTAACCTCCTTGAATCTTTTTTATTCTACACGTCTCCCAACTGAGCCTATTGTGAAAATAAATTCCTAAGTACTTGTATTCTTCCACCATCTCTAACGAGCTCCCCTCAAAAATAAAATTAAACTATTGTTTCTTCTTTTTCAAAGAGAAAATCATGACTTTGGTTTTTCTAGAGTTAACTTGCTTTTGAACACCCAAACCAATGAGAGGGGGTGAATCAATATTCTTTGAAACCCCTTAAACATTTAAATATTCACTGTACAAATCATATTCAAATTGCAGTAATGAAAGAAATTATGAAAGTAATCATCAAAGCACATAACACATGAACACTATATTTTTACATGGAAAATCCAAAAAGGAAAAAACCACGGTGAGGATTAGATTATAATATATTATAACTGATCATAACATATTACAAAATGACTCATTGCCTTTTGGACTCATTGTCTAGAGAATAAGAGAAAATAAAAAAGAGGGGCGGCTCACTGCCAACATTTGAACTACTACAAATGCATCTAAAATATTCTAAAGATAAAATTCCATTGAAGCTCAGAGCACTAAATTAACACACTTCATGCTACATTGTTCTTACACTCTTCTCTGCTCTACATTCACATCACACTCGCACATTGGTATTCAAAATTCATAACCAAAACATCACTATCACTCTACAACACCAAAAAAAACTCACATTTATATGTATTACATCCACAAACACCTACAACATCAATTAGGTAGGCCTAATTAGATGTATCATGCAAAAAAATAACTTGTTGGTTCAAGATCAAACTATACATACTTTTTTTTTTAATAGGTCAAACTATACATACTTTTTAGATAACACCAAAACTTGTAATTCATCCAAATAGGTCAGAATGGACCTATAATAGCTCTCACATAACTGATTAACACTTATTTTAACTCTATATGATCCCAAACTTGTTAGGTCAGCACCACTAGTAAGACAACACCAAAATACACCAATTGATTATCCACAAACTAACACGCAGAACTCCAAAACACATGCCACTTTCAAAAAATCCCATAAATATGCATAACTAAATATGATTATGTGGTGGAATGTAGACCAATCCAAACATGCACACTATTCTGATTATACTATTATTGGAAAACCCGATATGCTGTCAACCATAAATTTTTCACCTGAGGACACAAAGATATGAAAATTTGGATTTAAGGTCCTCAAACATGTACCAAAATTACCTTAGAACTACAGAAAAAGATAACTCAAGTCAAACCAATGCAAACCAAAAAATTGATATTTTGTATACTAAAAGCTGCATTATGGACTTACTTAAATATTCAACATATCTGTTTTGCACCGAAGAAAAACCTCTGCATCTCTATGTTGGAATTGTACCTCAATGTAGACTTCCATTTAAACCACAATTTTGACATCAATGAAAACACTGTATAAGCTTATGCTCATTCTCATGTTGCCAACAAACATACCAATTGTAGAGTCTAAACTAATGTATTGTAAACTTGGTAGATCCTACATAATTCAGAGGCATATTTGGTTGAACAGTCCACTCAACATTACAACTACTACATTAAAATTTCAAGCCAAGGTTTGTAAACTTGTGATGGTGCTACATTGTGTGTGCCTTCAGAGATTCAAAACTACCTAAGCTATCCTATTCAAGATGTTCTACTTGCTCAAAACTCACAGAATTGTAAAAATGGTAAAAGAAACAAGCTAGTGCTAATGACTATGGGTGCCTATAGCTTAACCTATAATTGAACTACTACTAATGAAGTATTACTATATCAACTCAAAACTAATCAAAATTAACAACTTAGCTAATTTAACCTCTAGAGTACTACTGGTTAACCATTACAAGCATGCTCATGAACATTCATTACCAATAAGAAAAGTATGAGATTCTAGCTTAATTTGTATGTATTTCATAAAGTAATGATAAAAAAAAAAAACAACTACTAAACAGAAATAAACAACTTATAAATGAAGTGAATAATAGTTACCTTGAGTGGCCTACTCAAGTGGCTGTTCTCACTTAACTAGAACCAAATCTAACTATCGGATTCTATGCATCCATGTGAAATTGACTTCATTTATTGCATATCATACAAGATTACATCAAATATTCTTCACAAATTGTATTAAATGAAAATCATTCCGAATAACCATCATGTTTGCAGATAGCTTGAAATTGAAAAATAATTGATAATAAAATACTAAAAATCAATTAACCGATTTAAGGACTCAACCCATGACTATATACAAGCACAGGCGAGTCTTATTCTAAGCAAAAAATTAACTGCAATCATTAACTTCCACTCCTAGATATGAGAGCGTATAGTTAAGATTGAATTGTTTAAACCATAACTGAAAACAAAGAAGAATCCTAATGGAATTGTCTCTATAAATTAGAATTGCATGTAAAACACACCAACATTTATCAAAATCCTATCAGAAAAAGAGTTCTTCTTCTCCAACACTTATTAAATTTTTATAATGATGCACGCTCAATCTCCATCAGGTGTCTTCAAACAATAGTTATTGCATTCAACTTAATCTAGAACTCCCTTGTTTTGCTGTCCCAGTCTTCCTTTTGCCGCGGGTTATAATTTATAGTTGCTACATGCTATAGTTCTTCCTTGTTCTGCAAAAAGGTTAATTCACAAAGCATGTGCACAAGACTAACTACCATAATTAAAACACAAAATTCCATCCACATATCATGCATACTCATATATAAACCATGCAATAGTATTATGTTATAACCATATTTCCATCATTATGATTTAGGTTCAAGTCTGTATAATAAGTATGAAAAGATAGCATAATATAGGAGTATTGTTTGAAATGTGTATCTAAAAGTGTTTGAAAGTATGCATAAAAGTATCAGAAAATAAGCTAATAAAGGACCCCATCATTCCCCCAACTACACTTTTTCTTGTCCTCAAGCAAAACACTAGGGGTATAGGTTATATTGTAAGGTGATCTGCCTTAGGTCCATAACAACATCAACTCCATGAGTCTGTTTTAAGTAAAACCCTCTATAAGCTGTAAGTTGTCTCATTTTGGTATTCCCAACTCTCTCACATTCCTCACCTTTCTCCCTAGTCCAATATGGAACTGGATAGAGTAGCATAGGTGGGTGAAATGAGAGGTACCTAGTAAATCCCTTTTTCAACACCAATTTTCATGTACCTGTGTACCCTTTGAAGCATGGTGGTGAAATTATACATGGAATGAGGTTCCTTTCTCTATAATTCTAGGGTCAAGTTGTTCCATCTACTCTACATGTAACTGTAGCATTAGCATCCCAAACCCATAGCTAATGTTTGCATTCTTCATAATCTGCTTTCCTTAGTTTCATAATTTTCTTTCCTACACCCTTATGAGCAATGAGTTTCAACCATTCATCAATAACATTAGGGTTTTTAGATTCTTTCCTTATGGGAAGAGTAATTGATTTCTCCCTCTCCTCATATTCTTCAATTATTTCCCTCATGAGCTATTCATTTCTGTAATAAGATGCAAGTGCCCTTACCTAGAGATCCCCTACAAAAATCAGAGGATTCCACTCTATTTCATTTGGCACCACATAATTGTGTAGATAGTATTCACACAACTGATCTTTCTCCTCAGGTGTAGAATTAGAAAAAACATAAGAAACTCAAAAATTCTGCTCATCCCAACTGATTGTTTACTAATTAGCCTACTGAAATAAAAACTTAAAAATCTTTCTTGCAAAAATAATGCATATGTCCTTGCTGGTGGTCTGCATCTTATGATCGGTGAATTTTTTTCTGCCACTTCCTCCAACATAACTACTAATCTTCTTAAATCCATCTCTTTCTTTTCCAACTCCTTAGCATGCTCTTCAATCAAAATTTCATTTTTCTTTCTTCCATTTTCCCTTAGCTGGTATGGTGAATTGGAGTTATGATGGAAGGAGGTTTTTGATCTGGTACTGTCAATTGTCCATCTCCAATCTTAGTTATGGCCAATTGTGCTAACAAATCAAGTTTATTACCATGGCCATATGTTTGCAAATTTTCCTCCATTTCTTGTATTTTTGTTTCCCTCTCATTGTCCTTCTTTTCATAACTCTGTACTAACTCTTCCAAATGTTTTATTTTGTCCAAGGCTTCTTGGAGCTCCTTCCTAACATCTCTTTCTTCTATGCACATTTCCTCTGTTTCCATGAATTTCTCATTACCTCCCCCTTCATAATCGTCATAGATAAAACTGTCTCGGGTTTCCTTTTGTCTTTTCTTTGCAGTAAACACATCTTCTAATTTTGAATAAAAAATAGTAGACATGTATCTATTCCTTTTCACCGATATATTTACATTTCTAGGAATATCTCCATTCCATTTAGAGTCTCTCTCTAGTAACATGCCACCTTCCTCTTGTTGTTCTTTGTTCTTTTCCTCTTCTTCAGGTTTGTCTACATTTCCCCTTAGGACACCTTGCCTCTTTAATCTTCTTGAATGTCTAGGTGTAGGCATGTCCTTCTTAACATTATTCTTCTCCTTTTGAATACCCTTCTTCTTTTGAACATCCTCTTTTGTCTTTTCTATTTTAGAAGGTGTGGATGATGTGGATGTGCTACCTCTTCTGCTCTTAGGTCTTTGTGATTTTGAAGAAGATGGAATTTCCTCAATTACAGGTGACCTAGACTTTGAATCATTATGTTCCTCATGCTCACCTTGGCTATGGGTAGGTGAAGCCGTAGGTGAGACATGAAGAATTTCTCTTACAAGTTCATCTTGTGGCTCTATAGTCTCAGGTACCATAGGTGCATCCAGTAAACTATTAATATATTTACATTCCTTAAAATCTTCCTAGTTTACTTGTGGGCATTGAATCCTCAAACTTCCTTTTACCAATAAATCAATCAAATAGTGGTGTGATAGGGAAGTGTCACTTTGTTTCCTTTGATAATCTGATACCATTCTTTTCAATAGATTATAATTTTTTTCTGGCACATTTACCAGCCTATTGTGTTGAAGATGACTAAGCAATTTAAAATGCATTATATACAAGAGATTTTGCATATCGTCATAGGTAAGATATCTAACAATGTAGGAAGCAAAATTAGCCCATAACCAAGGAAGATATAGTCTCTTTGTACGTTGTGAAGATGAGTCTAAATTTTCTCCTCTTTCACCGAATTCCTCTCTGGCTGCAACTGCATCAACACATATTAGAAACTCTTCTATAGTTCTAGGTAACCCGAAAACTTGTGCTATGGAAAAATCAGATGCATCCACTGATAGTCCTTTCACTATTGCTTCATCATACTCCAGTGTAGCTGCAAACCTTCTTGTCATATCATCATCAAATTCTATTAGTTTTAGGAAATAATCAGGCCAACCAAATCTGGTAAATGAAGGGAAAATAGGCATGGATCTAGAGACCCAACAGTGTGGAATACACCCTTAACACTAATACAACAAAGGAGAAAAGAATAAACCAACTTCTAAAGCTTTCTAAAACTACTTGAGATGAGTACAATCATGTAAAATAAATATTACACAAAGATGAGCATTCACAGATGACACCAGATATACATGGGAAAACCTTTTCAGGTAAAAAACCCACCACACAAAGTTCAGACTAATTGTATTACAGTAACAAAATAGTTACATACAAAATATAGTCTTCTCTGATCAGCTCACAACAACACACTCGAATTATCTCTCACTGTTACAAAGTTCTCTCACCAAAACATATAGTTCAAACTTCTCTTTTTGCAATATGTCATCGACTTCCTTAAGTCTAACGTTGTAATCAATTCTATCAGTCAACCACCGATCACCAGGTACAATCATGTCTGATTCAATTGCACCCATGATCTTCCCATACCAATTTTCCTGCATAGAGCCACCCAGGCATTGAAGCCTTCACCCAATTTGGGTTCTGTTTTGCCACCCTGGGTTGACCTGCACCTACTACAATTACCCTTTTGGTTTTTGTCCAATCATCGCTTTGACACTGAGCCACGTGTCTACAAATCATTCACCATTCTCTTCTGACATTGAGTCCAACTCGGTCAAAGCAGTCGCCGAGCTCACTGAGCTCCACACAATCGTTACCACACTACCGTCGAGCCCATTTGACTAGCTCGCGGTATGGAGATAAGCCTACCGAGCTCACTAGCGAAGCCTCCAAGCAAACACCGCACTACCTCTACGGTCAAAGGACAAGACCATGGTATGGTGGTGACCGGCCAGTGGGACTACTGATGGTCTTACTGCGCTACCGTGGGGGCTGAGAGGCCACCCTGTGGTAGAGTGGTAACCGTTAGCCTGATCACTGGTGGTCTTACCATGGCCACTACGATCAGCCCCTTGGCTGGCCGCGGTAGGGCGGTAACCGCCAGCCAAGCCACTGGTGGCCTTACTGCGGCCACCACGGTCAGCCTCTTGGTTGGCCGTGGTAAGGTGGTAACCACCAGCCAAGCCACTGGCGGCCTTACCGTGGCCACCGCAGTCAGCCTCTTGATTGGCCGTGGTAGGGCGGTAACCGCCAGGCCAGACAGAAAGGCCGATACCACAACCACCATGGTAAGGAGGAAGATAATGCATGGTAGGGCGGTAACTGCCAAAACAACAAAGGCGACCACCGCAGTATGGCGGTAAAGCCAAAAATGAACAATTTTTTTCCAAAACTTTGAAAGTTTGGGCTTCAGGCTGGAAGTTGAGACAGTTTCTCAATAGTAAAAATGGGTAAAACCATTGCATCTTCTAAAATTTTCTTATGAGCTGACAACTCTCTCCTGATAATGTCGCCTCCCTTTATGATTTTTTTTTCTTTGCTTAATGTGTTTAATCTAGTCTTGAAAATTCAGCTCAATTCACTTCACCACCTTCAAAACCCTTCTCCTTCTTGCTGTTTCCTCATGCACTTTTACCATCATACTATAACTACAACTCCCCTTCTTAGTATCAAATTAACTTGAGCTCATAAATAGGTTATAGGTTTGACTCTAGTTTGGACTAAGCTCATGTTCTCAGAGTTTGGAATTGACAATTGGAAGTAGTAGAAAAAAATATATGTAATCTTAAGAGGGTTTTGCATGTCATATCTATCTATTGAATTTGATTTAGGAGGCAAATTTTTTTTAAAATTGGTTGAGTTGTACCCTCCCCCCAACTTAATGGTTGAAGTTACCTCACTTCAACTTGTGATTGGGAAGTGGTATGATTAGAAAGTAATGAAATTAATGGTATGAATATTTCACATGCATAAGTTAATATGAAAGATATAATGAAAGTTCAAAGAAATCTATGGTAATTATGATAACGTACCTTACGTACTGATTAGAAGAGACTAATTGATCATCACGCGTGTAAACTGAATAGAATGTATCTAGATTGTGATTTGATGTGACCCGAGCTAACTATAGGTGAATGAATTGTGAGGTGATGAATGGAAGGTAAGAAGGAATATTAGACGTTTAATAGTTGGTGATGTGACATATTAAATGTTCAAATTGAGATTTGGCAGCAAGAAATAAAAGATTCGAGCTACATGTACTTATTATGAAATGATGGATATTTCATGTGAGATTTGTGAGGTGAATGCACATGAATTGTAGTTAATGTGGCACCAAGTGATTTGAATTTTTCTTTTCATATTCCAAACGACGCTACGAGTACCTTTGACAACATGACTCATTCTGAATCTTGACAACTATTATGCTACAGGTCCCTATGACATCAAGACCCTTTCTGAATGTGTAATAAAAATAGGTCCCTCTGGAGAAAGTATAAACATCATTATAACTATCTTGTGTGTGCTTGTGAGATAAAATAGAGAACTAATCCTGAGTGATCTCAAGGATTGAGCTGTGTAGCTCAATCGTTGCGTCACTTGAAGTGCTTGGTATGTCATGTGTTGCTGAGATGTCATTGTTGGTGTCTGAACTTGTATCTAGATCACTACGAGCACCACATTATTGAAATAGGGCTGAGAAAATAAAATCATGTTTCTATAGTGGTTTCTTATACAACTTCAATCTGTGGTTGTTAACCAAAAGAGAGAATTTGACTGTGTCTATGGTGTGCAACTTGACTACTCCATTAGGTTAGACTTGAATTATTTCATAGGGTCCCAACCACATGGATTAGAGTTTTCCTCTGAATTATTTATACTTTGTGTAGATACCGAAAATTGGTCTAGGCCTGCAAGTACACATTCGACATAATTTTCTATAGTCTGTGGTCTTGATTAAATAATGTTAATTATTTAATTACCCTTTCTAACACATATTTCGTCTATTAATTAAATACCCTTTTTAATTAATTCACTAATTCATTAATTCATTTATTCAACTCGATTAATTAAATAAATCATATTTATTTAATTATGTTACGAACTAATTAATTATTCCCCCTTTATCATACTTATTCAACTATAATTAGATATCTTTATTTAATTATTCATTTAACCCCCTTTATCTATAATTAAATATTTATTATTTAATTATTCACTTAATCCTTTTCAAATAGTCAAATTAAATAAATTATCTTTATTTATTTAATTAAAGTCTCTTATTTTCGAATGTTGAATTAAATTAACATTTAATTATTTATGTCACATTCCTCTATCATTCAGTTATCTAGGTCATTCACTCACCTTCTAACTCGAGATCTATTTTTAGTTCTCCAGTTATCTCCGAATTCAACACCTGTTTATCTATGCGATAAGACTCTCCATTACAACTAGTCAATTAACTAATTCTAAATCTTGTTTGCATTCAAATGCATTAGTCTTCGAGTTCTAACTTTGGCTTTTGCATACAAAGTCTATTTCTTCTATTTTTGGAGATTAAGATCCCGAACTCGTGTTCTAACTCACATTCTAATTTAGTCTCTATCTACAGTCTTTCCTGAACTCATGTTCTAACTCACATTCTATCTAAGATAGAACTCACATCGCATGACATTCATCAATCTTGTCCGTCGATCTCTCTTTCAATCTGAGCCGATCATTCGAAAACCCAAAATCTATAAAATGGTCTGTCATTATCATTATTCCTTCTCCCGAAATAATACACTTTTGAGAAGAGACTTATCTCCGATATTTTTCTTAGACACTCGACAAAACTATACTTGCATTCAAACATAGAAATCTGAGGGCAAGAATACTGAAAAGGCAAAATGGAGAAGAGCAATCAAGATAATTCAAAGGGGTGAACACATATTCAGTGAGAGCTTTCCATTAAATTGTTTAGTTTATTTCCTCGTTCTTTGTTGTTAGATTTTAGATTATTATTTAGATTAGGATTTAACATTGTTATTCTAGTTTGCAAAAAAATCTATCATGTTACATTTGGTGAACTTGACGTGAACACGCTTCAAAATCCGCACATATTTTTGTCTTTCCATTTTTTTGTTTTCTGTTCTTTTTTGCAAGTTTTTCATACGGCGCACCGCATTTGTTCCACAAAATAACGCATCTGCATCCACAAACCGCATTTCTAAAAAACAATGATGCATCTATCATCAAAGCCGCGTCCACGAAGTCATGAACCACATCTGCCTGTCAACAAAATTCGTGAACTGCATCCGCCTGTCAACAAATTCGTGAACCGCATCCGCCTGTCAACAAAATTCATGAACCGCATCCGCCTGTCAACAAAATTCATGAACCATATCCGCCTGTCAACAGTCGAACCGCATTTGTGGCTCCAAAAGCCACATCTGCCTGGTAAAACTTTTTTTACTTTTTCATTGATTTCCGTGCATCCATATTTTCAGTTTTCGCTTTTTAGGTTGTTTGGATTTTTGCTAATGTTTGTTTCAGTTGTGTTAAGGAGGAATAATATAGTGTTTGCAGGACGAAGCATAGAAGACATTTAAAAACCTAAGACAATTTTCTGCTGGACAAAAGTTGAAGAACAATGAACTACTGATGAATTTGCATGCAGGACCTAATGCCTTTGTGTTAATTTATTTATTTAAGCAAGCTTTTGTTTGGTAGATAGACAATCATCCTGTGGGATTAAAATAAATTTTCTGATTGATAGATAAACAATTATCGTTTGGATTAAAAAGAACCATTATCTTCTTTGTCTGGTGCTTTGCATGCATTTGTAACCCTTACGATTCAGTACACCGAAGTATCCTCTCCCCTTGCACAGTCATGCAATCCTAGGTGTAAGAGAAATGGTTGCTGACTCTAGAACTTGGGCCTGTCTTGGTGGGAAAAAGTACTCACCCCAAGATGACTCAAACCGGTAGCACGCTAAAGCCAAGCGACTTCCAGCCAGTATAGAAAAGTGGATTCTTGGGGAAAGCCCACGAATCACGTGCACTATTCCAATGAGATGGATAGAAATGGACTCTCGCCGATGTTGGATAGTGTCCCAGGAGCGGAATGCCTTTATTAAAAACCTTGTTGTAGAGTTACCAAAATCCTATCTATTTGTTGGCGTAGCAGGGTCGGCCCTGTGAAGCCGTCTTACATTTTTACGGTTTATATGTGGAAATGAAATGTATGCCATGGGAGTTTCATGGATACAATAGCTTGGCTTCCCCGTATAAGTGAGTGCCATGGAGGGGAGCCAGTGGGGTCAAGCTACTAGTCATTCACCATAAATATGCATAGCGGGAGAAATCCAAGTAAGAATTCAACAAGTATTGTCCTAAAAGCCTAGGTTGTAACTGTTTTTCGAGTCTTAACAATCCTCCCATCACAAAAACTGAAAATACATTGATTGCTGTGTTTTCTCTTTGCTGTATTCGTCAAAATCTTGATCAAACAAACAAAGTCAGTCAACAACTTTCAAGAAAAATTCAATTGTCAGAAAAATAGAGTTGCATTCGTTAGTTTAAACGCCACATATGTATTAGTGAGTCACATCTATTAGGGGAAAAGCCACATCTATCTATCAAAACATTCAATTTTCATAGTTTGCATATCACAAGTCACAACTATCACATTCTGAGTCACATGTGTGCATGCAAACCGCATCTGTCAGTTTTCGAGCCGCATGTGTATCGGTAAACCGCATTTGTCATAGGAAAAGCTGCAACTGTTAGAAACACTGCATGCATTGTCAAAACTCACATCTGTCAGAATCTGAACCACAACTGTTAGGTGAACTGTATTTTCCTGTCAACAGAAAACATAAAAAAAACCGCAAGCTGAGTCTGAAACATTTTTGTCACTATTTGCTTTAGGTTTTTAGGATCAACCTTGGATTAGAAACTGATTAATTTTGCTCAAAAAACATTCCATCATTAGGTGTCATATACATCTTAGTCATAGTAAACGTCTTAGTCATAGTCATCCTAAGATACATGCATATAGATACTCCCTAGGAAATTGCATATCACAGAATAGATAACTTTCCTCGTCATTGGAAACGTTCATGTTACGGTTTGTCACAGTCATTGAACCTTGTCACTTTAGTCCCACCTAGTGAATATTTTCAGCTCAACAGTCCAGTTTGAAAAATTCACCTTGTCAATTGTCCTTGTCATATAATCAGGTTCCTTGGTCGAAAAAAAATCTTTGCATGCATTTATCCCATAGGTGGTAGGTTATACCCTCTTAGACTCATTTATTGTCATAGTCTACTCCAAATTTTGCATATTGTCCATCCTATCATACGTCATCTTAGTATACGTCTTTTTAGAAACCATCTTAGCAGCATCATTTATTGTCAAAAAAAAATCCAAAAACATAGACATAGGTCATATCAGTTTTTAGACATAGTCTGCATTACCCATTTTGAGCAACTTTTTCATGGTCAAAATAAGGTCCAAAAAGAAACACAAAGCAATGACAGACCCCAATGAATTCATCAATCCATTCGGAAACGAACCGTCAGGAAGTAAACGACCACACAAGCCTTTGCTAGAAAAACATGTCACTAGAGACACACATGGTCAGATTTACATAGAAGACATAGACGTAGCAGTACAAGATCTTGAATTTGCATCCTTTATGGATGAATGTTTGCTAAATGATCCCCAACGCTATCTAGCAAAGTTGCTAGCGGAAGGTGACAAACTACCCATAGGATTTGATATTCGTACCTTGCAAACATAGTCAACTCAACCATCCCAAAATGCAATGTCAACTGTCTCTATTCCCCAAATAACCACAACGATACCAACTGGTATACCAACTCAAACATCGTCAATTGTAAACACAACCCCTTTCAACATTACACAAGGTTTACAATTTACTACGGGGGAAACTTCCTCCAACCCCTTTCGCACCAACATGACTGGTAAGAGAACCAAAGTTGGCAGAAATATACCTATACCAAGTCAGACCATTCAGACATGAAGCATTACTATTCCAAATTAGACCATTCAGACAGGAAGCATTCCTATTCCAAATCAGATAGGAAGCATTCCTATACCAACTCATACCATTCAGATAGGGAATATCCCTATACCGAATCATAATATTTTGACAGGATATATTCCCTCACCCAATCACAACTCATCACAGAACATGGCATATGAAAACACCTACATTGATCCAAATATCACAAACACCATGTCCTTGACACAAGTTGATGTCCTTCAAAACCAAATGCAAACTCTTCAACAACAGATGGACAACATGTCTATGTCCAGAAAATGAACTATCTCAGCGTAAGACCTATGTCCATGTCCCTTTGACAAAGCACTCTATATGACACCTTTCCC
Source organism: Sequoiadendron giganteum (assembly GCA_007115665.2). NCBI lineage: Eukaryota > Viridiplantae > Streptophyta > Pinopsida > Cupressales > Cupressaceae > Sequoiadendron > Sequoiadendron giganteum. The sequence goes on along the minus strand of CM021110.1, from coordinate 368,557,332 downwards.
CCATGGATACATTATACCGATTTTGCCTAAGTATAATGGGAGAAAGAATCCTTTAGAACACATTAGAGAGTTCTCAATAGCATGCATGGACATATCGTATGACCCCACATACTTGATGAGACTATTTCCACGAACCCTTGTCGGGATAGGACTGGAATGGTTTTCTAAACTACCATATGGTATACGATCTTGGGGTGAATTAGCTGAAAAGTTTGTTGAACATTTCACCTTTAACATAGACAGTGAGGTAACAATTGCAACCTTGTGCCACATGACATAAGAAGATGGCAAAACTTTCACCACTTTCTTCCAGAGATGGCGAAGTCTAGCTAGTAGATGTCCAGTTGAAATACTCAAAAAAGAAAAGGTCACAATATTCCTAGAGAACATCAACCACAAATTGCGAAGTGATCTAAGGGTACATTGTTGTAATTCATTCTTAGACTTGGTAAAAAAGGGAATCATCCTTGAGAAAGACCTTATAGACAAAGGAGAAATAAAAGTACCCGGTAGAAATTTGGTTGTCCAACATCAGAACGCACCAAATGATAGAAACAAATTCTAGTGTAGAAACAAGAATGTTACAAATGATGGTATTGTTGATGCTAAACATATACATACAGGACCAATTATCACACTTAGAGGTTACAATCCCAATCAAGATATGATGAACAGTCCAGATCAACAAGCTCACTGTGTCCAAAATTCACAACAATAAAGACCACAACAAATGAGATTTCCTACACGTGAATTTACACCTTTAGGACAACCAATCGAGACTATTTTCAAAGAGTTGATTAAACATAATATTATCAAACCTTTGGAACCAAGAGAATATGATCCTGGACAGTTCAAACCTTCATGGTGGGATGATAACTCTTTTTGTGACTACCATCGAACGAAAGGGCACAACCTCCAACAATGTCGCCAACTCAAGAACATAATACAAGACTTTGTTGAAAACAGAACCATAGAGGTTGGTGGGCAGAAAAACATCAAGAATAGTGATCATAAGGTCTTCATGGACCTGTTACATGACCACACAAAAGGAAATGCCTCCAATTTGGGAACCCAGAATAATCCATCGGCCAATTATAACAATACCAAGTATGACTATGGTAAAGGAAAGATCATAAATCACCTCCAAGCCGCAAACGAGAATGTCAATACCTTCACCATTAAGAAGCACCCAAAATGTAATGTGAACACACACAAAACTAAGATTACTATTCCTGGTCCTTCTTCCGAGCCATCTACGCAAGCTTCCAAGTTTAAGTACAACCTTCTTGATCAATTGAGTAAAACCCCTGCACAAATATCTATCTTGGAATTGTTGACCTTATCACCTGAGCACCGAGCCATTCTTGACAAGGCTCTACAGAATACAACTGTTCCTACTGACTTAGATGTCAATCGTTTCAAAGAAATGGTGGGATATTTGACCAACTTGCATCATGCCACATTTTCCCAACAAGATTACTCAACTGAGAAGTCAGATCATAATGACCCCTTACATCTTGAAGTCCTAGTCCATCAAAACAAAGTCCGATGAGTCTTGGTAGACAGAGGAGTAGGTTTGAACCTATGTACCCTTAAATTGGTTAAGGCATTAGGATTCACAGAAGACTGTGTAGATACCTCCAAGAGTATAGTCATCAAGGCTTACGATGATGAGGAAAGATCGTCCAAAGGAGTTGTCACACTCCCTATCCGAATTGGCCCAGCAATCATGAACACCAGCTTCCAAGTCTTGGATCTCACCCTTCCGTACAACTTGTTGTTAGGTAGACCTTGGATACACGCAATGAAAGCTATACCTTCAACATATCACCAATGTATCAAGTTCCCCTATAATGGCACATAGATCACTATTGATGGTGATCCAGATCCTTTTCAGTATTATACAAGCCTAAGGGAAATTCCACAATGAAAAGTACCAGTTAACCAAGAAGCTTCAACATCCACTTTATCCCAATACATTGACCCCTCACATCTCACTAAGTCCATTTCATTCAAACCACCATCATCCACTCCTAAACTCGAGATCCAAGACAAGGGTTGTGGCGAATATAATATAAAGGCATCATACTATGTCAGTCAACTGATTCCGCCTAAGGCATATGGCCTACCCATGGCAGATAGAAGACAGTCAGTTCTCACATTTCATGTTCCCCCTACAATGACATTAACCAAATGGGGAGAATTAAGTGAAGAAATTGTGGATCAAGGTGATTCCTGGTTGTATCAAGAAGAACATGAATACCCCTCCCCATCTATTTAAATAGCCAAGGACCAGTATGGAAAAGGCTTTAAGATAATTCAAAATGAAGGCTATGATGGGCATAGTGGGTTAGGACTATATCAAAATGGAAGGACGGAACCGATCACTATCTACCCATGATCGAAATACTTAGGGCTAGGGTGTCAACCGCTTAGAATTGGGTTTCCTGGTACTTCATCATCAATTCAAGAGGAAGTGAGTGCTTGCATAGACATCGAGATATCTCATGAACCACTTCCCCCAGTTTACAAAAAACCCCTATGAATCCCCTTACTCAAGTGATGGTGAATGGGAGTCCTTTTCATCTACTAGTACTATAAACATAGATGCCCTATTTGGAGGATTGGACCTTAATGTGAAACCTGAACCAAAACCATCTAGTCCTTTTCCTAAGAAGCACTTGTCCAAAAAATAATGACAAGAGAACTATTATTGGGAAACCCTTGATCATGCATCTTGGGCACTTGACAAGCCATCTTCTGACGAATCCGCCCTTACTATAGTCCCACATCAGAGTATGCCTCCACCTAGGAAGAATAATAAGGAGTTAGTCCAAAACTTCCGCGATCATGTCAACCATTCCATATTCACCTTGTCAGCAGCTACCTTTAAAAACTTCAATGATGACATGCCCCTTATATATCCTGAACTTATCGACTCGGATCAACAAGGTACACCTATCATAGATACATTCAAGAATGATGAAGCAATTGCTGAGTTCATGGGACTTAGAGAAAGTGTACCAAGAGGGGATCATAAAGTAGGTTTTACCATAGACTTGGATGATAAAGCATATTTTAGAGAGTCTATTTACACCTCTAGTCACAAAAATGAGAATGAAAAGAAAAAAGAAAATAAAAATAAAAATGATGAGTCCTTAGGTGAAAACTGCAAGGTGCCTTTGGATGAAGAAAAAGTCAAAATAAAGGACGTATCCGAGGGCGAAAACCTTTGAGAGGCACCCAAGGATAGAGGTTTAAATATTCTCCCCGTTGAACAGGAAAAGTCACCAATGCTAGTAGAAGTATCTGTTGAAGTCAACATAGGTACAAAAGAGAATCCTCAGAAGGTATATTTTGCAACTTCTTTAACAGAGACAAAAAAACATGAGTTTAAGGACTTCTTCACAAAGAGACAAATAAAATTTGCATGGTCGTATGCTGACATGCCTGGGTTGGATCTAGACCTAATATTGCATCATTTACCACTACAGCCAGGTATTAAACCAGTCAAACAGAAGTTGAGGAAAATGCATCCTCAAATTGCTCTATTAGTCAAGGCAAAACTCAAGAAACTCTTGGATGTAGGATTCATAAGGACAATAGACTATGCAGATTGGATATCAAATCTTGTACCAGTGACTATTCCAACTAGGGGCATTCGTATTTGCATTGACTTTAGAGACATCAATAAGGCATGTCCTAAGGATGGTTTCTCTGGATATAACCAGATTAAGATAGTAGCTAAAGACCAACACAAGACAACTTTCATGTGTCCATGGGGCACATACTATTGGAATGTTATGCTGTTTGGCCTTAAGAATGCCGGAGCTACCTATCAACAGGCAATGACTATGATTTTCCATGACTTTGTACACACTCTTATGGAAGATATGTAGATGACATAATAGAAAAATCAGAAACAAGGGAAGATCATTTAAAGGTTTTAGACAAGATATTCCAAAGGCTAGAGAATTACAATGTCAAGCTAAATCCGAAGAAGTGTGTCTTTGGGGTGAAATCAGGGAAATTGTTAGGGTATATCATCTCTAGAAGAGGCATTGAAGTAGATCCAAAGAAGGTAAGAGCTATCATAGAAATGCCTACTCCAGTCAGCATTGGTCAACTCAGAACCCTACAGGGGAGATTACAGTCCATTAGGCATTTCATAGTACAACTGATAGATAAAATACACCCATTTTAGAATCTACTCAAGAAAGGAGTACCATTTGTATGGAAACCTAAATGTCAAGAGGCCTTCCAGAAAATGAAGGACTATTTGCTTACTCCACCAGTCTTAATGCCACCTACAGAGGGAAAACCATTGATACTTTACATCTCAGCAATTTAGTCGGCAGTAGGGGCTCTTCTCGCACAACACGATGATCAAGGTCATGAGAGAGTAGTCTATTATATTAGTCGTACCTTAGTGGGATATGAATTGAATTATAGTAAAATAGAACGTGCCTGTCTTGCAGTAGTCTTTGCTACCCAAAATCTTTGGCACTATATGCTTAATCAACAAACAATGCTAATTGCAAAGATTGATCCACTTAAATACCTCCTAAGTAAGGTACCTTTAATAGGCCAATTGGCTAAATGGGTTATGATACTTAGCGAGTATGACATTCAGTATGTCAAAAGGAAGGATATTAAAGGATAGGTGATTGTAGATCAACTAGCTGATGCACCTATGAAGGTAGATCATCCATTAGTGGCATATTTTCCCGATGAATTCCTCTTCAACATTGACATTAAAACATAATGGAAACTGTACTTTGATGGATCACACACAAATTGTGGTTCAAGAGCTGGTATCTTATTTGTCACACCTCAAGGTGATACCATTCCCAAATCATTTAGGATTGGTTTCCCTTGTACCAACAATATAGTAGAATATGAAGCCTTAGTGATAGGGTTAAAAATGGCAGCTCAATGGAAAATCAAGAGCCTACATGTTTTTGGTGACTCTCAACTGGTAATTCGACAAGTAAATGATGATTACGAGACTAAGGATGAAAAGCTTGCACCTTACAAGCAAATGGCTGATAGGTTCAAATAGTATTTCAATGACATAAGTTTTCAACAAATACCACGTATCTAGAATAGAGCTACATATGCTATGGCAACTGTGGGTTCCTTGCTGGATATTTCGAGTAATGTGCCTAAGTTCGAGTTTCTGGTTGAACAACTATTGGTCCCCGCTTATGATGTCCCCAATACTATGATAGTGTGTACCATTGTTGGTCCTACATCTCCTTGGTATAAAGACATATTCGATTACCTCACTGACCAAACCCTACCTCAAGACTTGTCCAATAACCAACGTTGAACCTTCATCCGAAAGTCAACCAAGTACACCATCATTAGAGAAACCCTGTATAGACGCACCTTAGATAATGCCCTAATGAGATGTCTCGATGATGAGGAAGCACAAACAACTTTGTGAGTGGTACACGAGGGTTATGCGGATCTCATTCGAGTGGTCCTACTCTATCTCACAAGATTATGAGACTAAGTTACTATTGGCCTACAATGGATAAAGACTCATACGTCTTTGTAAAGAAATGTAGACAATGTCAAATACATGGAGACTTGATAAGAGTGCCAACGCAAGAACTTCGTCCAATTACTTTACCATGGCCCTTTGCCCAATGGGGACTCGACCTCATAGGTAAGATACACCCTTCATCATCTAATGGCCATAAATTCATCATCACCACCACCAAATACTTCACCAAATGGATTGAAGCTATTCCCATGACATACATAACTGACACACAAATATATAAGTTTATCCTAAAATATATCATTTGTTGGTATGGTGTACCTCAATCCATAATCACAGACAATGGCCGCCCATTCAAGAACCAAGAAGTACGCCATTTATGTGAATAATTCCACATCAAACACCATTTTTCCACCCCGTATTACCCACAAGGTAATGGCCAAGCTGAGGCATCTAATAAGACTATTGTTAGAATCCTTAAGAAGACTGTCAATGACACTGGTCGTGACTGGCACCTACAACTTAATCCTGCCTTATGGGCTTATCACACAAGCATCCGTACTCCCACCGAAGCCACTCCATTTTCCCTTGTATTCGAGTCTGAAGCTATCTTACCTATCGAGGTTGAAATACCTTCTCTAATGGTATCCTTGAAGGGTCATATTGACAATGAAGAGTACCGTGTCTCTAGGTTACAAGAGCTAGAATTGCTGGATGAGCGAAGACAAAAAGCATTAGATCATTTACAAGCATATCAGAATCATCTTTGTCATAGCTACAATAGGAAGGTTATCAATAGACATTTTGACATTGGTGACCTGATATTAATGGAGAATCCTAAGAACCAAGATGAAAGAGAGAAACCAGGTAAGTTTGAGCCTAACTGGTTGGGGCCCTATATTATCACAAAAGCCTTTGGATCAGGAGCGTACCAACTATCTACTCCTGAAGGAGAGCCTCTTTTTTCCCCTATCAACAGTATGCATCTAAAGATGTTCTATGCTTAGTCTCTGAGAATCCGTGTCTTAATCTAGAAAAATACAAAAAAAATGAAAAAAACAAAAAAATGGTTACCTTGATGAAAACCTGGCAAACATGCGTCTTTGTAACACCAAAAAAATTGAGAAAATCAAAAAAGTAAAGAGAAATAAATCCGTCCAATAGTGAAAACCACTTCGGTGGCATTATGGATAAGTACCATGGTGAAAACCTGGCAAACAGGCACCATGTGTAGTCAAGCTCCCTCTTTCATCTACCATCATTCTAATCAGGATTTTTCACCATCTCTCATAATAAATGGTTGTCTTATCCATTACTTGGAATGATTGACATCTAACGTCCATTCTGTCACATTATCCACTCCATCTTCCAAATCTTATTCCCGACTGGGGGCAGATCCTTGTTCTATGCCCTAACACCATGTACATAACATCACACCATCGAAAATGTCTTGAAAAATCCCAAAAACATTAGAAAACTTCAAAAATCCAAAAAAAAAAAAAATGTCAAGAAAATACCAAAAACAGAGTCAAGTCAGTCATAGTCGAACTACGTTGCCTCTACAACTGGGACATAGGCAAGGCCATCAATCGATGTGCCCCTGAGGCATTAGGTCTGTCAGTCTAGGTTTTTCATCTATCACACACATTTTAAAATCATGACGCTTTGTATATTCAAAGTCATTGGTCGTGTCGAACTATGAGGTCTCTGTGTGTACAATGTAGGCAAGGCTAATCAATTGATGAGCTCCCGAGACCACACTAGGTCTATTCAATAGGGTTCATTCACAATCACTATCACACAAGTTGCATATCATAGTTTAGGGTATCATTTCATGTCATACACTGTCTACATGCACACACTTTTATCAGTCAAAGAATCAAAACAAGTCATGCAACAACAAGGAAAAATGTCTCAAAGTCATCAAGTCAATATCAAGCACATTGTCAAAGCGATCAACCTATGTCTTACACAAGATATGTCTTTCTTGTCAACATACGCCATCAAATTGTCACAGTCTCATGTAGCTTGTCACTTCAACGTCATCAGGCTCCAATGTCTTATACGACACGTGTCTTTCTAAAACCAGGCTTTGTCATGCCTTATACAGAAGTCACCATGTCGAAACTAGATTCAACGTCTTATGTGGTATGTGTCATTCTCTCACATTACGTTATGTCAAACATCAAACAATCAAACAGTCCTACAAGATCAAGTTTTGGCGAATACATTTATTTGGCTTTATGACTTTATATCTTACTTTGTATTATCTTATTATCGATTTGTGAATTAGTCCGATTACTAGCTTTCTTGAGGATGTCCCTTGAAGGATTTGGAGAAGCAAGGATGTCTTAGGACTCTTTTTTGGCTGCTATCTGTCAATTGTCTTTTTAAACATTGGTTTTTGAGTCATGTTACTAGTTCCCTCAAGGATGTCCTATCAAGTATTTAGAGGAGCAATGACGTCTCATGACCCATCTTTTATTTGTCTACTGTTTGTGGTTTGTCTTGACAAAATGACTGGGGAAAATACTGTCCTTAGTATGAGTTAAGACACTCCTTGTCTGTGACTGTTTGTTTTTCGTAGCTGGATGACTTTGTACACTATGGTCTATCTCATATCATAGTGTGTACTATCCATCTATGTTATGTCCCACCCAATGATGATAACAAGCAAGTATAGCATATTTGGAAATATATCGAAGATTATATCTTTTCTCAATCGATCAACTTTCATTATATCTTTGTCTCAATCAATCAACCTTAATTGTTTCTTACTAACATTCTAAATTTATTTCATCCTAACATTTCTCTTCTTTAACATAAAGATAAAGTCCTGTGACACAATAAAAACATTAGATCATTTTCATTAGCATACATTTAATAAGCATTCCACATAGTTCCATTGCATTTCAACATCATGACATAATAGGCATTGCATCATCATAGCATAAATAATGTAAACATTGCATGTACATATTACCATCACATATAAATAAGCATCATATAGACATTTGCATCCATTATCATAAGTAAATAGAATCATCATAAACATCATTATTCAATGCATAACTCATAACATATAGAAACATTTCATTCATAACACATGTATATACATCATCTAGGAAATGTAATCATGTAGAAATAATGCATCATCCATAACATAGAATTGCATATCATATAGAAGCCGCCAAAATCATATATATATCACTCAAAATAGTGTGTCATAGTACAATGTCTGAATGTAACCATAAATAAAACATAAGTTTGTAGGCTCTCTGATCAAAATATGATGTCTACATAAATCTATCCCTGTCATTGTGTCCCACTACCCTTGCTGTCACATGGTCAAGGTGGTGAGAAAAGACTCAAAGGTGCTCTCTGCGAGGTGGAAGGCCTCTCATACAGACTTGTCCTCGATGGTCCTACCACCCCCTTTGTTCTCTGTGTCCTCTGACTCCTACCTTGTGACCTCTGATTGCACACCTCTAAAAAGCTAGGAGCCCATCTCTCTGTCGGCACAACTACCTCATATAAGTCCCTATAATAAGTGGCTCTCTCCATCGATCTGACCAACTCTCGTACCATACCATCAGATGAGGACCCACTACAAAGGCGTCTAACCTCTGTGAACTACTGCTCTATCTCATGCCTCTGAGCTATCACCTGGTCTCTCTCCATAAGAGCACTATCCCTCTCTGAGCGAGCACCATCCCTCTCTGCATATGCACTATCTCTCTTTGTATAGGCATTGTCTCTCTCTAGCCTCATTGCGTCAAACTCTGCCATCATAAGTCTAAGTCTCTCCTCCAAAGCCTCCCTGTCACCATCTCTAGGAGCATCCTCCTCTCATCTCCCCTCCATGATCCGATCTCTGAGCTCTCTCTCCTGCTCCTCCATCAGTGCATCCTCCTCCACATCATCCTCATCATCATCCTCTACGTCATCCTCTCCGTATCCTGCCAATACACCCAGAGGGTCTATACCCATATCTACATCAAAATCCTCTGCCACATCCTCTACTGCAACATCCACCTCTGCACGCTCCTCAACCACTACCTCCATTGCAACATGCTCACCCCCAGCCTATACATCCACTCCCCCTCCGATGTCTACCATCGGTACATCCTGAACTACTGCCTCACGGATAGGTGATAGTGCACCTGCTCGACCCCCTCTCCATCCTCTCCACCCTCATCTACCACCTCTACCATCACCATCTCTCCCTCCAACTCTCCCCACTTTAGCACCTCCACCTCTCCACCATCCTCTAGGCCTTGTGCCTCATCTCTCTATAGGTGCCGGTTGATCTGGACCCGTGTATGGAACAGGTCGATGCTCTACCCACCATGCATCATAAGCCGCTGTCATACCTGGGTCTGCTAATCCATCTCTCCATCCCCACTGTACTAGCTATAGTGCCTGTATCTCTACCTCCACTATAGCTACTGGTATCATAGGTCCCTAATAAGGAACCTCTCTGGATGAATGCGCAAAATTTTCTCTACTCTGAGGCTCATCTTGAACCTCACCGAACTGTCTTAGAACTTTGTTTGGTAGGTGTCGCTCAATAATGTGTACACTAGAAACAATCCTCCCAATGAGATACTGTGTCTGTCTGCAGAATGGCAAATGTATATCCTTATCCACCCACTCCTCACAATCCATGTACGGTCTCCATGTGAACTGATCAAGAATATCTAGTGCATGTCGCCAATATCCCGTGTCTCCAACATGTGTCTACGTAATCTATCCTGTATATCAGAACACATAGGATGTCTCTCCGATCTCTCTATAGTAACTGGAGGATGAAAGACAGCTATCCTCTCCAAACCCCATACCATCAGCAGTGTAGTCCCACAACTTAGTGACTATGCATCTCTATAGGCAATGTCGTGTAAATGGAAGTATAACATCCTGAGTAGACATGGACCCCATGCATACCTCATCTCACTCTCTAGCATGCTGACCAACAGAGCTCCCCATCCTACTAGAAATCCATGACCCCGTCTGTCTGGAAGAACTATACCCCCGATCAATGTACATAGAATACAGTCAATTTGATCATATCTATCTACTAACACTGGCCATCTAATCTCATAGTGCTCAATCCTGAGCCTACCAATGTCATCCACCTGGTAAAACTGTGCTAACTCAGTTAGTCCTCGCTAGGTATCATACATAACCCACTCTCCTCTAATTGATAGTCTCAAAATCCTGTACACATCCTCCAATGTGACAGTGGCCTCCCCCGTCGGTAAATGAAACGACGATGTCTCTAAATTCCATCGCTCTCACAATGCCATCAGCATACCCCTGTTCACCCGAATAGTGGGCATTGAAAAACAGTGGCGTAGACCTAGTCTCCATAGTAGCCAAATCTCTGCACTTGTCAATCGATCTCTGAGATTGAATGTGTTTGGTCATGACTCTCGCATATAAATAGGATCTAGAACCACCTGCATTTAAACCATGATGTCAAGGATTTTCAAGTTTTCCTTAGAATTTTTTTTCAAAAATTTTACTAGTCAAATGCGGCTCACTTTAACAAATGCGGTGCATTTTCGTAAATGCATTACACGGAGCCTCACACGCGGTGCATATCACATATGCATTGCATATTTTCCACAACCCTTGTCAAACTACTGCAGATGCGGTTCATTAAACCACATGCGGTGCATTTTAACAAATGCGGTTCATTTTTTTCCTCAGCCCACCTAACTACAACATATGCATTTAGTAAAATGCATATGCGGTTCACAACCACACATACGTCTATCCCTAATGCAAATGCATTGCATAAATACACATGCGGTGCATTATGCTTCACATGCGATCATTCCCTAAACAACCTAATCTAGCCTAAACGTGTTTTTGCAAATGCATCGTTTCGCAGTCAGATGCGGCGAATACGACGGCATATGCATCGTTTATGATGCACCCCATTTGCTTAATTGATTTTCTACCACCTAGAAATACGTGCAAAATTAACTTTCAAGAGTTCATTTTCGGGTACATACCGGTGGTCCTACATTGGTTGGCCTCCTGAATGTCCGGATCCGATAACTCGATGCGTAGCTTATGGAATGGGTGCCATTTTGTCAGCTAGTCAGAGCAAAATCTCCTCTTTTTCTATCTCCTCCGGGTGCAAATGAATTAAGTTTAGCCCTAATTTCTATTTATAGGTGGGTTTGAAATGGAATTTCTTCAGACCTAATCTATTGGCCGCGTAATCTTTTGACTTCAAACAACCCGTATTCGTCCGTATCAACTCCAAATTCAATTCCGTCAACTCCATAGCATTTCTGGCTATCAAATTGACTTATCGGGAATATTTCCTGATTTTTTTGAAACGTTCAAAATTTTTTCAATTTTCTCGAGGGGGCATACTTTAACTTGTTTCATACTGGGGCATGATCAGGGCATATTTTCTTTGACATAATGCTGAAACAACATTGTATCAAAGAGGGGCAAACTGTAGATACCGAAAATTGGTCTAGGCCTGCGAGTACACATTCGACATAATTTTCTATAGTCCGTGGTCTTGATTAAATAATGTTAATTATTTAATTACCCTTTCTAACACATATTTCGTCTATTAATTAAATACCCTTTTTAATTAATTCACTAATTCATTAATTCAACTTGATTAATTAAATAAATCATATTTATTTAATTATGTTGCGAACTAATTAATTCTTCCCCCTTTATCATACTTATGCAACTATAATTAGATATCTTTATTTAATTATTCATTTAACCCCCTTTATCTATAATTAAATATTTATTATTTAATTATTCACTTAATCCTTTTCAAACAGTCAAATTAAATAAATCATCTTTATTTATTTAATTAAAGTCTCTTATTTTCGAATGTTGAATTAAATTAACATTTAATTATTTATGTCACATTCCTCTATCATTCAGTTATCTAAGTCATTCACTCACCTTCTGAATCGAGATCTATTTTTAGTTCTCCAGTTATCTCCGAATTCAACACCTGTTTATCTCTACGAGAAGACTCTCCATTACAACTAGTCGATTAACTAGTTCTAACTCCTGTTTGCATTTGAATGCATTAGTATTCAAGTTCTAACTTTGGATTTTGCATACAAAGTCTATTTCTTCTATTTTTGGAGATTAAGATCCTGAACTCGTGTTCTAACTCATGTTCTAATTTAGTCTCTATCTACAGTCTTTCCTGAAATCGTGTTCCAACTCATGTTCTAACTCACATTCTATCTAAGACAAAACTCACATCGCATGGCATTCATCAATCTTGTCCGTCGATCTCTCTTTCAATTTTAGCCAATCGTTCAAAAACCCAAAATCTATAAAATGGCCTGTCATTATCATTATTCCTCCTCCCGAAATCATACACTTTTGAGAAGAGACTTATCTTCGATATTTTGCTTAGACACTCGACAAAACTATACTTGCATTCAAACACAGAAATCTGAGAGCAAGAATACTAAAAAGGAAAAATGGCAAAATGGAGAAGAATAATCAAGATAATTCGAAGGGGTGAACGAATATTCGGTGAGAGATTTCCATTAAATTGTTTAGTTTAGTTTAGTTTATTTCCTCATTCTTTGTTGCTAGATTTTAGATTATTATTTAGATTAGGATTTAACATTGTTATTCTAGTTTGCAGAAAAATCTATCATGTTACACTTTGAATCATATAACAATGCCCAGTCCCTTACATTAAACTCCTTAGTTTTGATATACTAGTCATTTCACTTCATCCTTTGCTATTGTACTACCTTAGTGTGATGGATTTCCTCCATCCTAATTTCATCTAATGCATTTAAATTATGTAACATTTCCTTTTGAGCTACTGTTATATCCATTTCTAGTTCCACTACTATCCTTAATATCTTACATTCAAACTCAATTTCTAAGGACTACTATTTTACCCTACAGTATCTCATATGGTGTAAAACTAGTTATTATTTTCTAGGTTGTTCTGTATGCCCATACTGCTTTTGGTAACCTTGCAACCCAATCTTTCCTATGTAGCTGCATTGTCTTAGTGAGAATGATTTCAATTTATCTATTAGTAACTTCCACCCGACCATTAACCTGAGGGTGGTAAGGTGCTAAATTCTTATGCCTAATTTGGTATTCTTCAACTAGTTTTGTGATAAAGGTTTGAAGTAAACTGTGGACCCTAATCAATGACTATTTCTTTAGGTACTCCATACCTAGTGAATATATACTCATACAAGACTTTAGCCACATTTCTATCTCTGGAAAACTATAAGGCCTTTACCTCTACCCACTTAATTAGATAGTCAATGCAATCAAGAATGTATTCCTTGTTGTTGGAAGTAGGTGATATTGGTCCAATAAAATCTAGACCCCATTTGTCAAAGGGAGATAGTGTGATCTGAGGCTGCAATGTAATTTCACCACTTCTTGTTGGTTTACCCATTCTTTGGAATCTATCACAAAACCTTGTATATTTTACAGAATCCTTGTGTAAAGTTGGCCAATAATAACCAAATGTGAGGATCTTAAATGTTGTTCTTTTTGTTATAAAATGATCTCCACATGGCTCATCATGGAAAGCCTTCATAATATCAAATATTTCATCTTCCCTTATGCACCTTCTCATGATGCTGTCAGGGCTAGTGTAAAACAAATAACCTAATATCCAAGAGTATGGAAAAAATTTGTGTACCAACTGTCTCTTTTCCCTCAAAGAAAAGTGTGGTCAAATCTCCCCTATTACTAAGTAATTTACAATGTCGTCATACCAAGGTACATTTATATTTAGAGAAAATAAGTGTTCATATGGGAATGAATCATCCACCACTCCTTTAGCTGATTGTGTTGGAAATATTGACAAAAAATCTACCACTACATTAGCTTTACCAGGTTTTCCCACTATGGTAATATCAAATTCTTGTAGGACTAGCCATCTGACTAATTTTCCTCCTACTATAGGTTTTTTCATAAGATATCTAATAGTAGTGTAGTCTATATTATGGAAAAAAACTAAGTAACCAGTGATATAATTCTTGAATTTATTGATGGCATATCTACTGCCAGCATCTCCTTCTCTATTATAGTGTAATTCAACTCTACTCTTTGTAGTCTCTTCCTAATGTAGTAAATTTCATACTCTTTGTTACCTTCTTTCTGACCCAAAATTGCTCCAATAGAAAAATCTAAAGCATCTGTATGTATATAGAAAGGTAAGTTCCAATGAGCCCCCCTCAAAATAGGTACTTGAGTCAAGGATTTCTTCAACTCTTTAAATAAGTGTTAACATAACCTCCACTCAAATTCAATGTTTTACTCAACAAAACAAACAATGGTGCATCAATCTTACTGATGTCTTTAATAAACCTCTTGTAGTAGCTTGCATGGCCAGAGAAACTTCTAATATCTCTTTTCTTCTATGGAATGGGTAATGTAGAAATAATTTATATTTTATGTGGATCAACCTAAATCCCTACACTAGATATGAAGTGCTCTAAAACAACGCCCCATGTCATCATCATAAAGCACTTTTCATTGCTGAGTGAAAGGTTGCATTTTTTACATATTTTTAATACCTTTTCTTTATCATCGAGGTTATCCCCATAAGTCTCTCCATATGTGGTGAAATAATCCATATATATCTCCACACAATCAGAAAAATGCCAAGCATTGCCCTCTGAAAATTGGTAGGAGAATTACATAAACCAAAGGGAAGAACAAAGTAGGCATAAGTACCCCAAGGATAGGTGAATGTAGTTTTTTCTTGATCTTTTGGAGCAATTTTTATTTGATTGTAACCATTGAGGAAATCTAGGAATGAAAAATACTTTTTCCTAGCTAAAGAATCAAGCACTTGATCTATAAAGGGAAATGGAAAGTGGTCTTTCCTAGCAGTTGTGTTCAATTCTCTATAATCCACACAAAATCTCCATTTTCCATCTTTCTTAGGAATAATTACCAAAGGTGAGACCCATTCACTATTAGATATAGGATAAATAAAGCCCGCATCAAGGAGTTTTTGAAGCTCAACTTTCACTATATCTCTTAAGGCATGGTTCATTCATTGTTGAGGTTGTCTAATGGGTCTATAACCATCATTGATATAGATCCTATGCATACATAAGTCAGGATCTATGCCTTTCATATCGTGGTAATCCCATGCATATGCCGCTGAGTGTGCTTGCAACACTCTATGCAAGGAATTATGTTGTTCTTCAATCAAGGCATTGTTTATGTTCAACATTTTTCCTGGCATGAATTCTAATTCCTTGGATGATTCTTGCTTAGATGAGATATCAAGGCTTGGAATAATTGGTACACATTGTTGTGGTAGTAAGGAATGAAAAATTGAGATATTTCTTCTGAGGAATTGGTGGGTATAATACTTTGCAAGGGGTCTTGTAGGCATGCGAGATAATCCTGTTGTTGCGGGCTCTTGCTGCAGTCATTCTGGATTATGTGAGAAATGAGCTCATATTCATCTTGATCATCCAATATAGGGATACGTTCTATGGTCATCAATATTTTCAGAGAATAACTATCTTCCTCATCCAAAGTGGGCCAAATAGTTTGCTCAAGTTCAACATAAGGTTGTGCTAGAGGATAGAGAACCAATTTCTTGGTCACTACCCTATTAGATATTATCATATTTCTAGACCTACAACCTATGAATGCATCAACTATAGCTAACCATGGTCTGCCTAGGACGAGTGGGTATCCTACAAGGTTAACCTTTGGATGTAAAACTATGAAATCAATATGATATTTCCAAGAATCTAATGCAATAAATAAATCTTCAATGATGCCTTCAGGCTTAATTTTTGACCTATCAACCAACTGTAAAACAATTTGTGTAGGTCTAAGGTTGGCTAATTGAAGTAACTGCATTGTTTCTTTAGTCATAACATTGATTGCTTCCCCCAAGTCTATCAAGGTGTTCATAATAAGGGTCCCATTAATCTTAACGTCCACTACTGGACTACTAGGGTATGTATATTTAGGAATAATTATGTTTCCCAACATGGTATCAACAAGGTTTTGTAAGACATAAAGTATCTGAGGATCCTTCCTTTTCCTTCATGGTTTCTTAAGACATAGGTCCCTCATAGTCTTAGTATATATAGGGATGTCCTTAATAGCTTAGATGAGTGGAATCTTGATGCTCACATCTTTTAATTGGTCTAAGAGGTCTGTCTTATCCTGTGTGTGATTCTTTTGAATAGCTAAGCATTTAAGAAAAGGAGGCTTTGGACTTGAAGTAGTTTGGTGTACCTGATTTGACTTAGGCTCCAAAGGTGTTTTTTCTGAAGCTTCAACTGTAGGTTCATTATCTTCCATCTTAGTAATTTGAGGGGATGAGGTTCTAGCAAGTTGTTTTCCTGATCTAATGTAGACATCACTCACCTCTACCCCATAAGTGGGCTATTGCAAAGCTTCGTTAGTATAAGCTTTATATTTATAAATCTTTGTATATATATATAAACCGTTATATAATTCTTTATGTATAATTCTTTATATGTAAATCTTTGTATATAATATATAGGTATAGAATTCTTATATGCATATTTGATATATGCTTATTTAAACATACATATAGAATTCTTATTTTCTTATATCTTATTTCTTTTTGTCCCATTTTTGTATATATATATAAATCTTTATAATTTATTTTTTCTTATAGAATTCATTATTTTCTTATATACTATTATTTGCTGTATACTTCTTTGTGTTTGTGTTCTTTGTCTTTTTTCTCTTTTATTTTTAGTTATTTACATGTCATATGCATATATAATATATAGGTATATAATTCTTATATGCATATTTGATATATACTTATTTAAACATACGTATATAATTCTTAATTGCATATTTCTTATTGTTTTTTATCCCATTTTTGTATTTATTTATATAAATCTTTATATTTTATTTTCCTATATTTTATTTATTATTTTCTTATCTACTATTATTTTTTCTTTATATTTATTTGTGTTTGTGTTCTTTGATTTTTTTCTCTTTGATTTTTATATATTTGCATGACATATGCATATAATATTTTTGTATAGAATTCTTTTTTACATATTTCTGATTTTCCTTTTGTCCCTTTTATTCATATAGTTGTTTCTTCATTTTTATATTTCTTATATATACTATTTATTATTTTTCTTTAGATTTCTTTTAATTTGTTCCCCTTTTTTCGTCTCTCATTATATTTATATCAATATATAATTTTAATATATTTATTATATATTAATTTTTTCTGATCTCTTCGCATATGTGTGTGTGTGCGTATGTGCATGTTTTTTACTCTTTTTTTTTTCTTGCTATGCATCTTTTATTTATTTTTTGCTAGGTTTCATATTCTTATTTTTTGCTTTCTTTGCTTCTTTTATAATTTGTGTTAAGATTCATTTTTATATATTTGCATTCTCTATTTTTATATAAATGATATATATATTATTTATTAAATTTTCTTCTTGCATTATATATTTATATATATTCATTTATTTATTTGCTTGTTTTAAATTTTTTATTGTTTGTTTGCTTTGCATCTTTTATTTTTGTTAATTTTATTTTCTTTTAGTTTTTCCTTTTCTGTCTTAATTTTGGTTTACTTTTTTTTTTCCTTCCTTGATTCTTGTGCCTTCCTTTCCTTCTCCCCTCCCTCTACCTTTTTATTCAAATCTTGGTCTGTAGCTTATCATTTTACTCCTTATGCTCTCTCATATCCTAATGATGGATCACAGAGTGTGATTTGAAACATTGATGCAAAAATACAACACAATCTAATCCAAAAACACTTACAACAAATCTAGTATAAGCTTGTTGAACAAGCTTGTTGTCAGGGTTAGGTGTAGGTTGGGAAGGTATTTTTGGTGGCTTGGGTGGCTGGAATGTAGGATTTGATGGAGGCATAATAACTTGCTATTGTGGTGGAGGAGGAAGCATAGGCTACTGATAATTCATGTTTTGATACTACCATTGCTAGCCTTTTTTCCATTGAGGCTGCCACTAGTTCTACTGTGTTGGCCATTGAGGGTTGTAATTAGAACCCTAGAAATTTTGTTGTGACCAAGGATTTGGCTCTACTAATTCCAATTTTTTTGGGGTTGTGGCCATTGTTGAGGGTTTTTCCATTGATTTTGGTTTACTGGCCAGGGCTGAGAGTGCCAAGCAAAAAAGGTTTTATTTCCAATGGGAAAGTATGAATTGAAGCTAAGAGGGTCTTGTGTCATACCTTGTATTTTTTTCCATGGCCTTATTTGAGCTATATAAAAGATTTGTCCATCCTCTCCTTCAAGTGGCTGGAAATCGGGTTTCTCAATTTTATCTTGTTGGATACTAGCCACCCTCTTACATTTATAGTTTGCTTTCCTTTTCCTACAACTTGGGAAGTATTCAGTGAGCATTAATTCAGATTCCTCTTGATTCTTCTTGATGTAGAGATTATCCAACTAAATTTCTAAGTGGCTGATAATGTCCTCCTTCATGTTGGACAACAAATTGCTTAATTCTATCTCTGAAATCCTTGTAGAGGATTTGCCAATGGTGGATGTCCTATCTCCTCTTGGTATTTTAGTGAAGGTCCTGAAGTAATTATTGTAGACCTTTCAAATTTATTCAAATGGTATTTGAGATATATCCCTTGTAGAATGAGGTTGAGGGCATCCATACAGTCCTCATTGTCTCCCCTCAAAAATACTAACTTGAGGGATTCTTCAGATAATTTGTTCTATGGATTTTTATTTAAGGCAAACTGAAATATCTCCACATAATCTTCTAATAGTTCATCCTCCTTTTGTGTTATTCTAAAAATGTCATCTTTTCTCCTATCAGGTCCCCTACAAGTCTTGGTACTTCTCCAAGAACAATGTATTCATGGTATCCCAATCATGAACACCATCCTTGCCTAATCCCATAAACCATCTTAGGGATACATCTTTTAGAGTGGCAAGGAAGAGTTTGAGCCTATGAGCATCAAAAGTATAATCATAACTTTTGCATAGGACATCAAATTCAAATAGAAATGTATCTGGGTCCTGAATCATTAACCCATAGAAGATTGGTAAGGCTGATGGAGGGATATTCTTTAGCACAATAGCCCTTTCTTGGTTAGTGATTGGGAACTCAAAATTGGCACGTTCAAGATCATCCACTACATCTCCCATGGTTTTGTATGTTCTCTTTGTTGGTGTGATAGATGTTGGTGATGGGGAAATTTGTTCTTCAGTATTACCCTCACTCTGAGTACTAGATTCACCAATTTTTACTATGGATTCTTGGCATGTAGAGCGAAGGAATCTACCCAAAGATTCTCTCAACCTCTGCATACATGAAATATGGCTTTATGTAGTAGCGGTCTTGCACAATGTTAGTGTATCTTCTAGTGTTGTAAAAACAAAAGTCTAACAATCCTAATGTTGAAAACCAAATGTAAACTATGAAAGCTTAGAAAACAAGTCTATGAAGATAGCACCATCCCCGATAATGGTGCCAAAAATGTAGATTCTAAACTAATGTATTGTAAGCTTGGTAGATCCTACATAATTTAGAGGCATATCTGGTTGAACAGTCTAGTCAACATTGCAAAGACTACATTAAAATTTCAACCCAAGGTTTGTAAACTTGTGATGGTGTTGCACTATGTGTGCCTTAAGAGACTCAAAAATACCTAAGTTATCCTATTCAAGATGTTCTACTTGCTGAAAAACTCATAGAATTGTAAAATTTTAAAAGAAACAAGCTAGCACTAATGGCTACAGGTGCCCATAGCTTAACCTATAACCGAACTGCTACTAATAAAGTATTATTGTATCAACTCAATACTAATCAAAATTATCGACTCAACTAATTTAACCTTCAGACTACTACTGGTTAACCATTTCAAGCATGCTTATGAACATTCATTACCAATAAGAAAATTATGAGGTTGTAGTTTAATTTGCATGTAGTTCATGAAGTAATGATAAAAAAGAGAACAACTACTAAACATAAATAAACAACTTATACATGAAATGAAGCACAGTTACCTTGAGTGGCCTTCTCAAATGGTCATTATCACTTAACTAGAACCAAATATAACTATCAGATTCTATGCATCAATGTGAAATTGACTTCATTCATTTCATATCATAAAATATTACATCGAATCTTCTTCACAAATTGTATTCAATGAAAATGATTTTGAATAACCATCATGTTTGTAGATAACTTGAAACTAAAAAATAACTGATAATGAAATACTAAAAATCAACTCAATGATCTAAGGACTCAACCCACGACTATATATAAGCACATGGGAGTCTTATTCTAACCAACAACTTAACTACAATCATTAAATTCCACTCCTAGATATTAGAGCGTATAGTTTGTTGGGTCTCAAAAATGTAGGTTTGAACCATGAGAGGTTGCCAAGCTCTCACAATGCTTTTAGCCAAATAACAAGGCCAATAGATGCAATTGTACCTTCTACTTTTTAGGCTCTGCAAAACCTACGCGGGTGCACCTATGTGTATGTTGTAGATTTAAGATGTGTTTCCTGGTTGATCAATCTATCCACAATGGCAAAGGGAAGTGGACAGATAAAATTACTACACCTACTCCTACTCCTACTGCACAAATGAAAGGTTTTTTGAATAAATTATTTGGTATGGATTTGTATCTCTGGGTTGTGGCAGATCAGTGCCTTCTATCCACATGGGCAATGGAGTCAAAAATGATACGTGTTTCCTCTTATTGGCTTAACTCTAGTTGTTTAGGCACTTTGAAAATTCTATGGCTGGCATAAAACATTACTAAGTCTATGACTTGCATAAACAGTGCTGGAATGTTTCTTTATTAGGTTCTACTTCAACAATCCAAAAGAAATCTTAAAACCACTGTGATTTATTAAGAGAATTTAATTCTGACTTGCAGACACCAATTAATCAAATCACACAAAATGGAATATATTTTGATAAATCAGGGAATATGCTTGATATGCTGATTTAAATAATTAAAAGACCTCAAGTTGGAGACAACCAAAATAAAGAGTATAAATTGATGCAACACAACAACTGAACACCAAAGAGAAATTCACCATTTTAAAACATTAGTCTTCATTGTTTCTGCTTCAAGAAAATCCTGTACATTATTTCCATCCTAGTCCCTTCTTGGGAAAATTCTCCCTCCTATAGTCTAACTACTGCTTCTCATCTACCCCTTTTACTGAATTTTTGAAATATATACACATTACATACCCAAGGGTCGTGACCCTTCAATTTTATGGTTATGGCCATTTACATTCCATGGTTGAAACAAAATATTTAATTAGTTGCCTATCGGCAAACTAAATATTTTAAACTATAGTCAGGCTTTTAATTTTACATTATACCTTTCACGCCCCTTAAATTTCATTTTATCCGCTCCTTTACTTTTATCTTCTCGTGGCCTTATTATCTTTATTGTTACTGCCCTACCGCGGGCTTCACTTTTCTTCATGCGGTATAGCGGTGTCATTTTTGCTCCCTACGTTTATTGCCTCAATGAGCCTTTACCACGCTACCGTGGTCACTGGCATGACTACTTGCAGTACCGTGGTAGCCACCCTTAACCACCAGTGCCAATCGTTAACCACTCCCTGCTGTCTTCCATTGACTGCCTTCACCGATCGCTATCGTTACCGCGGTCACCGCGGTCTATGGTTTAACCATGTGCGGTACCGCTATAACCTCTTTGACCGATGCCACTACGGTTTTCTCACCGCCACTGCGATACCATGGTTAATGAATTGACCGCGCGCAGTGTGGCAGTAACTGTTCCCTGGCCGCTTACCGTCACTGTCGTCGGTTGCCTCCCTATTTATCGCGTTACCACGGGTATAGATTTTATTGCATGTGGTATAGCGATAGTTGCTTGATAACCACCAGGCTGACCCTCTACCATGCAACCATGGACTGTTTGAAAGCTATCCACCGTAAAGCGGTAGGGAGAGAATTTTAAAGGGTTTAAGGCAATGGTATATGATATTTTAGCCTTTTAAAAGGTGGTAAATGAATTTTTATGAAAAGATAGGAAAATGATAGGTGAAATGAGAATAAAACCTAAGGATTTTAATGGAAAATTTTTAAAAAGACCTTAGGGTTTTGAATGGAAATTTTCAGTTCTAATAGTGGCTCCTGTTGGGGATGAGTGATTTTGCAAATCACTGCAAGAATCCAGAATACCTTTGGTAGAGTAGACCGAGCAAAAGATATGAAAAATGAAAGCCATGGAAAATGAAGGGAATGAAAAGTGAAGGACATGAAAATGGAGCAAATGGAGGGAATGAAAATGATCCTAAACTACTGTACATGGAAAAAATATTTTTTCAACAAGGGAACCTCTGAGAATGTCCATGTACTAGAAAACACAGATCGTCAAAAATTATTGTGCATGGAAGTGAATGATTAAAGAGGGTTTTGCTAAGAATTGTCCATGCATTGGAAATCCTTAATCCTCTGTACCTGCTATGGTTTAAAAATCAAACCACAAAGGATGACCCCAGGCCACCTAAAAAAGAAAAACCTACATTTTCCTCTGTCATAGAACTTATTCAATTTTGAGCTCACTAGACCTTTCTTGAAATTGTCCATTCCACCTGTCTTGCAACATGCATTATCATTAAAAGCCTTCAAAAAAGCATTGTATTTAGCCTGATTCATATTCCTTTCACCACTCTACATTTTTTCATTCTCATTATCACATGGAAAATATTCATCACCCTCAGCATACAAAGTGTATCCACATTCAACAAAACATTCATAGGCATTTTCACTATCATATGTTGTTGAATGTGCCTTCAACTATACTAGGCCCTGAAAATCTGAATATTCCTTATGGCAACCAAGAAATTCTATCTCATCAATATTTTTTGAAACAATCAAATCACTTTCCATTTCTTTCCTATCACCAATTGGAATTGACATAGACTTTTGATTCATACAGTCATCCTCATACATACTTGAATCAACAAATTTCGGGCACTCATCATCAATTACATGTAAACCAATATCTTCCTTTTGCAGGCAAAAATTATTTAAATCACATACCTCCTTTTGGACACAAACAGACTTTTGATCAGCTTCAAAGAAATCCTCATAACTGTGATAGATGCACATGGGGTCACATGAATTGTTACTTTCACTGTCAAAACAAATGTAGGTTGGAGCCAAAACTTTGGACTCATCTTTAAGTGCACACTTCTGGTATTCAAGAGTTAACAAATCTGAAAATTGCTCACTGCTGAGTGAACATGTTTCAACCAGATCTCCTGCTATTTCTCCAACTTCTTGATCTCCATATGAACTACAACAATCATCCTGTTGTAGATCAACATCCACCATTTCATCTTCACAATTTGAGTATTCAATGGATCCCTCATAACACACACTATCACAATCTGTTATGCAGGAGATATCTTCTATATCTTCATCCTCCTCATGCAAGCTTTCTCTCATGAATTATTCCTTATCATTGATTGTGCCATCATGGTGTTGGTCTGAGAATGAGGGCTCCATTTGTTAATTTTTGCTTGCTTTGTCACCAATATATTCCTTATGAAGGGTATCTTCAGGAACATCTTCATCATTGTAGTCCTCATCCAATATGTATGATTGACCACCCATATCATCACCATCTTCCACATTTGAAGAATCATCATTGGAAATCTCAATTGCATATTTATCCTCCATTGGCTGCATTATTTAATCATTCATGATATCACTACTAGATTTATTATTGCCAGTAGCCATGTATCTTGTCCCAAGCTTGGAATCAAGAAATTTATTCACTACATTAAAGGAACGTTGTTTTGATGACTCTGGCCAATAAACTGATTCAGGCTCCCATGTTCTTGCAAATTTTTCAACAAATGTGGGTCTTGTAGGCCTAGAATGAGGAGGTATTTGCATACAAATTTCTACCATCCCGTTCTATAAAGAAGTCGTAGATTCTCCCTTATACTTTCTTATGTCAAAAAATGTATCTAAGGGGGAATTTCCACATTCTGATTCTATAATGGAGTCTTGGTTTTGAGTATGTACATCATCATCTTCTTCTTGATCATCTTTTTCCCCATACTGGCTCAAGAATATTTCTTTCAGATCCTCCCATGAAGATATACTTTGCACAGGAAAATTTTTAAACCATTCCCTTACACTATCCCTCATAGATCTTGAAAAAAATTTCATAATGACATCCTCTAGATAAACTTGAAAGCTAACAATGACATTCCAGAATCGTTCCATATGCTCATAAGCCAATTCATTCCATTCTCCATGAAATTTAGGGATATGCATTGGCAGTTCTGTCTCATCACAGGGGTAAGGATTTGGGTAGCCTTGGACATTACTAAAGTTAAATGGTTTATCGATAATTGAGACAAAATTTGGAGGGCCATATGGGTTTTGGTAGATCATTGATCTTTTTTCAGGAAATGGAAGATGAACATTCATTTGAGGTAATGGATGTGGTGTATAAGTGTTCTACTGTGAATAACACATATTACCTTCATTGTCGAATTCAAGTCCCAATTGCAGCATTTGTTGTCTCAATTATATATTTTTTTGTTTCCAGTATAACACTTGTTGTTTCATTTCTTCTAGTTCTTTCATTGTTTGGTGTCTTCTTTATTCTTCTGCCATCTTGACAAAATGTTACTGCTCCACAATATCTATGCATTATATATCAAATCAAAACAGAGTCGCCACCTACTTTTCCAAAAGTAGGAAAATGAAATAGATTATGATATTGCTTTGGTTTTCCCCCAGTGGAATCTCCAAAAAAAATGTAAATCTTTGCTGACTCTAAAAATGGAAAGGCTGAAAAATCTTCCTGAGTAATCCCCAGCAGAGTCGCCAATTTGTTGGGTCTCAAAAATGCAGGTTTGAACCACGAGAGGTTGCCAAGCTCTCACAATGCTTTCAACTAACTAACAAGGCCAATTGATGGAATTGTACCTTCTGCTCTTCAGGCTCTGCAAAACCTAGGTGGGTGCACCTATGTGTATGTTGCAGATTTAAGATGTGTTTCCTGGTTGATCAATCTATCCACAATGGCAAAGGGAAGTGGATAGATAAAATTACTACACCTACTCCTACTCCTACTGCACAAATGAAGGTTTTTTTGAATAAATTGTTTGGTATGGATTTGTATCTCTGGGTTGTGGCAGATCAGTGCCTTCTATCCACATGGGCAATGGAGTCAAAAATGATATGTGTTTCCTCTTATTGGCTTAACTCTAGTTATTTAGGAACTTTGAAAATTCTATGGCTGGCATAAAACATTACTAAGTCTATGACTTGCATAAACAGTGCTAGAATGTTTCTTTATCAGGTTCTACTTCAACAATCCAAAAGAAATCTTAAAACCACTATGAATTATTAGGAGAATTTAATTCTGACTTGCAGACACCAATTAATAAAATCACACAAAATGGAATATATTTTGATAAATCAGGGAATATGCTTGATATGCTGATTTAAATAATTAAAAGACCTCAAGTTGGAGACAACCAAAATAAAGAGTATAAATTGATGTAACACAACAACTGAACACCAAAGAGAAATTCACCATTTTAAAACATTAGTCTTCATTGTTTCTGCTTCAAGAAAATTCTGTACATTATTTCCATCCTAGTCCCTTCTCAAGAATATTCTCCCTCCTATAGTCTAACTACTGCCTCTCATCTACTCCTTCTTTTACTGAATTTTTTGAAATATATACACATTACATACCCAAGGGTCATGACCCTTCAATTTTATGGTTATGGCCGTTTACATTCCATGGCTGAAACAAAATATTTAATTAGTTGCCTATCGAAAAACTAAATATTTTAAACTATAGTCAGGATTTTAATTTTACATTATACCTTTCCCACCCCTTAAATTTCATTTTATCTGCTCCTTTACTTTTATCTTCTCATGGCCTTATTATCTTTATTGTTACCGCCGTACCGCGGGCTTGAATTTTCTTCATGCGGTATCATGGTGTCCTTTTTACTCCCTACATTTATTGCCTCAATGAGCCTTTACCATGCTACCGCAGTCTTTGGCATGACTACCAACGGTACGGCGGTAGCCACCCTTAACTGCCAGTGCCAACCATTAACCACTCCCTATTGTCTTCCATTGACTACCTTCGCCGATAGCTACCGTTACTACGGTCACCGCGGTTTGTGGTTGAACCATGTGTGGTACCGCGATAACTGCTTCGATCAATGCCACTACGGTTTTCTCACTGCCACCGTGATACTGCGGTTAATGAATTGACCACGTGCGGTGTGGCGGTAACTGTTCCCTAGCCGCTTACCTTCACTATCACCGGTTGCCTCCCAATTTTCCACGTTACCACAGGTATAGATTTTACTGCGCGTGGTATAGCGGTAGTTGCTTGATAACCACCAGGCTGACCCTCTATCACACAACCATAGACTGTTTGAAAGCTATCCACGGTAAAGCGATAGGGAGAGAATTTTAAAGAGTTTAAGGCAACGGTATATGATATTTTAGCCTTTTAAAAGGTGGTAAATGAATTTTTATGAAAAGATAGGAAAATGATAGGTTCAAATGAGAATAAAACCTTAGGATTTTTATGGAAAATTGTAAAAAAAACCTTAGGGTTTTGAATGGAAATTTTCAGTTCTAACATAGTTAATATTGAATTACATTCAAATCATAATTGAAAAGGAAGAAGAATCCTAATGGAATTGAAACTCTGTAAAACAAAATTGCATGTAAAACACACAAAAATTTATCAAAATCCTATCAGCAAAAGAATTCTTATTCTCCAATGCTTATTAACTTGTTATAATGATGCACATTCAATCTCCATTAGGTATCTTTAAACAATAGTTATTGCATTCAATTTAATCTAGAACTCCCCTATTTTGCTGTCCCAATCTTCCTTTTGCTTCGGGTTACAACTTCTAGTTGTTACGTGCTACAATTCCTCCTTGGCTGCAAAAAGGTTAATTCACAAAGCATGTGCATAAGACTAACTACCATAATTAAAACACAAAATTCCATCCACATTTCATGCATACTCACATATAAACCATGCAATACTATTATGTCATAAACATATTTCCATCATTATGATTTAGGTCCAAGTCTATATAATAAGTATGAAAGGATAGCATAATATAGGAGTATTGTCTGAAAGGTATATCTAAAAGCATTTGAAAGTATGCATAAAAGTATCAAAAAATAGGCTAATAAAGGACCCCATCACCAATGAAAATCTCCTTAAACTTCCAACAATCTCCCCCTTTGTCATTGATGGAAACATGCACAAAAATATTCTCCAAATTTTCTCCCCCTTTGACATTAAGGGAAAAGGGCGCACACATATTTTTGTGATCTTTGATCCCCTTTTGAAATCATTCACATATAATTGCTTTTATTTTTATTTCTCCCCCTTTGATATATACATGATTTTACCTAACTTACTCACATACTCACCCTAATTGATATATACATATAAGAATGAGAGTGAAAAACTTCTTCAAAAGTCTAACCAACTCCCCCTAATAGTGCTATCCATCAAAATTGATCAAAATTTGCATTGGTATACTACTAACTTCTGTATATATACAACAAAGTTTGAAATGAATAAATAGAAAAAGATATGCATAAATCAACTAAAATAAGTATTTGACACTTGAAATTTTACAAGATGTGCTTCCCAATCCTTTTTACCATCCTCCCGCTCTTTCCTGACTAGCCCAAGCATGTAGTTCTAAGTCTCAAACTCCATGAGGAGTTCTCCTTCATTTAAAGTATTAGGTACTAGATTCAACTTTATTTCTTTCTCTACATTATTCAAAGCATCGGATATGGGTGTGAAATTTGCATTCACTAGGTCTCTAAGCTGTCCAAATTGCTCTATAATATTTTCTTTTGTTCCTACAGTTAGAAGAATTATTCATGCATATTTTTAATTGCTAATCTTATGGATCCATCTACATCTTTTATCGGATCATAGGCATTGGACTTATTATCAATCTGTGCCTCAATGAAATCCATCTCAACCTTTATATTTTTAGTGGAACCAGGCCACTTCAAGAAAAAATGAAATAGATCCTTGGCCTCTTCAACACAACTCTATGTATCCTTAAGGTTACTTTTCATTTTTCCATATATAGTGGCATATTTATTTGATACATTTTCCAACCTTTTCTCATTCACTTTATTTCACTTCCTTCTCCATTTTCTCCTCAAGGCCACTGGAATACTCTTTGAAAGAATCAAACAATAGTTTTAGGTTATACACAATAGATAAAGAATTACCAATGCTGGCATTGGGAAAAATATTCTGCAACACCTTCATTGCCTCATCTATCAACTTAGTAATTTTCTAGTGGGTTTATAAGATATCTTTTTTGGAAGAGGCATGAAATGCATCGCCTAGCTGTAATTTGTGTAGCAGGGGACATCTTGTTCATATCTACTTGACAATGCTGCATTGGAATTTGTAACAACTATGCAGAAACAACTGGTTGGAATTGGATTTGCATGCTAAATAAGCTCTTCAAGGAATCTTTGGAGGTTTTGTAAGATTCACCAATTGCCTTCACATTTTCATCAACTCTTTTCTCCTCAAATTTTTCCTTGTCACCAATTCTATCTTTTTCTTTTTCATCTTTCTTCTCCTTATCAACAATACTGGACACATTCTCAATCTTCTTTTCATCTTCAACTGGTTTATCATTATTATCTGGAGAAGGTAGATTTTTTGTATTTTGTGCCTCAAATATCTTTAGGTTGTCTTGTACCTCTTCATCATTCTCTACATTCTTCCCTATTTCTAGAGGAGGTATGATGTTCTTTGTTTGTATATCCTCCTTCTACATCTTACCAACATTTTCTTCTTCAACAAAATTTTATTCTACAACCAGAGGGGTATCTTCTTTCTCATTCTCCTTTTCTACTTCATTTTCATGTTCTAGAGCATCTATATGTTGTTCATCTTTTGAAATTTTTTAATTTTGGGATAGACATATCATTACACAATTTTTCTTCACTGTTTGGAGTCATACCTAAGCTCTTTGCCAAATTGGAAACCTTCTCAACTATTTCATTCTTAATCCTTTCTATATCATCTTTATCTCTTCTCATAAGTGTGGTGACCCTTTGCTTGATATTAAACTCTTTACTATATGATTGAGCTAATTTATCTCTATCCTCATAAGAAAAAGAACAACTTTCTCTAAAGCAAAATGTCTCAACTTTGCATCTTTATTTATTGCTTCTTCTCTTCTTGCATACAATGCTCCTTTCAAATCTTCAAGAAGTTGATCCTTTATATCCTTCATGTTAACATCAAGAAAAATCATGTACCTTATAATAAATTCCTTAATTTTTGACTTGTACATATCATTTGAAGTGGGGTACAATGCAATAGTCTCCTCAAGATTTCCATATTATGGTATGCTTCTCACCAAGGCTTCAAGCTTCATCAGATTATGTTTCTAGATAGGAGGGGTCTTTCTTTCTTCTTCTTAACCTTTGGAAACTTTCTCCTTTACTGGATTTTTCTTTCTTTTCCCTTACATAAATTTCAAATCCACTTTTCTTTCTCTCCACCTTAGCTTAAATATCTATATCTACAATGTCAATTTTGACTTTATTTGTGCTAGTCTCTTCTTAAGTTACACTAGGTTTTCTCTTTTTAAGTAGTGATTTTTCTTCTTCTTCCTCTTCTTCCTCTTTGATGAGGCTAGTTTATGGCTTAAATATTGATAGGATTGCTGTCTATTTCTTGCAGTTACATGAGACTTTGATGCTTGAAATATGATCTTTCATAATATTTCTTTGAAACCATAGATCTTGGACATGGATTTATTTTTATAAGCTTTCAAATGATATCGATATGCTATGTGGACTATTTGTGTTAACTTTGCATGATCTGTAATTAGCGGTTTACAATTTAACTTGTAAATTAATTCCAATTACAAAATTCCCCGATCCAGACAGTATTGCGTGACTATGCTTTTAACCATTGAAATTATAGAAAATTACAATGCACTTGTTCTTTATCCAAAAATAATAAGACATAAACTAATTACTTAAATTCATAATTAGAAAAACTCAAAGAATCAAATATTGAAAAGAATTATAAGACAAAAGAGAGAATAAAGATCACGAGCTTGATAACAGAGTTCACTCAATTTGAGCTATGTCTCCGGGTCCGCTTCTCAACATTGGACCTCTTTATTGATATCGCCAAAATTTAATAGCCTTCTTACAATAGCCAAGTTTTAATCACTCACAATCTCTCTCTTTACAATTTTACAATTCTTGGTGTAACAACTCCTTGTAATTTCTGTCCTTTAGTAATTCTCCACCTTACCAGGAGCATAAAAAACTCTCAAACATCTCCATGAATAAAATCACCACCTACAACCCCTTTTATACATAAAAATGGCCTTAATAAGGCTTAACCACATTATTTAATAAAATAAAAAATTAACTCCCTCTTTGGCTTTTATAATTATAAGCCTTACAAAAAAAACACTAACCCGTTTATAAAAAAATAATTTCCCCATAAAAAAACAATTTAATTTGTTTAGGTCCTTGACACCTATTCACGCTCATTTGGTTTTAAGTTGTTTAAATATTTTTCTTTAAAATGGAGGGTTATTTCTTTGTTTTTTTATGAGTTAATCTTTTTGATTTTTAGGAGATTTGGATCCCACCAAATCCGGTTGGGATCCCACAAAATCCGATCCCACCAAATGGATTTTGTGGAATAAACTTCCACCACTTTATTATTATTTTTTAAAAAAAATAAAGCATGGTGTACGTGAATTTTATGATATTTTTGCCACATCACCTGCAATTTCAATGTCACCATCCAGTCAACTACCACGTCATATGTTGACATCATCATTTTGACTAAAAATTTGACTGACTCTATTTTTCTCATACAAGCTCCATTTTTGAAACCGAATATAGTTTCAAAATTAGCATGACGAGCACTACGACATGGCACTGAATTTGACCAATTTGGAGATGATGATTTTTTCACCTTTCTCTTGGCCCCCTGATTCACCAGTTTGACTAGACCTTTGATTGTGCATAACTTCTGCATACAGACTCCTCTTGAGCCCGTTCAAGTTGCATCAGGACAGTGTCGATGAGATCTATGCGATGATGTTGGTTTCTTGAGATTTTGAGATTGTGAAATTTTGAGGTTTCCTAGATCCTCTTGGATCATTTCTTCCCATTGAGAAGCTTTTGGACCTCCAAAAGGTCTATTTTATGTACAATTTGAGCTAGAGAAATGATGCCCCACTTGCCCAGTATCATCTGTCCTTCCTGCTGGAAATCTGAACACCCGACTCATCATAACAACAATCAAAACTACAATGATATTGTTAAGTACATTAGCCATATACACATCCACATCCAGTGTTGCCGCTACCAACCATACACTGCTGAAAAGTAGAAGGCTAAATAACAAAACTGAATTTGCAGATGAGAAAGAGAATGTACCCACATTGTTAGAACCATAATTTTTCATGAAAATCCTAAGGTCTCTACTTGTTTGAACCCATATATTTCATTATTTTTCTCATGAATAATTATTTTATCGCCTTTCATAATGCTAAAATATCTTATATCATTGCCTTATCATCCATCCTTCTTGGCCAATACCATTTACCTTTATACCACAGCCCCTTGCAGGGTGGCTCGCAGTATCACGGTTAGCGATAGTCATGTAACAGTTATCGCTACACCGCAGATGGTCAGAGTGAAGACCACAATTGCGCGATAAGCGGTGAAGCGATAGAGAGATGGTGGTAAGTGAGTATTCACCGCAGTACCATGGCTGGTCAGAACAGTGACCGTGGTAGCGCAGTGGGCATGGAGATAAAAGTTGAGAGCAGTCACCACACAACCACGGATGGTCACCAAGGAGACCGCGGTAGTGTGGTGGACGAGAAGATAACAGTGAAGCAGTGGTTAAGACCGGTCACCATGGTACCGCTAGCGGTTAAAACATGGATCGCGGTGGCATGGTGGATGGCAGGGGAGCAGTCAAAGTCAAAGCACCGCAACACCGTGGGAAGAAAAAATGTTGACCGCAGTAGAGCGGTAAGAATAAAGGAAGTTTCAAGAGATGAAATATAAAGAGCGGTCAAGATATTACAACAAAATTGAAAGGCGGATTATAGTTTGAAAATATTTAATTTTTCGATAAGAAAACTTAATTAAATATTTTAATTTATGTCAATGAGTATAAAGTGGTTGTAATAGGAAAATGAAGGGTCACGACCCTTGGGATTTACTGTATAAATGTATTGAAAAATCAGTTAAACAGGGGAGGAGTAAGAACAGTTAGATAATTGTAGAAATAAAGACTGGGAATGAAATAATGTACAGGTCTTTTTTGAAGCAGATCAATGGATGAAATATTTTAAAATTGGTGAAATCCTTTCTGTGCTCAGTTGTTGTGATATAATAATTTACATTTTTTATCTGGTTGTCTCCAACTTGAGGTCTTTTATCATTTAAATCAGTATATCAAGTATATTTCTGATTTGTCAAAATGTATTCCCATTTTGTGTGATTTAATTAACTGGTGTCTGCAAGTCAAAATTAAATTATTTTAAATAAGTCATAGTGATTTTAGGATTTCTTTTGGATAGTTAAAGAAGAACTTGGTAAGAAAGTATTCCAACACAATTTATGCAAGTCATAAATTTAGTGAAGTTATATGCCAGTCATAGAATTTCAAAGTGCCTAGGAACTTGAATTAAGCCAGAGAGGGAAACATATACAATTTTTGATGTTTGACTCCATTGCCCATGTGGATAAAAGGCATTGATCTATTACAACCCAAAAGATAAATTCATGAAAAACAACATTTTTAAATTCTTTTTTTTATGTAGTAGTAGTAGTTGTGATTTTATCTATTCACTTCCAATTGCCATTGTGAATAGATTGATTGAGCAAGAAATATATTTCAAATCTGCAACATACACATAGGTGCAACCGCCTAGGTTTAGCAGAATCTAAAGAGCAGAAGGTTCAATTATGTTAATTGGCCTTGTATGTTGACCAAAAGTATTGTGAGAGCTTGGCAACCGCTCGTGGTTCAAACCTATGTTTTTGAGACCCAAAAATTTGGCGACTCCACTAGGGACTATACTTAGGAAAGTTTTTTCAGCCTATCCATTTATAGAGTCAACAAAGTTTTACATTTTTTTTGGAGATTCCACTGGGGAAAACCAAATCAGTATCAAAATCATTTTCATTTTCCTACTTTTGGGAAAAGTAGGTGGCAACTCTGTTTCAATTTGATAAATAATGCATAGATATTATGGAACAATAACAATTGGTCAATTTTCTTGTCAAGATGGCAGAAGAAGTGTGGAGGTAGCAGTCAATAAGAGAGTTGAAGGAATTGAAACAACAAAGGATGCAATTGGACCATAAAATTCTATGATTGAATCAAGGATTGCTACAATTGGGAGTTAATCGCGTCTCAGATACATCTAAATACAAAAATGTCAGTAGATCTTGGACACCACAAGTTCCACTTGAGAGCTTTGATAATGAAGGTAATATGCTCTATTCACAACAAAATATTTATGCATCTCCATCATCACATCAAATGAATATTTATCATGTCCTTCCTAGAAAAATATTTGTAAGCTATCAGAATCAATAGATTGAGGAGGAGGATGAATATGCACATACTCAAAGCCAAGACTCCATTACAGAATCAGAATGTGGAGTTTCTCCCTTAGATTCATTTTTTGACATAAAGAGATATAAGGGAGAAGATGTAAAATCTCTATACAATAGGATGACAGACATTTGTATGCAATTACCTCCTCATTGTAGGCCTACAAGACCCACGTTTGTTGCACAATTTCTAAGAGCATTAGAGCCTGAATCAGTTTATTGGTCAGAGTCATCAAAACAGCGTGCCTTTGATGTAGTGAATAAAATTATTGATTCCATACTTGGGAAAAGGTATATGGATACTGGAAACCATAAATCTAATAGTGATATCATGGATGATCAAACAATGCAACAAACGAAGGAAGCATGTGCTACTGGGATTTCTAATGATTTTTTTTTAGATTTGGAAGATGGTGATGATATGGAGGATCAATCATACATCTTGGATGAGGACTACAATGATCAATACTATGGTGACACAATTAATCATGAAGAATAATTCATGGGAGAAAGTTCTTATGAGTGCCAAGATGATGAAAATATAGCCTAAAATCTGGACGAAACATGTTCACTCAACAGTGAGCAGGTTTTAGATTTGTTAACTCTTGAATACCAGAGATGTGCACATAAAGATAATTCTAAAGTTTTGGGTCCAACATACATTTTCTTTGACAGTGAGGGTACTATGTGTAATGATTCATATGATTCCATGTGCATTTCTCAGAGTGGTGAAGAGATCTTTGAAGCTGATCAAGAATCCATTTATGTCCAAGAAGAGTTATGTGACTTGAACAATTTTTGTCTACAAGAGAAAGATGTTGGTTTGCATGTTATTGATGATGAGTGTTAAATTTTTTTTGATTCAAGTGTGTATAAGGATGACTGTATGGATCAAAAGTATGTGTCAATACCAATTGGTGGTAGGAAAGGACTGGAAAGTATTTCTGATTTGATTGTTCTAGAAGATGTTGATGAGACTGGATTTTTAGATTCCCATGAGAAGCATTCAAATTTTCAAGTCCCAGTATAGCTGCAGGATCATTCAATAGTATATGATAATGAGTGAGATTATGAATGTCCCATTGAATCTGGATACACTTTGTATGCTGAAGGTGATAAAGACTTGTCATATGATGATAGGAATTATGAATTTCAGAGTGGTGAAAGGAACGGAGTCAGGCTGAACACAATGATTTCTTGAAGGTTTTCAATGACAGTGCATGTGATAGGGCAGTTGGAATGGATAGCTTTAAAAGAAACCCGATGAACTCAAATCAGAATAAAGTCTATGACAGAGGAAAGTGCAGGATTTTATTTTGGGTTGCCTGGGGCCATCCTTTATGGTTTGAATTTTAAACCATAGCAGATATAGAGGATTAAGGATGGCCAGTGCATGGACAATTCTTAAACAAACCTTTTTAAATATTCTTTTCCATGCATAGTAGTCTAGGAATTTTAAAGGGCCTAGGCTTCCCAGTACATGGACATTCTCAGAAGTTCCCTTATTGAAAACATTATTTTCCTTCCATGCACAGTAGTGTAGGGCCATTTTCCATGCTCCATCTTCCATTCTCCATTTCTTCCATTCTCCATTTTCCATCTTCCATTGCCTTCATTTTTCATGTCCTCTCCTTTGCTTGGTCTGCTCTCCCAGTGATATTCTAGATTCTTGCAGTGATTTGAAAAATCAGTCATCCCCAATAGGAGCTAATGTTAGAACCATAATTTTCCATGAAAATCCTAAGGTCTCTACCCGTTTGAACCCATATATTTCACTATCTGTTTCATGAAAAATCATTTTATCGCCTTTCATAATGCTAAAATATCTTATACCACTGCCTTATCATCCTTCCTTCTTGGACGATACCATTTACCTCTATATTGCGGCCCCTTGCAGGGTGGTTCACGGTATCATGTTTAGCGATAGTCATGTAACAATTACCACTACACCGTGGATGGTCAGAGTGAAGACCGCGGTTGTGTGGTAAGCGGTGAAGCGACAAAGAGATGTCGGTCAATGAGTACTCACCACGGTACCGTGGCCAGTCAGAATAATGACCACAATAGTGTGGTGGGTGTGGAGATAGCAGTTGAGAGCAGTCACCACACAACCATAGACAGTCATTGAGGAGACCGCGGTAGTGCGATGGATGGGAAGATAACAACAAAGCAATGGTTAAGACTGGTCACCGCGATATCGCTAGTGGTTAAAACATGGACCATGGTGGCATGATGGATGGTGGGGGAGTAGTCAAAGTCAAAGCACCACAACGCTATGGGAAGACAAAACATTGATTGCGGTAGAGCGGTAAGAATAAAGGAAGTTTCAGGAGATGAAATATAAAGAGCGGTCAAGATATTACAGCAAAATCGAAAGGAAAATTATAGTTTGGAAAATATTTAATTTTCCAATAAGGAAACTTAATTAAATATTTTAATTTATGTCAATGAGTATAAAGCAGTTGTAATAGGAAAATGAAGGGTCACGACCCTTGGGATTTACTGTATAAATGTATTGAAAAATCAGTTAAACAGGGGAGGAGTAGGAACAATTAGATAATTGCAGAAATAAAGACTGGGAATGAAATAATGTACAAGTCTTTTTTGAAGCAAATCAATGGATGAAATATTTTAAAATTGGTGAAATCCTTTCTGTGCTCAGTTACTGTGATATAATAATTTACATTTTTTATCTGGTTGTCTCCAACTTGAGGTCTTTTATAATTTAAATCAGTATATCAAGTATATTTTTGATTTGTCAAAATGTATTCCCATTTTGTGTGATTTAATTAACTAGTGTCTGCAAGTCATAATTAAATTATTTTAAATAAGTCACAGTGATTTTAAGATTTCTTTTGGATAGTTAAAGAAGAACCTGGTAAGAAATTATTCCAACACAATTTATGCAAGTCATAAATTTAGTGAAGTTATATGCCAGTCATAGAATTTCAAAGTGCCTAGCAACTTGAATTAAGACAGAGAGGGAAACACATACAATTTTTGATTTTTGACTCCATTGCCCATGTGGATAAAAGGCACTGATCTGTTACAACCCAGAAGACAAATTCATGAAAAACAACATATTTAAATTCTTTCTTTTATGTAGTAGGAGTAGTAGTTATGATTTTATCTATTCACTTCCAATTGCCATTGTGAATAGATTGATTGAGCAGGAAATATATTTCAAATCTGCAACATACACTTAGGTGCACCCGCCTAGGTTTAGTAGAGACTAAAGAGCAAAAGGTTCAATTATGTTAATTGGTCTTGTACGTTGATCAAAAGTGTTGCGAGAGCTTGGAAACCTCTCGTGGTTCAAACCTGCATTTTTGAGACCCAACACACATCACGCTTGTCTTTCATAACTGGAACAACCTTAGAATAAGACATGCTCTTATGCAATGAAACTTCATGTGGTACAAATGTAAGTGCCAAGTTATTGCTTGTTAACTACCCTTTTCAAATGTCTTGTTGTCACAAAAGACTTACCAGTCTTAATTGGATGAGAATGCATAATGTATAATGTATTCAATTCCTTCCTTAAACAAGTGATAATGATTATGTTCCCTATAAAATATTGCTTTCCTATCATACAAGTATGGGCTACCCAACACAATCCCATAGATATTAAGTGGAACCACATCAAATTCAACCTCATCTATAAACTTAGATGTTATTACAAATATTTGACTGCATTGCTTAGTTACTCGCAATTTGTTATCATTGCACACCCAACCTAATGGATAAGGTTTCTTATGTGGCTTTGCTCTCAATCCCAACTGTTCAACAATTTTTTCTGAAATTAGATTAACTTGGGACCCACTATCTATTAGTGTATCAATCTTAGTGTTCTTAGAAATCACCCTTATATGAAACAATTCACATCTTTTGCTATCTTCAGGAACAACATGACTTTTAGAAGTAGAAGCACATGAAACATCAATGACAAAATCATTACCAATAAAATATTTACCTTTCAAATCCACAATTGAAATCTTTGATTCATTACCAGATTCCATACCAAGGTCTTGCACGATAGCTGTGGACTTCTTCTTACCCTTTCAATCCTTGAACCACTTAGGCTTCTGATCAGGATGCAATTTCCAACACTTCGCATCTTCGTTCCCTTGCTTCTTGCAGTGTGAGAAATAAGGCCTCTCATCCTCCTTCTTTACAGTAGCGGTTCACTATGATTTCTCCTTCCCTTTCTTGCTGCTTTTTTGCTTACTGGAGTCGAACAACAGATTGTCTTGGCTATTCCTTGAGCTTGTTTCCAAATGGATAGCTTGCACACTAACTTCATCAATGTTAATTGGATTAAACATAAGTATAGTATGTTTCAAATTCTCATGTAATCCACCTATATACTTTAAAAAAATTTCTTGTGTGTATAAAGGAATGCCTAACATTAAAACCCTCTTCCTAAACTCCTGTGTATATTCTTGCACACTTTGTCCTTTCTCTTGCTTTAATGATTGCCAATTCATCATTTTTTTTGCATATGCCCTAATGGATAGAACTATTTTTTAAGTGCAGCTATAAACTCAAACCGTGAAGAAATTATTTTACCATATCGACTAATATCTTCCTGAGTCTTGCTCTCCCACCAGATTAGAGCTATGCCTCCTAGGCGAAGAGTGGATAACTAGATCTTTGAAGCATCATCAGTGAACTTCTGAACCTTGCAATAGAATTCAACTTGCTTGATCCAATTGTTGAGTTTCTCTACATCCAATTCTCCATTATAGACTGGCAAATCAAATGTAACATCAAGTTTCAACAAAGGTGCATTAGTTTGCATAGATTGTTTCTTCTTAGAAGACTTAGACGAAGAAGAAGAAGAGGAAGAAGAGGAAGAAGAGGATGAAGAAGATGAAGAGGATAGGGATGGAGGTTCAGGAGGGTCACCACCACCTCCTACTCCTTTACCTTTGTCATCTTTTGAATATTCACCTTCCTCCTTCTTTCTGTTCTTGAGTTATTTTTTCCTCTGTCGCTCTTGCCTCTCTTGGAAAATAACTTCCACCATAGCCTTCATTTCAAGAAAATCTTTCTAAAAGCTTCTTTCATCAAGCTCTAGAACTTCATGTTCAGTTACCATTTCTGACATTTTTGATGGCCTTCATTTCCCGATCTTAGGATTGAACTCTATAAGTGCACCTTCTCCTTGCTTCAATTTCAACCTGGTTAACATTCACTTTTTCAATTTCTTGTTAAGAAGCTTTGATACAACTTGATCTATAATTAGCGGTTTACAATTTAACTTTTAAATTAATTCCAATTACAAAATTCCCCGATCCAGACACTATTGCGTGACTATTCTTTTAATCATTGAAATTATGGAAAATTAGAATGAACTTGTTCTTTATCCAAAAATAATAAAACATAAACTAATTACTTAAATTCATAATTAGAAAAACTCAAATAATCAAATACTGAAAATAATTATGAGACATTAGAGAAGAATAGAGATCACGAGCTTGATAACGAAGTTCGCTCAATTTGAGCTACGTCTTCGGGTCCGCTTCTCAACGTTGGAGCTCTTTATTGATATCGCCAAACTTCAATAGCCTTCTTATAATATCCAAGCTTTAATCACTCACAATATCTCTCTTTACAATTTTAGAATTCTTGGTGTAACAACACCTTGTAATTTCTCTTCTTCAGTAATTCTCCACCTTACCAGGATCATAAAAAACTCTCAAACATCTCCATGAATAAACTCACCACCTACACCCCTTTTTATACATAAAAATTTCCTTAATAAGGCTTAACCACCTTATTTAATAAAATAACAAATTAACCCCCCCTTTGGATTTTATAATTATAAGCTTTACAAAAAAACACTAACCCGTTTAGAAAAAACAATAACTTCCCCATAAAAAAACAATTTAATTTGTTTAAGCCCTTGACACCTATTCACAGGCTCATTTGGTTTTAAGTTGTTAAGTTGTTTTTCTTTAAAATGGAGGGTTATTTCTTTTTTTTTTTATAAGTTAATATTTTTGATTTTTAGGAGATTTGGATCCCACCAAATCTGGTTGGGATCCCACAAAATCTGATCCCACCAAATGGATTTTGTGGAATAAACTTCCATCACTTTATTATTATTATTTTTTAAAATTAAAGCATGGTGTACATGAATTTTGTGAGATTTTTTCCACATCACCTATAGTTTACACATCACCATCCAGTCAACTACCACATCACATGTTGACATCATCATTTTGACTAAAACTTTGACTGGCTCTATTTTTCTCATACGAGCTTCATTTTTGAAATCAAATATAGTTCCAGAATCAGCACGATGAGCATTACAACTTGGCATTGACTTTGACCAATTTGAAGATGATGATGTTTTTTCCTTTTTCTTGGCCCCCTGATTCTCCTATTTGACTAGACCTTTGACTATACATAAATTTTGCATACAGACTCCTCTTGAGCCTATTCAAGTTGCATCAGGACCGTGTTGGTGAGCTCTATGTGATGATGCTGGTTTCATGAGATTTTGAGATTGTGAAATTTTGAGGTTTCCTAGATCCTCCTAGATCATTGCATGTGATTAATGAATGTCACTTTAGAATGATTATGGATATGTAGTTTTTGTGCATGCTAATGTTGTCATGTAGATGATTTGAGACCTGCGATTTAGGAAGACACCGCCAACTGGATGTGTGCTATACCGGTCAACAAGGTGGTCATTGAAGACTCTTGATGACTGGAGATTCCTCATGCATCGAATTGTAACCACTCATTGTGATCTTAAATGCTACTGCGCATGTGTTGGCATTACTATTGTGCGAGATTCGAGTTAAGGCAATCATGCCTGACAGGTTTTGTGCATGCATAACCACCCTTGCTCTTCTCCATGCTTTCCCTAATGTGACATCCTCCCCATTTTTTGGAGTTGACCGCCTTGCTAGGTGTTCAGATAAATAAGGACTCTGATGTTCCTTTTGAACTCTCTGGAGTTGAAGAATGTTAACTCATTGATGTACTCGTATTCTTATTTTTTCAGTGATTCAGCTATGTTGATTGTACTCATATTTTTCCACTAAATAAAATGAAGTTATAAGTTTGTGCATTTGAGTTTATCTTAGTTTTAGGGAATACTTAACCAAGGGGGCCCACTTGGTGAGTATTCCATTCCATCCCTTAGTTTAGTTTAGTTGTTATTTTCTGTTCAGTAATTAGTTAAGAAATCTGACACTGACTATTCCTGTAGCCACTAGAATTCCATTCTGTGACTGTTCCTGCAGCCAAAGCAGACAAAGGAATTTCTTGTTTGCTCATTCACATCTTCATTTCTGTCATGCATTTTAGTTTAATCTAGTTGTTGGGTGATGTTCAACATTTATGTTATTTCCTTCCAAGCAATTTACTTTCAGCATTGTGTTTTTCTTAGCTGTAGGATAGATATGGCTACTTTGGATTCCTAGTGCACATATAGTGTTGACCCATTTCAAGTTTACGTCCCTAGGTGATGTTCAACATTTATGTTATTTCCTTCCAAGCAATTTACTTTCAGCATTGTGTTTTTCTTAGCTGTAGGATAGATATGGCTACTTTGGATTCCTAGTGCACATACAGTGTTGACCCATTTCAAGTTTACGTCCCTGGGTTGAAAATTTAAATGCACCTTCATGATGGTTGAGATAGCTATTCAGGTTAGATGTCCAATCTCTGAATCACACCTGTAAAGGCTTAGTTGTTGAACCATTGTAGGAGGCCAAAATTTTTGGTGCCATTGCCGGGGATGGTGTGAAACTAGGTAGTTCTTTGGAGTCATTGATAGTTTTTCTTGCTGTATTATTTCTGGAGTTGTTCTTAGTGTACCCCTTATTAGGAGAGTTATGAATCTCCTATTCTCTTACCAATTTTTTGTGTGAGTTGGCTAATAGTGAGTTGATACCATATGCATAGAGAAAGAAGAATAGATGCTCATGGGAGATTCCTTCCTAACAATCTTGATCTATTCTAGATAGTTGAGTATCAGAACCTACCCAGAAATAGAGAAGAAGAAGAGCCATACCCCTTTGCTAATACATTTCCTGATTTGACCAGTTCCAAAGTTTCCCTTGAAGATCAAAATCTGGTTGAAGAACCCTTTGCTTTGG
Organism: Sequoiadendron giganteum; assembly: GCA_007115665.2. Lineage (NCBI taxonomy): Eukaryota > Viridiplantae > Streptophyta > Pinopsida > Cupressales > Cupressaceae > Sequoiadendron > Sequoiadendron giganteum. The sequence continues at coordinate 368,515,006 of CM021110.1, read as the reverse complement.
AATTTCATCAAGCAAGCATGGGTGATGCAAATGGAAACAAACCTAACAAAGCTAACCAACTAACTTTTCCTTTCCCCATTGCTCATCAGAATGAAGTAGACAACCTCAAGAATATCCTTGCTTTAGTTCTTCCTAAGTTCTATGGACTTGTCACAAAAGATCCTGATACATTCTTGTTTGAGTTTGATATCCTCTACAAAAGTTATGACTATACCATTGATGCCCATAGGCTTAAGATATTCCCTGCCACCTTGAAAAAAGCTGCATTAAGATGGTTCACGAGCCTAGGCAGAGATACTGTGGAGACTTGGGAGGACATGAAGACAAAATTCCTTGAGAAATACAAAGAGTATTGCTGGGGCAGTGACATGAGAGGAGATGAGATTTTTCAGGATGGAACAAAAGGAAGATGAGAGCATGGAAGATTTCATTTCAAGGTTTCTATTTTGCCTAAAAAAATCTCCACACCATACATTCAATGAAGAATCACATAAGTTTCTTTTCTTGAGAGGAATTAATGATGGTTGTACTGATGCCTTGGACCTAATAGGAGGAGGAGATACCACCCAAGTTCCTTGGGAAGATATCAAGAAAATATGTTAGAATTATTCTAGGGCAACCTCAAAGAAGGGGAGAGCTTACCAATCTTCTATGGGTAAGTCATCCACCAGTGGAGTTTCAAGGATGGAGATTAGTCAATTACTGGTATATTTCAAGAAAGAAATCATAAACAATCTGGCTACTCAGCTGGATTCACTTCTGGCCAAGAAGAAACAAGAGGAGGCAAAGGCAATGTTGGTAGAATATTGCCCTCATTCCAGACAAAAGAAGAAGGACTGTAGATGCAAGATGATAGCCAATATTGATAGTAAGCAGATGGCACCCGAGTTCAAGCCAATCTAGGGAGAAGAATATCAAGTCTACTATGTTGCACAAAGGAGGCCATAGGCTCCAAGACAGGGTATGCCACCAGATCCACTATCTTTTTCTGGGCCATATTTCAATTCTTATTCATTTAGTAATCAATGGAAACCCCCATATCCATCCAATTATGGAGGATACCCACCATATCCTTGGAATAAACCTCCAAATTCTTGAACCAATCACCAAAAATCTCCACCCTAGTGGCGAAAACCTCAAGGGAATTGGTAGCAGTTTCAAGGAAATTGGCAGCCACCTCCAAGAAATTGGCAACAAACATCTCAATGGAGGGGAGGATAGTAATGGCCAAGCTAGAAAACCAATTACATGCAACCACCTTCTCAGCCCCAACAACCTGCTATAATGCCTCCTTCAGCTAATCCAAACTCAAATGTGACTAAACCTACTCAATTACTAGCCTAGGCCACACCTAACCCAAATAATAAACCACAACAACAACTGGTATACTCTTCTAATCCACATCAATTCCCTACATATTTTGTTAGTGTAGGTGACATCCGTTTGCATTTAGGAACCACTTTTCTAGCCCCTTCCACACCCATTATCATTGAGCTTCCTATTGAAGAAGAGGAGCCTTTGAATGTCCTTGTTCAACCAAGTGCACTAAAAAATACTGAACCAGTCCCAACCAAGCAGCATGATCCTGAACCACCATTTCCCTAGAGGTTGGAAACTATGAAGCAAAAAGAAGAAAAGGAGGACACAACTTTTAACATTCTAGATCAACTAAAGCATATATGTGTCTAGATACCTTTATTTTAGGCCATCAAACAAGCATGCCTTAAGAATCCAGTCATGAACAAGAAAGACCCCACTAAAGTCAATATAGTGGGACAACTTGCTGATATCATGTTTGGGAAAGTGACTATTCACAAGTACAATGACCCAGGGAGTCCTGTGGTAGGAGTTGTTATAAATGGGATGCAAATAAAGAATGCTCTAACTGATTTGGGAGCAACAATAAATGTTATGACCAAGGATATCCTACAACAACTAAATATTGTAAGTAGGAGACCTACCCCTACTATCCTGTAGCTTGCTGATAGTTCTACTATTACGCCTGATGGTATAGTGGAAGATCTAGTAGCAACTCTAGAATCTTGGGAGTACCCAACATATTTTATGATTCTTTCTCCCAAAGCCACATTAGGCGGGTACCCCATTATTCTTGGAAGACCATGGTTAGCAATAGAAGATGCTTATATTGGATGCCGAATAGGAGATATGACCATTTCTGATGGAAAGAGCACCAAAAATATTGTTCTCTATCCTCCTACTTAGCCATCCCATGTTAAGGATGATTCAGTATGACCCCGTGTTGGTGAAGAGGCCGAGGAAGTTAATTCTATAGAACAACTTATGATGTTTGACATAAGTCCTTTCCTACAGATCCAAGGTGAAGATGAAGTATTGTCTAACATACTTTATAACCATTATGTGGTAGAGGAAGCATCATCCTCTCATTCTGGTGATACATTCAAAACACTCCTACCTGCTCTTCTTGTAGCCGCTTGTCCTACAAATGCCTTTCCTACAACCGACCTTCTTGCAAAAACAAGTATGTTTCATGCATTACTGCCACATGAAGTTAAATCACCAAGCATTAGTAGAGTAGATATGGTTGAGTTAACTACACAAGTGCAAGTGTCAAAAGGGAAATATCTGAATATCAACAATAAATTGAGTGAAGAACAATAGTTGTCATTGACAAACTTGCTGAAGGCCCACCAAAATGCATTTGCATGGGATTATCATGATATGAAAGGATTGGATCCTAAAATTTTCACTCACATGATATATATCATAGATGATTGTACACCTGTAAGACAACCCCAAAGAAGAATTAACCTTGCATTGAGAGAAATTGTACAAGGAGAACTGCAGAAATTGCTTGATGCTGGATTTATCTACCCCATTTTAGATAGCCAGTGGGTGTCCCAATTGGTGATTTTGACCAAAAAAGGAGGGAAGTAGTGAGTTTGTATTGATTACAGGGAACTTAACTCTACCACCAAAAAATACCATTTTCCCTTTCCATTCATAGATCAAGTTCTGGACTCACTTGTAGGAAAGAAGTACTTTTCTTTTCTTGATGGATTTAGTGGCTATAACTAGATCCAAATTGCACCAGAGGACTAGGAGAAGACCACCTTTACTTGTCCATGGGGAGCCTATGCCTAATTTTTACTTCCATTTGGCTTATGCAATGCACCAACAAATTTTCAGAGGGTAGTCATTAACATATTTTTAGACATTTCTCATGATTGCATGGAGATTTATATGGATGATTTTACTATTTATGGTGCTGATTTCAATGAAGCATTGGATAATCTTAAGAGAGTCCTACAAATATGTGAAGGCTATAATCTATCTTTAAATAGTGAGAAGTACTTCATGATGATGCAAAAAGGTGTAGTTCTTGGCCACTACATCTCTCACAAAGGAATTCAAGTAGATCCTACAAAGATTGAGATAATTACCAATCTTCCTATTCTTGCAAAACAAAAAGATGTCAGGAGTTTCTTGGGACATGTAAATTATTACAGGAGGTTCATCAAATATTTCAACAAAATGGCAGCACCATTATATACCCTCCTCACTAAAGATGCTGAATTTCAATGGACACAAGGCTATGACAAGGAATTTTTGACTTGAAAGCAACCTTGACTCATGCTTCTGTGCTCAAGGAACCTAATTGGGAGATTCATTTTCACATCCATATAGATGCATTAGACTATGCTATAGGAGCAGTCCTAGGACATAAGGAAGAAGCTATTGACAACACCATTTACTTTATCAGCAAAAATCTGCAAGGAGCTGTATTCAACTATATAGTGACAGAAAAAGAGATGTTAGCAGTGATATATGCTTGAAACAAATTCAAACATTACATATTCGGCTACCAAATATTTGTGCACACCGACCATGCAACCATTAGATACCTTATGAATAAATCTCTCATTTCAGGAAGGCTAGCAAGATGGTTATTGCTAATGCAGGAGTTTGACATAACCATTATGGATAAACCAGGGAAAGCCAATGTTGTTGCATATTTTCTTTCAAGGTCGACCACATCAAAAGATACTCAAGTCATAGATAATTCTTTTCCTGATGAGTACTTATTTTCTATTAGTGTGCATACACCCTTGTATGCTGACATAGCTAATTTTCTGGTCATAAGGAGAGTCCCTCCTCACTTATCTCCAAAGGATAGGAGAGTACTCATTGAGAAATATTTCCCTTTCTCATGGATTGTTGGATGTTTGTTCTACACTCGACCTAACCAGGTTATGAGGAGATGTGTGAGGGAAGATGAGACTTTTGATATTTTGCATGCATACCACAATGAACCATGTGGAGGACATTTTGTAGCCAAAAGGACAACAATGAATATTTTGAACACAAGATGTTATCGGTCCACACTTCACAAAGATGCATGGAGATATACAAGGAAGTGTGACAAATGCCAAAGAATGGGCCGGCCAACAAAATCTGATGAGATGACACTTTTTCCCCAGATAGTAATCAGTCCATTTGATAAGTGGGGACTAGATTTTGTAGGACCCATTGATCCTCCATCAAAAGGTAAATCCTATATTTTAGTATGCACTGATTATGTAACTAAATAGGTAGAAGTTAAAGCAATGAAGCATGCAAGAGATACTAAGGTTGCAGAATTTATGTATGAGGAAATTTTCACACGGTATGGGGTTCGAAGAGAAACAGTGACTGATCAAGGGACTCAATTCACTTCCACCCTTGTTACAACACTGGTCAATGAGTACAACATTAGGCACAAGAAGTCTACTCCTTATCACCCCCAGGCCAATGGCCAAGTTGAGGTGACTAACAGAGAAATTGAAGCCATTCTGACCAAAAAAGTGGCTATCCATAAAAAGGATTGGGAAAGCAGGCTATCAAAAGCTGCTTGGGCTTATAGAACCACTTGGAAAACAAATACAAGATTCACTCCATTTGAGTTGCTGTATGGAAAGTTAGCCATGATTCCCATTGAATTTGAACATAAGACTCTCCGAACTGTAGTAGAATTGGGAATGAATATTTTTGAAGCACAAAGAGATAGAATCATGCAGCTGAATGCTTTGGATGAGATGAGGAAGGAAGACTTGCATCACATAGAGATAGTACAAAATCAGCGAATAAGATGGCATGATAAGTTCATCAAGGATAGGAAGTTTCAGCCTAGAGATTGGGCACTGCTCCATGACTCAAGATATTAGGATAACACAAGAGAATTGTAGACAAGATGGCTCAGACCTTATTAGGTGGCTGAAGTATTTTCAAATGGAGCTGTTCAACTTACTACCATTGACCCTATTAGGTTTAAGTTGCTGGTGAATGGTCATCACCCGCGATTGTATCACAAGCCAACTTCTAAGGAAGAGTTCCTTTAGAAATTCACTCAGCATGCAACACCTAAACCTCTTACAGCCGAATGAAGCGGACCTAGTGTCCCTTCTTGCAACTAATTAAGGTATGTCACTTCTCATAATAAAGACTCCCACTTTGTGGGGGTCCACTTCTTCACCCATCCTCCCATTCATTTCACCTTTCTCTCTCTTCCACCTCACCACCATAATTTCACTTCATTTCATGTAACTCAACCTCATTCCACTTCGCTTTGATTCATTGCTCAACAAATTTCTTGAAAATGACCGATACTTTCTCCATGATCTGCCACAAATTTAGGTATGCGCACATTAATTGTTATATCTTAATTGTCTTCTAGTGCATTTATTTAATTTCTATAAATTAATGCAAACATTCACCATAACATGTCATCATTTCCTACCCCTGTCAATTCGTCCTTTCACCTCACATGTGAGGAAACATATGAAAATTTAGGTTGCTGGGGGAACGTGTCAATGCCATGTCTGTATGTCTGTCTGTACTGATTCACATCAAAAAGATTTAAGTGATTAAGCCAATTTGAATTCTGAAATGATGGCTCATGTAGAAGTTGTGAAAGCCAACTTCATAGAACCCGAATATCACCTGCATGCAAATAACCTATCACAAAAAAAAGAGAAGGAGACAAAAAGGCAAAGGTGCTCTACAAGCTCAAGAGACAAATGAATTAACCGAATGAATAATACAAAGAGATCAATCCTTATGAAGGAGATCAAGAAACCCTAAAGTGAAACCTAAAAGGGATGCATTTAATAATTAGAATAATTATTAAATACCTATAAAATGCAAACTAAGTTAATCTAAAGAGAAAATATAAAAGGTAACTTAATTAAAATATTTAAGTAATAAACCTTTTACTCTAACATCCCCCCTTAAGATAAACTTAGGGAGTAGCTAGAAGATAAATTCATGAAAGCAATGCAACTACAAGCTAGAAATAAAACAAGGGTCCTGACAACTAGGCCTGATCAGGCACCCGAATACAACCAAATCTCTATGAAGCGGAGTAAAGGAGAAAACCACATGGGAAAAAAATCCTCTCCTAAAAGAGATGCTAAAAAAGAAAGTACAAATGGAATGTCTCAAGAGACTCTCTCAAGAACATATGCAGATATACAATCAGATACCCCCCCATGAGAGAGAGTGGAGACTCCAAAGCCCCCCCAAAATGAAAGAACCCCTGTGCCAATGATCAGACCAATGCGTCTCCTCGAAGGAAGAAATAGATCCAACGATCGAGGAAGAGGAAATCCTTGGATGTGAAGTGAAAATGGAAGTCCTGGATGATGCTCACTAGAGAATTGAACTACAACATGAGTGTTTGAATAAAATAATGGTTAATCAAACAACTCAAGATTATTCTGAAATGGAATCTCCAATGAAGATGGGATAATAGGTGTGCTGAATTTGTCATCTGTGAGGAAAGGAATATCCTCTGATATGGCCTCAAAAAATTCACTTGATGTCTCGATGAGTGGAGCTACAATGTCAGTCACAGCTGAAGAGGAATCTTGCTGAATAGATGGGATCTCAACAGGAGGTATAGGTGTAGAAGTCTCAACACTGGTCTCATGAACAAATGGAAGAACACATAAGTTCAAGTGACCAAACTTCACCTTAGATACTATATGCTCTCTTGTAGAAAGAGAGTGATACTCAAATAGTGGAGATGGTGGACCAAAGTGTGTGAATGCATACAATCAGGAAGAATGATCAACTGTCCCTATTGTAACAATGTTACTAGTCTGAATGTCTCTGATGTACACTGAATCAGGTGTGAACTAAACTATCTTCCTTGTACAACTGTGAGCAATCTGATAGATGGAGAGAAGGTTAGTGGAAAAAAATGGCACACATAGTACATCACTAAATGTACCATCATCAATGTTGATAGAACCTCTCCCACATACACTCATATAAGTGTTATTACCCATAAATATGTGTGGTGAGGACGCAACCTTGAAAGATGAGAACATGCCCTAAGAAGATCCCATATGGTGTGAAGCACCTGAATCGAGTAGCCATGTAGATGAATGTGAATTGGTGGTTGCATATAATGCATGACCCTTGTGTGGGGCCTACCCATTTGTCTGGAATGATGGTGAAGAAGAAGACCCGGCTGATGTAGATGAAGAAGAGTGATGAATATTTTTCTTCTCAAGAAGAGCTATCATATCTGAAACCTGTTTTTCATATCCATCTATCTTCTTCTCATAACACTTAGAATCATCATGTCCTGGCTTGGTAAAATAAGCACACTTAGGTCTATCTTTCTTCGATGATTCCCCCTTAGGAGAAGGTGAATTAGAGGTGTTCTATGAACTGAAATCCTTCCAATGCTCTGTGGTCTTTGGTATCTATTTTTGCTTCTACTTTTGCTTCACTTGAGATGACTGTGCTACCAAGGCTTGGTGTTGTGATCATGTGAGAGCATCCAATTATGATATCTTGGCCTGCTCTCGTGTCAATTGATCACAAAACACCTCAAAATTAGGCATGGTAAAGTGTGCACCCAAGGCATCCATAGTAGAATAGAATGTGGAGGAAAAAATCTAAAATGAACCACGAAGCTTAGAGAGAATCAGGTAGATGCACTCTTCATCTATTTTGTTCTTACCACAACCCTATAACAATGGTCGCAATGATTTGAACTTCATCAAAAAATCCTCAATGGTAGGATATGAATTAGGTACTAAGGAAGTCGATTCAACCTTAATCTAAAGTGCTCGAAACTGATTAATGGTGCCAAATAGAGTCTGAAACTTCAACCACATAGCCCGAAGAGTTGTACAACCCTCTAGATGGAATAGAAGACTGTCTAAAACATGCAAAGATATCAAACCCATGGCCTCATCCATTCTGTTCTTGTGCTAAAAAACCTCAAATGGCTGTGTCAATTGAGGTTGAACATCATCCAAAGATGACCATAACCCTTTAGACATGAGAATTCTGGTCATTTGTGCCTTCTAGGTGTGATAATTGTGTGAGGAAAAATGCTTCTGCCATGATGAATGAGTTTTAAAAGTTTTATGGTAGAGGTTTCTTTTTTTCTGATGTAAATGATAGAAAGAAAGAAAAAAACACTCCCCACAACACGAGAACCCAAACCCTAGTACAATTTTTAAAGTTGAAAAGCTAGAAAAAGAAAAATATACTTCAAAACATATTCTATGTACTTGGTGATTTTTTGAGGAAATAAACTACATATTTGAAGAGAGCGCTCAAACACCTTTCCAATGCCTATTCATTTTTGAAAAACGAAGTTCGGACGCAAAAGTTACGCCCTCCAGAGTGCAAAACATAAGTTCTGACTTTGATTGGCAAAAAGAACTGTAAAATGGAAAAATCAGAAAAAAGGTCTGCACCACTGAATCCCTCTTTAAATCAGCTTTTCGACGATATCTCATTTTCACAAAATGGAGATCGTAAGCCCATTTTACACCCGATTTAGTAAAAATGCTCCAAAAATTGCCAATATGCCCTTTAGAGCACTTAGGGGCTAAAAAAAAGGCCCCTGGTCGCATGCAGGACTAGGGGGCTAGAGGCAAAGCTCCAGGTCACCCATGTGACCATGATGAGCTTGGACACTGGCTTCTGGGTGCTAGTCACTGGGCGCTTGGTTGCGGGCTCCTGGTCACCAGGTGACCGCTGACTAAGCCCTTAGGGGCTGGCGGCTTGGTGAAGGGGGGCCGCCCTGGTGGTGCCACTGCCTTTGTGTGGCTAGTGGATGGCCATTGGGTGGTGCCTATTATAAAATTGGTAGCATATAATTTTGTGCGTTTTTTGATTTTTTAAAATTTTTTTGACTTTTTAAAAAAAATTTTCTACATGGAAACGCATGTCCTGCGGTCTATACGACCCTGGGGCAATTTTTTTTTGCCTCTGGAGCCAACTACATCGAAACTAGGCAAATTATATATCAAAAAACTTGGAAATGGCCTCTTGAGTGCAACCGTGAGGTCGGTTTGAGCTCAAACTGCACCGAATAAAAAAGTACGCCCTGAATAAAAAAAGGCAAACTCTAAAGCCTTGAAGCTCCAAAAAATTCTTCAAATCATGAACAAGAGAGAAATAGGTCTGGAGCTCTGATACCATGTAGAAGTGAAAGCCAACTTCACAGAACTTGAAGATCACTTGCATGCAAATAACTTGTCACAGAAAGAAGAGATGGAGACAAAAGGGCAAAGGTGCTCTGCAAGCTCAAGAGAAAAATGAATTAACCGAATGAATAATACAAAGAGATCAATCCTCATGAAGGAGATCAAGAAACCCTAAATTGAAACCTAAAAGGGATGTATTTAATAATTAGAATAATTATTAAATGCCTATAAAATGCAAACTATGTTAATCTTAAGAGAAAATATAAAAGGTAACTTAATTAAAATAATTAAGTAATAAACCTTTTACTCTAATAGCTCTTATGTGCGAATTACAAATCCCCCGCCACCATTTTCCTTAATCATAGCCTGCATTTATTACTCCTTTTTTTTTTCCTTAATTGTTCTTATCATAATCCTAAACCAAAAGGAAAAATTCAATCGATACCAACATTGGAATTTAGTAAAGTTGCAAGAAGAAAAATATTGGTTTCCAAATAAGAATTGTAGGAAGAAGATCTTTGTAGAATAATTGTTTCATTGCTAACAATGGGAGGTGGGTTGATTCAAAACAAACCCACAGTTCATGATGTTTTATTGCAAGATGCACCTTTCCTAGCTGAATTTACAAACTGTGGTTGGATAAACTATTTATTAAAGCTCAATGGTTTTGATGAAAGTGTTGCATTAGAATTTGCTCAGACATTGTCTGAGGGAAAGGCCATAGTAAAAGGATTGGAAGTTATAGCTACAGAGGAAATAATTGCAAAAGTCACAGGGTTGCCTACTGATGGTGAACAATACCCTATAGCCAAAGACACCAGGTCAGCTAGGGTTAAGTTTATAGAACCTAATGATCCTCCGTTGAGCATAGATAAACAAGGAGTGAAGAGGACCTCTTTGCCTAACCTATGGAGGTGCGTGTAGCTATCTATGTTGTCAAGTATATCACTTACAAAGGCCGCCAATTGAATTTGAATTCTATGCACTTTAAGCTTCTAAACCACATGAGGTACAAAAGGAGAATGAATGTGCCCAACATGCTGTATCACCTTCTTTCGATCATGGCAACAGAAAATTAGAAAGGTAGGGACAATTTCATTTCCCACCATTGCCTAATTAAATTATTAGTTGAAAAATATCTGCATGATGTGTCTAATATTTCTTGGGAAGAATTTTTGAGAATCGATCAAATCAGACCAAAAATTTTGTGAGCTAGGGTTTTGCCTCAACCTCATAGGGTTGGGAGGAGAAGGAGAAATGTTGGGATCACTATTGGTACCTCAACTTCTGATGCAGGCCCTAGTGGAAACCCTCTTGCAACCAAACAAGCTATTGAGATTAGTTCTTCTGAAGTAGAGAATTCTGACAAAGAGAGATCCTCTCCTGATTCTGAGGATGATGTCCCTATTGGAACTCTGATGAAAACTAGGGCATAGAAGAGGAAGGCAGAGTTGAAGGAAGGAAAAGCTAAGAAGAAAATGAAAGAAAAAGAAATGCCAAGCTCCAGGAAACGGAAAGTTGACACTATTCTTCCTGCAGCAAAGGAAAAATGAAGAAACCCTAACTGGAAAATCAAAGTTAGATGGGCCAGCCATTGGGGTACCTCTCGAGAAAATTCCTAGGTTCGGGAAAACATCATGGGAGGAAACAACCACTCTAATGGAGCATGTAAATGTTGAAGAAAAGGATGTGTTCAAAGAAGCAACAAATTTAACACTGGCTGATCTTGCAGATATTGTTGAGCAAGTTGAAAACTAGGCATGAACAAGAATAAGAGTTCCTGCAACTTGAGTTGAGAGCACCCCTGCAACCAGAATTGGCTGAGCAGGCAGAAGCCCTGTAGATGGTACTCTACCAAGGACAAGCACAAGTTCCAGGTAAAATAATAGTAGGTGTACATAGGCCTTCTAATTTTTCAATGAATACAGTAATTTTGAACTTGTTGAAGGAAGTACAATGAAGAGAAGAATAATGGAAAGCAGAAAAATGTAGGCTGAAGAAAGAAATTGAACAGAAAGATGAGGAGATTGAGGATAAGAAAAAATAAATTTCTGTTTAAAAGAAGAAGGTGGATAACATGAAGACTTTAGTGCCACACATATTGGAATGCAAAGATTCTCCAAGGGTATATACTTTCTATTTAAAAGAGAAGCATCTTTCTTTCAGGTTTGAACCCCTCAATTGAAACCCCTGCTGAATTTTTCAATGTTTTTCGGATTGCTCCCCCTGAGATGATTTTTTTTTTTGTGTGAATTTTATTTACATAATTTTGCTGTGACCAAAGATCAAGGCTAGAATCCACTGTTATATGTTGGAGATGTCAAACTAAGAGCATTCATGTCCTGGATACAAAATGAAGTAAGCTGGGGAAAGCAATACAAGACTTGCAGACAAGTTGAATCCAATATTCCCCTGCCCATTAGGGCTAAGTCTAGGCATCCAGGAGAAATTTTTGATGATTGGCACTGAATCTTATACCAGCCAAGCTATAGCTGCAGGGTCTTGTTGTGCAGTTTTTGCACACACGCCCCATTGAAAGTGGGGACCCTCTTTTTTCTCTTTTTGGTGTTTTGGCCCTTCTTTTCTGGGGTTTTCGCTTGCTTGGGTTTGTGCTTTAATGTCCATTTTTCCAATTGAGGTGGCACACTTTTGAAATCTATTGAAAATTTGAAGTTCCGACTTTATCTCGAGTTTTTCATTGTTTTCGAGAAAATCCGCCTGGGCCGGATTCTCTCGGTTTCCTCTCAATGTCCGAAATTGCTACCTTTTTCCCTGCTTTTGGGAAAATCCATGTGGTTTGGATTTCCCCAAAGTCTATCACCCCATCGAATCCCCGAAGTCCATCGCAACATCGAATCCCCATTTTTTTATGGTTGTGGCTATCTTGTCGAACACATTAATGGCATTTGTGTGGATGTTTGGAGCTTTGATATATTGATTCTTTGAGAAGTAATTGATCATTCGAGTTTGTGCATTTGCTATCATTTGGGCTTGTGTCTTGAGGTTCTTGGTGTTTTGTTGGATATCTGGATTTTCAAAGCCATTTGGACTATGTGTTTGTATTTTCTGTGCATGGATTGTATCCAGTTTGCATTGAACGGTTATTTGATGGCTTCACCAGTTTCAACCTTTGCACTTCCATGGTATGTAGATGTGCCCTTTTCTTTGTTGATTTCAATTGCTTTTCTTTATTTGCTTGGGGGTCCTTCATGATTTCTTGTTTCTTCTGGGTGCACATCATCATTGAGCATTTTGGGGTTTTCCATTGGTGTACCAGTCCGTTTGTTGATTGAACGTTTATGCTTGGTTTGGTGTTGCTTCTTATTTTGGGAATTTGCTTGCTTTAGTTTAAACTCTCCATTCTGGTGTATGAGCGAGTCGTGCTTCACCCCCTGTGCTTTCATGGTGGACATTCAGGGTTCTTGACTTAGGGCATGGTCAATCCTCTTCAAATTTTTGTGAAGAGTGTTCTTAGTTCATGTTTTATTCATTAGAGTTCTAGGTTGAATTGGTTTTAGAATTCTGACCTAGATCCGGAGTGATTTAAATTGTTTTGGTGAAAGTAGTGAAGATGTAGATAGGTTCGGGTTTTCGAGGTCCTCGCAGAATTTTTCCTCCCCCGGATTTCCTCGACTTTTCTATCTCTTCCTCTTTTGTCACTTTTTACCGGATTTCATTTGGTTTCGCCAAAATCCGTTCCACCCGGATTTTCCCGAGGTCCGCGGTCGGGTCATTTTACCGATTTCAAACTTTAATACTGTTATATCTGGGTTTCGCCTAAATCCGTTCCATCCGAATTTTCTCGAGTTGTCCGTGTCTCTTCACTTTTTTCGGATTAGTTGTAACTATTGCTGTTTTCGCCAAAATCCGTCTTTGGCGGATTCTTCCGGGTTTTTTCTGGGAAATGTTGAATTTGATGGTTATAGATGATGGGTTTATTGGTAAACTATTTGGTTGATTTAAGGAGCTTATGCTAAGTATTTTTAATGATTTCCCTTTGATTAATTGATGAATTTAAATGATATTATGGGATTTTGTATGTTTGGTTCGTTGGAATTCGCCTAGTCTGGATTTTCTCGATAATCCTTCCTAGTGCAAAATCCGCGAGGGGGGCTAAATCCCGAACTTTGAGGTAATGATATTCTACACTTTTTGTTTCTTGTGGATCTAATTGTGGTCGTTTTCATGTGTTTGTAGGCAAGATCATGACAAAATGTTGCTGGTCGAGGCAAGGGGAAGGCATCCAATCCAGGTGCAAAGGCTTTTGCCATCTCAGATGTAGAAAAGGTTAAGTTAGACATAAAGAGCAGAATTCCTAAGAGTAAGTTGACTTCAATTTGGTTAGGAATCACAGATACAAATGTAGGTATGTGGGACTACGAGGAATTCAAGGTTGAGATGTCAGCATCGAGCCCTCCTTTGTTGGCAAAGAGAATGGTGGACTCTAGGCTAGCTCATGTGGCAGGTTTTCCTTCTACAGTAAAGTTCTACGAGCTAGTGCTTGAGTGTGCCAGAAACTATGATAGAGGGACACAGAGGGTAATTTGTCCCCAGGGTAGGATTCTTGTTGGTTTCTATCCTGTAGCCATTGCTACAACCTTTGATATGCCTGATAGGTCCCATGTGGTAGGCTTCGACCTAGAGGTTGCTAAGAAGTATTATGAGGAGAACATTGTCAAATCTCAACAGGTGATCAACTCTTGGCTAAAGAAGCCTAAATCCCATTTCTCTAAGTTGCCTAAGCAACTATTCAAGCTAAAGTTCAAGAGGGAATACTACAATGCCATCACTCTTCTTAGTAGGTTGGTGGGATTGAAGAGTTCAGGTGTTTTTAAGACTTGGATGTTTAATGTGATTTCCAGAATGGAGTAGGGAATTGACTATCATCAGGCAGGTGTTATTAGTAATGTGATCCATCATCAATTATGTAATGTCTTGCAGACCAAGACCTTCACTATGACCTCGTACCTAGTGTATTCATTGGCCAGACTTCATCCATACAAGGGGTTGAGCACTAGGGGTATTTTTGGGAAGGATTCTATCTATGAAGTGTATCCACAGTTGCACTTGACTGGTGGAAGCTACAGGAGATCAAATGATGCCTTCACAATGTACATTACCAGATTGCTCCAAGGTGTAGAGCATGTGAGAATCTCGGATAAGGAAAAAGAGTTGATAAGGAGATATGGAGTCTGGTTTATCCAGTTTCCAACCTTCTCATATATCAAAATTGATGGTTTTTCAGAGGGCTCCCTACAAAATCCCTAGATATCCCACTGATCATATTGTATTGTTGGAAGTCACTAGACAAATCTATGACTTTGACAATGTTGTGAAGGGAGAAATGCATAAGACAGGTTTTGGGAACAATTTCCCTTTGAAGATAGGAATGGGTGAGGTTTGTGCTTCCATTCAGTCTGCTCATGCTTCAGAGGAAGAGATGGGTACTCTTGGGTTCTCTTTCCATTCCAAGAGAGCAAGGTTTGATATTACCAGTGAAGCCCAAAAGAAGGCCAATAGGGATTATAGCGATAAGGCTCATATTGAAGAATATTGGATTAACCTTGTTGATGAGTTTGAGGTAAGAAAGAAGAGATTTTCCAGGTTGCCAGTGGATTTGGTGAGATTATACAATGTAAAGGCCATTCCTGATCAGGTAGAGGAGGATGGAAATGTGATCCAGGGACATGTTTAAGAAGCAGTAAAGGATAGACCAATGGGGGAAGTTGACTAGTTAGAAGAAGAAAAGACTGATTTAGATCAGGTTATGGCCCCAGTGATCAAATATACCAAGATGTGGTTAAAGCACAAAATGCTAGAGTTGGAGAGCGAGGGTGTTCCATGCACCTATGAACTGATGGGAGACTTAGAGTCTCATTTTGCTTCTGAGGCTTCACTTGAACGAGATCCAAAGGGAAAAGAGAAAGTGGATTCTCCTTTCAGAATCCAGGTAAGGGAAGTACAAGCTAAAAAGGTTGCAGAGGTAGGAAAACAGTGGAAGCTTGTTGCAAAGAAGAGGAAGCATGCCTCTAAGAAAGAAGTTGAGAAGAACCAGGAAGAGGAGGAGGAGGTTGAAAGTGTTCATGCATTGATGAAGAAGAGAAGAGTTACAAGGGCATCACAAAGGGTGGAGGAAGCCCCTAGGTTGACAGAGAAATTGAGCCACCAGTGGTAGAGGTGGAAAGCTTAGGGGAAAAGACACAGGTTTATATGAGAAGATCAAGGACTCCTTCCCTAAGGGATACTATAGCAAAGGAGAATGTTTCAGTGAGTATCCCTATTGTTGAACAAGTAAATACCTCCATTCCTCAGGATGCTGGTAGCGTACGGGGAGAACCAAAGAAGGATGAAAGTCCTAAGAATTTAGGCAAGGAAGAGTTCGAAGAAGGAGACCTCTTTAAGGTAGAGGTAAAAATTGATAGGGTGGTTCAATCTCCCTTGGTGGCATATGCAGACTCTCCTACAAAAGAATGAGTAGACAAGTCTCCTCAAAAGGAGGAGGAAATACCAGCTAGGGCCCCTTCACCAGTGCATGTGGTTGTGGAAGAGAAGGTACAATAGGAAGAGAACCCAATAGTGGATGTTCCTAAAAGTCCAAGTGTTGAGAAAGATGCAACTACTGATCAACAGGAGAAAGAACAAGATAAACAAGACACAGTGCCTGCTGGGTCCACTATTTTCGATTGGCTTGAGAGGGAATTAAAGAGCAAGATGATAATAGTGGAGGACGCTCCTCCCAATTGGGATGCCCTCATGGCTAATGTGGAGAAGGAAAAGACCAAAAAGAAAGCAAGGGTTGTATCCCGAATTGAAAGGGATGGATCAGGTAATAGAGTGGCCCATATTGCTACCCCTGCTCCAAACAAAGATAGGGACAATGTGACTGCCCAGGACTATAATGTACAGACTGTTGACTTGGGGCATGCTACCGTGGAGTAGGATATTGAAGAGTATGAGGGTTCCAGTGTAGTGATTGTGGGGAGATTGAAGAAGGCAGTACAAACTAGGCATGAGCTGGAGAAAGAGAATGAAAAAATAAGGAAGTACTTGCAGGAGTTGATGAAACCTTTGCAAGCTATTGGCTCCTCCTCTTCTGCTATAGGATTCCTACCCCAGGAAACGATCTCTGAGCTAGAAAAGATGAAAGGTACCTCACATGCTGCAATTACCTAGTTGCAGGGTGTCCAAGCTAAAGGGGATGATGCCATTAAAGGAATATTGTCCACTGGAGGGGATGCACTAAGATCGATAGATTGGTTGAAGGCTACATTGGCACAAGATAATGTGGATACCAACCTCCTGCTGCAAAAGACTACAACAATCATGGGGTTTACTAAGGACAAGTTGGTACAGTGTAGGATTCTTCCTTTTCCAAGAGTTTCCAAACTTGGGAATGGTTTGAAATTCTACAAATGAGGCAGAAGGCCTTGAAAAAGATCCACAAATAGGCGAGGCAGATTGAGGATGCTCTGACCAGTGTTCATGATAAGTGTATTTCATTCTTTGAGGTCATGACTGGAAGGAAAAAGTTTGCTCTAAAACATCTCAGTTTGGAGCAACTTAGAGAATGGTGGAGGGACGTATATTCTCCAGTCAGCAAAGGTCCAGTTACTAAACATTAGTTGGATGATTCTGCAACTTATATTGCAGTCATTGATAGGTATTTGACCAAGAAAGCCGATTGGGATGGTATAGTTAGGTAGGCAAGAGAAGATATCAAAATGAGAGAAAGATTAGGGTTTTGCCTGTGCCACCTGTTGCTGAGCTGGATAGGGTCGTGCTGGCCATACATGGTGAAGAAGATAAAGCTAAGGACAAGGATGGGGAGTGACTATATAGGGTTACATTGATATTTGTGCTTACCATTAATTCACATGTATTGGGCCGACATTTTGATATCTTGGCAGTTTTGGATGAAATTGGTGCCAATGGCACATTTCATATGTTCAGATATCTTTTAGGCCGACCTCTTGTAGGTCATGTTTTTATTGTAAAATTATAATTTGGGCCGACCTATCTTATGGATTCTCTATAAAGGTGAGCATGTTGCCTCATTTGGAGAGATAGAGATTAGAAAATAGAGATAGAAGGATAGGTAGATCGGGAGAGAAATAGTTAAGTGATATTAGGGCGAATTAGGGTTTGTTCTCAAGCAAGTGTTGTAACAGAAAATTGGAATTGCTGCCATTTGTGGATGATTTAATATAAGAGGGATATTGTGTTTGGTATCTATCTTCTGGAATTTCATCTGGCATGGTTCTTGTTATTCTATGTTTCAAATTGCTTAATAGTTATGGTTAAATGATATGTTAATGCTTAGGGTTTCATGTTTGGAATGTTTGCAGTGATCTCTAGTCCATACTTTTTGCAGTTAGCTAATTGTTAGCTTCTTTGCAAAGTTAGCCTGGACTTATATTTGTGCTTAGTTCAATTGTGAAGGTTTATTCACCTCAATTGCAATAGGATTGACTAAATGAATGTTTATGATTTGAAAATATTTAAATACCTTAGAAGATTGCACTATTTCTGTGGAATTGTAGATTCATCTGGGTCAAGTAGAAAATAGTTTATGAGAGATCGGTCCATTTTAAGCATTTTATCCTTTGGCATTTTTAATCTTAGGGTTAGAAGTAGTTTTAAGATTATCTCTAAAACCTTTATCTTTTGCTGTTTCTTTATTATCAAGGTTCCAATCAAGTTTCAAAGTATCAATTTATTGTTTATATCTGATAAGATTCGAAATCCAGTGTTGCTCGTAGTAAGGTCCCATTGTGATTACCAAAATTTTCACATTTATCACTGAGTTGTTTTGCTGCATTGTCAAGACCTGACATTAGATACCTTGGGGTTATCTCTTTTCCCATAGAGATTTACCTTTCAAGAGAGATAGGATATCATATTCTGTCTGAGTTCTTGCTATGCAGAAAACACCATCAACAGGTCCTCCCTAAGAGAGAGGCAGTTTACAAAGAGTATGAAGAGATGGCTAGGAGCACATGAGACTCTATGATGGGATACCTATCTTAGAGATGGAATAGCCTATTTGATGATTTGAAGCAAGAAAAGCCTCATTCCACCCACAACTATGCTATAGAACTCAAAATAATTGATAAGTATATTTAGCTTGGAAGAACAAAAGGGAAATTCTGGCTTCCACTAATTTTCCAGCCTCCTATTCTATTGTGGCCAATGCCAAACTACAGGCTTTACAGGTATGACATTGATGATGAAAGAAAAAGGTGGAGCAAGCTAGAAATACAACAAGGATTCTATTGGGATCCTAACTCAAATACAGTAGAAACAAATGTGGGACAACTTGCGGTTGCCAACTTCAGGGCCTTGACCAAACAAAAGCTTAATTCTTCCCCTGTTGGAGAACCAACAAGACATTAGGTTGGGGGGGAAATGATGAGGCTAGTTTATGGCTTAAATATTGATAGGATTGCTATCTATTTCCTATAGTTACTAAGACTTTGATGCTTAAAAGATGATCTTTCATAATATTTCTTTGAAACCATAGACCTTGGACATGGATTTATTTTCATAAGCTTTCAAATGATATCGATATGCTATGTGGACTATTTGTGTTAACTTTGCATGTGATTAATGAATGCCACTTTAGGATGATTTATGATATGTAGTTGTTATGCATGCTAACATTGTCATGCAGATGATTTGAGACCTGTGATTCAGGAAGACCCCGCCAGCTAGATGTGTACTATATCGGTCAACAATGTGGTCATTGAAGACTCTTGGCAGCTGGAGATTCCTCATACACCAAATTTTAACCTCCCATTGTGATCTTAAATACTATTGAGCATGCACTCATGTTACTGCTGTGCCAAATTCGAGTTAAGGCAATCGTGCCTAACAGGTTCTTTGCATGTGTAGCTATCCCTTCTCTTCTCTACACTTTCCCTAATGTGGCATCCTTTGCATTTGCTAGAGTTGAACGCCTTGCTAGGTGGTCGGATAAATAAGGACTCTGATGTTCCTTTTGAACTCTCTGGAGTCGAATAATGTTAACTCATTGATGTACTCGTATTCTTAGTTTTTCTATGATTCAATTAAGTTGATTGCTCTCATGTTTTTCCACTAAATAAAATGAAGTTGTAAGTTTGTGCATCTGAGTTTATCTTAGTTTTAGGGAATACATACCCAAGGGGGCCCACTCGGTGAGTATTCCATTCTGTCCCTTAGTTTAGTTTAGTTTTTATTTTCTGTTCAGTAATTAGTTAAGAAATCTGGCACTGATTGTTCCTGCAACCACTAAAATTCCATTCTATGACTATTCCTATAACCAAAGCAAACAAAGAAATTTCCTATTTGTTCATTCAAATCTTCATTTCTATCATGCATTTTAGTTTAATCTAGTTGTTGGGTGATGTTCAACATTTATGTTATTTCCTTCCAAGCAATTTACTTTCAAAATTGTGTTTTTCTTAGTTGTAGGATAGATATGGCTACATTGGATTCCTAATGAAAATATAGTGCTGACCCATTTCAAGTTTCCATCCCTGGGTTGAAAATTTAAATGCACCTTCATGATGGTTGAGATAGCTATCTATGTTAGATGTCCAGTATTTGAATCACAACTGTAAAGGCTTAGTTTTTGAATCATTGTAGGAGGCCAACACTCTTCATCAAAATTTTCTCTTTTTTCCTTTTCCTTCACTATTCTAAGGGGAACTTTGCTGCTTCACCGAAGTAGTCTTTGCCTTCACAAGAACACTTTTTTGTTTAACCAGAGCATTGGTTGGATCCTTTCTCTTTGTTCCATTGGTAGAAGGTTTAGTCTTGGAGGACTTGGGGGCAACCGAAGAAAGGGTAGCAGTTCTGCCTGATCTTCTTATGCTGGAGGCACCTTCCAATGAACTAAAAATGTTTATAGCTTTCTCCAAAAATTACTTAGGAAGTCCCATCATCTCTACAACATGTGCAACCATCTTCTAAATTTTTCTATTGATCTCCTTCTTCTTGTGATCCATATGCACTTCCATAGAATTTTCCTCATAAGTGTCATATCTTCCCCCATTTGTATCTTTGGGCATGCTAAGCATATGGTTAGCCAAACCAATAATTACATCCTCGATAACTTCATATCCCTTTTTTGGGATCCACACAGTTGTAGGCTCAACAAACTCCTACAACTAAAACTTCATATCTATTTCTGTACTACATTCTTCAAATCCTTTCTTTGGATTGCATCTTCTCCTAGAAATTTTTAAAGAATCCTCATAATGCTTTATATTCTGTGTGTGCATCACCTAGTCTCATCAGGTGGTCTCTGATTTGAGTAGCCACTTGGATTTCCTTTATCCATATAATGTTCCTAGTTCTAGAGACCCCATTTAGGAAATACAATAACAAACAAATGATCAATGTCCCAAACTAGAAGGGGTACCTATAGTCCTTGATCTTCTACAAATTCTCCAAGAGTTGTTCCCTCAACAACTCACACAAATCATAATCAACACCTTTCTTTACCATATCATATGTAGTGTTGGTGTTGGTAGCAAAACAAAGTTCTCTCTACTTGTAAAGTATATCTTGTACCCTATCATCATTGATGCATATTTCACTATAGGATCTTTAATTTCTTTGATAGTCAAGGATCTCTTGTCATATTTTGCACCTGTTAAATTCATCACCATTTCATTTTTCACTGACTTGAGTGTTGAAACCAGTCCTTCAAAATATAATCTTAGAACAACCCTAATTTCCTCATTAATCATGTGTGTTATATCCATCCAAATAAACCTATCTTTAATCCTACTCAAAGAGTATCTAATCCACTCATCCACATTGGAAAATATAGGAAAATTATTTTAGACATCGAGCTTCTTCTCCATCAAGCTCTCAAGCTTGAGTTTCAATTCAAAGTGGTCTCTGATGAGTTAATTAACCCATACATCTCCTAGATTAGAGTGGTTATACTCTTCCAGTTTTACATGTATGTAAATCCTGACATCTTATGTATACAACACACCATACAGAATACTAAAAAATGCACCATCCAGATTCGTCATCATTGACTTATCAGGGTACCTCTTAAATTTAGGTTGAGGAAAATCTGCAACCTTAACAACTTGTGGACTATACATCTTACAAAACTTTAAAATACTTCTAAAACTTAGGGTAAGGTAGAAATATGTAAATACCTTTGAATCTCTACCACTAGGGTTTCGCTTGAAAATTCAGAATCACTTCACTTCGCTCGTTACCTACTTTTCTCTCCTCAAATTATTGTTTGCAGATGACTTAAAACATATGAGTGATAACATAAATCTATTTGAAATGACCGAAAATGCCTTGAATGCACTAATTTGAAGTTCGACCAAAATCTGATAAACCCTAACTGTGATAGAATAGTCACCTTCTATTGCTCCACAAAATTTCACAACATAATATTTTCCACCAATGTTTTCACCAATAGGTCAAGCATATAAACCTACACCTTATATCCATGTGATGAAGGCATAAACACCATATCTTTAGCATGTGATTAATGATTGTCTGTCAAAACTCCCCCTAAGCCAAAGCTCTTCATTTAGTTTCCAGAAGAAAAATATGCAACAAAAGCTAGCACACACTCATTGATAACCTCATTCGCCTCTTTATTTTTCCATATATTTTTCATCTCTTTCTTCATCTCTACTAGATTAGTATGTTTCAGTAGATCATTCTTCTTTACTAGATCAATCTTAAAATTCTTGCTTCTGCAAAATTTGGCTATATGTCCAAGTTTATTACTTTTGTGACATATGACAACATTTTGAACAAGCTTACTTCCACCCATTTTAGATATGCATTGATTATCCTTATGCCCAAATCTATTGCATGTATAATAGTATCCATTGAAAGATTGAAACATCATACTATTTTTATATCTATTCATCATTTGATTTCTACATTCACTAGCTCTATGACCAAATCTTTTACATGTAAAACATTGATAAAAAAATCATTGAGCATTCTGATTCATTATGCTTCTATATTCTACAACACTATGTATAAACTTACTATAGGAATAACAATAACCATTAAAAGATGGGAACCTGTGCATATTTTGTTGTTTGATTGGTGGTCTTTTGAATTCACTTTTCTACTTCTAAAGCTTTTTGAAGTTTCTCTTTTTTTTCATTCTTCTTTTCAACCTTGTTTGGAGTTTAACTTGTATTTGAGATTTCAACTTTCTCAAATCCTAATCCTTCTTTGTCTTTAGATCCCTTATGCTTTGCAATCATCTCATCAAGAATTTCAGTACTCTTCTTGAATTTTTATTCTTGAATCTTTGTTTTCTTCAGATTTGATCTCAAGGTTACAATTTCTTGTTCAAGCTTTGAACATTCTTTAGATTTGTCTTTTAGTTTAACATTTAGACAGTCTTCAACTCTTTTAGTTTCTTCAATCTGCAATTTCAGGCTGGGAATGATCTCATTTGAAATTATTTGAGCTCTTTGATCCTATCTATAGCTTTCTTGATTTTCTTTCTCAATATCTTAATGCATTCATCTTCATCACTAAGATCCCTTTTCAAATATTTTTTCTTAGATTCCGCTTTATCCAAATCATCTAGGGAAGATTTGAGTTCTCCTTCCATATTGATAATGCAATCTTCTTATTAAATCCTACCATAGGAATTTATTCTGGAGGGGTAGGATATCTCCTAGTAGCCATGTGTTCAACTCTAAGATCTACCTTAGCAATCAAGCCAATTGAAGGAACCAAGCTTTGATACCAATTGTTGAACACCTAAAATACTGAGAGGGGGGGTGAATCAGTATTATTTGAAACCACTTAAACATTTAAATATTCACTCCTCACATCATATTCAAATTTTAGTAAGGAAAGAAACAATGAAAGTAATAATCAAAGAACATAACACATGAACACCATACTTTTACGTGGAAAACCCAAAAAATAAAAAATGACGGTGAGGATTAACTCATAATATACTATAACTAGTCATAACATATTACAAAATGGCTCACCGCATTTTGGACTCACTGTCTAAAGGAATCACTATCTAGAGAATAAGAGAAAATAGAAAAGAGGGGTGGCTCACTACCAAGATTTGAACTACTACAAATACATCTACAATATGTTGAAGATATAGTTTCATTGAAGCTCAAAACACTGAATTAACACACTTCATGATACACTATTCTTACACTATGCTCTTCTCTATAAAATTCACATCAAACTCACACACTTGTATTCAAAATTCACAATGAAAACATCACTATCACTCTACAACACCAAAATGAACTCACATTTATATGCATTACATCCATAAACACCTACAACATCAATCGGGTCGACCTAGTTAGATGTATCATGCAAACCAATAAATTGTCGGCTCAAGATCAAATTATACATACTATTTATACAACAAAAAAACTTTTAATGCATCCAAATAGGTCAGCATGGACCTATAATAGCTCCCAGATAACTAATCAACACTTATTTTAACTTCGTATGACCCCAAACTTGTTAGGTCAACATTGCTGGTAAGATAACAACAAAATACACCAATTGATTATCCATAAATTGAAACATAGACCTCAAAAACACATGCAACTTGGAATAAACACCCTTCTGATACCTACAAACACTTCCATAAACCCAAATAACCAAATATGCTTCTGTGGTGGAATGCAGACCAATCCAAACATGCACTCTATTATGATTATATTGTTACTGAAATACCCGATATTTTTTCAACCATCAATTTTTCACTAGAGGACATGAAGACATGAAACTTTGGATTTAAGGTCCTAAAAAACATACCAAATTTTTCTTAGAACCACAGACAAAGAAACCTCAAATGTAGACCAAAAAAATGATCTTCTATACACTGAAAACTACATTATGGACTTAGCCAAATATTCAACATATTTGTTTTGCACTGGAGAAAAACCTCTACTTCTCTATGATGGAATTGTACCTCAATGAAGATTTCTATTAAAACCACAATGTTGACATCAATGACAACACTGTATAAGCTCATACTTATGCTCATGTTTCCAAAAAACATACCAATGACAATGCCCTCAAACTTGCAACACTTGCATCCCAACCTCATGGAAAATATCTCCAAAGCCTTTAAATGTTCTCTCAAACCAAGGGTAGTTTTGCAATTAGGATAAGATCATCCACCTATAAAAGTAACTTCACCACATATCCAGCAAGTTGGATACCCTCCCCAATAGTTTTGTTTAACCATTCTTCAATTTTATCAATATATAAACCAAATAAAGTGGGGGATAGGGGACATCCCTATTTGAATCCAATGCCTCTACCAAAGAAATCATATATACCTTCTTTGGTTTTAAATTTATCTCTAATATTATAATAAATTTTATGCACTATTGATCTAAATTCATTAGGAATCCCAAGTTCCTCCATTCTATTCCAAAGTTTGTCCCTAGGCATAATGTCAAGGATTTTTTAAATCAATGAGGAAACAAAAAGCTTCTCCCCCTTGAGTTTCCCAAAAAAATTCAATGATGATGCAGAGGAACCCCCACTAAGACCTTTACAAAGTTCCTCAATATTCCCATAAAGATAACTTATCCATTTGAATTTATCCCCTAAGTTAGATTCATCAAAGTCTTCAAAACTCACCTTTTGTAATTGGTCTCCCTTGTAGTAGTGGAAACCGGGTTTTCAAACCTTATCTAAAAAAAATTCCACAGGACTTAACTAGCTCTTGGGAGATTCAGATACCAATTTTCAAGACACACAACATATCCAATAGGCACACTAGACTCCTTCAGAACGTTCCCTCCAAAATGGTTGCTCTCACTATTTTGCAGCCTCAATTAGCCCTTTTTTTCAAAGGGACCCCTCTACAAATTGACTAACAACCCAAGAAAACTTGAAACAGTCTTAGGGAAGGTATCCAAACTCATGATTTTCCAGGTCCTAAGACTCTAAGGGCTCATCTTAACCTCCAATTCCAAAACCCTCTCTAAAGCTTAGAAACATAGGGTTTTAGGACACCCCTATTGAAAATACATACTCCCAACCTCTCCAAACTACACCAAATGCTCAGAAATTTCTAAAATGGTCCCCTCAAGCTTAAAAGTTCATAAAATGGCCACTCCTAACTCCCCACCATAAGACTCAAGTCTAGACCCCTCAAATCATGCACTTTTCCAATGGGATCAGTCCTACAAACACTCCCAAATCATGACAATCATCTTCCCTGCACAAATGAAAGCACTAACATGTTTATTGGGCCTATCTAAGCCTTTCCACCAAGTTACAAGTCCTCACAATGGGTGGAAGGCTTAGATGGTCATTTTACCTCCTCTTGAAACCTTGGTTCAAGAAAATAGAGCAGTCTCAGAAGTTTGATAATCCCACACACAAAAAAATAACTCTAAACCCCCAAAGCAGATGCAGATAAATGTATACACATATATTTAAAAGTATCCACAGTCTCAAACCATGATAGACCTGTACGGGCCTGTGCAAGAAATAAAACTCATGAAAAATCAATGAAAAACTAGTGATCAACGTTTGCAAAGTATGTTTTCTTCTTCCAACATGAACAATCAACCTTATCCTCCCAAGATTACATGATTTTATAATATTTCTAACATCAAACTACCTCCTAGAACTGACCAACTACCATAACCACCCTTTGTTAAACTCTAAAATGGCAATTTGCCAATTTTGCTCTTAATCACCATCCCTTTACAACTTGACTTTATAAATGCCTCTTAACTGACCTATTAAGCCTTCCAATACATTTCAAATGGTCATTGAGACCTTATTCATAAGAAAACCATGAAAAACCAATCCTACATTATATCCTACCCACCTAGATCACCTATCAACATGGTATACATGGACAACTTATTACGATGCAACCTATTTTAATATATTTTGCAACGTCCTCGTTGCATAATGTTTAAAAGACCTTTAAATAATTTAATGAACCTTCAAGGTTATCTCCCTTACATTCCAAGTTGATGTTTCCCCTTCACCAAATGAAGTGCCTAAGCATGATGTAATGATCAATGGTAGAGTTCCTTGGCCTAAATCCAAATTTCCATTTTTTAAAATCTTTTTCCTCCTTTTTCATCCCAACTACTAATTTTGTGTTCTATCATGCTCCCATAAAGTTTTTCAAGAAGAGGATTGACCATGATTGTTTGATAGTTAGAAGGATTACTGATATCTCCACTTTTGTGTAAAGGGATGACTAGACTAGTTGTCCATTTTTCTAAAAATCCACTTTGAGTGATGCTATTTATTTTTGACGTGAGGAGTAAGGAGCTCAATTCCCCACTTTAAAAATTCAGCTTGCAACCTATCAATTTCTTAAGCTTTATCACTTGCAAGATTATTTATACCTTTCTTGATATCTTCCACCAATAATATCTTTCTTGGAGCACTAATGATAGGAGACTTACCTTTCTCTAGTGACCATTCATAAAGGAGCTTCACATAACCTAACCAATGCTCATCAATGATATTGTTCTCTTTTTGTTTTCTCTTTTGTTCTAACTCTCTCCAAAATCCTTTGGGATTGTGTTTACCTAAATAAATCAACTCATTCCTTTTTGAATTCACATAGTTTTCTTTTTTAGATTTTTTATCAATCTCTCATATTTTATCTTTCTTTCTTCATTTGACTCATTATTTTTTACCAATATTTTTGTAGCTTTGTAATCTTCATCATACCATGGATTAGTTGGGAAAGTTTTTGAAATCCCCTTCTTAGTTCAGGATCTCTTGCACACCTCAAGAGCCTTATGAATTTAAGAAATCAATATATTTCTACAAATGTAGTTATTTTTTCATGTTTTCTTTGAATGTTATGTTGTTTTTTCCATTTGAAAGTGATGCTCCATCATAGTAGTAAAGATTTCATAATTTTTTTGATTCACAAGGATTTACCTTGTGAGTGGAATTCCCTATGGAAGTGTTGGATCTTCCCTTCTTTTCAGTGTTGGAAAAATATTATCATTGATGTCAAAGGGCTTTTCAATGGTGAGGATTTTGTTATTTGTGTAAAATGCTAATTTATTGTACACATGGGCCAAACCATGTCTAATGCATCTTTGGAGAAGGAATTGTAAAACAAAAAGAATATATATGCAATATTAAATATGGATGACCCCCTCTTGGTCTCGCCCCAAAATTGGGTATATTTAAATTAAATTAAAATATATTTTAATTTATTTTTGGGGCTCCTAAGGAGGGATGAACCCTTAGAAATGTGTGCCCATCCTTAGGCAAGGAAATAAAAATAAATAAAAATTATTTTTTCTGCATGGCCAATCCCCCTTGGAGAGTCACCCCTCTCGGGTGAAAAGGCATCTTGACAAGTATAAATAGAGGGTTGAGTGAGAGGTAAAATAAATCAATTTCAAGGATTATTATACATATGAAGAGAAGAAATTAAAAGATATTTGAGAAGATTTACAAGAGACATGTGAGTAGACTTATGAGTTTTTAGCATCAATTTTGTGAGAAGAAAAAGGAAATAAAAGCAAGATCATGACATTTCTATGAGCATAAATATTGTTCAGACTATATTGAAAATTTTCAGACTATATTGAAAATTATGAGTGATTATATTGCATATTTGTGAGCAGTTGTTAAGGGAAGATCTAAGAGGAAGTTGCAAACACATTATTATATTATTCATTTGGAGGTTAGAGCCTCCTAATTGGGAGATCAAGAGGTTGATGCCTCTTATTAGAAGAGACTGGCGTCTCTTGTTGGGTTGGTGATCAATGGTGGGGATTGGATTCTCTAATAGGTTGGTGCTGATAAAATTTGTAAGAAGGTTTATACATGCAATATTTTGCTATGGTTTTCTCCTATAAGGATTTCCACGTAAAATCACATGGTCTTCTTGTGTTATTAATTGCTACATCTTTCATGTATGTTATTCCTATGGATGATTAAGTTTTGAAGTAATAATATTGTGATTGATTAAGTTTTGAAGTAATACTATTGTGATTGATTAAGTTTTGAAAAAAAAGGTTTAATCTATACTGGTTCACCCCTTGCTCTCAATATAAGTGTATTTCATCATTTGATTTCCTGCATGGATGTTAAACTTAATAAGAAGATGTATATGATCAGATTTTAAATTAGTAGGGTAGCTCCCAATATTGAAACCCGACAACCTAGATATCATGTATTCAACCATAATTTTCCCATTGTAAATTTTACATACCAGTTGATCTTGGCCAAGTATTCATACCATTACAAATAACCATGTCATACAAGCTATATAGACCTAGTAACTTCACTCCAAAGTGTGACCCACTTCCATTACCATCATGTTTGTCCCTTTCCCAAGGTTGACCCCATCTTCCTCTATCCATAGAGGATTTTCATCCGCCTTCCTCGTTGCCCAGCTATCACCTCTTAGTTGATATCCATTATCACCTCCATCCCAGTGTTAATATCTACAAATGAGACTACTAGATACAAATTATCCAATGACCTCCACAACATGCACAAATACTTGGTCAACACCAACCTTTTAATGAAATTCAAATGAATTTTCCCAACCACACACTCAAATCCGTAGTTGGAGGTTAGTAAAACATTGCAGGTTGTAGTTAATATTAACCAATAAAGTTTTATGCTTGTAAGAGGAGGGGGCTTTTTTCATTTTTTCATAACTTGCAAATCATGAGGCCTTTAAAAAAAAATTGTAATCAACAAAAATATGGTTCTATTTTCAATTTATTGGTGCACATATTATCAAAAAATTATAATTTTTAACTAGTTTGTAGACTTCCAAAAATGAATGTTTTTTGTGCAATTTTTGATACGTCATAATTTTCACCTCAATTATAAAAAAATTGACAATTTTTTGAATTTCATCATAAGGATTTCAAATTTGTAATTAAATTTAAGTTATAGATAGTCATTTTTCATTAATTGTAAAAATATTCATAAATTTATAAATGGATGATTTAGGCATGCAATCTTCATGAAATTGTAAATCTTGTCTTGCATCTTTTTGGTGGGAGGGGGGTCAAAATCAATTTCAAACCAATTTTGGGGGGGCTTGTAAGGAATAATTAAGGTGCTTCTTTATGTGCCTCATGGATTAAAAAATTAATTTGTTAACTCCATATAATTTTCATATATGGAAAGTAAAAATATAACTTCTTCAATCTAAAGGACTATGGAAAATGATAAATGAAAAAAAAATGTAAAAAAAAGAGAGTATGGACACTTTGTCTATTAGAACAAGTTAGATGAGGCAATGGGAATAATTGGCCTCCATGTATATAATAATTTGAAATTTCACCTTATAAATTATACAAATTCTAAGCAAATGTGGGACACATTTTGACTTGTTTGGTATAATTAATGAACTCAAAATACTCCAATTGGATGCTGAATTGACAAATTTGTCTCCTCATGCATTTCCTTTTGTAGTGTCAAGAATTGCATAACCTTACAATTTCACCTACACTTTTTATATCCACTTTAGTGTCCACTCCCTTAGTATTTGTGTAGGATCATTTTAGCCCTTGCACCAACACTTTTCCCTTAGAATGTTCAAGACCCTTTTTTGAGCAGCTACCTTCTTACGTTAGTTTTATATTAACCTTGTGTTTTCCCTATTTCCCACCATTTTTGAGCATGATTTATTTGGAAATTAGCACATCACCAGGACATCCATGTGACATGTTAGCATCCTATGACATTTTAATGTTCAAAAGGTCATTCCTGAGCATTTTTCCACTTTTCACCCTACCTTGGTTAGTGGAAACGACTCGGGTGAATTTGTAACGTCTCAAAAACCTCTTTTTCCCCATCTTATCACTTTTAAATCTATATTTTCACTCCAAGCTTTCTCTCTAGGATTTTTATTTTCACTCTTGGACACTTTTTTCTGAAAATATCTCTCTCAAGCTCTCACAAAAATCTTTACAACTCTTTTGGCTCTCACAACCCTTTCTCTTTCTCTCTCTTTGGATTCCTCAAGCCTCACAGGTAATACCTATTTTCCTTTAAGAATATTGTGATTTATCACATCCCTTTTCTATGAATTTATAATCTCGTGTATTTATATTTTGATCTATCTATCTATCTGGTTGTTGTGGAGGTGGAAGCACCAAAGCAGGGAATTGATTGAGGAAAGTCCCCAAACAAACCCAACAATTTTATCATTCTTATGTGTGCAGGTATCAATGGTGCAGCTTTTTTGGAGGCATCACTCTTGGACCTCTTGTGAGTTCCTCCTTTATTCTTCTCCATTCTATCATTTCCTTTCCCTTTCATTTAGTTTATGTTCATTATTATTATTTTTTTATTCTATTATTTTAGTGCATTATTAAGATTTTAGTTATTGAATAGTCAACAATTTATTTTTGATTTTTTGTGATAAACTCAATTTTCATCTATACAAAACTAAAATGTACCATAGGGATGTCCACGCACCATGATGTCATCCTTGGCTGAGAGCTTGTTGGTTTGTCCAAAAAACCTTTGCAGCTTGCTCTTTTAGATTTTGAAACTCTCTTATTTTTATTTCATATAAAATATAAATAAACCTCTTTTTTATCTCATCATGTCACCTAAGCTTTGATACCTAAGGTAGTTGAGGGCCATTTTCTCCTTGATACCTTGTCATCTCGAGGGTAGAAAATATTCTCCTCTACACCTTCTATTGAAGATTTATTGGTCAAGTTTAAGTCTCTACTTTCTTGACTTTAGTGTTGTGGTAAAAAAAAAATAGATAAAGAGTAAGTCTTATTAGTTTTGTCAAAGCTAAAAGACTCTTATCAAGGATTTTCTTCTACCTTCTACTTTACCATGGATTCTCTTGGAGTTAAATTTGTAATACCTATTTTTTAATAATTTTGTTATAGAATCATATGAGAAAAATATAAGTTGATCTCCATGGATGCTATCACCTCTTCATAAAGTCAAGCAATATTCATCCAATAATCTAAGGGAAAAGGTAAGAAGTCTTCAAAACAATCTAAGGCATAATCAACTTTAGGAAATGAGAAATCATCTAAGTAGAAGAAAAAAATGAGACACAACCCACATCTTCTAAGTCAAGTAAGAATACTTCCATGTAAAAGAAAAAAAGCAGAGGACAATGCAATTTCTATGGATTAAAAACCATGACATCAAGTTTTTTCATCAAAGGATTATAGCTTTGGAAGAGGCCATAAAAAAACATCATTTCTAAACCTAGTAAGGTTAAAAAAACTTACATCTAGAAGTTTCAATTCATCATTCATCCATAAATAGTTGGATAGTTGAATCAAGAGACTCACATCACATGACTCATTCACATGGCATTATTAATTCTCTTTCTAACATAATTACTTTTGAAATTTCAATGGGTAACTCTTCACAGGTTCCTACTTTGGGGTTAGGTATATTATAGTTGACAAAGGGTTGGATTGAGGATGTTCTCTATGTTCTTGCTATTTTATCTAATATTCTATCCATATACTATATTTTTCATATCAGGATGGGAAGACAATTAATTTTTCACCACATGATCTAGTTATTCAAGAAATTTATCATCCTGAGAGGATTGTTGCTTCAATTATAGTAGATCATGAGTCTATATGGTATAGGTTTCATGGATTTGAGTCATCTCTTGGTGCATCACACATTACCCATACTGACTCTTTTAGTAGACTTTGGAAAGAGAGCTTTGGACACCTCAATTAGAGGTATCTTTAAGAGTTGAGTACATAGGATATGGTACTTGGAATTCCTAAGGTTTCATTCATAGAGGGTGTTTGTTGAGGTTGTGTTCTTTGAAAACATCATTGGGAATCCTTTCCAAAAGGTAAGAACCATTGTGTTACTACCTTACTTGAGTTTTAGTGATCTCATGTCATTTCCAAATCCTTTTTTAGGAGCCAAGTATGTGCTCACCTTCATTGATGATTTCTCTTCTCACACATGGGTTTACTTTCTCAAGTACAAGAATGATGTCTTCACCACTTTTATGAATTTTTTGGTGTTTGTGGAGAAGTTGTTAGGATATTCTATTTGGAATATACATAGATAATGGGGGAATATATAATCCTATGCATTGAGAATCATAATCAACATCATATTCAATTCCTTATACTCTATAAAAAAATGGTGTTTCTAAGAACATATCACTCAGGGAGATTACAAATTGTATGTTTCAATCCCAATCTATGGCCCCATATTTTTGGGCTACAAAAATAAATTATAACAGCTATATTTAGAGCAAAAATCCCTTTAAGGAAATTCAAAATATTACTCTAGAAGAGGTTTGGTCCAAAATCAAGCCTAATGTTTCCTTTTGAGTATTTTTTGGGAGGCTTGGGAATTCACACTAAGTGGTCAACATATGAAAATTAAGAAGAAGAGTCAACTATACATATTTGTTGGCTATTGTGAGGATGTGAAAGCCTATATGTCATTTTATCCTATCACTAGAGATGTCTACTTTTGTAGAGATGTCTAGTTTGATGATTCTTTCACATAAATAGATCCCCCATCTACTTCTTCATCACCACTTGCTTCACCTTCTTCATCTCATGAGGATACCTTTACACTAGAGGATACTTAAGATGATGGTCTTGATCCACCTCCTACCACTCATGTTTTTACCAAGTGGGTCTATAATACTATTCAAGAGGTTGTATCATTAGTCAGTGATCATATTACTTCTCATCACACTCCTTCACAAAATTTTGGCACTAGTCTTTTGAGTCATGCTATATCTCCAAATCCATAGATTTTTTCAAAGGATTTCAACATTATAGAGTGGGATTGTGCTATGGTTGAGGAGTGTTCTTCATTAATGAAGAATAATAAGTGCGATTTAGTTCCTCTTCCTAAGGGAAGAAACATGGTTTGATGCAAGTGGGTGTACCATCGTAAGTATGCAACTAATGGTTCAATTGAGAGATACAAGTTATGTATTGTAGCTAAATATTTTTAATAGGTTGATTGTAATGACTACTTAGAGATACTTTCCCTTGTAGCTAGGATGGATTTAGTTCAAATTTTTCTTTTTTTATCCATCTCAAACATGGCCAACATATCAGATGGATGTGAAGAGAGATTTTTTTATATTGTGATCTTCATGAGGAGATATACATGGTGTATCCTCTTGAAATTCATCTAGGACTCTTCACTTGTTTTCAAATTATGGAATTCTTTATATTGTCTCAAAAAATCCGTTAGGCTTGGTACTAGCAGGTTTATGGTTTCTTGCTTGAATTTGGTTTTACTCACTTCAAATTCTTTAGTCTACTAAGAGGATATCCATATGCTAGTAGAAATATGAAATTTACTTGCTTCATTGATTTCATATGAGTGATTATAGGCCCACACCTACACCATTTCAGTTTAGTGTCACTTTGAGTACCACTTGCAAAACACCTAGTGTTGATGCTACTTTGGACATATAGTTAGTTGGTAGCCTTTTGTAATTAATAGGAACTCATCCTAATGTCACCTTTTTTGTTGGGATTTCCTCACTTTTTACATGACTCTCATACAAGTCATTGGAAGGTAACCAAGCATATTTTGATATATTCAAGACACCACTCATTTTTGAATTCAATCACACTAGGATCTCCATAGATACTAGGCTACATTGACTCTAATTTGGAAAGAGACTTTGAAACATTGAATTCCATATTCATGTTTTTTTTCCTTGGTTCTGGTCTAGTCATATGGTCTTGAAAGAAACAAACCACTATTACTTATCCATTGAGGTTAAGTATCAATGATAAATTATTTCTAGCTAGGAGGTTCTATGGATTCAACAACTTATGCCAAAGCTTGGTATTCCACTTGATCATCCTACCATTCTTTGGTGTGATAACTAAAGTTCCATTCATATTTCACACAACCTAGTTGAGAATTAGTAGACGAAGCACAGTTAAATTCACATATATTTCATTCAACAACCTATCCATGATAGTTCTCTCTTCTTAGTGTATTTTCCTACTGAAGAGTAAGTTGCTGACATATTCACTAAACCTTTAGCATTGAATCACTATCTCACGTTGCACCATTTTCTTGGGGTGAAGGAAGTTTTTCTTGGGGGTTCTTGAGTCCTCCTTTTGTATATAGTTCTCTTTTTTGGAGAGGAGTTTTTTTCCACATGGTTTTCTCCTTTACTTTATTTTTGAGAGAATTTTATTTTGTACATGAATACCTCATAAAGCCTTTTTTCCAAGGCTATTCTTTAGTGAATTACTCCCTAAGTATCACTTAGAGGGGTGTTAGTGTGAAAATAACTTTAATACATATAATTACCATTTATCTAGTTCCTAGATCTAGTAGAACTATTCACACTAGCTTAAGTTCACTTAATGGTTTAGTTGTCTCACCTCCTAGACACATGACACGTGCTCTCACATTTATCCCAAGTATTATACATGTGTCACATATTTTTTAAGGTTAGTTAATCTTTTAGTTTCACCTTCCCACTTACTCCTTATCCTACATATATAAGGAGATCATTGTACATTTTATACAAGTTTTATGATATTTTTTGCTAATTTATTGTTACTTAAATTATCTTATGGAAGTTATTTAATTTTGCATTTATAGTTTATTTCTCCAACATTTAGAACATAAAAAATCAATGGAAATATCAAGACCATGAAAATATAAATGGTAAAAACCTATTGGAAGTAGAAAATATTCACAATTCTCTCATTTGAACAAAATAAATTAAAAAGAGTTTAGATAGATCACATAAATTCTTCTTATTGCAATCAATAAAAATATAATTCTTACTTTCACTCTTGATTCTATTAGGTTTATTCCTTGTATAGATAAACAATACCCCTTAGTGTATTAGATGACTTTCAAGTGTCGAGGAATGTGAAATGCCTCCTTCTCTATCCTTATTACTCTATATACTTTACTAAATGAGATATACCACTATGAGAATTATAATAATGCATCTATAACATCTACTATAAAATGTAAATTTTCCCTAGCAATAACAGAACTACAACCATATTAATACTTGTAGTTTTGTTGATTACAATTTTAAAAATTCTCTTTCATTCTATTTTTGATGAGTTATCAAGTGTTTGATAGACCAAGTTAAGAATTTTTTGGATCCTTTGGATCATAAATTTAAAGATAAGATAATATTTAAATAAATTTTATTATCATATTTCCTCTTAAAATATTGGAAAATCGAAAAATAATATGTTCAATATTTAGAATAAATTCTTGATGATATGAGACAAAGCCAAAATTTGAGGGCCCTAATATGAGACAAAGCCAAAATTTGAGGGCCCTAATAATTTCAACAATGATACTAGATTATTTATCCCTTGTAAAACTAGGAGCACCTAAAGATTACACATTTATTAGATAAGTGTAAATATTAAAGTATCACAACTTTATAGAAAGAATATATATTGTCCAAAATGACACATTAGTATCTAAAAAGGCTCTTATGGATTCAAATGCTAGTAACACACATAGGTATCAAGGACACAATCTAAAAAAGGTATTAAATAAGTTGTGTTCAAAAAAGGGTGTTGTGAATTTTGAAGAGATAAACAAACTCAATAACAAGGTTATATTGGGATTAGAGTTATGTATAAAGTTAGGTTATTTTTATATTAATTTTTTTTTAATAGGTGAGAATTTTAAAACTTAAAATTAAAATACCATAATCAATATTAATATTTTATATAATTAGTCACATAACAACTAAGCTCATTACTAGCTAATGGAAAAAGGGTTGGGGTTTGTTGATGTTTTTGTGGATGTAAGTGTTAGGAATAAGGTGTCTCAACCTTGGATAATTCCTATTCTTATTATTTGTTTTGTAAAATGTATTTCTTGCAAATAATGTAATTAAGTGTGAGTGTACATGTCTAGTTTGCATGTTGATGTGTCACTCCACTTAATGTGTCGGCATCTTGAATTGTGTGTAAGGAGATCATGGCTGAAAAGGTTATGACGGATTCCTATGACACGTAAGAGCTATGTTTGGAAGATTCAATGACAGGTGAAGACATGTGCAACTGATAGTTGAGTACTGTACACTCTTCCACGATAGTGGGGTTTTCCCGAAAATTTTTTTCTCGGAGAATGGTAAACCCTAATACAGTTATCTTCGGAAGTTGCCCTAAAAAGGGAAGTGCATGATATAAGCGTTTTTTAGGGGCGAAGATTTGTGATGTGAGTGTATTGTTGGAACGTTTTTCATGCTGCCGCATTTTGTCTTCAAGAGTTGGAAATCTCCTGAAAGAACTTGCATTGCAAGTGTGTTGTAACCGTTGTGTTGAAGATAATACATTGTGCAGGTTTTGGAGTGCTGGGGTTTTTTACCGAAAGGTTTTCCCCAGGGTAAATCATTGTGTCATTCTTCATTTTCTGTATGTATGGTATATTGCTGCAATATCTTTGTTAAGTAGATTAACGAATCTGAAATTGTAAGGGTTTAAAATGAATTTGCACCATACTTTCCTTAAGAGATTAGTGTAGGAAGCTGTTTCCGCACCTGAGTTTCCTTACAGTAAGTTGGTGATTTGGTCTATAGGATGATGAAAGATTACTACCAACCAGTTTGGAAGACGTAACAATTCATTCAATAGTGTTTTTACTATTCAAACCTCATGAGCCTAGAAGAGTTTTGCATGGGAGGGTTTTCTCTAAGGCTAATGATAAAGGTGGACCTTGCCATATTGATCATGGGCTCTATGTGGATGGTCATTCATCTGTGAATGATCTGTTAGTGGGTCTTATAATCCTTGAGCAACTTGTCTCTTTGATTAAAGTTTTAGGCCCTTCATATTGGGCCTCTCTTGTGGGATCTATAATCAAAGGAAATAGTTCTTCTCCTTTGGTTGAGGTAGCTATCGACCCTCTTTTGGGTGAGTTTTCAATTAATATTCCTGACTCTAATTTCTTTTGGGTCCTAGAAAAAATTAGATGCATTTAGATGTTGGGATTTGAAGAATTTGAGGATTAAAGAAAATCTAGAAATTATTGCGATTCCTAAGGGGTTTTTTCCTTCATATTTACTTGTGAGGAAGATCTTTGTAACATCCTTGTTGGAGGCTTGTGATTTATTGGAAAGTATTTGAAAAGGTGGGAAATGGGATTTTATCCTATTAGTAGTTTGTTTAATGTTTCCCTTATATATGTAAGATTACTTGGACTACTGATGGAATTTTGGGATGAAGAGGTATTTAAAGGCATCACTATTTCCTTTGGCCAACTTTTGGCTATAGATTTTATGAATTGTTCAAGGGGTAGGTTGTTTATGCAAGGATTTGTGTGTGTGTGGAGAAACAAGCCAATCTTCTTCAATCATCATTAAGTCAAAAATTTATTATTTGAAACAATTAATTGATTTTGAGTCATATTCCTTTGCATGCTTTAAGCGCAAAAAAATTGGGCATTGGGCAAAAAATTGTTTTGAACAACCCCTAAAAAGAGTGTAAAATATTTTGAAGAAAAAGGAAGTGATTCAAAGAATAGAGGAATGGAATATAGACTCTCAAAAGGAAGATAAATCAGCAACATAAATTAATAAAATCAACAAAATACCCCCCTCTTCATGAGGGTGTGGGGGCTTTTGGGGACATACCTCTTTCTCATCCCGTGTGTGATTTGGATGATAGGGATTCTTCATAGATCATGAATATCTTGGTTGAGGAACCCTATACCTTGGGGGGAAG
Organism: Sequoiadendron giganteum; assembly: GCA_007115665.2. Taxonomy (NCBI): domain Eukaryota; kingdom Viridiplantae; phylum Streptophyta; class Pinopsida; order Cupressales; family Cupressaceae; genus Sequoiadendron; species Sequoiadendron giganteum. Next base: position 368,476,857 of record CM021110.1, on the reverse strand, counting down.
GGGGTTTTGATAGTGTTGAACATATGTTGTCATTTATGTCAAAGGTGCTCATTGATGTAAAAGGAATTTGGTCAATAGATTAATGAAAATTAAATATAATGTACTGTCATATCATTTTCAGTTGTGGAAGTATATTTTTCTATCTATATTAATAAAATTAGTTGAGGATTGTCTATAGTATCATACTGCATATTTTCATGTTGATAAAAGTAATTTGAAAGTATGATTTGAAATGTTTTAGGTTGTTACTCAAGGAAGAGAGATTTCTTTGGAAATACATTTATGTTCACTATTTTTCTTGAAGGTGAGTTTGGATTTGCAGTTTGAATAGAGAGTATGTCTACACATGTTCTATCATATTCTAGGGTTTCCAAAAGTTATGTTTAGCATACAAAAACATTTATGTAATATAAGGTTCACCATTCATGTCCGTTTACCAGTGATGGTTCCAGAATCGTGTGACAATGACTAGTAGTGTAAAACATTCAAAAATAACATGGGGAGGTAAAATAGGTCTTGGTTGAGATTCCTATGGAAGCACATGCCATCATATTGTTTTGGCAGAAACAAATTTAATTTAGGATCTACCCATTACACATTTCGTGTAATTTGAATTTGTTGCAAGATGGTGCATCCCTTGGTCTTCCTTGTGCAACACAAATGTTGGGTTCGTGACATGGATTAACCGCATCCTATGGATCTTGTATAAATTTGGTGGTTGTATTAGGAATTAACAAGTTGATATTTTGGTGCAATGACAACCACCAATGTAACAATTGGTATCAGAGTCAAGGTCACAGGTTCAAACCTCTCCCTTGCATTGGGGGGATTTTTGCAAGATGGTGCATCCCTTGGTCTTCCTTGTGCAACACAACACTTGGGTTCATGACATGGCTTAACCGTCTCCTATGGATCTTGTATAAATCTAGTGGTTGTATTGAGCATTAACATGTCTATCTTTTGGTACAACAAAAACTACCAATGTAACAAAATTTAGTTCCACCTTATGTCGTCTTGGTTAATTGTGGATCTATAGATGAAATGAATGAATGATTAATGTGATATCTTGTGTATAATTCAAATCTTACTTCACATGATATGTATGTAATCAAAGAGAAGGTGGTAAGTGAATATACATGAGTATGCGAGTGTGAGAAGAAATTATATGAGAAAATTTTATTTAATGTGAGTTTCATATCAATAATCATGCACCACCATCAAAATATTATAACTAGCTTAGGAGAGTGTCTGAAGCAATTTTAGATCTAGAGTAAGCTATATAATCAACATTAAAATCTTGTAAGCTTTATCTTTGTATTTTGGTAGGACCAATGTTCTACTTATTGAGTTAGTGCTCAAATCTATGTATTAGGGATTGGTGCCTACTTCATGTTGTAATTCCCATTTTATATTCATACTTTATGAGGCTAGATTTGGATAGTAGATCCAAGTAGCTATTCTCATCATGGTTTTTACCATCTTGGATTTCCACATTTATATGGTAATCTCATGTGCAGATGTTTGTGGTTATGTGATTTCTTGATTATCATTATCTGTTGTGATTCAAGTTTCATGATTGACATATGTGTTGAATTAAAGAGTTCTAAATTGATTTGATCTACTTATTCACCCCCTTAGTAGATTGTGTTCCCTTCAATTAGTGTCAAAGTTGAGTTCTTTTGAAGAAGCTTAATCAACTTGAGGTAGACTCAAGATGACACAATTAGTGGATCAAGAAGGATTATTTACAAATAAGGAGCCACTCTTTAATGAATCCAATTATGCTTTCCAGAAAGAGGGGATGTAAGCATATTTGACAGCTCTAGGATTTGAGGTTTGGAAATTAGTTGTGGATGGATACAAAATTCTTGACAGTGTACCAAGAGATCAGGATAGAAAGAAGGCTTGTGAGAACAATACTAAGGTAAGGAATCTTATCTTATGTGGTTTATCTAACTTTTAGTTTGTAAAGGTTATGCAATGCAGGACAACAAAGGAAGTATGTGATAAATTACACAATATATATGAAGGCCATGACAAGGTTAAAGAATAAAAACTTAAAACCCACTCAGGTCAGTTTGAAAGTTTGAAAATGAAGGAAGAAGAAAAATTTCCATATTCCTAATCCGGGTAGATAATGTTGTCAATTTATCAAAGGTCTTGGTGAAGAATTGAAAGGTTGTATGATTAGGAAAAAGGTACTCAAATACTGTCCTAAAAGATTTGATGCAAAGAATTCTATTTTTGAAGAAGAAAAAATTTTGAACTTTAACTATGGATGAGTTGCACGATACCTTGACCACCTATGAAATGAGGATTGATAATGAAAATTATTCAAATAAATAAGCATATTTTAAAGCATCTAATAAGCAATTTGACTAGATTATGATATTTGATCAGATCTAGAGGAAGAAATTTTTGTCAAAAAGTTGCAAAGAGGTTTTGATAAGTATACAGGTAAGCTATCTTTCAAATGTTTTAATTGTGATGAAGTAGAAAATTTTATGACTAAGTGTCCCTATAAATACTCTAACAATGTTGAGAAAAAGTATGAAAATAATTTATTTTAGAAAGGGAGTAAAGTTCAAAAGAAACAAAAGAGTTTCTTCATTAATGAGGAAGACTACTCTACTAATAAAGAAGATCAAGAAATCTCCGGAGTTGAAGGAGAAAAGGTTGTATTCATGGTGATGGAAAATACTAAAGAAGATGCAAAAGAGAATTCAAAAAATGATAATGATGAGGTAGATCTTGTAGAAGAGTTGATCTGCACCAAAAAAGAGATTAAGAGACTAAAGAAAAGAATTGTTGAGGAAGTAAAGGCTAAAGACAATTTAACCCAGAATCTTGAGAAAGAAAACAAAGATAATCATTGATTTGAAGACTCAAGTGAAAGAGGTAAAAAGGATTGAAGACATTTTGGAAAAAATATCACTATTAAGAGACAAGTACTATGAAAAGTGTGAAGTAGAAGTTGTTTCAATAAGAAAAGATCTTGTGAAGGTAAATCATCAGCTATAATTAAAGTTTTAGAAGAGTATTGAGACTCTAAATAAAATATTGGGAAGTCAAAGATCACTACACATCAAAATCGGACTTGGTTTTACTAATTTACATAAGAACAAAGTTGATCGAGTAGTCTATGAAATTTTTTAATGTGAATCTGGAAGAGATTGGTTTCAAAAGTTCAAAGTCTGAGAAAGTTGCCACAAGTGATGAAATCAAGACACAAAATGATGCTTTCATCCAAGTACATAAGAATGATAGAAGATCCAGAAGACAAAGATACAATACCAAAAGCAATTTTGTGAGTCCTCCGCTATTGAAAATAAAAGGAAAGAGTTTAGAATGATAGAATAATAAATTAGATAAAGTTTGGAAGAAGAAAATGGAAGAGAAAAGATTAGAAAATCTATGGTAGCTCAGACCGTATTACATGTTCAAAAGTAGAAGAATTTATGGATCATTGATAATAGTTGTTCAAGTCACATAAATGGAGACAAAAGTAATTTTATGTACTTCAAGAAGTTTGATGAAGGACCTGTAACTATCAAAAATAATTCTATTGTTAAGATTACCGATAGGGTACTTTGAGTCTTGATTGTGGTAAGACCAAAAATCATGATGTTATGTATGTTGAAGGATTAAAACATAAATTTTAAGTGTTAGTTAGATGTGTGAAAAAGGTTGCAATATTTAATTTAGTGCTAAAGGGTGTGAAATAAGGAAGGCTGGTACCAGAGAGTTCATTGCGGAAGGAAGCAAGACTGACAATGATGTATACCATCTCGGTGAGCTGAATGGACAAAACTGCTTTGCTATATAGAAAGAAACAAATTGGATATAGCATAGAAGGCTACAACACATTAATTTTGATGATATTATAAAGATTAGTTCAAAGGGAATGGTCAGAGACACACCAAAGATCAAGAAGCCTTAGTTTAACAGTTGCAAACCATGTGATAAGGGAAAATAGATAAAGATCATATTTCCTACTAAGGAATATTTTATAACAAGACCATTGTATTTGATTCATATAGATCTTTACAGACCAATGAGGACAAATATTCTATAAGATAACATGTATTTCATGATGCTTATTGATGATTACTCTAGAATGAATTAAATTAATTTTTTAAAAGATAAATTAGAGGCTTTTGAGAAATTCAAAGTATTCAAGGCTATGGTTGAAAATGAAACCAGAAGAAAAATCAAGGTTTTGGGATTAGATAGAGGTGGAGAGTTCACTTTTGATCAGTATGGTTAATTTTGTGAAGAACATGGGATCTAAAGACAATTTTCCGCTCTTAGGACTCCGCAGCAAAATGAAGTTGAAAAAAGGAAGAACCAGACTGTACATGAGATGGCTAGAACTATGTCGAGTCAAGAAAGTTCACCAAATATGTATTGAAGAGAAGCAGTCAATACCATAGTGTATATTTTAAACAAGACTCAAATCATACCAAGGATTGATAAAACACCATATAAATTATGGAAAGGAAGATCAACTTTAGTTAGACATCTCATGATATTTGGAAGAAAATGCTACATCAAAAATGAGGAAGAACATTAGGGTAAGTTTGATTCTAAATCAGATGAAGGTATTTTTCTTGACTACTCTATTACAAGTAAGGCTTATAAATGTTATAACAAAAGGCTAAAAAATATTGTTGAGAGTATAAATATAAGTATTGATGAGACAATATAGTCTATTATTCTTTTGAAAGTAGAAGATGATGAAGCAATAATCTGTAGCAATGATGAAGACTCAAAAGTTGATTCTAAGAATACTATTACAAAGACTCTGACAAGATGTGTCCAAAAAAATCACTCAAAAGAAAAAATTATTGGGGATAAGAATAAAGGAGTTCAAACCGCAAGAAGAATTGAAAAATAAAATGAGCAAGTACAATTTGCATTACTATCAAAGATTGATCCAAGGTCCTACACTGAAGCAAGAAAAGAGAAATGATGGATATAATCTATGGAGAAAGAACTAACTCAAACAAAGAAAAATGAAGCTTGGGAACTGGTTCCAAGACCTAAAGGAAAGAATGCTATTGGTACCAAATGGGTCTTCAGAAACAAGTTGAATGAAGGTGGAGAAGTGATCCAGAATAAGGCCAGGTTGGTATGTAAAGGATATGCTCAGGTTGAAGGAATTGACTTTGAGGACCAATTTTCTCTGGTAGAAAGAATGGAAGTGATCATAATGTTTTTTTCCTTATCAATGTTCAAGAACTTCAAAGTATATCAGATGGATGTGAAGTCAACATTTTTGAATGGATAGTTAGAAGAAGTCGACATTGAGCAACTAAAAGGCTTTCAATGTTTAATTAATATGGATTTTGTGTGTAGATTAAAGAAGACACTATATGGACTTAAATAGGCACCTACAACATGGTGTTCTAGGTTGGATAAATACATCTACAATATAAAGGGTTATAGAGAGGTAGTGCTGGTAGTAATTTATACATAAAATATAGGGTGATCAACTGGTGATTGTTATTGTCTATATTGATGACATTATCATTGGAAGAAGGAGTGATGATATGTGCAAAGAGTTCCAAAGTGCAATGCAAAGTGAGTTTGAAATGTCAATGCTTGATGAGTTGTCTTTCTTTCCTGGTTTATGGATTTATCAATTAGACAAAGGTATATTTATTTCTTAAAATAAGTATATTAATTAAATGTGAAGTAAGTTCAAGATGGAAGAATGAAAATTAGAAATTACATCTATGGTTATCAGATGTAAGATGAGCAAAGATGATGAATATACTCTAGCAGACCAGAATTTGTACAAATCCATGATTGGTAGTTTATTATGTGGCTGCATCTATGCCAGATATAATATAGGATTTTGAAATGGGGCCCATATTTCAAGCAACACCCAAGGAAAATCATGTCAAATCAGTAAAAATGATATTCATGTATTTGAAGGCTGCAATGAATTTTAGTTTGTGGTATCCCAAGAGTGAAAGCTTCAATTTTAATGCATACATAGATGTAGATTGGGTTGCAAGCATAGATGACCGAAAGAGTACAAGTGGTGGAGCTTTCTTTCTTAGTGACAGTCAAGTATCTTGGTGTATAGGAGCGAATTTGCACCCCTTATGAAAATTCCCCTTTTACCCTTCTCCACTTTAGAAAAACAAATTCAGAGGCTTAATTCCACATAAGCTTGCTATTCTCATTCCACTTGGCACCTATTTTGAGCTTCAGTAGGCTTAATTCCACATAAGCTTGCTGTTCTCATTCCACTTGGCACCTATTTTGAGCTTCGGTAAGGGAGTTAATATCAAGGATTCCCATGTGGTGCATAGACATTTGCGTGACATGCTTACATCCTTGGTAGATTCCTTCACTTGGATTCTACAGAGGCGTTACACTTCCTATTGGAAGTTGAATTGTAATGCCTCCCTTTGGCCGGCCAACCCAAATATGACTATTTCTTCATCCCTTTTCTTCATATTCACCTCTCATTCATTCATTTGAAGGTTGGTTGATCTCTGGTTGATTTCTAGTTGATATCTACACACTCATCCGCAAGCTCTTATCATTCAATTCAAGCATTGAAGCATCATTTTACACTCCATAGCAACAAGTCCATCACTCCATCACTTCAATAGGGAAAGTGTAGGATAACACCATTGCAACAAAGGGTTGAGTTCCTCTCATTTTATCCCCCACTAGCCTTGAGCGCTTTGGGCCGAGGTGGTAAGCTCCTCACTCATCTTCTCTATTACTTGGTTGAGTTAGCACATTACTGTTTGGTAGTGCTTTAGTGTTCTATTGCTTTTATTTCCTCCTTTATCATATTATTTCTACATCATTGAAAACTTGGCTATCTATGGAGGTGGAAACACCAAAATAGGGGTCTAATTGAGGAAGACCCCTAAACAATCCCCAACATTTTTCCTCTTTTTTGTGTTTAGGTGGAGATATCTCAGAGGGAGCTGACTAAAAATTTATTATGTGAGATCATGTTCATCACCCTTGTGGTAATATACTTGTTTTATCACATTTATTTATATGTTTCATACTTCATAGTGTTATTATTCTCCCTTAGAAACTAGTAACTAGGCTGTTAATTTTTTTTTAGTGGTCAAACCTTGAATTCTTGGTTCTCTGGCCATACGAACACCAATGTAACTGAGAGATGCCAACATGCCACACTGTTGCCTCAAAAACATGGTTTTTTCCTCTGATAGAGAGCTATCTGAGACATAGAGTTGACCCTAAAAATTGACTCACCTAGTCTCCTTTAGAATCTGGGGTTTGTAGGGTGATCAAAGGACCTTATAGTCCTCATCATTCTCATCCCGCCTTTCCTAACATTCTCCTTAAATTGAGGTAAGTTAGGGCAGCCTATTGCTCTTGTCCCTCCATGACCCAGGCCTTGAAGTGGTTGGTCCCCCTCTCTTACATTTTTGGTGAACCTGATGTGAACCAACGTTTACTCATTTTTCGGTGTTCTGAGCTTTTTATCTTGTGCCCTTTGATCATTGTAATCCTGTATGTTGTGAAATTTTATGAGCATCACAACCTAGTCCACGAACTCTGGGTATATCATTAGGATAATTATGTGACACCTTTCAAAGGAGAAGATGACGGTCTCTTCTAGTTTCACTACTGGTCTTTTCTCCATTTCTGCGATTGGTCTTTCTACACAGAAGCATGTGTCACGGGGGGAGTCTAGATTCTCTGATGAAACTGACCACATCCCTACTCCTCTTGTGTCACCTACCTCATCATCCATAGATGAGTGTGAAGCTGTCCACATCCCTTCCGAATATGTCACTAGTCTGAGCAAAGGGTTAAGTGCTTTGGAAAATCACTTGAAAAAAGACCCAAAGCTGGCTAGGGCCGCTAAAGTTATCAGTGAAATAAAGTATATGGTAGGAAAAGACCGAACAGGTGTAGAAATCTTGGCTAGTCTCACTGGTCTGATTGAAGCATGTGCTCCCTCGAGCCATGGCAATGTGATGCAAGGTAGCCCCTTCAAGGAGCATGAGAGATAGTTAGGAGTGTCCATGCCTCCCATATTTGTGTGCATGGCCAACACGTTCCCTTCAATCACTATCCCCACTGCTTCCAAAAGTTCTGAAACTATCAAAGTAAACAAGAACCCTTTCGATTTCCACTTCACCCTTCCCGTCGCCTTCGACGGTCGAGGGTTTGGAAGGATGATTGGTGGGGGCTATGTTGGTGGTATCTTTGGTGGTAGAGGTGGTACTAGAAGAAGTGGTTCTGATGAAGGTCATGGTAGTGGCGGTGGCTCTGGAGGTCACACTAGTGGCAGTGGGATCGGTGGCGGCTCCAATGGTAGTCACAATGATGGTTTTGGCAGTGGATCTAGTAGCGATTACACTAGTCCTATGTCTTCTAATGACCCAATTTTGAATACCCTTTTTTAGAATATGGGGAAGATGCAGAACCAGCTGATGAACCTTTCCCAAGCTTTTTCCCAACCTATCTTCCATCCCTTCTTTCAACATAGCCCATTATCGGTAGCAATTCTAAACACTCCTTTCTTGCAAGGGATGGAGATTCCTAAGTTTGAGAAATATGATGGCAAAGGGGAACCATAGACACATGTGTCCACCTTTAATGCCTTGTGTACATATTTCTTCCATCATGATGCATTGATGGCCAAACTAGTCCCTTGATCCCTCAAGGATACAACACTCGAGTGGTATTGTTCCTTGCTTGACAATTCCATCTTTACATTTGATCAACTTGTGAAATAGTTCTTGCAATAGTTCCAAGCCAACATCGGGCCTAAGATGACCTTCTTTGACCTTGTTCAGTGTATACAAGGGGATAATGAGAAGATTATTGATTTCATAGTGCGCTATCAGGAGCTCTTTTCATAAATATCATACGCGTTATTGGAGTTTGATGTACACAATGTATTCATAGGGAACTTACAAAACCCTTGGCAAGAGAAGTTTTCCCTTATGAACTACCCTTATTTCGCGCATGTGTGCATGGCCTTACAGGAGTATTAGTAGATGGTAGTTCAATTCAGGGGATCTTCCTTGTGCTCCTGTCCTGAAGGGAAGTCCATTGTATCAATCTCTAGGAAAGGAAAAATTGTTGTGAATGTAGTAGCCACTATGGATAACAATGACCTCAGACACGATTGAAAGTTCACAAAGTCATTAGAATCTTATTCCTCCATCTTACAAAATATATTGAAGGATAATATTGTTAATGTGCCAAGTCAAAAACTAGTCAGGGAACCATATCTTAGTTGGTATGAAGCAAATACCTATTGACCCACTCATGAGATACAGGATCACATCGAGGATGGTACTATTTGTCTTGATGGGAGGGAACAAACATAATACAAAAAAATCAGTGGCGAAGGTTAATAGTGAATTGAAAATATACATGAACCCATTTCTATTGCATTCTGCTAACATAATTATCGATCCCTCTGATTCTATTTCTCAACTTGAAGCTTACGTTAACATGGTTAATGCTACTCCTCCTTCTCGTCTTGTGACCGGTTCATCAGATATAACTTTCACTTCACAAGATGTACCGAAAAATGATAAACCTTCTCTACTTTACATTCCCGCTCACCTCAATGGCAACATTTTGACAAGGGTCTTAGTCAACCCCATGAGTAGAGTGAATGTCATCATAGAGGAGACTCTATTCTTAAACTCCCTACAGAGGGAGGAAAATGAAAAAAAAAGTCCATCATCTGTATGCATGATGGCCTTGCTCTTAAACCATATGGATCAATAAAATTGTGTAAGAGAGGGGGACCAACCATTGCAAGGCCCCTAGTCATGAAAGGCCAAGAGTAGTATGGCTGCCCTAACTTACCTCAGTTTAAAGGAAGGTTAGGATAGGTGAGATGAGAATGATGAGGACTATAAGGTCCTTTGATCACTCTGCAGACTCGAGAGTCAAGGGGAGGCTAGGCGAGTCAATCTTTAGAGTCAACTCTATGCCTTAGGTAGCTCTCTGTCGAAGGAAAAAAGCACGGTTCTGGGATGACAATGTGGTGTGTCGGTGTCTCATAGGTGCGTTGGTGTTTGTACAACCAAAAACTAGAGAGACAAGGCTAGACTCTAAAAAAGGGACTATTAGCCTAGTTTAATAGTTTCAGGAAGTGAAGAATAAGACTAAGAAGAGTGAGACATAAAGACAAAAGTTATAAAGGAAATAGATTACTTGAAGGGTGAAGAAGATGATTTCGTACAACAATATTCTCGTGAGCTTGCTCCAAAATCTCTCCACCTACACACATAAAATTGAGAAAATGTTGTGGGGCTGTATAGGGTCTACCTCAGTCAGAACCCTATTTTGGTGTTTCCACCTCCACGAACAACCAATTTTGCAACAATAGGGAAAAATATGATAAATAAGAGAATACAAGCTACGTAAACAAAAGAAACTACAAAACAGTACATGCTTACTCAACCAAAATGATAGAGAAGATAAGAGGAGCTTACCGCCTTCATCCAAAGCGCTCAAGGCTAGTGGAGGAGAAGATGAGAAGAACTCAAGCCTCTGTTGCAATGGTGTTTGTCCTGCGCTTGCACTATCAAAGTGATGGAATGGTAGATTGCTAATATGAAGTGTGAAGTGCTACTACAAAGCTTGAAGTGAATGCTCAAAAGTGTGGAGAGATGACCAAAAATATGAACATGGAAGAATGGAGGGAGAATATGAAGGAAGAGGTCAAGAAATGGCCATATTCAAGTCGACCAGCTGAAGAAAGGTGTTACACTTTGACTCCCAATAGGAAGTGTAACATTTCTATAGTCTCCAACCGTAAGAATTTGCTAGGGATGTAAGTGCCCTGTGTGGATGTTTGTGCTCCACACAGGCGTCCACAACATAAATGCCACCACTGACACACGAAGTAGGAACCAAGTGTGATGTGAGCAGTGGGATTAAGTGGAATTAAGCCTCCTCCTTAGGTTTTCTAAAGTGTAAGGGGGTAAAGGGGAATTTTTTCTAGGGGTGAAAATTCATGCTTATACATTTTTCCCCCTCTTTAGTGAGTACGAGTATTGATGAGAGCTTTAGTAAAGTAGAGTAGTAAGGAAGTAACAAAGTAAGAGATATATACCTGAACCAATGAGGAAGCAAAGCACAGTATGATGAAATCAAAAGTGTAGGAGTGGACTCCATCATTTCGCAGAACTATAAAGTTGAATTATGAAGACGCCTCATAGGCTCATGGTCCTGCAAGGGAGGCATCCTTCTAGAACTCTCACATGAAGGAGACTGAGTGAAGGGGACTCCACAAAGTTAGAGATGGAAAAATTTTTACTCATAGATAGAACATCTCAGGAAGCGGCCACGTAGGCTAGTGAACGGACAGTCACGTAGACCATAGTTGAGTTGCAAGACTTTCAAAGGGGTCCCTTGGGAACCTTTCTAAAGGAAGGAGGGTCCACTCAAGGGAGGAAATGTTTGAAAATTGAAGTCTAGTTGGGCTGCCCCCAAGCTAGATGAGAAGATGTGAAACCAGACTAGCCAGGTTGCTCCCGGGATAGACACCATAGAACTCATTGAAGGCTTTTGAAGGGTTCCCTTGGGAACCCAACGTGAAAGGGAGGGGTCCACTCAATGGATGCGCTGTTCAAAATCCAACGTCTTCCTTCTCGAATCGATTCATCATCAAGGAATCCTTTTGAAAGATGTTCACTTCATCAAGGAATTTGAAAGGAAGGACATGCCCCCATGTGAGGGGAAGATTAAGATTGTTCCTGCTTCAAAGGAAGGTTTCCAACTCCTTTCTTTATGAACCCATGATGAAGGAAACATCTTCTGTTAGGGTTTCAAGTCAAGAATACAATTCTAAAGGAAAAACATGTGAAGGGTCTTGAGGAAGGATTCGCTTTGCAATGAATATATTTACTAAAGATTGATTAGTGTAGGAGTGGTATTGTCACACATGAAAGGGACAACTCAAGAAATAAGAGAGAAAGATAAAGGGGAAGCAAAAGAAAAGAGAAGCGAACACAAACAAAGGGCACAGGGGGATCTAGTTTTGTGAGGTTAGATATGCCTTTATTTATATATATAATAGGTAATCACGATGTGAGGAAAAAGATCATCAATCCCCAACCAGATCAAGAAGAATGCATGAAAGACAAAGTAAAAATAAAAAATTGGGTCAACATGGAAGGAAGCCTAAATGCTCTCGACACTTTGCATTGTCCCGAATTTACCGAAAGTGAATCACAAACATGGAATAAAGATGATACATATAGAAGAAGGTTTACAAAAAAAAATACCATGCCTATGTCCAAGCACTAACAGGGGTGACAAGGGTCATCCAGGTACACATAGCATGATCACGGGGAGATCAAATCACAACACACACACATATCTAATCTAAATATCAAGAAGGGGGTCTCCACTTAACATTGGTCAACCAAGAGGTCATCAGCTTTCCATTCTAGATCATCGTAGGGGGAAGGATGATGGGCCTGTAATGGGGTAATGTTAAGGGGGGGAACTTTCGATCCTCTCGTAACAAAGGCCAAGGCAGAGGGACCTATGAGGCCTCTGTCACTCAACTCTTGTGGGTTTAAGGTCAACAACTTCATGAATATTGCTAACAAGGTCAAAACTTCATCCATCGAGTTAAACATACACTTAACAGGAGTGTCATGTTTCACCTTAGCGGATGAAGGAGTTTTCACCTGAGGTTCACCAAGATACTCGAGAGCGATGAAAAACTTAGGGGAGGCTAGGACTAGTTCCGTCACTAGGACATAACAAGTCAGCACGAGGTCACCTTTTCGAGAAGGTGGAATCCTCTTACACCCTTCATTGTTGGAGGGACCACATTCTACTTTCTTCTTCATCAGAGGAGGTGAACTTCCCATAGATGGAGCAAGACAGATAGAGGGAGAGGAGGAAAAAACTGCAATGAATATAACCAAAGTATTAACCATATCCATAGGCTTTGGGAAAGGTGAGACATCTGAGATGAAATTAAACAAGGGTGGCTCCACAGAAGGGGTGATAAACAACTGCACCTTTCCAAGTGCATGTACACTCAGAGTGAAAGCCAAAAGAGATTCAAAGCTAGTTTGGATAGGGACAAAAGGAGGGTGGGAGGAGGACACAACAAGAGGTGTGATCGACCCCTCCTCCTTCTTCTGTAAAGAAGCTTGCTCAGCTAGGAGAGCCTTTCATTGGAGCTTACACTCGCACACAAGGTGGTTTCTATGACTCTTTGAACTAGAAGCCGGAGCTTGTGAAGGGATAGAGGGTTCCTGCTCAACCATGGGAGTGTCCTCCACAGCTGGTTCCAGTGGGAGGACAAAATATTGAGTGGGAGCCGAAGGAGAAGGTTCAGAAGAAGTAGGAGGAATCAACTCTAGTGCTTTGGTAGCAGGCCTCTTCCCATTCACTATCTTAGGAATAGGGACAATAGGAGGCTGAGATAGATAAGACTCTCCATGGGGGGATTTCTATCTTCCATACTGAACGGGCCTAGGCTCTGTGGGTAAGACAAGAAGTTCAAATGTGAGACACTTGGCCTTTCACCGAGTGGGCACCATGGGATTATCTTGTAAACGTGAGTCAAAATTAGATGACACCACGATAGGGTGAGAGGAAGCATTGGGCTGAACAATGGAAGAGGAAGAAGGAGGATCTCGGGACTGCTTCTCTTCTTTCCTGCATGCCTTAGTGGCATCACTATTAGCTTTTAGGCAAGCTCTATGTGAAATAGCATAAGTTGAAGGAGGATATATTACTTTTAGCCTAGCACACCCTTTCTTATAGTTTTGATATGTTCTATATAGGAGGTCCTTCCTAGGCAGGAGAGGACCAAGGGATGTAGGCCAAAAGTAATCTAAGGTATAGCTACCACGTGCAACTAGTGGTCTATAACCGGTGTCATGGACAACATGTACCAAACCTCCATGAACAAATTTTAGACACTTGTCCACAACCAAGGGAACTACATTCATAGCTACCAACCAGGGGATGCCTAGCTTCACTCTAAAGAGTTCGGACCCCAGGATGATATCAAACTTTAGGCTCACAAATTTAGGTCCAACAGGGACCGATAGGACAATACTCCCTATAGGAGGTGTGAAAAGTCCATCATGGGTGTTGACAATACTTTCAAGTGCATCATATCCATCCTTACGTAGGAAGTTAATTAACATGATATCCTCAATTATGATATTCACTTGGGATGTCAGATCAACGAGAACACCTGCCACAATATTCCCATTTATCCTTGTGGGAATGTAGAGAGGAGATGGTTCCCTATTGAAGCATATCGGTAGGTCCTGTGAGGTGAAGGTTATACTAGTACCACTACTCACAACTTGAATAGAGGTAATAGGTTGATTTAAGAAAGAGTCCATCACACACACCAAACAGTACTTTTGCAAAGCCTCCTAAGGTTTACAAGACAAGGTAGTGACCCAATTAAGGTTTCATTTTATAACACCATCAGGACCTTCCAACTATGCCTACTAGGGGTCACAGGTTGGGTGGTGAGATTAAGGACTCACAACACTCACACCTACAACAATCCTCAGACACGAGGAAAGGGAATTCCAGTATCACAAAATGGAACCAAAACGGTTCACGTCAGGTTCACCAAAAAATGTAAGAGAGGGGGACCAACCACTGCAAGGCCCTAGGTCACGAAAGGCCAAGAGAAGTATGGCTGCCCTACCTTACCTCAGTTTAAATGAAGGTTAGGATAGGTGGGATGAGAATGAAGAGGAATATAAGGTCCTTCGGTCACTCTATAAACCTGAGAGTCAAGGGGAGGCTAGGCGAGTTGATATTTAGAGTCAACTCTATGTCTTAGGTAGCTCTCTATCGAAGGAAAAAAATGTGGTTCTGGGACAACAATGTGACACATTGGCATTTCATAGGTGTGTTGGCATTCATACGACTAGAAAACTAGAGAGACAAGGCTAGAATCTAAAAAAGGGACTACTAGCCTAGTCTAAGAGTTGTGGGAAGTGAAGAATAAGACTAAGAAGAGTGAGACATAAAGACAAAAGTGATAAAGGAAATAGATTACTGCAAGGGTGACGAAGATGATTTCACACAACAATCTTCTCACTAGCTTGCTCCAAAATCTTTTCACCTGCACACAAAAAAGCGAGAAAATTTTGGGGGGTTGTATAGGGGTCTACCTCAGTTAGACCCCTATTTTGGTGTTTCCACCTCCATAGATAACCAAGTTTGCAATGATAGGGAAAAATATGATAAAAAAGAGAATATAAGCTATGTAAACAAAAGACACTACAAAACGGTACATGCTTTCTCAACAAAAATGATAGAGAAGATAAGAGGAGCTTACTGCCTCCGTCCAAAGTGCTCAAGGCTAGTGGAGGAGAAGATGAGAGGAATTCAAGCCTCGGCTGCAATGGTGTTTGTCCTACGCTTGCACTATCAAAGTGATGGAATGGTAGATTGCTGCTATGAAGTGTGAAGTGCTACTACAAAGCTTGAAGTGAATGCTCAAAAGTGTGGAGAGATTGTGTAGAGACGACCAAACAGATGAAAATGGAAGAATGGAGGGAGAATATGATGGAAGAGGTGAAGAAACGGCCATATTCGAGTCGACCAGTCGAAGAAAGGCGTTACACTTTGACTCCCAATAGGAAGTGTATTTTTTTTGCAGTCTCCAACCACATGAATCTGCCAAGGATGTAAGTGTGCTACATGGATGTTTGCGCGTTGTGCAGGCATCCTCGATAGAAACACCCCCATCGACACACAAAACAAGCACCAAGTGTGATGTGAGCAGCGGGCTTAAGTGGAATTAAGCCTCCGCCTTAGGTTTTCTAAAGTTTAAGGGGGGTAAAGGGAATTTGCGCTAGGGGTGAAAATTCATGCCTATACACGTTGTCCATCCTAGTTGGGCCTAGGAACGTAGACATGGTTTTCAATGTTATTCCTGATTCGAACCTATTCAGGGTGAATCTAGGTATACCTTGGCTGGCTTCCATGAGTGGGATCACGTATGTAATTCATAAGTGTCTTAAGTTTTCCCATGAAGGTGTCATGCACGTAGTGCTTGATACTGGATACCAGCCTGTGGTATCCCATGGGGGATATTCATTGGATCAATTTTGGCCCACCTTGATTGGTCCACTCCCTCCAAGAACGAACCTAATTTACATGAACTAACCTAATTTACATGAACTATGTGAAGTATAAGATTGGAGGCAAGGGACAACTGAAGTTGACCATTCTTGTAGTAGATAAGCCAGTTGCCTCCTCCTCCTGAAAGGGAATGGAGAAGCTTGCTCCTTCTCAGGCTACCTCATCCACTCCCCTTTCCTAGGAGGAGTATTGGATGAGTAATCCCAGTCTCTATCCATTGAGTCTGATGGTGCCTGCTTGGCATAGACCTACGATCAGGATAATCTCCCTACCAAGCCTCCTAGACCTTGTTACTTCTGAATGGAGTTTCTATACCTGCACAAACACAAAGAACAAACATAATATTAGATCAAAATACAAGATAGAAGCCACATTCCCCATGAGATTATATTGAAACATCAAAATAGGAAATTAAATGAAAAACAACACAAATGAAAGCAGTTAAGGCCTATTCTAATGAACAAACTTTCAATCCCATGGGGGAATTGGTGCCATTTGTGTTTAGAAAATGACCCTTTCCCAACTCCTTATTGTGATTTGATGATCTTGAATGGTGATTGTTGATTGCTTAATGCAATTTTTCCAATAACCTTGATAAAACTATGAAACTATGATGAAAATGGATGAAATTGGAAATGAAATTGTGTATAGTAAGCTTGCATGGATTGTGGATGATCAATTAAATAGGAGAAGCCCTATATTTATAGATTTGAAGAAGGGAAGAATAAGAAAAATGGATGAATGTGGGACAAAAGACCAACCAATGAGAGAAGGCCACTTGTCCACATGTGATTGGAGGAGGAATGAGCACATTTGGATGAATGTGCACATAAATATGGTTTAAAGGTGGAATTGAAATTGTTGAGATGACAAGTTTAGAAGGAATAAGAAATGGAGTAAATTCCACTTGGTTCAAGGCAAAGGGCATGTAAGAGGCCTTTAATGCCTTGTTGGAAGTACCCATACCCTTTTGGAGGGATTTTTGAATTGGAAGAATATTCCACCAAAGATGCCTTTTTGAATGGAAATTGATGAATTAATAAATCAAATAAATTGATTTATTGTGCAAGTTGCAAAATCTAGAGGATTTGATGGATTAGGATTAAGATTAATCATGATTTGATCAATTTAAGTAGAAATTAGATGATTTGACAATTTTGACTTAGATTTTAGGATTTATTTAAATCAAAGTTGAAAGGAATAATGATTTAGATTTAATTAAATAAATATTGATTTATTTAATTAAAGAAGGTGGTGTTAGATTAAATCAAATAAAGATTAATTTATTTGATTCAAAGAGATGACTTTAGAGATTTAATGAAATAAGGTGAATTAATTAAAAGAGACTATAGGATTAATTAAATAAAATGATTTATTTAATTAAGAGAGGAAATATGGTGAATTTAATCAAATAAAGATTATTCAATTAAATTAATTAGTAAAGGGGATGATTTAGGAAGAAATGATGTTAGTAAGATCAGGATCAGATGTGTAGGATCAAACTGTATATTTTTCGTGTCTACATTTTGCCCCTCTTTGAAGCAATGCACCTGTTGCATTGGATCAAAGAATAATCTTGTTGTGGTCAAATTTCAAAAAATTTCTAATTTTTCAGATGCCCCATTGCTGCCCCTGTGAGAAGGATTACACTGGTATGCTGCCCCCTCGAGAGATCAAATAAAAATTTGGATTTTTGGGTAATCTCGCGAAAAAAGAGGACAAATTGCCTGATGGGTCCGGAAAGGGTCTAGGATGCTAAAAACATACCAAAATCGAAAAAAAATGATGCAAAATGGCCCTTGGTTGGGAAAAAATGGGTTCGAGGGTCCAAAACCCTAGCTGGAGGGCTAAATTAGGTCAAAAAACCCTAATTTTTAGGCTTAAATACACCCCAACGGGTCACTTTCAAGTCATTTTCACACTTAGACTTTAGAAATTTTTGCACTTTGAGCTCTAAGCATTGATCGAGATGGTGCAAAGATTGTTCCCACGACATGTGTCAGATCGAGTACGAGTGCACCAACGGCCAACCGATGAAGGACCAGTGGTATGTGCCTCTCCCTTAGCCTTTGATTTTAAGTGATTACGTACAATTAATAGGGTCAAAGTCAAATTTAGGTCAACTAGCGCTATATAGCACCACTGAGAATGCAAAATTGGTGTTGTGTAGCCCCAAAGTGCGTCGCATATGTGAAGAGTGCCGCTGCCACTCTGTTTAAAAAATTAGGGTTTTGGGCAAAGTCTGCCGCATATGCGAATAACACTGCGGTGTCGCAATTTAGGAATTAGGGTTTGGGGGCACGGTCAAATTGCATCGTGGCGACGTAGTTTGGAATTTGCAAACTATGCCGTAATTGCAAACAAAGCCGCATATGTTGTTCAAATTGCGAAAACTCAGGGCGAGATCCCAATTTTTTTTGAAACTTGATGTTGTGGTTTTTTCTACGTAGGAGGACCTTGGGATATTGCATTCTCTGGAGCACAGGTGCCCGGTTCTTAGTCGGTTAGATGGGTTACATGAGCTGCTCTAGGAGAACCTTGGGGTGATAGGACTTTTCTATATCACCTATGCTCGTCTCATTCAAACACACCTAGGGATGATGACAACCCTAGCAGAGAGATGACACAGTGAGACATCTTTGTTTCACTTGGCCACTGGAAAGGCCACAGTTACACTGGAGGATGTCTGGGGCATCATGCGATTGCCCATCCATAAAGAGAGGGTAATTTATGATGTGGATTCTAGGAGGGACACATGCTTTGAGGTCATGGAGCTTGATGAGATCATTTTCTCCAAGGCACAGATTGATTTAGAGAGATACTGGCGCATAGTGCCAACTTTTAGACTTATTGTAGCTACCACTATATCAAGGCTTATGGCTCCAGATCGGCGGGGCCGATACTTTAGTGCAGGATGGGGGCTAGCATGGGAGTGGATGGTTTCCCATAGAGAGTTCCTTGCTTGGGGGCTACTGATGGTGGCCTCGCTCTACCGAGATCTGCATGATTTCACATATTTAGATAGCAGGGCCATTGGGGCCGATGTTACATTGTTGCATGTCTGGGCTTGGGAGCACATTACAGTGCTTCACCCACAGGTCATAGTGGTCGCCCGAGCTGGATGATCTAATTGTTTGGCAGTATGGAGGGGCCTAGATTACTTTTACACACATAGGAGTAGGTGGTATCACCCATTGGTAGAGGGTCATCGATGAGATGATAGTTTTCACCTAGAGGCCTTGGCTTGGCATGGGTCCATGGTTTGATGATGTACAATAGATATTTTTTTCTCGATAGGATAGACTGATGCAGGACCGAGAGCACACCATTATAGAGAGATATCTTCCAGATAGAGTGGTGAGATAGTTTGGGGATAGATAGGATAGACCCGATGAGTAGTACATGGCCATCTTTGCTCGTACTACGAGGGAGACTGAATGAGGTAGGCCCATCCTGATTGATGAGGCCATTGCATCTTTTAGGTAACTGGTGGTTAGACCATGGCCATACAATCAAGGATAGGGGGATGTAGGGGTCACACAGGCCTACAAAGATTGGTTCAAACCACTCAGACTTATAGATCCAGGTATGACACTCCCATGGTGGAGGCCCAAAGGTAGGTCAGCCAGCCGAGGGTGAGGACAGGGAGACAGAGGGGATGGGGATAGTGGAGGGGGTGGGCCACCTCCACACCAGCCACATCAGAAACCACAATAGGTGCAACCACAATAGACACCACCCCAAGAGCAACCCAGAGATGGGGAGAGAGAGGTCGCACAACAACAACCACCATCACCACCATGAGTGAAACTAGATCATATAGATGCATTGATTTAGTAGCTACATGCACACGTGTAGGTTCTCATAGCTGAGAGGGACTAGGCTAGAATGCAAGTCCAAGAACTTACTACTTAGAGAGATCAGGCCCGATTAGAGGGGGACCAGGAGATAGGTTGGAGATGAAAGATTGAGAGTATGACCTCTACATCGTAGGGTAGGTCAATGTCCATACGAGTATATCGAGAGGATGTGAGAGAGGTAGAGTATTATAGGATCCACTACAGGTAGACAATACCAACAATAGCTCAGGTGGCAGATTATTCCCAGTAGGAAGGGATGAGGTAGCCTGAGGATCACGCCAAGAGACAGGTTGGAGAGGGAAGCAACTGGTAGAGCTAGCCTCTCATTTTGATTAGAGACAATATTCTTTTTGGTCTATGGGCTCCAATTTTTTATTTCCTTGATTGTATCATATACTTCCGATTTATACACATTTTGATCCTGATCTTTGTACCATGACAATTACTTTTGATGATATATATGAGATGATTTGATTCATTTATGAGATGTCCTAGTTTTCTTATGCTAATGGATGGATGCATTTAATTTCCTATGTGTTATGATATGCATATGTTATGACTTTTCCTTATGTGATGCAATGATGTGATGATGTGATACGAATATTTCATGGATGCACATGATTATGAATGTATTTATTTTTGTATATTTTCGATGCACTTTATGATGATGATGTATGGATGCAACATGCAAATGATTTTCTACATTATGGATTATGTGATGTACTATGAAAAATGTATGTGATGATATACGAACATAATGTTTTTTATTTATTTTTCTCACACATTTATGATGGATGATATATGGATGCAAAATGTTATGATATGAAAAGGTGATGCTTTTATGTAATGGAATATGAATGTAATGATGCAAGATGCCACATGGTATTTATGATATATGATATGTAATGGTGATATGTGTAAATGTAATGTTGATGATTATGAGGTGATGACATTTGTGAGATGATTATGTAATGATTCCTCTAATGAATGCAATGTTACGTTATGAAGTAATGTTGTATGATAAGCAATGATTCCTAATGATATGATAATGTAATGACTTATGATATGTGATGATGTGATATGTTATTTATGTAATGGTTGATTTGAATGCAATCTGTATAATGCAAAATGATTATAATGATAATGTAATACGAGATGACCTACGATGAACGCAATGCAAAAATGTAAATGTAGTGGCATAAATGTAATATTTTATGATGATGTGATTTGTGAGATGATTATGCAATGTAATGATTCCTATCTCATAATGATTTGTGGATGCAAATGTTATGACATGTAATGCAAGTAATATGATAATGTGAAATGAAATGTAAATGATTATTATACATAATGAGGTTATTATAATATGATGTGAATATGCATATGATAATGATGTTGTCCATAACATGATAATTATGCCATGGATGACTTTAATAATGCTTATGATAATATCTATGATGGAATGCAAATAATAGTAATGAGTATATTAATGATGAAATTCAATGTATTTATGTTTCCTATGTGATGTGCATTATGCTGATGATTGGTGGATGCAGGGTGGATGCATTGATGAAACACTTTTGAGTAACTATCACGGTACCATGTTAGTATGAAAAGAAGATAGAAGAAAGAAGATCCAACAAGCTTACCTTATTAGTGACGATGATGATAATGATATCAGGAATTGGGATTTTAAAAGGGCCATTTACTTTATGTTTTATAATACACATAGGTACGATGCATCAAGGTATTAAGAACCAGGATGGCGTTGTACCTAGTGTGATGGACTTTGACTTGACAATTGGATAGGAGTACTCTTGTTCACACTTGACATACATAACCTTATTGAGGATGTAATTCAGATATTCTAAACATCTAGAACCAAAACAAAGAAAAGCAAGCCTTCCTATGTGGTCAACAAGATACCTAAAACATCCTCCCTTCAAGCTAAACAAAGCACACATGATGGGGTTATTTCACAAGAATATCCAACAAGCACAATAGATAAAAAGATAATGATTGTTGCCCCATTCCTTTCTCTCTAAATCCATTTTGTTTGGACATCATTGAGAGATCATTGAAATGAGCACAAAATAAGATAAGTCAAAAAGACTAGATAAAGTAAACAAACAAACTAAAATTCTTCATACTGCTAGCCAAGACTAAACTACGGTGATGCCTGATGTTGATGTCAATTGTAGGAAAGATGCATCCTAGGACATGTTGTTATCAGATGATGATGATATTTTATTGGATGATAGATATTGATACTCTGAGTTGATTAACTTGTTGACTTACTGACCTAGACTTGAGACTTTGATGATTGAGCTTTTACTTTTAAACCTACTAGACTTGCTTCCGATTTCTTTAACCAAGGATGAAAATGATGATTGATTTATTATGAATGAGATTATTGCGGGTGAAAGCGAGATGGAGATGGATGCACCATTTTGGATTTTTCAAATATTTGGATGTTTTTTTTTATGTTTTGAAATGTTTTGAGGCTGTTTTGATTTTCAGGTTTTTCAATTTTTTTGATTTTTTGAGATTTTGACCAAGAGACTAACTTAAAGACCTATCTTAGGGGTCTCCAGAACTTATCAACATATTAGCCTTGCCTACGTTATATACATAGAGACCACGTAGTTTGACTGACACAAACTTGACTGAATGATGAGATATATGGACAAACAGATTGCCCTTTTATTGCGACAAACGCCTAAAGGACTGACCTAAAGTGTCTCGGGGGATGATCAAAGATCAACCTTACTTATGTTCAAGCTCAGAGATAACGTAGTTTGGTAAGATGAATCCACTGCTTTGATTTTTAAGATTTTGATAGGTTTTGGATTTTTGAAATGATTTGGATGTTTTTTATTTTCTTTGATTTTTTTATATTTTTGAATTTTTGAAAGATTTTTTGAATGTTTTTTGATTTTTTTATTTTAGGGAAGATCACAAGAATATATGAATCCGATCTGATGCAGGTAAAGGAACATGCCTCTAGTAGGATGTGATAGACTACTTTGATATAGGCAAGACAGACTGACCTTAGGAATGTGCCAAGTAGTACTAGGGTGGAACATGATACGAACACAAAATCAAGCTATGATATAGACACAAATGGATGATGGAAGGGTGCAATGGAATGTAATGGATAAATGAGTGATGCAGGGACAATCACAAAGATCCTAGTGGATAAAGAGTGTTTTATTTACACAAGGTTCCTATTTTCCAGGTTTTCACCAAGGTACTTGTCCAAAGTGCCACCAAAGTGGTTTTCACTAAAGGACGATTTTTTTCTTTACTATTTTCAATCCTTTTTTTGATTTTTTTGGATTTTGGTATTTTTTTTTTTGTATTTTTGGTTTTACCCTTAAAAGATCAGGCATAAAACTTTTTAAGATGAGAGTTGTTCAGGGGATCCTGCAGAGGTTCACCTTTTGGTGTTGATAGTTGATATTCTCCTGATTTATACCTCATAGTGATGATGAATGGTCCCAACCAGTTGGGCTTAAATTTATCCCTGCTCTCTGGATTTGGCATGTTCTTCTGATTTTCCTTCAGTACTAGCTCACCGACTTGGAAGATCCACCTCCTAATTTTCTTGTTGTAGCTTTGCTTGAGGTGATTTAGATAGAATTGCAAGTGGTTTAAGGCATCCATACGCCGCTCATCCAATAGTTCCAGCTCATTTAGTTGTGAGACCTGGTATTCTTCATCTGTTATGAGATTTTGCAGTGATATTCTCAGGGATGGGAGCTTGATCTCAATGGGGAGGATGGCCTTTGATTCGTAGACCAAGGAGAAAGGGGTGACACCTGTTGGTGTGCAAATTCTTGTGTGATAAGCCCATAAGGTAGGATTCAATTGCAGATGCTAGTCACGACTAGCATCATTGAGTATTTTCTTGAGGATTTTTAGGATGGTTTTATTGGTGGCTTCTGCTTGGCTATTGCCTTTGGGATAATATGGAGTGGAAAAGTGATGTTGGATTTTGAATTTATAGCATAGGTCATGAACCTCTTGATTTTTGAAAGGTGTCCTATTATATGAGATAATGGCTTAAGGAACACCGTAGCGAAAAATTAGGTAATTCAAGATGAACTTGGATATATGCTTTTCTGCTATGTAGGTCATGGGAATAGCTTTAACCCACTTCATGAAATAATTCATGGTAGTAATGATGAATTTATGGCCATTGTATGAGGTAGGGGTGATTTTATCGATGAGATCAAGCCCCCACTACAAAAAGGGCCATGGTGTGATAATGGGATTGAGCTCCTGAGCTGGTGCATGGAAGAGGTCCCCATGCTGCTGACACTGCAAACATCTTTTGACAAAGTCATGTGTCTCTCTTTCCATACTAGGCCAATAGTATCCTGTCCTCACTAATTTCTTAGCCAAAGTTATACCACTCGAATGTGAACCAAAAATGCCATTATGTACCTTAGTTAAAGAAGTCAAGGCTTTCTCAGTGTTTAGGCAGCATAATAGGGTCCCTTCGATGCTCCTACAGTAGAGGGTATCTCCTAGGATAACGAAACGGGATGATTTTTTGACAAAATCTCTTTTGATGTTTGGGGTTATGTCAGCGAGAATGAATCCTATTCTCAAGTAAGTGTAAATATCATGGTACCAGGGATCATCGGGACCAATGATTTTGCACATGAATTCAGACTCTGGTACCTCGAATGCTGGTACAAGAAGTTGCTCTATGAGGAATTCTTGTTTTGGGACATTTTGTGGGATCTCTAGGAGTAATCCAATCATAGCCATTGCATCCATTGCTCTATTGTTTGCTCTAGGTAGCTGTTCAAATGTGATATCAATGAAGGAATCCTTAAGGCTTTCCACCAATTTCTTGTATGGAGTCAATTTTTCATCCTTTGTTTGATATTGATTTTTTACTTGGTTGATTATGAGTTGTGAGTCTCCGTAGACCTTAAGTGCCATGATCTACCATTGCACTGTAATTCTCAACCCTGTGAAAAGAGCCTCGTACTTCATGATGTTATTTGTGAATGGGAATGATAGTTTGTAGGATTTAGCTATGCAGTCTCCTTTTGGAGTGATGAAGAAGATTCCCACTCCTGACCCATGCTGTGTGTAGGATCCATCAAAATACATCTTCCAGTGATCTGCTACACTAAGGTTGAAGATTGATTCATCGGGGAACTCTGAGACAAGTGGATTTTCTACATATATAGGTGCCTCTACCAGTTAGTCTGTTATTGCTTGTGCTTTGATGGCCTTGCATTTGACATACTCGATGTCATGCTCTATTAGGATCATAACCCACTTATCCATCCGTCCTATGAGAGTTGCTTTGGAAAGTAGGTATTTGAGTGGCTCTATTTTTTCAATGAGCTTGATCTGATGTGCTAGAATTTAATGTTTGAACTTTTGAGCTACAAACACGAATGCTAGACAAGATTTCTCAATAGGTGTGTAGTTTAGCTCATATTCCACCATGGTCTTGCTGATATAGTAGATAGCCCTTTCCCTTCTATTTTCATCAAGTTGGGCTAAGAGAGCACTAAGGTTTGTTGTTGTTGTTGATATGTATAAGATCAATGGTTTTCCTGGAATTGGTGACATTAGAACTAGCGGTGTGAGTAGGTATTCCTTGATCTTGTTGAATTCTTGGTTACATTTGTTGTCCCATTTGTATGCTACCCCCTTGTGGAGTAGATGAGAATATGGGATTTTTTTGTTTGCTAGCTATGCTATGAATCAACAGATAGACTGGAGTCTTCCTTGTAGGCCTCTTAGCTACTTCAATATCTTGGGTGCTTCCATTTCAAGGATTTCCTTGACCTTGGTGGGATATACCTCAATTCCTCTCATTGACACAATATACCCTAGGAGCTTGCCTGATTGCACTCCGAAGACACACTTCTTTGGATTAAGTCGGACCTTGTACTTTTCCAATCTGTCAAAAATGGAACTCAAAGCTGATATGTGGTCTTGTATTTTCCTTGATTTAGCCAATATGTCATCCACATAATCTTCCATTATTTTATGGATCATATCATGAAAGATCAGTGTCATAGCCCTCTGGTAGGTGGCTCTTGCATTCTTTAGCCCAAATGGCATCATATTCCAATAGTATGTTTCCCATAGATAAGTGAAAACTATCTTGTGCTAGTCTTCTTTAACTATCATGATCTGATTATATCCTGAGAATCCATCCATTAGTGATAGAATCTTGTGTTCGACCATCATATATGTGATCATGTCGGTGTTTGGAAGTGGAAAGTCATCCTTGGGACACACTTTGTTCAAATATCTAAAATCCACGTAGATGCGGATGCCCCCATTTAGTTTTGAAATAGGTACAAGGTTTGAGAACCACTCTGGATAGTCGATTGGCCTTATGAACCCTACATCAAGGAGATTTTTTAATTCTATTTTGACTAGCATGCTATCTGGGGATGCATTTTTCTCAACTTTTGTCTCACAGGCTTCACTTCAGGATATACAACTAGGTGATGAACTACAACTTCTAGATCAAGCCCAGGCATATCAGCATAAGTCCATGTGAAGTTCACCATTCTTTCTTATAGGAATGCATCTAGGAGTTCCTGTTCTATTGTGAGAAGTGACTCAACATAAAATTTTATGTGTGGTAGTTCCTCTATTCCCAGGTTGACTAGATTGCACTGATCTTTTAGGACCACTGTCTTTTCTTGATGAATGGCACTGAGGGGAAGATTGAATCCTTCATCCTCTGGTACCTTAGATAGGTTTTCACCATTGGATGCGTCCTTTATTTTTACTATTTTGGGGTCAAAGAGTGCCACAACGTGGTTTTCACTCAAAGACCTTGAGATTACTCTCAATTTCTCACTTCTGCGACTAAAAGATTCAATCGTTTCCCCATAATAGGCTTGTGTATCCAGTATGATGTCAAACCCAACTTTATGATCTCCATATGGTAATGTATCTCACAATCCCATGAATTCTGAGAGTACCTCACCATTTTCAAACGTGTCCAAAATTGGTGGTCCTCATTGGTTGTAATCGATGAGTTGGGGATAGACTAGGTTTATTTCATGGTTTTGATGGTCTGACTCAAAAGATAGGGTGTTGATCATGAGGAGAGAGAAATCTTCAAAAAGAATGGGTAAGTCAGTTATGATATCCTCATCATCAGTACTACTACACACATCAGTTATGTCAAAGGTAAAGTTGTCTATGACTCGACTTGTGGATATGGGTAACTGAAGGGCAGCTGCCAATAGCTGAGGGGGAGTTCTGATAGCTTTAACCGAGGGAATTATACCATGTATGGTTACACTCAGAGGGGTACACCCAAGGCCAAGATTTTTCATGTGCTTTTCCACAATGATAGGTTCCAATCGACCATTTCTATTCTTTCCAAGACTCTCATTCTTGTTATAGCCCATGCCCAACATTAATTGAAGTCCTTTATTGGCATCATCCATGGGAAGGGATGGTGCAGGTCTTTCTTCTTGATAGAGGAGACTTGATATGTCTCGCTCATCCACCACTTCTTCGCCTAGATCACCCCATCTCCTAAATCGAGAGGGATCCACTTTGAAGGTTTGAGTTGTTATATTGGTGGGTTGTGGTTGTCCATGAGATCTAGGGGATTGAGGTAATTCCTCGACCACGAAGGCTCCTTTCTTCATTTTGTATTCCCCACACCCGTTGGCTTGGATTATGAGCTTGATTTCAGATATGTCTAGGATGGTGGGTGTCTTTGTCCCAAAAGTGGAGGCTATTTTGGCTGGATCTATATACAGAGTTGAGGGGCCTTTGTTGTTCTTTGGGACTTGGGGGATTTATAGTACTTTTATTCTAGGCTCTTGCAGTAGGTGAAGGGCTCAAGATCACTGTAGATCATGACCTCTTGATTTTGATATGTGAACTTGATGCACTGATGGAAGGTTGATGCGACTGCTTGCATCCCATGGATCCATGGATGCCCCAAGAGGATGTTATAAGGTAGATCAAGGTCAAGGATGTGGCAGCTAGTTTCCATAATAGCCGAATCTACTTGGATAGGGAGTTGGATAGTGCCCCAAGACACTCTTTCTCGATCGTCATAATCTCTGATTGTGATGCCCTTGACTTTTTCAATGGAATCTTCAGAGAATCCTAGATTATTTATGAGCTTGAGAGAATAGATGTTTAAACCTGCACCCCCATCCACTAAGAGCCTCTTAACTTTATTTTTAAGAACTAGGAATTCAAGGTGAAGTGCATGGTTGTGAGATGGTTGGGCGGGTAAGTCCTGATCAGGAAATGTGAGGATATTTGGGGTGATAATGTTTTTGACCATATCTTGGAATTGTTCCTTATCAAGATTGGCAGAGACTGTGGATGAAGCCAATGCTTCCTCATGATTTCACTATGGGTGGATGAGAGATTCAACAACTCCATCATGGAGATCTGAGTGGGGGTTCTTTTCAACTGGTCCAAGACATTTTAGCCATTAGGAGCGGATTTTGGATTTGAGATGGATGCCCTAGGTGGTTGTGATGACCCAAAAATGGTGAATTTACCGCTGCGTGTGGTGACTCCACAATCGAAATTGGATCCTTTGATGCTAACAACAGTGACCAATTCATCTAGGGATGCAAAAAATCCTTCGTACACATGGTTTACATTACCATACTTTTGTTTCCCTTTTTTATTTCCTTGGTTGTGGTCAAGTATCGGATTTGTGTAAATCTTTAGATCTTGATTGTCAACTGGTTGTTCCATGTTTATGATCTTGTCATTGATGAGGTCTTGGATGAATTTTTTTAGCTTCATGTAATTGGATGTTGCGTGCCCCTTGATTTTATGATAATCACGAAGGAAATTTTCATTGTACCAAGGTGGTTTCACCATGGGCTCTTGATAATTCTCAAAAATGGGGATTTTAATGAGATTCTCGTTTACCAATTTCTTCATAATAGATTCAATTGATTCCCCAAGAGCAGTAAATTTATCTTGGGGGGGTATTTGTTTCTCAGGGGTGGCTCCCCTTGATTATTCAGATTGTTGATTTGATTATTGGGTGGTGGTCATGCTACCGCATTAGTTTGAGTGTTTTTGTGATTGTTGTTTTGCAGTTGTTGATATGCTAGGGTGTTCTGTTTTGAAGCATTGATCACGACTTTGGTATCAACCAATCCATCATTGGTGACATTTCTATTTTTCACCCACGTGCAAGGTTTTTCATTATAGCTAGTAGAAGGATGGTTCTCCTGATGTTTAGGATATGTGGGTGTACCGCCTTGTGCAATAAGGGCTCATTCAATGTTAAGTGCCTTGGGGATCAATTAGTCATAAGTGGTGATACCCTACACCTTTAGATGGAATGCCAAGGTTCTCTCAAGATTGGAAATGATGGTGCAAATTTTTTTCTCTTCCGACATGGCCCACTTGCTTTGGTTAGCCTTGGATCACCATCGTTGTAGGAAAGAAGCGAATGATTCCCCCTTTCCTTGTTTGAGTGCAGATAGTTCCTCTAGACTAACATCCATGCCAATGTTGAATGCATAATTCTTCAAGAATGCATCTATGATCTCTTGGAACATTTTGATACTAGTAGGCAAGCAAGAAAACTATTCCATGGTAGGGCCAGCCAAGCTTCAAGGAAATAGATGCATTAGATATGTATTGTTGTATGCGACTTCCATGCAATGTACATGGAATTCCTTGATATGATCTTTAGGGTTTCCCAACTCGCAGTATTTTCCAAACTTAGGGATTTCAAATCCCTTTGGAAATAGCATCATTGCAAGGCTCTAGTTGAAAGGATAAGCACACAATTTACTGAGTGTCCTTTTTGTTTTTCCTGATTGGAGATCGAGCACTTGTTGTGATAGCAGTTTGGTTTGTGTTGTCACATCGTCTTGCAGATCAGGAGGTGGAGTGAATGTGTTTTGAGATGGTTGAGGTGTTTGATTGATGGGTGGAGTGTTGGTGAGAGTCTATTTCAAGCTTTGTTGTGTGATTAAGGCTTGCTGATATGCCTGCATTTGCTACTGTGCCAACAACACTTGTTGTTGGTCTTGTTGTTGTTGTGCCAATAAGGCTTGTCATTGGGCCGATTTTTATTGTGCTTGATACGATTGCAGGGCTTATCGATATGCTTGTTATTGGGCTACTTGCAATTGTGCCTAGTATTGAGCTTGTGTTTGCACTTGCTGAGCTTGATATTGGGCTTGAGCTTGTGCCTGTGCTTGTTGGGCTGCCTATGCAGCCTAGGCCACCTACATGGCTTGAGTAGCTTGAGCTACTTGTGCATCTTAGGCGGCTTGGGTGGATTTCTATTGTTGTAGTAAAGCTTTGGCTTGGGCATCTTGTTCCACCTATTGCAATTGTGCTTGTTGAACAACTTGTTGATTTTGGATTTGTTGAAGTGCCTTTTGATAGGCGGCTTGTCAAGCTGCTTGCAACACAGTACTAAATTATTTTTCCATGTTGGGTTTTGGTGGTGGTGGATTAGGGCTAGTGTTGGCTGTTGTGATGAGAGGAACTGTTGTATTGATGATTGGGATTTGGGTGGTGGATGGTGTGATTGAGATGCTTGGCCCTTGGGTGACCATATTTTGAGATACTTGGGGAATGGTAGATGGCATGTTGATCACTGGGGTTTCTTGAATGGTTGCCACCTATTGTTGTGATATCGATGGAAATATGGGAGGATTTTGTATGATGTTTTGATTTATGATGGGGGTTGCTTGGATTTTGCTGATTGATGATGGGTGATGTTAAGGGTAAAGATCTAAATGGTGGAAAGATGGGTGGTGCATTCCCTTGAAGAGATGATAATGATGACGAGGGATCTAAGACTCCCCCTTCTCCAAAAAAATCACCTTCTCCTTGCGAGGTCATAGGGAGAGAGGCTTGCGTGTTAACTAGTGTTGCATGAAAAGAGGATGAATGGGTAGTATTATAAAATGCAAGAAAAACATATGGGTGCAATGGATTTAATGGGACGGATTGGCCCAATATGGTGTTTGCATCCAAATCTTGATTATTTACAAGGGGATGTGCTTGAAGTGCGTTAAGTAATGAGCTTCCCTTGTTAATGATTAGTGGAGTTGGAGCAATGGATGATGTGATTTGTGGGATGCTTTAAGTGATGCTTTGATATGGAGGTATGGGTGGGATTGGAGGCATGATCCCAAGAGGCCTCTCCACAAGAGTTCTTACATCATAATCGAAAGGGATTTTATCCCCTTCCTTTGCCAATTCAAGCATGTATTGGGAGGGATTTAACCTCATCATGGTATTGAAAATTCTATAAGTTTTGGAATTTTGCACCATTTCAAGGATTTCATCTTGTGTCATCCCCAAGATATTGTTGGTGATTTCCTTTACTTGACCTTCCTCTTGAGGATTTTGTGATGATAGAGGAAGATTTCTTAGGGGATTGCTTGATCCAATGGGATTCATTTCAGGAGTGGTTTGGCTTAGGTCACTCGAAGTTTATGTTTCTTTGTCGATTTCCATATTATTCTTGTGTTGTGATCTAGTTTGCACCATAAAATAGGGATCAATTTTCAAGAATGTGCGAGATTAACCTCAAATTATTTTAGATTGATCTAACTTTAGGCACAAACAGAGAAGAACTAGGATAATTAATAATCAAATGATGGGGATAATATAAATGGAAGATGGATGATACAAATGATTGAACTCTTGACAAATCTTGAAGGAGATACTAGACTTTAGGAATTGATTTGATTTGGTTTGGTTTGATTGGATAGTGGAATTGTAAACTCTAAGAGGTTGGATGTTTGTCCTAGAGTAGATTCGTACACAAGATGATAATTTGACTAAGTGTGCAAAGAAGGATTCATCAAGACACCCCTATTCAAATAAGATGATTTTTATTTTGGATAATGAAATTATAAACCTCAAGATGTTGGATGTTATCAAGTAGTAAACTTGTTCACAAGGATTGATAATTTGATCAAATATGTGGAGAAGGATTCATCTACAGATACCTAACCAAACAAGATGATTTAGATTTTTCCAATAAGTCTACCATAAATGATGTTTTCAAGATTTCCAAGAGTTGTTGATGAGGTGATTTTTGATTTTGATGTTTGAGGGATGGGTGAGAATGATGATTTTGATCTTAGATTAGACCTATATAAAACTCCTTTCTACAAGACCTCGATGTTGAAGAACATGCTCGGTACCTCCTATGTAAGAAATGCAAACCTTTGAAAAAGACTTGGATTTCGTTGGCAATAAAACTCATACAAGTTAGGATTGTTCCTTGAAGATTTCTTGTAAAAATTTTAAACCAACCTTTCTCTAACTTTGTGAAGCCTTGAAAGACATTCTTCACGAGCTTTTGGACTAAGACTTTTGAACTTTGGTTTTTGGATTTTGATCTTTCAGGAAATCATTGGGAAGAGCACATGTGTGGAGATCAATTGTTTCTTAACTTTTCTTAATGAATTATTTTTACCACAAACAATTCTTGATTAGGTTTTCAAACTTGATGTCCAATGTCCTAACTTCTTCTCATCCCACAAAGTCCATTATGTGGAGAATTGAGGAAGTTAAGGAAAAATTTCCCTAATGTTGACTTTAGTAAAAACAAATTATGATTAAACACAAATAGTTAGAAGCCTCTAAGGATGGAATCCCTAGGGAAAGCAAGAGCACTTGGATTTGTCAAAGGTATTTGTTCCTCCTAAAGGATTTGAAATTTTGGAGACTTCGTGAATTTTTGTTTTCAAGCATTTTGGATCCAAGCAAAGTGTTCTGATTTCAAAGATATGCATAATCCCAGGATGAAAGAGGTAATATTTGTTGAGTTCCCACTTGGACGAATCAAGCTACACTTACTCTTAGCGGATGATTAGATGCTTGACGACATAGGCTCCCCCTTATAGTGCACTCACTTCTCAAGTCAACCAAGCATCAGTACCCATGAATCTCCCATGGCATACTTCTTATCTCTACTAAAAGCTGTAAGAATGTGGGATGACTTCAAAATGACCATTGTTGCACTAAAAAATAATTAGGATTTTTGGCCTTTCTACATAAGGGGTTTTAATGTGGGCATTCTATTCATGGGGGATCATCCATGCGAAAAGAGACCATTTCTGCCCTTCTTGTCAGAATGATCCTCATGATACTTGAAATTTCCTTGAATACCCACACTTATATACCGACTAGAAGTCACTTGGATTTAGAGTGTTACCGGTTGGGTCATTCCCTTGGGGTGAGTAATTTTTCCCACCAAGGCAGGTCCTCTAAGATAAACAAAAGTGAGCAAACATATCCGTAGTTCAATCGAATTTTGTTGAGAAACAAAGAGAGAACATTCACGATATGATTCACTCACACTCGCAAAATTTGTTCAATTTTAGGCACCCAAAATGAAATGTGGAGGTAATAATTTACACAACTTAATATCACAAAAAGGATTTTGATTCTCAATATCCCTATAAAGCGCGAGAGAAGTGCATACATCTTTTTGATGATATTAACTTGTGAAAAGGATTACAAAATAAATAGAACACATGTTCATTTTAACCACAAAGCAATGATATGAATTCTTTTTAAGCACCAATTTAGAAGTGTGAGATTTGTTTGTTCATGTATTAAATCCCAAAACAAAATTTAGCGAGTTTTCCTATGATTCTTTTTAGCCCTTTATTTTGTTCTTTTTAAGCCCAAATGAAATTTAGTAATCCTAAAAGCAAGAATATAACAAGTCCTTAGAAGAGGGATTATAAACTTTCCTCAAAGTGTTTAAAAACACTTGATACAATGAGATAATGATAACATGGAGAATCCTTAGTATTCATTTCCTTCCTCCTCTTTGATCAAGTGAACCTACAAAAACTGATTAATACTGCAAAACAAAGACTAAAAACCAGTTAGAATTCAAAATAACCAAAATGGAAAAAAGGCACATGTTAAAAATAACTTGAATTTTGCCTTTTACCCAACTGCAGTGACGCAATCTGTGGGTGCGACGTAGTTTGGAAAGTTCAGTGACACAATATAGTGCTATTGATGATTGAGAGTGGCACTTTGCAATAAAACAGTAACCATGATTGTGGCTCTGTTTTGCAAGAGGAACAATTTGCATTTTGGAAAGTCAGCGGTTCACTTTGAAATTCAAATTTTATTGGCAGGAAGACTCCAGTGGTGGAGTTTGGAATTTGGAGTGGCACAATATAGCCCCGCTTGACTGATAGCAGTGGATTTTCCTATAAACAACAAAATAACACAAAAAAAAATTAATGTTTTTTAAAAATGTGATGAATTCCTCCAGATTCGCCCTCCCTCTAGCGCCAAAATGTGAATAGAGTTTCTATACCTGCATAAACACAAAGAACACACACAATATTATATCAAAAATGCAAGATAGAAGCCACATTCCCCATGAGATTAGATTGAAACATCAAAATAGGAAAAGAAATGAAAAACAACACAAATGAAAGCAACTAAGGCCTATTCTAATGAGAAAAATTTCAATGCCATGGGGGAATTGGTGCCATTTGTGTGTATAAAATGACCCTTTCCCAACTCCTTAGTGTGATTTGATGATCTTGGATGGTGATTCTTTATTCCTTAATGCAATTTTGCCAATAACCTTGATAAAACTATGAAACTATGATGGAAATGGATGAAATTGCAAATGAAATTGTGTATAGTAAGCTTTCATGGATTTTGGATGATCAATTCAATAGGAGAAGCCCTATATTTATAGATTTGAAGAAAGGAAGAATAAGAAAAATGGATGAATGTGGGACAAAAGACCAACTAATGAGAGAAGGCCAGTTGTCCACATGTGATTGGAGGAGGAATGAGAACATTTGGATGAATGTGCACATAAATATGGTTAGGTGGATTCATAAATATGGTTAGGTGGATTTGAAATTGTTGAGATGAAAAGTTTAGAGGGAATAAGAAATGGAGAAAATTCCACTTGGCTCAAGGCAAAGGACATGTAAGAGGCCTTTAATGCCTTGTTGGATGTACCCATCCCCTTTTGGAGGGATTTTTGAATTGGAAGAACATTCCACCAAAGATGCCTTTTTGAATGGAAATTGATAAATTAATAAATCAAATAAATTGATTTATTGTGCAAGTTGCAAAATCTAGAGGATTTGATGGATTAGGATTAAGATTAATCATGATTTGATCGATTTAAGTAGAAATTAGATGATTTGACAATTTGACTCAGATTTTAGGATTTATTTAAATCAAAGTTGAGAGGAATAATGATTTAGATTTAATTAAATAAAGATTGATTTATTTAATTAAAGAAGGTGGTGTTAGATTAAATCAAATAAAGATTAATTTATTTGATTCAAAGAGATGACTTTAGAGATTTAATTAAATAAGGTGAATTAATTAAAAGAGACTATAAGATTAATTAAATAAAATGATTTATTTAATTAATGGAAGAGAATGACTTAATTAGATAAATTTGATTTATTCAATTAAGAGAGGAAATATGGTGAATTTAATCAAATAAAGATTATTCAATTAAATTAATTAGTAAAGGGGATGATTTAGGAAGAAACGTGAAAGGAAAATAAAAGGTGCAGGAATGCTTTCCTAACACTAAAACCATAGAGGAGATGTGCAAAGACCAGTTTTAAAACATTAAAACACTTAAGATGAACACATGCAGGGTAACAAGAGTAACATAAATTAAATGATTTAAGAGATAACACCAGATTTACATGGGAAAACCTTTCAAAAAAAAAACCCACCACACCAAGAGAAAGACACTTTGTATTAAAGTAAGCAAAAGATTACATACAAAGTTATAGTCCACACTCTCTGATAGTTAGCTCACACAACACTTGAGTTTTCATGCACTCATTGTTACAATGCTATTTCAACATACAATGAATACAAACTCATCAACTCTTTTTTTTTTTTTCAGTATCCTACTTTTTATAATCTATTCAACTTCTATTCAAGACCGACTATTACAAGTCTACATACAACCACCAATTAGGGTGAATTCATTTCAGTTCTTCACCGACACACCAAATCAATCTCGGATCGGATCCACTTGCAATTCTGCATTGAGTCACCCCTGCAATAAATTTGTTACAGAGAAAATACTAAATTCAGGCTCTACCAATTGCCAAAATCCGATCTCATATGACTGCATAATAAATCACTTTTCACCAGTCTAGCTTCCAACAATAAATTTTGTTTTGCAACAATGATGCAAAAAAAATTGATGAGAAATTGCCACGTGTCACACTACTATTCGTTCCACCATTTGACCAAGCAATGATGGTCAAATATCATTGGGCTCCGAAAACCCTTCGCCATCGCTAACTCTTTCATCACATTCTGAGCCGACAATAATCTGCTATCACCAAAACACTGACTGCCAACCCTATCAGGTCCCACAAGCCAAGTGTTCGCCGCTCAAAAGGTTCCGAGGCATCCAAGAGGGAATCACCAAGATTCCCATGAGCCCTCCTAGAATGAGCTTCCAAAGCTGCCACGTACCCACCACTCGTGCTCTCCGCTTGGCTTACATGGAAGCATCTAGCGTCCCTTCGGGAATCTCTAGTGGCATCCGCAAGATTCCCCAGGGAACTCCCGAGGCATAGACAAGTTTCCATGATCGAAAAACCCTTCGCATAAAGCAACTCAAGGCCCACCTCCTCTTCACTGTGCCCACCTCCTTGACAAGTCGCCACATGTCATGTGCACAGGAAATTCTGCTCGGTGAAAAGTTTATCAGCTGTACTTGCATTAGGATGTCACGAAATGTGGCCATTACCGTTAGATGAAGCTGATAGCAGCCATGAATACAAGACATCAACACGTCAGTGATACTTAGCATTTCCTTCCACTGATAGATGACTGTTATGCCGATAAGGTCGACCAATAAACATTCTGCCAACTCTACGCCCATCGGCCTGTCGTTGTGACAACCCTCAGAGTCTTGTCAATCAGGCTAAGTCTCAGTGACCAAAAGGGTCGTGTCAACCAAAATGAGAACACTGCATTAAAGAGATAAGGGCATAAATTCATCAAGCCTCTCTTAGAGATTCAAGCCTGTAAATTGAGGCCGTTTTTCAAAAAATGATGTTAGTAAGATCAAAATCAGATGTGTTGGATCAAACTGTATATTTTCCATTCCTACAATACTATTTTTATGGTAGGAAGAAAGGCTCACGAAGTGAATTTTCTCCGTGGCCCCCTACCACTCCTACTCCTAAAGCAGTGAATAGGAAGAGGTCTGCCACTGAGGTGCTAGAGTTAATTCCTCCTGTTGATTTTGAACCTATTCCTCCTGCTCCCATCCAGGAGCGTGTCCCTCCATTGGAAACAACTATGGAGGAAACTCCCATGGCTGAGTAGGAGCCTTCAGTTCCTTCACAACCTCCAAACTCTAGTTCAAAGAGTCACAAAAACCACCTTGCCCATGAGTGCAAGCACTGGTGAAAGGCTCTCCTAGCTAAGTAGGCCACCTCATAGAAGAAGGGAGAGGAGATGACTGCTCCTGTATCAGGACTCCTGTCATGTCCTCCTCTCTCCCTTCTATTCAAACTAGCTCTGTATCATTTTTGGCTTCTGCTATGAGTGCACATGCACCTGGAAGGCTGTAGGTGTTCATCACTCCTTCAGTGGAGCCACCTCTATTGACGTCCATTTTGAATATCTCACATTTCTCGAAGCCCATAGATATGATTTACACTTCAGTTGTATCTACTATGGTTCTTTCCTCCTCTCCCTCTGCCCTTCTTACTTCGTTTGTGGGGAGTTCACCTCCTCTGATGAAGAAGAAGGTAGAGAGTGGTCCCTCCAGCAACAAAGGACATAAGAGTAGCCCACCTTCTTCGAAAGGTGGTTTTGTGCTAACTTGTTTTTCCTTAGTGACAAAACTAGTCCCAGCCTCTCCTGAGTTTGTCACCATTCCCAAATCTCTCAGTGAGCTTAGCGGTGAACCTCAGGCACAAAATATTCCATCCACTAAGGTGAAACATGGCACTTCCGTTAAGTGCATGTTTAACTCAATGGATGAAGTTTTGACATTGTTAGAAATCTTTGTGAGATCGTTGACCTTCAACCCATAAGAGTTGAGTGATGAAGACCTCATAGGTCATTTTCCTTAGTCCTTGTTGTGGGAGGGTCAAAAGCTCCTCCCCTTAACATTCCATCACTACAAGCTCGTCCTCCCCCCCTATGATGATCTAGAGTGGGAGGCTAATGACCTCTTGGTTGATTAGTGTTAGGGGGAGACCCCTTCTTAATCTTTAGATTAGATGTGTGTGTGTGTGATGATGTATTCCCTCGTAATCATGCTATGTGTGCCTAGATGACCCTCATCACCCCTGTTGGTGCTTGGACATAAGTGTGGTATTTGTGTTGTAAACTTCCTCTATTTTTATCATCATTCTTCCATTTTTGTGATTGAATTTTGAAAAATTGGGGACAATGCAAAGCATTGGGAGCATTTAGGCTTCCTTCCATGTTGACCCAATTTTTTATTTTTACATTGTCTTTCGTGCATTCTTCCTGATCTGGTTGGGGATTGATGATATTTTTCCCTTGCACCTTGATTGCCTACTATTTATACAAGAAAGCACAAATATGACCTCACAAAACCAGATCCCCCTATGCCCTTTATTCATGTTGTCTTTCCTTTTTCTTTCTCTATTCTTTGCTTGAGTTGTCCCTCTCATGTGTGACAATGCCACCTCTACATTACTTGGATCTTTAGAAAAAACATTCATTGCCAAAAAATCTTTTCTTAAGATCCTCCACACACTTCTTTGCTAGAATTGAATTCTTGACTTGAAGCCCAAATGAAACATGTTTCCTTCATCATGGGTTCATAACGAAAGGACTTGGAAACCTTCCTTCAAAGGGGGAACAACTTTGATCTTCCCCGTGTGTGGGGGAATCAATTGAAAAACAAGAATAGACAACTGAGAGGGGGGGGGGGAGGGGGGTGAATCAGTTGTCACATAAGTTAACACTTATTTAACCTTATTAATCTTTAATCTTAGATCTGATAAATAACAGTGAAAGCATGAATCAACAACACATTAGAAGCACACATAACACCGAGATTTTTGGGTGGAAACCCTATTAGGGGAAAAAACATGGTGGAGGTTAATCCACAAGTTACACCCTATTAAAAGTATAAGTAAAATGAATAAGGAATGAAAATGAATTCAAGCACACTGCCTAGAGCTAAATGCTCAAAGAAGACTCACTTTCTTACATAAAACTTTTAGATTAAATCCATATGAAGAGGTTGAATTGAGAATTATCTTCTTCAAAATTTTGATGACAGTTCTTGTTAGGCACATAAACACTTCTTCACACTTTGCTCAAACTTCTTCATACTCTTCTCTACAATCAAATGATCTGATATTTATTCACACATTTCAAATTCACACTTCTCACACATACATCAAACACACTTAAAAATAAAGAAACAATCACTCTTATATATTCGCTTCATGGAATTACATCAACAACTTTGTCAGCCAAAAATAAAAGAATAAATGAATTACAAACTGTCGGCCTAATTTATGAACAAATCTCAATGCGCACCAACTAAAGTCAGTCACAACATAATGAAGACCTAAAAAAAATCCTCAAGTGTGTCAAACATTAAAATATTAATCCACGAAGATCTGCAACACACTATAACCACCATGTAAGCCAAGAACATGAAAACCCGAACACACAATGAAAAAATCTCTGATCACGATCACATTGATCAACGCAGACATGCAAAAAGGATAGAGAATGATATATAAACATCAACGAACATCATAGGAGCATACAAAACAATTAGAATTTCCCAAATTAGA
Organism: Sequoiadendron giganteum; assembly: GCA_007115665.2. Lineage (NCBI taxonomy): Eukaryota > Viridiplantae > Streptophyta > Pinopsida > Cupressales > Cupressaceae > Sequoiadendron > Sequoiadendron giganteum. Next base: position 368,437,052 of record CM021110.1, on the reverse strand, counting down.
TTATCTTGTTCCATAAACATCAGCTACAGTAAAAAAATAACTGCAGGAACACAAAAACTCACAACTTGCACAAATCTTGATGCGCACCTCTAAAAATTCCGGAGTATAAACTAGATAGGCTCAGCAAAAAATAATTTAAAGAGAAACTTATAAATACCAACATATTGAATTTTCCACCACATTGAACTTCACAGCTTCATAGGAAGCTTCCAACATATTTATTATAGTTTTCTCAATATCCTTGACATATATAGCCTTCAAGACATCAATGCTAATAGTGTTGGCATCAATGAAAATAATGTATCATCAACACAACCAAAACATCCAACAATCTCCCCCTTTGGCATTGATGGCAATACATGATGTGAAAAATACACTATCAACACAGCTAAGTCCTTACATAATACTCTTCTTCCCCTTTGTTTTATACTTCTTCCCCTTAGTTTTTACAAGGTTTTTCACATTACATTTCTCCCCGTTTGACATGAATGGAAAAGGTACACAAGCTTTGAAACACATATATGAATCATCTGACTACTCCCCTTGAGTAGCGGCCACCACAACATTAATCAGGATCAAGATATGACTATGAATGCACAGGATGATATAAAGACTTGCATCTTAGTTCAGATTAGGAGGGGAAATCACCCCTAGCTTGCCTTTGAGATACTCAAAAGTATCCTTAGGAAATGGCTTAGTGAAGATGTCTGCAATCTATTCCTTAGTAGGCACATACTCTAGTCTGACTTCTTTGTCACTCACTTTATCTCTCAAAAAGTGATATTTGATAGATATATGTTTTGTCTTTGAATGCAACACCAAATTCTTAGAAATGTTTATTTCACTTTAATTATCATAAAATATTTCAATAGGCTCATCATACTCAATTCTAATATCTCTCAGTATCTATTTTATCCATATTACTTGAGTATAATTGTTTGCAGGAGCAATATATTTTGCCTCAGCAGTAGATAAGGAAATGAAAATTTTCTTTTTACTTAACCAAGACACCAACTTATTCCCCAAGAAGAAGGCACCACCACTAGTAATTTTTCTATCATCCACATCTCCTACCCAATATACATCAGTAAAGGTTCTCAAAGTAAGATCATCATCTTTAGGATACCAAAGACCAAAGTCAATTGTCCCTTTCAAGTATCTAAAAATTATCTTCACAATAGTCACATGGGATTCCTTTGGATTAGATCGATATCTAGAAACCATACATACAACATTCATGATGTCTGGTCTAGTCTAAGTCAAATAAAGTAATCCACCAATCATTGACATGTATCTTGTTTGATTTTCCTTAGGAGAATCATCATTATGTGTTAACTTGCATCCGGTTACCATGTGTACCAACTAGTTTTGAGTCTTCCATGCCAAACTTTTTCAGTAGCTCTCTTACATATTTGGACTGAGATATAAATATTCCATTGTCTAACTGAGTAATTTTCAATCCTAAAGAGAATTTTAGTTCTCCAATCATTGACATTTCAAACTCACTTTTCATTTCATCAACAAACTTCATACATAAGTCATCATCACCTTCAAAAATGATTTCATCAATAAAAAATTCAATAATCAACTCTTTATCTTGATCCATCTTAAAATACAAATTACTGTTAGCATTACCTTTATTGAATCTAAGCTTCAAAAAGTATTTATCCAGTCTAGCATACCGGGCTCTAGGGGCTTGCTTGAGTCCATACAATTCTTTCTTCAATCGGAAAACCATATCTCCCTTTTCAATCAATTGAAATCCATCTGGTTGCTCAACATATACTTCTTCTAGCTCACCATTTAGAAATGTTGACTTTACATCCATTTGATAGTATTTGTAGTTCTTAAAGGAAACATAAGCAAGAAACAATCTTATAGCTTCAATTCTAGCAACAGGAGCAAAAGTTTCTTCAAAATAAATACTTTCCATCTATGAGTACCCTTTAAATACCAGTCTTTCTTTATTCCTGACCACTTCACCTTGTTCATTCAACTTATTCCGAAAGGCCCATTTGGTTCCAATCACATTTTTATCCTGAGGTCTGGGAACAAGAATCCATGTATCATTTTTCTCTATCTGCATCAATTCTTCCTTCATTTCTTCCATCCAATATTCATCTTTACATGGTTCATTGGCATTGTTGGGCTCAGTCTTGGAAATCAGACAATACTCTTCTACAATTCTTCTTCTAGTCTACACATCTTTGTTCTTGTCTCCTATAATCTGATTTTCAGAATGATTTAGCTTTACATACCTTAGAACTTTGGGATTCTCTTGAACTTTTGGTTCTTCTGTTCTTTCTTCTGCATTTCCACTAGCTTCTCCTTCTTGATTATCTTGATTCACCAGAACAATTTGAACTTGATTATGTGTCTGAGCATTCTTTCCATTATCAGTACTATCATGCTGGTAATTTGAATCATATCCATAGTATCTCGATGATCTAGCAGTGTCTTCATCAACTTTGGCATTTTCACTTTTAACAATTTTCCTTAATATTCTATTATAGCACTAGTAGGTCTTGCTCTTAGTAGAGTAACCCATAAATATTCCTTCATCACTCCTAGCATCAAACTTGCCAATATCTTCATCTCTCTTGATATAACATCTACTTCCAAAGATTTTTAAATATTTAAAAGTAGGCTTATAACCAAACCACAACTCAAAAGGAGTCTTACTAGAATTACCATTGGCATTTAACTGGTTGATAGTATATACAATAGTGCTTACAACTTCTCTCCAATAGATATGAGGAACATTACCTTCCAACATCATAGCTCTAGCAGTATCTAGAATTGTTATGTTCTTTCTCTCAATAACTTCTTTCTATTGAGGGGTCTGGGGAGCAGATAACCGTCTTTTGATTCCATGCTCTTCACAAAAAGAATTGAACTCTCGGGAAGTGAACTCAACACCTCTATCCGACCTTAAGAATTTAATCTTTAAACTTGTCTCATTATTGGCCATAGCTTTGAAACTTTTGAAATTTTTAATGCTTCATGTTTTTCTCTTAAGAAAGAAACCCATATCATCCTAGAGTAATCATCAATAAGCAACATAAAGTACCTTTCTCCTTGTAAACTTCTGATTTTGGAGGGACCACATAGATCAGTATACACCAGCTCTAGTACTCCATTAGAATGATGTTGTTTGCCCTGAAAAGAAATTGTAGTCTGCTTTCCCATCTAACATTCCTTACATATGGTTTTAGTAGGCTTCACTAGCTTAGGAAGATCTCTAACTGTTTGAGTGGAGCTTACTTTAACAATGTTATCAAAATTCACATGACATAGCCTCCTATGCCATAACCAGCTTACATCAACTTGAGCAATTAAACAAATTTCACTAGTAACACTCAGGTGAAAATATTACCTCTTGTCTTTGTACCTGAAGCAATTACATTTCCAGAACTTCCTAGTATCCTACATTTTCCATCTTTGAACTAAAGAATGTATCCCTTGTCGACCATCTATCCAACACTCAAAAGGTTATGCTTGAATCCTTCAACATAAAGTACATCATCGATGTTATATTTACCACCAAGAGAAATAGTGCCTCTGCCACAACTCACACCAGCATTGTTATCTCCAAATCTTACAACACCACTATCATATTTCTCCAAGCTTATAAACTTTCTTTTGTCACCAGTCATATGATGTGAGCATCCCTTGTCAATCACCCATTCATCCTTTTCTTCAATTTTGGCTGCAAGAGCTTTCTCAATATTCTTATCACTAGCAGATTCAGTGTATACCTGACCATTTTACTTGATAGCAATGAATACCCATCCATCTTCATTTCCATTTTCTTTATCAAATTCATCATGAGTAACACTTTCAGCATAATAACATTTCTTTTGAAATCTAGGCTTATTAGGTTTGAACCTAGGAACTCTTTCAGGATACCTTGATGAAAAATGACCTATCTTATTACAAGATAAACATTTAATATGCAACTTTCCTTTATACTTACCTTGTCCTCTGGCTTCTCTTTTCACAATCAATTCTTCTAGCTCTTCTAACTCTCTTTCTTCATCTTCAATTTGTTTCATCTCATCTTTATACTTAAATGTCTTTCTAGAACTTTCTCCCAGATCATATCTCTGTTGGTTTCTTTCAGATACAGTAGCTTTAAATTCAGATTTTGTCTTAAGAGTAGAATCACCAAATTCACTCAATTCAAAGGTAGCAAGCTTACCAATCAGCATATCTCTTGTCACATTTGTTACTGTCCTGAGTTCTTCAATAGTATGAGCTTTCATTTTTTAAGAAGTAGGCAATGATCTGAGCACTTTAGCAACAATATCTTCTTCATCCAAGATTCCACCGATACATCTAATACCCATCATAGTTCATTTAATTTTTGCATGAAAGAAATAATATTTTCATCTTCGCTCATTTTCAAGTTTTCCCACTTGCCTTTCAGAATTTGAAGCTTAGCAACTTTCATTTGTGCATCTCATTCATACAATGTTTCTAGCTTCTTCCAGATCTCATATGCTATCTTCAGACCCATCACATTTATCATCTTTGAATTAGTCAAAGCACTCAATAAGGATTCTATAGCCCTGATATTTGTTTCAGATTCTTTGATCTCATCAGGAGTAGATGGACCATCATGAGGAATAACATATCTATTCTTTGTAATCTTCTAGAAGGGATCACCAATGCACTTCAAATGATACTCCATTCTAGCCTTCCACAGAGAGTAGTTTATTCCATCGAATCTAGGACTATCCTTCTTGTATGATTCCATATCGGATCACCTCAAGCTATTAAAATTCTTTAGAGGAACTTGCTTTGATACCAATTGTTGGAAAAACAAGAATAGATAACTGAGACAAGGGGGGTGAATCAGTTATCAAATAATTTAAAACATATTTAACCTTATTAATATTTATTCTCATATATGATAAATAATAGTGAAAGCATGAATCAACAACACATCAGAAGCACACAGAACACCAAGATTTTTACATGGAAACCCTGTTAGGGGAAAAACCACGGTGAAGGTTAATCCACAAGTTATACCCTATTAAAAGTATAAGTAAAATGAATAAGGAATGCACATGCATTCAAGCACACTACCTAGAGCTCACTGCTCAAAGAAGACTCACTATTTATATAAATTTTTTAGATTAAATCCACCTGAAGAGGTTGAACTGAGAAATTAGCTTCTTCAAAAGCCTAATGATAGTTCCGATTAGGCACAAAAACACTTCTTCACACTTCACTAAAACTTCTTCACACTCTGCTCTGCAATCGATTGATTTGATCTTTATTCACACATTTGGCATTCAAAATTATCACATATACATCACACACACTTCAAAATGAATAAATAATCGCTCTTATTTATCCGCTTCATAGAATTATATCAACAACTTTGTCAGCCAAAAATAAAAGAATAAATGAATTACAAACTGTCGGCTCAATTTATGAACAAATCTCAATGCACACCAATCAAAGTCGGTCACAACATAATGAAGACCTAAAAAAAAATCCTCGAGCATTCTAATAATTAAAAGATTAATCCATGAGGATCCACAACATGCTACAACCACCATGTCAGCCAAGAACATGAAAACCCAAACACACAAGAAAATCTCTGATCTTGATCACACTGATCAATGCGGACGTGCAACAAGGATAGAGCATGATCTAGAAACATCAACGAACATCGTAGGAGCATACACAAGAACTAGAATGATCAGAATTACATTCTATTCTTCTAGAAACATTAGCTATAGTAACAGAATAACTGCAAGAACACAAAAACTCACAATTTGCATAAATCTTGATGCGCACCTCTTAAAATTTCAAAGTATAAACTAGATAGACTAAAAAAAAACCCTTTAAAGTGCAACTTCTGAATACCAACATACTAAATTTTCCAACACACTGAACTTCACAGCTTCACAGGAAACTTCCAACATATTTATTATAATTTTCTTAATATCCTTGACATATGCAACCTTCAAGACATCAATGCTAATAGTATTGACATCAATGACAACCACATATCAACAACATAACCACAACATCCAATAGGAATATCCTTCCTTTTGAATTCCTTGATGAAGGGAACATCTTTCAAAAGGATTCGTTGATGATGAATCGATTCGAGAAAGAAGGCACTAGCTTTTGAACAATGCATCCCTTGAGTGGACCCTTTATTTTCAGATCATATTCCAAAGGGACCCCTTCAAAAGCCTCTACATTTTGATGTCTAGCTTGGGGGAAACTTGACTAGACCTATTCCCTACCTTTGCATCTAGCTTGGGGACAACCTGACTAGACATATCATACATCTTCACGTTTATCTTGGGGGCAGCCCGACTAGACCTCGCTTTCAAACAGTGCATCCCCTGAGTGGACCCCTCTTCCTTTTGAAGGGTTCCCAAGGGATCCCTTTGAAAGTCTTCCAACGTGATTTTCTACATGAATTTTTGCTTATTGGCTTGTGTGGCTGCTTCTTGATGTGTTCTATTTGTGGGTTAACATGTTGCCACTTTCTCATTCTACGGAGTCCGCTTTTCTTGGTCTCCCTCATGTGAGAGTTCTTGGGGGATACCTTCCTTGCAGGTCTGTGGGTCTGTGAGGTTCTTTCCTTGGTTTCCTTCATGTGAGAGTTCTTGGAGGATACCTTCCTTGTAGGTTCACAGACCTGTAAGGCACTTTATTTCTATAGCTTCATAGTTTCGCTGAGCTATGAAGTCCTTTTATTATCCTGCATTCTTAGGTTTGCTAGACCATGATTTTCTTCCTCAATAATTCAGGTATACTTTTCTAACCATATTACTTCTTTGATCTACTTTACTGAAGCACTCATCAGTACTCATGCTCACTAAAGTGGGGGAAAATTTTATAGGAGTGAATTTTCACCCCTTTTGCAAATTCCCCTTTTACCCTTCTCCACTTTAGAAAACCAAATTCAGAGGCTTAATTCCACATAAGATCACTATTCTCATTCCACTTGGTGCCTATTTTGAGTGTCGATAGAGGAGTTACTATCGAGGATTCTCGTGTGGCACACTATGTCCCTGGAAGATTCCTGTAGCTGGAGTCTGTAGAGGTGTTAAACTTCCTATTGGAAGTCAAATTGTAACACCTCCCTTTAGCTATCCAACCCGAATATGGCCATTTCTTCATCCCTCTTCTTCATATTCACCTCTCATTCATTCATTTGATCTCTGGTTGATCTCTACACACTCATCCACAAGCTCTTAGCATTCACTTCAAGCATTGAAGAAACATTTTACACTCCATAGCAGCAAGTCCATCACTTCATCACTTTAATAGGGAAAGATTAGGACAACACCATTGCAACAAAGGCTTGAGTTCCTCTCATTTTCTCCCCCACTAGCCTTGAGCACTTTGGGTGGAGGTGGTAAGCTCCTCACTCATCTTCTCTCTTACTTGGTTGAGTTAGCACATTACTGTTTGGTAGTGCTTTAGTGTTCTATTGCTTTGATTTCCTCATTTATCATATTATTTCTACATCGTTGCAAAGTTGGATTTCCATGAAGGTGGAAACACCAAAATGGGGGTCTGACTAAGGCAGACCCCTAAATAGCCCCCCAAAATTTTCCCTCTTTTCTCTGTGTAGGTGAAGATATCTCGGAGTGAGCTAGAAAACAAGTTATTGTGTGAGATCGTGTTCATCACCCTTGCGGTAATATAATTTTTTTATCACGTCTATTTATATGTTTCATACTTCATAGTGTTATTTTGCTCCCTTAGAATCTAGTAACTAGGTTGTTAGTTCGCTTTTTAGTGGTCAAACCTTGTCTTCTTGATTCTTTGGCTGTACGGACACCAACACAACTAAGAGACACCAGCACGCTAAACTGTCATCATAGAACTACGCTTCTATCCTCTGACAAAGAGCTATTTGAGACATAGAGTTGACCTTGAAAACTGCCTTGTCTAGTATCCTTTAGAATCTCGGGTTTATAGGGTGATTGAAGGACCTTATATTCCTCATCATTCTCATCCCACCTTTCCTAACATTCCCCTTAAACTGAGGTAAGTTAGGGCAGACTACTTCTCTCAGCCCTTCGTGACTTGGGGCCTTGCAGTGGTTGGCCCCCCTCTCTTACACTTGGTTAAGCAAGAAAAATGATCCAATCTCTTTATCTATAGTAGAAGTGGAGTACATTGTAACAACTTCATGTTGTACTCAGGTATTATGGATGATGCAAAATTTGAAGGAGATGAAGGTTGAAATTGATGAACCCATTTCCATTCTTTGTGATAATACCTGTTTCATAAATATTTGAAAGAATATAGTAATTCACTCAAGGAAAAAGATCATTGCAATCCAATATCATTTCTTGAGGGAGAAGGTTATAGAAAAAGAAGTGAAATCAGAGTATGTTGAACCCAAGGAGCAAGTAGAATTTTTTTTTTACAAACCCACTCCCTAAGGAGACTTTTGTGTATCTTCAGTAGAAGTTGGGAGTTATTTATCCCTCCTCTTGAATCAAGAGGGTAGTACAAATTCAGGGGGAGTGTTAAATCCCTTCCATAAGAAGGCTTGGTGGTTTTTCAGAGTGATTCAGAAGTAGTGTGGTATGGAATCATGGGGAGTATATTTGAGGAACAAGTTTTCAGATTGTGTAGAGTGCTAGAAATAAAATTGATCTTTGTCATTGATGTCAAAGGGGGAGAAATGAAACTCAAAATGCTATATCTTGTAAGGGGAGAAATTGGGAATCAGTGTGAGGTTATTTCTTTATCCAAACAACATTAGATTTGTGTTCGTGTGTGGCCAAATTTTTGTTATTTTCCATCAATGATAAAGGGGGAGATTGTTGAACATAAGTTGTCATTGATGTCAAAGGTGCTCACTGATGTCAAATTAATTTGGTCAATAGATCAATGAGAATTAAATGTAATATACTGTCATATCATTTTGATTTGGGGAATTATATATTAATATCTATAATAATAAAATTAGTTGAGGATCGTCTGTAGTATCATACTACATCTATTCATCTTGATAGAAGTAATTCAGAAGTCTGATCCAAAATGTTTTAGGTTGTTACTGAGGGTAGAGAGATTTCTCTGGAAAAACATATATGTTCAATAATTCTTCCTAAAGGTGAGTTTGTATTTGAAGTTTGAATGGAGAATATTTCTACACATGTTTTATCATATTCTAGAGTTTTTGAAAGTTATTTTCATCATGAAAAAATATTGATGTAACATAAGGTTCACTATGCCTATTTGTTAACCAATTGCGGTTCTAGAGCTATATGGAAATGGGTAGTAGTATGTGGAATTCAAAGATAGAATGGGGAGATAAAATAGGTCTAGGTTAAGGTTCATGTGAAAGTACATGGTATCATATTGTTTTGGCAGTAATAAATTTGATTTAGGACCTACTTGTTACATGTTTCATGTAATTTGAATCTAGGTGCACCTTATGTCATTCTAGTTAATTGTGGGTCCCTGACCGACATGAATGAATGATTAATGTGATGTCTTGTATATAATTCAGATCTTACTTCACAATATATGTATGTAATTTAAGAGAAGGTGTTAAGTGAATATTCATGAGTATGCGAGTGTGAGAAGAAGTTGTGCGATAAATTGTTATTCAATGCGAGCTACATCTCAATCATCATGCACTATCATCAGAAGATCATAAGTAGTTAAAGAGAGTGTCTGAAGAAAGTTTAGATCTAGAGTGAGCTATGAAATTAGCATTTAAATTCCACAATATTTATCTTTGTATTATGGTAGGACTAGTGTTCTACTTATTGAGTTGGTTCTTAGATCTTTGTATTAGGGATTGGTGTCTCTAGTAGGTTGGTGCCTACAAGTGGAATTGGGGATTGGTGTCTATAGTATGTTGGTGCCTACTTCATATTGCAATTCCCTTATTATATTACTTCTTTGTGAGTTTAGATTTGGATAGTAGATCCAAAAAATGATTCTCATCATGATTTTTCCCATCTTGGGTTTCCACATATATCTGGTCTTCTCATGTGAAAATGTGTGTCCTTATGTGATTTTTTGATTATCAGTATCTATTGTGATTCAATTTTCATGATTGACATATGTGTTGAATTAAAGAGTTATAAATTGATTTGATCTACTTATTCACCCCCTCTCATTAGATTGTGCACCCTTTAGATAAGACCTCAAACACATTAAAAAAAGAAGGAACATCCAAATGGGATCCTCCCTTGGGTAGAGATACATGCTATCCTTTCTTTTACTTCTAGGTTGGATGCTTCATGCAACTTGAAGGAGAAGAAATTTGTTATTTTAGAGAATGAAGCTTTGATTGTGAAAGGAGTCCCAAAATATGAGAATTAGAAGAAAACCAAAAATGAATAAGGTTATTTCCTCCCCAATAGATGGGAAAGGAAAATATTAGAATAACAAGATCCAAACTAGGAATAGAAAAATTATGGATTGTGGTTTAAAATCAAAGAACCCATGAAGGATATTTGCAAGAAATTATAGGGAGAGAGATATCATAAAGGACATTGCAGATGGTATGCAACAAACCATCAATAAATTGTGCATGAAGAGCTTTCCCCTACTTAATAAATGAAAATAATATCTTATAATGTCAAGGGATTGAATAGTAAGATCTCTTAGCTAATCTTGCTAAAGAATATAAGCTGGATATTTTACTTATTCAAGAAACTAAGATGTTTATTAAGAAGTTAAGTACGATGAAGAACATATTTTTCAAGGACTATGGGCTCCATGTGGTTAATGATGTGGTTTCCTTTGAAAGTATTGCTATGTTTTGGAACCCCAAAGTGGTGACTAGTGATGTTTCTTCACATGTAGATACTAAGTTTTATTGCATTAGAGATGATAAATCTTGGATTTACTCTAATGTGTATGCTCGCAATACTCATACTACAAGGAAGACCTTATGGAATAATATTAGTGTTGAAATGGATGTTGTACACACACACCAACAGGAAGATAAATCCTTATATAGTACTATGGGAACCTACCTCTCTTGAAAGATCCCACCGGAAAATCTAAATCTAAGGCAATCTCAGCTCGATCCCAAAGTTTGGGAATTAAACCACCAAAAACATGTGTTTTTAGGGAAAGAGGATTCCCAATGGGCTCCTAGGGTTTTTCACCTAGGAGGTTGGTTGAGAAATGTCTCTCTTTTGCACTAAAGTATTCTTGGTGAGTTCATTCAAGATTAGGGTTTTGAATGCATGTGATGTGTGTGCCTAAGCGATGCAAAGTAATGAAATAAACTAGATATGAAATGTAAATTAATGTAAATGTAAACTATATGCAATGTCCTAAGAATGACCTAAAATGTATGCAAGCTGTAAAGAAATTGGAAGAGACATAAATGGTGCACCTGGAAACTGAAGGATGATGAAGAGGAGCTCTAGAATCTTCTAGAATCTACTGAAAGTGTTGATTGGGACACTCACGCTAGATGGGGTGACTTAGTCCTCTTCCCGAGAAAATTTTCTGAAATAGGTTTCTAGAAAATGGGTGTACAAAAACACAAAAACCACTTTTCAAGCCTGGTACAGGGACTAATTTGCCAATGATGGTGACTTAGTCCACTTGGAGCTTTTGGGAGTCTCAAGGTTGGAATATGTAGGTGCCCACTTGTATTTCTATTTCTAACAAAGACCCATGTTTGAATCTTCAGAAAGTGAACTGCAATTTGTCTTCAAGCTCCTTTTAGGGTTTGTTGACTTGGAATGTTGTGGATGGAATGATGAAACCTTTTAGCACCTTACTCTTTGACTAATCTGCATATAAACCTATGAAGCACACATGTAAAGAGAGGGAAAAGGTTAGGGTTAGAGAATAGGGGTTTTCCTTAGTCAAACCCCATGTTGGTAATCAAACCCAAATGATGAAAATGAAATGTAAAGGGAAAGATGGTTGAATAACATGCAAATGTAAACACTCACCAAGCCCTTGTTGAAGAAGTTTGAAGATATGCAAGAACCAACTCCAATGGATGTTGCTTGAAGTGCTTAGTGCTTGAATGCTTGATGCTTTCTTGAGAAGATAGATTTCTTGAGTAGTTGTGAAGATAAGAGATGTTGGGAGAGGTAAAATGAGGAGAAAAACCCTTATTTATACATGTGATTCCCTAATTACCCAAAAATAACACATCACAGGTCGACCTTAGGGTTTAGGAGGCAAAATCCCACTAGAATTTTGATTTAATTTTGATTTTTATGTCAAATGGGACTAAGTTGCCCAAGGTGGTGACTTAGTCCACTTGGAAAAATTCAAGTGATAGTTGGGAATTAAGAGGTGGTTAATGTTGATTAATGGGATTGTCTCTCGAAACACACTTAAGCTGGGCCTATAGGTGGATTAAGGGGCCATTTTGTCATGATAAAGGGTTGAATTAGTGATGACAAGCCTAGGAAAGTGTGAGGGTTGGTTACAACAACTTAGAACACTTTAGACTACGGATTGGAAAGGGGTTATTTAGGTGAATTATTGTGGAAAAGTCCTAGAAAAGTGAGGAAATGTGTTACAACACTTCACAACACCTTTGTAAGACTTTGTTAGATTTTTGTTGATTTACAAGAATTCAAGGCCTAATGTGAACATGTTGGCCACCTTACAACATTAGATCTAAGAAAAATCAGGCCAAAATCCAAGGGAGAAGGCCCAAATGAGAGAGAAGTGTCAAGGCTACAATTTTTTGCAACACAAGAATGTTAGGTCTTGATGCACTAGGTTCACTTAGGGTTTTTTGTGTAAATTTATATTAAACATGAGGGCCTATAGTTGTCAAAAATTAGTTGGTATTCAGAAGATTGAAACATAATCTAAGTCTGATCATTCACATGTCACACAATAACTTCATGAAATCAAAGAATTTGCAATAAATTTTAATGAAATTCAAATTAATTGCATACATTCAAGTAGATTTAGCATTAATCATTCAAAAAATTCATGGAATCAAAAGATTTGTAATAAAAATCCATGTATTCATCAATCTTGGAACATTTTCTTAAAATATAAAACATCTACTCTAAAATAAAGCATAGAAATACTGAAATGTAAAGATTTCTCCTAGGTATTATCCATGCAAGCCTCAAGAAATATCTAAATCAAAGGAAACCATTATATACTTCACTAGATTGCTTCATAGCTAGGCATAGAATGATGCAAGATTTTAAAGAAAATGGGATTATTTGTCACCGAATAGTGTTAGTATGCACCCAAACTTGATGCAACACACAATCTTTTTGATAGGAACAAATAATCAACTATGTATGATTTCATATCAGGAAATGGCTTTTGAATTGGCTTCAATATTAGTTAATCTCAAATGAAACATTCAAGTTTTTAATCTAGAATGGAATAGAAAACAAGAAAAAGAATAAAACTTGAATTTTTTTTAGTTCTTCAGAATCCAAAAATTCCAAACTTAGCTAAAATAATACAACTCTCAACCTTTTATAAGAATAAGACACTTGGGAATTTCGATCAACACATGAGAGAAAATCCAAGGGAAAAATTATAACAAAACACATGGAATGTGATAGTTGGCAAGAGAAATTCTAAATAAGTCACTATAATTTGGCCTTTTTCAGTACTTCAAATCTTTGGACTTATGTCTTTGAAATTCGATCAGGGTATCAAACCAGATTGAGTAGGTTTGTCAAAAAAAATGTAGCAACTTCTTGGATATTCAGAGTGATAAGGTGGAATTGGATATTCCAATCCATCGAGACTATGTTCCTGTATTGAATCTATGAATTTGGGAAATAATATACTTGGAAGTATATCACTCTGGAACTAGCACATTCCTTTGTTGCATATGTAATACTTGGGTCCCTGATTCCCCGCTTACCAATATTTCTTCTCCATAAGATTTTTCCTCGCATGAGATTTTAGAGTGCACCACCTAACCTAGTAACATTATTGGATCTTCTCACAATCCAAATTTTATTGACTATTGTTGTGCAATTTTTCACACCCACCCCACTAATGTAGGGACCCCCTCTTTTTCTTGGTCTTCTAGATCTTTTTTTGGCCTTCCTTGTCGGCTTGTCTTTGAAAATTTTGAGGTTTTCATCCTTGGTCCTTTTTTATCCTTGGCCTTGCATTTGTGCCTCTTTCCCATGTTCTTTGAAGCTTATCTTATTGGAAAAATGCCCCTATTGTGCTAATACTATGAAATTTCTAAGTCTAGGGGGTCAATTTTAGGTTTTTCACTGATTCTAAGATTTTCTGTCCCTACCGAATTTCCCTGGTTGCTTGTTTTTCCCAACCTTTTACTGCATTCAGAGATTTCACCATCTTTGGGAATTTCCTTCATCTTCAGATTCTTTTGTTTATCCTTCACTTTTCTGTTTTCTTGATCGAGGTCGTCCTTCGAAGATTTCATCGCCTTCGGGAATTTCAATTCCCCACGGACTGTTCTTCCTTCTTGGATTCTTTTGAATTTTCCTTGCCTTCGTTGTTTTCCCGGTTCACTGCCCTGTCACGGGGAGTCTTTTCCTTCACCGCGATGGTGCGATGGCAGTCTGGCTCTATGGTCCCATGGTTTACCACGGTACCATGGCAGTCGGATAGGTAGCCTGTGGTGGCGTGGTTAACCGCGTTACCGGGGGTCGTGTCAGAGAGCTCGCGATGGCACGGTGAGCTCAGTTGGTCGAATTGGTGGGCTCGATGAGCTCAGTGAGCTGACTTGGCTGACTTGGTCAGGTGACTTGGTGACTTGGCGACTTGGACCGGCATTGACTCCATAGGAATTTCCCACCCTGGGAATTGCCCGATGTTCATTCCTTCTGTGTTTTTTCGAGCTCGGGGATTTCCTGCCTGGTCGGATTTTTTTGAAGATCTATTGTTTGTCAAGATTTGAGGGGATTCTTGGCTTGATTGATACTGGCTCTGCATTTTATGATGAATTTAGATGATTTAATGTTAAATGCAAGAATTTCATGATTGTTTAATCTATGAATGATTGGATTTGTAGGAATTTTCCACCTTGGGAATTGCCCGATGTTCGTTCCTGCTGTGTTTTTTCGTTCCTGCTGTGTTTTTTCAAGCTCGAGGATTTCCTGCCTGGTTGGATTTTTCTGAAGATCTGTTGTTTGTCAAGATTTGAGGGGATTCTTGGCCTGATTGATACTGGCTTTGCATTTTATGATGAATTTAGATGATTTAACGTTAAATGCAGGAATTTCATGATTATTTAATCTATGAATGATTGGATTTTGAGCCATTTTTGTGCTTGCCTTGCTGCAGTCTGCTTGGCCCAGCTAAAATTCATGAAGGGGTGAAAATCCCAAACTTTGAAAGATGATGTTTTAATGATGGTTTAAGGGAGTCTGATTGATTATTTGGATTTCCTTGATGATTTGATGTGATTTTCATGATGTAATGACCTGATTTATTGTGCTATACTGGATGCTAATTATGGCTCTTTGTCTGCAAGTTGAATCGAGTAGGTTAGTGCTGTCATGAATGAAAAGGGATGGAGTGTGTGTGTTTAGAGGATATAGTGAGATTTGTGGGATTTTCTTGGGTACACTTTGTGACTACAGGCAAGTTGAGCTTGCGTGTGCAGTTTCATTCTTTTGTTTCAGGCAGATAGAGCATTAATGGTGGGCATGGCTCAAGGGACTATACCATGACTTTTGTGATCCCAGATCGATATGAAGGGGCACTTAATGCATTCAATGCTCGATGGTGAATTATTGCTGGTTGTCGGGGTTGATTTGGTTGGTGGCCGACCTTCTTTGTAACCCTAGCTCTGGTTTGTGTGGGCAGGATTTATATAAGTATGGCCTTTGGCCTCATTTGTAGGGGTTCATTAAGTTGGTTGCCAATCGAGTTAGACAGTTATCTAATTTGTTAGAATTAGAGTAGAAGGTTAGAATTAGAAGTTATTCGTATTTAAAGCAAATTTTGTAACACAAAACATCCAAATTGTTGTAATTACTGATGATTCAATGCAAGTGAAGACATTGTGTTGTTACTGGTGCCTTCTTTAAATTGATTTGTCTTGCATGATTCTTGTTCTATCTTTGAAATTGCTTTGAAACGTTTGAATGCATTTTAGATTAGAGTTAAGTAATTTAATGATGCTTGGAGTGTTGTAGCAATATTTGGTTCATACTTTGGGTAGCTTCTTGATTATGGGAATGTTGTGCAAGGTCAACCTGTACCTAATACTTATGTGCTTAGTTCAATTGTGGACATTCATCCAATTCCATTGAATGAATGCCCATAGTCTGAAAATATCTAACACCCTAGAAGATTGCATTGTTCTCTATGAGATTGCAGGTATAGCCTGGGTTGAACATGAATTAGTTTAAAGGGATTGGTCCATTCCAAATATTTCATCATTTGCATGGTTAATTTTAGGAGTAGTGTTAATCTTGGGACTTTTGAAACCCTCATCTTTTGTTGTTTCTTTTATTATTTGGTTAGAACTAGAAATTTAAGCATCACCATATCTTAAAATCTGATGAGTTTAAAGCTTCCAATGTTTGTTTGTAAGGTCCCTTTGTGATTACCAACATTTTCACATTTATCACTGAGTTTGTTCCACTGCATTGTCAAGACCTGACACCCAAGAGACCTTGGGGTTATCTCTTTTTTCATAGAGATAAACCTTTCAAGAAAGATAGGATAATGTTTATTCTGTCTAAGTTGTTGCTGTGCAGAAAACACCAAACAACAACCATCTATACCAAAATTTTGTCCAACAATCTATTTTTCCTACACATTAAATTTCATATATCAATCCCCTTTTAAAACACTAATAAAACTTTCATTAGTATAAAACCATCATTATTATTAACCCTTTTTAAAACAATTCATAAGTAACACGCTTTAATGCATTCTTGCATAGTCATCAACTTTGGGCAAGCTACCGGATATTTTAGGCATATGGGAAAAACTAAACAAAAACCTTTAAACACTTTGGCACCAATGCACCATTTACTCGAGTACCCGTGTACTTGACTCCCAACATATTCTTCATTTTACCGAAACAATACTTGACCTAGCTTCCAACTTTTACCGGTCCTTTCACATCCCCGAGCCTTTACTCCCAACTATAGTAACTTGTTACACTTCACTTCATGAACTCAAATTACTTGGA
Organism: Sequoiadendron giganteum; assembly: GCA_007115665.2. Classification (NCBI taxonomy): domain Eukaryota; kingdom Viridiplantae; phylum Streptophyta; class Pinopsida; order Cupressales; family Cupressaceae; genus Sequoiadendron; species Sequoiadendron giganteum. The sequence goes on along the minus strand of CM021110.1, from coordinate 368,419,948 downwards.
TTCTTGACACCCGGTATATTTAACTCTTGGTGCACTTGAACCATAAATCATTTTCAATATTTTTTCATTTCACATATTTCTTGGTGATCATCAACCAACCAACGCCTACCTTAAGCATTAATTTTCAACTTGGGTCCCTAAGCCTTATATTCTTGGGTTGTGTTGTGAGACCACACAACAACTTGCAACCAAAAAAACCAAATTTAAAAGAAAACCCAAGAATTAACCACCCACTGTAAATTATAACTTATGCATATTTTCTTACAATAGCTCCTTGTTTTTTCTTGAATCCCAACATAAAGAACATAAAACTCCATTGGAAACTACCAGTGTGTGCATTGATTTATTCCAATCTTTGGAAATTTATGAAAATATTAGTCCATCTACATTGAGCTACATAATTTAGAAATCCTTCATAGCCAACCTTGGATATTGCCTTGCTACCAGTCAAGCGTCCATAACCCCAACAATGTTATCTTTGTAATTCTCCCAAACATACCTCTACTACCATCCATGCATCTATAGCCCTGGTAGAGATATTTGGATAGCCTAAAGAGTTGAATTTTCTCTTTTTGATATTTCTTTGATATTCATTTTTTATTTATTTGATATTTCGTTGTAAGCTCTTTTGCTTCAACTTGCAGGCAATGAAGCCTACTGTCATAACCCAAATTTATTGCTTATTTATCATAATATGGTAAATTGAATTATTGAAGGAATTCATTTAAATATTAAATGGAGATTTTGGAATATTCAAAATTGAAGGAAAGAAGTTGACGGATGTTGAATTTGTGAATTTTTGAAAATTATTTTATATGATATCAATAATTGAACATTACTGATCAATTTGCAAGTGCAAGTGTGTGCAGTTGCAGGGTGACAGGTTGAAGGAAGAGAACACGGTTGAATTAGGATTGTTTAGCTGGATCGAATGGTAAGCTAGTTGGAATCTAGGTGCACACACCACAAATGGCATGATGAATTTCATTTGAACTAAATTGCATATATAAGAGAACATAATTTCTTGACTTGAACTATTTCTGTGCTTTAAAATAAATGGCTTGTAGATTAAAATTTGTCTACTTAAACTTTATGTTTGAAGAAAATAAAAGCGAGTATTGTAAAGAAAATTCCTTTGTCAATATATATATGTATATATAGATGCTCGAAATGAAGATTCAAGTTCCTTGTTTAAATAATAATGTATGGAACTTATATGCCATTTTAAACAAAAAAATTATACATGAAAGTATATATACATACATATATATATGTATGTAAATAAGATTTAAATACATACATATATATATATATAAATGTATATATATGTATATGCAATATTAGAAAACATGGTAAATAAGAATGAAACCATTTAAATACACACACACACACACACATATATGTATGTATATATAAAATACATACATATATATATATATAATACACATATATATATAATACATATATACATAATACACACACACACACACACACACATATATATATATAATACATATATATATACATACATATACATACATACATATATATATATATATATATATTCGAATGCATGTTCAAATTTATATGTCAAATTCAATTCGATAACCAACAAGATTCTAATATCGGACTATTAAAAAAATCAAATAATATTATGGCGGATGTGGTCTGCCATGAGATTAATAGCAATATTCGAATGTGTAGTGGCCGACTACAAGGAAATAATGCCTCCGCCAGAGGCATGCAAAAATAATAGGTTGTTGTTTCCATTTTGAATACACAGGTAGCGGGCGAAAACACATAGGAAGAAGTAGATTGTTGGGAAGGAAAAAGTAGAGAAAGCTCATGGAAAAAATAAGAGATAAGCTCATTCAAATATGATATCTGAGGTAATCCGAGCACTTAAGAAAATAAACTCAATTTCTTTATCTTTTCTTCCTCATTGTCGAATGGTATTCTTCTATTTTATATGTCGATTTCACCATTCAAACAGTAAGTTTCCTTTTGATAAAAGCCATGGCCTTGGGCCGAATGGCATGGCATCGACCACTGTTGGGTTAGCCAACCTGCATTGTATTGCATAAATATTTTTTTGTACAAGCCTTGCAGCTAGCTCTCTGAGCTAAGTCGAGCCTTAGAGTATTAAATTTAGGCTATTCTTAAGATCGCACTCTCATGCAAGCCATTCGATGACAATCAAAATATCTATTTCATTTCACTATAAATTATGATGAAAAAATGTTATTATGTATCAAAAAATGATCCCTTGAAAAAGGGTTTACAACCTTGTGTTTTTATTTTAGAAAAAGTTTTGTTTCCATCTATTGGTTGGCCAAGGCTCAAAGAGCTTCAAAGGTTCGGCCATTAACTATTTTTCATTTAAATGTTCAAACTAGGATGGCTATCGAAATTTATTCTGACGACAGTGTGTTTGTTGCCATTATTCTTTGTGTAGGATCAACTACGATTTGGGGAGGATAAGAGATCCCTCTATATATTGTATTTTCTTGTATTTTATCAAAACCTTGTTATCGAATGGGACGATAACATAAAGGGGGTTTTGTCGAATATTTCTTAAGCATTGCTAATATATGTAGGTTGTCATTTGGTGAGAAATCAACCCCGTTTGATGAGAATGGTGGCATGAAATCCATGTTTTGGATACAGAAAAAGTCTATATGTAGAATGTCTCTGCATGCATGGTATAAAATTGTAAGCCCACATGGGAAATTTCAAATATATTATTGATGTTTAGAAAGGATAAACCTGACCATTGGGGATTGGTTGACTCAGAGCAATTGTAGTCTATTGTTGTAGCCTAAAAGGCATGAGTATTGCTTGAACATTAGACATTTTGTCCTTATGTAAGAAACAAGGAAATTTTAACTTGATTATTTTTAGTTCATTGTAGAATAACCATTCTGTTTTTAATAGTGAACAAATGCATGTAAAGTGATCATTTCACATGTAAATAGCTTGAGGTCTGCAAACAGAGTAAATGACATTATTTGACTTTAAATGTAACTATTTAGTTGAAATAGAAATGTGTTGATGTAAACAGTGGATATTCTTTTGCAAACAACTCTATTTTGTTAAAAAGTTATCTTTATAGCTAAAAACAAATTTTTTTATAATTGTTTAGTAGGAAATGGTACATGTTCTATTTAAACAATGAATGTACATATGTGAACAACTTGCTTTATAACTATTTAGTGGGAAACAACATTTCTTCTATTCAAACAATGAATGTACATATGCAAACAACTTTCTTTATAACTGTTTAGTAGGAAATAGTATTTGTTTTGGTTAAAAAATTAATGTACATATGTAAATAGATTTCTTTACAATTGTTTAGTAGGAAATAATATTTGTTTTTCTTAAACAGTGAATGTTCATATGTGAACAACTGGTTTCATAACTATTTAGTAGGAAACGATATTTAATTTGTTCAAACAATGAATGTTCTTATGTAAACAACAATGTTAGAAAAACACAGCAGTGAGAATAGTATAACAATATGTGTGCAATTGTTAGTATAGACTTGTTATATTTTCTTTATTTTGGCAATGAAATGTCAATTGGAATACTATTTAAAGATTGCAATATGAATTAATGGTTATTTTAGAAAGTATGCACAAACTTTAACATTAGTAGGCACATATTCGTGTATGCACATAGACTTCATCTATGTACATACACATACTCGTGACATACCTTCTTTTGTTTTTAGTACATTTTTAAAAGGAAAAATGCATAAGATGATTTTTGTTTAGAGTATAAATTAGTATTATGTCTATACTTTGAGTACATTTGTGAAAGAATAATTTGAATATTTGAAAAAAATAGTGATAACTTAGTTGACTAGAGCACCTATGGGTAGTTTCTACTAGAGGGTAGATTGTTGTTGTAGTAGAAAGACCTTCTGGGATGGGTGCTGAAATGGAGTTCAGAGAGTATAGTTTTGCTTTACCAGAATCTATTGTTTGTTATTGTTGCAACACACTTATTATGCTTGGCCAAGCAATATAGTTAATTATGTATGTATGAATGAACTCTGCGATTTCACTCTTTTCCATTCCTAACATAGATCTTGTAGTTTCTTTTCTAACTTGTAGATAGAAATTGCATGTTGATGTTTGGGCACACACTAGATTCTACCTTGTAGATTGTTCTCTTGCTAAACTTTCGATGCAGGGTCGGGCATTCTCAAGTCAGAATAATATCGAGGAAGCGTAAGCTTCGTGGTTGGGCAATAAAGCACTTCAACCATGTTCTCTTCCACCAATGGAGGTCAGCATTGAAGAATAACCTTAGTTGTTCACTAGAATATTATAGTCTATGATGTAACTTGATGGAATATTTACTATGTAATGACATTGTGGCCTTAGGAGCCAAGTAAAACCTGAATTGTAATTTGAATTTTGAAGTGAATATAAGAATATTTGACTCAGTTTAAACAGACATGTGTTGCTATGATTGATTTTAGCCACTAGTTATGTATTTTTGATTTGTAGTATATTCATGTGTCATTTACAATAATATTAATTAAGTAATAACTTGGAATGGGTTATTACATTTGGTGTTAGAACTTAGGGTTCAACTCTAGGCCTTTTGAGTCTACCATAGTTGACTAGGGTAGTTGACCCTTGACCTAAAATTGGAAGTCCTGAGAATTGACCAAAGTTGAATTGAACATAGGAATGGGAAGGTCAAAGGTATGATGAAGAAAAGGGAAAACTGTTAGAACCCCACGTAAGAATGATGTAAAGGAAGGAAATGCCAAGACAAAGGTTCAATCAAAAATTATCAATGATGAAACCCTAGCTCAAGCTCTTACATGACTCAAGATAGAAAGAGGTATAAAGATTGAGGAGAACCGAACACCTAAGATCAAAAAAGATTTCTGCAATTCGGGATTGGCCTCTAGGGTGTGGACCCAATGCACCCTTGTTGACCAAAGAGGAAAAGGAGAGCCTACATGCTCAACCATATTATTCTATTAAGTTTGAAGTAAACTCAGATGATGACCCAAAGGAATGCCCTATTTCTAATATCAAGAAATCAGAATGATGTAACAAGAAGCCTATTGTAAATAATGGTCTATTGACTCACCTTAAATGTAAATAAAATCAACTGATATTTTTGGAGTGATCAATGAGATACACTAAAATGTGTGTTGCATGAATGTGTATGTCTTCTATGCTGAGGGATGTATGCATATGAAAATTATGAGATGTAGCATAAGAAAATTTATTCATAGAACCTTGTGTTGAGATGCGATGAATGTGACTGTGTTGTAGGATAAGTGTGGAACAACATGGGAACCACTAGGCAAGATGAGGGTGGTAGTGGTTCTGATAACATACCAAGCAAGAGACTGGAGAAAATTCTAGAGCTTCTGAATTGGCAAGAGTCTTGTATGGATATTATAGAGCAAGAAGTTTGAGTGGCACACGAGGATTGAGACTATAGGAATGTAGAAGGCAATCAAGGAGATGGTGGTCCAGGGGCAGGTCCATGAGGGAAAAGTGAGGAAGAGCTTTGAAAAGACATCAAAAGAGTAGCACCACCCAAGTTCGATGGTAAGGCTATCAGAATAGGAGTTGAGGCTTGGATTATAGAAATGGAAAAATACTTTGGGCTCTGTAACCTTTTTGAACAGACTAAGGTAGTATGGGCTATGTATCAACTCTCAGGTGAGGCAATGACTTGGTGGGATAATGAGAAGTTAGAATGAAACCTACATCCTGTTGAGATCACTTGGGAACTATTCCTCCAAGCTTTCAGGAAGATATGGTTATCACATCTTTTCTTTAATAAGAAAGTAGAAAAAATTTAGAACTTAACCTAGGGAAATATGATTGCGATTCAATATTGGGAAAAATTCACTAACCTGTTGAAGTATGTGTCTCAGTATTAGGGAGACAAATGGTTCCATATTCAAAAATTCATAATGGGACTTAGACCCCACATAGGAGCTGAAGTGGATATGCACAAACCTCAAAACATGAATGAAGTCTTCCAAAAATCCACCAAACAAGAACAAAAGCTGCAACAATTATCAAATCTTTGTAGCGATCCAAGTTCTAGGTCTCATTATGGGAAGAATAAATTTCACAAGGGAGACAAGAGCCATCGGATCTATAATATCAAGAGGGGAAGTGAATCATAGGAGAAGGGTGAAGATGGTAATGGTAGAAAGAACAAGAAAGGAAACAAAGGAAAGGGTAAGGATGACCATAAGCAGAAGGGCTTTAGAGAGGACAAGCTAGGAGGTCACCAAGGGCCTCATGATGGATGATATACTTGTGGAGGTGATCATTATGCCTTGAATTTTCCTCAGTGGTCAAAGTTGCGAAAGGAAGGAAGCTACTAGCAACTCACCAGATCCACACTATAGTGGACAACCGCTAGGTAGAGTATCAAGCTTTTCTAATTTAGCTAACGAGTAAGCTCTATGACCAATCTATTTCAATCTTAATCGATACTGGAGCTACTAAATGTTTTATAGATCCTAGAATAATATACAAGCTACCCATTAGACCTAGATACATGGATAATTCATGGACAATCCAGTATGGTAATCGAGAAGAGCGGAGGGTAGATACCTATCTATTTTGTAGTGAGTTAGATCTTCCAGCCTTTCAAACTTAGGTCAACTTGTATGTGGAACCCTTAGGCTCATATGATGTAATTTTGGAAATAAACTGGTTAACTAAGCATAAGGTGGTTAAATGTCTGGATGATTATGGAAACCCAATTGAGTTTTATGGAATGTAGAGACCCTTAGAGCTTAGATAGATTTATGCGGTGCAACTCAAGAAGGCTCATCAAAAGGGGTGTGCAATTTATGAAGTGCATGCTAGTAATCCTGACAACAAGGATCCATATTTAGATGACCATCCTATTCTCAAGGAGTTCCAAGATGTATTCCTTGAAGAACTTATAGAGTTGACTCCGAAGCGGGAATTTGATTTTTTTATCGATCTAGTCCTAGGAGCCGAACCTCAATCCAAGGCACCTTATCAAATGACCACTACAAAAATTTATGAGTTGACGACCTAGCTAATGGAATTGTTGGACAAGGGACTTATAAGACTCAGTGTGTCTCCTTGGGGAGCATCAGTTATTTTTGTGAAAAAAGAAGGATGGAAATTTGTGTCTGTGTATAGATTATTGAATGTTGAACAAGGTTACCATCAAGAACTAGTATCCACTCCCGAGGATTAATGAATTGTTTGATCAAATGAAGGGAGCAATGGTGTTCTCCAAGATAGATCTCAGATCGAGGTACCATCAATTGAGGATTAAGGAAGAAAATATTTTGAAGACTGCATTTAGAGCTTGGTATGGACATTAAAAGTTCATAGTGGTACCTTTCAGTTTAACTAATGCACCAACAACCTTTATGAACCTTATGAATAGTATATTCAAAGACTACTTGGATGATTTTGTTCTGATCTTTATTGATGACATTCTAGTCTACTCAAAGGCTATCGAAGAACATAATAGAAATTTGAGGATAGTTTTCTAGTGATTGAGAGAAAGAAAACTCTTTGGGAAGCTATCCAAGTGTTCATTCTATTAGGACATAGTGCAACATTTGGGCCATATCATTTCAACGAAAGGAGTTTCTGTAGACCTTGAAAAGATCAAGGAAATCATGGAATGGCTAGTGCCTCAAAATGTGTTAGAATTTTGTAGCTTCATAGGCCTCATAGGATACTATAGGAATTTTGTGCAAGGATTCTCCTAGATTGCATCTCCTATTACCTCACTACAAAGGAAGGGAACATGGTTTGAATGGAATGAGAAATGCAAGTAGGTATTCCGAATCCTAAATGAAGGCTCACAACAACACCAGTGCTAAATATCCTTGATCCTAATGGGAGATTCATAGTAATCATAGATGCTTTTGGATAGGGATTGGGAGCAGTATCAATGCAAGACATACAAGTGGTAGCATATGAATCAAGAAAGCTCAAGCATCATGAAGAGAATTACGTACCTCATGATTTGGAATTGGAAACCATAGTTCATGCCTTACAAATGTGGAAACATTAACTTTTGGGAAAGCTATTAGAACTCAAAACATACCATTTGGGGTTGAGATACATATTTTCCCAACCAAACCTTAATGCACAATAGAGGTGTCAAGAATTCCTTAGCGAGTACAACTTTAGAATTTAATATATAAAATGGAAAGAGAACATGGTGGTTGATGATCTTAGTAGACAAAGACATATGAAAGCCATGACCTCAACGAGGTCTAACTTGAGGCAGAAGGTAATTTAGAATCTACCAAGGGATGAGCACTGTGAGAGAGTGAAGAGAACCCTAGTAGTGAATCCTTCTGATCATCAGTTTGATGGGTACAAGATTGAACCAGATGGTATTTTGAGATACTAAAGAAGCATGTATATTCCCGACTCTAGAGAGTTGATAAAATTGGTTTTAGAAGAAGTTCATAACGCACCTTATTCAAAACACCCCAGAGTATCCAAGATGATCACGGAGTTGAAGCCTCTATACTTTTGGTCTAAAATCAAGAAGGATGTAGTGGAGTACATAGCCATATTCTTGGAGTGCCAGTGAGTCAAGACTGAGCATGTACACCCAATCAGGTTATTGTATCCTCATGACATACCTGAGTATAAATGACATTTGATTAGTATGGATTTTGTATAGGGGTTTCCATTGAGCAAGAATAAGGATGATGTCATCTTGGTGGTGATTGATAAGTTGACTAAGGTTGCACACTTCATTTTGGGAAACCTTAAGGATGGATCGTTGACCCTAGCTAAGAAATTTGTTAAGGAGATCTTCCATTTACATGGAGTGCTAGAGACTATCATTTCTAATAGGGACACATGGATGACCTACAATTTTTTGGATGACCTTGAATGCAAAATTTGGGACTAAATTGAATTTCATTTTGACTTATCATCCTCAGACTGATGGGTAGACAAAGAGGGTGAATTAAGTAGTCGAAGAACTCCTTCGAATGTATTGTATGGACCAATAGTATAGGTGGGAAGAATATTTTCCTTTGGTATAGTTTTCTTACAACAAATCCTATCATACATCCTTAGGCATGGCACCATTTGAAGCCTTGTATGGGTGGAAGTGTCGTACCCCCATCAGTTGGGATAAATTGGAGGATAGGATCATAGTAGGACCTGAAATGCATAAGAAAATGGAAGAATAGATGAGGGTCATTAAGAGTAGACTGAAAGAGGTGATAGATCAAAAAAAGAGATATACCGAAAATAACCAAACTCTTAGATAGTTCGCGATAGGGGACAAAGTTTTCTTGAGAGTTAAACCTCATAAAATCTCTATTGCTTTTGGAAAGTCTTCCAAATTAGCCCCAAGATATGTGGGACCATTTGAAGTCTTGGAAGTGTTTAACCTAGTTGCATATAAACTAGATCTACCACCTACTCTGGCTCGACTTCATAATGTGTTTCATGTTTCCTTTCTTAATCTATATCATCTTGATGTGACTCATGTGCTTGATTGGAAATCCTTGCAGGTACAAGATCTAGGAGTGGTGCTAGTGGAGCCCATTAGAATCTTGGATAGATGCAAAATTAAGTTATGAAGTAGAGATATTGCTTAGTTTAAGGCCCAATGGGACTAGTACTCAGACGATAGTGCTACTTGAGAGGATGCGAAAGAAATAGAACACTCCTTTCCACATTTGCTTTCTTGAAAGAAAAACTCAATAATTTTGTTTGAAAATTTTGAATTGAGATACTATGACATTTCATGCTTTAAAATTTGATGTTGAAATAGACATATTTTTGATGTGATGTTGAAATAGACATATATTTTTGATTTGATGTTGAAATAGACATATATATTTTATTTGACATATATTTTTGATGTGATGTTGAAATAGACATATACTTTTGATGTGATGTTGAAATAGACATATATTTTGGATGTGATGTTGAAATAGACATGAATGTTCAAAATTTGATATGATGCTCTTTTATTCGACTTACTAGACATTGGGATGATGTCCCTTCCAAGAGGGGAAGGATGTCATAACCCAATTTTATTGCTTATTTATCATAATATGGTAAATTGAATTATTGAAGGAATTCATTTAAATATTAAATGGAGATTCTGGAATATTAAAAAATTAAAGGAAAGAAGTTTACAGATGTTGAATTTGTAATTTAAAAAAAAAATATTTTATATGATATCAAGAATTGAACGTTACTAATCAATTTACAAGAGCAAGTGTGTGTAGTTGTAGGGTGACAGCTTGAAGGACGAGAACATGGATGAAGTAGGATTATTTAGCTAGATCAAATGGTAAGCCAGTTAGAATCTAGGTGCACACACCACAAATGGCATGATGAATTTCATTTGAACTAAATTGCATATATAAGAGAACATAATTTCTTGACTTGAACTATTTCTGTGCTTTAAAATAAATGGCTTGTAGATTAAAATTTGTCTACTTAAACTTTATGTTTGAAGAAAATAAAAGCGAGTATTGTAAAGAAAATTCCTTTGTCAATATATATATGTATATATAGATGCTCGAAATGAAGATTCAAGTTCCTTGTTTAAATAATAATGTATGGAACTTATATGCCATTTTAAACAAATAAATTATACATGAAAATATATACATATATATGTATGTAAATAAGATTCAAATAAATACATATACATATAAATGTATATATATGTATATATATGCATATGCAATATTAGAAAATATGGTAAATAAGAATGGAACCATTTAAATACACACAAATATATAAATATATATATATGTATATATATAATACATATATATTTACATACATTTATATCCGAATGCATATTCAAATTTATATGTTGAATTCAATTTGATAATCGATAGGATTCTAATATCAGACTGTTGAAAAAAAAAAAAAGATTATGGTGGATGTGGTCTGCCACAAAATTAATAGCAATATTCGAATGTGTAGTGGCCGGTGGCAAGGCAATAATGCCTCTGCCAAAGGCATGCAAAAAGAATAGGTTATTGTTTCCATTTTGAACAGGCATTGAGAAAAACATACACAGGAAGAAGTGGATTGATGGGAAGGAAAAATAAGAGAAAGATCGTGGAAAAAATAAAGATATAAGCTCATTCGAATATGAAATATGAGGTAATCCGAGCACTTAAGAAAATAAATTTTATTTTCTCTATCTTTTCTTCCTCATTGTTGAATGGTATTCTTCCATTTTATATGTTTATTTCATCATTCAAACAATAAGTTTCATTTTGATAAATTCCATGGCCTTGGGTCGAATGGCATGGCATCAACCACTATTGGGTCGCTCAGCCTGTGTTGTATTGTATGAGTTCTTTTTTTGTAGAAGCCTTGTGGCTAGCTCTATGAGCTAAGCCGAGCCTTTGAGTATTAAGTTAAGGATGTTCTTAATATCACACTCTCGTGCAAGCCATTCGATGGCAATCAAAATCTCTATTTTGTTTCATTATAAATTATGATGAACAAAAATTATTATGGATTAAACAATGATACCTTGAAAGATGGTTTACAACCCCATGTTTTTATTTTTAAATTTTTTTTGTTTCCATCTATCGACTGGCCGAGGCTTGAAGAGCTTCAAAGGCTTGATCATTAACTCTTTTTGCATTTAAATGTTCAGCCCAAAATGGCTATCATAATTTATTTTGATGAAAGTATTTGTTTCCATTACTCTTTGTGTAGGATTGACTACAATCTAGGGAGGATAAGAGCCCCCTTTGTATATTGTATTTTCTTGTATTTTATCAAGACTTTGTTATCGAATGTGACAATAATAGAAAGGGGATTTTGTCAAATGTTTCTTAATCCTTTCAAATGTATGTAGGTTGTCATTTGGTGAGAAACTGACCCCATTCGATGAGAACGGTGGCATGAAATCCATGTTTTGGATGTAGACAAATTTTGTATGTAGAATATCTCTTTATGCATGGCATAAAATAGTAAGCCAACATAGGAATTTTAAATATATTATTAATGTTTACAAAGGGGAAACCTGACCATTGGGGATTGGTTGACTCAAAGCAACCATAGTTTGTTGTTGTGGCATAAAAGGCATGAGTATTGTTTGAACATTAGACATTGTCCTTATGTAAGAAATGAGCCAATTTTGACTTGATTATTTTCAATTCATTGTGGAAGAACCGTTTTGTTTTTAACAGTGAACAAATGCTTGTAAAGTGATCATTTCATATGTAAATAGCTTGAGGTCTGCAAACAGAGTAAATGACAATATTTGACTTCAAATGTAACTGTTTATTTGAAACAAAAATGTGTTGATGTAAATAGTGGATATTCTATTGCAAACACATCTATTTTGTTAAAAACTTATCTTTATATCTGAAATAACATGTTTTATAATTGTTTAGTAGGAGATGGTTCATGTTCTGTTTAAACAATTAATGTACATATGTGAACAACTTGCTTTAAACCTATCTAGTAGGAAACAACATTTCTTCTATTCAAATAATGAATGTACATGTATGCAAACAACTTGATTTATTGTTGTTTAGTAGGAAATAACATTTTTTTTGTTTAAACAATGAATGTACATATGAAAACAACTTGCTTTACAACTGTTTAGTAGGAAATAGTATTTGTTTTGCTTAAACAATGAATATTCATATGTGAATAGCTGGTTTCATAATTGTTTACTAGGAAATGGTATATAATTTGTTCAAACAAGCATGTTCTTATGTAAACAACAATGTTAGAGAAACATAGTAGTGAGAATGCTATAATAGTATGTGTGAAACTGTTAGCATAGACTTGTTTTGTTTTCTTTATTTTGACAATGAAACTTCAATTAGAATACTATTTAAAGATTGCAATCTGAATTAATGATTATTTCAGAATGTATGCACAAACTTTAACATTAGTAGGCACATACATGTGTATGCACATAGAATTTTGAAATGCACAAGACAACTTAAAGGGGGGGGGGGGTGAATTAGTTGTATCTAATTACATTCACCACAAATCTTAAACAATTCCATATTCACTTTAATTTGTTATTAAGTATAAGCATGGAGTGCAAATAACAAAAAGAAAACACCAAAGATACCATATTTATGTGTAAAACCCTATAAGGGAAAAACCACGATAAAGGTTAACTCACAATATAAGAGTAATTAAAAAATTGGTTACAAAGATGCTCACTACCAAAGGGCTCACTACCCAAGATAGGAATCACTGTCTAGATGGGAGGCTCACTTCTTAGAGATACAAAAACATATAAATAAGAATATTACACAAAGAACATTATCTCAATGCAACAGAAGATCCACCACAACAAATTGTACACATCCGTAGCCTTGATCGGAGAATTGCAGACACCATCAACTCACTACTTTTAGGAGTCTAACACATTGAATTCCTCTTTGCCTTAGTTAACTTTCATACAATCTCTCACATCTACCTTTATTCTCACACTTGTGGCATTCAATGCTTGACATATTTCCTTGTATTTATACTATCTTCAATCTTAGAAACTTTCTCCAAGGTTGGCTACACACTCTCCATTTTACAAATTAAAATAATGTCAACAAATCAACATTCCTGCAATGGATGAGAATGAGAGAAAACCAAACCAACACTTAACCAGAATCCAAAATTTTTTTTTGGATCAATCACAAACCTCCTTAATTGATACTTATCCTTTGCATAACATTTAAACACTAGATCGGCCAAACCTAATGAAAACACCAATGAACTTTGAAGTACATGCATCTGCAACAAGAAGATAACATGCAGACCACATAACATGCTTCACCATACACTAGAACACATATTAGATGCCTTCAGATTCATCCGTAGCTACTGCAACAACCTTCATACAAAGAACACTTTCCATTAGTCCATCCAGACTATACAAACACACATAGTAACTCTGAAACTAGTCTTCTGGAGCACTAAACCATGAAAACCTTTGATAGAACTTAGATAACACCATTAAAATCCTTCTTCCAGATCCACAAGACCTGAAATAAACTAGTGGAGGACCATAGAGTAGATACATTTCTCCCAGTCCATAGACAAACAAATCTACTAGACCAGTTCACAAATCGATGAACTCAACTTTCACTCTTCATCAAACTAGAAGCTATAATCTAAGATGTATAACCCAAGGATGCCCTTAAACAACACTATAGATCCAAATAAGCATAGGATCAACACAAAATAAATGTAGAGCACATTCTGAACACACACAATTTTGTCTTCACTTTATTAATTTTCTCAAAAGCACTTGATAACTCATCATATCAGCATGCCTGCAACACCATAAAGATAGCTCCATGTACTCACAACATCTCTATAGTATCTCAACTATACATGCACCACCTGAAATCACTTGTTCCCTTTCATTGAAACAACTTGTACTATGTTGACATCAATGAAAAAATTAATGACAACACCACCATACTCATTCATACTTGTAACAATCTCCCCCTTTGTTATTGATGGCAACAAATGATGTGAAAAACCATCAAAGACAACATAAACACTCTCCCCCCTTTTTTTAGATTAGACAACCTACACAACACTCTTGAACTCTCTCCTCCTTACAAGATTATCTCTCCCCCTTTCAAGTTTTTTAGATATAGATAGACTTTTTCACATGACTCTCTCCCCCTTTGACATCAATGGAAAACAAAGTTTTTACAGAATTCTTCAACCATATAAGATTCTGATCACCCCCTTAGGAATGTACCCATGAAAACAAACATATCATACAACAACAATGATACTTCCTACCCCCCCTGAGGAGTAGACCCTAATCATTAGTCCAGACAAATGATGAATCTATAGATCCACTAGACTGATACACCTCTATGTGCACCTAGTTCAAAGAAGGAGGGGCAGTAACCCCCAACTTCTCTTAGAGATACTCAAAAGTATTTGTAGACATGGAAAATATACCGACACACTTGATCCTAATTACTAACGTCATTTCTTCCTGAATCATCTTCTTAACTTGTCATCACTTTTCATCCCTAAATTGAATAAATCATTATTTATCTGATTAAGTCATTCTCTCCTATTAATTAAATTAATCAATTTGATTTAATTAACCCTATGTCTCTATTTTATTAAATAATTCATTTTATTTAATTAAATCCCTAAAGTCATCCCCTTAAATTAAATAAATTAATCTTTATTTGATTTAATCTAACATCATGCTCCTTAGTTAAATAAATCAATTCTTATTTAATTAAGTCTAAATCATTATTCCTCTCAACTTTGATTTAAATAAATCATAAAATGTGAATCAAATTTGTCACATCATCTAATTTCCTATTAAATTGATCAAACCTTGATTAATTTAATCCAAATCACTCCAATCCTCTAGATTTTGCAACTTGCACAATAAATCAATTTATTTGATTTATTAATTCATCAATTTCCATTCAAAAGGGCATCTTTTGTGGAATATTCTTCCAATTCAAAAATCCCTCCAAAAGGGGATGGGTACTTCCAACAAGGCATTTAATGCCTCCTACATGTCCTTAGCCTTGAGCCAAGTGAAATTTACTCCATTCTTCTCTCCCTCCAACATGTCACTTTCAAATTTCAAATTTGAATCTCATAGAATTTATTATGCACATTGACCAAAATGTGCACAACCTTCATCCATTCACATCTTAACAAGTGGCACTTGGCCATTGGATGTTGAATGATCCCACATTTCTCAATCTTTCTCATTCTTCCAATTTGGAAATCTATAAATGAGAGACTCTTCCTCTCATTCTATCATCCACAATTTGAGTAAACTTATTATACTCAATTTCATCTTCAAGGATAGCCATTTTCATCAATTTCATCAAGTTCTTAGCTAGGTTAGGCAGAATTTTCATTGTGGAGCTTGATTGAATCTTCATCAAGGTGGATCACTCATCAAATCATCAACATTGCAACAAAGGAGTTGGGAAAGGGTCAATTTCAACACACCAACTGGCACCAATTCCCCCATGGGATCAAGATTTTGAAGGCTTAATTAGGATTTCATTTATCTTTTATGTTTCTTCTTCATTTTTCCTATTATTAAGCATTGTAAATGGATTTCATGGGGAGTCCTTGTTTTATCTTGCATATGAGCTTACTAATGTGTTTGCTTCTTGTATTTTTGCAGGTATAGGATTGGGGTTCACAGTATCCTAGGAAGAGCCTTAGTAAATATATCTGCAATCTGATCCTTTGTAGGCACATATTCAAGATTGAATTCATTCTCCAATACCTTCTCTCTTAAGAAATGAAATTTGATAGATATTTTTTTTCCTTGAATGCATTACCAAATTCTTTGAAATATTTATTGTACTTGTATTATCACAAAAGATAGGGATAGGCTCATCACACATCATTCCTATATCCTTTAATATTTGCTTCATCCACAATACCTATGTGCAACAAGATGCTACTGCAATGTACTCAACCTCAACAGTGGATAAAGAGACTGAATCTTGTTTCTTGCTTAGCCATGAAACCAAGCTACATCCAAGAAAGAATTTACCACCACTTGTACTCTTCTGGTCATCTACACAACCGGCCCAATCTGCATCAATGTAAGCACTTAAAGTAAAATCAATATCCTTAGGATACCACAAACCTTATTCCAGAATCCCTTTTAGATATCTAAAAATCCTTTTCATAGTTGTAACATGTGTTTCTTTTGGTTCTTCATGAAATATAGAAACCAAACATACTACATGCATGATATGTAGTCTAGTAGCAATAAGATACAACAATCCACCAATCATAGATCTATACTTCCTCTAATTAACTATAGGAGATTCATCATCCTTACTTAGTTTGCATTTGGTCACCATAGTGGTACACACCGGTTTGGAGTCATCCATTCCAAACTTATTTAGTAATTATTTAACATAATTTGATTGTGAAATGAATATTCCCTTATCATTTTGATTCACTTGAAGTCCAAGGAAGAAATTCAACTCACTAATCATAGACATTTCAAACTCTTTTTGCATCTCCTCTGTAAATTTCTTGCACATACCCTCATTTCCTCCAAAGATAATATCATCAACATACACTACTACTATCAAGATTTTATTTTCTTCAATCTTAAAATAAAGATTATTATCTACAGAGCCTTTGTTGAGTCAAATACGTATCCAACCTTGCATACCATGCTCTGGGAGCTTGTTTAAGTCCATATAGTGCCTTTTTGATCTTACAGACCATGTTCGGTTGATCTGATAATTGAAATACCTTTGGTTGTTCCATGTAGACCTCTTCTTTTGATTCTCCATTCAGGAATGTAGACTTAACATTTATTTGGTATACCTTGAAGTCTTTATGAGCAAAAAATGCCAAAAACATCTGAATAGCTTCCACTCTTACCACTGGGGAAAATGTCTCCTCAAAGTCTATTCCTTCAACCTGTGAATAACCTTTTCCCACAAGCCTTGCTTTTTTTCTTACTACTTCACCATTCTCATTCAACTTATTCTTGAATACCCATTTTGTACCAATTATATTCTTGTTACCGATCTAGGAACCCATTCCCATGTCTTATTTTTTTCTATCTGTTGTAATTCCTCTTTCATGGATCTAACCCAATTTTCATCTTTGCATGCTTCACACACTGATTTAGGTTCTATCTTGGATACAGGACATAAATTTACTTTAGATACTACCACTTTGCTTCTTGTTGTTACACCTTTTCCTTTGCCTCCAATTATCTATTCTTCTGGATGATTTTTTTGTACATATTTTGGAGTCTTAGGAGTAGGTTTTGGAGCCTCTTCTTCTTAAATCTATTCTTCTTCTTCCTTATCCTTCTCTTGCTCTTTTTCACAAACAGGTTCATTTGGTTCATTTTCACTTATTTCAACTGGACCATGCATATTTGCATCAACTTTCACATTTGTACTTCCAACAATCTTTCTCAATCTTTTATTGTAGCATCTGTATGCTTTGCTTTTGGTTGCATATCCAAGGAAAAAACCTTCATCACATCTTGCATCAAAATTTCCTAGATTCTCATCATCTCTTTTAATATAAAATTTACTTCCAAACACCTTAAAGTATTTAACAGTAGGAATTTTGCTATACCACAGTTCATAAGGAGTCTTTGTGATGTTGCTTTTGATTTGAACTCTATTAAGAATATAGACAACAGTGCGAATTACTTCTCTCTAGTAGATCTCAGGAACATTTTCCTTACTCACCATAGTCCTTGCAACTTATTGAACTGTCTAGTTCTTCTTGGGTAAGTGCAAGAAGTTGAGTCCACGAAACGTGGAAGTTTTTGCCTTAGCCAAAAAAATGAAATCGTTATTGCAAAAACAGGATCCTAATTTTAAAAAAACGATATCTCATTTAGGTTCGGGATCCCGAGCCTAAATTCAAAATAGGATCCCATTTTTAAAATATCAAGATCCCATTTGTAAGAGGGTCCCAAACTAACGGATGTAAAACGAGATCCCGATTATTACAAAATGGGATCTCGATTTGTTAAAAGCGAGATACTGTTTTGTAATAATCGGGATCCTGTTTTGAGATAGTATTTATTAAAAAAAAAAAAAAGTCATTTCATTCTGCGCGGGATCCTAAATTTTCTTGGGTGACAACGACAGAGTAGTGACCTCCAGGTACTCCTACATCCCAAATTTTGTTGTTTTTTTCATGTTTTTTTTGAAATTTCTAATACAATAATGTGTGTTAGTATGTTTTTTTTCAGTTTATTTACCATTATATGCATTTTATTTCCCTATAAAGTATAAATGATTATTTGTAGAATTAGATGAAAAAATGCAATGAAACCCTGAAGAAATTGAATAGAAAGGAAAAAATCAACCTTAAATTATATGTTAAGATTTTTTTTTGTTTTTGAAACCTAAATTGTTGAATCAAACAAAAAAAAATTACATTTGAAAACCCTAATTGAACTGGGAATTAAAAAATTGCATTGACAAAACCTAAATTGAAATTAAATTAAAAAATTGCATTTGAATTTAATCCTAATTGCTTTTTGAAACCCCAAGTTCAAATCAAACAAAAAAAACTAGATTTGAAAACCCTATTTTCAAATGAAACAAAAAAATTGCATTAAAAACCCTAATTGCTTAGATTGAAACCCTATATTGAATTCAAACAATTTTTTTTTCTAAAACCCTAAATTGAAATCAAAGAAATCATTTTGCATTTGAAAACCCTGATTTCAAGCTCAAGAATATTTGATAATGGAAAAAATTATTTGCATTGCTTAAATGTTTTAAATTTCATTTGCATTGTATGGAGAATTTACAATTTTTAAAACTTTACTTTCAATGTTAAATTGTAATTAGATTAGAAAACAATATGTTAAAGAATAGTTACAATTCATAAATTATCAATGTTTGTTTGCAAATTTAGTTAGCAAATTCCTAATTCCAAGTGCACAATCCATTTTCAATTGTCACTTAGTTAGATAATATTTGCATTCATTTCTATTTTATGTTTTGATCTAGATCTTAGTCATGCCTTGTTTCCATTTCTTGTTTGCATGTGTTGTCTCTTGTCTTTCGACAATCTTAACTCTCATTCTAGTCAATTAATTGTTAATTAGGCTTCTAGTTTCTAGTCTAAAATCTCAATTTGCACTAGTCACCTAGACACTACAAAATCTAAATATTTTTCTTTTCTAAATTCTTTTCTTGGTTCTTTCAATTCTAAATAATCGAAAATAAAATAAGATTCAACATTAACTAATTTTATTATACATTTTATATCATAAAATTCATTTAAGTGAGAAATATTAATGAGAAAAATGTTAAATAAAATAATCTTATATTCAATTAATAAAACGTCAAGCTAAAATATACATCAAACTCAATCTTGATAATACATAATTATGTGTTTCTATTATGAAAAATAGTCAATCTACTCATAAAATTAAAATATTCATAAACTAGTTAATCTATTACCCTAAACCGTAAACCAATGTCTTAAGGGGTAAGGAAATATGACATTTATTAAGGGGATCAAATAAGTTCTAAAAATTTGGTGAAGTTGTTGAAGGAAACCAAATTTAACAATTTAATAAGATCGTGCTTGAGATTATAATATGAATGAGATTTCATGATCTAGGTTGGTCAATCGAAACAAGAGCTATCTCAATCAACTATTCTACAAGAAAATGTTTTTCACTAACTTGCAAGTCAATTATTCCAAGGGCCACCCAAAATTCACCCTAAGTTCCCTAAACCCTAAACCCTAAACTCTAAACTCTAAACCCTAAACCCTAAAGCATTCATTTTATCCTAGGACCTTAAAATGAAATTTGGTTTCCTTAGGAAACTCCACCAAATTTTATTCCCTTAAGCCATGTCATTTTTTCCTAGGACCTTACTACATAGATCCCCTTAAAAGCCATCCTATTACCCTAAAATCTAAAATCTAAAATCTAAACCCTAAACCCTAAAGCCACAATTTTTTCCTAGGCCCTTAATGAAATTTGGTTGCCTTGGGAAACTTCACCAAATTTTATTCACTTGAGCCATGTCATTTTATCCTAGGATCTCACTAGACATAGATCCCTTTAAGTCATCAGGTATTACCCTAAACCGTAAACCAATGTCTTAAGGGGTCAGATAATATGACATTTCTTAAGGGGATCAATTTTTTTTTGAAATTTTTGTGAAGTTGTCCAAGGCAACCAAATTTAAAAATTTAATAAGATCGTGCAAGATTATAATATGAATGAGATTTCATGATCTAGGTTGGTTAGTCAAAACAAGAGCTATCTCAATCAACTATTCCACAAGAAAATATTGTTCACTAACTTGCAAGTCCATTATTCCAAGGGCCACCCAAACTTCACCCTATGTTCCCTAAACCCTAAACCCTGAACTCTAAACTCTAAATCCTAAACCCTAAAGTATTCATTTTATCCCAAGACCTTAAAATGAAATTTTGTTGCCTTAGGCAATTCCACCAAATTTTATTCCCTTAAGCCATGTCATTTTGTCCTAGGACCTTACTACATATATCCCCTTAAGCCATCCTATTACCCTAAACTCTAAACTCTAAACTCTAAACGCTAAACCCTAAATCCATCATTTTTTCCTAGGACCTTAATGAAATTTGGTTGCCTTGGGAAACTTCACTAAATTTTATTCACTTGATCCATGTCATTTTGTCATAGGACCTCACTAGACATAGATCCCCTTAAGTCATCTTGTCACCCTAAACCATAAACCAATGTCTTAAGGGGTCAGGTAATATGAAATTTCTTGAGGGGATCAAATAAGTTCTAAAAATTCGGTGAAGTTTCCTAAGGCAACCAAATTTAACAATTTAATAAGATCATGCAAGATTATAATATGAATGAGATTTCATGATCTAGGCTGGTCAGTTGAAACAAGAGCTATCTCAATCAATTGTTCCACAAGAAAATTTTGTTCACTGACTTGCAAGTCCATTATTCCAAGGGCCACCCAAAATTCACCCTAAGTTCCCTAAACCCTAAACCTTGAACTCTAAAATCTAAACCCTAAACACTAAAACATTCATTTTATCCTAAGACCTTAAAATGAAATTTGGTTTCCTTAGGCAACTCCACCAAATTTTATTCACTTGAGCCATGCCATTTTGTCCTAGGACCTCACTACATAGATCCCCTTAAGCCATCCTATTACCCTAAACCCTAAACTCTAAACTCTAAACTCTAAACTCTAAACTCTAAAATCTAAACCCTAAAGCCATCATTTTTTCCTAGGCCCTTAATGAAATTTGGTTGCCTTGGGAAACTTCACCAAATTTGATGAACACTTGAGCCATGCCATTTTGTCCTAGGACCTCACTAGACATAGATCACCTTAAGTCGTCCTATCACCCTAAACCATAAACCGATGTCTTAATGGGTCAGGTAATATGACATTTCTTAAGGGGATCAAATAAGTTCTAAAAATTTGGTGAAGTTTACTAAGGCAACCAAATGTAACAATTTAATAAGATCATGCAAGATTATAATATGAATGAGATTTCATGATCTAGGTTGGTCAGTCGAAACAAGATCTATCTCAACCATGATCTAGGTTGATCGATTTAAATTTTAGGGTGATAGGATGGCTTAAGGGGACCTATGTCTAGTGAGGTACTAAGACAAAATGACATGGATCAAGTGAATAAAATTTGGTGAAGTTGCCTCAAACCTTAATGAAATTTGGTTTCTTTGGGAATATTCACTAAATTTTGTTCACTTAAGCCATGCCATTTTGCACTAGGACCTTACTACATAGATCCCCTTAAGCCATCTTATTACCCTAAAACCTAAATCCTAAACTCTAAACCGTAAACCCTAAAGAATTCATAAATTGTCCTATATTAATAGTTATCTATTTTTTCATTCAATTAACATGCCTTAGACATAAATTAGGCTTACACATTTTATCATTTGTATTCAATTAGGCCATTTATATTGAATGGTTTAAGAGTATTTCATAAACATGTATCTTACATTTTGAAATTACAAATCTAATGCGGGTTCACTTATATCTTAGAGACCACATGGATCAATTCAATAATATTCATTATCCACCTCCACGCCATCCATCTCCACCACCTTCACCTCCACCTCCACCCACTCCACCTCATAACCCCCCACCTCCACCACCTAAAATCGATCGTGCTCACTTGCAAGCACGAATCAATGCCAATGTTAGAACCATCCAAGATCAAATTAACATTATTCAAAATGAAGAATGTATTGCACCACCTTTGAGGATGTTTGCATATAGGATGAAAAATGTTGTTGATGTTGTTAGGTCTATGGATGGGATCTTATATGAGCATAGACAATAGCTAGAGGAGAGGAGAACTTCTGATTCTAAAAAGGAAAACACAAATTAATGAAGAGATGTAGTAGAGAGCCACAACAATTTATAAATTAAGACAATGATAGAAATTATAGTTATATGAATTTATGAATTTGATTCAATGGATATTTTGTGTGATGAATATGAATTTGGTTGGATGGATATTTTTAGTGACATGAATTTGGTGGAATTTATGAACTTATAATGATGAATTTATAATAGTTATATTTTATGACCATCTAGCTAGATCATGATTTCTCCTATTGGAAAAATGTAATATATATATGCACTAGACATAAAATGAGCTTTTTGTGAATGTTTCAAGTTTATTTTTTAGTATATACATGTATTAAAATTGCATAGTTCTAGATCTTATTTATTTTGAAATTTGTATGTATGTACATAGTTTAGTTGAATGATGTATGCATGCAAATTATGCATCATATTTTTTATTTTAAATGTATGTACATGTTAAATTTTGAAATTTATATGCACATGCTCAAGTTCAATCAATGTATGTATGTGCATGTATATGTATGCACATCCTATTTAAACAAATTTGCATTAATGTTTCAAATTAAACTATTTCTTGTAATTCTGTAAGTTTGTACATTAATTTTGTATAATTTAATGCAGATGCACTTATATATGATATCATGGATCAATTTAACATTGATGATATCATCAATCTAGCACCTCATCCACCTCCACCTCCACCCTAGGCTCTACCTCCCCCTCCACCCCCTCCAGTTAATATCCCACCTCCACACCAAGCTCCACCACCCCCTCCACCCCCTCCACTTAATATCCCACATCCACCACTTGTTGGATTTGATGAGGCTCGCTTGTGAGCACATATAAATGATCAAGTGGCATCCATACAAAATTAAATCAATGATATTAAAAATCAAGCATTGATTCCACCACACTTGAGACGTTTTGCATCTGCAATGAAAAACATTGTGGATGCCATCAGGACTATTGATTTTGATCTAGATAGGCATCAAAAAGAAAGAGAACAGATGAGACAATTTTATAAAGAAGGTCTCTCCTATAAAAAAAATTTAGACCTTAAAATAACAAAATCCCATCTAGCTCCTTACTTTATCGACCCTATTACTCAGTAGCCCATTCCTCCCAATAAATCTAGAATATCCATGAGGTGGTGTATACATCCACACATGAGTGCAGATTTTTGGGATCGATGGTGTATGGTATTTGATAGTCCACCACATGCTAATTTGGGGGTCCCATTATTTTTTTTGAGGAAACTATATGTAGAGTTTTTTATGGGGAAAAAGCCCAATTATTTTGATTTTAAATCATTTCAAGGTATTGGTGGCGGAATGCCACAATAGAGGTTAGGGGAAAGGGTTTATCCCCAATGCCCCATGTATGCACAACCCCTTGTTGCTCCTCTTGGTCTTGCCATTACTACACCTATGCATGAACATGTGGTGACACCAACATTAGGATCCCTTAGTATGCTTGCAGGAGACCTTGATCAACATGCTTCTGCGATAGCGGGTAGGGAGCATATAGATGACGATGATGGAGGAGTGTTTTATGGAGTTGGTCCGAGTACCACTCTAGGAGTGTCGAGACCACATGTATGTACTAGTTTCCATCAGTTATGCTATGCAACCGATCAAGCCACACCTAGTTCAGGTGGACATGGAGATTCTGGTGGTTCATCTAGTCGCCTCAGTTCATTTGTAGAATTTCTTATAGTAGACCATCACCTTGAGGACATTGCGACATAGGTATAAATATGCATCTACATGTTGAATTTATAAGAATTTTAATGAATATTTATCAAAGAAAAGTTTGCAATACATTTTAACAATTAAACTGTTTGGTGTAAAAATGAGACTAACGATGGGGCAATCATTCACTCCACGAGTACATACATCAACACTAGTCCTAGTCAACAACCCTTGTGGGGTATTTTGATTTCAAAATTTTAAATTATTTATGAAATAATTTTTAACTTGAGTTTTTTAAATTGTATAATTGAATCATGAACACATGTTTTAAATATTTATGTTGGTTTAGGGGAGTCAATCGACTTCCATGTAGCACCCCTCCAATTTTCTCATGTTTTTAGATAGTTCTTTTACTTTGATAGAATATGTTGCTATGATGTTGTTATTTGATCGTTAACATTATAGCGACGATGGATTTTATATTGAGATGTGATGGTACACTATATTGATGATTGTTTATTATGACATGCTCTTTGGTTAGCATAGTTGATTATGTGAGTTGATATTGATATATGTTCAGTCATAGTTATTTGATGTTTTAGTTTTGTAAGTTTTGATGTGACACTGTATTGGTGAAGGGGACGGGATTGCATCACTTGCTTGTGAGTGCCTTGCAATTTCATGATTTTCTCTTCATGGTGTGATTGTTCATGATCTATATACATGTACGACATATGTTTTGATTGTAGGATTGCAGGTACAGGACATCGACTCCACCTGGATTCACAAGTTTGAGTGTGTCCATTGCCCAACATAATAGTTGATTGGGAGGTAGTAACAGGATTTCCTTGTCAAACCACAACCCTAGTCACAGTGTGTCATCAGTCCTTGTTTTGGTCATGCTTTGTTGTCATGTTGTCCCCATTTGCCTTGTTTAATTATTTTGCAAGGTATGCTTTGTGGGAAATTAATGTTTATAATGTTTTATATTGATTATTTAGTTAATTGTGATTAATGTTGTTAGAAGCTTTAAATTTGATTTAATTAATTAGATTTAATTTATTTTGTAAAGTAATTTGATTAAATTTATTTTACATAGTAATTTAATTAATTAGATTAAATTTGATATTAAAATTGTTAGATTATAAAAGTTTTATTTTTAAATTAATTAAATAAAGTTGTGAATTTAAATGAATGGATAATTAAAATTAATATTTGATTTTAAATTATTAAATAAACAAATATCTTATAAAATATCTAAGAGGAAATATCTTGTGATTTGATTTGGAAAGATATTTTGGGATTGTGACATGAGTTGGAAAATTGAAAACTGGTGTTGGGAAATAATTGATGGAGTGAATCATTGTGTTAACTGAAAGAGGGGAAACAGGCTATTTCACGAGAATGAAAATGGTATTTTGGGGTTGTTGAAAATTGGAAGAAGTTCTCGTGATATTGGCTCTGGTTTTATTTTCAACTTTCTGGAAAAGAGGATTATTTTGGAAGAGGCTTTGATAATTTTGGAATCTAAAGGTGAGGCTCTACTTCAAACTTCAATTCTCCAAGCATCTGAAATAGGTTCTTTATTGTTTTTATTTAAATACAGATTGGAAAAGGCTATTAGAATTAGTTATTGTCTTGGAAAACATTGCCTGTACAATGAATACAATTTTATTTGTTTTAAAGCTTTAATACATTTTGGAAATTGAAAAGATTGTCGTGAAAGCTTAAGAGCCTCAGATTAAATTCTTATATTCTTTTGAAAAGATGAATTGTTTTAAAACAATAAAATTCCTAGAATGATTATATAGAAAATTTGGAAAACCTCTATAGGAATTGATTTCAATCTTCCTCTTAAAATTTGTAGAAAACCTCTGATTGTATTGGAAAAGATCTTCCTATAGAAGATTATTTTTTTTTTTCCAATTAAATTTATTTGGCTTGGGAAATTAAAAAAAACCCTCTAGATGATCGAATTTTAGAAATGGACTGCAAATTTAGTGCCAACGAGATTTTTTCAAAAAATTCCTCCCGTTCTGCAAACTTTTGGCCCTCCAATGGCATTTTTTAGGCACACAATGGCCCACTTTGGGATGCAAATGGTTCTCGACATTCCCATTCTATCATAGGTTCTTCCTTTTAGGCTTGTCATCTCTCGAAATCGCTTGTGTGTAATTCTCAACCTACTTTTGACATTTGAGGTTTTGAGTCGGGCTCGTCTGGTTTTTCTCCTGCTGCTAAAAGATCTTATGCTAAAATTGTTTCTGATCCCTTTCTGACGTCCTTCCCTAATAATATTCACATTGTTGGATCTCCCTTTATTCCAAAAGCGTGTTTCTGCCCTGCAACTTTTCCTAATAATATTCCCTTGCGTTCGCCTGCGTCCTTTCCCAATAATACCCCTTTGCATTCACCACCATCCCCTCTTGTGGTTTTGTGCTCAAGGGGTCCTTTTAATCTTTAGTATTAGAAGCAATTTAAAGGTCAAAAGTAGAGGAAGGCTCGCATCGACAAATCGTGGGTTCCTAAGCATCCAAAGTCTAACGATCACATTTCTATTGTTCTTCCTGAGGATATACTTTCCCCTTAGATTCAGGATCTCAAGGACGTAGCATTGATTTGTAATTTTTGGAAATTTTAACTAGATCTGGCTTTTTTGAAGAATTGGGTTTTTTAGCACTAGGAGGGAGCTAATCAAGTATTTTTCTTAGATAAGGGAGAAGGTTTTTTTTTGTCATTTTCTCAGACAAAGATTATAGAAATGTTGTTTTTAGGAAAAACGCTTGGATCTGTGAGGGTCATGGTTTATTTTCCACACTTTGGACACCAAAATTTTGTCCTTTAGAAGCAAAAGTAAAATTCATTCCTTTCTGGGTACAGTTTCAAGGGTTATTGTTGGAATACAGAGAGCCACATATTGTTGAAATTTTGTGTAACCAGTTGGGGATTTTCTTACATCATGATATGCTATTTTTTTCCAACCCTTCTCTTCTAGTAAGGGTTTGCATCCTTTTGGATGCCACCAAAATACTTCCTCTTGTTATTGACATTAAATCAATTCATGGTTTGTGGAGCCAAAAATTGATTTATGAGGATCCTAATCAATTTTGTTTCAAGTGTCACTTTATCCTTCATCCTTTCAAAAAATGTGTGATTTTGAAAGATGAGCATCTGGTTCTGACAGATGTGGGTTCCACAAAAGTTCAATCAGATCCTTTAGGCATGGTATGCACCTCCTCTGGTATGGAGCTAAATATTTTTTCTGAAACTATTTTTAGGTTTTTTGTTCTGGACTTTTGTTATAAGTGGTTTCATAAATTCAATTTTTCTACTATGTTTCAACCTGAGGCTTGTGGTAGTGTAAATTCTTCTTGGTGCTCTAAGCTTGTTTTGCAAGTTTCCCCACAAAAGATCTTCTTAGCGTCTCATAATTTATTTTCTTCTCATCCTATTTTTCCTTCCACTAGCTCGAGAAGTTTCACTTTAAACTCACACATTGTTATATACCTAAATGCTCTAAATATTGGCTCTCACTGATCAAGTTCTTCTGGCATTATCTGTATCTTGTTGTACCTGATATTAAATTTTCTAGTGATCAACAACTAAACATGTGTTCTTCAATGTTAACTTTGGGCACTCAAAATATATGTGATAAGTCACTAAGAGTCTTTGATAATCAGAGTGTGGAGGAAAATTCTAGTCAACAAGTGTATAATGATTTGAGTATTTCAAAATCACAAGATCCAAGTATTCCATCAGAAATGGAGTTAGAAAAATTTGTTGATGAAGCCTTATTGTCAATAGGTGAACAAATGCTAGATGATATTGCATCTGAAGTTTTTGGTGTGGAAGAATTTGGGGATGATGTTTGTTCAGTCTCAATTTCTCAAACTCCTTTGTTTCCAAATTTTAAAAGGTCACCTGTCAAGAGGGGCAAAAAATCTTTAGCTTTCAAGCTACAAGAGGAAATTGTAGCGGGTATTTAGTCAGCTTTAGATATAAAATTTAAAAGACCTAGGAGCGCATGTTTCTCTCCTAAGTCTCAATGAGAATTATATCTTGGAATGTCAAAGGCATTAATGCCTCTGACAAAAGGGTCCAAGTGAAAAAACAATTGGACTCTTGTGGGGCTAATATAGTGGTACTTCAGGAAACTAAAACTTTTGTTGATGTTTTTCAGCGTATCAATAAAAGTTGGATTAAATGGAAAGCTAGTCATTCTCCAGCTCAAGGTGCTTCTAGAGGTTTGATTACGCTGTGGGATCTAGTTCTATAAGCATTTCTAACATCTCTTTTGGTTTGAATTGGCAACTAATGCAAGTTAAGAATTCAGATTTGTCTTTGTGGTTATTGAATGTGTATGGGCCAACCAGCTCTGTGGCTAAAAAGTTACTTTGCGAATCTTTGGAGCATAAATTAGAGGTGTTGGGCCAAGATAAAGTAATTTTAGCAAGGGATTTCAATGCAATCGGAAATCCTTCAAAGAAGAAGGGAGGTATTTTCCCTCTCAAGAAAGACATGGATTTTTTTGCTTCCTTCATTCAAAATAATTCTCTTGTAGATATTATCCCTCCAAATGGGTGGTTCACTTGGACAAATAAGAGGAAATTTTTTCTACAAATTGTAGAAAGGTTAGATAGGTTTCTAATTTCTTTGAATTGGTCCTTATGTGGTGTAGCTTTCTCCTCAACAATCTTTCCATTTGTAGCTTCTGATCATTTTGCAATTTCTCTTGACTTGTTGGGAAAAATCTCCAAACCTAGATTTCATTCTTCCTTCAAATTTGAATCAATGTGGTTTAGACACCCAAATTTTCTTGGTTTATTAAGTCAATGGTGGTTTGATGCACCTTTCAGTATAGGCTCAAGAATGTTTTAGTTAAATTAAAAACTTTATTATGTCAAGAAACAATTAAAAAGTTGGAATCAACAATTTTTTAAAAATGTTTTTGTGCAAAAGGATCTCGTTTACAAAAGACTTGTAGAAGTTAATAAAATTATTATTTCTAGAGGTCTAGATTCTAACCTTTTTGAATAACATAATGAGTTACAAAAGGAGTGGAAGGAATTTCTCTTGAGAGAGGAATTTTACTGGAGGCAAAAATCAAGAGAACTGTGGTTAAAAGATGGGGACAAGAATACAAAGTTTTTTCATGTTTCAGCGCAAATTAAAAAGGAAAAGAATACAATTGCTTCAATTCTTGATAGTGTAATAGGGGTTTTTCTTACAAAAGAAGAGGATATTCAAAAAGAAGGTATCAAATTTTTCTCTTCTCTTCTCACCAGTAGTACCCAAATTAATGAACAACTAGCTAGTGAAAGAGAAGACCTTCTACAGGATATTCCATGTTTGTTATCAAGAGAAGATAATATCAGATTACTTTCTCCTTTGATTTGAATGAAGTCAAAGAGGTGGTTTTCTCAATGTCTCCTAATAAAGCACCTGAGCCAGATGGTTTTACAACTATTTTTTTCCAAAAATGTTGGGATTTTGTGGGTTATGATATTTTAAATTCTTTGGAAGAGTCAAGGAAGACAAGGGGAATGTTGAATTTTTTTAATGTGACTAATATAGCTATCATCCCCAAGACATCATCTCCATCCACCTTTTCTGATTTCAAGCCTATTTCTCTTTGTAATACCATATATAAGATCTTCACTAAGGCCATCTATCTTCGTTTGCATCCTCTTATTTCTAAAATTGTTTCTAAAGAGCAAGGGGGATTTGTACCTGATAGAGAAACAACTGAAGGAGCAATTGTAGCTCATGAGGTCCTACATTCAATTGCGGCTAACAAGCTGTCATCTATGATTATTAAGTTAGATATGTAGAAAGCCTATGATAGGGTTGACTGGTTCCTCTTGAAAGAGGTGCTTATAAAATTTGGATTTTCAAGAAAATGGTGTAAATGGGTCTTGGCATGTTTATCAGGTGCTAAGTTCTCAGTGTTGATAAATGGTTCTGGAGTGGGTTTTTTTGGCTCTTCACAAGGGGTTCGTCAGGGTGATCCCTTGTCTCCTTTTTTGTTCATAATTTTAGTTGAAGCTTTGAGTAGATCTCTCCTTAAAGCTCATCATCAGGGTTCTATTAAGGGAATATGTATTCCAAACATTAACATATCAGTAACTCACTCTCTTTTTGTTGATGACACTTTACTTTTTGGAAAAGCGATAATATCAGAAGCTTTGCATATAAAAGAGATTTTAAACAAATATACAAGAGCATCGAGACAAAAGATAAATGAGAGTAAATCAAAAGTTTATGTGTTCAATACCAAGCATCTTCTTGAAAAAAGATTAGTGGATTTGTTAGGCTTTCAACAATCACAACTTCCTTGTAAATATTTGGGCATCCCATTTTTTGTAGGTAATAATAACTTAACATATTGGCAAAATATTATCCAAAGTATTCAAGCTAGGATTTTATCATGGAAAGGGAGATGGCTCACTTTGTCAGGAATAATTTTTCTAGTAAAGTCAGTGCTTTCTTCAATACCAAATTATTTCATGTCTGTATTGAAAGCTCTAAAATCAATCATCTTTCAAATTCAAAAGTTGATTAGAAAATTTCTCTAGTCTGGTAATCTTGATAAGAGTAAAAAAATTCCATTAATTTCTCTGGACACCATGTGTTTGGAGAAATCAAAAGGTGGAGCTGGTTTGCATGATTTGCTGCAAATAAATATGGCTTTAGGGGCCAAAATGGTATGGAGAATTTATTCAAAGCCAGGGCTAAAGTGGTGCTGACTCATGTAAGCCAAGTATTTAGACAATTCAAACCCATCAAGGATTATGACGGTGTTAAATCCTCTTAAAGGATCTTCAATGTGGAATTTTTTAATATCATGTAGGAAGATTATTTTACCTTATCTTACTTGGGAGGATAATGATGGAAAGGATGTCCTTTTTTGGAAGGATTCATGGAATGGATCTCCAAGAATAAATAGTATTGTAAATTGTGAGCAGGAGCAAGAAGTTTTAACTCATAAATGGGGTGGGAAGCTAAAAGATTATATTCAACAAGTAGATCCTATATCAGGCAAAGTAAGTTGGAAGGACTTTTCTGAGGAGGGAGTAAACAATGTTGTCAAAACACAATTAAGTTCAATTCTAGAAGCCAGATTAGTTTACTTTTCTCAGAAAGATGATAGGCTTCTTTGGTCAAAAGAAAATTTAGGTTCCTACATTGTGAAAGAAGGTTAAAAATCAGCTATTCAGAAACACTCCCAACTAGTGAATCAGAGAGCATATAAATTTTGTTGGAATGAAAAAGTGTTGCCTAAAGCTGGTTGTTTTGCTTGGTTAGCAATAAAGCATAAAATTTTAACAAGTGATAAGCTTGCAAAGCTGAAAATTTCCAAACCTTTTAATTGTGTATTGTGTAATCAAATCTTTGAAGATGTAGACCATTTATTCCTAGCATGTTCAGTAGCACAGTCATGTTGGAGTTATGTAGCATTAAATATGCAATGGTAGACTCCACTTCCTAATTTACTTTGGCATGTCTTCACTAGCTGGCCTCAATTATACAATTATGATTTATTTGCATGTATCTGGAGTATTATTCCGTCCTTTGTAGTCTGGGCTATTTGGTGGGTGAGAAATAAATATATTTTTAGAAAAGAAAAAATTAATCTACAAGCTCTTCTGAGTAATTTAGAGAAATCTATATCAGAGAATGTAAACACATATGTTTGTAAGTCCAAACATGTGGGCTCAACGTTTAGAGATTGGGACTCAAAAATATTATTGGCTTGGCCTCTTATAAGTTTAAATTTCAAAGGTATTCTACGTTAGCCTCAACAAAAGATCAATAGAAATTCAATTTTTTGGATACAAACACCGCCAGGGGTATATAAGATTAATTTTGATGGAGCGTCAAGAGGGAATCTAGGATTATCAGGAGCGAGGGTGGTTATCAAAAATTATCAAGGTATGGTTTTCTCTACAAAATCTTACAAGTTGGTAGATGGATCTAATAATTTGGAAGAGGCACCAGCTCCCCTTCAAGGTGTCAAATTGGCCCTAAGCTGTAATATTTCTGATGTTCAACTAGAAGGGGATTCACTAGTGGTAATTAATTATTGTCGAGACTGCAAGCTATCAAATTGGAGGCTTTCATATATCTTAAAACCAATCTGGTCTATGCCTGATAAATTTGAGTCCTACCAACTTCTTCACACATACAGAGAAGGTAATGCAATGGCTGATTTCATGGAAAATCATGGATGTGACCAGTTGCAAGAAATTTATACGCATGTGGTAGAAATTGGGAAAATTAATCCTAAATTGGAAGAGCTATTGAAAAAAGAAGAAAGGTGTGTTATATAATGAATGATTGGATATATCATTTAAAATAAAAACTTACAATCTCAAAGTATTCAACCATTGTTCCCCATTTTACATGAAGTTCTAATCAAAGAAAGGTGCATAATCATTATAAAGAATAGCCTGAGGAGTCATGGCTATAATGGAAATCTTGTTAAGTTAGCCTTGCCAGTACAATGTCAGCTGTAATCATGTTTAATTGCTTCTCACAAGGTATTACGAAGGTGTAAAATCATTAAGTATTGTCACGATGGTGTTTAGAATTCCCATAAAAGATGTGGCACAAGTTGTGATGTAAGGAAATCAAATGTGCGTCGATTCTAAAAATATCCTCCACTCAAAGTCTCACAGATATGAAGAAGTATCAGGCTGGTAAATGTTATTTCTAATTTGTTTGTGTTATGCGTACGTATAGATGTAAGAATATTTCAAAGCATCTCATGTAATAAATAAAATGCATGTGTGTGAAGTACAAAGTAAAATGGCGGTAGAAAAAGATCATCTTGGGGTGGTTTATAAATTAAAGCCAGCTTCATTCTAGTTTAACCTTGCAAATGCTTCCTATATAAAATTCTTGCTAAATTTAGACAGCTCTGATAAAGGTTGGATTGTACAACACATTGAGGATGCAATTATGGTTATGTTGCTAAGGCCATTCCAAATAATGAGGCTTAATGCTATTCTAAGATCTTCCTTCACTCAATGCTAACATAACAACTCTTTTTTCCTATGTGTATTTAATAGTTTGCGGTGGTTTCAATCTCAAGCACAGGAAACACAAATAGAGTTGAAGGTTGTATGCCATCCTCTTTTCTGAATAGTATATGCAAGTAATGGATTTCTTCCCCAAGAATTACAAAGTTTTTTTGCAAGTTCGAGAATGGGAACTACCAATTGTGGAAGAAATTGGAGAACTGGAGCTACATTTGGTATTCAAGGATCACTGTGAAAAATTTAAGAAGCACGTTAAAAGAGTTCTGGGAGCACACATTATAAGGCCTCAATTAAAAAGAGTAATCTATCCTTCTCAATTTCTATCAATCTTCATTTCAAACATTATGGATTTGCTGCAAGATGTTGAGATTGTTGAGAAACTGGTTAGAAAGGTAGTAAATGAAGATTTCATGCAATGGGATGGTTTTAATAAAGCATGTTAGGCATATTATTTGTGGAAAGGTCATGGGTATGTGGGTGACCTATTTCCCAGACATTATCTTCTCCATTAGTCAACATATCAAAAGCTTATTATTGCTATAGTTAAATCTTTGTCTTTGCAAGATTCAACTTTCATGTTGGTAACACTTAGAAGATATGCAAGAGAATTTGAAGATGGGGTTGTAGAAAGAACAAGGGAGAAAGTGAAAGCGATTATGGCCCCTATTAATGCATGAGAATGAGCCTCCACAAACAACACCTAACATAGAGGTTCAAAAGCACCTTCAGCCAAATACAGAGTTGGCCGACATTCAGCAGTAGCTTGGTTTTCAGCCTGGTTTTCTTCATCTTCATCAAGCCAGTGCACAAGGAGTTGGACACTCTTCGACAGTGGGAAATTGGCACGATCAACAAGTGGGTCATTAGTCAATTAATCTGAATGAGTTGGCACCTGAAGTAAATGGTGAGATGGGGGCACATATACAGGGGCAAGGAGGACAAAACCTGATGTCTTGCGAAATATTGGAGGTAAATTCAAATCAATAGTGGGTAGAACATGTTCAAAATTAGGGTGGTCAAAATTTTCCTACTTGGGCTCCACTTAATCATCCTGATGTGGAAATTCTAGATTTCATGGAAATTGAGCAGTAAATAATGAGTCTTTCATGTTTTGAGCAAATATAAAGTGTATATGTTATTAACCTTAGTGGTCATGTTGTAGTAGGATTAAGCTTGATTTTGTAAATTATAGGCTTGATAAAGGTTATAGTATAGGTCATTGATCAAGAAACAAAAGGTTTCATCTTTTGTATGTGGTCTTTAATGTAGGAAACAAGTGGCTTGGACCAAAAAAATCTATTGTATATATTTTATCTATTAATAAATATATATAGGCACTATGCCTTTTGCTTAATCTTTTTTTTTTTTGTAAATATCCTCTTGTAGAAATTTTTTGTGAAAAATTGCTCATCTGGAGCAATCATTTTGATATATGTATATATATATATATATTAATATATACATGTACATATATAAATACATATATAAATATATATATTAATATATATACATATATATATTGTATGAAGTTCCTGTAGAAATTTATTCTGAAAAACCAGATCTAAAAATCGTACGCCAATTTTTTTTTTAAAATCGCAGGTTTAAGAAAATTTATAGTCTTAAATATATGGGGGGGTTTGAGGCTGCCCCCACAGCTGCCCCCATAAGGGAGGCGACACTGTGGAGGCAACGCCCCCATAGGGGGTCGACTGTGTAAACAACCTAGCATTGATGGTGACTTCTCAGACTTTTATCGCCCATTTATATTTCAATTTTATATTTGGTTTTAAATATATAAAATATAATATATATATACATGCATAAATATATATATAAATATATATTTATATATATGTGTATGTATATATATATAATTATATATATAAATACATATATAATTATATATATATTAAAATATATTTTATAGCAGGTGCATATAAATGCACAAATTAGATGTCTTTTAAAATGAAATGTTTTGAAAAGGGAAATTGATTTTTATATAGATGTAAATTGGGAAATTGAATTAAATAATTAGATTTTATCTCTTTATTGACTTTAAATGAAATTGTATTAAGCTTGATTATTTTGAGCAATGTATTATTGTTCTCTTGGATTGGAAATTAGATTAAGGAAATCTTAATGATAGTTTTATTAATTGCCTGAATTACTTATTTAATTATGATGTCTTTTGTCCACGTAAGTTGGGAAATCTATTGGTTGTGAATGTGTAAGCGTTTCAGATGTTGTAATATTATGTGGGGATTGTTGTCATATTTTCTTCAACCCTTTATTTTCCTTGGGTAGTGCACCTGGTTGTGATCTAGTTTAAACACTTGGTTACTACGAATGAGATGTGTTGCATCTTGTATTATGGTTGGGATTTAATATCTATTTTTGTGCAATTTTTCTACCCTTGGTTTATGGATTAGATCCTTGTGTTGTCAGTAGGGGAGAGGCTCTCAATGGAGACCGACACACAAAGTGGTACCAGGATAACTCATGTGAGATTTAGATAATTCAATGGAAATTAAATAAAAGTATTAGGGGAAAGGGTAGCCTTAAAACACTTAACTTGTTAATTGCGCCTCACTCATTGGCTCAAGGGCTCATTTAGACTTGAGATGAGATGAGAAGGCCTGGAATGGCAAGGTCATTAACATGTCCTTTTGAAAGATATTTGAAACCGCATCGGTTTGCATGTGGGGCTGGGGATTGTGAGAGGCTACCAAGATAACCCAACATGGGGGTTGGGGCCTAGGAAGATCTGCCAGGATAACCCATGCAACTTTGTGATGACACTCCTCCTATGACAATAGTTTATATTGTTTAGTTGATGTACTTGATTCTTTTACTTTGGAAGCAATGTAACCTTCATGTTATGTATTTTACTTGTATAGTTTAGTCTTGTGATTGCCTATGTCTTGAGGTTGTTGGTTCTACCTAGGAATCCCTTTTACTATCTCCTAGTATGGGGGATGGGCCTTCGAGTACCACTTGGTTGGGTGGAACATGCACCTTACACCGTTGGGTTTCCACTTCATGTTCGTGATGGTGAGATCTTCTAGATTGGAGAGCTCACATATTCCAGTTGCTTTGTACCATCTCTTGTGTACTTTTGGATCAATTGGATGTTGATGTTTATGTACTACTCCTCATTTGTATCATTGTAATTATAATATTGTTTGTACGATCTACCTCATTTTGGAAATGAGCCTTGTAACTGCTTTATTGAATGATTGCAATCTATGAATGGTTTTATCCTATAATCTTATTAAATGAGTTTAATGTTATTAGATCTATGTTATTTATTTCTTGAGTATAATTTATATGCTATGGATTAGTTTACTTTTGTATGTTATGGGTTTCAAATGTAAGCATTGTCATGTACCTTAGAGGATGTATGCATTAAGTGTAGTTCACTTATTGTTAATTGCACTTTCAAAAAAAAATTTGTTATGCTTCCATTGTAATTGTGTCGTTCTCTAGGGTTATGTGTTGGGGCGTTACACATGGTATCAGAGCCCAAGTTTAAACATTGGGTGCTCTAGGATAATGTTGAGCCCATTAAGCTGTTAGTAGCATAGGATTTAAGTTGAGTTACCTTGTCTTATACCTTGGTATGTCTATGTAGGATCATGCCACCTAGGCGAGGTCATGGTCAAGGTTGAGGAGGTGACCACAGAGGTAGTCAACATGACTCACCTCCCCATCTTCCCCATGAATTAGATCATGAGGAACAATAGGCTTCCTAGAATGCTCTGAGACACGATGACTAGAATCAGGATCCACCAGGGATCGAGGGCACTCAGTTGCGTCGATTGTTAGAGGAGACTCTTGCTCGCCTTGGGCTGAGGCAGGATAAAGATCAAATAGATATTGGTGAGGGAGAGAGATCCCCTAGATGGAGAGAGGTTCCAACATAGCAGGAGGTGGTCACAACCGCTCATATGAGAGACCTTCTTAGAGCTTGTTCGCCCACTTTCGATGGTTTTGGCAGAAAACTTGAGGCCGAGACATGGTTGATAGACTTGAACCAGTGTTTTTCTATGCACCCTTATAGTAGAAACACCAAGGTCAGATGTGCTATCATGCACTTGCGATACTTTGCATCTACCTAGTGGAGATTGGAGGAGTAGAAGCTCCGTATTGACATTGATTCGGTTTCTTGGGATATGTTCATCAAGATATTTAGAGCCAGATTCCTATTTGATCATTGGCAACAACACCATAGAGATGAGTTTCATGCTTTGCGATAGATGGCCATATAATTAAAATTGTATGAGCATAGATTCTACGAGCTCAAATAGTACATTGGTATTGGTGATGATGAGGGCATGCTAGTTCAACACTTCATTAGGGGCTTAAATGCTCGAATCAGTGGTGGTGTTTGGGTTTTCGAACCTAAGACCATGGAGACAATAGTAGAGAAGGCCAGACTGGTGGAGGAGAATTTGGT
Source organism: Sequoiadendron giganteum (assembly GCA_007115665.2). NCBI lineage: Eukaryota > Viridiplantae > Streptophyta > Pinopsida > Cupressales > Cupressaceae > Sequoiadendron > Sequoiadendron giganteum. The sequence goes on along the minus strand of CM021110.1, from coordinate 368,381,890 downwards.
GATGGCGTTGGGTGGACATATTGGAGTACAAATAGGTAGTGCTTTAGCTGTAGGACCCGGTTCACGTAGTGGCCAGGCTTAGGGAGCTGGACCACCTAGGACATAACAGGTACCTACATAGAGTGGTCAACATCAGAATTCACAGGGGAAATAAAAGAATTTCTAGCCTAGACAGGGTGACAGATATCAGTCAGGGGGTGATAGAAATTGGATGCAGGTCAAACGCTTCATTAATTATGAGTAGTCGGCATAGAGTACATAGTCTATCTATAATAGGGGTAGCGTTCAATAGTCGAGCTCACCTCCTAGAGGTAGAGGATTCGATAGGGGTACAAGATGTTTTTCTTGTGGCCAACAAGGTCACATAGCATGAAAGTGTCCCAATAGGGGCACATCAAGTTATACTCAGAGGCCAACAACATCAGAGCCAACTATTGGAGATACGGGTAGACATGATCGGGTATTTTCTACAGTTGACAACCGCTAGGCTGATCATTAGAGCACAGTGGTAGAGACTTCAGGTATGTTAGAGGGTAATACGATTACCATTTTATTCGATTCAAGAGCATCATATTCACTTATTTCATCATCTATCATAGCACATTGTAGATTGGGGGCAGTTAAGCGGGACATTAGGTGGTAGGTCGAATTGGCCTCCGGTGCTAAAGTTGTAGCGCATTCCCTAGTACATGATTGTAGATTGGAGATTGGATCCTTTCACACTACAGTAGACCTCTGCATTATATACTTGGGGTCGTATGACATTGTCTTAGTGATGGATTGGTTAGAGGCTCATAGAACCATTATTGACTATTGATGGAAGTCAATTCAATGCATTGATGTATCCAGTAGGGAGGTCGAGATAGTGGGAGTTCAGAGACCCATATCATTAAGGATGATCTCAGCTATGCAGATGAGGAGATGTGTACGTCAGGGCTATCAATTGTTTACAGTGAAAATAGATGAATTGGAGTTGGGAGAAAGTGAGGAGAAGGATTGACTTGATAGCCACCCCATACTTTATAAGTATGCAGATGTATTTCCCAGTGAGATTCCAAGGATGCTACCTTAGTATGACATCGATTTCAAGATTGATCTTGGTGTAGTCACGGTAGGAGGGTTCTCAAGAGAACAGTCTGGGCCATGCAGCTAGAGTCACACAATAGAAGCAACATAGAATTTGGAGGCAAATGTAGATACAAACATTCTTATTATCAAAAATATTGATTACATATAGTCGGCCACATCCAAGCTTACAGATTCGGCTCACAGGCCTGATACAACATGCTCAAAATACACTGCTCATACATGCGATCAAAAATCTTATAGATTAAACTCTATTTACATCTTAATATACTTGATCTTTATTAATTGTTAGCCTCATGATTCATTACAAGATTTATATCATATCCTCGGGTCAAGAAACATCTACATCGGCCAAAGATCTTTATAATCTTCAATGAAGGAAACTTAATGTGTGCAAGAACAAGTTAGGCTCAAATCTGAATTTCCTCCATGGTAGATGCACATGATGGGTGTGGACCTAAGTTTAAGGCTAGGGAAAATCCATGAAACAAATCAAAACACATTGTGAGGATCTGCAAGTTACGAGAAGGATCCACGATCGATCCAACTAGCCATTAGGATTTGAAACTATTCCAGGGCCAGTTTCAAAAATGTCACTCAATCCAGAAGTGATAACTTGTCAAAAAAAGATCCAATTGAATTGAAAACTTGGAGTAAGGAAATTTAACATGTCCACGATGAAACCATAGATCCATGAGGTTTGGTGAGAAAACACGAAGAAATACCAGATCTACCAACTTGAACAAGAACAAGAACAAGAATAGAACAAAAACTGAATGAAAATATTTTTGGTTGATGCAAGATTGCCAAGAACCAAGGATGCTCCTGCATTAGACATCCGAGTTTGATGAAAAGTGAGTCCCTCACTTTTTTGGGGCCAAAGGGAAACCAATACGGTCTACCTAGGCCTGGGAAATCCAAGAAGAATCCTCCACTGGTCTACCTTTCCACTTCACCAAGTATTCTTTGTATTTTTTTCCACGAGTCTTTCTCCCATATCTGATATCCAAAATCACTTTGATCCCATCTAATTATTTTTTAGGAATTCATTCTTCCAACTTCGCTTTACTATCTTCACTGAATTCAGCTTCATGGTACTGATGTAGATCTGAAATGTTGAATATAGGTGATATACCCATGTCATCTGGTAACTCTACTTCATATGCATTTCCTGAATCAAACTTCTTCAAAATCCTATAGGGTCCAAACTTCCTCATCTTGAGCTTACCGTATGTGCCAATTGGGAATCTTTCCTTCCTCAAATATACCATTACTTCATCTCCAACTTTGAACTCATTATGTCTCCTCTTTTCATCTTCTCGCTCCTTATATTTTTCTTTCATATCTTCCAAATGTTGCTTCACTTGAGTATGCACTTTTTCATATGTTCTTCAAATTCCTTTGCTTCTGCACTCCTTCTATCTTCTTTAATGATGTCTCACAATTTGGATATAACTCTAGGATGAACTCTAGTAACAATCTCAAAAGCTGTCTTTCCTGTACTCCTGTTCACTAAATTATTGTAGGAAAACTCTGCATGTGCAAGGGCTAAATCCCAACTTTCGGTCTTCTCTCCAACCAAACATCTCAGAAAATTTCCCAAACTCCTATTCACTACCTATGTATGTCCATTAGTCAATAGGTGAAAAGTAGAACTGAAATTCAAATCTGTCTTCAACTTCTTCAAAAGTGTCCTCCAAAAGTAACAAACAAACTTTGTATCCCTATCTAAAACAATACTCCCAGGTAATCCATGCAATCTGACCACTTCCCTAAAAAAAAAGTCTGCTACATGTACTACATTTATTGTCTTTTTACAAGGTATGAAATATGCCATCTTAGAAAATTTGTCTACCACCACAAATACATAATCATTACCTCTTTGTGTCTTCGACAAACCAAGTATGAAATCCATGCTGATATCTTCCCAAGGTCTTTTTGGAACTATCAAGGGTTTGTATAATCCAAAATTCTAACTACTTCCTTTTGCAACTTGACAAACTCTGAAACTCTACACAAATTTATTGACATCCTTTTGAATCTGGGGCCAAAATTAATTCTCACTTACCAATGCTACTATTTTATCAATTCCAAAGTGTCCTGTCAATCCTCCACTATGTTTCTCTTTTACCAAATTGTCCCTCATTGAAATCCAAGGTATACAGAACTGATTTCCTCTGAACAACTTTTCCTCCTGAATGAAATAATCCATTGACTTCTATCCTCCAAAACTGGTTCTTTACATACTCTCCAAGGTTCCGCAAAATCCGGGTCTTCCTCATACAAGTTATTCAATTTATCAAAGCCTTTTACCTCCACTTTCATTTGTATCAATAAATTTCTTCTCCTACTCAAAGAATTAGCAACTCTATTTGACTTTCCACTCCTATGTTTCAAAACAAAAGTATAACTCTGCAAGAATTCCACCCATCTCATGTGTTTCTGATTTAACTTACCTTGACTTTTCAAGTATTGCAAAGCCTGATGATCTGTATACAACACAAACTCCTTAGACAACAAGTAATGTATCCACTTCTTCAAGGCTTGAACTATGGCATAAAATTCCTGATCATACGCTGAATACCTTTTCCTTGCATCATTCAACTTCTCACTGAAATAAGCTATTGATCTTTCTTCTTGACTTAACACTGCTCCAATTGCATTTCCACTTGCATCAGAGTCTACTTGAAATACCTTACTAAAGTTTGGTAAAGCCAACATATGTTACTCAGTCACCTTTTTTTTTAACAACTCAAAACTTATGTCTGCTCTAGATGTCCATCTAAAATCCTTCCTATCTCCTCTCATTTTTTCTATCATAGGGCTGCAAAAGAACTGAAATTCCTAATGAACTTTCAATAGAAACTAGCCAATCCATGAAATGATCTTACCTCTCCAATGCTTTCAGGTGTAGGCCATTCAACAATTTCTCTTACCTTCTCAAGATCCATCTTCAATCCATCCACAAATATCACAAAACCTAGATATACCAATTCTTCCTTCATGAAACTACACTTCTTAATGTTTATCAACAATTGCTCTTCCCTCAACCTATGCAAAACTTGTCTTATATGCAAAAAAATTTCTTCTCTAGTCTTATTCAAAAATCAAGATGTCGTCCAAATAGAAAATCACAAACTTACCCAAGAATCTCTTCAATACTTCATTCATCAGCCTCATGAAAGTACTAGGTGCATTTGTTAGTCCAAAAGGCATCACCAACCACTCATACAATCCTTCATTTGTCTTGAATGTTGTCTTCCATTCATCCCCTTCTTTGATTCTGATATGATGATATCCACTCTTTAAATCTATCTTTGTAAAGTATTTAGCTCCACTCAAACAATCCATAATGTCATCCATCTGGGGCAAAGGAAATCTATACTTCACTATGATCTTATTCATGGCTCTAGAGTTTGTACACATCCTCCATTCTCCATCCTTCTTAGGTGCTAGCACTGTAAGTATTGCACAAGGGCTTAATCTTTCTTTGACCAAACCTTTTCTCAACAACTCTTGCACTTGTCTATTCAATTCATCATTCTTTGTTGGTTTCATTCGGTGTGCTGCTTTATTAGGTAAACTAGCTCCAGGAATCAGATCCATGCAATGAATAATACTCCTTACAGGTGGCAATCCATTAGGTACATTATCTAAAATGATAGCTTCAATTTTGCTAGCAATTCCTTTATCTCCCCAGGTTTTCCTTCTTCATGCTTTAAGTCTTCCACCTTCTTAGGAACCAAGTCATAACACATATTCTCATGTCTCAGTCCATCCAGGAATCTCCTCCCATCAACCAAAAAAATTTTAGCAGTCGTGCAAACCTCAATTTTAGGAACATCCTCCAAGGGTAACAAAGTCTGCTTCATCCCATTAGCAACAATAGTGTATATGTTCTTCTTTCCATCATGAATAGCCTATCTATCATACTACCAAGGTCTTCCCAACAAAATATGACATACATCCATAGGCATGATATCACACAAAACTTCATCATGATAATTTACTATCTTCAATTTCACCAAACATTGTTCACTTACCAGTATCTTATGCTAATTTTGAATCCAAGCTATCTGATAGGGATTCGGGTGTTTCAACCTTTCCAACTTCAATTTGGTCACCATTTCTTTAGAATCTAGGTTCTTTGAGCTTCCAATGTCAATGATTACTTTACAACATTTACCAACTACCTTGCATTTGGTCTAAAACAAATTATTTCTTTGCAATGGTTCCTCCTCCAATTCACTTTGACACAATACTCTCCTATTCACCAACACTTCTCCTTCTTTTGATTGATTAGGTGATCCATCATGATTCTCCTCAATAAATTTTGTTCTTCTATTATTCTCAGTCTTTCTTCTTGTCTCTCCCTATTTGCATTCAAAGGCTCTATGTCCTTCTCCACCATATTTGAAATAAGTTCCCCTAAATACTCTTTTCTCTTGTCCTCTATCATCATTTCTATATCCTTCATTTCGGTAACCACCATATCCTCCTCTTTGGTAAGAGTTTACATCATCTTTTTGGTATGAATCCTCCTTCATACTGACCTCCTTATCCTTGTTTTGATCTAGAAAAGATCCTCTTCCTCCTCCAATAAAAATCCTTCCTTTCTGAAATATTCCACCTCTTCCCCTCTGTCTCTGCTCATGTCTTTTGTTTAGCTTCTCTTCTGATTTTAGGGCACATTGATATGATTCTTCCACACTCAACAACTTAATTAAACTGATCTCATCTTCTATAGACAGCCTCAAACCATTTACATATCTGGGTACTTGCTCATTCTCATCATCTGAATGTCCATATCTAATGTTCAACTTATAGAACTCCTCAATATACTCAGTCACACTTGATTCCTTCTATTTTTGATTATGCAACTTCTGATAGTGAGCAGGCATGAACTTATAGAACAAACTAATCTAATAGTCAGCAGGCATGAACTTTATCTTCAACTTATTCACCATCTGATCCCATGATCTTACCTTCTCCTTTCCTTTTAATTGTCCTATCTATCTATAAATGTTCCCACTAAAGGGATGCATGTCCTCTCAACTTTGTACAAGAAAATTTCACCTTCTTATCTTTTGGTGTACCTTCAAAATCAAAGTACTTTTCCATCTTTGTTATCCAATCTAACAATTCATCTAAATCCAAATTACCATTATAATCCGGTGTATTGAAATGTGGTTTAGTGTTTACTCTGGTTAGGGCTCTTATGAAACTTTCTTCTCCCTGATCAAGGCCAGGTTGCTCTTCTCTTGCAACTTCTTCCTGTTCTTCTACTTATTCATCACTCACATCATCAATTGGTTGAACTCTCATCTAGGGCATTTCAACTACTTCCAATCTAGCAACAATTCCTCTCAACATCTCCATTACAACTGGGTCTTCATTTCCTCTCCTATTTCTTCTTCCTGCCATCTTTACAAAAGTCTTTTGTAGTTGTAGTTCAGATCCTCATTCCACCACCCCACAAAAAATATTTAACTAGACTGCGCAAACTCTAGTGATCTCGCAAGGAATGAATCTTGCTCTGATCCCAATCTAGTGTAGTCATGGTAGGAGGGTCCTCAAAAAGAACAATCTGGGCCATGCAACTAGAGTAACACACTAGAAGAAACACATAATCTAGAGGAAAATGTAGATATAAACATTCTTATTATCATAAATGTTGATTACATATAGTCAGCCACATCTAGGCTTACAGATTCAGCTCAAAGGCTTGATACAACATGCTCAAAATACAATGCTCATACATGTGAGCGAAAATTTTACAAATCGAACTCTATATAAATCTTCATCTACTTGATCTTTATTGATTTCTATCCTCATTATTCATTACAAGCTTTATATCATATCCATGGGTTAAGAAACATCCACGTCAGCCAAAGATCATTACAATCTTCAATGAAGGAAATGTAACATGTGCAAGAACAGGTCGACCTCAAATCTGAATTTCTTCCATGGTAGATGCCCATGATGAAGTGTGGAACTAAGTTTAAGGTCAGGGAAAATCCATGAAATGGATCAAAACACACCATGAGGATCTACAAGTTACGGGAAGGATCCATGATCGATTTAACCAGTCGTTAGAATTTGAAACTATTTTGGGGCCAGTTCCAAAGCTGTCACTCAATCTAGAAGCGATAAATTATCGAAAAAAGATCCAATTGAGCTGAAAACTTGGAGTAAGTAAATTGAACATGTCCACAATGAAACCATAGATCCACAAGGTCTAGTGAGAAAGCACGAAGAAATACAAGATCTACCAACTTGAACAAGAACAAGAACAAAACAAAAACTGAATGAAAATATTTTTGGTTGATGCAAGATTGCCAAGAACCAAGGATGCTCCTGCATTAGATCTTATACCTTGATCCAAGCCTATTTCATGAGCTCTATACCATATGACTACATGGGAGATTAAGGAGCTCTGCTTGCAGCTGGAGGAGTTGCTAGCGAAGGGTTTCATCCGCCCTAGTGTTTCACCTTGGGGAGCACCAATAATTTTTGTGAAGAAGAATGATGGATCTTTTTGATTGTGCATAGACTACCATCAGTTGAATACAGTGACAATTAGGAAATAATATCCCTTACCTAGGATTGATGATTTGTTTGATCAGATCAAGGGTGCTACAGTCTTTTCAAAAATTGATCTTAAGTCAGGGTACCATCAGCTACACATATTTGATTCCGACATTCATAAGATGACATTTCACACTCGTTATGATCACTACAAGTTTAGAGTGGTACTATTTGGGTTGAAGAATATTCCCTCTATATTCATGAGTTTGATGAACAAAGTATTTTGCACATATCTTGATAGATTCGTACTAGTATTCCTTGATGGCACATTGATCTATTCTAGGATAGTAGAGGAGCATGAGGAGAATCTGAGGTAGGTTTTGAAGTGTTTGAGAGACAATTAGTTGTATGATAATCTATCCAAATGCGAGTTCTTTCAGACCAAGGTTAAGTATCTTGGACGTGTGATATCAGAAGAGGGTATTGTAGAGGATCCTGCAAAGATCCAAGCGATCATTGATTGGCCTATGCCCTCTAATGTGGTAGAGATACATAGTTTCATGGGATCAACAGGTTATTACAGATGCTTTGTTTAGGGTTTCTTGAGGATAGGACATCCTATCACTTCTCTTCAGAGGAAAGGGAAGAAATTAATTTAGTCAGAGTAGTGTGCGGCAACATTTTAGACTCTGAAGGAGAGGTTGACCAGTCCACCAATTCTTGCGATACCTGATCCTACTAGAGATGTTGTTGTCTGTACAAACTCATATTTGGAGGGATTAGGAGTAGTCTTAATGTAGGATGGTCGAGTTATTGTATATGAATCTCACAAACTCAAGGATCATGAGTTGAATTACCCCACACATGATCTTGAGTTAGCAGAAGTAGTACATGCTTTTACGAGGTGGACACTTCCTATTGGGGCATAGATTTGAGTTGCATAGTGACCATTGGAGCCTACAGTACATCTTCATGCAACCCAATCTTAATGCCAGGTAGAGGCAATGGATGGATTTCCTTTGCAAGTATGAATTCAAGGTGAAGTTCATCCAAGGGAAGGAGAACGTAGTTTTCGATGCTCTTAGTAGATGAAGAAACGAGTTGTTAGTGGTGACTCTTGGTGTGGATTTGAGGATTCTGATCCTTTCTACACTTCCTACAGACAACTAGTATGAGGAGGTGAGATCAGAGATAGAGATAGGCAGGACTCTTGAGGGAAGATTCTCAAGTTATTCTCTAGAGTCAGATCATTTTTTGAGACATATGGGACACATTTATGTTCCATCTTCTAGAGATCTTCATACCTTATTTATGATAGAGGCACATCGAGCACCCTATTTAGCTCATCCTAGAGTGAAGAAGATGCATATCGATTTACGACAGCTATACCTCTAGGCAAGTATGAAGCGAGACATCACTGACTTTATGTTGAGTTTTTTGGAGTGTTAGGAGTGTTAGCGAGTGAAGGCTGAACACCAACACTTGACAGGACTTTTGCAGCCACATTTGGTGCTAGAGTGGAAATGGGATATAATCTCGTTGGATTTCATTGTTGGGTTACCCAACTCTTCACGATGACATGATGCCATTACGGTGACAGTGGATAGGTTGACGAAGGTAGCACACTTCTCACCTATTTGTTCATACTATAATGCTTCATCCATTGCTAGAGTGTTCATGGAAGATATTGTTAAGTTGCACGGTATTCCTCATCAGATCACTTCTGAAAGGGATCCTGTGTTCACCTCAACTCTTTGGATATCATTGCAGCATACAATGGGGACACAGTTGAACTTTAGTTCAATGTATCACCCTAAGACAGATAGAAAAACTGAGAGGTTCAACCAAATCCTCAAGGATATGTTACACGTGTATGTGATGGACTAGTAGACACGATGGGAGTACTATCTCCATTTAGTGGATTTTGCATATAATAACAACTATTAGAGTTTGATTGGTATGCCTCCTTTCCAGGCATTGTATGGACGACCGTGTCAGACACCTTTGAGTTGGGATCGGTTAGAGGACATAGTTCTATTGGGACCTAAGATGCTTTAGGACATGGAGCAACAAGTGATCCAGATTAGGGAACATTTGGTTTCTACACAAGACAGGGAAAAAAAGTATGCAAATGCGAATCGGGTGGACCGTCAGTTTACAGTAGGTGACCGAGTATTTTTGTGAGTGCGTCCATGAAAGTTTCCAATCAGATATGGAAAGGGCTCTAAGCTTGCACCTCACTTCATCGGGCCATTCAAGATTCTTGAGAAGATTGGATCAATAGCTTATTGTCTTGCTTTGCTGCCCAGTCTCTCGCGCATACACAACGTATTCCATCTTTCAGTACTCAGGCTTTACCACCCTAATATATCTCACATCCTTGATTGGAATTCCTTACAAGTAGAGGATAGGCATCTAGCTTTGGATCCCATGGCCATTACACAGCACAGGAGACTCGCCCTCAGGGGTCAAGATATTGAGCAGGTTAGGGTCCAGTGGGATCCGAGAGATGATACATCGGCTACCTAGGAGGATGCGACCAGGATGAAAGAGCTCTATCCCTATTTTTTCGCAGGCTTCTAGGAGTAAGCTTGATCCTAGGGGGGGAGGATGTAGCACCCCTCCGATTTTCTCATGTTTTTAGATAGTGCTTTTATTTTGATAAACTATGCTACTATGATATTGTTATTTGAGGGCTGACATTATAGTGATCGTGATTTTTATATTGAGATGTGATGGTACACTATATTGATGATTGTTTATTATGGCATGCTCTTTGGTTAGCATAGTTGATTATGTGAGTTGATATTGATATATGTTCATCTATATTTATTTGATGTTTTAGTTTCGTCAGTTTTGATGTGACATTGTATTTGTGAAGGGGACAGGATTGCATCACTCGCTTACAAGCGCCCTACGATTCTGTGATTTTCTCTTCACGGTGTGATTGTTCATGATCTATATACATATACGACATATGTTTTGATTGTGGGATTGCAGGTACAGGACATCGACTCCACTTGGATTCACAAGTTTGAGTGTGTCCATTGCCCAATGAAATAGTTGATTGGGAGGTAGTAATAGGATTTCCTTGTCAAACCACAACCCTAATCATAGCGTGTCGTCAGTCCTTATTTTGGTCATGCTTTGTTGTCATGTTGTCCCTATTTGCCTTGTCGCTTAATTATTTTGCAAGGTATGCTCTGTGGGAAATTAATGTTTATAATGTTTTAAATTGATTATTTAGTTAATCATGATTAATGTTGTTAGAAGCTTTAAATTTGATTTAATTTATTTTGTAAAGTAATTTTATCATTTGGATTAAATTTATTTTACATAGTAATTTAATTATTTAGATTAAATTTGATATTAAAATTGTTAGATTATAAAAGTTTTATTTATTTTATTATTTAAATTAATTAAATAAAGTTGTGAATTTAAATGAATGGATAATTAAAATTAATATTTGATTTTAAATTATTAAATAAACAAATATCTTATTAAATATCTAAGAGGAAATATCTTGTGATTTGATTTGGAAAGATATTTTGGGATTGTGACATGAGTTGGAAAATTGAAAATTGGTGTTGGGAAATAATTGATGGAGTGAATCATTGTGTTAACTGAAAGAGGGGAAAGAGGCTATTTCACAAGAATGAAAATGGTATTTTGGGGTTGTTGAAAATTGGAAGAAGTTCTCAAGATATTGGCTTTGGTTTTATTTTCAACTTTATGGAAAAGAGGATTATTTTGGAAGAGGCTTTGATAATTTTGGAATCTAAAGGTGAGGCTCTACTTCAAACTTCAATTCTTCAAGCATCTGAAATAGGTTCTTTATTGTTTTTATTTAAATACAAATTGGAAAAGGCTATTAGAATTAGTTATTGTCTTGGAAAAGATTGCCTGTACAATGAATAAATTTTTATTTGTTTTAAATCATTAATATGTTTTGGAAATTGAAAATATTGTTGTGAAAGCTTTAGAGCCTCAGATTAAATTCTTATATTCTTTTGAAAAGATGAATTGTTTTAAAACAATAGAATTCCTAGAATGATTATATAGAAAATTTGGAAAACCTCTATAGGAATTGATTTCAATCTTCCTATTAAAATTTGTAGACAACCTCTTATTGTATTGGAAAAGATCTTCCTATAGAAGATTATTTTTTTGTTTCTAATTAGATTTATTTGGCTTGGGAAATTAAAAAAAAACCTCTGGTAAATTTGTAAATATCCTCCTATAGATTTTCTTTTGTGAAAAATTGCTCATCTGGAGCAATCATTTTAATATATAAATATACATATATATATTAATATATAAATATACATATATATATATATATATATACATATATAAATATATATATTAATATATATACACATATATATTGTATGAAGTTCCTGTAGAAATTTATTCTGAAAAACTAGATCTAAAAATCATATGACATTTTTTTTTTTAAAATCGCAGTTGAAGAAAATTTAGTCTTAAATATATGGGGGGGTTTGGGGCTGCCCCCACATCCACCCCCATAGGGGAGGAGACACTATGGAGGCAGTGCCCAATTCTTCCTTCACAAGCCACGCTTGCATAGGGGGTCAGCTGTGTAAACAGCCTGGCATTGATGGTGGCTTCTTAGACTTTTATCCACCCATTTATATTTTGATTATATATTTGGTTTTAAATATATATAAAATATAATATATATGTGTATGTATATGATATATATATATATATATTTAATATTTGATTTGGAATATTATAATTAGTTTTTAAAGTATTTAAATAATATATATTTATATATATATAATTATGTATATATTCAAATATATATATTTAAGTAAATTTTATAACAGGTGCATGTAAATGTATGAATTAGATGTCCTTTAAAATATATTTTTTTGAAAAGGGAAATTGATTTTTATATAGATGTAAATTGGGAAATTGAATTAAATAATTAGATTTAATTTCTTTATTGACTTTAAATGAAATTGTATTAAGCTAGATTATTTTGAGCAATGTATTATTGTTCTCTTGGATTGGAAATTAGATTAAGGAAATCTTAATGATAGTTTTATTGCTTGAATTGCTTATTTAATTATGATTTCTTTTGTCCAGGTAAGTTGAAAAATCCATTGGTTGTGAATGTGTAAGCCTTCCAAATGTTGTAATATTATGTGGGGCTTGTTGTGATATTTTGTTCAACCCTTTTTTTTCCTTGGGTAGTGCATCTGGTTGTGATCCAATTTAAACACTCGGTTACTACAAACGGGATGTGTTACATTTTGTATTATGGTTGGGATTTAATATCCACTTTTGTGCACTTTGTCTACCCTTGGTTTATGGATTAGATCCTTGTGTTTTCAGTAGGGGAGTGACTCTCAATGGGGGTCGGCTCACTAAGTGGTGCCAAGATAACTCATGTGAGAGTTAGATAACTAGGTAGAAATTAAATAAAAGGATTAGGGGAAAGGGTTGCCTTAAAACACTTAACTTGTGAATTTTCCCTCACTCATTGGATCAAGGGCTCGTTTAGACTTGAGATGAGATGAGAGGGCCTAGAATGGCAAGGTCATTATCTTGTCCCTTTGAAAGATATTTGATTCCACATCAGTTTGCATGTGGGGTTGGGGATCATGAGAGACTACCAGGATAACCCAAGATAGGGGTCGGGGCCTAGGAATACCTACCAGGATAACCCATGCAACTTTGTGATGACACTCCTCCTATGAAAATAGTTTGTATTGTTCAGTTGATGTACTTGATTATTTTACTCTAGAAGCAATGTAACCTTCATGTTATGTATTTTCCTTGTATAGTTTAGTCTTGTGGTTGCTTGTGTCTTGACTTGTAGTGAAAACATTAAGAAATCCCCCCCCCCCCTTGGTGAAGGTGTAAAATCCTGGCGAATCCTGTATACTTCCTGATAAAAAATATTAATTTTATTGGCAAATTTTTTCATTTTTCGGGAAAAAAAAATCCCGATTGGCGAATCTTTTATAATCACTGGAAGTTTGTGGAAAATCTTGGTGAATTGCAAATTTCTTTAATCGAAAAAAATATTTTTCATTAGCGATTAAAACCATTTTTCAAACCAGAATTTTTTTCCATTAGCGAATTAATCTTGTTTTCAAAACAGAAAAAAAAAAATTGCTGGCAATTAAAACCCTTTTTCAAAGCAAAAAATATATTTTCATTAGCGAATTAATAAAAAAATGCAGTGGAAAAATAAATGAATATGCCAACGAAAAATCATAGGGACCGTTCGATGAATGTTTGATGGACGACTGTAGTTGCATTCTGGAGTTAAATATCTAAAGCACTAGACTTGTGATTTGAAACCTCTGGAATAACACTAGAACCATTAGATTTCTAGAAATCAATGGCTGAGATTTTATTACTGTACAAACGGTTATAAAGTTCTTTTTCTCAATGATTGGGCAACCTCATTGGGATGCACAACTTTTGAAGTGTTAGCTCATTTAATGAATTGTAAGGTGCCATTAAGGGATGTCTTCTCAAATTCTTTCAAATGCCAACTTTAGGTTTAACGTAATCTTTTAAATCCTCCGAAAGGATAGCTCTTAAATAAGGTGGTTGGAGAAACGGATTTAGCAGCAGATTGGCACTTTTTTCTTGGAAAATAAATGGTCACTTCCTACTGATAAAGTTAAGTGAGCCTGCATACGAGGAAAGGTGGCAATATTTTGAACTCCAGACTCAGAGTTTCCTCAAAATGGTACTTCCTGCCGATATCAAGAAATGGGAAGATGAACCGTTGGATGAAAATTTAATGTATGGTTGTAGTTGCATTTTGTAAAGAAATGTATAGAGTGATGGGCTTACCAAATAAAACCTCTAGAATCACCCTATAACCGTTAGATTTAGAAAGATCAACAGTTAAGTATATGCAACTTGTAGACCAATGGCTCCAATTTTGAATTTTTGAGAAAAAAAGCATTTAAAGCACTTTGTACTACTAAGTGTCAAGTGATTTATTTTTAAGTGAGACACTAAGAGGGTTAGCACATGGTGATATTTTTTCAAGTCCTTTACAACGTTAATTTACCGAACCCTTGGCCTTGATGCCAATCCTCGTGCACAAAAGTTTAAAGCAACTTTAAAACACATGTGTCATGTTTATTTTTTTAAGTTAATATCATAAATTACTCAAGTTTCAACCATTGGATGAACATTTGATGTATGGTTGTACTTGCATTCCATAATGAAATGCATAGAGTGATGGGCTTGCCAACTTAAACCTCCAAAATCACCCTATAACCGTTAGATTTAGAAAGATCAATGGTTAAGATTAATAATTTGCAACTTGTAGAGCTAAGATGTTTGATTCATTTTAATGTTCCAATTTTGAGAAACAAAGCATTTAAAGCACTTTGTACTGCTAAGTGTCAACTATCAAGTGATTACTGATTTATTTTAAGTGAGAGGGTCAGCGCACGGTGAGATTTTTTCAAGTCCTTTGCAACGTTAATTTACCGGCCCCTTGGCCTTGATGCTAATCCTAACGCACAAAAGTTTAAAACAAATTTAAAACAACTTTAAAACACATGTGTCATGTTTATTTTTTTACGTTAATATCATAAATTACTCAAGTTTCAACTGTTGGATGAAGATTTGATGTATGGTTGTATTTGCATTCCATAATGAAATGCACAGAGCGATGGGCTTACCAACTTAAACCTTTGGAATCACCGTATAACCGTTAGATTTAGAAAGATCAACGATTAAGAATTTGCAACTTGTAGTCTTGTAGAACTAAGACATTTCATTCATTTTAATGTTCCAATTATGAGATATCCGTAAACCCAAAACCCATACAAACATTTAATCTTACATGATCATCGTCACCACTTTGAGTGACACTTTGGTCCTGACCTTCTTTAAGGTCCTAGCGATGTCACTTTTTCCATTTGATATTAAGGTCATCATTTTATTGGGGGGACATCCCTAAGTGTCCTACCGATGATGTTCACTCATGTCGATAAGGATTTCATACTCCACCTTGGGTTCACACTCACCTTGTCATCCTCATGTTTGCACCATCATCATTCATGTCAACACTTGTTGTGGTAAGAGATCCACCAAGGTACAGGTACACCACTTGTGTAATTCTGGAGAATCAAGAAGGGAATCTATAATATTCGCACCAAGCTCTCGGAAAGACGTTTGATCAAAGCTTTGTTTGATCTCCACCATTCACTATTGCCAATAGTGCATGACATACGTCATCTTCCACTATCTTAGTATGTTGTCCAATCAACCTCATTTAATCTCAACTACTCATCCTCATCGTCAATGTCACCCACGCCATTATAACTGGGTTCCACTATGGAATGTTGCCTTCTCATCATTGTGTCAAGGGAACAAGCTCTTAGATTCTGCCAATGGCATTTACTCTCGTTGGGTTACCGCTCGTAACTCTTCGGCCACCTCCACGTGGCATCCTATCGGAGCTCCTCTTTGAGACAATTCTCTTTCCTTCTGTCGGGCTCTGATTTCTTGACACGTGGCCATGCGGAAAGGAGAGATGGGCCTTCTTTCTTCTCAGATGGGGCCCACACCATCTCTCCTTGGAACACGCAACCAACAAGAAAATCAGATCAAGCAACTCCAATTGCTCCACCAAATCTCTCTTCCAAGTTGACTGGGTCAAGTGCACCCAACTCAGTATGGGTTACCACTTGCAACTCTCCAACCATCTCCATGCGGCATCCTATCAGAGCTTCCCTTCGAGACACTTCTTTTTCCTTTTTTTGGGCTCCGGTTGCTTGACACATGGCCATGCAGAAAGGAGAGATGGGCTTGCTTTCTGGTCAGATGAGGCCCACACCATCTTTCCCGTACATGCACTTTTATAAATGCAGATTAACACTTATTGAAGACTTAAGACATCTTGCAAAATAATTTCCTCTAATTGAGGATAATTTTTTAAATTGCTAATGTCTTGCATCATGAAAATTTCTCGCTTATCACACCCCATATTCACCAAGCAATCTACTAATTTATTCCCTTCTCTATAAGTATGAGTGATCTAATAAGACTAAAAACGCTACAATAAAGACCAAACTCTTTCTAGAACATACTTTAAACACCAATTTTGTGCGTGCTTTACATTACAAGCATTAATAATTACCAATGAATCACCTTCAATATGCAAGTTACTTATGCCATACAACAAAGAAATTTCTAGTCCTATTAAAATAGCCTTTGCCTCTGCAATCATAACTCCAAGTTTTTTCCTTTTTGCTTCTACCCTAAGCGAAATCTTCTAGGATTTTGTAACAACTATGCGATCAACATGTGATATAATTCATTTCAATTCTGGTTCATAAATGCACCATCCGTGGACCATTTTTTAGTCTTGTCATCAAAGAAGAAAGTTTATTTCAAATATCTTGAAGTCAACGATGCCCCGAGATGTCACATCTGTCTTTCATCGATAGCCACCCTATCCACCAATGGACACCTATCCTTCATTCTATCAGTGGGATGCCAGATAATGTTTCCCCAATGCACCATAGTTCCCCCAATATACTTTATGCATTCAATAATTCATGCCCATGGTTATAATTCATGGTTACTTTTGTTGACAACTTGACTCTATCAGTATATCAGGAGAGCACCTTAGGAGTCAGCCTGATAGAGTATTGTTACACCAATACTAGGTTGTGAGCTATTTTCATCAGGCCATCGATGGGATAGTGATGGGGGTTTTGCCAATGAAGCATTGTTAGGACGATGGTATTGAATTTTTTTAGGAATGGGTGAAGGACTACATCACTACAAAATTTCAAATTTGTTTATGGATGCAATGTAGGCTATAATATGGACCTTGTCACACAAATTTCTACAATTTGCATTGTTCAAAATTTATGAATCATAAAATTAAAGTGTCATATATTTTTGTAATTATTGATATGTGGAAGATAAGTGGGGTGGACTCAGCGGAGGCTAGTTTCTTTGTAAAGAAAAGTTAAATTTCCTTTTAAGAGATCAAATTTAAATTTTAATATCACAATTTCATGGATGATGGAATATAATATAAAATATCATCAACTACAGTTTGACTTTGGCATATGATTCATGATATGCAATATAATATAAAATATCATGAAGTGCAATATAAAATAAAATATCCTGAAGTGCAATGATTCACAATTTATTTGAATACAATATAAAAAATCATCAACTACAGTTTGGAATATGATTCATGCAGTGCTTAAGTGCAATATAAAATAAGATATCATGAAGTGCAATGATTCACAATTTCAATGTTCATTGAATACAATATAAAATATCATCAACTATAGTTTGGACTTTGGAACAATGGAAACTGATTCATGAAGTGCAGTAAAAATACCTAAAACCTGCTAATTCTCTTCCATTTCCCAAACGGAGTCAGGGTCCTCAAACCGATGCTCATCTTGAGATAAAGTAAAAGAGTCACCTTGATTCTGAGTCTTCTCTTCACTTTCTTCGGCCTGTGTCTCAAATTCAACATTCATTGTGTGATTTGTGTCAATTTCAATATCATTGTCATATGTGCCAGGCCCACTGCCACTACCACTGCCACCAGTACCAACACTTGGAATTGGAGAACCTATGTTGCACAACCCGGTCCCTCTTCTTTCACATGTGGACCTCCAGATTGTGAGTGCCCTTTCAAAAGGAATTTTTTTGACATTATACATAGTTCCTTTCATCCTCAAGCAATTTTCCAGATTCTTGTCCAGTTTTTTTCTTAAATTTGATTTCAAAAACCCAAATGTACTGAAAACTCTCTCATCCTCCACTGGCCCCAATATCATTGTTTGACATAAATCAACAATTTTGAAATATTATGACATCAAACCACGCAATATTTCACTCTAACCTAAGCTTTTCCAAACCTTTTTTATTGATCTCGGTTCAAATACTGTATGGTACCTCAACATTTTGGGAATTTTGATGGCCTCGTAGTCTCTTCATTACCCTCAGGATTCTTACCCTTGCTACTCAAAATATTGATATCTCACTTCGAATAAAAGCTAGAAGAAAATGTCTTCTTGTTTAAGAAGGACAGACCGATAGAGAATATAGATCCCATTCCCTACTCAAAATCATGTTTAAGACTAAAGCAAGAATGGAAAATAGATAAAGAAATATTATTATTATAACTAATAACTAATAACAGTATGAAGAAATGATCACTCACCTCTGAGTCTATGTTTTTGGGTTTCGCTGACTTCTAAATCAAGAAGTAGAACCTCAAAACTGAACAAAATGTGTAATAATAAATAATAGTTTCAATTGTATTTATATCAATCCATATTTGGCGAATTCTGCGGGATTTTTAAATGGTATGTTAAAAATTTGGTGAATCTTGCATGCTTATACAACGATACTTTGTAATTTTCAAGGTGAAATGTGTCATCAAATGTAATTATTTTTAAATATTATTGGTGAAATAGGTCCTCATAAGCAACCATTTATAAATTTTAATTGGAAAAATGGGTCTTCACAAGCAACTATTTGTAAATTTTAATTGGTGAAATGGGTCCTCATATAATGTTGTTTTAATAGTATTCGCAAATATGTTGGTGTTTTATGACATGCTCCCCGGGATTCCAGGCGAAAATATTGATCGGTCCATTGGAAATGCGTAGTCTGTTATGGAAAATTTATTTCCTGAACATGCCTCGTAAAAAAAATTGTTAGCGAATGGACATGCATTGGACCGATAATTCATGAAATCTAGGCGATTTGAACACCCTGTTGGATATGATAAATTCGCCAATTTCGATTTACCATTAAAGTTTTCCCTAGTCTTGAGGTTGTTGGTTATACCTAGGAAGCCCTTTTACTATCTCCTAGCATGGGGGTTTGGCCTTCGGGTACCACTTGGTTGGGTGGAATGTGCACCTTACACCGTTGGGTTTCGACTTCATCTTCATGATGGTGGGATCTTCCAGATTGGAGAGCTCACATGTTCTAGTTGCTTTGTACCATCTCTTGTGTACTTTTGGATCAGTTGGATGTTAATGTTTATGTACTACTCCTCATTTGTATTCGAGGAGAATCCTTGTATCATTGTAATTGTAATATTGTTTGTACGATCTACCTCATTTTGGAAATGAGCCTTGTAACTGCTTTATTGAATGATTACAATCTATGAATGGTTTTATTATGTATCTTGTAATCTTATGAAATGATTTTGATGTTATTGGATCTATGTTCTTTATTTCTTGAATATAATTTATATGCTATGGATTAGTTTACTTTTGTATGTTATGGGTTTCAAATGTAAGCGTTGTCACGTACCTTAGAGGATGTATGCGTTAAGTGTAGTTCACTTTACTTATTGTTAATTGCACTTTCAAAAAAAAAGTATTACGCTTCCATTGTAATTGCATCATCCTCTAGGGTTACGTGGTGGGGTGTTACATTCCATGTTGATTCCACCTGAGGGTTTTTCAAGCACTCCTCCATTGTTGAGCATTGCAAATTAGGAGTAGGTACATTTATATTGTAAATTGTTTAACTTACATTAGTATAGTTACAATTATGAATTTTGAATTCAATATATATCAAATGTGCATGTAATAAATATTATAAGTGTTAAATGTCTACATGTATTTCTAGGTTGATACGACAATGAGAATGGGCATCAGGAAAATATTAGATGTTGTGGCTACTCATGAGGACTCTAAATTTTAGGGTGTTTTAAAAATACTTTACACAAAATGTGCAAACTTGAATATATATATATACATATATATATATATATATATATATATATATATATTAACCTAATTCAACTATACATGCTTTAAATTTTATCTTGCAGGACTTTGTTACTGCGGCTTTCTTCCATGAATCAGTCATAGTTACACCTCTAGGAGGACATGCAGAGCAGGGTCTAGATATTACAGTAATTTAAATCTTTTATTATTTTTAAATTCAATTACAAATTATATATTTTGAATAACTTTAATTTAAAATTTAAAATTGAATATATATATATATATATATAATATGACCTAATACATGTTTTAAAATCTTTTTCTTTTATTGCATGAGACACATCTTGCAGTTGAGCATGTACAAACAGGTCCTAGAGTAGAGGGTGCACAACCTTAGAATACGGTACAATTAAAATATGATAAATTATAAATGAATTAAATCATTTTTAATTGTAGACTTACATCTAATTTCAACTTTCTTTATCTTGTTTATGTAGATTGATTCAGAGAATTTAGAGGTTGGTTCAGGTGCACCAAAGCATCCAGACCCAGATATGATGGTAATTTAATTTTATGATGAATTATAAATTAAATTGGCATTAAATCATTTTTCATCGTCTTACATTTGATTTCATCTTTCTCTTGTACAGAGTGTTTCAAGTCATCCGCGTAGTTCACATGGTGTGAAGAGGTCTCTTGATTATAGAGACGATACATGACCTAAACATGATTTTATGGGTTATATTTGATTATTTCATGGAATACATATTTGGTTTCTCATGTACCATGTTGGAATTTATTTCATGGATCGAGTACTTTGTTGGACTTTATTTCACGGGTTGTACTCTAATGGACTTTATTCATGCACTTAATATATTGTAAATGATGGACTTTATTATTGTTCAATTTTAATTTACACATGTACATTTATGCATTTATGTTCATAGTCAAGACATTAGTACATAGGAAATTAATGTGAAAATAAATATAAATATGAAATTAAAGTTGACATTGATAGGACATTTTAATACTTGTACTTTACAAATTTAGTGATCCATGTACATGATATACATGATATATACATTCAATAATTAGTGATAATTAGTCAATGAAATTATTCAATTCATGTCCTAATGGGATGTCTTAAGGGGTCATAATACACAAGTTACACAATATAATAAAATAAGAAAGAAAAAATCTACAAACAAAAGCAATTCGTTTATATACCACAATGGATGAAATTTTAAGAAATAAACAATACCATACAAGATTAGAGAACAAAAGCATTAATAAATTCTATAAACTAAACATAATTTATAGGTTGTCTCAAGGGGATGCCTTAAGGGGTCCTAATACGACATCTTAAGGGGATCAAAGAAGAGTATAACATAGGAAAATCATTGTGGTCTACATGATGTAGAATTTCCTTAAAAACTAAAAGATATATTAGTCCATCAACCATTTCGTTGGATTCTAATCAAGCATGTTTATGTTCATGGAAATCTAGCTCAAGAATAAGTCTATAGAGATAGGGTAGTAGATATTTCTCACTTGGTACTAATTATTTATCCCTTCTTTCTATGATGAATAGTGCTCTAGATTTATTCTAACAATTAAATGATGAAATGAAACACCTAAAAATATGTTTAAAAATCTTCCATAATAGAACTTTATCTAAGTGAACATTTGTATTAACCTCCCAAATAGATCAACATGCTAAGAATAACAAATATTTTAAGGTTCATCTCCTAGGCTTTAGGTCCCATGGTTTATGGTTTAGGTTTTGTAGGGTTCATGAGATGCTTAGTGTGATGTCATAGAATTGCACCTAGGGGCAATTCCACATTTTTGCATCTTGCCTAGAATTTATGACAACTTAGGAGCATTAGTGAAAAAATCCCATGAGACAGAATTTCATGATTTTGACTCCATGTGGACACATGGCAAAATGACAATAGCTTGACAAGGTGTTTCCCAAAAATATAGGCCTTGGACATCTGCATGACGCGCTAGCATCCTGGCGGTTTTTCGAGTTTGAAATGGTGAATCTAGAACCCTGACCCTTGCGACACATGTCTTGGTGGTTAGGTCTCAAGTGAAATGGCTCTATTCCGCCCTTGCATGCATTAAAAAATCCTTTTGGCTCTCATTTTAGGGTTGGAAGCTATCAATTCAAGCATTGTCACCACTTGCTCTAGTCTTGGGTAAGCTCTCTCCTTGAATAACATCACTTTTACTAGTGAAGCCATGTTGGACTAAGGTCCCTCCAGCAGGTACTAGCTCTCCAACAGCTACCAGCTCTCAAGCAAGCACATTGCGGTGTGCCTATGTGCTTCGGAAGAGGGTCTCAACCCATGGGTAATGCTCTCTCTCCTTATCACTCCTTCCCACTAGTTCATTTACTACTTTTTGGTGCGAGCTCTATTCCGAAGCGAGTTTTTTTTTCACCACATACTTTGTTATTTACTTTACACTCTCTACCAAACTTGGTTGTCCATGGAGGTGGGAACACCAATACGGGGGCCTGACTGAGGTAGGCCCCTATATAACCCCAACCTTTTCCCCTTGATCTTTTGTGTGTAGGTTAT
Source organism: Sequoiadendron giganteum (assembly GCA_007115665.2). Classification (NCBI taxonomy): domain Eukaryota; kingdom Viridiplantae; phylum Streptophyta; class Pinopsida; order Cupressales; family Cupressaceae; genus Sequoiadendron; species Sequoiadendron giganteum. The sequence goes on along the minus strand of CM021110.1, from coordinate 368,358,948 downwards.
GAAGAGAAGCTTGTAATAAAGATTCAGATGCACGAAGGTGATCTTGTCTTCAGTTCTCTTGCATTTTCCTTTGATTCCTAGTTTTCTATCGATTGTCTGGCCCTACACACCTTTAGGCTTGAGTTGAGGAATAAGATTCAACTTCATCCGTCTGAGCTCCCGAGTTCTTTGCAGCTTAGGATGCCAGTGCATTGTGCAGATGACAACGCACTGCACTGGCATCCTGAAACTACAATAACATCTTTTGGCTGAGAGATCCTTAGCCAGGGATAGAAGTCTTGAAGTCTTATTCTTCTGGTACCTAAAGCTACTTTCTCACTTTCCTTCATGATCCATTTAGTTTGAGGTGTATAAGGGAAGTTCGTTTCCTGGTGATCTCTTGAGAAGAAAGACACCTGCACGTGCAACAAATCCCTCTTATATCATATTTTGGTGAACCCGATGTGAACCGTCAGATCCATTTTCATAATGTTGTCTAGCTATGATGAGTCTTTTTCTAAATGAGATTTCGATATGTTGGAATATGCTCTAGATGATTTCCTAGAAGCACTCTCCCCTATCTATAAATCTTCAAAACAAACTATTTCCTTGCCAGTTGAAGAGTTAGTAAATGTGGTGGTAGTTTCTATTGCTCCTCCAAGCCCTAAGAAACCTGTCATTTATGTGACCCCAACTTAACCATTCCCTACAAAGGACTACTCTGTCTATGGAATTTTAGTCCATAGCAATCCATTGGACTTATATTCAATATTTACAGACGATACCAACTCTACTTCTTATAATTTTGTCGTACATACGTACCCTACAAGGGGAAATAGACAAAACCTAAAACAACAAGTTGTTGTTCCTACATTGCAACCAGACCAAACTCCTACTTCTTTACCTCTATCTCAACTTGACCTTCCTCCAACTCCTAAACCCATGATCAAAGCACCAGGTAATTACAATCTTGTCGAGCAACTCCGTGCTACTCTGACTAAGATCTTGCTTTGGTATTTGCTTCAAACCACTTTGGTTTATCAAGAGATACTGGAGGAAGACTTACAAAAGATCCTCTTGCCTACCTTGGCTAGGCCTATAGACGTTGATGCATTGATGGCACATATTTGAGTTGATTTGCTGAATATTACGTTCAACCCACAAGAACTCCCGCCTCTGGATGTGCAAAAACAAGGAAAACCTTTGATGATCATAGTAAACATTAACAATATCAATATTAGACGTACCCTTGTTGACACTGGTTCAGCTCTCAATGTTTTCAGTATAGATCTACTTCCTAAGATCAAGGTTGATTTATATTCCTTAGTGGTTTCTTCCTTATATATTCATGGGTTTGATAACGTTGGAAACCAAGCTATAGGTATGATAATGCTACCTTTGTAGTTGGGCCCCATTACTTTTCCTACATTGGTCTATGTAATACCTGACCCATTACTAGACAAGCTTCTTTTAGGAAGACCTTGGATTCACGATATGGGTGCAGTAGATTCTACCCTACATCGTTCCTTGAAGTTCGTTGCTAACAATTGGGTGGTTACGGCTAAAGTAGATCCAGAGGCTATGCACCTTTGTTTACTAGCTGTTGTTGGTCATAATTCAGCTGCTTCCACTCTCAAGAATTGCATTCCTTCCTTAACTATTGATACTATGGCTTGTTCATCATTGATACCTACTACAGAAGCTATTCCTCGAGCGAGTATCAATCGAGACGAACCACCTAAGATGAAAGAATTTGAATTCCCTCTATCTTCTCCTTAATATCCTTAAATGAATACTCTCTTAGGTGATGACTAGGGTTCCTTGAACTTCTCTAAATTCTTCATAGCAGAGTACAAGTCAGACCCCTCCAATATAGAATTCCTAGATTCTGCTAACAAGAGGGCGAGTGACCCTCTCATTGAAGAAGTGAGGTGTGATCCTATCTAGGAGACAGCTCCTCCTTGGGAGAGTGACTCAGTCTCTGAAAAGGAGGTGGGTGCCTGTGAACCGAGTAAGGGAAGTGAGACCACTCTCGTAGAAACTTTCGATGTCCATTGGTGGAATGAGACACTCTACGTAGAGCCACCCCCTCCCAAAACTCTACAAGCTCACTACGATTTTAGTTACAAACATGCTTCTCGGTATGGCTATGGGAAGAAAGGCCTAGGATGTATCGAACAAGGAATATAGGTCCTTGTTCAGTTTAAGTAGCGACAACACTATCTAGGTTGGGGATGCCCTATTAAACAATCTAGAGAAAAACCTTGGTGGAGTGCTAATATGATTTCGGTTGAACCTTTGAGTTTGATCCATCCTGGGTTGATAGAAGAAAGAAGACAAGCCGAGAAGGTTCCTGTAGATGTCTTCTCTTTGGATGAAGAATTAGGGGAATTTCTAGGTGCTTATTCTCAGTTACCTCATTATCATCACAAGAAATGATTCTCGTATCGCTTGCACAAACAAGCATACTTTGGAGAATCCCTTATGAGAATTGATGAGGAAGACCCTCTATCTAACTTTAGTGATGATGTTTCGATATCTCATCCTGAGGATTGTAGTTCCCTCCTTAAAGGGGATACTATCGAAGTCCCCGTGGATGCAAAATATTCAAAAAAAATTAATCAAGATCAGGAAGTGCCTCTCTTGCAAGGAAGCAGATGAACACTCTGCTCTCTTGCGTGCTTATCCTGATATCTTCACTTGGACATATGAAGATATGCCCAGTATTGATGAATCCATAGTGGTCCATAATATCATTCTATGTCCTGACACCAAGCCCGTTAAGCAATAAAATTGAAAGATCAATCCTAGGGTAGCTTTAATGTTCAATACCAAGATAGAGAAGCTATTGAAGGTATGCTTTATCCATCCCATTGACTATTCTCCCTGTATTTTGTATATAGTCGTCGTTAGAAAACTTGATGGCCGTATTCGAATATGCATTGACTTTCAAGACCTTAAAAATTATTCTCTTAAGGATGATTTTCCGTTACGTAATATAGATATGATTATGGAATCGACCGAGGCCATGCATTGTTATCTTTTATGGATGGCTTCTTAGGTTATAATCAAATCCGTATAAATTTGGACGATCAGTACAAGATAGCCTTTACTACCCCTTGGGGGACTTTTTTCTATGTGGTCATGCCCTTTGGGTTAAAGAACATAGGAGCGACTTATCAACTAGCGATGACCTTGATATTTCATGATTTCATTCATAAGATCTTGGAAGACTATGTCGATGAAATCTTGGAAAAATATGTAAACCATCAAGATCATGTGAAGAATCTTCATCTTATATTCGAAAGGCTTCAACTTTACAAGATGAGACTCAATCCCTAAAAGTGTGTCTTTGGTGTTGACACTGGCAAGCTCCTCAGGTTTATAGTCTCTTATCGTGGAATCAAAGTTGACACGCATAAGATTGATGCTATTTTTAACATGTCTCCACCAAGGAACATCACCAAATTGCAAAGTTTACAGGGGAAGATTCAGGCAATTCGCAGATTCATATCTCAGTTGGTTGACCGTACCCTTCCTTTCATTCGGTTACTAAAAAATGATATCCACTTCATATGGGATGAAGAATTTTAGAAAGCTTTTGAATCCATCAAAGCCTACTTGACCAATCCTCCTGTATTGATGTCAGCTATGCAAGATAGACCTTTCCTACTTTACCTCGCTGCTTCACCATACACTTTGACAGCCTTGCTAGCTCAGTATGATGACGCAGGAAGAGAAAGAGTGATCTACTACATTAACCATGTCCTTGTCAATTATGAAACCCATTATTCGGCCATGGAGATGCACTTCCTTGCTCTTGTATTAGCTACGCAAAAGCTGAGGCACTATCTCCTCCATGCTAAAACTCACGTCATAGTAAAAATAGATCTTTTGAAACATTTGTTCTGTAGCGTTGACCTTGCTGGGAGATTAGCGAAGTGGGTTATGGTGCTTTCTAAGTTTGATATAAAATTTGTCACTCATAAATTGGTAAAAGGACAAGTGGTTTCTAATCAATTGGAAGACGCTCCCTCACCTCGCTCCTTCCCCGGGTTGGACCTATTCCCTGATGAGAATATCTTCATAATCAACTATGACCTCAAATGGAAAATGTACTTCGATGGATCGAGGTGTCAGAGTGGTTCTGGAGTGGGTGTGGTCCTGATATCCCCCAAAGGTAAATCGGTCCCCCTATCCTTCTGATTAGATTTTCCTTGCACTAATAATGTCGCTGAGTACGAAGCCCTCATTGTTGGTTTGTGTGCCACAATTGCATTGAAAATTAAACGTCTTTGTATATTAGGTGACTCTAAACTTATTGTGAATCAGATCACGAGAACTTATTAAGCTAAGAAAAGTAAGTTGTCTCGATATTGAGACCTCTCTTTGTCCTTGCTTAATCAATTTTCCTCTTTCACCATAAACACTATTCCTAGGCGAGAAAATAGACATGCAGATTCCATGGAAAGTGTTGCTTCCCTAGTACCTTCAGAAGAGGATACGAAGGAATATCACTTCATGGTTCAAGTCGCACAAACCCTACCAATTCTTGATCAACCTGCACCTGAGTCTCTTGTTTGCCTTCATGCAGACTCGGGAGAGTGGTTCTCTAGTATCTAAAATTACTTAAAGATTGGAGACTTTCTTGATGCTGCGATAAAAAATGATCGCACTCATATACGAAAGCTTTCAGTCTGTTATGTCATATTATCCGATGTTCTTTATCGAAAAGCATATAATGGATTGCTGCTAAGATGCCTCACTAAAGCAAAAATACCCCTTGCCCTTAAAGAATCCCATGTGGGCTCTAGGGATGGACATTTCGGTGGTAGATCCCTGGTGAGGAAACTGATACACATGGGATACTATTGGCAGACGATGGAACAAGATTCCTTCAGTTTCGTCAAGAAGTGCCTTCAATGTCTACAACATAGTTGCCTTATCCACTCTCCTACTTAGGAGTTTCAAAATCAAACTTCTCCTTGGCCATTCGCAAAATGGGGGTTGGACAGTATTGGTAAAATATCACCTCCTTCTTCCAAAGGACATACCTTTATTATCACCGCTATAGATTATTTCACAAAATAGGTTGAGGCTATTCCGCTCCGATCCACGAGTGTTGAAACTATTTGTAGCTTCCTATTGAACAATATCATTTCTTATTTTGGATTGCTTGCTACACTTGTTTCTAACAATGGTACACCATTTAAAAAACAAGGAAGTAAAGTAGTTCCTATAAAAAAAAATTATTCAACATAGGTTTTCTACACCGTATTATCTACAATCCAATGGCCAAGCAGAAGCTTCTAATAAAACACTTGAGATCATCCTTCACAAAATAGTTAATAAACATGGAAAATATTGGCACATCCAACTGACATATGCTTTATAGGCTTATCGCATGAGTGTTCGCATGGAAATGGGAACGATGTCTTTTAACCTCATGTATGGTGCCAAAGCTATCATGTCATTAGAATTGGAAATCCCATATTTATGATTTTCCCTTAGGGGCATGATTGGCGATGAAACCTATTGTGTTAACCATTTGCATCAGCTTGAGATGCTCAACGAGCGCCACTTACAGGCCCTCGATCATCTTAAATCTTATCAATAGTCACTATCTAGACAATATAATCAGGGTGTGCTTCCTTGGACCTTCAAACTAGGAGACCTGGTTCTATACAAAAATCAGTAGAATTTAAATGCGCCAACTGATCAGAAAGGGAAATTTAGTCCTAACTGGCTAGGTCCTTACATCGTGGTTTCTATATATGGTTCAGGTGCTTATGGATTGTCATCTATGGATGGAATACCTTTGAAAGAACTCGTTAATGCAATGCATCTTCATCGATACTATGCATAGTGTTCTAATGTGCCATGTATGTGGTGTTCTTCCTAAAAGGTAGTAATGTTGCATATTAACATTTACTCATTTTCATATCATGAAAATCTTTGTGCCAATAGCATGACCATGTGTGTGTGTGTGCAATAAAAACATGCATACATGTGTCTGACTATGCTAAATACCCATAAATTGCATCATTTAAAGTAATTAGATCATCATAGCATTCAATTAACATGCAAAAAAGCCTATTTAATTAAATCATGATTAGCATCTAATGAAAACACACATCCATATAAGCAAGTAACATCCATAGCATGAGCATACATGAAAACGAAAAACATACACATAAGAAAAGCCATGATGCTAAAATTGATGTATATATATATCCAATGTATGAATCAAATGTCATGTACATGTATCATGCCACTGCTATAAAAAAATGAGTGGCTATTGAATATATGTCTATACAAAATATCTACAAGTATGTATGTATATGTACGTTCAACTGAAAAAATGATACACAAAATAGGGATCCTATCCCCGTGGCATGTGGCTCCCCGAGCCCTCTGGTTCTATGGCTTCTTTGGTGCTCTGGGAGGAGGCTACACGATGGTCTGTGATCAAGATTGGTGTGAACGTGATGCTGATAAGCTCCCCTTGTAGCGAATGGATGTCCACCTTTTCCTAGATGAGCTCCTGTTGCAGGCATTGAACATCTGTCGGGATCACAACTACCGGTTGCACGTCGATCTCATTGATGTGGCTCTGGAGAGCATCACATGCCACCTTGGTGGAATCAACTCTCCTCACTACCGTATCTCACTTGGCGAGCATCATCTACAAATCCCCTGATAGTTGGTCTCATGGTCCCCTGGTGACTGTTAGCTCCATAGTCAACTGCACCACCTCTACACATTGCTCCTTGTATGTGGTCCATAGATGCACTACCGGCTCAAAAGTGGGGGAATGCCTCCCTACTAAAATAGGTCAATAAGCCTCTAGGACCATCCCCTAGATCGGTATAGCAGGGGCCACCTCTGAAATACACTAATCTATAAGCCCAGTCCATCGTTGTGCATCCTCTGCAATCACAAAAATAGAGAAAGGGATCAGTATCACATGGCATGTGTATATATATAAAAAGCATGAAAGAGACAATAATGCACTATGTATACTTGGATCCGTTGGCTGCCATGTGGGATCAGGGTGTGGATCAACACTGGAGCTTGTGTCCTCGGTATCGGTGGCCACCCTAGGAGATGCTAGTTACCAAGATGGTGGAGGCTGGCAGCGCTGATGAAATAGGGGTAGCTGGGGGGGAGCTAATCTCCTCCGTCGTAGCGACCTCATGGGTGTCGCCTCCTTCTCTTCCTCCTGTACTGGCTCATCCTCCTTTGTACCACTCTGTTGGCCGCCTCTCCTCCTATCTTGTGGAGGCTAGTGAGGCTCGTCCTCCTATGGGCCAAGGTCCCCTCCCAGAGCACCCTCACCAAGAACTAGAGCAAGATGATGCCTCTCCCACCATCATGTGTATTCTGCTACTACCCCGACATTATTTGTTGCTGCCATGGTTGAAAGATCATGATCGGGCTCATCATCGTCTAAAAAGATGATGTTTATAATAGAGAGGTGAGGGCGATCACCTACCCTCATTGCACTGCAATGTGCCCTAGTGTATGTGGGCACGTCGGGTGGTATAATCTATACACGGTCATGCTACCGCATGACCCGACTCCAGTAATAAGGTACAATAATATAGTCATAGCGACCCACTAGAAAATGGTCCTGTTGCAGGTTCCTAAGGAACCTGCTGTCATTGAACCACCTAAAATAGTGATTAGGCCTCCAGCAAACCTCTCTTGTGGCGATAGTATCAAATTGTAGCCTCCAAAACTATAAATCGTTGAAATGCCACTACCCTGTCATGTCATACCAATGGGCCATCGAGACATCATATGGTTGTCACTGGGGAAAATTGACTGGTCGGGTGCACATGATGTGGGTGAATGCCCACACTTGCAAAAGTGTGCATGCAACAAGACTATGATACTCATAGTGAACATACCGTCCAAGCTCCTCGTAGAGGTGTGCCAGCATGTTACGCGCCAGGCAAAAACAATCATGTGCTCAACCATACCTCTGATGATCAAGACGAGGCCCCCATGCAAATATGAGCCTTTCCTGTCTATAGTAATCCAAAAAGCAACTGTCACTACCAGAACCCAACATAGTAATGACACTATTGTCCTCGCCTGGTCATACCAGTGCATGTATATGTGACCAATTTTTTCACTATCATCAGTCTTCCCTGTGTAGTACTAGACCCCCTCACTGTGCTCCCGCATCAATCGGGTGTCATCTAGGGCCACCCATCATCCACAGATGGGGAACTCGAGGATCCAATAGACATCCTCAAGGGTGATGGTCATCTCTCCACAAGGTAGATGGAAAGATGATGTTGTAGCATCCCACTACTCCATTAGAGTAGTGAGCATCCCATCATGGTATCGCATCTCTGGCATAGTGAATACATGCCAGAGATCGACTCGCTCCAAATGTGTAACCTTATCCGGTGATAAGCGATCTCTCTACTCATGGACGAGGTAGAATGCTCACCCTCTGGGATGCTCCTGGATCTCTGGATAATCCTGCAAGAAAGTAAAAAAGTTTTAAGTTAGAAACCTGATCATGGTAAGCAAATTTGTGTGCCGCACAGACGTCTGTGTGACACACCTGTGTCCCAGACCGCCATGGTCGCTCGGGGGACGTCAGCGCATCCTTAGGATGATAGTGTGGATCTGAGACCCTAGCGCACGCCCCGAATGATAGCACATAAACAGGATGTACGCACATATTTCAAACACTTGCGCACCTCGAAGCATGAAAAAATCCAAAAAATGAGCAAACACACACAAAGCACGAGACTAAGAAGCCTACCTGGTCAACCTCGTGGCCCACAACATTGTCATCACGTAGTTTCTCTAGCCTTAGCACCTCGTACTCCCTCCTGCTCGACATTTTTTTGAATTTTCTCTCATAAAATTCAACAATCTACTCATAGTGAATAGTGAAAATGACCTTTCTAGAGGCCCACCTAGGTATATATAGGTCCCTCGGGGCCCCTCGGCTTCTCCTAACTTTACCCCACCATGCTGGGGGAAAAATTAGGAGGGGACATATAGTCACCTCTTGATCATATTTTTCCTTTGAATCAACAACTTTTTCTTGACCATTATTCTATCCATGGTAGTTTCTTCCAATTTTTTGAAACTGACTCAAGATTTTAGTTTTGCAGGATATAGTTTTGAATAATTTTTTGTGATTGTTGTGTTGTTGATCGTTTAGCTCGGGAGATGGTAGCATCCTCAGTACTGGTTAGCATGACCTCAGTGACCTCGGTGATCCCGCTTCATGGCACACATTCTCGTAAAATCTAGAATTCAGGTGAAATTATTCTTCTCTACTTTAGTGAGGCTGATTTTTTCCAAAATCGAGCCCACTAAAGTGGGGGAAAAATGTGATGTCACAGAATTGCACCTAGGGGAAATTCCACAGTTTTGCATCTTGCCTAGCATTTATGACACCTTGGGAGCATTAATGACAAAATCCCATGAGACAAAATTTCATGATTCTGACTCCATGTGGACACATGGTGAAACAATAGAATCTGGACAAGGCATTTCCCAAAAATCTAGGCCTTGGAGGCCTGCACGACGTGCGGACATCGGTGCAACGTGCTAGCATCCTAGCGGTTTTCTGAGTTTGAAACAATGAATCTAGAACCTTGACCCTTGCGACAAGTGTCCTAGTAGTTAGGTCTCAAGTGAAATGGCTCTATGTCACCCTTGCATCCATTAAAAACTCCTTTTGGCCCTTATTTTGGGGTTGGAAGCTATCAATTCAAGCATTGTCACCACTTGCTCTAGTCTTGGGTAAGCTCTCTCCCTGAATAGTAGCACTTTTACTAGCGAAGCCATGCCAGATTGAGGTCCCTCCAATAGCTACTAGCTCTCAAGCAAGCACATTGTGGTGCACTCGTGTGCTTCAAAAGAGGGTCTCGACCCATGGGTAACACTCTCTCTCCTTATCACTCCTTCCCACTAGTTCATTTACTACTTTATGGTGTGGGCTCTACTCCGAAGTGGGTTTTTTTTTCACCACATACTTTGTTATTTCCTTTACACTCTTTACCAAACTTGGTTGTCCATGGAGGTGGGAACACCAATATGGGGGCCTGACTGAGGCAGGCCCCTATACAACCCCAACCTTTTCCCCTTGATCTTTTGTGTGCACGTTACGAAGGGAAGCTTGGAATAAAGATTCAGATGTACGAAGGTGATCTTGTCTTCAGTTCTCTTGCATTTTCCTTTAATTCCTAGTTTTATGTCGATTGTCTAGCCCTACACACATTTAGGCCTGAGTTGAGAAATAAGATTCAGCTTCATCCATCTGAGCTCCTGAGTTCTTTGCAGCTTAGGATGCTAGCGTGTCTCGTAGATGATAGTGTGCCATGTTGGCATCTTGAAACTGCGCTAACGTCTTTTGGTTGAGAGCTGCTCAGCCAGGGATAAAAGTCTTGAAGTCTTATTCTTCTGGTACCTAAAGCTACTTTCTCGCTTTCCTTCATGATCAATTCAGTTTGAGGTGTATAAGGGCAGTTTGTTCCCTAGTGATCTCTTGAGAAGAAAGAGACCCATGTGCAGTGAATCCCTCTTATATCACACTTAGAATAACAAATCTATATGGGTTAATGGTTTAGGGTTCATCTCCTACACTTTAGGTCCTATGGTTTATGGTTTAGGGTTTGTAGGGTTCATGAAATTCTTAGAATAAAAAATCTATTTGGATTAATGGTTTAGGGCTCATCTCCTAGGCTTTAGGTCCTATGGTTTATGGTTTAGGGTTTCTAGGGTTTTTTAGGGCTCATCTCCTAGGCTTTAGGTCCAATGGTTTAGAGCTCATCTCCTAGGCTTTAGGTCCTATATTTACAAATCATGTAAAGTGTTACTCTAAACTTAAGAACATAAAAGTCCTCTTGACCTCATGTTCCACAAAAAACACTAATTTATAAGCTATCAAAACAAATAATAGCATCCAACACTAAATTATAAGCTGTCAAAACAAATAATAGCATCCAACACTAATTTATAAGCTGTAAAAACAAATAATAGCATCCAACACTAATTTATAAGTTGTAAAAACAAATAATAGCATCCAAAACTAATTTATAAGCTGTCAAAACAAATAATAGCATCCAACACTAATTTATAAGTTGTCTTAAGGGGATGTCTTAAGGGGTCCTAATACAACATCTTAAGGGGATCAAAGAAGAGTATAATAAGTATAAATATTAAGTGATATAAACAAGTATTATACTTTAGGGTGAGTCATCATAATAAACGATATAATTAAGTATAATATTTAGGATATGTGCTAATTACAACACATTTTAAGGGGTCCTAATACAATGTCTTAAGGATATAATTGATTTAACAATAATTTATACATGATATTTAGTTATTATACAATCAAATATAAAGTTTCAAAGTAGGAAAACATGCACATTTCACAAACAAAATATATAGAATATTGATTTTGATACATAAAAGTATAGAGTATAATTGTGTATGTACATGTATTTGTAATTTTTACAAAAAAATTAATTGTGTAAGTATATATGTACATATATGTCATCTCAAAATAATGTTTACAAAATTTGGCTATGCCATCTCAAGAACATCTCAAACTCATGCCCAAAATGCAGTAGGTCTTCACGCCACCTGATATCAAAAAGACACAAGAAATATTAATGAAATCATCAAAATATACATATTTTAATTTATATAAAACTATTTATATGTACACAACTCAAGTGCTTCTAAAAAGTATTCCACACATGTGTGTAGGTTGAATCCAAGCATCCTCTCCTTTTTTTTTCAAAGTATGAGATCAATGCGGTGATGGCTTATGGATACAAAAAAGGATAATAAATCAATTTTAACTATTAATGTACAAGCACTATCAATATATAATAAAAACATGTATTTAAATATAATTTAACTAATAATTACCTATTTTTACCAAGTATTCCATGTTGTCTAGGTTGAATCTGCATGGACTCTCATTTTTGTGATTATGGCTTAAGGATCTATAAAAGGAAAATTTAAATCAATCTCAACTAATAACACACTTGAGCAATATGAAAACATGTATTTTATCTATTTAAAAGGACTTGATATAAAAGTAAAACTATATTTACCTGTATTTACTTATTCCATTGTACCATTTGTATCCTCTCTTTTTGCAACGCATCTATGATTGTCTCATCCTCTTCCATAGAAATTGTCTATAGCACTTTATTTGTAGGTCTTCCACAATACCGATCTAGTTTTATATTTGTTTCCACCACCAAATGTGAATAGTGTATAATCCTTTTATGTGTTTCATAATCTTCAAATGCAGGTAGACCATTCTTCCTTATCAGTTATTTCCGTAGCCAATTTCCAACAACCACCATCGATCCTATTCAAAAAAATGAAAACCATCATCAAATAAGCTCTCAAAATTTTCTTAAGGGGATCAAAGACATGTTCTAAAAATTTGCTTAAAGCTCGATCAAATACTTGTTATCAAAACTTTCTTAAGGGGATGTCTTAAGGGGATCACCGTACCTATTGGATAATGGTACCCATCATCATCTTATCAAGGTTCTATTAACTTATGTTTAGTCTCCACACAACGAGCCAACCAATATTATGTTTCCTCTTCATTTCCCTCGGGTGCAACAACAACATACACATGTCCTGCAAACAGATTTTGATTTAATTTAACTTTCATGTATCGATATAAATAATTTAGTATTACAAAATAACTTAATAAAGTAAAATAAAATGAAATAAATTGAATTAAATTACCTTTTTGTACAAGGTCTGAAACACGATCATAGTCTTCAGATGCAAACACTTGATCATTTTCTTCAATAGTTCCTTTGTATTGATTATGTGCTTGTGCAGGTGTCAACGATCTTTGCTCCCACTCTTCAACCCATTCTGTATTTTCACATGCTTCCCAATCTCCTGAGATACAATACTAACAAAAACATGCAAGCTCCCTTGTCCAGATAGTCCATGTGCTTGTTGTCGAACTCCTAAATGAATGCCATTTAGTAGATCCAATGTTTGTCTCATAGTAAACTCTAGGTAAAATGTTCTCTTCTTCAACCAACCAAAAGAATCGATGAACTATATAGTACTCACTCAAACCAAGTGCATATAATATTGTATTGCACCAATCCACAATCCCATGTGCATCTTTAAATTTTATTGCATCTTCGAATTTTAATTGTTCTCTAGCAAGAATCCTTTTAACACACAAACCAACTCCATCATGTTCTCCTTTACCATTCCCAACTTGAAAAAAACTCCATATATGTTGGAAATTAAGCTCCTTGTGAACCCTACTTAACCAATAGAACATTCGAGCATTCTTAAATTTCCTTGTACAATTATCTAACCATATGAGGTGTTCTGGCATCTAGATTCCTCTTTCTCTTAAATTTCTATAAAATATATTGAAATAGTATTGAACAAACTCTGACGAGTGTAACCGGTTGTCACTCAAATAAAAATGATACTCCCTCAAAACTTTTCTATCATCCTCTATGCCATCATCTGCATGTTTATAAACAATATGGACAAACATAGCTACTTGCATTGAATTATAATACTGTGATTGAATTTCCTCTTGCAGAGCTAGAGTATAATTTTCCACAAAATCAACCACTGAAAGTAAACTACCAATTGGAAATGTATTTCTACATGTGCAAAATTGGCCATTAAGCCATCAAGCATGTTGAGAGTGCATGGCATATTTTGGTACAATCTTATTCCTAAATTCACTCATGAATGCATGTACACTAACTGTTTTTGTAACTAAATCACAACGCTTTCCTATTTTTCCATCTTTTAAAGAATAGTCAACATTCTTAAATCTTTTAACATCATCGAGCATGTTGAGAGTACATGGCATATTTTGGTACAATCTTATTCCTAAATTCACTCATGAATGCATGAACACTAACTTTTTTTGTAACTAAATCAAAACACTTTCCTATTTTTCCATCTTTTAAAGAATAGTCAACATTCTTAAATCTTTTAACATCTACTAATTGTTGTCCAAAATAATTATCAACACTTTCATGCATACAAATTCTTAAGAATGAAAGATTTCCATAGCTAGTGCATTGTCCAGAAATACAAGAACTAAAATAAAACAGTTAACCATTAGATCTTTCACAAAACAAACTTGATATAAAATCCTTGATTGTTTAAGGTGGCATATTAATACCACATTCTTGTATAATCATGTTAGTATGAAAACTACAACGTATATATCGAAAAACATCATAAAAGTAATGAAATTGAACATGCATTTTTACAACAAGATATTTGTTGCTTATTAATTTTTACATACCAGGGTTTACATTTTTCAAAAGAATTTTGACTTATTTTAATATTACCAGGTAACACTAAATCACCACAAAATTTTCTATAAAATTTAGTTTGTGTTGTATCTAATAGGTGTTTTGGATGAAGATCACAAACTTTGGACCCCACTCTTAGTTTTAAAACATCTCTAGCATTAGATGATACCCTAGTATTATCATGCCGATATTTTTCAATCAAAGATTTAATTTGAACATTCAATTTCATGTCAAACCTAGGGAGTCTACCACTAAAACTCCAACATTGGTTAATTGGATCATTTTCTATACTTTCTCTTCTTTTTTCCGCTCTTAGAAATGTTTTAGGATGTATTTATATAGCTTCACTAATATTACTTACCATTCTTGTATTCAAAGTTGTTTTATTAACTATAACAGTTGTTATAGCTCTTCTTAATGCATTTTTATCTTTAGATCTACTATTTTTCCCAATAGATTGAATGGCACTAGCAATAGTAGACATAGCATGTTTTAATGATTCATCTTTTCTTCTTAGTTTAACAAAAAAGCCTAACTTTTTCATTATTTTCCTCATTTTTAGCATTCTCATCAATTGCAACATTAGTTGACATTGAAATGCAAGCTTTTTACAATAAAATAATTTTTTGTATATTCTATTCACATGTGTTATTATTTTCCTCCAAGAAATCTTACCAGGAAAATTATCTAAAACATCACTTTCAATTTTTAAAAAATTATTTTCATTTTCATTTTCATCAACAAAACGGTTTTCATTTTCATTTTCATCAACAAAACATTTTTCATTTTCATTTTCATCAACAAAACGGTTTTCATTTTCATTTTCAACAAAAGGATCATTCTCATTTTCATTTTCAACAAAAGATTTTTCATTTTCATTTTCAACAAAAGGATCATTCTCATTTTCATTTTCAACAAAAGATTTTTCATTTTCATTTTCAACAACATTTAAACAATTTTCATTTTCATTTTCTAATGTATTTTTGACTAATTTGATAAAAAATTCATCTCTCTAAATATTATCAATGTCAACATCGTTAAGTCCAACATCTTGTAAAACTTTTATAAACGAATTTTCCATTTCACTAAAATGTGGATTTTAAGACGTACCTAGATTTGTGCCTATTGAGACATTCTCCATAGCATTGAAAGAGGGATTTGAAGACATACTAGGACTTGTTTGTATAATCATATTATTTTCCAAATTGACTTCTTGCAAATTAGCTTCATCTACAACCATGGTCTCCTCAATGTTTTCATCTTCAATAGTTCTAGAATTGGATGCTCCACCATCATTTATTGATTTAATTCTCATTCTTCTTTCTCTTTGTTTTTGTTTCTCCTTATCTCTCTTTGCTTGAATTTCTTCAGGAGTCAATGTCTTCCTATCTTTCCTCTTATTACGATCTTGTGAACCCATGATTATAAAATTCTCAAGCACAAATGAATATCAATAGTGAAATTCTTCAAAAAATTCAATCCAAATTGCAAGTTGAAGACTTGTAAGGAGAAATTTATTCCACATTTGTTCCTCTAAACAAGTGGAAAACTAACAAAATTCCACTTATAAAACTGTTTTCATGATGCCTCCTTTCAAAAATTCAGTCCAAATTGCAAGTTGAAGACCTATAAAAACAAAAGTCTTCCTCTTTTGTTCCTCCAAACTAGTAGAAAACTAACACAATTCCACTTCAAAAATTGATCAGATGATACCTCCTTTGAAAATTCAATCCAAAATGCAAGTTGAACACCTGCAAAGAAAAAAATTGATAGAAAATAGCCCAATATTTTGTACTCGTCCATACATGTGAAATTGCAGACTTCATAGTAAAACTTTCCTAGTAATTTTAAAAAAAATGGTAAAAAAAGAAACAAGATCTTGTTTTATAATCAGGATCCCATTTCCCGATATTAAATGTCGGGACCATTGACAAGGAAACAGGATCCCGTTTCCCTGTCAACGGTCCCCACATTTACTATTAGGAAACAAGATCTCGATTTACAAAACTGGATCCCGTTTCTAAAAAAATGAAATCCACCTTGCTTTGTGGTCAAGTTTTTGACTTGGATTCTGCTTCGGGAAAAGCTTTGGGATTCTGAACCTAGGCCTTCAAAACTAGTTTGACCTGCAAATTGAAGGTCCTAACAATGTTAAAGAAAAATAGTGAGTTTGGACATATGGCTGACGACCTTTTTTGCTGAATTTTTTGATGAAATTAAAACCCATTATAGATGAGATAGTGTAGATTCCAAATATGTATTTTTTTTTACAATTGGATTATTTTTTCTATTTTTCAATTAATTTCTGATGAAACAGGTCCATAAACTTGAATATCAGGTTTTTATAATATTTTAATAGCTTTTTATTAACATAATTTTTTGATGAATGAATTGCACGAGAATGTACTTCAAACAATTCTTTTCAATTTAAAAAATATAATTTAAAAAAATGATAAGTTTAGGTCATCTTATGTGTGACGTACATGATGATTTTTCAAAACACCAAATATGGCCGGTAAAAAATTAACAAAAAAAATATTCAATAAAGAAATTACAAAAAATAATTGAAAACGTGCTTCAGTGAGTTACAAATCTTTTCCCAAAAGGATTTAGAAAAATATGATAATTTAGGTCAAAATAAGGATGACGTACACATGCATGGTATGGTAAAAAAAAGCGACTTTTAAATAGTGGTTTTTAGAAACGCCTGTTGAAACTCAATTTGTACCATCTGGGTATTGAGATAAATTACACATTTGGAAACTAGACTCTAAGTAATACATTTTATGATCAGTGACTTTTTTGAAGATTCCATCTCTAAGTGCTTCAAATTTTAAGGTCAAATGTGTTGAATTCTGAAAATCAAGGAAAACACTTCCACCTTTTTGCCAAAAAGTGGACTCAACTTCTTGCCAACACCCTCCTCTAAACAACTCCATTTTGCTGAGGAGTTCTAGGAGCAAAAAGATGCCTCTTTATACCATGCTCTTCACAAAACATATTAAACTCATTGGAGGTGAATTCTCCACCTTTTTCAGACTTTAAGCATTTGATTTTTAGATTCACTTCATTCTCTACCATAGCCTTGAATACCTTGAATCTATTTAGAGCTTGAGATTTATCCTTGAGAAAATTAACCCATGTCATTCTAGAATAATCATCGATGAAAAGAATAAAATACCTATCACCATTACTTGACTTCTTGTTCGTATAGGACCGCAGAGGTCTATATGAATCAATTTCAACATTATGATAGATGATTGTTCTTTTCCTTTAAAGCTGAAACTTGTTTGTTTTCCTAGCTAACAACTTCTGCAAACAACATAGGTAGGCTTTGTGATTTTTGACAAATCCCTGACAACTCTTGAAATAATCCTGATTAGGTTGTCAAATTTTGCATGTCCCATCCTTTGGTCCCATAGCCAACTTTCATTAACTTCAGACACAAAACATTGACCAACACCCTTAAGTTGATAAATGTTTCCATATGTTCTTCCTGTAGCTACCATAGTTCCAGACCCTTTTCCGATCTCACAAGTATTATCCTGAAACACAAGCTTAAATCCTTTGCTACAAATTTTTTCGACACTCAAGAGATTATGCCTTAGGCCTTTAACATAATAGACTTCATCAGTTTGTGTTTTCCATAAAAAATAATTGTTCATTTTCCAACAATCTTTGCACCAAAATCATCTCCAAACATGACTATTCCTCTATCATACTTTTCAAGTTTAGTAAACTTACTTTTGTCTCCGATCATATGATTTGAGCAGCCACTATCGATTAGCCAACAGTATTTGTCTTGTCTAGCATGAAAGGTAGAAACTAGAGTACCTTCCAACTCTTCCTTATTGTAGATATTGATTTATTCTCTAAGGATAGAAACATGCATTCATCTTTATCACCCTCAATATTAGATTCATCATTAGAAATTCCAGGATCTTCTCTAACATAATACAATTTCTTAAAAAAAATTTCTTTATTATCTTTGCTCTTCTTATGTATGGCTCTATTTGGACATCTTGAAGTAGAGTGACAAATATTTCCACAACTGAAACATTTAAAAGGTAACATAACTTTTTACTTACCAGTACCTTTCTTTAGTTTCCTTGTAAAGTTTGCTTCCAACTCCTCTGAACCTTCACTATTCGGATCATCTTTTGACTTTGTGGATTTGAAGGAATTTTTTGTTTTCTCCTTTTCTTTTCCAAATTTCCTCATTTCAAATGCGGTCAAGGTGCCAAATAGTTGTTCTTTAGTGAATTTATTTGTATCATAAACTTCCTCAATGGCTGAGACCTTGTCACTGTAGCTCTCTGGTAGGGTCATCAAAATCTTCTCCATTACATCTTCATCTGTTAGAGTACCTCATTGATTTTTGACTTCATTTACTATAATGTCAACCCTCTGAAAGTAGCTTGCAATGTCCTCACCTTCTTCCATTTTCAAGTTCTCATATCTGCGCTTAGCTGTTAACTTCTTTGATAATTTGACTATCATTTCCTTCATAGAAATATTTCAAATTTTCCCAAACTTCATAAGCAGTGCCTAATGAAATAACTTTTGTTAGCTTAGTCTTAGGTAGAGCACTATAAATTGCATACCTTGCCTTTTCATTTTCTTCATAGGCAAAAATCTCATCTAGAGAAGAAGGACCACTTGTTGGCTCAACATATTTTGTCTCAAAAACTTTCCAAGTCTTGTAGCCAAGAGAGATTAGGAAACCTCTCATCTACACTTTCTAGAAACTGTAGTCAAGTCCATCAAACATAGGGATTGTTAATTTGTGTGCCCTCAAATCTATGTCAAATGATTAAGCTATTCTTTGAGGAACCAAAGATATGATGCCAATTGTTGAAATGCATAAGACAATTGAGAGGGGGGGTGAATCAGTTGTATCTAATTACATTCACCACAAATATTAAAAAATTCCACATTCACTTTAATATATTCTTAACTATAAGCATGAAGTGTAGATAACAAAAAGAAAACACCAGAGATACTAGATTTACGTCGAAAACCCTATAAGGGAAAAACCACGGTGAGTGTTAACTCACAATATAAGATTAATTGCAAAACTAATTACAAAGAGGCTCACTACCAAAGGGATCAATGCCTGAGATAGGACTCACTATCCAGATGGGAGGCTCATTGCCTAGAGATACACAAACATATAAAGAAGAATGTTACACAGAAAATTATCTCAATGCAATAGAATATCCACCACAACAACTTGTACACATCTGCAACCTTGATTAGAGAATTGCAAACACCATAAACTCATTGCTTTTAGGAGTCTAACACATTGAAGTCCTTTGTGCCTTAGTTTACTTTCACACAATCTCTCACATCTACCTTTATTTTTGCACTTGTGGTGTTCAATCCTTGACATCTTGCCTTGTATTTATACCATCTTCAATCTTTGAAACTTTCTCCAAGGTCGGCTACACACTCTCCATTTTACAAATTCAAATAAGGTCAGAAACTCAACATTCCCATGGTGGATGAGAATGAGATTGGACCAAACCAACACTTAACCAGGACCCAAAACAACATCTTGGATCAATCACACGCTTCCTTAATTGATACTTATCCTTCGCATAATGTGTAAACACCAGGTCAGCCAAACCTAATGAAAAAACCAATGAAATTTGAAGTACATGCATCCACAACAAGAAGATAACATGCGAACCACATAACATGATTCACCATACATTGGAACACATCTTAGATGCATTCAGATTCATCCACAACTACTGTAACAACCTTCATACAAAGATAATTTTGCATTAGTCCATTTGGACTGTACAGACACAGTAACTATGAAACTAGTCTTTCGGAGCACCAAACCATAAACACCTTTGATAGAACATAGATGACACCATTACAAGCCTTCTTCCAAATTTGCAAGACCTGAAACAAACCAACAAAGGACTACAAAGAAGATATATTTCTCCCAATCCACAAACAAATAACTCTTCCAAACCAGTTCACAAACTGATGAACTCAACTTTCACTCTTCATCAAACTAGAAGCTATAATCTAGGATGTATCACCCAAGGATGCCCTTAAACAACACTAAAGATCCAAACAAGCATAGGATCAACAAAGAAGAAATGCAGAAATCACTTGTTCCCTTTCACTATAACAACCTATACT
Organism: Sequoiadendron giganteum; assembly: GCA_007115665.2. Lineage (NCBI taxonomy): Eukaryota > Viridiplantae > Streptophyta > Pinopsida > Cupressales > Cupressaceae > Sequoiadendron > Sequoiadendron giganteum. The sequence goes on along the minus strand of CM021110.1, from coordinate 368,338,480 downwards.
GTGTTGACATCAATGACAACCTTAATGACAACACCACCATACCCATTCATACTTGCAACATAGACCTCGTCTATGTACATACAAATACTTGTGACATACCTTATTTTGTTTTTAGTACATTTTTAAAAGGGAAAATACTTAAGATGATAAGTAGAAAATAGTCATAAGAATGATATGACTGATTTTTGAATTACTTTGTGAATTATAAATCTGATTTTTGTTTAGAGTATAAATTAGTATTTTATCTATACTTTGACTACAATTGTAAAAGAATAATTTGAATAATTAAACAGAACAATGATACCTTAGTTGACTAGGGCACCGTGGGTAGTTGTTTCTAGAGAGTAGATGGCTATTGTAGTAGAAAGTGACCTTTTGGGATGGGTGGCGAAATGGAGTTCGGAGAGTATAGGTTTTCTTTATCAAAACCTGTTGTTTGTTGTTGTTGCAACACACTTATTATCCTTGGCCAAGAAATATAGTTCATTATGTATGTATGAATGAACTCTGTGATTTCACTCTCTGCCATTCCTAGCATAGATCTTTCACTTTCTTTTCTAACTTGTAGATAAAAATTGCATGTTGATTTTTGGCTACGCATCAGATTCCACCTTGTAGATTGTTCTCTTGCTAAAATTTTTGTGCAAGGTCGAGCATTCTTCAAGTCAGAAGAATACTGGGGAATCGTAAACTTCATGGTTGGGCGGTAAAGTGCTTCAACCATGTTCTCGTCCACCAATGGAGGTGAGCATTGAATAATAACCTTAGTTGTTCACTAGACTATTATAGTCTATGAGGTAACTTGATGTAATTCATTCATGTACTTGATATAAAATGTACTATGTAATGACATTGTGGCCTTAGGAGCCAAGTAAAACCTGAATTGTAATTTGACTTTTGAAGTGAATATAAGAATCTTTGACTCATTTTAAATGGAAATTTGTAGCTATGATTCATTTTAGTCACTAGTTATGTCTTTTTAATTTGGAGTATATTCATGTGTCATTTACAATAATATTAATTAAGTAATAATTTGGAATGAGTTATTACACATACTATTAGGTTGGAAATTACAGCAGTAGCAAAAGTTACTTTTTGATTTTTCACTCAATGCAAATATCCTTCATCACTATCACCAATTCAAAAAAGATTCACTTAATGAATTTCCTGTAGGTGAAACTTTTAGGGAAATTTTACCATCCTTATGCCAGGCTTCAACTAATTGCAATTCACTATCTACTAAAAAAATAAGGATAAGTTCAAATTTAGCTATAAGTGATCAAACCACCTAATTACTTGTAAATTTAGGAACATTAGCTGCCACCCATCCATTTTACTTTATCCATGGCAACCTACTAAATTAAACTTGGCTAACAACTTCAAATTTGGTGGCTCTACACTTACATTAATTCACTAGGCTTGTCCTGATTATACCTTAGCTTGACCATCATGCTCTTCATTTAATTCACATGCCTAATCACACATGTATTACCTTTCTCAAACTTCTCAACATTTTGACGTGTGCCACCTCACCAGTCCACCTTTTCTTCCAAACATCCCACTTGGACAACTCATAAATAATACGACTTGATTGGATGAATTGAAATGAAAACCATTTAATTTTATAATCTCAAATTCACTTGGTTCATGATCTTTATATTGGCCATCCTCAAAGCACTAAGTACCAATTTTGTGAGAATTTATTTGATTTGACTTTCAATTCTAGAGAAACATGTACTTTCACCACCTCAACTTGCATTCCCAAGATTCTAAACTATGCACCACATATTTCTCATGGCTTTCTATAAATACAACACTTTCCTTCAAATTCCACACTTCTATCTTCAATTTTAAATTTCTCTTTTGTATTTTCTCTTGTATTTAGGCTATGGATACTCCCATTTTCCTTACCAGTGTTCTTGTCCAAACTAGTTTTTTGGGCTGAGTTACGAGTCAATGACTTGAAAAGGTATTTTTCCTTAGGACTTCTTCCACCAAAGATTTTCTACGTATGGTCCTTGGGGAAACTTTCATGAATGTCGGGTCTTATTATAGAGTGAATTTAGATCTATCTTCACGGTTCTTGGCTTCTCTCCTAGACCTCGGTCTTTCTATAGCTGAAGCTCGTTCTGCTACAACAATGATAGTGTAGCTGAACTATTTGGAAATCCAGACACTATTCTACTCATTTCTCAACCTACCATAGGAATCCTAATGGTTGAGGACATTACTCGATACCTACACCAGAGATAAATAGTCCTCTTCTACCTTTCCTCACTGTGTTGCACACTCCCAACCCAATGACCACAAAGATAATGCCTACCTGGGGTTTATATTTCTCCAGGATGAAGCACAACAAATTGACTAACTAGTATGTCAACTGCTCGAACACAATGTTTTGAACATCCAACCCCTTTTTTCCCTTTTTTCCCTTTTGATACCAACTTACTATGATAATTTTTTATTTTCATGTATATACGAAATTATTACCATAAAACATAATGAAAAATTCTTTTCTCTATTCATGCGTGTATTGACTTCACATGGCTTTATATTTTCCAATTTTTAGTGGAATGTTTTTCAGAATTCAATTATCATGTGTTTTAGATTAAGAAGAATTCGTTAATCTTGAGACCTAAACCAAAAAAAAATAGGGAAAAAATACTAAAGTAAACTAACCTAACTAACAAAAAATTACCCTTATCAAACAATTTACCCTAATTAAACAATTTATCCTAATTTCTATCACTAATTTCACAATTCTCTTAGTCTGAATCTTAGCAAGTTTATCTTTAAACTCACTCAATTAAATTTTGGATAACCTATTGTAATTGTGAATTATTCAAAATTTTATGTGTTTAATAAATGAAAATTGGAAGGCATACTTACCCTTAATTTTGCTAAAATGTATGGAAACGACCTGATTAACAGTTGATTTCACACACCTTTTCTATGGCCTCGAACCTGTACCTTCCTCTAACCTTTGTTCATTGCATTCCATTTATTTTTTCTTTGTTCCATGAATGGTTTCATTTACCCCTCGACTACCTTTCCCTTCAAGACTTCGTCGGCAAGCTATTTTGTCTTCCACCTTAACACCACTAATTATTTCATTAGACTAGACTTCAACATGATTTGTACAATTATTAGAAAGAGGAAAAGTAAAATCCTAATACTCTACCATTTGTATAAAATCAAAGGTTTCCTCCCTTTTAAGTTGTGGATTCATAATTAGGGGTGAAAAGCATGCATCTCCCACCTGTTTCACCTATTCTTTCTTCCAACTATCATCCATGTGTGCGAAGCATGGTAGCTTACTTCTTTCGAATTCACACTTAACACGTGATATTCCCAAATTCTCATGACCTTTCTTCTTTTCCTGCAAAACTTTTAGAATTTCCACATAACAATCATAGTAAGCAAATTCATTTGATCTAATAGTTAGACCATTAAAAACTCTATCTTCGTTGGGTTTATGCATTCTCCTAGAATTCAAACACCTCTCCAATAATGTCTCCCCTATTTTCACTCTCAAGGAAACCTCCATTAGTGGAATCAATTTATGAATAGCCAAACTTACCCTAGTCAATAAAACCTTACAATCAATTTCACTATCGTCAGTTGTGTCATGAATTTTTCACTCTATAACTCGGCCAAAAGTGAAAAAAATCAAGGGCAAAAGCCTCCAATTAAGAATTTTCTATATCTTTTCATCTTTTTTTCACTCTCCATTCTAAGCTTTCTTAGACTCTCAACTCACAAGAAGACTTTGACTATGTAATCGAGACACCAATACTGGCTTGAGGATACAAAGTTGCCCTCCTTCTAGCACCACTTTTGTTGACACAGATGTTGTACACACACACCAATAGGTAGATAAACCATCATAGAGTACCATGGGAACCTACCTCTCTTGAAAGATCCCACTGGGAAAACCTAAATCTAAGGCAATCTCAGCTTGATCCCAAGGCTCAAGAATGCTAGATCTTGACACACTAGGTTCACTCAGGGTTCATTGTGTAAATTTTCGTTAAACACAAGGGGCCTATGATTGTCACAAATTAGCTGGTATTTAGAAGATTGAAACATAATCTAAGTCTGATAATTCACATGTCACTTAATAACTTCATGAAATTCAAATTACTTGCATACATTCAAGTGGATTTAGCATTAAGAATTCAACAACTTCATGGAATCAAAATATTTGTAATAAAACTCCATGTGTTCATCAATTTTGCAACATTTTCTGAAAATATAAAGCATCTACTCTAAAATAAAGCATAAAAATACTGAAATGTAAAGATTTATCCTAGGTATTATCCATTCATGCCTCAAGAAATAACTAAATCAAAGCAAACCATTATATACTTCACTAGATTGCTTCATAGCTATACATAGAATGATGCAAGATTTTAAAGAAAAGGGGATTATTTTCCACCAAATAGTTTTAGTATGAACCCAAATCTGGCACATTACATAGTCTTTTCCGATAGGAACACATAATCAACTACACATGATTTCATATTAGGAAATAGATTTTGAATTGGCTTTGATATTAGTTAATCTCAAATGAAACATACAAATTTTTAATCTGGAATGGAACAAAAAACATGAAAAAGAATTAGTTCTTTGGAATCCACAAATTTTGAACTTAACTAAAATAATACAACTCTTGTCCTTTTATAAGAAAAAGACACTCGATAAATTCGATGAACACATGAGAGAAAATCTGAGGGATGAATTGTAGAAAATCACATGGCATGTGACAATTGGAAATAGAACTTTTGAATGAGTCAATAGACTTTGACCTTCTTCAGCACTTGAAATATTTGGACTTATGTGAAATTTGATTAGGATATCAAACCAGATTGAGTAGGAATGTCAAACAAAATTTAGGAACTTCCTGGATATTCAAAGTGATTAGATGGAATTGGATATTGCAATCCATTGGGACTATGTTATTGCATTTAGGATATGACTTCGGGAAAGAATATACCCTGGAGTATATCACCCTAGAACTAGGAACCTTCCTTCATCACATGTGTAATAGCCGGGTCTCCGGTTCCCCAATTATCGAAATTTCTTCTCCATAAGCTTTGTCCTCACATGATATTTCAGAGTGCACCACCCAACCTAGTAACATTGTTGGATCTGTTCACAATCCAAATTTTCTTGACCATCCATACCAAAATGCTGTCCAACAATCTATTTATCCTACACATAAAATTCCATATATCAATCCCCTTTTAAAATATTAATAAAACTTTCATTAGCATAAAACCATCATTATTATTAACCATTTTTATAATAATTTATAAGTGACACACTTTAATGCATTCTCATGTAATTATCAACTTTGGGCAAGCTACCAAACATTTCAGGCGTTTAGGTAAAACTAAACAACAAACTTTAAACACTTCATCACTGATGCACCATTTACTCGAGTACCGACTCTCGACATATTCTTCATTTTACTAGAACAAAACTTGACCCAAGTTCCAACTTTTATCGGTCCTTTCACATCCTTGGGCCTTTACTCCCGGTTGCAATAACTTGTTAAACTTCACTTCATGAACTGAAATTACCCAACTTCCCGACACCCAATATATTTAACTCGTAGTACACTTGAACCATAAATCATTTTCAAGATGTTTTTTCATTTGACATATATCCTGGTGATCATTATCCAACCAACGCATGCCTTAAGCATTAATTTTCAACTTGGTTCCCCAAGCCTTATATTCTTGGGGCGTGTTGTGAGACCATACAACACGTGGGAGTTTTAAATCTTCTCATACTAATACCATGTGGCTTTTGATTGGAGATTTTAATACTCCTTCAAAGGAAAAGGATAAGATGGGAGGGTCCCAATCTTTGTTGGATAGTAGAGGAGACTTTGTGAACTTCATTAATGATCTAGACCTTATGGAACGGAGATGCATGGTGTTAACTGCAGTTGGTTGAATAGGTGTATTGACCGTTTCTTCATTCAAGTGATATTGGAGGGATTTTTCATCTCTTTTCATTGGTTATATTTTTTCTCTTATTATCTCTTTGCTCTTTTTAGAATTGATTTAGACCATCTCCCATTTTTTTATTGACTCTTTGGTAAGAAGAAAAAAAATCGTTTAGATTTGAGAAAATATGGACCCACCATCCTGATATAGAACAAAAAATATTAGAGTGGTGAAATATCAAGGTTGAGGTTTTGGCCATGATAGGATCACCAAAAATCTATCTAATGTTAAGACTAAAATTTGAGAGTGGAATAGAGATCCCTTTGACCATATCTTTCAGGATAAAAAAAGATCAAGAGTAAATTGGAGTTTATTTAGAAGGATATTTAGCAAAAGGGCTTGGATAATCATTTATTGAAGGAATAAAGTATCATTTTTTATCCCCACTCAATCATTTACAAGGAGGAAGATTACTGGAAGTCAAGGTTGAGGGTTGTATGGTTAAAAAATTGAGATTCAAATACCAATTTTTTCACCTTACCACCTTAAAACACAAGTATTTTAATAGAATTAAATAAATCAAGGTACATGGAGTCTGAATTATGAATAAAGTTGGAATCAGTAATGCGAAAATTGAATTCCTCAAATCTCTCCTTTTAGTTGAGAAGATGACTAATCTTGATGGTGAAAGAATATGGATGAAATTCCCAAAATTTTAAATGAGGATAATATCTAATAATACAAAATTCCTTCTAAGGAGGAGATTAGAGAAAATGTTTTTTCCTTCAAAGGGAGGCCCCAAGACTAGATGGTTTTCCACACTTCTTCCAATTGTATTGGATAATCTTAGAAAAAGACATGGTTGCAACAACTAAATAATTTTTTGGTAGAAGTGTGCTAAAAGAATTGAATTTTTGCTTAATTTTCCTTATTCAAAAAATTAGGATCTAAATCCTTTGGTGAGTTTCATCATATCAAATTGTGTAACTCAATTTATAAAATATTCTCTAGAATTATTGCATCCAAGTTACAATTTTTTTCTTCCTAAGTTGATTTCAACTCAACAAAGTGGATTTGTAAAAGGAAGGAAAATTTTGGACTCTATTATCACAATACATGAGGTGCTACACTCCTTGTTAGTAAGTAAAAACAAATTTTTTTTGTTAGAACTTGACCTCATGAAAGCCTACGATAAGGTGAGATGGGATTTTTTGATAAAATTTATGGATAAGTTTGGCTTTCATAGTAACCTTCTAGACCTAATTTTTAAAATGATCTTGACTACAAATTTTATTGTCTTGATCAATGGTTCCTCATCAATATTTTTAAGTCCACAAGAGGCATAAGACACAGAGACTCGATATCTCCTATCATGTTTGTGATTGTGGTGGAATATTTGGATAAAAAATTATCAAAATCTGTTTCCAATGAAATAATTATGGGTGTTTATCATGCTTCCTCAATCCCCCTTCCTTGCATTAATAATTTTTTGATGATAATATGTTAATTGGGGAAGCATATGCTCATGAAGCTGGACAAATAAAGTGTATATTGCAATACCATGAAGTGACCTATGGAAAAAATATAGTCTACCAAAAAGTACCTTATTGGATTCTCTGAGATAGCTTAGCTAAGATACCTTAGATTCTCCATTATAGAGTGGATTCTCTTTCATCAATTTACTTGGGGATTCCACTTTTCTTTGATAACCCCTTAGTTCCTTTTGGAAGGAGCTTGTTAATAAATTCCTTTCTAAATTGCTAGTGTGGAAGAGTTTTTTTTTAGGAAAGTTGAAATTTCACCTTTTAAAGACTACTTTGCAAAATTTACTAGTTTATGCCTTGATTCTTTTCAGAATACTTGTGAAGTTTTCAAAGAATCTTGACCAAATTCAAAAACATTCTAGTGGGTTGGGGTTGAGGAGAGAAAATGTATTCCTCTTGTGGCCTAGGAGAGTGTATATAGGTCCAAGAAGAATGGTGGACTAGGGATAAGAAAGATTAGAGATTTTAATCAAGCTCTTATGGAAAAGACAACTTGGATGTTGATGTTTGGTAAAAAGGACTAGATGAGGATCATCGAAAGAAAATATCTTATTCATCATGTGAGTTTCCAAGTTTTTTTAGGAAATTTTGGATATACCTTTGGCTTCAACCATTTGGAAGAAAATTGGGGATAATAGGTCTCTTCTTAAAAGGCACTAAATAGAAACTTGGAAATGATGTATTGATGAAATTTTGGGATGATTTCTAGCTCCTTGATTTTCCTCTAACCACTGTTGATTGGGTTGAACCTTTGAAATGTGAGTGTGTACAAATTTTTAGTGTCAATATTGTATATTACTTGATTTTGAGGTCCCTAAAACCATTTTGTGTTTTGTTCCTTACTAACCCTCTCTTCACCAATGCTAATAGATTGGAGTCTTTTCTTGATTTTTTCCATGTTCCACTTTTTCCCATGAGGGATTCTCTTGTTTAGAATTTTTAGTCAACAATAAATAAACAAATAAATGTGTTAATTTGTAATTAGTCCCCAATGGTTGGTTGGATTGGTAGTTGTTGACGGATGTCTTTCTCAACCAATGTCAGCTTGCTATATATTGTATGTTTTCACTTATAGTTGGGGACCGCATACATTTTATATTCTAAAATGATTTCTTTTGATGAATTAAATAATACATGACATATATTTTGTACATTTTTATGAGTAGTTGATATATTTTATTATTGTTATTATGTATTTATGTTTACTCTTTGTTAATAGTTTAATTATCATTATCGAGTAACATTTGGTACTGTTATTGATAAAACCATGGTGATACACAACACATAGATGAGAATCATGGTGATGTAATGGGATAGCAAGTCAAATAATTTATGTAAGAAAATGAAGAAAGGGAAGACACATTAATAGAAGACTTGATAAACCAATGGGACGTTTCACTAAAGGAGCACATATGCAGGGAAGATCTCAGGAGAGAGGTCACTCAATCTACCATATGGGACAATATAAATACCAATCCAAACATCAATCATCTTCTCAACATAACACCAAGACTAATTGCACATAACTACATCATCCTGCAAGATCGCGGGGCTGAGAAAGAGATAGAAAAAAAAAGGAAAAATATAATACAATGGTATAAATAATTAAAAAAAAAAGGGAAGAAGAATATCATAATATCGATTGATGATATACATCAAAGAATTAATTCCATTAAACTTAAATAAAATGGGAAATTAATACAATGTGGTCACAAATCAATTGACCAAAAAATAATGTCTCTAAGGATAAAATAAAAAGAGAACGACGACGAATGAGGGGTGAAGTTAAAGAAGGCAAAGGGTTTCTAAGGTAAATCCTAAGCCTACTCAAGAGAAAAATCCAAATTAAGGAGAGGAAGAGAACTATCAAGACTAGAGAACATACAAAGGGAGAGTGGGTAGAAATAACTCAAAATTTACCACTTTTCCATTATATATACAACAAAAGGGGAAAGTGAAGAAGAGAGAACTACTAGAGAATCGTATAGAACATCACTAGAAAATGAAGAATTGTCATTGAGTGATAAAGAAGGTTCACTATTGGGAAAAGGGGAAGGAAAGTAGAGAACAACCAACCCTATTATCCAAGAACAAGTCATACCAATAAAATAGGCCAAATGGGAAGGCTAGATAAAACATACCATCGATTTGATAGAGACCATACACCAAACTAAAGACTTGACATTGACAAGAGAAGAAAACATTGGAAGATCAGATCTAAATACAAGAAAAAGGGAGCATCGAAAGGACCCTGAAGGTAGCTCGATGGTGAAAAATACTAAAGAGAGATTGAGAGTGTAGGGAACACTTCAAAATCTATAGATCAAAACTCTTCAAACATGTTATTGTAATAGAAGGTGCAACAAAGAGGTAAGATGGCGACTTCCTCAACAAGTTTGAATATGGAGCAGAAGAAACTTCCAAATTTCACCAGAAACAAGTCAAAGGACCTTGTATGACATTGCAGAACATGTGAGACAATATTTGTATTCAATTTTCAAGACAAAATAGCGTATTGGTTGAAATAATTTCTAAAAACTCTTAGAGGAATAGCCATTGACTGGTATACCAAATTGGAAGTTTCTCATAAGAACACATGGGATGCATTGAAAAGAGTGTTCCAAGAGGAATTCAAAATCTTAAGAGATGACAATGAAATTATAGTAGAGATATATAACACCAAAAAAGGAAAGCATAAAAAATGTACAAGCCTACAATCGTAGACTCAAAGAATTATTGATCAAACTAAAAATATAGCCAATCGATGGATTGAAAAAGAGATGGCTCATTAAAGGATTAATTCCCTCATTGAGAAAGAAGATGAAGGTCATACATCTTTCATCGTACATCGATGCCTACAATCAAGCAATGGACATAGAAAGAGAAGATAAGACATCATTTTGAGGAAATAGGAGGATGGACAACAATGATAGCACAAACGACAACAACGACAATGAATCAAATAATATTCAAGCCTTAAGAAAGGATATAATGAGAATGATGAAGGAATTGAAAGTTGAGAAATAAATTACAAGGGAAAGTAAGGAGTTGTGGTGCATTGAATTCAAGGTAGAAGGTCACACAAAAAAACTATTCGAAAAAAATATTTTGCAACATTTTCCAAGTAATGGGACATTCCATCAAGGAATTCCTATACAAATTGAAAAAAAGAAGAGCACAAGTGATATTCACTCAAGGGGAACAATAAGACCCTCTAACCACAACCCCAAGAACACAAATACTAATACCAATGCATCTCCTGGCGGATATCGGAATAGACAAGGGAATAAAAATTGGTTCAATAATAGTGGACTAAGTCCAGTAAAATCCAATATGATGTAAAGGGAAGACCAATGATCTAGTACAAAAATGTAACAAATGGGGTCACTCTTCTAGAGAATTATAGAGTAACTAAAACAAAATGAGGATGTTGTGTAAGTGGTGTGGACTGGGTGATCATGAGGGCATCGACTACTTGAAAAAATGGCATCAACATGTTAGACATGGAGGAACGAGACAAGGAAGTACTTAAAATTACCAAAGCATAAATGAAGAAGGAAATATACCCAGATCCTCACACGAAAAATTAAAAAAGTGAGAAGCCAAAGCTAAATTAGAATAGGTGATAGAAAAAGAACAAATAACCTCCCACAAAACTACACATACCTCATTGTAGTTAGATTTTGAAAGGAACACTGTATGGCATATGCTATAGACGGAAATACTAATCAAAGTGATAGATCTTCTCCAAAAAATGCCAAAACTGAGAGTGATAATAAAAAATATGGTCGATGATGATCAGAGTTGACAATCGGAAGGTCAAGGAAAAGGAATGATAATATAACCACCACCCAAGCGTGAAAAATACATCAACCCAATGTTGTTGATGGTGAAAATAGGGAAGAAGTTGATTTTTGTACAAACAAAGATCAAGGGAAAGATCCTAAAAACACTATTGTCAATGGAGGATCAAGATTTAACATACTACCCAAAGATACATGGAAGTGCACTAAATGCAAGGCAAAATATCACAAAAAAATTATCTGAAGAAACTATTTTGCATTATTTACCAAGTAATGGGGTATTCCATCAAGGAATGGCCATACAATTTGAAAACAACAAACACACAAGTGTTCATTACTCAAGGGGAACAATCAACCCCTTCTACCAAACCCCCCAAAACATAAAATACTAATACCATTGCATCTCTTGGTAGATATTGGAATAGATGGGGGAACAACAATCGCTTCAATAATAATGGACCAAGGAGTAGGATCCACTATGATGCAAAGGTAAGAATGATGATCTAGTGAAAAAATGTAACAAATGGGGTCACTTGCTAGAGAATGTCAAAGTAACCAAAAAAAAATGAGAATGTTGTGTAAGTGGCATGGACTGAGTGATCATGAGGACACCAACTACCTAAAACAAAAAGGCATCAACATGCTAGACATGGAGGAATGAGATGAGGAAGTGTTGGAAATTACCAGAGCATAAATGAAGAAGGAAATATACCTAGATCCTTGTATAGAAATGAAATGATTGTGAGAAGCCAAAGTCAAAATAAAATAGGTGATGGAAAAGAACAAAGAACCTTTCATGAAACTGTAAGTATTTCATTGCGATCAAAGTCTCAAAAGAACATTGTAGGATAGATGTTATAGATGACCATACCAATCAAAGTGACAGACCTTATCCAAACAATGCCACAATTGGGAGTGGCAATCACAAACATGGCTAGTGATGATCAAAATCGGCAATAGGAAGGCCAAAGAAAAGGAATGATAGTAGAATTTCCATCCAAAGGGAATAAGTCATTGATCCAATGTTGTTTATGGTGAACATAGGGAAGAAATCGACTGTCATTCAAATGGAGATCAGGGTTAAAATCCTAACAAACATAATTATTGATGGAAGATCAAGAGTCAATATACTGCTTGAAGACACATGAAAGTTCCTCAGGAAGAAAAAACTCTGTCCATCGACATTCCAATTGGTGGGCACCAAATAGCATGAATCAAGCCATTGGGAATGTTGATGGTGTAAAAGGTGACGATTGGGACCCAACCATTCCTATTAAACTTTTTGGTCATTCCATTTGAGAAACAGGTGTACAATTAATTTCTCGGGAGAGGATGGTTGATTGCAGCTAAAGAAAACCATAATTGGAAAAGAAACACACTCTCCATAGAAAAATAGGAGGAATTACGTGATTGATTTAAGAAATCAAGTAATGAGAAAAGAAATGACATTGTTCAAATCAGAGTCCAAAGGAGTATCAAGATTAGATGAAGAAAGGAGATTCATGGAACCAAATGAAAAAGGCGTTCTTGACCTCCAACATTGTTCAAGGGATGAAATGAGATCAGTCAATAAAATCTTCCACTAGAAAATGGAGGACTATGAAGTACTCTAGCAATATTGCAATATGTTGCAATTAAAGGATATTGAAGAAGAAGAAGACAAAACCTCAACAAGTCAATCATTTCCCCCAAAGAATGAAGAATACAAGGAGGGAGTGGTGAGGGTGGATTGCATGCCAACACATAAGTTTGAATGAGACAAGGTGATCAAGTATGAAGAACCAAGAATAAAGAAGGTGAACTTAGGAGAGGAGGATATCCACTAAATAATTCTAGTTAGAGATGACTAGAATCCAATGTTGAAGGTGAAAAAATTCAAGATCTTCACAGAATATGAGGATGCCTTTACATGGACCTACAAAGACTTGAAATGCGTACCTCTAGAACTATGTGTACATATAAATTCCTTGGTTCCAGGGGCACAACCCATATGGAAGAGGCCCTATTGAATGAAAAAAAATATGCTACAAAGGTGCAAGAGGAAATCAAAAAAAAATTAGAAGTGGGTATAATCTTCAAGGTCGAAATCAATGACTGGTTATCTTCAATTGTCATATCACTAAAGAAAGAATCTTTTTTTTTTGGATATGTGTGGATTTTTGAAGCCTAATTCAGTAACTATAAAAGGCCCATTCCTGATTCCATTCACCAGCTCTATATTGGAAGAGGTGGCTATTCACAAAATTTATTCCTTCATGAATGAATTCTTCGATTATAATTAGATAAGCATAGCCAAGGAGGCTAAATTGAAAACATTTTTTGTGGTTGAATGAAAAGTGTATTCATACAACTAGATGTTGAATAATACAACTGAGAAGCGGGGTGAATCAGTTGTCACAATTTAAACCTTTAATTCAATCACCAGAACTAATCCTTAATATTGCTTAAATGATTAAACATTAAGTGAAAGTGCAAAAAATGAAAACCATCACACAAACACAACACCAGATTTACGTGGAAAACCCAATAAGGGAAAAACCATGGTGAGGATTAACTCACACTATAGATAATATCAAAACCGATTGCAAAAGGCTCACTTCCTAAGAAACAAGGCTCACTACCAAAAATAAGATTCACTATCTGGATTAGGACTCACTATCCAACAAGGCTAACAATTCGAAGGGCTCACTGCTATAGAGATACAAAGAATATAGAAGAGATATGTTACAAAGAGAAGAAAATATCAATGCAATAGAAAAATCCACCATAATTTTCTCAACCACTTGCAAACATGCATGAATGATAGAGTACACCTTTAGCTCACTGTATCTGAGAGCTCAACATTTGGGCTTCACACTAATCTTCCACACTCAAATGACACACACTGGTTCACATCAATCTCGCATCTATCTACTCTATTTATTTGCACTTATCTCTCTTTGTACACCATTTCACCACTAGCTCATCTTGCATTTATACCAGATCTTCAACTTTGAAACATATCCAAAATCGGTCATCCAAAATTAAATTTAAATTAGGTCAGTGCCAAAACATCCTAGGGTGGAATTAGAATGAAGGTGACCCAAACACACGCTTGGTGAGAACCCAAATAGATCCAACACGCTTCATCAACTCCGAAGATAGTGTTCAACACAAGGTCGGCCAAACCAATGTAAAACACATAGAACAATTAAGCACAATCCTTCCAGATACCGAAATTATCTTCAATACAATCATAACAACTCAACTCTAGAACTGCAAGTCATAAGACTTTACCAAAGAGAAATCTAGAACAACAACATTTCTCCCAGACCTCAACCAAAATAAAAAAAATCACAATTCACAACTGGTGAGCATAACTCGCATTGTACATTGAATCGGTAGCCAAAAATATGGATATAGCAGCTTCCAACAACCACGATCAACATATCTAAACCACACAAACATAGGAGAAAATCTTAGAGAAAAACTCAAAGCAACCACTGAACACCTCTAACCTTCCTTCAATACAATTTTCTCAATATCCTCGACATGAACAACCAACAACTTGCAACCATGACATTAATGACAACAATTGTTACATCCCCTCTATTTTGAATGAGCTTATGACAATGTAATTATGGTTGTTATGTTAGTTACAAGTATTTGCTTCCATGAGAATATGAAATTGAGGATGAAATAATTGCTTTACATGTTATAACCAAAATGGAAATGATTTTTCTTATATATGCAAATGATTATTTTATGTATACGAGTGATTTTCTTATACATATGAAAAAAATGAATTCATGCGAATATAGTAAATATGCATTTAACTAAACGTTGAGAATAATCTTACCATAATTATTGTCAATGGATGCAGGATTGCTGACGCTACAAGAAAAAGGGAAATATCATCAAGGAGAGGACGTGGTTAACAATGGATCAATTTTATCATCAAACCTTGAGTCAGTGCAAGACGATTGTGTCGACGTCATGACCTTGGCCATAAGTAATTTAATAAAATAATTATTGCTAAATAAGTTAATTCAAATTATTAATTAATAATCTCCATTTGGAGCTGAGTGAATCAATTCTTAATTATATTTTAGGAAATTGCAAGGGTTATAAAATATTAAATTACTATTAATAGTTATAATTTTAATGTCGCCGATCTAAATATAAAACATAAGAAAGGCTTTAAGTTAAAAAAAATGAATTAAATAGAAATGTGGAGTCGTCGGTGTGGAAGGGCAGTAGTTTTCCCCCGCCATTTTTTTTCCATCGTGCCTTTGAGGAAAATGGCCAAGAAGGAAACTAAGTAGTTGTGCGGGCTCATGTAATCTTGGAATGGTGATTTCATGGAGGATTCACATTTAATTTGGGGGTTTTTCTTTTTCATGACTTCTCACCACTACTACTGGGCTCTGACTCGTCTCCTCTGCATACATCATTGGCTTTCAATGTGAATCGTAATCAATTTTTCTTGAGATGAAAAACATCTGGTCTGAGCCTCTTATTGTTACTCTCTTTCCTTTTCGAGTTCTACATCCTCATTCTTGAGTTCCACCACTGCCATAGCTCAAGCTTTTCCTTTTTGTTGTATCGACCTTCTTCTTACTATGTAACCTCATTCGATACCACACTCGTTGTGTCTGGTTATTCCTCTGTTCTCCTTTCCAGTCAACTTTCAAATCAAAAGAACTTCAGTGGCCTCAACGTCCTTGACCTGTTCACTGGGAGGAAAGAATACGGATCTACCTTGGGTATCGGACCTCCTTTTATCAAGCACGTAATGAAGACTTGAAATTGTGAAAATCTTAGCTTCGACTAGTTTTTTAAATCGTTTTGATATCCTTCATGCTTGGAAAATGAAACTTGTTGAATATCATCTTTTTGTAGGAGGTATTTGAATTAGTTCCATGCTAATTTTTAATCAAGTCTGATGTTTGATTCTTTCTTTTTCATCATGAACTGATAAGCAAGTTTAATCCTAAAATTTGATTATTCTCTTCGTAGATTATTTTAGAGCTTGAATGATTGAATGACCTCTCTCATCAAATGCTCAAAGACCTGTTTTTTCCATTGTTTGAGCCGTAGAATTTCTTTATCTTTGTGTCTTTACTGCTGAGTTGGAATCGGGCAATTTTCTTTCTTCTTTCAATTCAAGTCCTTTTAATCTGAACAAGTCCAATAAGGTGTCAAGTCACTTCCTATCTTTCTTCATATGTATAAAGTAAACAAAATATTCTTACAGATGTGAGAAGGTAATGAGCCAATTCTTGCTCTCTCTATATGTTTTAAGTATGCATCTTAACTTTTAATAAAGAGGAATTTTTTGAACCAAATCTGAATTGAGGGCAGTCTTTAATGGAAACTTAAGTAAGTAAGTAATCCTTACAATATTTTTTTTAAAATATATCTGAGTTGAATCTATGTCTCTTTCTCTTCCCAAATCGAGTCTGATAAATTAGGAGAGCCCTTCTTGGGTGTGAAGTATTTTTTTGTTCTACTTAATATGTTAATTGTAATCAGACTATTCTTTAGATGAGAATGATAATGAGCTTAGTCTCTCACTTTTTATGCATATAGAAAACAACTTAATCTTAAAATATTAAGAATGATTTGGAACCGAAACTTGTAATATAAACATAAAGTCAAGAATTATCATGTCAAGCAAGGGTGAGAGTGCTGGTGGCACAAGTGTGCGATTGTTAATAAATTCCTTGGCCAAGGTACTATGCTAGATAAACATTTTCAGCTATCAAGTACCAGATGTACCCCTGATCAAAGTGATCTTTCTAGTTGGGAGTTACCCATAGAGAAGGATCGATTAGGTGGTATAGGTCCTTGACACTAGGCTCAGAGGCATGATGATAATTTGATCCTTGTTGATTATCCTCATGAAGGGACGGGTTTCTTAAGTTGAAGAAACATGGGAGACTAGTAGGTCTTTGGATGGGTGGTAAAGCCCTTGATGATATTTCTCTTTCTCTCAATGATAAAGTTGTTCAATCAATTCACATTATGATGATGTCAAATTGTATTCTTTTTCTCCCGTTCCTAATTCTAGGTACATGCATCTGCCAATTTAAGTTTACTTTCAATGATGCGATAAATTGTTATTTCCTATTAGATAATTGTTCATATGTAAAAAAATGCAGTAGATTAGTTAGACCGTTGTTTGATTCATTCAGTTGAATTGGAGAATTTTGGAAATTAGTTAAAGAATATAAATTAAATATTTCTTCCCTTCAGCTCGTTATTTTGTTTAAAAGGAAACCCTAGTTTGATAGTTAGTTAACGATCTTCTAAGATTCGATTATGTGAAAACAGTTAGCTGTTTCTTTTGAGCTGAAACTAAAAAATTAAAAGATAGTTGAAGAATAGATTGTGATGTAAATGATTTATTTATTTTTTCTCAGATCGAATTTACATTGGAAACCCTAGAATCGAAACAAGTTAGTTTTTTTCAAAAATCTGGTAGTTGAATCCTTCCTTAAACTATAGATCAAGTAGAGTGTTACATATGGTATCAAAGCTACCAGGTTCGGCACTGAACCTCGGGCTCATCATGAAAACCTAGAAAACTAAAATCTATCCATTGGT
Organism: Sequoiadendron giganteum; assembly: GCA_007115665.2. Taxonomy (NCBI): domain Eukaryota; kingdom Viridiplantae; phylum Streptophyta; class Pinopsida; order Cupressales; family Cupressaceae; genus Sequoiadendron; species Sequoiadendron giganteum. Next base: position 368,320,588 of record CM021110.1, on the reverse strand, counting down.
GTTTTTCCAGGATGTGGATATAGAAAACACCTTGAAAGAAGGTTTGAGATCTGGTATCTAGGTGACTATGGAAAATCAGACTTCAATATGATTATTCCAGATGCTTTATGCCTATGGACTCAGAGACCATGGTTGAAGCTCTAAGGAGACTTCGGCGATAAAGAAAGAAGTGGACACCTTCCAATAAGGAAGTTGTTAAAGCAACCATCCTTGCTAGAATGAAACAAACCAACACTTTGAACCTAAGAAAAATTGGAATCAAGCTGCCATAATCTTTTGAAAATAGAAACCAACCTCTGAATTTGGACACCTAATCTGTTTGTAATGGAAACCTACCACAAGAAGTGATAGGTGCCTTTTTGTAACCAATTTTGTAATTAAACCTATCACAGGAGTGATAGTTATTTACAATCTTTTTGTAACTAGATCTATCATAGGGAGTGATAGCTATTCATTTTGTAACCAAATCTATCACAGGGAGTGGTAGTTATTTATAATCCTTTTGTAATTGAATCTATCACAGGGAGTGATAGATATTTTATAATCTTTATTGAATGAAATCTATAATTAATTGATAGCTTATCATGTTAAAAACTTTATGCAAATGTTGTTTATGTATCTTATTGATTAAACCATGGAAATAAAACCAACATAAACTAATAATTAATACCTAACTTCACGAACCTCATTGAAATGGAGAATTCTGGAAATGGGTTCAGAGGAGATTGAGATAATGATAATCCCATGGCCAAACTAGACCAATTGTTGAATTTAATGAGTGATACTCGTTTGCCAAATCTAGAAAGGAAAGTGAATGGACAAAATAATATGCATGAGGAAAATTCTAAGACCCATAGTGACTAGCGTGAAGAAATTTCTAAAAATACAAGCCTGAGTAATAAAAGGAGTCGATTGGATAATGAATTGGCTATGTTGGTGTTCCAAATATCAACAGATCAATTGAATCCTAATGACTTAGCCAATGTCTTATGCTCAAACTCAAAGGTTGATTTGGACAACTGACAAGATTCAGTCAAAGACTGAAATCTCCTACACTTTTGGCTCAGCAGGACCAAGGTGGGTAAACCTTTACAATGCCTAAAACTTAATTCACTCATACACCAACATTTATTTTTATAGCAGATAACTCCCAATGAAAATAAACTAAGGAAAGCATTGACAACCTCAAATCTGGTTAAATTCTTAGTATATCAACACTTACTCAGCAATTGGGAGGTAGAACACAACACTAAACCTCAAACGAACAATAGGGATTTAAAATGATTTTGAATTTAAACTTGTTTCTGAGATGTATGAAGCTAAATGACAGACTAGTGCCAAATTTTGGGCCATGGAGTCAAAATGCATAAAATGAATTCATCAGCAAATAGATTTCAACCAATGGATTTACAATTGTTAATGCATTACATTAATAGATCCTCTCTTGTTATCAATCAAATTCTCCTTAGTAATCCAACCTGCACACCTAAAATCACAATCATCTTCTCAAAGCATTTTAACCATTTCTTTGAAACAAAACAATGAACAGACAAAACAATCTCATGAAATTTGAGATGACAAACTCAAAGATACTTTGTATTATTGAATTCATATGACTAAATGTGTACAAATATGGAGACAATTTGAAGATATTCATGAATGTGGAAACACTTGGAAGACATTCATGTTTTATTTGCACAAACTGGCTGATATTCACTCATGAAATCAGCAATTATAGCTTTACAGACCCAAAATGTGACTCAGAACTCAACATTTTCTATCTAACCAACCCCACACAAAATTTCAGAACCCCCACAAATGAGAAAAGAAGAGAAGAAATAGAATAATAGAAGTAGCCCTAAAACTGATCCGTTGATGACATCTGGCAACCTCTTTCTCGTTCATCAACAATTTTCAAAGCTTCTCTCATCTCTCCTCAACAAACAAAGTTTGCCTCCAAATCTGCCTTTGTTCTAAGTTGCCCAACAACTAAAAATTTCATCATGTGAGAAATTCCACTTCATTCACCTGTTGTGTGAAAAAAAATTATGCTCCGGTAAAAACTCCCATTTACTCTCCATTTGTCTAGCAAGTGAAAATTATCTCCTCTTTTACAATGTTGGAGCTGCACATTGTATTTTTCCTTCATATATTAAAGTTTTAAAACTTTAATATTTATTCCTTGACTTCATTTTTATTATTTCACCTTCAGATGGAATGTTTGTCTTTAACATTTACCCCGTCTTTAACATTTACCCCATCTATTAAAAGCCTCTTGCCCTTTTTAAAAAAAATGTCATTCAGGTAATTAAAAATTACCAAGAAGACTTCAAGTAAGCAACATTATGAAAATATTTGCCCTTGAACAACTCTTTTTGTTTTTACAATTAAAAGCACTTGGATTTAAAATAAAATTCCACTTAACATTCTCGGGCAACGTTTTGCACTTAAAATTTTAATACATTCACGGGAAAATGAACATTATCCACACCCCTTTTCTTTTCACCACAATTAAAATATTGGTGAGTATTCTAAATTTTCCATGTCGGCCTCTTTACCTTTTAATCTCCATCACTACCCGCAAAGCCTACCTATGCCATTTCACTTCTAATTCCCACCTTATGTTTCAAAATATTTGTGAGGGTAAAGATTTTAATCTTTAAATATTTTTTCATGAACAAAGGCCTCCGAAAATTAAATTAAAAGGCAACCTCTAACAAGCTATGGTGCATAGTACAATCCAGTGGCATTGCTAATAGTTGAGCGGGATGAAGTGAAATGGTACTAGAAAAGAGGAGGCATGTACACTAACAATAGTCAAAGTTATAAAGGCATGAAAGATCCACCTTTATTATAGAAAATATTTGATCTTAAATACATAGGAACCTATTGTGAATTTGATTGTTATTAAAGGCCGTGGGTATTTAGAAAACAACATACAACCTCAAAAATAATATAAATAGGAACAAACTATGAGAATATGAACTATAGGAAGCTAGAATTAACTAATATATGAGATCAAGCCTCAAAACTAAAATTAAGAGAAAAAAATGAACAAAGAGGACATAAAAGACAATGTGGAAATGAAGAAGGAAAAAATTAAAAAAATGTTGGAGTAAAACATTATTAAAGTTCAAAAAAAATTACCAAGGAGAAAAAATATTAAAGTTGGGAAGTATTATAAAATTAAAAGGTGGGTATATAAAAATATTTCAACTAACAATTATAAAAAGGTGAAAAATTAAAATTGAAAAATTGAAAAAAAAATCACTAAGAAAAAAATACAAAGTATAGACATCAAATTATAGAACGGCACAAACTCGAATTATAATTCATAAAGTTCATAGAGGGTTATTCTACACAGTACAGATCCCAAATTTGAAGGGTTATATCCACAACATATGACCTTTTAAAACCATTGTATGGAAGTAGAGGAAATTACATAGTGGAGAAGGCATCAATGTATGACACTATGGGAGTTAGATTGTGCAATGCTAGAAAGAATTGTAGAGAAACAAAAATGTACGACCATTGAAGCAGAAAGGGCATGAGGTCATCATACAACAAGAAAGAGGGCATAAAAATAACATCGTACGAAAAAGGGTAGCTAGTAATGCAAAAATAATAATTGGTGGAACTAGTAGTGTAGCTAGAAATCCTGGCAATGTGCATGGTAATCTAGTTGGGACTACCATGGCCAACCATGCTACCAGTACCCCTACTGACAACCACACAATCGAGACCACCAGACTAGTCGCCAAGACCACTAGGTGCACTACTAGGACTGCCAAGATCACTAAGTGCACTAACAAGACCACCAGTCACACTACCAAGATCACTAGTAAACACTACCAAGATCATTAAAGGAACCTCTAGGACTACCAAACACATTGCCAGGATTGTTTTCTCTATTGCCAATGCCACTAGTTATAGGTTTTGCATCACTAGCTACCTTGCCAGGGAATATTCTATCCATCAAAGTCACACAAATTGATCGATGGTTAGATCTAATTGAAATGATAGTGGAAGTTCCAACATTCCCTTCATCAAGTTCTCTTGGAGTGATGGTTGAGGGACTAGAGAAATGGGATCAATCAACCATGGTGGTTGAGGGTACAAAGCCTAGCTCTTCACAAGAACACCCACTAGATGTCATGCATACTTAGGAGAGTGGGGAACCCCCTCAAATGCCTTAGGCACCTTTAGGTGCATAGGAGTTATCACTTAACCCATCCGAAAAGGATGAGGAAGAGGATGAGTTAAGTGGGTCTAAAGGGATAATCATTAAGATAGCCAAGCCTAATGAGATGGATCCACTTGGTACAATTCAATGGTATATCTAGGATCTCCAATCGATGGAAAAAATTATGAAAGAAGTGAGAAATATATCCAAATGAATAGACATAGGGAAATATTCACTAGTGGCAAGGGAAGTCTAACATATATTGGTATTCGTGCAGATAGAGTGCTAGGGATAATTCACTTGTTGCTTCACTTCTTGAGGATGGTCTACAGTTGAGACTCTGAATGATGGCATCTTGGAACCATGCAAGACCTTTAGTAGGGGAAGGGACGCTAGACTGACCTCAACCTTGTTTATTATAGAAGCTTCCTTCAAGGATGTATTCTACAAGCTGAAAAATTAGATGGCATCCACTAATGATGCTATATAGGATAAGAATGAGGCCCTGTAGATGGTTTAGAAGGTACGAGAGGAGTTATTTAGAAGTACACAAAAAATTTAGGATCAATTAGCTCAATAGTCATAGCTTACCACCAATGAACAAGCCAAAGTGATGGTCATCAAGGTAGAGGTGGAAAATAAAGAGAAGGATATGGAGCAAATAATGACAACCGTGGAGGCCAAGTTGGCAGACAAGGACAAATAAATTGAATAAGCTGAACATAGTAGAGGAAGGCTATGCATATGGTGAAGGTAGCAAGAGAACATGAGATAGTGGCCAAGCACTAGTTTAGAATGCACTTTGAGGAGGTCTGTAGGATACAAGAGTTATGCTCACTAAAATCCACCCCTACATCGTCCATTCATCCAGGTACCTCCTCTCATCATCCTTCTCAGTAATTGTAATTTGGGTTGTTCAACTCTCATTTTTTTTGTCATTTGGAAGACAAATTTCTTTTGAGAGGGCTGAAGTAGTAAATAAATAAATATGTTAATGTGTAATTAGTCCCCAATGATTGGTTGGATTGGTAGTTTCCGATAGTTGGAGTTCTCAACCAACATCAACTTGCTATATATTGTTGTTTTGATGAAAAAGGGATATTAGGTCTAATACATAGATCACTAACATCAATCCTTTTTCAAAACAAATTAGGATGCAAATAGGAAAGGAGATTTGATTGACTTCTAACCTTGAAGGTGAATCAATCAACCTTGCATATGATCCTTTAATGCCTTGGAAATTGATTGGAATTGATTTTCCTTTATTGACTTGATGAAAATATGGGACCTAATATGAAAATGTGCCTTTTCTATAATAGAGAAACTGCAAAAATAAATTTCAACAATAGATTTGGAAAGAGCGGAGCACTTTCACCTATCATATAAATTTGAAGTTGAATTTGTAGGACAAGGGTGCCTAGGGAACCTATTTCCAAAGAGTTGAAATTGCAATCTTCTTTCATAGTCCTCAATTCCCCAATCTAAGGTTTCTTCCTTTCAGATCTCACTATCAGATCTTTGTCAATTGCCGATATAATTGAGTTTATGTATCTTGTCAAGTTGTAGGGTTTGGATGCAACAATAATAAAAAGGTCTTCAATATCCCTTCAATCTTCTTCAAATTTGTAACCTGGACATTCAAAGAGAGAGTAAGGGTTGTGCCATATATGGGCTTGCCTTAGTCAAACCCTATGTTGGTGTTTCCACCTCCACAATGGAAAAATTGATAGAAGAGAGCTTATCCTTTTGAGGGATAGATGCTAAATGATAAATGAATGATGAATCAACAATTGGATGCAACTCACCACTCAGATCTAATTCCATTGAAGGACTAAAGTCATACACATCTCCTCAAGGCTTGATTGCAACTTGGCTTGAAGACCTACAAGTGTTAGTACTCATAAAACAAATGATCACAAAACATGAATGGACTTACATAAAAACATGATGATTGCTTGGAATAATACCTTGACAATGAATTGCTGCAATAATTATGCTCTTGAATGATCTTGAATTGATCTTGAAGCATTATAATTTCTCTCTTTTCTCATTCTCCTTGTTAGATTTCAAATGGTGACATGACTAGGTATTTATATGCAATTAATCTAATTTCCCACAAATTAAATTCCAATAGCCAGCATTTGACATTTCAAATTTAAATAATAAAGTGCCAACTCTAACATATTCAAATTTGGATCCAAAATAGGGGGACAAGGTTGCCAATGGCGCCCTTGTCCATGCCCTATTTTGCAGGGCATAAAGTGTCAGGAGAAAAATATTAAATGCCTACATTGATTTTATACACTTGATTTCTTGATAAATACATAAACGAGCCATGAAATATACATAATTTAGGAAATTAGGGGCATGATTAGGTCCAAGCACATAGAAGGGAGCAAAATCTAGTGTGAAATTGTCAAGGGTGATAATTTACAATGCCACAATTGTATGTTTGCACTTGTAGTCGAGGACAACATACATTCTTTATGTTGTAATGATTTTCTATCCAACAAATGGAAGAATACACGACATATATTTTGTGCATTTTTATGAGTAGTTGATATGTTTTATTATTATTGTTATGTATTTTGTTTACCATTTGTTAATTGTTTAATGAGAATTATCGAGTAAACAATATATTTCCCCTTTTGGTTCTTATTTGGTTTCCTTAGGTTGCTTTGCCCTCTCTTGTGGGATCTCTCCTCCCCCATTTTGGGCCAAGGTTTAGAATTTGATCATAACTCCCAAGGTGATTTTTTTTTCTAAATTTTGGTCCAAAATAAGGTGCTTACCTTGGATAACTTGGGGAAACATGGTTTTTCTTTTGCCAATAGGAAGGTTCTTCTTTGTGAAGGAAATGTTGAATGTGTCCACTTGTCATTGATTATTCCTTTTCTTAGGAGATTTGGGGCTCTTTCTTTTCTATTTGGGTTTTCCTTTCTAACCTTGAGGACTTTCGGGTCTAGTGGGTGTCCCCATTTCTAATCCCTCTTTAAAGCTCATATGGACCCACTTAATTATGCATGCGGACCTACACTTAGGGAGAGAGAAAAAATGAATTATAGAGGTAAAAAATGTCACCATTTTTTAGTGGATACCAAATTTTCTCTAGCAATAAAATAAAGTTTTGTGGAGTTTTTGACATTTTGGTGTTGAACAATAAAGTTGAGGTATCCTATTCTAATCTCATTATTGCAAAAAATGGAATTCAAAATTTGACATTTCCTTCACCCTAAAAAACTCTAAGACCTCAAGAGAGATTTTTGTTTGGAACCCTCATGTCCAGTGGATTAAAGCTAATTTTGATGGAGCTTCCAAGGGTAACCTTGTTGGTAGATGGTCAGTGCTCCCCTCGGGATTCATGACAAGGAACTAATCACCTTCCATGTAATCCATGTCTCTCCCATTTGTTTTGGGTGTTGATAGATCAATATTTTGATGCAACGAAAAATGTGGGCCAACAATTGGTATCAAAGTGTTGGGTCATGGGTTTGAATCCCCTTGGGTAAAGTTGAGGGGGAGATTTTTGGAAAATGGTTAGCGCTCCCCTCAAGATTCATGACAAGGAACTAACTACCTCCCATGTGAACCATGTCTCTACCATTTGTATCGAGCGTTGATAGATCAATATTTTGACACAAATGCAAACATGGGGCAATAAACCCAAGTCCTACTAGGGCTAGGGGTGTTCTATGAAATGATAGAGGTCAACTCATTCTAGATTTTTCTAATCCTTAGGATTGAGTCTAGCCATTTTTCCAAAGCTATTTCTACCTTCAATATTATTAAAAATTCTCTTTCTAGAGGATATAATAACATCATTGTTGAAGGGGACTCACTAAATATAATTCAATGTCTAAAGGGGATTCAAAGGTTGTCATCAAAATTTGATAATCTTATAAATGACTCCATAAAAATCACTCAAGGATTAATTAGCACCACTTTTCAACATGTGTTTCACTATGGATTTTTTTTGGCTAACTCCCTTGCTAACATTGGCATCTCTTGATTAGATGTAGATTTGGGAATATTTATCTTCCCTTCCCACACTTGCAAAGTTATGTCAATATAATGATATTATTTTAAGAGGTGGCTTTCATCCTACAAGTAATTATGCTTAGATGAGGGGATTTAATTTTTATCTATAATGACTTCTAGTAGGTTCTGAGGATTCTTGTGCTACTTACAACTAAGTTATTTCTATGAGGAGACTACTAAGCATTTGAAAGAGATTGTGAATAGAGATTTGGAGGCAGTTGTGAATAAAAGTGATGACAACATTAAAAAAAATAAGTGATGGAAATAGGGTTGAACCACCTAATTGAAAGGGGGTCCACCGTAGCCCCAAAGTATGAAATATTTTTATGGAGGGTGGTTTAATCTCATTCATGGAATTCTTGCATGGTCATGACCTTAAGGTTTTCAAATCTTTTATAAAGGCTTGGAAAAGTAGGAAGGTGGATATGTTCAACTAGAATTGTAGCATTAATGAAGATCTCATTGGTCATGTTACAAAGCTCTCAATTGTTGGTAGAGAATTGTACAAAGACATAAAAGTTGGGGAGTAAGAAATGCAAGCGTGTTTTAAGGGTAACAAAGAGAGAAACTAGTAAAATTACACTTTGGATAAGAAAGGACTTTTCTCAAGTCTATTTGGGTTGTTGTGGTAGAGGCAATCATGAGGTATACCACCCTTGATGGGAGATATAGGTTTTTATATGGTTACCATTTTGTGCTTTGAACCAATTTCACCATAGAATGCAAGTGTCTTTCCATTTCTATTTGTTGGTTTCAATGGAAAATTCCATCAAGGACCATATGAAGGCACAAAATATGATGCTAATTCACCAAGGCCTTGTGTTGTTATAGGTTAATTACATGAAAGATAGAACCCCTAGAAAGGTTATCAACCATAAGGAAAGTTACCCTCATTTAGATGATGACACTACCAACACGTCCTCCTTTGAGCCTCTAAAGGAGGACAATGACGTTGAGTAGGAGGAAGGTAACACAGAGGGGGATTTTGTTCAAGAGATGGTTGGTCCTTCCTCAGATGCATACTACAATGAAATGTAGGAAGAGCCTAAATTTGTGTTCAGGAGAGCTTTGAAGCAAAAATCCCTGGAACCCTTTTAGTGACTAGAGAAAAAGGGAAGGAGAAAGTCTTTGGACCTATGGGTAGTGGTTCTTATGAGAAATTGGAAGAGGATGTCCCAAAGAGAATAAATTGAAACCAAATACCCCCACCTCATAAAAATTTAAAGGAAAAGGATGTGTCTCTAGGTCAAAAGATGGTGCCATTAGGGATGACATGGATGTGGAAAAAGAGGATGGTAATGTTGAAGGTTAGGGGTTGGGTGTGAAAACTGAATATGATCCCATCATCTCAATTATGAGGCGAGATGGAAAAGTTAAATTTGTGGAACCTAAAACCGAGATCCCTTTCCCCACAATTTCAAACCCTATGTTGAATGTGGAGGAGGATTTTATAGAGTTAATCTTCATGGCTTCTAGTTGTGAGAAATTGGTGCAAGTGATAGGAACTGCGAGAGGTGTTATGTCCTTACAATATTTAATGAATAAATGGATTTTTATTGAGATTAATTGCTTGAACATTAGGCTAGAAAACATACAATTTTTTTGGTGGCCAGAGTAGTGTAACCTAGGAATAGGACATGAAACTATCCTTTAGGGGTGGGATGCTATCCATAAAATGAGGCATTTTGAGAATGGGTTGGCCAATTTGAAGTAGGTGGTGCTATGTATGGAGAATGAGAAAGAAACAAATGAAATACTTACCTCCCTAGTAAAAGAGTTGAAATTTATAAATAGAAATTCAAAGAAAATTATGTAGGTGACTCAATGTTCAATAAAGAATAGTGCTATCAGGATCAATATTTTAATTGAGAAGCTGAAAGATCTCCAAGAGGAGAGAATCAAGAAGGACATGGATGTTGCTACTCCACCTAGCATGAGGACAAGGGAAAGTAAACAAATGTTATTTGAATTTGAAAAAAATATTTCATTAAGTTCACTAAACTTCAATAAGACTTTTATGTGCAATAAATGGAAGCTGATAAGACCTTGAAGCACCTCTAAGTGTTTAACACTATAATTTTTGGGGGTTTTATTTTTGAAAATTTTGGTGTGCTCTTGCTAAGTGTTTTTTGTTCTATGATTTAATGTACTAGGGTTCAAGGGCCCTTCAAAACCTGCTTTTCCTTTAATAATTTTTTTTTTATGTAATTCAATCTATCATAGTTTATTCCAAGAATTGTAATTATTCATATGCACATTTTATTTTGTTTTATAATTTATTATACTTCAAGAACTCACTTAAAATCAACTATAAGTGTCATTTCCAAAAAATTATTCTTTCATATAAATCAAATATTAAGGTACATAAACACATTGTAACCTTCACACCTTAAACTTTCAACAAGTTTTTTATTTTTTACGTATGCCTTTAATCCTAAAAATATTTTGGGAAGGATTTATAGTGTGTTCTAGTACATTAGTTGAATACTTTATTCATTAATATAATTATAAATTTTTATGATGAACCAAAGATCACATCAAGCATATGTTATTGTCAATTAATAAAAAATATTGCTCAAAATTTTCCCTCTTTTAGGTTACAAACATGGAACTTTCCATTACATTTAATGGAAAAATATTTAGGGGATAGGGGCCAATAGTTGGGCATGGTCCTATTGTTGGTATAGTACTTATGGTTATGGTATTTAGTCTTACATGTTAATGTTGTATATTGTTAATAATTATTCCACATTCCAATTAACAAATGATCAAATGTTTGTCAAGATGGACCCTCACATGAACACATGAGAACTTATCGATGTCATGTAAATGAATCATAAATAAATTTAGTAAAAAATGCATTTTTCCTTTATATAAAATATCATAACTATTCAACAATATAAGTGTGTTGTTTACTAAATAAAGTGCTCATGTGGACAAGTATTCATCTTACATTGTACAACTATTGGTGTGGCAATGTACATGTATTCCAAAGTATTGTATTTCACACATATTTGTCCTATGAAAAATATAAAAGGTGAACACAATACAAATAAATAGTATTGTGTTAAACTATTGGGTCATTCATGTTAGATATAAAGATTATAGATAATAAGATTTATGGTTAACAAAAGGTATTAGATCATTTAGATTGCATATATGTTATATTTTAAATAAGAACATGATGTTTTTATAACAAAAAATGATATTTTTGTTCAACTACTAGGGATTCCATGATAAATTTTTGATCAAATCTAAAAATATATATTTTAAAGATAACTCTTACTAGACATGTTGATGTGACAATTTATGTGATTAGCCACACCTCTAAACTATAATTGTACATGGATAAGAGTTACATAACACATTTATTAAAAATATGGAGGTCTTATGCAATTCCATGTCACCACTACATGGTTCCAAAGTTAGCCCACACAACTTTTAGCCTCTCTCCCCTAAAACATAAAAAAAATTGTTGAATGAACAAGCCAACTGAGAGGGGGGTGAATCAGTTGTAGAAAATTAAAACATCACATCCCTCAATAGTAATCAGATCCAAAAACATTCATTAAACCCTTATTCTATTAAAGTGATTAATCATGAAATGTAGATAACATAAACTAAATAAAGAACACCATACACAAGAGAACACCAGATTTATGTGGAAAACCTAATGAGAGAAAAAGAATGGTGAGGATTAGATCACAATATAAATGATTACAAAATTGGTACAAGGGATCACTGCTAGAATAGGACACACTGTCCAACAAGATTCACTGCCATAAAAAGAAACAAAGAAGACAGAAGAGAAATGTTACATAGAGAACAACTTATCAATGCAACAAGAAATCCACCACAATTACTCCAACACTCTTGTAGCCTTTTTTGAAAGATTATGAATGCCTTCAGCTCACTGCCTTCAGAAGTCCAACACTTTGAAGTTCACATTGCTTTTCTCAAATTCACATCTATACTTATGTAATTCACATAACATTCATCACTTGCATCTATCTTGCCTCTTTCTTATATATTCCAACAACACCACTCTTATTTATATCATCCTCTACCTTATAAACTTTCTCCAAGTCGACAACACATCCTTTACATTTAAAATTTAAAATTAGGTTAGGACCCAAACATTCCAACAGTGGATAGGAATGAAGGCGAACTATATAAATCCTTAGTTAGGACCCAAATTAATCCTAACACACCTCAACATGCTTCCACCATGTCGGCTAATACCTGTGCTAAACACCATAAAACTATTAAGTACACATTTCCCATTTAATCAAGATGGAATGTGGACCACACAAATATATTTTACACGATCTAGAACAATCCACGAACCACCTGAGATCCAAAAAATACTTCATACAAACTCACATCATAGAAATACTTCAACCCAGAACATCCAATTAACCTTATATGCACACTGACGTGTGAAACACACTGTACTATACCAAATCAAGTTAAACCTTGAATTCTGAAAGATACAAATAGTATAAGAAACTTCCCATATCCACAACATTAGAAACCAAAATGTAGAAAAATGTAGAGAAAATACATTTCTCCTAGACCATAGAAAATAACACTGAAAAACTGGTTCACACACTAGTGAACATATCTCACTCTGCATAATGATCCATAAACCCAAATTATGGATACAAAAACTACTAACAACCCTGAACATCATATCAGATCTACACAAACATAGAATCAACATAGAAGAAATGTGGAGAACATCCCAGAGCACATTCTGAACACTTGCACAACATTGTTTTCTTTGTTTATCAAATTTTCTCAAAAATACTTGGAAACCAAGTACTAGAGACACCATCTTAGCACATTGCTTAATTCCAACAAATCTCCAAACACTGCAACTCAAAGATATCTCCATGTACTCACAACACTTCCTCAATATCTCAACTATACATGCACAACCTACAACAACATATTTCCCTCTTATTCACAATTTTCACAATATCCTCAACATCATCATGCAACAACCTTCATCAACACATAGTTGACATCAATGAAAAAACCATCTTGTTGACATCAATGAAAACACCTTCATACTTGCAATAATCTCCCCCTTTTTCATTGATGGCAATACATGATGCGACAAATCATTAAAGACAATACAACAACTCTGAACACACTTTCTCATGATTTTCTTTTACTTTCTCTCCCCCTGTGTAGATAATTTTTTTCACATTATTATTTCTCCCCCTTTGAAATCAATGACAAAGGATAAAATGTTTTTGCATTTTTCTCCCCCTTTAATACTAAACCAAGATACTTTCTTTGAATACTCCCCCTTAGGAGTACACCCAACCAAATCAACAACTTTGCACATTGACAACACATGACAATACCTACTCCCCTTGAGAGGTAGCAAACAACATCAGTCCAAATAATAGATGAATCCATAGATCCACTGGAATGATGCATCTCCATATGCATCTAGTTCAAAGAAGGGGGGAAATAACCCCCAACTTCTCTCGAAGATACTCAAAAGTATCCTTAGGAAGAGCTTTAATATGATCCTTTTTAGGTACATATTCAAGCTTCACCTCATTCTCCATAACCTTATCTCTTAGAAAGTGATACTTGATTGATATATGCTTTGTCCTTCAATGCATCATTGGATTCTTTGAGATATTAATTGCACTTGTATTATCACAAAAGATAGATATAGAACCATCATATACTACTCTGATATCCTTCAATGTATGTCTCATCCACAATACTTGTGTGCGACAAGATGTTGTTTCAATATACTCAGCCTTTGCAGTGGATAAAGAAACCAGATCTTACTTCTTACTTAACCATGAGACCAATCTACATCCAAGAAAGAATTCATCACCACTTGTACTTTTTTTTTCATCAACACAACCAACCCAATATGCATATGTGTAAGCACTTACTATGAAATCAGTATCCTTAGGATACCATAAGTCATAATCAAAAGTGACTTTTAAACATCTGAATATCCTCTTCATACCTACAACATGTGTCTCTTTAAGATCTTCTTGAAATCTAGCCATGAGACAAACTGCATGCATAATATATGGTCTAGTAGTAGTTAGATATAGAAGTACACCAATCATAGATCTATATTTGCTTTGATCAATCTTAGGTGATTCATCATCCTTGCTCAATTTGCAACCAGTCACCATAAGATTCCATACCGGTTTGGAGTCTTCCATTCCAAACTTCTTTAGCATATCTTTGACATACTTTGATTGTGAAATGAAAATTTCTTTATCTATTTGATTGATTTGTAGCCCAAGGAAGAAATTCATCTCCCCAAACATTCACATCTAAAACTCTTTTTGCATATCTTCTACAAACTTCTTACACATAGCTTCATTGCCTCCAAAGATAATATCATCCACATACACAACCACTATCAAGATTTTATCTTCCTCAATTTTGAAGTAAAAATTACTATTTGTGATGCCTTTACTGAATCCTTGTTGTATCAAATATCTATCCAATCTTGCATACCAATATTTGGGAGCTTGCTTCAATCCATACAATTCCTTCTTCAATCTATAAACCATATCTAGTCGATTTGACAACTAAAATCCTTTCAGTTGTTCCATGTAAACCTCTTCTTCCAATTCAACATTCAGGAAAGCATACTTCACATCCATCTGATAAACTTTAAATTTCTTGTATGTTGAAAATGCCAAAAAAATCCTTATAGCTTCCATCCTAGCCATCGAAGCAAATGTTTCCTCAAAGTCTATTCCTTCCACTTGTAACCCTTACACACAAGTCTTGCTTTATTTCTTACCACTTCTCCATTTTCATTATGTTTGTTTCTGAATACCCGCTTAGTGCCGATTATGTTCTTGTTTGTCGTTCTAGGAACCAGTTCCCAAGTCTAATTTTTCTCAATTGGCATAAGTTCTTCCATTTCCTTCATCCAATGTTCATCTTTGCATGCATCACTCATTGTTTTAGATTCAACTTTAGAGAGTAAACATAGATTTACCTTAGCTTCAACAACTCTTCTTCTTGACAATACTCCTTTCCTCTTGTCTCCAATGATCTGTTCTTCAAAATGATTCTTTTGCACATACTTAGGGATCTTTTCTGGAGCTTCTTCCTCTTCATTTTGTGCTTCTTTTTCCTCTTCTTCTTCTCCACAAGAAATTTCATCTAACACATATCCATCTACAACAATTAAATTCTACAAATCTTCATCAACTTTAACATTGTAACTTTCAACAATCTTTCTTAGCCTTTTTGTTGTAACATTTGTAAGCTTTTCTTATAGTAGAATATCCGAGGAAGATACCTTCATCAGATCTTGCATCAAAATTTCCTAAGTTTTCTTCATCTCTTTTGATATAGAACTTGCTTCCAAATACTCTAAAGTACTTGACAGTAGGAATCCTTCCATACCAAAACTCATAGGTAGTCTTTGTGTTGTTAGCTTTGGCTTGAACTCTGTTAAGTATGTAAACAATAGTATGAATTGCTTCTCTCCAATAGAATTTCGGTAGATTAGATTCTTTCATCATAGTCTTAGAAACTTCTTGTACAGTCCAGTTTTTCCTTTCAACTACTCCATTCCGCTCAAGAGTTTTAGGGGTAGACAAGCGCCTCTTTATTCCATGAAATTCACAAAATATTTTAAACTCATTGGAGGTGAATTCTCCACCTCTGTTAGACCTCAAAAATTTTATTTTCAAATCCATTTCATTCTCAACCATAGCTTTAAATGTTTTGAATCTATCTAGTGCATCAAATTTCTCTAAGAAAAGTAACCCATGCCATTCTAGAGTAATCATCAATCAAAAACATGAAATACTTGTCACCTTGAAGAATTCTCACCCTTGTAGGACCACAAAGATCTGTATGTATTAATTTTAGTAGTTCAATATTATATTTTTCCTTTCCCTTGAAAATACTCCTTATTTGTTTTCCAAATTGACATTTTTTGCAAACAACATTGATAGGCTTTGTAATTCTTGGTAGGTCTCTTACTACATGAACTGAATTGCTTCTAACCAAATTATAAAAATTCATGTGACACATCATACGGTGCCATAACCAACTATTATTAATCTGAGACATAAAGAAATGACCATCAACACCCTTGAGCTGATAGATATTTCCATTTATCCTCTTACTAGCAGCAATCATAATTCGGAACCCTTTTCTGATCTCACATCTTTCATCCTTAAACACAAGATTATATCCTTTGCTACACATTTGTCCAACACTCAAAATATTATGCCTTAAACCTTTAACATTGTAAACATCTTCAGTATTATGCTTGCCATCAAAATTGATTGAACCTATTCCACAAATCTTAGCTCTTGAATCATATCCAAATTTAACTAATCCTCTATCATAATTTTCAAGTTTAACAAACATAACTTTGTCTCCGCTCATGTGATTAGAGCAACCACTATCCACGACCCAGTAGTTCTTGTCCTGTTTAACATAAAAAATAGAAACCAAAGTACCTTCTACCTTATCCTTCTTCTCCAGAACACTTTCATTCACACAAATTTTAGAGTTAGCAAACGTAGATTCATCTTTTAAAGCTAAGAACAAGCATTCATTTTCATCAACATCTCCATAATCAGATTCATTGTCAAAAATACCAGCATCTTCTCTAACATAGTAACTTATTTTAATCATCTTTCCTTTTTTCTCCTTACTTTTATTGTTCACAGATCTATTTGGACATCTTGAAGCATAATGACCTAAATTTCCATAGCTAAAACATTTTAAAGGTAGTTTATCTTTGTACTTACTAAAGCCCTTTTTCATCCTTCTTACAAATTTAGCTTCCACATCATCAAGATCTTCTCCATCTAAATCTTCAATATTTTGTAATTTTCTAGCCTTGAAAGCAATCTAAACTTTGTACCATTTCTCAAGCCAAGTTTTCTCATTTCAAATGAAGTTAGTGTACCAATAAACTAATCTCTAGAATAGGTATTAAAATTTGCATCTTTCTCAATAGTAGATCCCTTTTCATTGTAAGAATCAGGAAGAGATTTGAGAACTTTCCTTACCACCCTAGGTTCTTTGACTTGTGTACCAAGACCTCTCATAACACTTACCAGTTCATCAACTTTTTGCATGTAGATTGTAATTGTTTCATCTTCATACATTCACAGGGTCTCAAATTGCACCTTTAGATTCTACAACTTTTCTTGTTTAACCTTATCATCTCCTTCATAAATGCTTTCAAGCTTAGCCCAAACTTCTTTAGTAGTCTTAATATTCATAACTTTTACCATTTCAAAATTTGAAAGACTATTCACAAGAATAAATCTTACCTTAGCATTTACCTCATGTTCCTTGATATTATCACTTATGCTTGGACCATTCATAGGTGTAGTATATTGATTCTTTATATCCTTTTCAATCTCATACCCATGAGATGCCAAAGATCCTTCCATCTTTTTCTTCTATAATGCATAGTCTATGCCATCAAATCTAGGGCAATCCAGCTTGTTCACCATCACAAATCTACCTCAAGCGGTTAAGCTCTTCTCCAAGGAACCTTGCTCTGATACCAATTTTTGAATGAACAAGACAATTGAGAGGGGGGTCAAATAACTTTTAGCAAATTAAAACATCAAATCTCTCAACAGTAATCAGATCCAAAAACATTCATTAAATCCTTATCATGTTAAAGTGATTAATCATGAAATGTAGATAATAGAAACAAAAAATAACAACACCATACATAAGAGAACACCAGATTTATGTGGAAAAGCTAATGAGGGAAAAACCACGGTGAGGATCAGCTCACAATATAAGTAATTGCAAAACTGGTACAAGGGCTCATTGCCAGAATAAGGCACATTGTCCGATAGGGCTCACTACCACAAAAAGAAACAAAGAAGATAGAAGAGAAATGTTATACAGAGAACAACTTTTCAATGCAACAAGGAATCCACCACAATTATTCCAACACTCTTCCAATCTTATTTGAAAGATTGCGGATGCCTTTAGTTCACTGCCTTTAGAAGTCCAACACTTTGAAGTTTGCACTGCTCTACTCAAATTCACATCTATACGTCTATAATTCACATCACATTCATCACTCACATCTATCTCACATCTATCTTTCTTGTTTTTCACATCTTCCAACAACACCAATCTTATTTATATCATCCTCAACCTTAAAATATTTCTCCAAGATTGGCAACAAACACATCCTTTACATTTAAAATTTAAAATTAGGTCGGAATCAAAACATTCTTACAGTGGATAGGAATGAAGGCGACCTATATAAATACTTAGTTAAGACACAAATTAATCCTAACACACCTCAACATGCTTCCAAAAACTTTGCATGTAGTGTTAACACTAGGTTGGCCAATACCCATGATAAACACCATAAAACTATTAAGTACATGCTTCCCATTTAATCAAGACGACACACAGACCACACAAATATCTTTTACATGATCTAGAAAAATCCATAAACCACCTGAGATCCAACAAAGACTTCATCCAAACTCGCATCATAGAAATACTTCAACCTAGAACATCCACTTAACCTTACACACATGATGCATGAAACACACACTATACTATACCAAATCAAGTGAAACCTTGAATTTTGAAAGATACAAATAGTATAAGAAACTTCCTAGATCTACCACATCAAAAATCAAAATGTGGAGAAATGCAGAGCAAATACATTTCTCCCAGACCACAAAAAATAACATTGAAAAATTGGTTCACACACTAGTGAACATATCTCACTCTGCACAACGATCCCGAAACCCAAATTCTAGATATAGCAACTACTGACAACCCTAAACAACATACTAGATCTGTACAAGCATAGCATCAATATAGAAGAAACACATAGCACATCCTGGAGCACGTTTTGAACACTTGCACAACACTGTTTTCTTTGTTTATCAATTTTTTTCAAAAGCACTTGGAAACCAGGTACCAAATACACCATCTTAGCACATTACTTCATTCCAACACATCTCCAAACACTGCAACTCAAAGATAGCTCCATGTACTCACAACATTTCCTCAATATCTCAACTATACATGCACAACTTGCAACAACCTGTTTCCCTCTTATTCACAATTTTCTCAATATCCTCAACATCTTCATCATGCAACAACCTTCATCAACACATAGTTGACATCAATGAAAACACCAACTTGTTGACATCAATGACAACACCTTCATACTTGTAACAAAAATACACTTACATTACAAACATACATATTAGATTGAGATAAAACTAGAAAGATTCAAAAGAAATGTTTGATGAAGAGACAAGGTATAAAGACCTCAAATACCTTGACAATGGCAAGGAACTCATACATAGGTAGTAGATGTTTTTCCCCTTGCCATGGAGAGTTGAAATATATATTTTTTAAATCTAATACACTTACATAAAAAGTCTCTAGTTCTCCCATGAGACATATATTATCCAAAAATTATAACACTAGAATGTAGGGAAGATCTTATGGTGAAAGCACACGGAGCTAAAGGTTACTTGTATTACTATATATCAATAGCAATAAGTTCTCAAAGGAATGTTCTAGATTTTGGAAAGAGACAAATTTATTATGACAATCCCAACAAGATCCAAAAATTCTACACAATTTGTGTTTGACAACATTACAATCATGGTAACAATGATTAATCATCGACTAAAGACAACAATGTAAGTAAATTTCTAGCAATAAATCATTTACCATTTGTGATAGGGAAAAGGGGATCTAAATTCTAAATCACGCCTTATCCCATCTAACATTTAGGGACACAAAAATGATCATAAAAGACCACTTTCCTACTATCCTCAATGGAAGAGCTAGAATAGTTGATCAAAGTTTTAGTCCCTTTTTGTGGTAGTGGGGTTGGATCTGATTTAGAAGTGATTGTGTGATGTAATAATGAACTAGGATAATGATGCACCTACAAAAAATTGATGGAACTACAAAAAATTACAGAACCAAATTACAAAAACAAATAACAAAAACAAATTACAGAGAAGCAAAGTGCAGAGACAGAAGAATCAAACATTGAAATCTGAGTTGAATCTTGTTGGTTAGGGGCGTGGGTGCCCAAGATCGGAAATGTTTCCTTTTCAAATCTATGAACATGTCTTAGTAGGTTATAGTCTATAGGTCCTTCCTTTCAAGTTTCAGATTTGAAACTTCGTTTGTCAATAAATAACTCACCTTGCTCTAATTTTTTGAAATAGGATGCTTGAGTGCTTGATCTTGCAACTACACCTTGAATCCCCTTCGAAATTTGCTTCAGATTTGTCACCTGCACACAAGAAAGGAGAGAAAGGGTTGTTCCATATAGTGTTTGCCTAAGTCAAACCTTGTTTTGGTGTTTCTACCTTCACAATGACTATGATGATGAAAAGAGTGTTTATCCTCAGTCAGGCAAAAACAAAATGGATAAAACAAGTGATAAATTGACAACTATTGCAACTTACAACTTTACATCTAAGCTCCTTGATGAAATGAAGTCATTGTACACATCTTGTGCAAAGAAAATTTTCTTGATTGAAGGTCCTGCAAGTGTTAGTACTCACAAAACAAATGCACAAAAAAACCAATCTTACTCATAATCTTGATGCATTGCTATCATGAAGCTTGACTGAAATAATGCTGCTAATTTTGCTCTTGACTGCTTGTCTTTTTTCAAGTATATTCAATTATGATTCAAATTGCAATCTAGTTTTGAATAGTGAAAAAGACTTGTATTTATATGCATTTATTCATTTTCCACAAAATTAATTATGAAAAGTCGACAAATAAATTTAAATTTATAAAATATAAAAATGCAGATAATAAAAAAAATTAAATTTGGGCCAAAATAGGCTGGTCAAGGGTGGAGGCACCCTAGACCAAACCTATTTTCAAAATTTTGATGTCGTTAAATGAACATTTAATATTAATTCCCATATTTATCCTAAATTTCAAAAACAACCATAAAACGAGAAAATTATAAGCACAATTAGATCTAGGCACATAAGGGGGAGCTAAATCTAGTGTGAAATTGTCAAGGGTGACAATTTACGATGCTACACCATTCATGCCTATAACAAGTCATTCTAGCAATGCCAATATTTTAGAATAGAAAGCTAATGAAGGAATTCACAACTAAAATTACCTAAATCATACCTTAAGTGTTCTGCGAGGTCATGTGGACTCCATGTCTTTAGCTTGCCATGATTCATCTTGGGGGTGCAATATGATCCCTCCAAAATGGAAATAGTCCCTATCCACCCCTCCAATTGGATTCTATGGCCTAAGTTGAGAGAGTAGACATCTATACCAACTTGTAGTGCATAGGATCAACTTCCTAATGACCAACTACCCAAAGTGTTCCTACCACAAGTAAACTAAGATATCAACTCCATAACTAGTTATATCATATCAACTCTATGAGGTATGCCTAGTCGATTACCTACTTGAGCTTCATTAGAAATTCTCTCCCCTGCAGCCCATCAAACGACTAAGAAAACATGGTGGTTCATCACCTGCATGTTGTTGGCCCTAAGGCTCACATGCTATTGATGAAAAACTATCCAACCCTCTAGCTTATACTAGATGTCCATCGCTGGCATTCCACTGGCTCCAAGGCCCACATGCTCTTGGCAGAATCCATCCAAGCATTTAGAGAAACACAAGGTATTCATCAATGACATGTCACTGGCCCCAAGGCCCGCATGCTCCTAGCAGAATCCATCTCGCTATCCAAGTGGTACAACTAAAAATCCATCGACATAGTATGCTCCTTAACTATTGTCAATCTTGAACATGGATAAACTTATCTCTGAGTGGGTCATAGAATTTTTTTATTAATGATCACCTCAAATGGATAGGAATAGTCTATGTATTAGAGGTTTATAGCCTCTACCTATGCCTTTGTAGGGTCCTAATCCATATGTTGCTATAAAATTTAGCACCTACACCCGACATAGCACTATAATTGGAAGAGAGGTTCCTATTTCAAAATAAGTAGGTTTTAAGCCCATCCATCTATATGGATCAACTATCCATTTTGGTGTTGTGTTACATGATGGGTTCAAAATCCATTCATTGCCAAATTGTTATGGTTGTTATTCAACCAAAAAGGATATAACTATTCACTCCTAACAAAATCCAGTAAGGTAGACAATTCACTAGCCACCTAATGATGTTTTCCTACCATCCTTCATATGGCTTAATAAAGGGCTCAACTGTACAAAGTTCATTACAACGTTGATTTGTCATAAAAAATATGTTTAAAGAAGGGACACATCTTCTCAATACATTCCAATATTAGTTTAAAGAGGAAGTCTATGGTTTGCCCTGAAGTAGTTTTGATTATAGATTTAAGGCTGCTAAGTTTTTTTTCTTACCCAAACTCTTTCCAATTCAACCCTCATTCATAGTTTCTTAGGGAACATACATATACATTGATTTTTATCAACCTGTTGTTGTTGTTACAACATATAATAGAATCTCAACATTTCTTAGCAACAATTACATGCCATTTAAATTTATAATAATATACTAAAAAATGCTCAACCTTATTCCTTATACTTATAATCATTGTTTCTTTTGAGATAAGGGGAGACAGAATAGTGATAAGTTTTATTCAAGGATCTAGAATTGTTCCACAAAAACTCTTTAGAATAAATTTTCACAATCAATTTAAAATTATTGTTGACAACTCATTTAAAATCATCACACCCTCCATGCAGATCTTCGTAGTTAGTATTTTTATACATGTACTAGACCGATCTTGGAATGACACTACTATGTGGTCAATAATTTTAACAATCTTATACCCAAAATAATTAAGGTTATATCTGATTTGAGGTAGTTTAAGAGCTGCAAACTAAAATAAACAATACTTGAAATTAACATAAAATCAACAACTACACTGTTAAATGTGAAGATTAAAGATCCATTTGCATGAGGCTTTTAGATTTAAATCATAAATTCATTCTATGAGTATGGGTATAATTGAAACTATGCTCCTCGATTGCTCGAGTTTTTCACTCTTCAAACAACCTAAATTTGGAATATATATATATATATATATTAAGAAATTTAGCGGTCACTTTCCTTTTGTGTGTCACTTTATCAAAAGTCTATGAAACTATTTAAGGCCTACATTCAATGGATTATCACATTTTGTAATGCCCCAAGTCGACATGCTCAAAACAAAACCTGATGAACAAATTTTTATGAAACAAAGGCCACAATGTCAATAATGGAATGAAATGTCTTATCCGCACAACAATATGCACACAAGTGTCGCAATGACACAACGTCAAAGACAACAAGACAACTTCACCATTGCATAAGAAAGGTGGCAACAACAAAAGACTAACTACTCGTAGGATAAATCCACCACGATGAACATACAAGAGAGAGAGGACAACACCTACATGACGATTAGTTACTAAACCACAATCACGTTCTCTCACAACACCACACTAGGATAGGATGAGGGAATCATCAACATCCAATCTACACCCAAACACACTTAACAACTCTAGAAACAAGGGAAAACCTCCACAAGAGGTTGCTTAACCAAGAGGAACACACTCTCCACTAATTGGAATGATGACAAGTCGCTTCTAAACAACCACATGCTTCACAAGACATCTCGTCACAACACGACATCACACAAGCGAAAGGATACAACTCCACAACACCCCATGACTTATGAGGAATTTTGAAGACACCAACAAGACGGACCATGAAGGATTACAACCTTTCCAAGTCTTCACAAGATTAGGTGCACAATCTCCCTAACACTAGGTTTGACAATTAGACAACTTTGAAAGAAGACACACAAAACGAGGCAAGAGAATCACAAGTTCTCAATGACAACACATAAGAGCATGCACACAACACCACTAGACCCTTAGGACCATGAAGAACACCTTTTGTTTACATGATTTTCCCATACAAGGCTCCAAAACAAAGAAGAAAGATCAAGTCCTCAAACAAATATACTTACCTAGGTTTTTGAGGATTCCAATGACTAAAACGACCAAAAAGAAAAAATACAAAGCATAAAAATTGTTCATCAATGGAATTAGGCTTATAAAACCACTAGCTAACTATGATTAAGAGGGTTAACATTTTTTTTTTTTGTATAGGAACGAGGTTGCCCAAACATAGGACGAGGCCACCCAAACAAAGAAACAAAAGTTTGAACTTTAAGCCTATAAAACCAAGATGCCCAAACATGCAACCAAGCTTCCCAAACATATCAAGCTACCCAATTGGAATTATAATTTTTTTGATTGAGTTTGGAGGTGCTTGAGCAAATCAGGTCATCCAGTTGGACTTAGAAACTTTTTGACTGAGTTTGGAGGCTCCCGAGCAAACCAGGCCACCCAGTGCAACACTAGGCCACCCAAACTCACAAAAAGACACTAATACTCATTTTAAGCTCCAATTAAAGTATTCCTAAGTTCATTTTAGCCTTTGCACATTATAATATTGAAAAACATAACAATTGTGTTCAGTTCCAACATCGAGACATGTAAATTAACCAATACTCTTCTTTCATTACCAATGTTACATCCATGTCAAAGAGGAGTCCAAATAAATAAAAAATACATTTGAATAAGGAAGTAACTGTGAATAAGCATGGGCACCTTGCCACATTGAAGTTGTTTGAATCCATCACGATCCTTCCATCCCCAATAGTGGTTACTACACCACCTAACTCATGGAATTAAAATATCCACTCCCATCATGCTAAGAGATAGTCACATAGGCCATAAGTGCAACACTCACACCAAACACATGGGGAGATGACTTAAACACACACCATACACAAAATATACACTCAATATACACATGATATATCAATCACATAATGGATCCAAGACAAGTCATCCTTTGGAACAATCACAAATGACATAACACAATCCACATTGGTTAAACTCATCGTCACATCACAAATTCACATTTGGACAACTCACTAATGGTATACAAAGAATCATCCTTGGGTAAACAAACCAAGTGCATAACACATGGAATTCTCATTGTGAAAACTCACCAATGGAAAACAACACAAGCACATGGAAGGGAATACATCATCCTTTAAGTACTACTCAACTACATTAAGGTTAGATATTAGAGAGCAAGAGAGGGAATGTCATTGCAAACACTCATGTGGGGCTCAATGTGAAATTGAGTATCCTCTCATACAAACGAGGTTACTTGATCTTACAAGTTTTATGCTTCCTAAACAACTTGTCTTCCTCCATCATTCTTAGCCTGTATGAGCACTCAAGGCATGAGAGAGATATCCATTATCTTGGTAATTAATTACCCATGTTTCATTAGTTTTCACTTGTTAATCCAAAAATCCCCACAACGTGATTTCCTACATGCCACTTAAGGTCAAGTTCACATTGGGAGCCATTCCCATAACTCTCTAATACCTACATCGAATGTCGCACGAAAATTAATGCACAAAATTCAATTCATCAAAATTTTATAACAAGTTTCCACAAGCACTATTTCAATAATTCACGAAGGACACTTTCATTAAAACATTCAAAATCATCACATTTCATTCAAAATGTTCAAATTTTCTTGTTTTTCAATACACTAAAAACCAAGAAATTTTCCCAAAGCCATTAAAATGTTAACTTCAAAATTTATTTTTCAAATTTCAAAAATCTAAAGATACTTTTTTTTTTTTTTCTCTAAATACACCCAACAATACACTTTTCATGCATTCTCGAAAATTTGAGCATCATAACCCCGTATTATTGAAAATTCTCAATTTTTCATAAAATAAAATAAATAGCATGGACTTTGCTCAAACGAAATACATTAGGAGGTTTTTCTACTCCCCTAAATCTATTTCAACCTTTCAAAATGAAAGAAAATGAGCAAGGGAGAAAAATTTAACAATTTAATTCAAATTATGATCAAATTTAAAATGAAGAATACCTCAAGCACACCAAACGAATATATGAAAACTCCCACGCACACTCCCCATCCAATTCCTATCCCAACGAATATGATCCCATCAAATTCCCTTTCTGAATGCATTCCCAATCAACATTTCAATTTTTTTTACCATGAGCGGGTTTTCTCCTCCCTCAATTTCTTCCCAAAATAAAAAATTACGTAATGAAAATAGAACCCCTTTTTCTATTTACCCTTTTTGACTTTTCAAATAAATCAAAATAAAGTTCATTTTCTATTTTCTTATCCATTTTCCTCAAAATCCCAAATAGACACATCAATTTCTAAATAACATCATTTAAATTTATGATTTAAATCCATATAAGCATATATTCATTTAAATTTACAAAATTTAGAATTTAAACATGATATTTTAATCAAACACAACTTTCAATTCCCAATTCATTAAATTTTCCCAATATAATTAAACATTATATTAACTTCATTTCTACTTTCATTCTATTTTTTTCCCCTTCCCAAAATAGAAAGAATATTTTAATAACCAACATAGGATATCATTTAAATTCCTAACACTTCATTTATAGGGAAAATATAGAATTTGAACCATTCATTAAATTAGACATTTATTAGTTGTTCACAACATAGACGGAATCCAGAATCACCTCCAATTCAGATTTGGGTTCACATAAGGTCGAACATGACACATATCATACTCAATTCAAGTACGCTTGAGGAATGGATAGGGAGGCCCAATCTGACATCTTTGAATTAACCACCTTTGGGGAATAACTCAAACCTATGTAGCCAAGTGGAGAAATAACCATGTACCTATAACCATTCAATGCACATAAAAGGTACTTGCTCAATCTATATATAGCCGAAGCACAACACAATCATCCAACGAGGTCCAATAGCATAAAACATAAATGACATCCATACATTAGTCATATAAATCATTTCTTGAACATTAATAATCATGTCCACATTTAATCACAACATGCATAATGCACATCACTGAATTAAACCATAATGATAAACAATCATGAAAATATACAAAATGCCAACAACTGACATGTTGAGGAACCTCATTTAAAAAATGCGGTGGTTCATACACACATTTTGGAGCCATACTATAATCACCACAAAAATCATGAGGAACGATGAAGTTGAAACATCGATCTCACATTAACAAGATGCAAACGGGAGGGGTAGTACACATTCTTTAAAATGCTCTATCTCTATCAAAATACAAATTAATTCTTGTTATGATCAATTTACATAATGAAGAACATAGAGCACATTGGATGAGATAATGTTTGTAGTAAGTCATAGTAGCAAATGCTACCCTACCAAGTAGCTTTCTTCCTACTTTTTCACTCTTCAAACCCTATTGGACTTGCAACTTGTATTCATCTCTTCACATGAAATCTCTTCTCCCTTTAGTCGCCCAACTTCCTATCACTAATATCACACCTCCCTCTGCCAAGCCAAACAAAACAAAAACTAGCCAAATATGGAGGTTTTCTAGTGGATTGTGGGGTGCCGTTTCCTAAAGACCAACTAGATATCCTCAGAAAAAAAGGGACACCATGCCTTATTAATGACACAAATGTCCTTCCTGCTCACACCCTCCTTTGCACTCACCCACGTCATGCTTATTGAAATATTCCTGTCTCCATGGTTGGGTTGTGAGACTTTTCTTTGACATTTATTTCCCATCTTCCTCCTATCCACGCGCTTCACCTTTTTTTTCCTTTTTTATTTATTTTCATCAAGGTCGAGGGGATAATGAAAAGTTATCTGACTTTAGTTATATTGAGTGCCCTCCTAACCATTATTTCATTATATGTATTTTATTTTACTTATATTTATACTTTATTGTTATTTATTATTTATTTAGTTATGTTTTATTTATATTTATATATATTTTTTATTTATTTAATCCCCATCTTGATGTTAACTTGTCAGATTCAAATAGTAGTTGACCTTATGCCTTTACCTTATAAGAAAAGAAAAAAACAACGTAACGGACAAAGCACCCAATCTTAGGGTTACACATAGATTGGACAATCCCTTGCATACTCAACTACAAAGATCATTTAACATTTGCTTACTTAGTACTAGGTTTGGTAAACCTTAGGTTAGGGTGAAGTTACCTACAAATTTTGTTATTGGGATCTGGCTTTAAAACTTGTTTGCCTCTCATCATCATGCCATAAAATCCACCTCATCTTGTACCCCAGGTACTTGCAACCAACAGCAAACCTCACACAAGGCCACCAACCAAGTCATTGGTCCCAGCTAGTATAAACAAAATCAATGCATTTAGATTTCATGAATAACATGATAATGTTATAATTACATTCATTAGTAATAGAATCTACAAATCATTGTGATCAAACCCACAAATAAGTTCATTTAACATAATATGGTCATAAAATCCACCCCTAGTCCAAATTACCACAAGGCTAGGGGGCATGCAAGAAAATTAATGAACCCTAAGGGATTGACGTTTACATTAAAAACAAAGGTCGTATTGGAGGTGAAAACATTGAGATGATTTAGGCCAATTTTGTGCCTAACATTACTAAAGATGAAAAGCTCTATAATTAATATCATGCAATCCTATAAACTTGTTAAGAGTACATGGTATCAATAATAACATGTTCTAGTTGGTCTCTCCCTTCCATTTGGGTGCAATCGTGGTTGTCGGCTAGTCAAAAGGGGTTGTGGCTCCTAGTCTCATGGTTCTTAGTTTAAAAAAACTAGAGATCTAGCTGTGTGTGGGTGGTCTCAAAGTTCTCAACCACTTTCCACCTCTTCTCATGGGCATGGTGCCTTTCATTGGCCAAATTTTATCAAGTTTTCTCACTTGGTTCTAACCATTTTTCCTACTCATGCTCAACAACTTGCAAATGAATATCAAGAAGAAGATGCTCTTATTGGTTGAGAACCCATTGACGATAGTTCCATCCCCATTGGTTTATGAGGCAAACCATATGAACATGATCCCCCTCCCAATGGTGTTGCCCTTTGTAATGTTCCACCCCAGTTGGAACACAATTGAAACAAGAACCCTTGCCAATGATGAAAATATCAATTTATTCCATTTAGGTTAACAATGTAAACATGATGTGAACCAATGTTTAGTCATAATGCTTGTACTTAGTTCATTGATCTAAAAGTGATTTGTTGCAAATTGCAATTCTATGATATTTCATTAGTGCAACATTATGAAATTACATAAAATATCAAATATTCCATCCTAAGAATTACCATTCATTCATTACAACTGAAGCATACACTTATAGCTCAACTCAATACATGTCTCATTAATTAATAATAGTCCTATTTCTATCTTGGCTTGCAGATAACAATATTGTCAACAACAGTTACCTCAAATAGTAGCGATTCCCCAACCTTTCATCCATGATTTGACTATGGTATGTGTAACAACTTCTAAGGTTGGACAACAACCTTTGAAAATGTAATACAACCTAAGCGAATTGGTCCTAGATTCCCACACAAGCTCCAACAAACTTGACCATCCATGCTTGGGAAATTAGTGATTGAATTAGCTTGGAGGCTCATGCCTAGCACAAGGAAAGACAACTTGGAAAACCAATGTAGCTATCCCTACATTAGTTGTAACTCCTCATAAACCACATGCCACCATTAATGTAAATTGTTGGCCAATAATGGTTGTAGGTGTAAACTCCAAGGCCTTGAAAACTCATGCCATTCCTCAAAAAGATTTAGAGTATGCCTTCTTGTGTAGTGGGTATATAGAATTTTTTTTCCCTTTCAAACAACAACTAGGGCAACGCTCAACATTTATTGTATAGATCCCAATCAAACCTTCACAATACCAAACTGAAATCTTAAACAATCCCTTTGCAATTCCTTTATTCTCAAAAATTGTTGATCAATATATTTTCTAATTCTTGTTAAAAACAAATTGAAACCTTTCTACAATAGATTAAAGCACAAGCACAACCCGTGAACGAAGTTGTCAGCAAGTAGGCTTTGGAGATCTTTCACTCTTGTAGCATATTGTTCTTGATGAGGGTTTTTGTCCTCAATGAAGCCGAGATTTTCCAATCCAACCTGCAAACCCTTAACAATTTTCTCCAAAAACATGCATGTGCGAAAGAGCTTTTATATTTGCCTCCAATTCCCATGCCCAAGTTGGCAAATTAAAATATTTTATTTGATTTATTTCCCACCTTATATCTCCCTTAAGTTGGCGTCCAACTTTATATTATAAAATAATCTTTTAAAACTCCTTATAATGCCTTTTTGTCATAAGTCATTAAAACATATAAATAATGTAATAAGTTAAATATTTAATTTTTATTATTAACGTTATTTAAATTTTAAACCCATGACCATGATAAATGCTTGGATAAAATCCACCAACTTTCCTGATATGGAAATGTCGTCAATTGACCAAGACATTGACCCCCTATGACTTACTAAAAATAGTAAGTATGGTCAAAGCGTCTGAATAATCTTCAGAAAGCACACTGCAAAATCCTTGATAAACATTGAGTTGAGAAAACATTGATTGAGCTCAAATGGTTGACTGACCAAGTCCACAAACGCCCTCAAAGGCCCCCCTAACCACCCTAGTAGTCCACGGGGACCAAGTGATGGACTAACCTCTACAACTAATAACTGCCTAGGAAAGGGGGCATTACACTCTCATTGCTTAGCAACTTTATTGTTTTCTAATGTTTGTGCTTGGTTTTGTTTAAAATTTTCTCATCTTTTGTTGTAGAGTTGGTACTACCTTGACTTTAAGGGTGTGCCTTCTACAATTTTCCCTAAATTTTGTGAGTAGAGTATTATTATCTTTGTAGTTTATAAAAAGTAATAAATGCTTATTCATCAAAAAACATGTTCTAGTTCAACATAACGATTTTTATTGAAATTGTAAGTATTCCCTTATGTACATTTTCCTCTATGTTTGAAATTTATTATATTCTAAAAGTTTGCTCTAATCAATTGTTAGTCCGATTTTTAAAATTTATTTTTTTCATCAAAAAGAATTAAATATTTAATTAACAAAGTACATAAATGCATTGCAACCTTGACATCTTAAAACTTCAGTAGAAAGAGTTTTATAATGGTGCATAAGCCAAAAAGACAAAATTTAATTCCGAAGATGATCCCAGTTTTGAATGCATGGCATTGGCTAACTATTTATATAACTCTTGGTAGATGGCTTTAACAGTGCCAACCCATTTCTTCAAGACCCTGGTGTAATGCCAACAAGTGGAACGCAAATACACAAGCCGCCAGTGTAAGATATTCTGTGAATTGAAAACTATTACTCTGGTTTAGTTTTGCTAAAGATCTTGGGAGCAATGAAACAATTGGGCGTTGAATTGTGGAGTAAATGATCAAAATTCCAATATAATTGCAAACACAAGAATAGCATATGACATTTGATAACATTTACAATAAGTAAACCCAAGAAATCAATTCCACTATTTTGTCAAAAAGAAAGCAGTCTACCTGGCTGACCATAATCAACATTCAAATTGGTGAAGTCTGCCTGGGCAATGAGCTGCCTATGCCCATGTGGTATATGTGTCAAAAATCGGACCTGGGAGCTATTTTTCCATCACATTAGTGGCCTGCCATTTCAGCATGAATATAATCCCAGAAAGATGGGAACTGAAATAGGAGAAAATGTCATTGAATTAACAGAGAATCCCTGGTTGATAAACTATGTAAAGATCTGTATAAACAAAGGAACAAGTCTCTGCCTGATAAGATAATCCTAGACATGAAGGGTATAGAATCTGAGCAGCCGCTAGATTCCAAATATGCTATGAGCATGTGCATTTAGCTATGTTTTGCCCATCTCAAGAAAATATGCAGGAAGGAATAGAACAAACAAGACAACCAATCCATCAAGAGGGCAAAGATAAGATAAATCTGTAAAGAGCACAGCAGCAAGCACCATCCTTTCCAAGCAAATCCCACCAAAAAGAAACCTCAATGGAAACAAAATTTAAGCAGCTAGATTCCAAGAAAGATAAGGGACTTTCTAATTCCGCAACTCAGTTAAGATCTTGATAACCACTTTCAATCTTTAGCTGATACAGGGCTAGTGGATTTGGAGGGGGTGCAGGGAAACAATGCTACCATTTCTCTCAGCATAGAGTTTCTCAAGTTTCTTGAATCAGATCAATCTATCCTCTATAATCTTCTCTCTTTCTTATATATGCTTGTAGATCTTAGCAGAGAATTTAATCTCAACTATATGGAAACACATTTTTGCTACCATGAATAATATTGGAAAGTAGAAGTCGAGTTTAAAAATTTAAGCCTGGGTCAGGTGTTCTCATAACAAATTTTCGTATTGCATTAATTACAGGCAGTGGATTCTCGAAGTGCACAGCATGACCGGATTCATCAACCTCCAACATTGTGATCTGGTGAAACTGATCAGCTCTTTGTTCTTCTTCATGTTCTTGGGGATCAGCTGTATCATGTATAGCAGAACCCATCAACACTAATGGTAAAAACTGGTTATATTTTTAAACAACATAGGTAGAATGATTGCACTCGTTTGAAAAATCAGTTTGAACTATACCTTTTTGACATGACATTTTTTGAGCAATTTTCACGAATTTACTATCCTTCTTCCCCACAATGAGAAGAAGAGGCACCTTGCAACCACTTAAATCTTGCCATAGAGATCTGCCATAAATTTGGATTAAGTGCAAAATGATATTATTATGCTTAGGCAAGAATGATGCCCAACTCTAATTGAAATTATACAACTTGGGAGTCCTGGACTATCAAGGAATTAAAAACAAATATTATGGGTTTCTCTTTGACTGTTTCCCTTTGTGCAATTTTTGTAACTTTGGATGGTATCTGATATTTTTCTGTACGATTGCCATTGAAGTGGACACTCTTTCAAAACCTAAAAAAGAAGTAGAGAGATCTTACGGTTGTCGGCCAATGCTTAATGAAGACAACACCTTTGCCATATCTTTGATGTTCCCATGCTGAATGCGTCCTTGGATTAATTTTTTGAAATGTGGGTGAGATCTTAAGCTGGAGAGTGTTAATGAAAATCATAAGTGCTGTAAATTGATAGGTATAGAGAAACATATGGCTTTTAAGATGACATTGCATGTTAAAAAATAAGCCAACAAAACAAAATTTTCTTCTCAAGCAATACATTCTACATACCTTTCCCACATCTCTCTTTTATACCACATTTCTACAAAAGATGGTAAGCCAGTACTAAGTAATAGTTCAGCCAAAGCATCATCCTGTGCAGATCTGGTTATCCTCATGTCAGGATTTTGCAGTCCCGGATTTCCAGATATAACTGCAGTGGCAAAAATCTTTAAAAGAAAGAGGAAATTATTAGGAAATGCTACAGTGATACTTAGCTACTTGTACTGTTTCAAAAGAGCACTTAGACCAAGAAAGTACAGAAGGAAAATTATCATGTACCCTCTTATTGCATTTCAAGGCCATGTATAATGCAATCCTTGCTCCCATTGAGTATCCAATAAGAACAACCTTTTTCTCAGTAATTTGGCATATAAGCTCAGATATAACTTCTGCAAGGAATTCTATTGAGAAATTTCTTTCTGTCAGGTTACTCTGATCATTGATTTCTGAAGGAAGAATTTGAGCATTCCTATTATTTTGGAAGGTATTGTAATCCTTCTGCACACTCGTTTTTCCATGTCCTGGTAGATCAATTGAAATGCATCTTACAGAGAGTGATAAAGCTTGCATTATTGGCAGCCAATCTTTCCCAGTGCCAAGGAAACCATGGAGGAAGATTACTGTCTTCTCCTGAATATTTCCCTGTCAGCCATAAGAATATTTAATTAGTGATAATTTGGCAAGGAAGAATGCAGGTTGTATACAACCTTAAAAGATGCAATCACTTGGAAGTGGACCATCTAAGTCCTAACATTACAAAGAATAGTTTCAAAATTTCAATTAAAACTGTCTATCTGTAATTTTATGGAGCAATGAAATAATTGTCCATTTGTTCTATATTATTGATGTATTTAAGGATATAAGACTTACAGTTTGGTCATTTATCCCAGTGTCCTTTACATGAAAAGAGAAGCAAGTATCATTATAAAGCACTGCCATTTTATATGACCTAATCTTTGCTCTGACACAGCTTGGATTGACAGTATCAGGATTTACTACCATATTTTGAAGAATAGTTGCAGCATCCTTCACATCCACTTCAATTCTGTCACCTTCTGGGTACACCTGGAATTGCAGTCGTTCTTTCACTACATCATCACGGAGCCAACTATATGTTCCAAGACCATGGGCAATCCTTAGAGTTTCTGGTTTATCACTTGGTCTTATTCCTATGTTCCTGTTGTCAATGAAACAGGCAAACTGAGTATACACAGACAAACTGACACTACTTTCAAATGCCGCACTGATCACTGCCATCTTCCCATGCTTATTTGCCCACTTGGCTATTAATGCCACATGTTCGAAACCACCCAGGCGAGCGGGTTTCATCACCTGAGAATACAAATATTAACACTAAGATTACAGAAAGTGGAGGAAGCAAAAAATTCAGTTGACTGTTTTTCTATTCAATGCTACTTCTTATTGATGTTAGATTTCTTTCTTTTTTCAGTAGAGTTATTTTCACTCTTTACTTACAGTTGCCACAATTCTAGGATGTGCAAACATGGAAAGCCTGTCAAGGATTTGATCTTTAATGTCATCGATAGTCTCATCTAATGCTACAAACATGTTGCTTTCCTCACAGAACCTTATAATATCCCCTGGATGCTCCACAGGTTCCTATAAGAAAACAATAAAAGTAAAATGTTTGAATTACTGGAACTAGTTGATCAAGATGATGAAATAACTGTATGCAATTGTGTACATGCAATAATTTTTCCTCACTAATTGGCAATTATGTATTCAATCTGATATAAGCATGCAGTATGAAAAGTGCTCGATATTTACAAGTAACAAGGAAACTTGACTAACATGAACAAGTGATTCATTATCTTTTTGACATTGAAAGAAGTCTCATGAATGCTCTTTTTCGTGCATTGAGTACATACAAAACCTGATCTCTACTCTGAAATTTCAATACTCTTATTGTCATGTCCCCGAATTGGAGGTATCATAATTTAATTAATTTTATTTATTTAGTTGTCCAAATATTGGAATTTCATAAGGATGACTAATTGATTATTTTAATTAATTTAAAGTGGAGATATTAAATTAATTATTTATAATGTTATTCCAATAAATTAATATCTAAATGATGACTTTATATTTAATTAGTTTAATAAAGTGACTAAATAAAATATATCATAAAGTCATTTTAGTTAAAAATATATTTTTTATCCCACATTGACAAGAAAAGTGTGGGATCTCCTTGGAAAAGTATATAAGAAGCTCATTGCTAGTCATTCAAGCACACTTGGATATATTTTCTATTTCATACATACCTGCGTGGTAGAAAAGAGCTTGAATGCTTTCATAACCTGAGGGTTTGAATCCTCTTGTATGCTGGTTTCGGTTGTGCAACACCAACCCTAGCTAGTTTGGAGTGAGATATTTCAGTCTTTCACATTGCTGCAAATTTAGTGGCCAAGGGCCAAATTTGAGAGGTTCGATTTAGGGATTCATTGAAGATCATTTGGTTAGATTGATTGAAGAACATCAAGGCAGATTTCATAGAAGAATTTTGGAGCCATTCGATTTTGGGAGAAAGGATGAATTGGCAAACTAAGTTGGAATCAAAGTTTATTCTCATTGCTGGTAAAAGTCAGGGTTTCCATCCATTGCTGGGCACACTCTTGGAGGGTGCGATTTTATTCCTGCTGGCTGGGAAACTTACAGAGAAATCAGGGAAGAAGTGTGGGGTCTCTAGGGATCTATTTGCAGCATTTTGAGGAGCAAACATATGGTCTATGAAAGAGTTCGATCAGTTGGTGCTTGCTGCTACAAGTATATCAGAATTCATTATCAGTTCTATTTGCATTCATTTCTAGGTTACTCTTATCATACTTTGTATAATTGCATTGTTACATCATTAGAGAGATTGCTGCCTTATAGTAGTGATGTAGTTGCACCATTTGAGGATATTGTAGCCAAGAGTCTTGGCATATCATTGTAATCAGATTATACTCAGTCTATGCATTTTATAATAAAAGGGGAAGGAGTTGCATATCAGATTTTGGTCTTAAGTTTATTAGATATAGCTGGAAATAGTATGCATGACAAATGTTTGTCTAAATGTCTATCAGCTGTAAGTCAACATTTGCACATTAAGTTTGCATGATAAGTGTTTGGGAAAATGCCATATACTGTAGATGAATATTTTAGTCCTAGGATGCATGTCAAGTGTTTATAGAAATGACAATTAAGTTATAGATCGTGTTTCATGTCATATTCTTGCATGGTTAAGCTTCATACAATTGCTGCAGTCTATCTCAGTCATCTCAGTTTATATTTTCAAGTTATATCAGCATTGCTAATTGCATCCAAAACTACAAGAACACAAAAACAAACAATTATCAGCAAATTGGGGGTTGCAAGCAAAGTGTTCGACAAAATTCCGAAGGCAGAAATTGAAAGGGTTTTGAGTCTAAATCAGCAAGGCTCATTTCGGTGGTGTCAAAGCATTGAACTCCAAGTTTTTGTGAATAGAAAAATCTTTCTCCTTTAGGGTGAAAAACCCTAGAAGTGCAAGAGAGTATGCTTTCTCCTTAAAATTTGTGGGTCACTTTGATTAAACCTACTGGAAATCCAGTCCAAACTAGCAAGGGACATCACAGTGGTATCAGAGCTAAAGTACTTGCTAGCCTGTTGGGTAATCAAATTTGTCATCAGCTATTCATTTGTAGATTGGAAATTTCAGTGGGATTTCATGGTCAATTTTAGCAAGACGATAGAAGCGGCGATAGGAGCTTGGATTCGACAATAGGATAGCATGATGAAAAGAATGAAAGAATGGGAAAAAGGATTAGAAAAATTCGGAAATAGTCTTGAGCAAGAGGCCACTGAAAAGAAATTACAGGTTTCCTCTTCTCTTCAGAAGGATAGCATGACGTCACTTGAAGTTCTAGTTGAGCGGGATGATGATGAATATATAGAGCAGCATGAGCCTTCTTGTGTTGAGACACCTAAGGGCATTGATGTGGATTTTACGGATGGGATTAGTGATGTCCTAATTCCAAATCAGGATGAGAGCATACAAGACTTTGTGGAAAAGGAGTATCAGGCACAATTAGAAGCTTCTTCATGTGACGTTGAAGCTAGTCATAGTCTGCACAGCTTGAGGAACCAGTTGAAGGTGAATGAAGATGGGATTGTGGCAGTGTTATCCCATCACGACAAAGTGCACAAACTAATTGAGAATCACCTTTGGAGGGTTCAGTTGGAGAGAAGACAAAAAGGAGTTGTAGCTGAGTCTTCTCATGGCAGCTTACAGGGGATCGAAGAAGGTATGGGAGCGATGAAGTCAAGTTACTTACACCTTCTTTCAGACCGTGATCACATTCTCAAACTTGCTGAGGTCTATTCTGATGCTTTGAGAAGGAAGATGAAGTAGATAAGCTCACTCACGAGCTTATGGTTACCAGGGATTCTTTAGTGAGTACTCAGTTGGCACTTCAGATTCCGAGAGTCATGTTGATGAGCTTTGCTTAGAGCTGAGCTTGGCTAGTTGTACATCATGTTCGGCAGTGACTCAGTCATCTATGGTAGCTAGTATACAGGAGGAGGATAACAGTGTGAGTTCACCTAGTGTTCACACTCAGGATACAATTGCAGTGTCAGATGGTGATATAGGCACATTAGAGTTGGCTACAGGTACAGGTGTCAAAGGCAATTCGTGCAGTAGATTCTACATCGACACTATAGAGATTAAGATGGGACAGCCTTATCAGGAGGAGATGGTTTCTTCTAGGTCTTGCACATTGGACTTGGATGATGACCCAGATTCTTTTCTAGTAGATGGCATTCATGATGACAGAGGGAGTGCACATGATTATTTGGGTTGTCCATTAGCATAGTCAGGGGAGTTTCACCTCGATTTTATCATGAGGTGTGCTCATCAGTTTGCTTTCAGCCTACATACACAGGATTTGACGATGTCTTTGATGGCACAGAGAGGTGGGTTGAATAAGGGGTGTTCTAGTCAGCTCTGGTATGACTTGCTTCCGACTTCAGATGGTGATTCCGAGTTTGGCAAGTCTTCTACTTTCTCTCATGATGATTATCATTTGATTCAAGACTTGGAAACTTGCTGCATTTTAGTGACAGGGGGTATCAGAGTAACACAACGAAAAGCACTAAGTTGTGGCTTTCCAACAGTATGGACGCATCAGGTTCACCACCATAGTTATGGAATATCAGAGTGCACTAATCAACAGTTGGTAGAGACCCCTGTGCACAATTTATATAGAGATGATTTCAGTCCTGGGATCGAGGAGTTGACTTATCAGGCAGTTGGTTTCATAGAGTGACAGGGCTTGATAGTGACAGGAGCTTCAGCTGTTCATTGATGTTGGTAGTTGGAGTTCTTTTAAAGATCATGTGGGATCCAGGTGGTTGGTGGATAGGCACAAATGAGTTGGCATTCGGGGATCAGATAATGTGGCAATTGAGTTGGATTGACAGTTGCAGATTGCTTGAGGGCAACCAATCTTTGGGAAGGGAGGACTGTCATGTCTCCGAATTGAAGGTATCATAATTTAATTAATTAAGTTGTCCAAATATTGGAATTTCATAAGGATGACTAATTGATTATTTTAATTAAATTAAAGTGGAGATATTAAATTAATTATTTATAATGTTATTCCAATAAGTTGATATCTGAAGGATGACTTTATATTTTATTAGTTTAATAAAGTAACTAGATAAAATATATCATAAAGTCACTTAAGTTAAAAATATATCTTTTATCCCACATTGAGAAGAAAAGTGTGTGGGATCTCCTTGGAAAAGTATATAAGAAGCTCATTGCTAGTCATTCAAGCACAATTGGATATATTTTCTATTTCATACATACCTGCGTGGTAGAAGAGAGCTTGAATGCTTTCATAACCTGAGGGTTTGAATTCTCTTGTATGCTGGTTTCGGTTGTGCAACACCAACCCTAGCTAGTTTGGAGTGAGAGATATTTCAGTCTTTCACATTGCTGCAAATCTAGTGGCCAAGGGCCAAATTTGAGAGGTTCGATTTAGGGATTCATTGAAGATCATTTGGTTAGATTGATTGAAGAACATCAAGGCAGATTTCATAGAAGAATTTTGGAGCCATTCAATTTTGGGAGAAAGGACAAATTGGCAAACTAAGTTGGAATCAAAGTTTATTCTCATTGCTGGTAAAAATCAGGGTTTCCATCTATTGCTGGGCAAACTCTTGGAGGGTGCGATTTTATTCATGCTGGCTGGGAAACTTACAGAGAAATCAGGGAAGAAGTCGTGGGGTTTCTAGGGATCTATTTGCAGCATTTTGAGGAGCAAACATATGGTCTATGAAAGAGTTCGATCAGTTGGTGTTTGCTGCTACGAGTATATCAGAATTCATTATCAGTTCTATTTGCATTCATTTCTAGGTTACTCTTATCATACTTTGTATAATTGCATTGTTACATCATTAAGAGAGATTGCTGCCTTATAGTAGTGATGTAGTTGCACCATTTGAGGATATTGTAGCCAAGAGTCTTGGCATATCATTGTAATCAGATTATACTCAGTCTATGCATTTTATAATAAAAGGGGAAGGAGTTGCATATCAGATTTTGGTCTTAAGTTTATTAGATATAGCTGGAAATAGTATGCATGACAAATGTTTGTCTAAATGTCTATCAGCTGTAAGTCAACATTTGCACATTAAGTTTGCATGATAAGTGTTTGGGAAAATGCCATATGTTGTAGATGAATATTTCAGTCCTTAGGATGCATGTCAAGTGTTTATAGAAATGACAATTAAGTTATAGATGCATGTTTCATGTCATATTCTTGCATGGTTAAGCTTCATACAATTGCTGCAGTCTATCTCAGTCATCTCAGTTCATATTTTCAAGTTATATCAGCATTGCTAATTGCATCCAAAACTACAAGAACACAAAAACAAACAATTATCAGCAAATTGGGGGTTGCAAGCAAGGTGTTCGACAAAATTCCCAAGGCAGAAATTGACGGGTTTTGAATCTAAATCAGCAAGGCTCATTTCGGTGGTGTCAAAGCATTGAACGCCAAGTTTTTGTGGATAGAAAAATCTTTTTCCTTTAGGGTGAAAAACCCTAGAATTGCAAGAGAGTATGCTTTCTCCTTAAAATTTGAGAGTCACTTTGATTAAGTCTACTGGAAATCCAGTCCAAACTAGCAAGGGAAATCACACTTATTCTCCCATGCCCATCCATCCACTGAATCATCTATTTTCAGCATTTAAAACAAGTAAACTTTTCACCCTAATAGCCCAGGGTTGAGTAAATCTAGTGCTCGTCTTCTTTTGGAGGTTATCTCAATAATTCCAAACCAAAATTTCATAACTTCTGTTTCACAAGAAGCCTCACTAATCTGTAAGGAAGATTTGCAAGGTTTTATACAATATAATGCTAGAAGAACAATCAGAAGGCCCAATTTTCCAGTTGAAAAGGGAAATAGGTGCATCTGAAAATGGAAACCCCACCAAATGTTTCATTCTCCATGGATGAAATGGAACAAAGAATTTGGTTTCTCAAAGGAAGTGTTCTGATCTGCAGATTTGTGGGGGTTTCCCTTGGACCAACGTCACTTAGGATCTGCATCCAAGTATACTACAAATCCTTTGGATCTGGAGAGTTACTCATGATGCGAAAAGGATATTTTATGGAATTTTCTCCATAAAAAATGAGAAAGATAAGGGTTTCCAAGAAGGACCATGGCTCATACAGAAACCTGGTTGTAATGTCCCGTACTAGAACATTTCTTAATTTTGTTGTTTAAACAATAATTCTAATTCAAAATGATAGTTGCATTATATTTACAAATATTAACTTATCTAAAATTGAAGTTTTTATTATAATATTCAAACTTAAAGATTATGAAATATTTCCAAAAATATAACTTATCCTTATTTTCTGCTGTGATTTTTCCTTAAATTTGCAGCAATTTCCTTTGTATGAATGTCTCTAATTTCAAGTCATGGGTTTTTGTCCACTAACTTGATGAGTGAACTTAAGGGTTTTTATCCTTAAATCTTCTTCAAGAATCTTGGAGGGGCTTTGTCCTCTTTGGCAGTATGATTCACCTATGTCATAATATTTCTTCACGATTGGTATGATGATTCCTCTTCTTGTTTGATCTTCCTTATATAACTTTTTCCTTCCAAGAGTCATAACTCTTATCCCTTGATAAATTTTAATTAAAATTTCTTTTTATTATATTACTTAATCCTTCCTTTATGGAAATCACATTTCTCTTTGTGTTGAGGATTGGCATTAATTAAGAAAATTGTAGGAGTATATTCAATGCTATAGAAGGTAATGTAATGTCCCCTTCCTAGGCAGTACAGTTGGTTCAGAGGTTAGCCTATCATTCTAATCCTCGTAGGCTGACAGATGTGTGTAGAGGATCACTTGAGGCAGTTATCTGGTGTTTGGGAACATTACTCCTTCAGTGGATTTAGGTTTGGGCCCTGGCAGACGTTTCCAGAGTGATTTACAGATACTTACTATTTATAGTAAGTCAAGCAGGCAGGAGTTGCTATTTATAGCAGGGCACCTGGTTCAGTTGGTCAGCTTAGTTTCGACCCAGTTTGATGATCTGATGAGCAAACAATGTTTACTCGGGCATTTAATGTTTATTAAAAGTTTATTAATTTGACTTTATAACATAAAGTCACTTTAATGAAATATTAAAATAATTAAATGGCGAATTATAAAGTATTTAATACTTTATAAAAAAGGGGTTAAAATAATAATTAAATGAGCATTTAATTATTAATCAAAAAGGGACGCCATTTATTAAATATTTGTCCTAAGTCTTAAAAGGGCGAATTCGTTATTTATTTAAATGATTATTAAAATGCCTTTTTGGGTCGAACTTATGAAGGGAGATATAAATACTGCCAAAGACAAATCGAACTCACTTATGTTATGATTATTCAAATTTGTCTTTTCTCTCTGAGAGCATTGGGGTTTGCAAAACAAGGGTTTCAGCAGATCATTGGATTTTGGAGAATGTTCCCTCTTCAGAATAAGGCATACTGAGACTGTGCAATACCAGTTGAAGATTGTTAGTTGAGTGGCTTTATTCAGAGGTCATTACAGTGCATATTGTGGAGTTCATATTCAGAGTTTTGAGCGATTATCTTCTAGCAGTGATTCGTCCAGTATCCGGCACGCATTTCAAGGATTGTACGGATTTCATTAATGCTGGTACAGGCCGTACTTTTGCAGCAGCAAGGGCCGCACTTTTCCTGTAGGCAAAACCGCCTTGCCTTTTTGTCTTCTGTTTCCACCAGTTGGGGCACCTAGGGTTTGTGGAGTTATTGCAGCCATTTCGAGGGGGGAGATTGCTTCCTGCCATTCGGCCGTACCATTTCATGCTTTGTCACAGGCGGCTGCAAGCTTATCCAGGTTTTTCAATAAATAGTTTGTTTTTATCTATATGCTTGATTTCAGCAGTTGTAATCGTTCTGGAAGATCAATACATCATCTATATTCATATTCCGAGCTATATTCTGTCATATTTAAATTGCTGGTATTTTATTTATATTTTTTAAGCATTTCTTTCAAAAATCGCACCATTGCAAAAAACTATAAAAACATCAAAAATACAGAAAACAAACAAAAACATAGCAGTATCAACCAGTGATTGGGTTGAGAGACACCTGGTCTCTTACAGGTAAGCAGCGATCAGTTGAAATATGAAAACCCAACCAAATCTGACATTGTAAGAGACCTGCTATCTCTAACCACAGAAACTGATGACTATTGATGAATTTGTTTGGTTTATGAATGTTTTTTGCTTTTCTGGGTTTTTGCTTGCAAATGAAAATTGAAAGAAATGCTTGGAAATATAAACTAAGGCAGCAATAAATATATATACAATGCTTCAATTGCAAAATCTAGATGCTATAGCTTGAATTCATATATCTTTTGATATGCAAATTTAATGGATGGATTTACACAATCTGGAAATGCAAAACAAGTCTGAAAATGGTAAACCTGGAAATGATTATTTTTGCTGGTAAGAAATCTGAAAATGCAATTGAGGCTGAGATGATGCCTTTCCCCAAGATTTAATGTTGCTGCTATCTATCTCAGACCTAGCCGCCCCTAAATGAAGTGAAATCAGAACCAAACTCTAGGCGCTTTGGCCTAGGATTAACACGCCTTGGCCTTGGGATGGTACGGCCAGCTCCCAGCAAGAGGGTTCGGCTTCTACCTCTCAATAATGTGCCCAACAATTGATAATATCAATGATTTAATGACTGCAATCAGGTATTGAAAGATATATCAATTTATCTCACCAATTTGTCACCAATTTGCACAATAAGAACCTCTGAATGAAGCTCTCCCGTAAGCCAATTTCGATGGATCTTTCACCACCTCAGATCAGCTGCTCAATTGAAGATTTTCCGTTCTCCAATGGCTCATGAATGCTGAAACCCTTGTCTCAGATGCACAAACTTCAAGAAATTGCAAATTCAAGTATTCA
Source organism: Sequoiadendron giganteum (assembly GCA_007115665.2). Lineage (NCBI taxonomy): Eukaryota > Viridiplantae > Streptophyta > Pinopsida > Cupressales > Cupressaceae > Sequoiadendron > Sequoiadendron giganteum. Next base: position 368,276,734 of record CM021110.1, on the reverse strand, counting down.
CATATGAAGTCGATTTGCAAAGTGAGCCTTTTATATTCTCCAAGGATGGCACGATTTTCTATGTGCTTTTTAATGATTAAAATATATTTTCAAATTGCTTTTGTTGACATGTAATATAAGCTCATTAAATGAGGCATCCTTTTTCATAAAGCATTAATTACCTCATCACTTAAAATGGCCCCACAATATAAAGTTAATTAATAACTTTATAATATCACCTTTTATAATAAAATATCATTAAAAGCCATTTTAATATTAATAACTCTTTAAATGATTCACATTTATCCATGCCATCTGAACAAGAGATACTGCAAATCACCAAGTGACCAGATGCTCTGCTATAAATAGGAACTCTGCAAAAATGACTTACTATAAATAGTAAGTGTCTCAAACTTGTTGTGACCTTTTTCACACATCACCCCATCCAAGATGGGAACCCCCTAATTTTTGCTCCATTCTGGTCTTTTGGCTTTGGTTCTCTCTATCTCTAATCTTTTGTCCTTCTGGGGACGTCTCGTCTTTTGACCTAGATTGAAATGATTGCCAAGTCTACGAGATTAGGGTTTCTATCCTTTAGGCTTGTTTCAGGTCAAATTGAGTTATCAAGGTGAAATCTAAGTGCAGCAATGCAATCAGGAAGCTCAAGGCAGGATCCCACTGAAATCCTACTGAAATCCGACAACTTACTATTTGTAGTAAGTACCTAATCTGAGGTCTTTTCCTCAGAATTTCGGGATCCTAATTACTTAAGCACATTCAGGCAGCTTCAGAGCACCCACACGTGAAATTTGAACAGATTCAGACAACTGGCTATTTTTAGTAGTTCAGCCTTTGGAGGCCATTTTTAGGATTTAAACGTACGATTCTCCAATGCATGACTGGAGAATGGATTTGGGTTTTTCAAGACCTTCGCAACGGTATAACATGCAAACTGAGATGAGGAATTTCAGAGAACAACCTTCAAAGGCTATTTTTAGGGTTTGCATGCAGTGGTTTTCAGTGTATGTCCGGATATTCCATATGGGTTTTGTGAGAGCTTCGCAGTGGTATGACATGCAAATGGAATGAGTCAGTTTTAAGGGACTTGCTATTTTTAGCCAGTGTCGAAACGTTGACCAGTTTTCTAGGTTTTTTGAGATCCCACGGGCACTGTGACATGCAAACTCATCCGACGTCCGATGGACCACTTTCCGGACACTTACTATAAATAGTAGCTTCAGCCCAGCGGTTACCCAACACTTCATTCCAGCAAGCAGAGTGACAAACAGTAGAAATCGAGGCGATCAGGAGCAGTCAGGAGCGCAGGCAAGTCAGATTAGGATTCCCATGCTATGTCTAAAAATAGATGGAACAAAGTACAGAGATGTCAAAGCGAAGCACGCCACCGGGATCAACATCCTTCAGGCTACCTACTGGCAAAATTTGAGCACGATCTGAATACTTACTGTTTTTAGTAAGTCATCTCATGGCTATAAATAGCAGGTACTGCGCCAGAGACAAATGTGAACAGATCACTTACAGCATCAGGAATAGGTGAAGTGAATTTCAGAGCAAACAGAGATACAAAAATTGATCAATTTTAGGGTTTGCTAAAAATAGCAGACGGCTAAAAATAGCATGTACTGTGCCAGATGAAGATATGAACCAGGTAGCAAGGCCAAGTGGAGGCACAGCCACGCCTGCTCCAGCTCAGAACGAGATGAGATGCAATGAAACCCTAATTTCTCCGAGTTTACTAAAAATAGAAAGCCAAGGCATGGCTAGGGCATTGAAAATGTATAAGTGATGACTGGCATAGAAACCCATGAAATGCACCTGAGGTATGGAGAAAATGTTCTAAGTGTAGAATTTCCTTCACACATCCTAAAATGCGCCCACATGAGGCAAAGGCATGATAAATTTCGCTAAGGCATGAAAATTCCTTGAGGACCCCTCAAATGCGCCCAAACATGGAAGTTGCCTATGGCAAATGTGCCCAAGGGAGATGAGAAGTCACTAGGTGGTGGCGCTTTCCTTTGCATAGTTGAAATGCGCCCAAGACATGAAGTCTACATGCTCAAATGCGCCCAAGGGAGGTGAAAGGTCACCATGGGCGTGGAAAATTCCTCCTCACACCCTTATTTGTGCTCAAGTTGGAAGTTGCCTAAGGGAAATGCGCCCAAGGTTGGAAATGTCATGTGTGGTATGCGCCCAAGGTGTTTTCCTCCTCCACATGCTAAATGCGTCAAAAGTAAAGGTAATGCTAGGGGTGGCGTGATTTTTAAAAGGCTAAGGGTCAAATGTTTTTCCTCCTCACCATGTGAAATGCGCCCAAGTGAGTTGAACTTGGAAATGAAAATTGCTAAGTATGAGAAAGGAAGTCTAGGCGTGGGATTGCCTAAGGAATGGAATGGAAGCATGGCATGCCAAATGAGCCCTTCAGAGGGTAAGATGATAAAATTTAAATTTTAAAATAAATTCCTAAGGCATTTTCTAAAGAGAAAATGAAAATACGCCTACAGGTAATGCTAGAATTTCCAGAGTAAAAAGTCTTCAGAGAGAAAATTCTTCATAGGGAAAATCAAAGAATAATGCTGAGGCAGAGAAACTTGAGATTGCAGGAGTTGAAGACATCCGGATGCGAAGAGAAATAAACCTTAGCCATTTTTATTATTTTTAAATAATAAAAAATTAAAAGTACCCCTTCATCCGGATACACATGAAAACGATGGATTCTAAAAAGAATTTTCTTTTGGGTATTGAACGTTTGCAATCCAGAGATGATTCAAACTTACTCCACGCCTCGCTCATATCATTTTGACAGGAAATTTTGCCCGGCGCCTATTTTAATAAAATTCCTAAGATAAGTTCAAGAATTTCTCTAAGGCAAATGAAGGAAATGTGACTTCACGAAGCGTTTTCGCTGGAAGATTGAATTGGATGATTTTGCCAAAGCAAGGATGAGATTAAATGCCTTAGCCAAATGAATTCGAAATTGTCCAAGGAGTGAGTAATTTAATATTTTAAAAGAACCAAATGCGATGAGGCAGGCCTATGCAGAAATGATGAAATGCACAATTCTAGAAGTTTGAGATTCCGATGCTTCGAATGACAAGTGTTACGATTGGAAAAGAGAGGGAAAGTGGAATTCGAAAATGTGCTAAGTATAGCCTCTGCAGGAATTCGACCTGGCTATAATATTCTGAGTCTTCTTCATTCTCCTCACAAGTTGCTGAATGCAGAGCATTTGCTGAAGCTGAAATACGAGTTTGCAGAGAAGTAAAATATTCTCAGGTTGCTGGAGGAGTTCGAATTTGTGAGGTGTGAAGCTGCTGAAGTACGTTTTTTGCTGAGAAGTTGCAGTTGCTGAGAGGTGCGAACTTCCTAGTTTCCAGTTGGTGCAGTTGCTAAGAAGATACGACTTTGTGAAGAGGTTTCATTCGACTGCTGAGATAAACGAGGTTAAGTCTGGACATTTTTGAAGTTGCTGAGAAGTACGAATTTAAGAAGAAACTTCACAAGCTTGCTGAAAACACATTTAGGAGAAGCAAGCAAGTTGCTGAAAGTACATTTTAGAGGAGAAGTACGAGTTTGAAGAAGTTTCACAACTGCTGCAAGTACACAGATTTCACAATTGAAGTGAGAACATTGAAACGAACAAGACAGTTGAGGTTTGCAGTTGGAAATGGCAGAAGTGTTGCAGCCTTTTTATTTGAAAATCTGCTGACACCCTCAACAGTGATTATTTATTATTTTAAAATCTTGTTTTCTAACTATCTTGCCGTTTTGCAGAATGGCCGAATCAAGCAGAAGAGCTGCAGGCAGGAACAACCACACCGAATCCAGACAAGTAGTGATCAAGAAATTAAGCAAGTCCTTCCTGCCAGAGTCAAAATTCTCTTCAAAGTTGGGCAAGCTGGCTGACACAAATTTAGGCTTGTTCAACCTGGAGGCATTCAAAAGAAGGATAATGGGGACTGCAGGCCATCACCCATCAGTGACGTCACACAGTATTGTCAAGAGTGGATTGTATGCCGCTGCCAGTTTTCCGCTAGCTATCCGATGTCCAGAGCTCATCATGGAATGCGGCCACCACTACAACACAGAGCAGAGAACGATCACTTCGCCAGATGGCAAGATATTGGCCAAACCTGACACCTGAAGCAATCGGGGAGGCGTTTGGGATTCCAGTGCATGAGAAGATGATCTACAAGACAAAAGAAAGGGCTGAAAGAATGTATTCATCCACAACTGACCGATGTGCTGATTTGATAAACACCAGGTGGATGATCAAGCCCAAGCCAACTCGTACAAAACTACCCAAACAGATAATCTCAGAGGACTTGAGACAGGAGTTTGGTGATCTCATTATGATGCTGAGCAGAGTTGGAGGGTGCCCCCAAGCGTTCATCTTCGAACCTTGGATGTTCTACTATGTCAACTTGGTACTAGAGGGCAAAGATCACATGGACTGGGCACTGTTGATCAGTGACTGCATTCATGAGCAGCTCCATGGTGTGAGGAGAACGAAAATGTTTTATATGAGCTCTTACCTTGTCTATATGTTGGCTCGCATGACGAAGTATAGAGGGATCTCCTACAAGGAACCAATTGGATGTGGTTCCCATCAGTTTAAAATACATGAGGCTTGTCCACAGTTGCATTTGACAAGCACAACTAACTACAAAAGGGTCAATGACACCTTCACGATGCATATCACGAGGACCTTGCAGCAAATAACCCATCACAGAATATCTAGAGAAGCACAAGAAATGATCGAGAAATTCGGATGTTCGTTTATCCAATTTCCAAAGTTCACCTACATAAGGCTGCAAGGATTCTCTTCCTATCCTTATAGATTGCCCTGGTATCCCACCAACAGGATAGTGATGTTGGAAGTATCTAGGCAACTTATTGCCTACAATAAGATCCAAAAGAAGAAGAAGAAAGGTGGACTCGGATTCCCAATTACCATAAGGAATTCAGACGAAATCTACCCATCACTGCAAGCAGCTAGGGAGGTAGAGAATGAGCTCCAATTCTTCCATCTTTCCTACCATACCAGCAGGCATCATTACGATCCCCACAGGAACATCAGATGGATATTGTCAGAAGAGTTCAGGCACAAGGCACAAATCGAAGACTTTTGGGCCAGTGCAGTGGATGAGATCGAGGTTAGGAAAAGAATGTTCTCTCGGATACTATTGGTGATGGTCAGAGAGTGCGAGATTGTCCCAGTACTGGATTAGATTGAAGAAGGCATAAACGTAGTACAGGCTGATTACGAGACAGTGAGAGATACACCCCTACCACTCCCAGATTGGTCGGAGCCAGAGATCACCGACTTGGATACACTTTGTATCCCGATCTTAGCATTTACACGGAGTTGGGTAGAGAGGTATGTCAACCTACTTAAGGGACGATCAATTCCCCTTACGTATAATTTGATGGGAGATCACAGATCACCAGCAGTTAGGCAGAGAAGGCAGGTGGATCAAACTCCAGAGTCGAGAGGCAAAGAGCCAGTTCGACCTGAGCCTTTGGTGGTTGAAGAGTCCTTGCATACACCATCTCGGACACATTCTCCGAGTATGAAGGAGGTATCCCTATTTGTTGATCAGAGGGAGAGATTGGATGTAGAGCAGACAGTGCAAGTGGCAAATCAGCCACCTCGCAGAGAATCGGTGGGCCAGAGCATCAACATGCCCCAAGAAGATAATCAGTAAGAAAATCAACAAGAGACAGATGAGGGGACAGCTACTGATACTCAGTTTCAGCAGGAGATTGAGGCAGCTCTCGAGGACGATGCTACTTTCGATCAGAATGCCCAGAGCTCAGGAGACACTGAGCCCATTGATAATGATGAGCCTCGCCGAAGCGAAGGCAGAAATGAAGTTCATGAGGTAGAGGCCGAGGTGGAGCAGCCTTTTATTATATCAGACACACGATAGGAGGTGCCAGAATGGCTAAGGGATAGGATGAGGCGTGATCCTGTGGATGAGACCGATCCCGCAGCTGAGATGGAGGAATTATTACAGAGGATCAGCGCACCTCCAACAAAGAAAAAGGCTAGGAAGTTCTCTAAAATATCCACAAATGAGGATGGGTCTCGAACTTTACATGTGGCAGTGCCTCGGGTAGAGTGTGATCGGGATGAGGCCGTTCCCGAAAATTATGTTGTTACAACTATGGAACTTGGCCGCCCTACTGGAGCACAAGTAGTAGAGGAGTGCGATAATTCCTATCGAGCACTCAAGGATAGATTGTCCTATGTTGAGGGCAAATACAAGAAATTGAAGGTAGAGCACAAGACACTGATAGGCTACGTGCAACACTTGTCCCGTCCTTGTGGGCAAGAGAATCCGGCAATTCAGCTTCTAGCTGAATTTTCCAGGGAGTCAATCAGTGGGTTAGAGGATTTGAAGAGAATGGCACAACATGCAGACAAATGGGTTGCCAGCGTCCGTGCAGAAACAAGGAAGTTTATGGAGGATATTGCACATGCCTATCGGCAAGCCTCCCATATTATGGCAAGGATGGATGCAGTTAACCATGCTTGGGGTGAGGCGCATATCTATCAGACGAGAGTTGTTCTCCGTTTAGGGGCTTTTGATGGGCATACCTTACCAGACTTTGGTTGAGGCAGGTGTTATTCAGTAGGGGGATAGATACGACTTCGCCGGATGGTACTCTTCAGTAGTCACAGGCCGGGGATTCTACGATGCATCACAGACAGATTCCGTCAGGGTCAGAAAGGCCATGACGAACATCCTAGATGGAATTCTCAACACATTGGAGGCAATCTTTGCCAGGAGGTTGACTTCTGAAGAGGTAACTGCAGATGGATTGAAGGACAAATTGACGCCATTCTTTTCTGAGGTGAAGACCTTCACACAGGATGATTTCGAGAACACTGCTACGTTCTCCAGTATCATACAGAACACCCAGGACGCCCTTGTTGCTTGGAAGAAATCATGTGCCCGGCATGGGCAAACAGTTACAGTTTTAGAATTTTAGTTGGATCACATTCCTCCCATTTCGGATCAGGAAGTTGAGGCAGTATTGGCCAGGTTCATCAGATTTGCAGTTAGTGAGAAGGAGAAAGGAAACGCCCTTTTGGACGATGACCTTCTGGAGGGAGACGACGTGCATTGATGGCAGTTAGTGGTTCATTGATGAGGAGTGGAGGGCGCATTCATTGCCCCACTCCTCTCAGTGGCGGTTTTTAGGGCTAAAACCCTAATCAGGGCTTAGGTGGCTCGATCTGAGCCTTCCATTGTATTTCGATCTAAGCCATCCACTGGACTAGGCTAGATATAAAAGGGGTATCCCTCCTCATTTGTAAAATAGTTAGAAGATATCAGAGTTAGACAGAAATCAGAGATAGAGTTGAGTTAGATAGAAGTTAAAGTAGAGCTAGGAGTTAGCTTAGTTGGAAAGGAAAGAAAGACTTTCCCTTTGAAAGTTTTTGTAAAAGATTGTTGTGTAAGACTCTCATAATATAAGGATTTCATTGATTGGTGACTTCATTTTACATTGTGGGCAGTTGACGAGATCTTTTCGTCTTTCCAATTCGAATAGAGTAGAGTAAAGTAGATTTTGTTTTCATGCAAGTAGTGTTAATTGTGGAATGTGACGTTGGTTTGAGCATATCTTCCCGTATCCATACCACTGACGGACTTGCTGACGGTAAGTCTGCCCCTGCGTGGTCAACTGGAATCTCAACACTTAACTTCGATTGTGATTAGTGTGCCCACTTGCTTCGTTGTGAAGGGGTGCGCATGGTGAATCTCAATTTGAACATCTTATCCATCCTTTGAAGATTGCACCAGCTTTGCCAGAGTTGTCCGAAGGGGAGACGAAACAAAGTTCGGTTTGAAGATTGTTAAAGCTAGTCCTTGCATTCCACCCTTAGAAACAGATAGTAGAATTCCTATCCCTACCTCCTTTAAATTCAGTATTTCCCGGTTCGTTCAAATACCAGAGCATCATAGCCAAAACCTTTTATCTGCTTGGCAAATAAAATCGAACAATTACGTAAGTCCCCTTGGAATACCCAGCATATTCTCATCAACCAACTGAGTCTATTCGTGATAAAAGGAACCTTGGAGTTGAACGCATGAACTTTCACGCAATCTTAGCATGCGGAACACTTTGATCAAGAGAGAATAGAGTGACCGTTGGACATTTTATTCTGTGCTGGTGTTGTCATAAAACACACGTCAACAAAACTGAGCCAAATAACAAATGCAGGAGCCAGAACCTGAACCCAAAAGAGTCACTGATGATGTGTAATGTCCCATATGATCGGGAAATAGCTGCTGAAAGACCCTCAAATCAAATATATTAGCCTACAAGGGTCAAGATGATAGGCTAACCAATCAATTAACAGTAACGGCTAAAAAGGGGACATTACAGACGTGTTGTCAGAAATAGTCTCCTAAAGTGTTGTGGCTATCTTCAAAGCTCTTAGATTATGTTGTGGTAACTTTTAACTATGTTTAGCTTGAAACATATATTAAACAACCTCCTTGAATAATATTTTATTTGAAACCAACAATGAATATCTAAGGGAGCAGCCGATATTAATTTAATTAATATGTTTCAAAAGAGACATGGTTACTTAGAATACCCATGCAATCATATCTGCACCTGTTTCTAATAAGGGACATTACACTGGTCAATTCATAAAGCACTAGTCTCCAACTTTTTAACTAACAAAGGACTTATCAAGTGCTTTTTATATATAGGTCAAACCGCCATTAGTCTCAAGAGAACATTGGCAGGAGTCCCTATAACAAATTGGAGAGACTATAACAGCTCTAAAACTTACAAGAAACCAAGGAATCCTAAACTATGCAAGAATTTGAGTCAATTTGAACTTAGATAGGCCATTGACAGACAAGCTAATCCCTTGGATTATGAGAATATCACAATCTGGTGTTGGATCTCTCACTAGCATGGTCACAAGGCTAGAGTGTGCCCATCAAAATCGATTCATGAAGAGCAGAACCATTAGGAGATCATGGATAAAAAATAACAAGCATTTGCTTCCTTTTCATAGCTTACATCACAAGATGCTCCCAATTTGCAGCAATAACATACCAAGAACTTTAATGAAAACAGATTTCAAAAATATTATGCACAAAATGGGAAAGAAACCATATTAGAAAGTGGAATATCTTTGACAAATCCCATTACAACACATATGGAATGGATTTAGAAAAGACAAATGAGATTGTAATGTCCCCTTCTCAGCAGTAGTCAGTGCAGTTGCCCGTCAGCCTATTCCGCATGCCCATAGGCTTGTCAAAAGTGAAATTAGGGTTTCTAGCTGTTTGGAGGTTTTTGGTGTTTTTAGGGGTTTGCATGCAGTTGTTTTGCATAATGGTTTCTGGGTCTTTCTGGGTTTTCAAAGAGCTTCAAAATGATGTGTCATGAATCTACATCTAAGGACTTTTCCAAACTTACTATTTTTAGTAAGTTTCGATGGCTACTCAAAATATGGTTAAAATTAAAATGAGTTTATAACAACTTACTATTTTTAGCAATATGCAATTTTTACTAAGTTCTATTTTTGGCAGTACTTCGGTTGGCAACAATTCAACGGTCCAGCGCAATTTCCATTTCAAGCAAAACAGTTTAGGTATATTTGGCTTTCAGCATTTTGAGGCTCATGTTGGGTAAAATGATTTATTTAAGTCATTTAATGTTTTATTATCATTTTGGCTCCTTGGCCTAGTGAAATGACTTAATGATGTTTTAAAAGGTGGGCTTTGAGGGTGGACGCCTCATGTGAGGTAATTAAGTATTTTATAATGTTAATTATGTGCTCTTGTGCCTTGGACACCTAGAAGGGGGAGAATCAAGTTTATTTAAAAATCAAATATTTCATAATATGCCTTGGGCATCCCTTTTGGAGGGAAGAGATGGAATTTGAAAGGTCACCCCAAACATCTATTTAAGAAAGGCTTTGCTCATTCATTTGGCATCGATTGCTATTGACGACGAAGTGTTGTTGAAATGATTTCAGACCCTTGGCTTCGAGGAATGCATACCTCCTAGCAAATTATTGGTTTCGTGTTTGAAAGATAACACCTAGCTAATTAAGATTGCTTCTACATTCAATGGTTGCAGATTGAGCTTCATTATTAAAGGTTTTGATGTTATTTTCTGTTTTGGAGTTGCTGGTTCGTATATGGCTGTAGCTTATTTTCATTCATAACTCCTTGGTGGATTTTCTATTGGTTATGGGTATTGAAGATATCATCTTTCCTATCTTGGGCGACCCCTTGCAGCAAGTTTCAGATTTTAATATGAAGTCTCAAATTTTCTAGAGCTGGTCGCCCTTGTCAAGAAGGTTTTGTTATTTCCATATTTTGCATTGGGATGCATGCATAATAGTTTGGGGTTGATTGAAGCTATATGTTGTCTTGTTCTTGGTTGCCCTTCTCCTAGGCCTCATTTGCATTTGGTTTGGAGTCATTTGGATGAATATTGATGGAGTTATGAGCATTTTGGTGTCACCATAGCTTGTTGATTTGTGTTTCAGTTTGCTGCAAATTTCATATCAGACCTGGTTATTTCAGTCTTATGCTCTATTCCTTGGTTATTCTCATTCATATTTGTATTAAGGAATATTGTAAAATCTTGTATTGAAGATAGAGCAAAAATCATCATAAAATCAATGTATGAAAGAGTATATTGTAACACTAATTCTAGTAGTACTGACCAACCTTTTAATTTCTCCACTTTCTTATTTCATATGTTATGCTCCTGCTGAATAAGTGGTTGAGTTATTTATATTTTCAGTTTGCTTTACTCCCATTAAATAAGTGGTTGAGTGTTTAAGTTAATATTGTAATAACGCTTGCACTGAATAAGTGGTAGAGCTTTCATGTTCAGTTATCCACCTACTTTACTTTTAGCATTTACTTTTCAGAATGGCCGGCTAACCGCCTATAACACTGTACAGTTCATTTCTAGTTTATAGCTAGCGATCCCCTCGCACCGTATGCTCTCACCTCGCTCATATTGGGATCTTGGTGATCAAAAAGTGAAGGGTTCCCTTTCAGCTGGTTTTGATTATTGGGCTAACCCTACCGGGTGCAATTTGTATGTACAATTTCAAAAAAAATACTAAGGGAGTTATCACAATGGTATCAAAGCCTGTTTTCCTACCATCCAGTGAAAATAGAGTTTCAGTTGTCAGATGATTGATAGGGAAGTTAGATACTACACCAGAGGTCAAGGAAGAGTTCAGTATCAGAATCTACTAGTTCTAGACAAAAAGAATTTCTCATAGGCTTTGAGAGACAGTGGTAAAGCAGTTGAGACCATGGCAGAAAGAGATAAGGGTACAGTTGAGGACAAAGAAGCTAGAGCTGAAAGAAAGTTCGATACCATGTTGGATATGATGTCACAATTGCTAGCCAAGATGGATTAGCAAGTGACTCAAAATAATTCCCAGCCTCAACAGAATCATGTTGGAAAGAACAACTCTTCAAAGACAAACGGAAGAGAGAGAACTATTGGCCAGCATGTTGCAACTACTAGAGGATCAACCTCTAGACCTCTCATTCCTAATTTTATTCCAAGCGAAGAACCACTAACTGAAGCTGAAATGTCATTGGCGGATGAGGTGAGGAATAGCTACATGGAGTATGCCTCGCTTCCAACTGAGATTCGTGACATTTTGTCATTGGATCAATATATGAATCAAAAGAAGAGAAGAAGAGGTGGAAGATATGAAAATCGTGCTCCTATGGCTCTCCTAGAATGGATTACCATCAAGCCTTTGGTAAAGTTACTTTGGCTCACTTCGATGGAAGTGATAAGTGTTCGGCAAGGTTGTGGGTGCAAAAGCTAGACAACTACCTCTCACTTAGACCGATGCTTGAAGAAGATACCATCAAGTTTGCCACCTTACATTTGGATGGAGTTGCACACAAATGGTGGTATCATGGTTTGGTTACTCTTGGCCATAACCTCATTCATACCTATGAGGAGTTCACAAACAAGTTGAAAGAAAGATTTGATACCAAGGATCCTGAAGTTAGATTTCGTGAGTTGGCGTAACTGAAGCAGCATGGTTCGCTTGACTCATATGTTGCTGATTTCCAAAGGCTTTCCGTGATGGTGCCCAACATCACAAAAATGAGGCTTGTAGTGTTGTTTACTGAAGGATTGATGAAACCATTGAAGGGTTGGGTCAAATCCTTTGATCCACCAACTCTTGATTAAGCAATCAAGAAATCAAGAAGCATGGAGTTGGCTGCCCCAAAGCCAAAAGTTTTAGTCCAAATCCTTTAGTCATAAAAAGGATAAGAAGCACTCTTTGAATCAGCCTAAGAAGTTTCCCTAGAAGATGTCTGATGAGCTCCATGAGAAGTTGAGAAAAAATGGAGTTTGTAACACGCCGTGAATTGTGGGCTAAAGGCCACAAATGCTATGGAAAGGGTCATTCATATCATAGAGAGGCCTATTCCGATTTAGGATCAGAATCTGATATGTCTGATCAACAGTATTAATCAGCAGGTAGTGATGAAGAAGAAGCTCCAAAAGAGGAACCAAAAGACCATGGAGGAGGGAGTGCTTTGGCACAACTCTCAAGCTTTCAAAAGAATGAATTTTTTCGAGTTCATGGAGTGATTGGATTGCAACGAATTGTTGCTCTAATTGACACTGGAGCAACCCATAACTTCATTGATGAAAGATTGGTAGCAAAGAGAGGCCTCAAGACAGAGGAGTTTGAAAGCTTCAAAGTGATGGTGGCCAATGGATTCACTCTGTCATGCAATAGAAAGATTCCAAACCTATCAATGCAGTTGGGCAATTATGAGGTGAAAGATGATTTTTATGTTGTTGGCATAGGAGATACTGATGCGGTGCTTGGAATACAATGGCTGCGATCTCTTGGCGAGATCACCTTGAATTTGCAAACAATGGAGTTGAAGTTTTAGTCTGATGGAAAGGTGGTGGTGTTAAGAGGGCTGTCGAATGGAGGCCCTTGAATTGTATCATTCAAAAGAATGGAAAGGCTGATTCGTTATGATCAAGTAGAATGGGCAGCAAAGTGTATGATATTACCAACTGATCTAGTGGAAGATAAGAGGCACTATCATCCTGATATTCAAGCTTTGATCACTAAGAAGAGTAAAGTCTTTGGTAGTATACCTCCTGGGATACCTCCTGAAAGAGGTTGTGAGCACGTGGTAGAACTTGGAAAGGGTGTAAAGTCGGTTATTACAACTCCTTACCACTACCCCAAGAAGCATAAGGATGAAATTGAGAAGGCTATCAAAGAGCTCTTGGATATGGGTCACATTTTCTCAAGCAAGAGTCCCTTCGCTTCATCAGTGGTGCTGGTAAAAAAGAAAGATGGCACAATGCACATGTATGTTGATTACCGTGTGCTGAATCAAAAAAGAATTAAGAACAGGTATCCAATTCTCAGGATACATGAGCTCATTGATGAGCTACATGGAGCCATGTTTTTCTAAGATTGATCATCGGGCTACCACCAGATAAGGATGAGGGAATCAAACATTGAGAAAACTGCCTTTAGATTTCATTTTGGGCATTACAAATTCCTTGTCATGCCATTCGGTTTGACGAATGTGCCTTCAACCTTCCAGTCCTGCATGAGCAAGATCTTTAGGGAATAGTTGAGGAAGTTCCTGCTCATCTTCTTCGACAATATTCTCATATTCAGCAAGTCATGGGAGGAGAACCTCAAGCACTTGGAGGAAGTGCTTAACATTTTGGAAGTTGAATGCTTATTTGCAAATGAGTAAAAATGTGAATTTGGGATGACGAAGCTGCTCTATCTTGGCCACATTATCAGCTCTAAGGGTGTTAGAGTTGATCCAAAAAAGATAAAACTCAAAGCAATCCTAGATTGGCCTTCTCCAAAGAATGTGTCACATTTGAAGGGGGTTTTGGGATTGTGTGGCTTCTATAGAAGGTTCATGAAGGGGTATTCTCAGATGGCCGCCCCCCTCACTGATCTTACCAAGAAGGGAGCTTTCTTGTGGACAGATAAGGAACAAGTTGTGTTTGACAAGTTCAAGCAAATTATGAGTTCATGTTCAATGTTGGCTCTACCTAACTTCACCAAGCCATTTGAATTACAGTGTGATGTTTCAAGTGAAGGAGTTGGGGCTGTTTTTATGCAAGACAAACACCCTATTGTCCTCGAGAGTAGAAGACTAAGAGGAGTTGAAAGATCATATTCAATTTACGATAAGGAGATGCTTGCAATCATGCATGCATTAGCCAAGTTCAGACAATACTTGGTTGGGAACAAGTTTGTGGTAAAGACTGTTCATAACAGTCTCAAACACTTCATGCATCACAAAGACTAGAATGAATGGCAACAAAAGTGGGTGAGTAAGCTTCAAGCTTACGACTTTGACATTGAGTATGTCAAAGGCAAAAATAACATAGTGGCTGATTCTCTTTCAAGAAGGCCTCATTTGAATTCCTTGGTGGAGCTTACTGCTGATTGGAAGGAGCAGATTGTTGCTGATTATGCCAAAAATCAGTTTGCAACCAGCATTGTTGAGGGTCAATTGCAAGATGAAAAGTATCAGTTGGTTGGTGAATTGATACAGTATAAGGGTAGAAGCTTTTTGGTACCCGAATCTAAGCTCAAGAAGAAGATTTTGCAGTCTTTTCATCGCATTCCCCTTGCTGGTCATCAAGGGTATTTTAAAACTTATAAGCAGATCCATGAAATATTTTCATGGAAAAGGTTGAAAGATGAAGTCTTACGCTACATAAGAGAGTGTCAAACTTGCCAGATGAACAAGAATGAGCATACTTTTCCAGCTAGGTTGCTGCAGCCCCTACCTATTCCCAATAAAAAATGGGAAAGTATTGTGATGGATTTCGTCACAGGGTTGCCAAAGGTGCAAGGGAGAGATTGCATCTATGTTGTGGTGGAAGAATGATGAAGTTTTCTCATTTTTTTGCCATCACTAGTTCATTTACAATAGCTCAAGTAGCTGAGTTGTTCTTTAGAGAAGTGTTCCGTTTGCATGGATTGCCACGAAACATTGTTAGTAATAGGGATAGCAAGTTCCTAAGTGCATTTTGGTAAGAAATTTTCAGATTGAGTGGTACAGTGCTCACTCCAAGCACTAGTTATCACCCACAAACGGATGGCCAATCAAAGATAGTGAATAAATGGTTGGAAGACTACCTCAAAAATTATGTGTCAAGGACGCAAAAAGCATGGGTAAAATGGATTCATTTGGGAGAGTATTGTTATAAATCTTCCTATCATATGTCAATTAAGATGTCTCCATTTATGGCTCTCTATGGTTACGAAGCCCCTAGCTTCGTAGATTTAGTGTTTAGTGATAGTAGAGCACCCCAAGTGAAGGATAT
Organism: Sequoiadendron giganteum; assembly: GCA_007115665.2. NCBI lineage: Eukaryota > Viridiplantae > Streptophyta > Pinopsida > Cupressales > Cupressaceae > Sequoiadendron > Sequoiadendron giganteum. The sequence goes on along the minus strand of CM021110.1, from coordinate 368,261,362 downwards.
GTTGCAGCAGAGTCCAGACATCTTGAGATCATTGAAGGAAAATCTACACCATGATCAGAATCAACAAAAGCTATACGCTGATCAACAACGTGTTGAGTGCACATTCGAGGTTGGAGGCATGATATATTTGAGGCTTCAACCCTACAAATAGTCTACTCTCAAGAAGAGTGGAGCAGAAAAGCTTAAGCCATGTTTCTATGGTCCTTTTAGAGTCATTAGGCAGTTCGGGGAAGTGGCTTATGAGTTAGAGCTTCCAGCTAGTAGAGAGGTGCACAATGTCTTTCATGTGTCACGCCTCAAAAAGGCGCTTGGGCACAATGTTGTTGCTACTTTAGAGTTACCTCCATTGGATGAAGAGGGACGGTGTTGATTCCTGAGGAGATCATTGATGTTAGAGAGCACTCTTTGAGGAGAAGAACAATCAAAGAGTACTTGGTGAAATGGAGGAATTTGCCAATTGAGGATGCTACATGCGAAGGTGAGCACATTTTGCAGCATCCGGACTTCCGATTGCTTGAGGACAAACAATCTCGAGGAGGGCAAATTTAATGTCCCCTTTTCAGCAGTAGTCAGTGCAATTGCTCGTCAGCCTATTCTGGATGCTCGTAGGCTCGTCGGAAGTGAAATTAGGGTTTCCAACTGTTTGGAGGTTTTTGGTGTTTTTAGGGGTTTGCGTGTAGTTGTTTTGCAAAATGTTTTTTGGATCTTTCTGGGTTTTCAGATAGCTTCAGAATGAGGTGACATGCGTTTGCATCTAAGGACTTTTTCGGAGTTACTATGTTTAGTAAGTTTCGACGATTGCTCGAAATATGGTTAAAATGAGTTTGGAACAACTTACTATTTTTAGCAGTATGCAATTTTTAGTAAGTTATATTTTTGATAGTGCTCCGATTGGCAGCAGTTTAGCAGTCCAGTGCAATTTCCATTTCAGGCATAGCAGTTTGGGTATATTTGGCTTTCAGCATTTTGAGGCTCATGTTGGGTAAAATGATTTATTTAAGTCATTTGATGTTTTATTATCATTTTGGCCCCTTGGCCTAGTGAAATGACTTAATGATGTTTTAAAAGGTGGGCTTTGAGGGTGGGCGCCTCATGTGAGGTAATTAAGTATTTTATAATGTTAATTATGTGCTCTTGTGCCTTGGATGCCTAGAAGAGGGAGAATAAAGTTTATTTAAAAATCAAATATTTCAAAATATTCCTTGGGCGTCCTGTTGTGACCTTTTCACACATCACCCCATTCCAGATGGGGACCCCCCTAAATTTGCTCCATTCTGGTCTTTTGGCTTTGGTTTTGCGTCTCTCTCTCTCTCTCTGATCCTTTTGAACTTCCGGGGATGTCCCATCATTTGCCCTAAGTTGAAATTCTGGCTAAGTCTGTGAAATTAGGGTTTTCATTCTTCAGGCTTATTGAAGGTCAAATTGAGTTGTCAAATTGAAATCTGAGCTTAACACTACGATCACAATGCTTTAGGCAGAGTCCCACTAAATTTTCACTGAGTTCTGACAACTTACTATTTTTAGTAAGTACTCAATCTGGGTTCTTTTCCTCAAAAATATGGAATTCTGACTACTCCAACACATTCAGGTAACTTCAAGGTGCTTGCACGCAAAATTTGAACAGATTCTGACAATTTGCTATTTTTTAGTAGTTCGGGCTTCAGAGGTAGTTTTCAGGGTTTGCTTATGTGCTTTTTCAATGCATGTCTAGAGAATCTTTCTGGGTTTTTCAAAACCTTCGCGGTGATATAAAATGCAAGCCAGGACGATGACTTTCAACAATTCAGGCTTCGGAGGCTATTTCGAGGGTTTGCATGCAGGATTTTTCAATGCATGTCGGGATATTCTTTATGGGTTTTTCGAGAGCTTCACAACGATGTAACATGCAAGCAAAAATTGATCATTTTTCGAGAACTTACTATTTTTAGCCAATGCCCGCATGTGTACCAGTTTTCTAGGTTTTTCTAGGTTTTTTGAGATCCCTTGGGTAGTGTGACATGCAAACTCATCCGGCAGTCAATTGATCACTTTTTCAAGCACTTACTATTTTTAGCACATTCACTCCAGCAACTCCCCATCACTTCAGATTCACGAACAGAGCAACATGCAACAAAAATCAAGTCAAACGAAGGTCATTTGAGGTACATGCAAGTCATATTAGGGTTTCCTACTTTGGTGCCTAAAAAGAGGGGTAAAAAGCCAGAATTTTGAAAAACGAAGGTATCCCATCACGATCAACGTCCTTCAGGCAATCAACTGGTAAAATTTGAGTGCAATCCGAGCACTTATAGTAAGTCACCTCCAGAACAGGACTATAAATAGCACGTCAGCATGAGGGGCAGGTGTGAATAGGTTCACCAAGCGATGAGGACCACGTGGTGAAAATTTCAAGACAAACAGAGCTGCCAAGGTCAAGAAATCAAAAACTTACTAAAAATAGTAGACAGGGCAGGCAAAGTATGAAAGCTTGAGAAAATTTCCAAGTATATAAGATGAAATCACCAAGGATGAAATGCGCCTGAGAATGGAGGAGATTAAAAAATTTTCAAGGCGTGGCAAATTCCTCCACCACCTAGGAAATGCACCCAAGGCATGAAGGTTGGCTTTAAAAATTTCTAAGTGTTTGAGATTTCCTCTTCATACCCTCAAATGCGCCCAAGGTGTGAGCAAGCATGGATAAAAAAATTCTAAGTAGGAGGAATTCCTCCTCCCTACCTCATGCGCCCTCATGGAGGATGCTTGATGAAAATGTTTCTAAGTGTTGAAAGTTCCTCCTCCCTAGGTGAAATGCGCCCAAGCAAGCATGAGGATAGAAAAAGTTTCTAAGTGTTGAAGAATTCCTCCTCCCTACCTCATATGCGCCCTCAAGGCAGACAAGGGATATGAAAATGCTAAGGCATCACAAAATGTAATCACATAAGGTCAAATGTGCTCAAGTAGTGGGAGGTGACATGCAAGGAAACGCCTAAGGCACAAAAATGAAAGTGAAGAAGGTCAAATGCGCCCTTGAAGGTCTGGAAGAAATTTCTAAGTGAAATAAAATTTCACTAGGAGAAATGCGCCCATGATAAAAGAGGGATTGAAAATTCTTCAGAGGGCAAAACAGGGTATGAGGTGAGTTTGAAAATTCTTCAAAGGCAGGATGAGGTAAAAATAAAGGAGCCACCTAGTGAATGCGCCCAAAGACTGGAAAAGTTAAAATAAACATTGGCAGAGATTTTTTTTTTCAAGGGTGAGAAAAATTAAATGTACCCCTTCGTGTGCACCCTTGAGCAATGGAGTAAAAAAATATTTTTCTAAGGGGGTTTTTTGAATATTTTCTAAGGGAGGTATGATTTTGAAATTTTTATGCCTAGGATTGTGATTTCAAAATGGATGCCTATCTTGCGATTGATAAAATTTTCTAAGAAGAGATTTCCTAAGGCTCAGATGGATAAATTTTCTAAGGCATAAAAAGGAAAGCAGAAGGGGTCAAATGCACTCAAGCTCGAGATGGGTGGGATTTTATCTAAGTCATCAAGCTCCTAAAGGAAGGTGGACAAGACAGGTGAATGAAATTGCTAAGGCAAGAGCATGAAAATATCAAGATGCCATGCGCCCTAGCACACAGATGTTGAAAAGTTATGAAGATTTGCTAGAAAAGGGATGAATTTTATCAGATCTAGAGGTCAAGCGGACCTTCGAAATCAGAACATGGAAATTGGGTAAGTAAAGAGATTTTATATTATAAAGTGTTTTGATGCTTTTCTCTTTATTTGTTTTGCAGGATGAGTACCAGACCAAAGAATGATGACTTAAGATGATGGAACAAGTACCCCGGGATAACATTACAACTTTGGAAGAGGAAAAAGCTACATGATGTCTCATTTGCAGGAAGGTGTTGGAAGAAACGGCTAAGTGTTGGGATTCCTCCGCAAAGACCAAATATGCACCTAGCTCAGGAAGGCATGCGACAAGGTAAAGATGAAGAAGTCGGGTGAAAAAGTTCCCAAGGAAAAGGGAAATGGCAGTGAAGATTTGTCTAAGGTGTTAAGAACATGATGCGAGGCTAAATATGCCCAAGGCAATGAGTTGGAGAAATATGAAAGTTACAAGGAAGAAATGCGTCCAGGAATTAAAACAATAGGAGGGCTGAACGCAAACAACTGAGCAATCGAACTCTGGATCCTATCAATTTTTATTATCTGTGGAGACGTTCTTAGAGACTCTTTTACCCTCCTCCTAGCGCAACAGAATTGGCAAGCAGAACAGTGGGAACATGTTTCTGGACGAGAATCTTTTGGAGGATAGTGGGCATTAAATTGCTCATGGTGGTTTCTGCAGAGGAGTGGAGAATCTTTTGTTCATTTATTCCCCCACTCCTCTCTGTGGCGGTTTTTAGGGCAAAACCCTAATTAGGGCATATGTGGCTCAATCTGAGCCCTTCATTGTAATCAAATCTAAGCCGTCTGTTGGATTGGGCCAACTATAAAAGGGGCATCCCCCCTCATTTGTAACAGATTAGATTAAGAAATCAGAGAGTAGAAAGGATAGAAGTTAGAATAGAGAGTAGAGCTTAGAAGTAGCATAGCATAGATTGCATAGTTTAGATTGAAGAGGAAAGAAAGTTTTCCCATTTGAAGACTTTGTAAGAAGTTGTTGTGAAAACTCTCATAATACAAAGATTTATCATTGCTTGGTGGTTCTATCTTTTGTTGTGAGTAGCTAGCAAGGCTGTTTCGTCTCTCCGATTCACTTAGGATCTTAAAGTAGCTTAAAGTAGAGTAGATTTCATTTCATGCAAATGGTTGGTAGTTGTGGAATGTGGTGTTTAATTTGAGCAAGCTTCGCTTATCCATACCACTAGCAGGCTCACTGATGGTGGGTTTTCCTTGCGTGGTCAACTGGAAATATTGTGGACTTAACTTCAGTTTCGGTTTGACTGTTGGTATGCGTCGTTGTGATGGTATCTGCATGTTGAATCATGATTTGAATATCTCGAATTACTCCTTTGAAGATTGCACCGGTTCTGTGGAAGCTGTCCGAAGTGAGGCAAAGTAGAGCCTGGTCGGAGTTTGCAAAAGTTGATCCCCATATCCCGCGCGTAGATTAGTCCATAGCATCTCTAAATCCCTATATCTCTTTAAATTCCGCACTTTCTGGTTAACTTAGGAAACCCGAGCATCACTGACAAATCTCCCGAAATTTGAGAGTCCTTTTCTTTTGAATGAGCAACTCACGTAAGTCCTCTTGAAATAACCAACAAATCACATCGAGCCAACTGAGACTATCCCCTGCATAAGGAACCTTGGAGTTGAATGTATGATCTTTCTAGCAATCTTAGCATGCAAAATACTTTGTTCAAGAGAGGATAGAGTATCCATTAGGAAACTTTATTTTGTGTTGGTGCGGTCATAAAACACTCGTCAACACATCCCTTTTGGAGGGAAGAGATGGAATTTGAAAGGTCACCCCAGAATTCTATTTAAGAAAGACTTTTCTCATTCATTTGACATCGATTGCTATTGACGACAAAGTGCTGCTGAAATGATTTCAGACCCTTGGCTTCGAGGAATGCATACCTCCTAACAAATTATCAGTTTCGTGTTTGAAAGATAACACCTAGCTGATTGAGACTGCTTCTACATTCAGTGGTTGCAGATTGAGCTTCACTGTTAAAGGTTTTGATGTTATTTTCTGTTTTGAAGTTGTTGGTTCATATATGGCTGTAGCTAATTTTCATTCATAACTCGGTGGATTTTTTGTTGGTTATGGGTATTGAAGATATCATCTTTCCTACCTTGGGCGCCCCCTTGCAACAAGTTTCAGATTTTCTAGAGCTGGTCGCCCTTGTCAGGAAGGTTTTGTTATTTCCATATTGTGCATTGGGATGCATGCATAATTAGTTTGGGGTTGATTGAAGCTATATGTTGTCTTGTTCTTGGTCGCCCTTCTCCTAGGCCTCATTTGCATTTGGTTTGGAGTCATTTGGATGAGTATTGATGGATTTATGAGCATTTTGGTGTCACCATAGCTTGCTGGTTTGTGTTTCAGTTTGCTGCAAATTTCATATCGGACCTGGTTATTTCAGTCTTATGCTCTATTCCTTGGTTATTCTCATTCATATTTGTATTAAGGAATATTGTAAAATCTTGTATTGAAGATAGAGCAAAAATCATCATAAAATCAATGTATGAAAGAGTATATTGTAACACTAATTCCAGTAGTACTGACCAACCTTTTAATTTCTCCACTTTCTTATTTCATATGTTATGCTCCTGCTGAATAAGTGGTTGAGTTATTTATATTTTCAGTTTGCTTTACTCCCATTAAATAAGTGGTTGAGTGTTTAATTTAATATTGTAATAACGCTTCCGTTGAATAAGTGGCAGAGCTTTCATGTTCAGTTATCCACCTGCTTTCATGTTCAGTTATCCACCTACTTTACTTTCAGCATTTACTTTCCAGAATGGCCGGCTAGCCGCCTACAACATTGTACATTTCATTTCCAGTTTATAGCTAACGGTCTCCTCTCATTGTATGCTCTCACCTCGCTCACATTGGGATCTTGGTGATTAGAAAGTGAAGGGTTCCCTTTTAGTTGGTTTTGATTATTGGACTAACCTTAGTGGGTGCAATTTTTATGTGAAATTTCAATAAAAAAACTGAGGGGGTTATCACACAGAGAGAAAATTCAAGAAGCTTCAAGTCCCATTTCTTGGTCCCATTGCTATTGTTGCCATGGTGAATCAAGAATTTTTTGTAATGTCCCCTTTTCAAGCATAATTCATTCGTGAACAACTAGCCTGGTTTCCAAGTTTTCCTGTAGGGTAATTGGTGGACAAGGGAGAACTCCAAATTTCTTCGAGAGCACAAGATTGATCAAATAGTGGTTTTGTTCATGGTAGTGAGTTCAAGTGATCTTGGTGAACCTCATGATGCTTTCTGAATGCAATTCCATCCTTTTGGGAGCACTCCAAACCCCTTAGAGAAGCATGCTATTTTTAGACAGACACCAAATTACTTCAATTCATCATTCTAGGTCCTCGCTGACTTTATGGTATGGTCTAAATTTCATATTTATATCATTTTGATGCTTTTTGCAACATGGACGAATAACTAAATTATTAAATAATTATAACTAAACTTTTCCCAAGGAGGAAATCTTAAAAAGGCAACTAAGGTATAATTATTTCTTAAAAAGTGTTTTAAGTTGTGCCTCCAAGAGGATGCCTAACCACAAGGAGGTCTTTGCATATAATAAATTATTATTTGTTTTGAAAGGAGTTTGTGGAAGAAAAAGGGAAATTATTATTTTCCCTCCAAAATGTTATGAAAGAAGATTGAAAGCTCATTGTTGAGGTTAGCCATGATATGGTTTCACATTTTGCATTTAAGAGAATGTGTGTTCATCTCTCATTTTCTTGAGGACAAAAACCCTCTTTAAAATATTGGTTTCGGGGACGAAAACCCCTCTAGTTGGCCTTGATGGTTGCATATAGGAGCCACAACTACGCTTGGAAGTGAATCTTCAATTTGTTTGCTACAGAAATGGAGGTATTCAAATTGTTTTCATGTTGTTTGGTTATCAAGATTTTTGAAAGATAATCAGTTGAGCTTTAGTTTGTTTGAAGAGTTTTTTGATTTATTATTTTACTTGCTTGGGGGTATGCTTTATGTTTGGGGCCTCCATTTTTGCCCTAGTCCTTTGCTGTTGTACTTACAGCTCATTCCAATTTTGTTGATCTATTTTTTATCATTTGTGGACATTAATATATTGTTGGAATTTCAATTCGCACCTCTGGAGTGCGTATTGGAAACAAACAGCTATGCACCGATAAACTGCTCCTAAAATTAGGAGGGGAAGCTCCCTCTTTTGTTGTTATTCGGAAAAAGTAATGTAATCTAAGTTCCTATCTTTTTTACTCAGTTGGTAGAGGCACAAGGTTATAAAACCCAATACATTGCAGCTAAGGTTTTCTCTGGTTTTTGCAGATCTTAACTACAACTAGGCTAAAGCTATAACTATCCTATCTCCTCAAGTAATTCAGAGCATGAGGATCTAGGAGAAATTGGGAATGGTTGGATCACTTAGATAAACTATTTCTTAGAACGCACCTGAAGGCTCATTGCTCTTTCAAATTTACACTGAAATAAAGTTTATGCAAGTAAACACTCAAACGGAAAGACAAATCTCAAGATTTCCAAGGAGGCAAGGTGCTCTATTCGAGGTGTAGGCTGAAATATAGATTACTAGAAACAACATTAAACGATAATCCTTATTTCTAAATTTCCAAGGAGGTGTAACACTCTGTCCGAGGTGTAGATTGAAAGAAAGATTATTGAAACAAGAAACATGAAAGACTTTGAGAATTTTGGATCAAAGGCACGTGGTTCTCCTGACTTTATTATCTCAACTTCAATCAAAGATTACACTAGCACATCTGGGACAGCAAATTGCATGATGAAACAAACACACAATAGACGATCAAACCAGCTTTATAACTTGACATTAAACAATAAACTGAACAAGGATTTGCATCATGAAACAAACATACAATCTTGTTCTTACACAATGTGAACCAATACTGAATAGCAATATGTAATGTCCCCCTCTCAACAGTGATCTATCAGTTGGCTGTTAGCCTATTCTGGTGACCCGTAGGCTACTCGGAGGTGGAAATTAGGGTTTCCGATCTTCTAGGAGGATGTTTCAGCTTTCTCTGATACTTGCTTTTGGAATCTTGGTGTTTGGTTGGCGGTTCCTTTCTAGGTTTTCAGAAAGCTTCGCAACAGTATAGCATGCATATTGATCCGAGTAACTTCCTGAATTTACTATTTTTAGTAAATTCTATTTCTGGCAGTTGTCCTGATGGCATTAGTACATTTGGCTTTCCTCATCGAGCAGTTCAGTTGGCAGTGTTAGAATCGGCTCCTGGATGCACTCTCTAGAGAGATAAGTTATTTTAATTAAAATAATGTTATATTTTAATTATAACCCCTTGGCCTAGCTTTATGACTTAAGTTGTTTTAAAAAAGGGGGACTTTATGGGTGGACGCCTCATCAGGAGGCTTAAGTGAAATATTTTCCATTTTATTAAAGTTTGACAGGGAGGGAAAAGGGATGCCAATTTGAGGAAATATTAAAATGTTTGAAAATTGAGAAAATGTCTTTGAGGAAATGGGACGCCAACTTGAGAGGCATGAGTCAACTTTGAATTAGGTTGACTCCTTGAGTGGGGCGCACCTTCTGGAAGCTTCTAGAGATGCTTGGCTAAATTTATAAAAGGGAGTGTTGGGTCTTCATTTGATCATCTTGAGTTTATTGCAAAGCTATGCTGCCAGAATGGTGACTGAGTGCTTCGGCCAAGGCATACCCCCTAGCTTGGCTTGGCTTCTTGCTTGAAAGATAGCAACTAGTTAAGATAGGATTGTCCTTGGTCTTGAGTTGAGTTTTGAGCATGTTGTAGTTGAGTTATTTGCATTTCATCAGATTTACAGAGTTGCCGGTTTTGCTCAGCTGATTGTAGTTTTTAATCATATCTTGCAAAATAAAAATAGTATCATTCTGGGTATTGTGCTTAGTTGTTTCTTTGCCGGGGGCGACCCTTCATGTTAGTTATCAGATTTTATTAGCAAGTGTTGGATTTTTAAAGGGAAAATCGCCCTTCTTAGAGGGTCGTACGTTTCTAGAAGTGTCTTGGTTTCCGTGTAAAATAAATGGAAGTTGTTTGAGTTGGTTTTAGTCTCCAATCTCGGTCGCCATCCATGTTAGAGTGTTATGCATTTTATCTCATGTTGATTGATTGAGTTTTGAGCAAGTTATGAGCGATTTAGTGAGGTTACAGATTGCTGGTCTGTACAATTTCAGTCATTGTTAAAGTCATATCAGATTGTGAGAATTCGTCTCTTGAGTGGGATTGAGTCTAGGAGGTCAAGTTGAGTATAGGAGAGTCCCTTTTCACTATTGCAGCATTGAATGACTTCTAATCATGTGCTCTTGGCAGGTTCTCTATCACATTGTAAGCTGAACAGTAGTACTGTCAGCATTTCTCCTCTTCTTATCTAGTTCTTGCAATTCCCACGATCGTGGAAGAGAATGGCCTCATTTCAATCTATAGCTTCAGGTTTCCGTTTCTTGCATCACCCGCTGAATAAGTGGAAGAGGCTGGCTTGCCGCCTATTTATTTACTGTAATGCATTACTTCATCATATTGCTGATCGGCTGAGCCATCAACATACTCCCGCTGAATAAGTGGTCAAGTTGCATGTTTAATTTCAGTAATGTTCTTCATTTTCAGTCCTCTCACTGAATTAGTGGTAGAGTGATTGTTATCTTCCTTCTGTACTCTTTCAGCAGTCTTCAGTTGTGCTAACGATCCCCTTTCGAGTATACTCTTAGCTTGCCCGCATTGGGATCTGGGTTGATCAGAGGAAAGGGTTCCCTTCAGTTGGATTGTTATTTTCACTAACGTTAATGGGTGAAATCATTGTGTCAAAAAATGAAAAAATTGGCTAGCACATTTCAGTGGTATCAGAGCCATGATTTTGCCAACCTGTGTTCAACAGAGTTCAGTTATAGATGAGTGACAAAGCCCACAAATACTACACCAGAAGTTAGGCGGGAAATCCGCAGTTTCAGTTTCCGTCTACACTAGAGGCAAATACTTTCTCAAAGGCACTTAGAGAAACAGGGAAAGCAGTTGACAGTGGTTAAAGAGTTGAAAGGATGACAGACAGCCTTAAGCAGGCCATGGAGGAGAGAGATAATAGAATGGAGAAGAAGTTTGATGGGATGATTGACTTGATGTCTCGCTTACTTGCAAGAATGGATCAGCAAGCTGCAAATAATCAGCCCCATAACCCAAACAACACTAATGGTGAAAATAGTGGAGTTAATGGAAACAATGGCAGTGGAAGAGACCGAACTATTGGCCAACATGAGGCCACTTCTAGAGGATCAACCTCTAGGCCACTTTTCCCCACATTCACACAAAGAGAAGAATCGCAAGTTGAAGTTGCAACACATTTTGCAGATGATGCCAGAAAGGCTTACTTGGAGTATGCCTCCTTTCCTCCTGATCTTAGGGAACAATGGACCTTTGATCAGTTCATAGATCAAAGGAACCGAAGAAATGGTGGAAGAACTGAATACCGAGCTCCTATGGGTCCTAGAACGGATTACCAACAAGCTCTCGGGAAGGTGTCTTTGGCTCACTTTGATGGAAGTGATGCATGCACAACCAAGGCGTGGGTACAAAAGGTGGATAACTACCTCTCCTTGAGACCTATGCCAGAAGAGGATGCAATTAAATTCGCCACCTTACACTTGGAAGGAGCTGCCCATGAGTGGTGGTACCATGGTTTGGTCACCCTTGGCCACAACCTAATTAGAACATATGAGGAATTCACCAACAAGCTGATCGAAAGGTTTGATACTAAGGACCCCAAGGAGAAATTCAGGGAGCTTGCTCAACTGAAACAACATGGTTCATTGGAATCATACATTGGAGATTTCCAAAGGCTTTCTGTGATGGTGCCCAACATCATTGAAAGAAGGTTAGTGGTGTTGTTTTCTGAAGGACTAATGGAACCATTGAAGGGATGGGTAAAGGCTTTTGACCCACCAAGCCTTGAGGAATCTATCAAGAAAGCTAAAAACATAGAGTTGTCCGCACCTAGGCCAAAGTTTCTGTCCAAGCCTTTTCCTCATAGACAGGACAAAAGGCATTCTTCAAATCAGCATAAGAAGTTTCCTCCTCGGTTGGATGATGATGCTCGGGAGAAGCTTAGGAATGAAGGAAAATGTTATACATGCAAGGAACCTTGGTCAAAGGGACATAGATGCTATGGAAGAGGCCGTTCTAACCATATGGAAGCCTATTCTGATTATGGATCAAAATCTGATCACTTAGAACAGCACTCAAAATTTGCTGAAAGTGAAGAAGAACGGGAGCTAGAAGAGGTGGAAGAAGAGCAAGGGGGTGAGGGCACCTTTGCCCAACTCTCAAGTTTCCAAAAGAACGAGTCTTTCAAAGTTCATGGCTTGATTGGAAAGCATCATGTAGTTGCCTTGATTGAAACGGGAGCAACGCACAACTTCATTCATGAAGGAGTGGTTGCAAAGAGGGAACTCAAGACGGAAGAATTTGAAGGCTTCAAAGTTATGGTTGCCGATGGGTTCCACGTTTCTTGCACTCACAAAGTTTCCAACATGTCTTTGCAGTTGGGTAACCATGAAGTCAAAGAAAACTTCTACGTTATTAGCATTGGAGACATGGATGCCGTTCTTGGCATTCAATGGCTGCGATCTCTTGGAGAGATTTCTCTAAACCTACAAACCATGGAGCTCAAATTTCAATCCGATGGGAAGAAGGTAGTGCTAAGAGGAATGTCAAACGGGGGTCCTCGGATTGTCTCCTTCAATAGAATGGAAAGGTTGATGCGACATGATGCAGTTGAGTGGGCTGCGAGTGTATGGTTCTTCTAGCTAGTCCAGTTGAAACAAAGAGGGATTACCCACCCGATATTCAATCCTTGCTCACAAAAAGAAGTAAGGTGTTTGCTGATCTACCCCTGGACCAACTCCAGATAGGGGGTTTGAGCATGTTATTGAGCAGAAGGAAGGGGCCAAACCAGTCATTACAACACCATACAGATATCCTAAGAAACATAAAAACAAAATTGAGAAGAACATAAGAGAACTTTTGGAGATGGGTTTCATTCGCCCAAGCAAAAGTCCCTTCGCTTCAACAGTTGTCCTTGTGAAGAAGGATGGCACCATCCGCATGTGTGTGGATTATCGTGCCTTGAACCAAAGCACCATCAAGAATCGGTACCCCATTCCCAGAATAGATGAGCTCATCGATGAGCTGCATGGTGCCAAGTTTTTCTCAAAAATTGACTTAAGGTCAGGGTGTTGACGTGTGTTTAATGACAACGCCAGCACAGAATAAAATGTCCAACGGGCACTCTATTCTCTCTTGATCACAGTATCCCGCATGCTAAGATTGCATGAAAGTTCATGCGTTCAACTCCAAGGTTCCTTTTATCGCGAATAGACTCAATTGGTTGATGTGAATATGCTGGGTATTCCAAGGGGACTTACGTAGTTGTTCGATTATGTGAAGCAGTTAAGGCATGAATGATTTGACAATATTGCTCCGACTCCTAAATTAACCGGGAAATACTGAATTAAAAAGGGATAAGGATAGGAATTCTACAAATCTACTTCTAAAGGGTGGAGGATGAGGATCGACTTAAACAATCTTCAAACCAGAATTTGCTTCATCTCCTTTCGGACAACTCTAACAAAGTTGGTGCAATCTTCAAAGGATGAGAAAGGTGTTCAAATTATGACACAACATGTACATACCATCACCACGATGCATACGGACATATGAGCCACAATCGAAGTTAAGTGCCAATACTCCAGTTGACCACGCAAGGCGAACTTACCATCAGTAAGCCCGCTAGTGGTATGGATGAAAGAAGATGTGCTCAAATCACAATGCCACACTCCACAATTAACAACTACTTGCATAAAACAAAGTCTACTCTACTCTATCCACTTGAATTGGAAAGACGAACAAGCCTTGCTAGCTACTCACAATAGAAGATAGAACCACCAAACAATGATAAATCTTTATATTATGAGAGTGTTCACAACAATTTCTTACAAAGTCCTCAATAGGAAAACTTCCTTTCCTCCTCAATCTAAGCTAACTTCTAAGCTAAATGCTATATGCCTTCTATTCTCTAGCTCAACTCTATCTCTGATTCAATTCTAGTTCTAATTCTTTACAAATGAAGGGGGATGCCCCTTTTATAGTGAGTCCAATTAGTGGACGGTTCAGATCTGATTACAATAAAGGGCTTAGATTGAGCCACCTATGCTCTAATTAGGGTTTCTGCCCTAAAAACCGCCACCGAGAGGAGCGGGGCAATGAATGCGCCCTCCACTCCTCATCAATGCACCACACCCTGCCATTAATGCACGTCGTCTCCTTCCAGAAGGTCATCGTCCAGAAGGGTGTTTCCTTTCTCCTTCTCGCTGGCTGCAAATCTGATGAATCTGGCCAAGACTGCCTCAACTTCCTGATCGGAGATAGGAGGAATGTGATCTAGCTGAAACTCTAAAACTGCAATTGTTTGCCCATGCCGGGCACATGATTTCTTCCAGGCAACAAGGGCATCCTGGGTGTTCTGTATGATACTGGAGAACGTGGCCGTGTTCTCGAAATCGTCCTATGTGAAGGTCTTCACCTCAGAGAAGAATGGCGCCAATCTGTCTTTCAATCCATCTGCAATTACCTCTTCAGCAGTCAACCTCTTGGCAAAGATTGCCTCCAACGTGTTGAGAATTCCATCTAAGATGTTTGTCATGGCCTTTCTGACCCTGATAGAATCTGCCTGTGATGCATCACAGAATCCGCGGCTTGTGACTACTAAAAAATACCATCTAGCGAAGTCGTATCTATCTCTCTGCTGGATAACACCTCCCTCAACCAAAGTCTGTTGAGGTATGCTCATCAAGGCCCCTAAACGGAGAACAACTCTCGTCTAATAGATGCGAGCCTCACCCCAAGCATGGTTAACTGCCTCCATTTTGGCCATAATATCGGAAGCTTGCCCATAGGCATGTGCAAGATCTTCCATGAACTTTCTTGTTTCTATACGCACACTGGCAACCCACTTGTCTGCCTGCTGTGCCATTCTCTTCAAATCTTCTAACCCACTGATTGACTCCCTGGAAAACTCAGCTGGAAGTTCAATTGCCGGATTTTCTTGCCCACAAGGACGGGACAAGTGTTGCACGTAGCCAATCAGTGTCTTGTGCTCTACCTTCAACCTTTTGTATTTGCCTTCCACGTAGGACAATCTATCCTTGAGTGCCCGATAGGAATTATCGCACTCCTCTACCACTTGTGCTCCAGTAGGGCAGCCCAGTTCCATGGTTGTCACAACATAGTTCTCAGGAACGGCCTCGTCTCTATCACATTCTTCCCGAGGAACTGCCATATGCAAGGTTCGGGATCCATCCTCATCTGTGGATATTTTGGAGAACTTCCTAGCCTTTTTCTTTGCTGGAGGTGCGTTGATCCTCTGTAATAATTCCTCCATCTCGGCTGCGGGATCGGTCTCATCTACAGGATCACGCCTCATTCTGTCCCTTAGCCATTCTGGCACCTCTTGCCGCATGTCAGATATAATAAAAGGCTGTTCTACCTCAGCCTCCACCTCGTGAACCTCTCCTCTGCCATCGTTCTGACGAGGCTCACCATCATCAATAGGCTACGTGTCTCCCGAGCTCTGGGCATCCTGATCTGAAGTAGCATCACCCTCGAGAGCCGCCTCAATTTCCTGCTGAAATTGAGTATCAGTAGCCGTCCCCTCATCTGTCTCTTGCTGATTTTCCTGGTGATGTTCTTCTTGGGGCATGTTGATGCTCTGACCCACTGATTCTCTACTTGCACTGTCTGCTCTACGTCCAATCTCTCCCTCTGATCAACAAACAAAGACACCTCCTGTAAGCTTGGAGAGTGTGTCCGAGATGGCGTATGCATGGACTCCTCAACTACCACTGGCTCAGGTCGAACTGGCTCCTTTCCTCGCTGGAGTTGGATTACTCCGTCTCCTCTGATTAGTTGTCTGCAATTTGTTGTCTCCCATCAAATTGTAGGTAAGGGGGATTGACCTTCCCTTGAGTCGGCTGACATGCCTCTCTACCCAACTCCGTGTAAATGTCAAGACTGGGATACAAAGTGTATCCAAGTCAGTGACCTCTGGCTCAGACCAATCTGGGAGTGGCAGAGGTGTATCTCTTACTGTCTCATAATCAACCTGTACTACGTTTATATCCTTCTCAATCTGATCTGGCACTGGGATGATCTCACACTCTCTAACCATCCCCAACGGTATCCGAGAAAACATTCTCTTTCTGACCTCGATCTCATCCACTGCACTAGTCCAAAAGTCTTTGATCTGCACCTTGTGCCTAAACTCCTCTGTCAATATCCACCTAATGTTTCTGTGGGGATCGTAGTAATGCCTGCTGGTGTGATAGGAAAGGTGGAAAAATTGGAGCTCTGCTTCTGCCTCCCTTGCTGCCTGCAGTGATGGGCAGATTTCATCTGAATTTCCCATAGTAATCGGGAATCCAAGTCCACCTTTCTTCTTCTTCTTCTGAATCTTATCATAGGCAATCAGTTGCCTAGATACTTCTGGATACTTCCAGCATCACTATCCTGTTTGTGGGATACCGAAGCAATCTGTATGGATAGGAGGAAAATCCTTGCAGCCTTATGTAGGTGAATTTTGGAAATTGGATAAACCAACATCCGAATTTCTCAATCATTTCTTGTGCCTCGATATTCTGTGGTGGGTTCTCTGCTGCAAGGTCCTAGTGATATGCATTGTAAAGGCGTCATTGACCCTCTTGTAATTGGTTGTGCTTGTCAGATGCAACTGTGGACAAGCTTCATATATTTTAAACTGATGGGATCCGCAACCGATTGGTTCCTTGTAAGAGATCCCTCTATATCTCGTCATGCGAGCCAGCATATAGACAAGGTAGGAGCCCATGTAAAATGTCTTCGTTCTCCTCACGCCTCGAAGTTGCTCATGTATGTTATCACTGATCATCAGTGCCCAATCCATGTAATCCTTTCCCTCTAACACCAAGTTGACAAAATAGAACATCCAAGGTTCAAAGATGAATGCTTGGGGGCATCCTCCAACTCTGCTCAGCATCATGATGAGATCACCAAACTCCTGTCTCAAGTCCTCTGAGACTATCTGCTTGGGCAATTTGGTGCGAGTTGGCTTGGGTTTAATCATCCACCTAGTGTTTATCAAATCAGCACACCGGTCTGTGGTGGATGAGTACATCTTTCCAGCTCTCTCTTTCGTCTTGTAGATCATCTTCTCATGAACTAGAATCCCGAATGCCTCTCCGATCGCTTCAGGTGTCAGGTTGGCCAGCACCTTGCCATCTGGCGAATTGACCATCCTCTGTTCTGCATTGTAGTGGTAGGCGCACTCCATGATGAGTTTTGGACACCGGATAGTTGGCGGAAAGTTGGCAGCTGCATACAATCCACTTCTGACAATACTGTGCGAGGTCACTGACGGGTGATGGCCTCCAGTCCCCAATATCCTCCTTTTGAATGCTTCCATGTTGAATGAGCCTAAGTTCGTGTCAGCTAGCCTACCGAGCTTTGATCAAAATTTGGATTCTGGCAAGAATGACTTGCCCAATTTCTTGATCACAGCCTGTCTGGACTCGGTGTGGTTGTTTCTGCCTGCAACTCTTCTGCTTGATTCGGCCATTCTGCAAAAAGGCAAGAGAGTCATTAGAAAACAAGATTTTATAAAACAATATATCGCTCTTGAGGGTGCTAGCAGATTTTTTTTAAATAAAAAGGCTGCAACACTTTGTCACTTTCGGCCGCAAACCTCAACTACGCCTGTTTACTTCAACATTCTTAGAAGTTTCTTCTTTGGTTGCAGCAACACAATGCCAAACACTTGGAAATGTTTGCTTGCAGCAATTTACTTTCAACAAATTTGAAACCTCCTCTTTGAAGTTCGTACTTCTCCTTCTAACTTAGCAACTTCCAGCAACTTCAAACTTTCCTCTCAAGTCGTACTTCAGCATTCAGCAACCTTACTTTTGGCAAATTCGTACCATCTCAGCAAATGTAGCCACTGGCAACTTGGGAATCCGTGCCTCTCAACAACTGCAGCCACTGCAAGTTAAGTCGCACTTCCTTCAGCAACTTCAACTTTTACAAACTTGCACTTCTCTTTCAGCTCTCTCACAATTTCGAACTTCTCAGCAATTGCAACCTCTTCAGAAATTCGTATTTTCACTTAGCCAATAATTTTGCATTCAACAACTGGTGAGAGGAATGAAGAGGGTTTGAAAATCTTATAGCCTGGTCGAATTCTTGCAGAGGCTATACTTGGCAAATTTTTTCAATTCATTTTCCCTCTTTTTTCTCCGTAGTAACACTTGTCATCTGAGGCATCTTCTAGAATTATGAATTCATCATCTCTGCACAGGCCTACCTCGTCGCATTTGATTTCTTAAAATATTAAATCGTTCACTTCCTTGAACAATTTCGAAACGTTTGGCTAAGTCATTTGATCTTGTCTTTGCTTTGGCAAAATTGTCTAGCTCGAAGTGCCTCTCATTCATTTTGTTCGTTTGCCTTAGAGAAATCTCTCAATTTTGCCTTAGGAATTTTATTTAAAATAGGCACTGGGCGAAATACCCATCGAAACTATGTGGACATGGCGTGGAGTAAGCTTGAACCACCTTTGAATTGCGAATGTTTAATACCCAGAAGAAAAATTCTTTCCGAATCCATCGTTTTCATGTGTATCCAGACGAAGGGGTTCTTTTTATTTTTATTATTTGCTAAGGTTTTTAATCTTATCCCCCGGATGTCTTCCACTCCTGTAATTTCCCATTTCTTGGCCTTGGCAAATTCTCTTGATTTTCCTGAAAAAATTCCCTTCTGAAGATTTTTCTAACTCTGGAAACTAGCATCATCCTCTAGGCGTGTTCTTCATTTTTTCCTCTAGAAAATACATTAGGAATTTTTTTAAAATCTAAATTTCATCTCTAAAGGGCGCATATAGCATGTCCTTCTTCCATCTTATTCCTTAGGCAATTCCATGCCTAGACATTTCTTAGCAATTTTCAATTGGAGTCCCCACTCACTAGGTGCACTTCATATAATAAATTTCCACCTTCAAGCGCAATTCACATAGTAAAGAGGAAAAAATAAATGAATAACCCTTGGTCCCTTTTCACGCCCCCTTGGCATTATTTCCCTCTAGGCGTGCATGGTGACTTCTCACCTCCCTTGAGCGCATATGCCATAGTGGATCTCCACCTTCAAGCGCATTTCATCCTCTATGTTTTTAGCTTTCACCTTCTTACCTTTTACCTTGGAGAAGAGGAACTATCTTAAGCGCATTTACCATATGTGAAAGACTTTCCACGAGACTTTCCACGCCTTGACTTGACTCTTCATCTCCTTCTGGCACATATGGGCTAGGTGGCTTCCTTGTTGGGCGCATTTGCTAGTGTTAGGGGGAAAACATTACGTCCATGGTGACTGTTCAACTCCCTTGGGCGCATTTCACACATGCAACTTCCAAGTTGGGCACATTTCATAGTGTTGGAAGGAATTCCGTCCCTTTTAAGTGACTCTTCAGCTCCTTTTGGCGCATATGAGGGTGTTGACTTCCTTCTTTGAGCGCATTTAGCCTAGGGAGAGGAAAACTTCATGCCTTAGGTGTCTTTTCACCTTCCTCAAGCGCATTTAGCCTTGGCAACTTCCACTTTAGGCGCATTTCACTATGTGAGATGGAAAATCCACGCCTAAGCTTGACTGTTCAGCTTCCTTGGGCGCATATGCTAGTGTTAGGAGGAATTCTACATGCCTTAGAGTAATTTTCATGCCTCTTGAAGGCGCATTTCACTCTTCACCTAAGGAAATTTCATACTTACAACTTTTGAATCTTCCCTTTCTCCTGGGCATGTATGAAGGTGTTTAATGCCAGTTATCATTTATGAATTTCCAACGCCCTAACCCTGTTTTGGCTTTCTATTTTTAGTAAAATTAGGGTTTCATTGCGTTTCACCCTACTTTGCACTGGAACTGGCGTGGTTGTGCCTCCATCTGGTGTCGTCATCCTGTTCACATCTTATCCGGCACAATACATGCTATTTTTAGCCATTTGCTATTTTTAGCAAACCCTAGAATTGATCAATTTTCGTATCTCTGTTTGCTTTGAAATTTGCTCCAGTTGCCTCTGATGCTGTGAGAGACCTGTTCATGCTTGCTTCTGGTGATGACGTGCTAATTTTAGCCACTTGCTATTTATAGTAAGTTTCAAAGTTGCCTGCTTCAGTAGCTCCGTTCGACCTGAAACTTGCTATGTTTGATCCTGATAACTTGAGTGCTTTGTTCATACCGACTTCCGGCGCACACCTGCTATTTATAGCTGTGTCCTGACTTACTAAAAATAGTAAGTCCTCCGATTTTGCTCAAAATTTGCCAGTAGGTAGCTCGAAGGATGCTGATCATGGTGGCGTGCTTCGTTCTGACATCTCTGCATTTTGCTTCATCTATTTTTAGACATGGCAAAGAAACCCTAACCGACTTGCACGTGGTCCCGACTGCTCCTGATTTATACTGCTTGTCGTTCTGCTTGACGGAATGAAGTGCTAGGTAGCTGCTGGATTGAAGCTGCTATTTATAGTAAGTGTCCAGAAAGTGGTCCATTGGATGTCGGACGAGTTTGCATGTCATAGTGCCCGTGGGATCTCAAAAAACCCAAAAAAACCCAGAAAACTGGTCAACGTTTCGGCACTGACTAAAAATAGTAAGTCCTTGAAAACTGATCCAATCCACTTGCATGTCATATCACTGCGAAGCTCTCGCAAAACCGAGATGGAATATCCGGACATGCGTTGAAAATTCCTGCATGCAAACCCTAAAAATAGCCTCGGAAGGCTGTACTCTGAAAGTCACCATCTCGGCTTGCATGTTACACCATCGCGAAGGCTTTGGAAAACCCAGATCAATTCTCCTATCACTCACCGGAGAATTGCTTGTCTAAACCCTGAAAATAGCCTCCGAAGGCTGAACTACTAAAAATAGCCAATTGTCTGAATCCGTTCAAATTTCGCGTGTAGGCACTCTGAAGCTACCTGATTGTGCTGAAGTCATTAGAATCCCGAAATCTTGAGGAACAAGCCTCAAATTAGGTACTTACTAAAAATAGTAAGTTGTCGGATTTCAGTGAGATTTCAGGGGGATTCTGCCTTGAGCTTTCTGAATGTGTTGCTGCACTTAGATTTCACCTAAGTAATTCAATCCTGACCTCGAACGGGTCTAAAGGATAGAAACCCTAAATTTGTCAATTACTTCAACTGAGGTCAAACGGGACATCCCCGGAAGGACAAAAGATCAGAGACAGAGAGAACGAAAGCTATGCTCCACGGGGTTTCGGGGACGGCAAGTACCCGGTACACCGGGACGAGTTTCTGGTACGGGGGTACTTTTGGGTCATTTTTTAGGGGACGGCTGATAAAAAAATAGGAAATTTTTTAAAAATATAGAGAAATTTCAAATGTTCATAGCATAACATTGATAAAGCATTCATTCTAGACATTGTATAAGCTTATTATATATCATTAGACTTGAATTGAGATTTCACATGAGAATCGACAAACAAATTAACAGAATTCAAATGCTTTTCATCATCAATGTGCATACATATCATATAAGAGTTTGATAATTATAACCAAAATGCTCAAAGGCTCCAAGTCTCAACTATGAAATGATGCCCTAAGCTCCTCTCCAACCTGCTGTTTTCTCCTTCACTAAGCTGCTCCTCTTTTGTTTTCCTTCACTTCACAATGGAAAAGTAAAAATGAGTTACTTTTTTCTCATTTTGGAGTTTAAATGTCACTTACATTAGGTCAAGTGTGATGGGGCGTCCCTTGTGGGCCCACCCATAGCTTTATTTTTATAAAAAAACTCTTACTTTTTAAAAAAAAAGCTTTTTTTTTTTGGCTGGGCCGTAGGGTACTGCTAGAAGTACCCGGTACGGTCAGGGTACGGCCAGGCAGTACCGGGTACTTCTAGCGGTACCCAAGTACCCTAAAAGTACCCAAGTCCCCTTTTTTTGGGAAACCGTCCCCTAGAAGTACCGGGTACTTGGAGGGCAAAAGGGTACTGCTAGGGTATGTTTCCTAGCAGTACCCGCGTCCCCGTTTCGTACCCGGTACGGGAAACGGGTAAAAACCATAGGGGATGCGTCCCCGTGGAGCATAGAACGAAAGCCAAAAGACCAGAATGGAGCAAAAATTAGTGGGTCCCCATCTTGGATGGGGTGATGTGTGAAAAAGGTCACAACACAGGGTACTATCAGATTCGGATGAGGCGGTCAAATGTTGAGAAGATGGCATTCCAATGCCACTATGGTCACTTTGAGTTCTTAGTCATGCCATTTGGGCTGACTAATGCTCCGGCCACCTTCCAGTCTTGTATGAACAAAACTTCCCAGAAACAATTGAGGAAGTTTGTGTTGATATTTTTTGATGACATCCTCATTTACAACAAGACTTGGGAGGAACACCTCAAGCACTTGGAGGAAGTGCTCAGTATCCTTGAGACAAAAAGCTTCTTTGCTAAAGAGTCCAAGTGTGAATTTGGCATGGGGGAGTTGCTCTACCTTGGCCACATCATCAGTGCATAAGGAGTGAGAGTTTATCCGGAAAAGATCAAGGCAATCATGGATTGGCCAACTCCAGAAAATTTGACTCATTTGAGAGGCTTCTTGGGTCTATGTGGCTTTTACAAAAGGTTTGTGAAGGGCTACTCTCAAAGTGCTGCTCCTCTTACTGACCTAACCAAAAAGGGAGTGTTCTTGTGGTCAGAAAAGGCACAAGTTGTTTTTGATAAGTTCAAAAAGATCATGAGTTCTTGTTCGGTTTTGGCCATACCGGATTTCTCCAAGCCATTCGAGCTGCAATGTGATGCTTCGGGAGAAGGGGTTGGTGCTGTTTTGATGCAAGAAAAGCACCCCATTGTGTTTGAGAGCAGAAAGTTAAGAGGTATTGAAAGGACATATTCCATTTATGACAAGGAAATGCTTGCAATCATGCATGCATTAGCCAAGTTCAGATAGCACTTGGTGGGAAGCAAGTTTGTTGTCAAGACCGATCACAATAGTCTAAAACACTTCATGCATCAGAAGGACTTGAACGAAAGACAACAAAAGTGGGTAAGTAAGCTTCAGGCTTACGATTTTGACATTGAGTATGTCAAAGGGAAGAATAACGTTGTGGCTGATGCCCTATCTCGGAGGCCTCATTTGAGCTCATTGTGTGAGCTTACTGCTGATTGGAAGGAGTTGTTGCTTGCTGATTATGCCAAAAATCAGTTTGCAACCAGCATTGTTGAAGGTACTTTTCATGATGAGAGGTACAAGGTGGTTGATGGATTGATACATTACAAGGAGAGGATCTTCTTGGTGGCTGATTCTAAGCTCAAGAAGAAGATTTTGTAGACTTTCCATGACATCCCACTTACTGGTCATCAGAGGTACTTTAAAACTTACCGGCAGATCCATGAAAGGTTTTCATGGAAGGGGTTGAAGAATGAGGTTTTGAGCTACATCAAAGAATGTCATACTTGTCAAATGAACAAGAATGAACACATATACCCCGCTGGATTGTTGCAGCCCCTACCCATTTCCAATCAAAAATGGGAAAGCATCTCAATGGACTTCATCACGGGGTTGCCCAAAACACAAGGGAATGATCGTATCTACGTAGTGGTGGATAGATTAACGAAATTTGTTCACTTCTTTGCCATCACTAGTTCATTTACAGCAGCCCAGGTTGCTGAGTTGTTTTTTCATGAGGTGTTTAGGTTGCATGGCTTGCCAAAGAACATTGTGAGTGATAGGGACAACAAGTTCCTAAGCACTTTTTGGCAAGAAGTTTTCAGGATGAGTGGTACAGTGCTTACCCCGAGCACTAGTTATCACCCCCAAATTGACGGGAAAACAGAGATTGTGAACAAGTGGTTGGAAGGTTATCTCAAGAACTATGTTTCAGAACAGCAGAAGGCTTGGGTCAGATGGCTTCATTTGGGGGAATACTGTTATAATTCATCCTATCACATGTCTATTAGGATGTCTCCATTCAAAGCCCTCTATGGTTATGAGGCTACTAGCTTTGCAGATTTGATGTTTGGGGATACCAAGGCACCTCAGGCCAAAGATATGTTGTAGCAAAGTCAAGATATTTTGAAATCCTTGAAGAACAACATTCAGATAGCATAGAATCAGCAGAAGTTGTACGCTGATCAGCGACGTGTTGAGCGCTGTTTCGAGGTGGGGGACATGGTTTATCTTCGTCTTCAACCTTACAAACAGTTTACTCTCAAGAAGAGTGGGGCTGAGAAGCTCAAACTCCGTTTCTATGGGCCATTCAGGGTCATCAGAAGGATCGAAGCAGTGGCCTATGAGTTGGAGTTACCAGCTAGCAGCAAGGTACACAATGTCTTTCATATGTCTCGCCTCAAGAAGGCGTTGGGGCACAACGTTGTTGTTTCATCAAATTTACCCCCTTTGGATGAGAAGGGGCAGTTGGTGCTAATTCCTGAAGAGATTATCAATTCCAGAGAGCGTTCTTTGAGGAGAAGGACAATCAAAGAATACTTGGTGAAATGGAAAAATTTGCCCTTAGAGGATGCAACTTGGGAGAATTTGGAGATTTTGCAGCATCCTGGTTTGTAATTGCTTGTGGACAAGCAATTTTGGGAAGAGCGGACTGTAATGTCCCCCTCTCAATAGTGATCTATCAGTTGGCCATTAGCCTATTCTGGTGACCCGTAGGCTACTCGGAGGTGGAAATTAGGGTTTCCTCTCTTCTAGGAGGATGTTTCAGCTTTCTCTGAGACTTGCTTCTGGAATCTTGGTGTTTGGTTGGCAATTCCTTTATGGGTTTTCAGAGAACTTCGCAACGGTATAGCATGCATGTTATCCGAGTAACTTCCTGAATTTACTATTTTTAGTAAATTATATTTCTGGCAGTGGTCCTGATGGCATTAGTACACTTGGCTTTCCTCATCGAGCAGTTCAGTTGGCAATGTTGGAATCGGCTCCTAGATGCAGTTTCTAGAGAGATAAGTTATTTTAATTAAAATAATGTTATATTTTAATTATAACCCCTTGGCCTAGCTTTATGACTTAAGTTGTTTTAAAAAAAGGGGACTTTATGGGTGGACGCCTCATCAGGAGGCTTAAGTGAAATATTTCCCATTTTATTAAAGTTTGACTTGGAGGGAAAAGGTACGCCAATTTGAGGAAATATTAAAATGTTTGAAAATTGAGAAAATGTCTTTGAGGAAATGGGACACCAACTTGAGAGGCATGAGTCAACTTTGAATTAGGTTGACTCCTTGAGTGGGGCGTGTTGTGACCTTTTCACACATCGCCCCATTCAAATGGGGACCCCCAATTTTTGCTCCATTTTGGTCTTCTGGCTTTGGCTTTTGGGTCTCTCTCTCTCTCTCTCTCTCCGATCTTTTTGTCCTTTCGGGGATGTCCTATCGCTTGATCTGATGGAAATTTTGGTCGTCTGTGAAATTAGGGTTTCATTCTTCAGGACAGTTTGAAGTTGGATTGAGTTGGCTAATTGACATCTGAGCTTAGTACTACAATCACATGGCTTCCAGCAGAGTCCCACTGAATTTTCATTGAATTCTGACCACTTACTATTTTTAGTAAGTGCACAATCTGGGACTGTTTCATCGGGATTTTGGAATTCTGTCAGCTCTATCACATTCTAGGTACTTCAAGCTACTTGCATGCCAAATTTGGGTAGAATTAGACAACTAGCTATTTTTAGCAGTTCAAGCTTCAGGAGCCATTTTCAGGATCTTCACATGTGCTTTTCAAATGCATGTTTGGGGAATGCTTCTGGGTTTCTCGAGACCTTCGCGATGGTATAACATGCAAATCGAGATGGCGACTTTCAACAGTACAGCCTTCTGAGGCTATTTTTAGGGTTTGCATGCAGAGATCTTCAGTGCATGTTTGGATATTCCATGTGGGTTTTGCGAGACGTTCGCAGTGATGTGACATGCAAGCAGAGTGGATCAGTTTTCAGGGACTTACTATTTTTAGCCAGTGCCCGCATGTCGACCAGTTTTCTGGGTTTTTTGAGATCCACGGGCATTGTGACATGCAAACTCATCCGACATCAAATGGGTCACTTTCCGGACACTTACTATAAATAGCAGTTTCACCCCAGCAGTCACCCGACACTTCAGTTTCACGAGCAAAGCAACATATAGCAGAAATCAAGTCAAATGGAGGTCATTCAAGGCACATGCAAGTCATATTAGGGTTTCCAGCTTCGATGCCTAAAAAGAGAGGTAAAAAGCCAGAATTTCGAAAAACGAAGGTATCCCATTGCGATCAGCATCCTTCAGGCAGTCTACTGGTAAAATTTGGGTGCAATCCGAGCACTTACTATTTATAGTAAGTCGTCTACAGAACAGGGCTATAAATAGCAGGTCAGCACGGGGGGCAGATGTAAACAGGTTCACCAAGCGATGAGGACCACGTGGTGAAAATCTCAAGTCAAACAGAGCTACAAAAGTCAAGCAATTTTAGGGTTTGCTAAAAATAGCAAATGGCTAAAAATAGCACACCAATGTGGACAGAGGGTATAAACAAGGTGACAAGGTTTATAGAGACACAACCACGCCAGCTCTAGTTTCATAATAGGTGAAAAGGCATGGGAAGGCACACTTCTCCAAATTTGCTAATAATAGAAGAGTGCAGAGGTAGCTGAGACATTGAAGATCTTCAAGTTGAAGTCTAAGTGTTGGGATTTCCTTCTCCCTACCTCAAATGCGCCCAAGGCTCAAGCAAATTCCTCCACCACATGCAAAATGCGCCCAAGCTTGATGAAAATTCCTCCTCCCCATGGTAAATGCGCTCTCAAGGTGTAAGCAAGTATGATGTTCAAAATTCTTCTAAGGCATTGAAAGTGGAAGCTCCCCCTCCTAAATGCGCCCAAGGCAAGACAAGGTAGCTTGCTGGTTGAAATATTTTCTAAGGCATTAAAATGGAAGCTTGACCCTCCAAATGCGCCCAAGGTGATAGAGAGGCCTCAAAAAGTTTAAGGCAAGCTGAAATGAGAGTAGACCCCTCTAAATGTGCCCTAGGCAAATGGTTGAGGTAGCAAGGCATTAAAATTTTCTAAGTCATTGGAGATGAAAGTACAAGGGGTCATATGCCCCCAAGGAAGAGCGTAGCATCAAGAAACTTTCGAAGTTACAAAATAGAAGCTTACCCCTCTAAATGCGCCCTTGAATGAGGTGGAGATGAAAAAATTTCTAAGTATGGTGAAACAAAAGCTTCTACCCTCAAATGCGTCCACCTTAGGAAATCCACTTCAAAAAGTTTCTAAGGCACACAAATAGAAGCAGCACATGCAAAATGCGCCCTCAAGGGAGAAGGGTGGCTGAAGGTTTCTAAGGCATAAACAAAGTTCATCCTCCACCTCTCAAATGCGCCCAGCAAAGGTTATATGATGAAAAAGTTTCTAAGGCAATGGAAATAAAAGTAAGCTTGCCTATATGCGCCCAAGCTAAATTGGAGAAGACTTAAATTGTCTAAGGCATGGAAACAAAAGCTTGACGTAGTATTTGCGCCTAGCAAGTGTTAAGAGGTGAAGTTTCTAAGTTAGAAAATAGAAGCAGAGGACCCTAAATGCGCCCAGCTTGCAAGGCTGCAAGGAAGACATGTCAAGAGAATTTCAAGGCGTGGAAAGTACCTCCTCCATAGGTGAAGTGCGCCCAGCAAGAGAAGTGATGATAAAATGTTTTCTAAGTATCAAGATGAAAGCACCAAGGGTAAAATGCGCCCCAGCTGAGAAGTGAGTTGAAAGAGATTTGCTAAGGTGTGGAAAACTGCAGCACATGGCCTCAAGGGCGCCCTTGACTTGAGGTGAAGGAGCTTAAAAAAGTTCTAAGTATGAAAATTGCAGCTCAACTCATAGAATGCGCCCAAGCAAGGAACATGACTTGAAAGTATTTCTAATGAAAGAAGCCTACCTCAAATGCACCAAAGAAGGTGAAGGGATAGTGAAGGCCTTGAGGAAATTGTCTAAGGCATGGAAAATAGAAGTTGAGAGGGCTAAGTGCACCCACCTTGAGTGAATGTTTGAAAAATTTCTAAGGCATAAACATGAAAGTGCGAGATGCTAAATGCGCCCAAGGTTGCTGAAAGGACAAAAACATCTAAGGCATTACATTGAAAATATAAGTTGATACATGAAAATGAGCCCTTCATGGGTAAGTTGGCAAAATTTTAAAAAATTCTCTTAGGCATTTCTAAGGCAAAGTGAGAAATACGCCTAAGGAGGGAGGTATTGTTAAAATTTCCAAAGGCAAGACGAAATGCGCCCATGAGCAGGAAGGAATTTCTTCAGGGAAATAGAAAAATGCTAGGATTTGGAAAGTGAAGACTGCAGGTGTAGAAGTACGCCCAGAATTAAAATAGAGTAAACCTTAGTAATTTTTATTATTTTTCAAAAATAATAAAAATTAAACTTACCCCTTCGTCTGGATACACATGAAAATGATGATTTTGAGGGGAAATTTCTTCTGGGTATTGGACATTTCCCATTGGGAGGTGAATTAGCCCTTTTCCATACCTTGTTCGTGTTGTTTCGACAAGGATTTTGGCTTGGCACCCGTTTAACAAATTTCCTAAGGCTCCAAGGGATAAATTTTCTAAGGCATGGTAAAATAAAGATCAAGAGGTCAAATACACTCACGGGTAAGAGATGAAATTTGTCTAAGACATGAAGAAGTTGAAGATGGAATGAAGCTAGAACATCAAGCATTCAAGTGCGTCCTCAAGGTGAAATAATTTCTAAGACAAGAGGATGAAAACATCAGATGTTAAATGCACCCATGTTGAAAATTTATGAAAAGCAAGATTTGCTAGAGAAAAGTGGTGAATTTTATCCAGAGATCAATCGGACCTTGGAAGTCAAAACATGGAAATCAGGTAAGTAAAGTGAATTTATGTTATAAGTATTCTGATGCTCTTCTTTTGTTTGGTAGGATGAACACCGGAGCCAAGGCGTGAGGACTTGAGGTGATGAAGATGGACAATGATACAACTTTGGAAAAGGAAATGGCAGTGAAGATTTGGCTAAGGCATTAAGAACGTGATGGCAAGTGAGCTGAAGAAATATGAAAGTTACAAGGAAGAAGTGCGTCCAAGAATTAAAGCAACAGGAGGGCCGAATGGGAGGAATTCCTTGCTCATCACTTTCATATCGACCACGTACTCGCCTCTCCTCCTAACGCAACAGAATTGGCAGAGAAGAACAGTGGGAACACGTTTCTGGACAAGAATCTTCTAGAAGAAGATAGTGGGCATTAATTGCTCGTAGTGGGGGAGTGGAGAATCTTTTGTGCATTTATTGCCCCACTCCTCTCTGTGGCGGTTTTTAGGGCAAAAACCCTAATTAGGGCATGCGTGGCTCAATTTGAGCCCTTTATTGTAATCAGATCTGAACCGTCCACTGAATTGGACTCATTATAAAAGGGGCATCCCCCCTCATTTGTAACTAAGTAGATATTAGATCGGGAAGTCAGACAAGATAGCAGTTAGAATAGATAGAGTTAGCTTAGAGGATAGCTTAGTTTGAAAAGGAAAGAAAACTTTCCCTTTGAAAGTTTTGTAAATGGTTGTTGTGAACACTTTTCATAATACAAAGAGTTTCATTACTTGGTGATTTCTTCTTTTGTTATGAGTAGCTAGCAAGGCCCTTTCATCTTTCCGATTCAAGTAGATTGAGTAGAGTAGACTTTATTTTATGCAAGTAGTTGTTAATTGTGGAGTGTGGCATTTTGGTTTGAGCATATCTTCTTTCATCCATACCACTAGCAGGCTTGCTGATGGTAAGTTCGCCTTGCGTGGTCAACTGGAGTATTGGCACTTAACTTCGATTGTGGCTCATATGTCCATATGCATCGTTGTGATGGTATGTACATGTTGTGTCATAATTTGAACACCTTTCTCATCCTTTGAAGATTGCACCAACTTTGTCAGAGTTGTCCAAAGGGAGACGAAGCAAAGTCTAGTTTGAAGATTGTTTAAGTCAATCCTCGTCCTCCACCCTTTAGGAGTAGATGGTAGCATCTCTAATCCTTATATCCTTTTACATTCAGCATTATCTGGTTAGCTTAAGAACTCGAGCTTCATTGACAAATCTCCCGAAATTTGAAAATCCCTTTCTTCTAAATGAGCAACTCACGTAAGTCCCCTTGGAATACCCAACATATTCACATCAACCAACTGAGTCTATTCGCAATAAAAGGAACCTTGGAGTTGAACGCATGAACTTTCACGCAATCTTAGCATGCGGAATACTTTGATCAAGAGAGAATAGAGTGACCGTTGGACATTTTATTCTGTGTTGGTGTTGTCATAAAAAACACGTCAACAGGGCACACCTTCTGGAAGCTTCTAGAGATGCTTGGCTAAATTTATAAAACGGAGTGTTGGGTCTTCATTTGATCATCTTGAGTTTATTGCAAAGTTATGCTGCCGAAATGGTGACTGAGTGCTTCGAGGAAGGCATACGCCCTAGCTTGGCTTGGCTTCTTGCTTGAAAGATAGCAACTAGTTAAGATAGGATTGTCCTTGGTCTTGAGTTGAGTTACTTGCATTTCATCAGATTTACAGGGTTGTTGGTTCTGCTCAGCTGATTGTAGCTTTTAATCATATCTTGCAAAATAAAAATAATATCATTCTGGGTATTGTGCTTAGTTGTTTCTTTGCCGGGGGCGACCCTTCATGTCAGTTATCAGATTTTATTAGCAAGTGTTGGATTTTTAAAGGGAAAATCGCCCTTCTTAGAGGGCCGTACTTTTTTGGAAGTGTCTTGGTTTCCGTGCAAAATAAACAGAAGTTGTTTGAGTTGGTTTTAGTGTCCAATCCTAGTCGCCATCCATGTTAGAGTGTTATGCATTTTATCTCATGTTGATTGATTGAGTTTTGAGCAAGTTATGAGCAATTTAGTAAGGTTACAGGTTGCTGGTCTATACAATTTCAGTCATTGTTAAAGTCATATCAGATTGTGAGAATTCGTCTCTTGAGTGGGATTGAGTCTAGGAGGTCAAGTTGAGTATAGGAGAGTCCCTTTTCACTATTGCAGCATTGAATGACTTCTAATCATGTGCTCTTGGCAGGTTCTCTATCACATTGTAAGCTGAACAGTAGTACTATCAGCATTTCTCCTCTTCTTATCTAGTTCTTGCAATTCCCACGATCGTGGAAGAGACTGGCCTCATTTCAGTCTATAGCTTCAGGTTTCCATTTCTTGCATCACCCGCTGAATAAGTGGAAGAGGCTGGCTTGCCATCTATTTATTTACTGTAATGCATTACTTCATCATATTGCTGATCGGCTGAGCCGTCAACATACTCCCGCTGAATAAGTGGTCGAGTTGCATGTTTAATTTCAGTAATGTTCTTCATTTTCAGTCCTCCCGCTGAATAACTGGTAGAGTGATTGTTATTTTCCTTCTCTACTCTTTCAGTAATCTTCAGTTGTGCTAACGATCCCCTTTCGAGTATGCTCTCACCTTGTCCGCATTGGGATCTAGGTTGATCGGAGGAAAGGGTTCCTTTCAATTGGATTGTTATTTTCTCTAGCGTTAATGAGTGAAATCATTGTGACAAAAAATGAAAAAATTGGCTAGCAAATTTCACAATATTGCAAGCGAAAGTGGCACAACAATTTGTTATCACATGCAAAAGTTAAAGAAATAATGAGCAAGGTTGCTCTTATTTATAGAATCTCAAATGAGTAGGGAACCCTAAAATCTCCTTGAGTTAACATTCATTCTTGCCAACATGCAAGATTTATTCCTATGTCTTAATACAGGTAACTTAACAATTAACTGGAAAAACCACCTCAGTTAACTGATTCTAAACTAAACTAGAACTCCTTATGTACATAGGTATCTCCAAAATAGACATGCACAAAAGGTTGAACAACGAGTTAACTTGGAAAGAGGCATCAAGTTAATTGTTGTGTCTAATGTCCATCTTGAAAAGGTGGGACGTCTTGACTTAGTAGTTCACTGCCCATGATCTTGAGTGATCAACTCCTCCAAGAAATCGTTAACTGCCTCATCATTTGGAGATTGTCACATGCCTCAATTGTCAGTTTATTGCTTGTCAGCAACTTGGGCAATCCTGGAAATATCTACGCACTTCAACTAGCAGTTTACTGATTCGTAACATTTGGCGGCTCTATATCTGGAGTGATGATCTTTGTTTCTTCTGCAGCTTGATGCTTCTGACGCTTTTCTTGATTCTTCTTAATGGAAGAGTGTTGCATGATGAAACCACGAAGTTTGACTACAAACATTCTAGCTGTGAGAAATGCCTATGAACTCATTGTGCACGTAGAATTCCAATGGTATTCAACCCTCTACACTGGCCTTGAAAGGCTATCAACTATACGAGGTATGAAACCATGTGGACTTTGAGTGACTACGTCTGTCAAATTGTCTGAATCAACCCTCCAGATGCGTTTGATGCAAATCAGTGTCAGCTTTTCTTATGAAATCATGAACCAAGACCGATTTGGTCTTGAATTCAGTTTGAGTGAATTGCATACTGAAAAACTAGACTGTTGACTGTAAACACGAATATGTTCGGGTAACTTTTTTCGGTGAGCTAAAAATAGCTTCTGGTGAGGCTAAAAATACCCTGTTGAGGGACAATTTTTAGAAAATTTTCTGATCCGTGGGTTTTGTAGAGAATATCTTTTTAAACAAACCCTCAACATCAAAATTTTGAAAAAGTGATTTTTTCTTTGACATGCAATGACCTCTTGGAGCAGAAGCTGCAGGGGGCAGCAGGGCTATAGAAGCTTTTTCCTTCGAAAAATTCTGGCACGTGGGTTTTGTGGGCGCCTGAGAGCTAAACAAACCCAGTTTCTCCATTTTTTGAAATGATGACTTTTTTCGGAAACCCTAAAAATAGGGGGTTGTGGGGCAATTTCTCCGAAAAATCCTGGCACGTGGGTTTTGTGGCCAATCTTGTGCTGAACATACCCACTTGATCAGATCTGTGAAAAAATGTATTTTGCCTAAACATGCGAGAAAATCTAGGACAAGGATAGAAAAAATGTGCGGGGGAGAAGATAGAAGTGATATTCTTCTGCCTTTGAAAAATAACACTTTATGCATGCATCCAATCTGACGAAAAATTTGACAAGCACATGCTAAAAGGGTGGAGCTTGAAAAAACAATTCCTCTGTGCAATCTAAACCTGAAACTGTGAAGAACACTGAAAATGGCCTTCGTAGATCCTTCAAAAAGGCGTTGGAGAGAAAATAGCTATATTTTGCTTCAACCTGCAAGAAATAATGGGGAAATGACGCCTAGCCTTTGATAAATATCAATTTTTGGGAGGTGGGAGTGTCAGTTAGGGCGGCTACCCTGATTGAGGAGTTAATTTCAGTGATGTTTCGTTAACTGAAGTTTTCCACTTGATTTGGGATGCCTAGGCTTGAAAATATCTTCAAATATTGTTAACTGATAGTCAAATTGGGCCCACCTTTGTGTTTAGGCGTTGCAAGTCTGGGAGTTAGGATTTTTTTGAAGAATTTTCATCATTTTCTATGATGAAATGCCTCTGTTTGACCTTGAATCCTGGTTCCTCGGTTGATCCTGAATTCGGGTTGATAGATTCATCGCAGAGCTGGATCAACTTTGAAGAGATGTTCTTGGGAATTGAAAACCTTGAAAACTGAATCTGATGCCTTGAATTCAAGGGCACCTTTTCCCAAAAGGGTGCTTTTTGCGCCAAACTTAGTCAATTTCTTGGATGATTTTCAAATTTTGTATTTTGACCCTTTGTGCTTCAAACTGCAGCTGTCGGTGATTGACGATTCCTGCCGACTGGATGTTGAATCCATCGTGAAGCTTGAAGAATTCTGGAAAGGATGACTATATGTGCATGTTCTGAAAACTGATTTCTGAGGCTCAAATTCAAGGGTTTGTACCTCTGAGAGATATTTTGCACTTTGTAACCTTTGGTGAAACGCTCCAATTTGACCCTTGCTGCCGAGAGTTTGACTGCTCCGATGTTTGTGCTAACAATTTCATCGTGGAGACTGATCAAAACGGAAGAGGTCTTCTTGGAAGTTACAACACCTGAAAACATCTGATTGCCCAAAAAGTCAGGGGCCTATTTCTAGGAAGGTGCATTTTCTTCAACACTTAGTCAAATCTTCATGTCTTTCACCTTCGCCTTCGCCTCCAGCGTTTTACGCTTGATATTCGTTTGTGAGTGCTTGACAAGTTCTGTGAGCTTGCAACTGGATTCATTGCGAAGCTGAAAGGCTGCTGGGAAGATGCCTTGGAGAAGACAACTTTCGAAAACTTCATTTAGTTGCTCAAAATGATGGGCGCCCCTAGCTAGCAGGGGCGCTTTTGCCTTGATGTCCATCAGTTCACTCTGTTTCACGTCCTCGGATGATCAACAACTGCTGCCATTTGGTATGTCTTGTGAACTGGCTGCAGGATCCATCGTGAAGTTGTGCTGAATTAGAGGAAATCATCTAGAGGTTGCCAATCCGTAGAGTGGCATCTAATATCTTTCATTCCTAGGCGCCCTTGGGCTACAAGGGCGCTTTTTCCCTTGTTTAACTACCATCTTTGATGATACTTGCTTCCAACATCTTTTGTCTTTGCCTCCGTTTGCCGGTGATTGGTGAATCAGGTGAACTTGCTTGACGATGCATTGGAAAGGTGGCAAAATTACGAAGGAGATGACTGTCTCGGCAAAACTTGATAACTGCATTTGACCTCTAGGGGCGCTTTTGTGCTCTAAACTCACAATTTGACTTTGACTTCCATGACTAAATCCTTCTGTTTGACTCCTGATTCTGGCTATTTGGCAACTCCGATTAATCCGTTGATGGACTTGTTGCGATGCCCGATCAAGTCCGAGACAAACATTTTAGATGTCATTTGCTCAAAAAGTCGCATTTGGTGCCTCAAAAGTTTGGGTGCTCCTGGCCAGCAGGGGCGCTTTTCCCCATCAGTGTTAGTCAAATTTTGACTAACTACATTTTCCTTTGTCTTTCTCCATTCATCATTTGATCTTCAAATTCGAACGTTAGATAGATCTCCTGGACTGGCTGGCAAGTTCATCGCGAAGTTGGAAGAATTTTGGAGAGGACTTCTTGGAAGTGACAAACCCTGGAAAGTTGATCTATGCCTTTGAAACCTTGGGCGACCCTGGCCAATAGGGGCGTGTTGGGAATTGTTGGAGATTGCTGATATGTGGTTGTCATTGATGTCAACACTATTAGCATTAATGTCTTTAAGATTGTATATGTCGAGGATATTGAGAAAATTGTAATAAAATAAGTTGCAGGTTGTCGGAGAAGCAATGAAGTTCAGTATGTTGGATAGTTCAGTATATTGATGATCAGAAGTTGCGGATTAAAGGGTTTGTTGACAAGCCTATCTAATTTATCCACCCAAAGTTTCAGAGGTTCGCATAAAGATTTGATCGAGTTATGAGTATCTGTGTTCTGATAGTTTTTCTGTTGCTTCAGTTGGTGTTCCTGGAAGAAGATAATGCGATTCTAGTAATCTGAGTTGATGCGAATGCTTCTATGGTGATTCATGATGCTTGTGGATGTTTCTAGATCGTGCTCTATCTGTATTGTTGGTTCGCATTGATCGGTGTGCTCGCGATTGAAGATTTTCCATTGCGTGTTCATGGCCGTCAGGGTGATTGTAGCGTGTTGTGGATCTTCGAGGATGTTGTTTTGGGTCCTCACAATGTTGTGGCCGACTTTGGTTGATTCGCATTGATAATTATTTATGTTTTGGGCCGACAATTTGTATTCACTTTATATTTTATTGAAGCCGACATGTAGATGATGTTATCCTTGGTTGCGGATATATATGAGTGATTGTTTATCTCATTTAAGACATGGATGAGGCGAAGTGTGAGCGCTATGTGCGAATAAAGTTCAGATCATTCAATGGCAGAAGTTAAGCGTGAAGAAGAGTGAGCAAAGTTTATGTGCTTAACCGGAGCTGTAATTAGGCATTAGCAGATGCTATTTTCTCAGTTCGAAATCTTCAGATGGATTTAATATGAATGTAATTGTAAGACAGTGTGTCTTCCTTTGGGCAGTAAGCCTTTTTGTATTTGAGCAGTGAGCTTTAGGTAGTGTGCCTGAATGCAAGTGCATTCCCCATTTTCTATACTTTTAACAGAGTATAAACTTGTGGATTAACCTCCACTGTGGTTTTTCCCCTAATAGGGTTTCCGCGCAAAAATCTTGGTGTTATGTGTGTTTTTTGATGTGGTGATGGTTTTTGATTTCATTTTTAATTATCAAATCTAAGAATAAGTTTAATAAGTATAATTTCTGAGACAATCGATTCACCCGCCCCTCTCAGTTGTCTGCCATTGTGTTGCCAACAGGGCACTTTTATGCTCCAGACTTAGAAAATTTTCTAACATTTTCAACTTTTGAAAAATCCCCTTTGTCGCGAAGCATCTTTTCGAGCATCTTTCGCCATAGAATCTTATGTGATGTGTTTGAGGCTTAGATTTCGACACTTGGTATCTGGCCATCTGCCATTGTTGACCTCGGAGGTCCCAACTTTTCTCCTGAAAAAGTGAAGTAGACTCACCAGAGCAAAATTGACTTTTTCTTGATTCTGACTTGACCAATGTGTTCGTGAAGTGAAATAAGCCAATCAAAATTATTTTCAGTCAATTCTGGAAAGATCCTATTTTTTAGGGTTTTTCCTAAAAACAGGGGCCTGAAACCCTAATTTTCAAAATTTGCCAGTATCTTCAGGACAATAAACCCACAAAAATCCCATGCTTCGTTTGACCTAAAATTGACTTTTGATGACAATTTTACAAGATTTAGATCATTTTAATCAAAATGCCTTATTGAAGCAAATTTTTTATTTTGGGTACAACATATATTTTCTTTGTATTTGGGTATTGTAAATTTAAGAGTGGGTTGCGATGTAAAATGTGTGTAACCATTTGGATAACTATGCTTATACATGGAAGTGCGTATTCGTACATTACATATTGAAACAATTTTTTTAAAAAACCTCAGAGAATAAGCAATAATATATTAATAACTAATGATATGTGAATATTGAATTGTAATTCAAAAAGATGATTACAAAAACAATTAAATAGCCCTCTTGCATACAAGCAACAACCCACAATAGCCACCGATTTGTTTTTGGCTCTCACTATTCATATTTACTTATCCACAATCCAAATCTTTGAAAACATACTACAAATTATCTTACATAAGGTGCAAAATTGGTTTTTTTAAACTGTTAAAACTTCCTTATCAAATATATTTTTGGGTTTGTTTATGTCCATTGGAAGAATAGAAATATTTTAATTTTCTTTGACTAATTTCTATGGTGATTTTTTCTGGTTTCTCCCTGACCCTAACCTGATATTTTCCTATTAAATTCTGATTAATTGAAAAAATCTTGTCTTTTGGTTTGCTAATTTAAACTAGAGAAAGATTTTTGTTACTATGGTTTTAAAGAAATGTTAGGCCATTTATTTTTCATTTCAAATTGTTTTTGTATTGCATGTATCACCATAGATATTTCATGTTTGACAGTTATGTTGTACCCAAAACAAATTTTTTGCTTCATTAAGGCATTTTGATTAAAATGATCTAAATCTTGTAAAATTGTCGTCAAAAGTTAGTTTTAGGTCAAACAAAGCATGGGTTTTTTGTGGGTTTACCGTCTAGAAGATATTGGAAAAATTTGAAAATTTTGAAAATTAAGGTTTTCGGGCTCCTATTTTTAGGAAAAACCCTAAGATCTTTCCAAAATTGACTGAAAATAATTTTGATTGGCTTATTTCATTTCACGATCACATTGGTGAAGTCAAAATCAAGAAAAGGTCAGTTTAGCTCTGGTGGGTTGTTTTCACTTTTTCAAGAGAAAAGTTAGGACCTCTGAGGTCATCAATGGCAGTTGGCTAGTACCAGGTGTCGAAATCTAAGCCTCAAACGCATCACAAAAGATTCTATAGTGAAAGATGCATCGCAATGGAGGGGATTTCCAAAAGGTAAAAAATGTTAAAATTATTTTAAGTTTGGAAATGTTTCGCCTTGCTATGAGGGAGATGCCTTCACAATCAACACTCAAGTCAGCTTTGCAGTGTCCGTACACGCAAAAATGGTAAATGCAGTCACGTACTCGTGTCAACAGCAGCAATGCTTCGACGCAGTCAACTTGCAACCATGTCAACATAATTTGATGAGGTGGCCAAGAGTGGAAGAGAACTGCAGAGTCAGATCACAAATGGTGAAGAGATGCTGTGAAGACATCGAGTACTTTAGAGGAGTATCAGTGCTCTGGATGGAGACGCAATTAACAACTTGCTGGAGGAGTTGATCGCTCGTGATCGAGGCCAGTGAACTACTTGTCATGGACGTCCCACCTTTCCAAAATAGACTTTAGACACAACAATTAACTTGATGCCTCTTTCCAAGTTAGCTCGCTGTCCCACCTTTTGTATATGTCTATTTTGGGGTCACCTATGTACATTTGGAGTTAGATTTCAGTTAACTGATGTTGGTTATCAGTTAACTCTCATATCAATAAGACTAGTGTGTTGCAAAGTCCAATCAGTTTAGTTTATAATCAATTAACTGAGGAAGTTTTTCCAGTTAACTGTTAGGTTGCATACATTTAGACATAATAATAAATCTTGCATGCTTGCAAGACTGAGTGTTAACTCAAGGAGATTTTAGGGTTCCCTACTCCTTTGAGATTCTATAAATAAGAGCACCTTGCTCATTGTATTTTAAATTTTGCTGTGATAATAGATTACTGTGCCCACCTTGCCATGCAATATTGCTATTCTATATTGGTTCACTTTGTTTAATATAAAGCTGGTTTGATCGTCTATTGTGTGTGTGTCTCATTATGCAATTTGCTGTCCTAGATTTATTGCTGTTTTAATAATCTTTCTTTCATAGCTACACCTCGGATAGAGTATTTTACCTCCTTGGGAATTTAGAAATAAAGATTATCATTTGATGTTGTTTATAGTAATCTTCTTTTCAGCCTACACCTTAGATAGAGTATTTTACCTCCTTGGGAATCCTGAGATCTAGCTTGCCGTTTAATGTTGTTTTTAGTAGTATTTTTTTCAGCCTACACCTCGGATAGAGTATTTTACCTCCTTGGGAATCCTGAAAACTAGGTTACCTTTTCATGTTTGTTTCCAATAACCTTTATTTCAGCCTACACCTCAGATAGAGTATTTTACCTCCTTGGGAATCTTGAGATAGAGTTTATCGTCAACCATTCCCAATTGCTCCTAATTCCTCTTGCTCTATTTTTCTAGAGGAGATAGTATAGCTTTAGCGTTAGTCTACTTGTACTTAAGATCTGCAAAACTAGAGAAAACCTTAGCTGCAATGTATTTGGTTTTATAACCTTGTGCCTCTACCAGCTGAGTCAAAAAGATAGCAATTTAGATTACTTTACTTTTTACGCATATCAGCAAAAGAGGGAGCTTCCCTTCCTAATTTGAAGAGCAGTTGATACTGTGCATAGCTGT
This sequence comes from Sequoiadendron giganteum, assembly GCA_007115665.2. Classification (NCBI taxonomy): domain Eukaryota; kingdom Viridiplantae; phylum Streptophyta; class Pinopsida; order Cupressales; family Cupressaceae; genus Sequoiadendron; species Sequoiadendron giganteum. The sequence continues at coordinate 368,222,138 of CM021110.1, read as the reverse complement.
CGGTTTCCAATACACACTCCAGAGGTGCAAATTGAAACGCCAACAAGTTACATACCCTGAATTCAAGATCTGTCATGGATACACCTAGGATGAGTCTGTGAGGTAACCTAGTGCTTCGTTCAGCCTGTTTCATCTGAGGTACATGCAACTCTATGATGCTATTATGATTATCAACAAACATTTTATAGAAGTACAAACCTTATGGTCCATACTTAATTATGCTTACTAAACCTATGCAGAAAAAATTTCACTTTTAGCTCCATCCAATTCATCAATATCAGTTACAGATAAAACTATGTACTTGCCTTAGTTTACTGTATATGATGATAAGCTTCAAAATTTTAAGTGAGAGTTTTGCGTGCTTCTCTATATTTTTGGTGGGAAAGCTGATCTTTTCATGATGGGTATGCTTATCAGGATATCAAGGTGTCTAAAGCAGTTTCCAAATGATGCAAGACATGTTAAAGCTTCGAGCAGATTGATCTGGCAAGCCATAATTTCAAATTTTGTTATTAGTGATCTACATAGCCTATTGAGTGTTATGAAGATAATATGAAATCCCTCTATTTCTGAATACATAGTACTCTCTTCTTCCCTGAGTTTGTAACAGATTTAGTAGTGGGATATCACCTCTAGATCTAAAGTAAATCTTCAGTGATCATTTCTATCTTCTTCTGCTTGTAGTCAACACGCCACTGGGATAGTAGTTTCTTTTCCCCATGTTTAAAGTAAATTCGAGTGGGAAGTTATTATCTTTTCCCCAGGTCTCTGGTATATTTGAGTGGGAAGTTATTATCTTTTCCCCAGGTCTATATAAAATCTATTGGTACGATACCTTCACTTATATATTAAGAACCTTTCCAGGGAAGAATCTCACTAGTAGATGTAAGCAGAAATAATCTTGGTTTAGTGTGATCTGTATCAAAAATAATAATTTGAAAGAAAAGAATTAGAACTTGTAAATATATCAATATACAAAAGGTTCAGCACATACTTCAATATATTGTAGATTGCAGTCCTTCACGCTACTTGCAAATTGCATTGCTTGAGCAAATGTCCATTTACGGTTTGCGTCCACACGAATTTCAATTAGATGCCCAACCTTTTGTCGAACAGCTCGAATAACTGCTGCATCCTCTAGAGGTTCAGATCGACGAGCTACCTGTAGACAAAGCAGAGTATATGATATTTTCACTTTCAATATTTTGAATTCTTTCCTTTTCTGCAACATTATATCTTCAACATTCTCACCAACATTTCAACCATTAACTACATGTAAATTGAAAGAAAACAGAGATATAAACAATTCTGTATTATTGACATACAGTTGTGTATTCACATTTGGAGAGAAAACACATAATTTACATGCAAAAAAAAATCATATATTGATGCATTCGATACCTTCAATTTTACTGTACGGAAACCTTGCTCAACTAATTTTGCTGCAGCAAAAGCAACCTCCTCTGGAGGATCGTCTAAGTCTAGAAGTGCACATATCTGCACCTTTGATGAAATATTTCTGGAAATATATGGTGATTCCTGCTTGCCTGAAACATTCTGCAAATTTTCAGTGCCAAGAAGCAAGTCTGCAATATTACCACCTCTGGTTGCTGCTAATGCACTGAGGACTCCCATTTCCAAGCCACAACGCACACTTGGAAAGAGGGAACATGCCTATAGGAATCCAAATTAAGAGGAAGTATGACTGTACACATTTAATATAATGCAATCATATAGAAAGACAAGCAATATAAGATGGTAGGAGACAACATAGGTCAGAATCCATTGTAAAGCATTGTATCAACTATCAATTGATAGGTTTTAAATTAATTTCAACATACAGGTATTCCTATATCTCGCAATATCCATCCAGAGAAAGAGTCATTCAACAGAGACATGAGAAAATTGAGCGACATATTATGTGCTCTATAAGCAAGAAATCTCAATTGCTCTTCAACATCCAGCATATCTTCACTGTTCGGTCCTATAGGAGCTACCTGAGAGTTAATAAAAAGAACAATGTTATTCAAATGTAAGAAATTGAATGTGAGTTTTGAATACTGCTAGCAGCTAACATTGGAAATGTTTATATCATAACATATTTAGTGAAAAAAGAAAGTGTTTGATGTTAGCTTCAAATTTTTTAAGTCACTTACATAACTAATCCTTATTTATTAGGAGGTTATGTTGTCATGATAAGTTCTTTTCAGAATAGACATCACTGGTTTCTTTAAGAGGTGGCATGCCATATATTTTATAACAGGTCAGAGAAAGTGTGAAGTTTTTCTCCAATGGTGGGCAGGAATTTTCTTCAGGGGATTCTGATAACATGGATGCAAAAGTAAAATGAAGGGAGATGATCCAACTTACAATTAGGTACTGATACCCAAAGGAATGACATAAGTATGTTTTTTAAAATGTATTTTAAATAGTCAAACGATCTTGGAGTTCTGCACACAGCAGGAAAATCTATAGATTGGTTAGTTGTAGTCTAAATAGGACACTCTGATCCAAGTGGAGGGACCGGTATACAAGGGTAGAAATGATATGGTCATGAGACATGTTATGTTGTAGCATAATCATAATGTGATGATTGTATCGAAATCATGATTGATCTAAGTATTGTGTTACATACAAGTAAACATTTCCAATCAATGCCGATTAAACAATGTCATTTTATTTGGGTGTTGAATGGTTGTCCAATTGGCACACCCAATGTGTTCAACTGACTACATGTTCACAACTGGACACTTTTTGAGGGAACTATCTCTAGTATTCTCCCAAAATCATGTTTTTCATATTGGAGAATAATATGTTGCACTTGTGAGGAGGAATAAATGTCAAGTTGAAATTGGTAATACTCAAGCATTTATGTTTAGCGAGTTACTCTTAAGAAAATTTGGGATGCTTGCCAACTAGTGTTTGATCATAATTATTGCTAGTAAGAGGTACTAGTGGATGGTTGGGATCTAGCATCACATCCTATTTGGATGTTTCACTCTTCTCGTAGTTATCTTGGCCCTCTTCCTACATTTTCTAGCAAATGATAGGCACAATGATAGTAAGGTAATGAATCAATGAACAATTGTCAATCACTTAGGAGGGTCAAAGTGCATAGACACAATATGCAAACAAACTTTCACACATTCTTTATTGATTTTGTAGAAACATGCACAAAAATCACTTGTTGGGAGAAACCATATAGGCTGCGCAAAATTACCCTAGTGTTACCATACTCAGGGGTAAACCAAAACAAGAAATCAAAAAGCACAAATATAACCCCCTGGGAGAGCTCATGGACGTAGTGTTCCACAAATTGCTCAAAGCAAACATGATTGCCTTCCCACTAACCAAGCCATTTGATGAAAGAAAACCTAAGCCCACTTGGTACAAGGACAAAGAATATTGTGAATATCACAAAATCAAGGGCCACAGCACCAAGTGTATGAAGCTTAAAAACTACATCCAAGAATTGATTGATAAGGGAGACATTGAAGTAGAAGGGCAGGTTTCATCCTTGATGAATGCCCAAATGGGGATTTATCAAGATCCCTTCTCAAAGCATGATCGTTTGTGATCCTCATCCAGGCCAAATCATAACCAAGACAATCACATTCACCATATCCATTATCATAAGGCCTCTCATAACTATGATTCCATTGTTGGCAATATCGAGCAAGTTGATACCCAAATCAATATTGTCAAGATAAAAACCCCTAATTTTGTTATAAACACATGACGTTGTAGAGTCACCTTTCAAGGGACTACCTTGGCTAACCTTAACGAGTGATACAACCTCCTCAAACAACTTGGAAAGACTCTGTAAAATCCCTACTCAATATAATACCAATTTTTTCTCTATTTCTCCCTATTCACTTGTCTGTCATTTTATCAAACAGTCCGGATGTTTCTCTTTTTTATCATCAGAATGCTTCAGATATTATTTCTTGGGATTATTTGAATCAATGCAATCAACCATAACATTTATTCTAGAAATAAATATATAACTGCTGAAGTTGAAAGGAGTTAAATATTATTATTTGCATATTACAAGAACAATTTATTTCTGACGTGTAGATCGTTATCCCATTGAAATGTTCCTTACATCATAGATTTGTATTGACAGTCATATAAAGGAGTGATTTATCTTCAATCTTCAATCTTCAATCTTCAATCAGCACTGAGCAGAGGATTAATCTTGAATTTGGCTATATGGCCATTCAAGATAAATGAAATTCTTCGATCTCCTTCACCACTCCCACAGCCACTTAGGAGGTCTCTACAGCCTAGGCCAACTCCAAATTAATGTGACCTAGCAATATGCCAATGTTGACGTTCCTTGAACTGTATCGAACCTTGCAATAGAAGTATAGGAAATCAACACTAATAATTCCTCAACTATTCAAGGTGGTAATTGATATTTGTGGCAACAGTTTTGAATGGTCAAAACAATCAAAACTTCATAATCTGTTTCCTTTCCATAGCTGCAATTTTTGTCCCAACTTTATTTGTATTACTTATTCTTGGTTGGCGGCCACTATGGAATAGCTAGACATTATTCTCCCTTTATGTATTGCAGTGGTAAACAAAACCTTGCTCATCTCAATGATATACGACTAGCCAAAACTTTATTATAATCTAATTTCAATTTCTTGTAATATCAGTGCTCTAAATATCATAGCACATCATATTCTCCTTTTAGACTATAAACCTCATGGGCATTATAAAGCTCACCCAAATCAATGTGCATGAATTGTCCACATAAACATTACCAATGCCACCTTCGATTCCTTACTTCAAGCAGATGGAAAATCAATGGTTTAGCATCCAATATTCCAACGACGTCCTGGTTTAATTCCACACTTAAATATACGCGGTCCTTTGAAGATATTGAATGAGTTAACTCCTTGTGCTTGCACTAATACCAACCGACTGCCTCTTGTATATTAAGCTTGTTAGAAACTTGTAAAACGGGACTGGACCTATATCATACTATTTCATCACTTGAACTTCAATTTGAAAGCTATCAACCTGAAACTTCACCCAATACCTGAAATTTGTCTTCAAAGAAGACTTCACAAATTTCGTAAATAAGCCTAGTTGTGAATTCTGAAGTCAATCCACCCATAGATGAATTGGGTTTTTGTCCAATCCACCAGCTCAAGGGTTTCCGTTCTCGAGTCTCATGAAAGCTGTGCTCTCCAAATGCTCTTGATAACAAATTCACAACATGATTAATTTCCTTCTAACCTTTCCTTTTATACTTCACCACTTATCAAATATTTTTTCCTTTCTAAAGTAACTTTATTTAATATTTGAGGATATTATTTAATAAAGTCACTATAACATTTAATTAATTAATTAAATATATAAACGTCCAAAATATTACTTTAGGACAATTTAATATTTAATTAATTAAATTAACTTAGTAGTGATCATACATTGAAAACTTGGCAAGACTCCCCACGGACTCGACGGACTCGAGAGTCCCAGATCGAGTCGACTTGGCGTAGACTCCCAAGTCCCATGCCTGGACTCGCGCCGGTGACTGTAGGTGTAGAATGAGGTTTTAAAACCTCTTTTTATATTGTTTTCCTTCATTTTACTCCTCCATTTTGCCCAAAATAGGTCTGCAACTTGAAGTAAGGTGTGAAGAAGCGGAGAAGACGAACATAGGAGATCAAAGTTTTCTTTGATTGAAAATCAGAAAACTCATGAAAAACAAGGGGATATGCTGCCAATTTTTTTTCTATTTCCCTTAATAGCCTATTTCCTAGTATTTTAGCTTGGTTTTGAATTCTATTTTTTTGCAAATGATTGATTATCATTTATATGCTGATTTTTTTACCAAACCCTTGCTGATTTTTTTTTTCATGTTGAAATAGCAATGTCAGCTTCAAACTCAAGGCAAACTAGAAAAGACCCTACATGGAAGTACGGGATGCCAGGAAATAAAATGGGTGAGGTCACATGTACAGAATGCAATAAATGGATGATAGGAGGAGTCGACAAATTAAAATACCACATTGCCAAAATACTTGGACGAAATGTGGGCATATGCCCTAACTCGACTCCTGAGATGGTTAGAGAGATGAAGGCCCTTCTTGTTGAGTATGAGATGAAAAAAGATGAAAGACACAAAACAAAGGATGCACTAGCAGCAATGACGAGTGGAAATGTATCGACTTCTACACCATTGAGGCCCTAAGGTGCACCAATTCCAAGCATCCATTAGCCACATTCATCTTTTGGTGAGAGTCCTGAGGGTTCTTTCTCTACTGCTAGTGCTAGCCATAGTCCTTCATTAGGACCAAATTACTTTATTCCACGCAAAGTTCTAGGAGCACAACCTTCACTTGAAGGTACCAGATGGAATAAAGAAAAACATCATGAAGCTAGGATGGCAGCAACAAACTTTTGGTACTACAATAATTTACCTTTCAATGTGGCGAACAACCCATATTGGGAAGGTTTGGTGAATGCCCTTACAGTTGCAGGTAAGGGGTTTAAGACCCCAACAACTAAAGATTTGAGTGGGCCATTGCTAGAGGAAGCCGTAAAGAATACATGGCTTGTGGTTGATGAGCAAAAAAAAATCTGGCAAAGAAAAGGCTGCAAAATCTTATCTAATGGGTGGACAGATGGACGGAATAGGACTCTCCTAAATTTTTTAGTGGCCTCTAATGGTGGATTGGTGTTCCTAAAGTTAGTAGATGCCTCCAATGAAATAAAAAATGCTGAGAATTAATGCAATTTATTAGATGGGGAGATCCAAGAGGTTGGTGTTGATAATGTTGTCCAAATTATCACAGACAACATAGCTGCATATGTATCTACAAGTAGACTACTTATGGAGAGGCATCCCACAATTTCATGGTCTCCTTGTGCTGCACATTGCTTGGACTTGTTGCTAGAGGACATTGGAAAGATTGTGTGGGTCAAAAGTGTAGTTGAAGATGCCAAAAATGTTACCAAATTTATCTACAACCATACTTGGGTGCTTTCCTTGATGAGAATTCACAAATGGCAAGGACCTTGTGCGACCAAGAGTGACACGATTTGCAAGTCACTTCCTCACATTGCAAAGCATTCTTGGTGCCATTGCTCATCTCAAGCAAATGTTTGTGTTTGATGCTTCGTTGGAGTCCCCATTTTCTAAAAACCCTGAAGGGGAGAGGATTGTAAGCATAGTTTTGATGACACATTCATCAAAAATGGAGAGGAGTTGATCGGGGTAAGTAACGAACACAAAAATAATATTTATACATGATAATCTTTTTGCTGTTTATTTTTTGAGGGGTTAATTTTGTAATAATTTAACATTTGTTTTCATTTTCTTAGGTGGAAAATCTTTGGCTAGGGTTCTTCGTATGGTGGATGGAGACGACATGCCAATGGGTTTCATTTATGAGGCCATGGATAGGGCCAAAGAGGCCATTTCACATTGCTATGGTGGAAATAAAAGAAAATATGAAATCATTTGGTGCATCATTGATCGTAGATGGAAAAACCAACTCCACCAACTGATACATTCCTTTGACTACCTCTTGAACCCAAAGTTCTACTCCTCCGAAACATTTAAGGCTGATAAGGAGGTCATGGTAGGTCTTGGCACATGCATTGATAAGATGGTGCCTGATCTTGAGATGAGAAACAAGGTGCTTCATGTGTTGGAGGTGATTTTTGTTACATCTTATTTATGAATTTGCAATGTTGACAATCTATGAACATCCATTTTATATACATAATAAGTTGATAACTAATTTTCTATATTTGATTTATGTGATGTCCCACCCTGAATGAGACAATCTCTATTCCAATTTTGCTTGATTAATTTCAGTTTGACAGTTAGGACATTTTGTCAAACATATTGCATAACATGTATGTATTTTGAGTGACATTCAATGTATAGTGCAAGAACATGACTGAGAATCAAAATTATGAAATTCTATCTATCAACTATGTCTGATTTACAATATATGATTGCTCGGAAATGAATATCAGACTTACACAACTTCATAAAACATCAAACCTTGAATGCAAAGAGCTTCTAGTTATGAACAGACTTCAACTAAACCAAATACAATGCTAATAGAAGTTTCTGTGCTCAGAAATTTGTTACAATGTCACTCTTATATGCCCAGAAATTGCTACAGCAGGTAGCAGATTGAAGTAACAGCACTTTCAGACTAAATACACTTCTGAGACAGATTGTACATAATTTCAATATTCAGATTTTCTGAGCATAAATCCACAATAAGCAAGCATAGAATGATATGATATGCAAACCTGGAAATGGAGGGAAGACTGAAATGCAAACAACAATTATGTCTTGACTCAGAACCTTCAGATAACCACATAATCAGCAAACATAGACTCCCATGCCTCTCCCAACTACTGTGCACCGGTCCTAGATACCACTATTTGCTGGTAATGACTGTTGTAGTTTTGATTGCATTATATTGCAGTCATTAATTTTCTCTTCAAACTAGCATCAATGCCAAAAACAAAGCCTTGTCATTGTAGTGCAATACTATAGCTCGGCACTGTAGCACGACACTATTCGCGTGCATTGTAGCTTAATACTGTAGCTCGGTACTGTAGTGCGACACTGTTCACGTAGCGGGTATTGTAGCGAGCAGCAATAAATATATTCCACAATGACTCCTCAATGTTTTTGTAATCTACAAATGAACTTGGCCCTTGGCCACAAATTAAGCACAAATAGAAAGGCTGAGATACCTTCCTCCAACTGCAATAATTCAAGTGATATTTCACACCCTCAAAATTGCCTTCCAATTGAGAGTTTTTGTTCTCAATGGCTAACTGAAACAACTGCAGAAACCCTAGGCTCCACAACTGAAAACATCAAACATCAACAACAACAAATCTGGATGGATAGAAGCTTAACTTGCCCTTCTTTTATACTTTTCCTCCAACCCTTCAAGAAGCTTCTAGAAACAATATTAAAATAATATTATTTCACTTAAGCGACTTTTAGGATATAATATTAACTTAAGTCACTTTATTAAATTAATTAAATATAAAGTCACCTTTTAATTTTTATTCATTTGATAACTTTATAAATAATTAACTTAATACTTTTTAATTAAAATAATCAATTAAGCTATCCTTAGAAAATAACATTAATTTGGACAACTTAATTAAATCATTTTTCCTCCAAATTGGGGACATTACAGTCCGCCTCTCCCGAAATTGCTTGGCCCCAAGCAATCTCAACTGCCCTGACATCTGATATCTGAAAATCAAACCAACCAAGCCAACCACCTGGATCCCAAATAATCCTGAGAAGAACTCCAACCAACAATCCCTGTATACAGCTGAGACTCCTGACATTGTCATCGCTTGTCGATTCGTGAAGCCAACTGTCCAACAAATAAACTCCTAGACCCCAACTCTGAAAATTATCTCTACTTGGATCCCAAGAAAGAATTGAAAGACCATCCAACTCAACACTAGTTGACTTTTGTTGTGCCACTCTGGTAACCCCTAAAGTCCAATCAGACTCATCATTTGAAATCTGAAACATGTCATACCAAAATGAACCTGAGCTCTTACTCAACCCACCCTTCTGTGCCAACAATGAAATGATCAAATCTTGCACCTGTGGGTTGAAGTAAAACTGATGAGCACACCTCGTGATGCAATCAATATGAAACTCTCCTGACTGCGCCAAAGGACAACCAGAATAGTCAAGTGTACTCCAACCGATACTACCATCCTCAGAAGAAGACTCACAACTCATAACAGGATGAGTTGAGCTAGCCAAAATATCATTAAGAACCTACAAGTGTGCTAAAGTACCATCATGAATCTTCTTTTGATAAAATTGACCAAGGTCAATCTCAAAAGTGCCAAAGTAGAATCTCATGCTCAAATCTCTAACAACTCTTGAATCTGCAGCCATAACTGTAGTGTTTGTGTCGTCCACAACCCATTCCACCCTAGATGGTCTCCTACAAATGTGAAGGATGCCTAATGTAGGTGCATAAAAACATATACCAACACCTGTCAAGTTGCTGGTATGAAACACAACAGCACCGTGTAGCCTGCTAAACAAGTCCATGATAGAGAAAAAGGCATCCCCACTGCCAAGGGAGGATAAAAAATCATCTTCAATTTGTCCCCTCACTCCAAAGTGACAATCCCAAGTCCATCTATCCACCTCAACTACTACTGACCTCAAGGTAAGATTGTCAACACTCAACGAAGTATGAGGTAGAACATATGGTATAGCTAGAATGCAACTAACCTCCAACCCTAGACTGGCATCAACTGGCAACTCAAACAAACTCCTCTCGAGAGTAATGCAACCATCACCAACCGAGATTGAACCTGTATCCTGAGTATGAAAGCTAGGAGAACTCAAACTACTGTCCCCATCTAGCGTTCTGGCTGTCTTAGACGATCGGATCTCTGCTGAACATGATGAACAACGAGCAAAACTCAACTCCAAGCAGAGCTCATCAACATGAGTCTCGGAGACCTGAAGAGCTAACTGAGCACTCTTCAAGGAATCCCTAGTGACTTCAAGCTCGTGTGAGAGCTTATCAGCTTCCTCTTCTTTCCTCATCAAGGCATCTGAGTAGATCTCAACAAGGTTAAGAAGGTGGTCACGATCTGAGAGAAGGTGTAAATAACTTGACTTCATCGTTCCCACACCTTCTTTGATCTCCTGTAAGCTGTCATGAGAAGACCCTGATACAATTCCCTCCTGTTTTCCCTCAAGCTGAACCATCCAAAGGTGATTTTCAATCATCTTACGCATCCTGTCATGATGGGATAGAGCTGCCACAATATTATTTTCACTCACGTTCAGCTGGTTTGTCAAACTGTGTAGACCATGTGGAGTGTCTCTAGCTTCAACCTCACATGAAGAAGCCTCCATTTGTGCTCGATATTCTTTTTCTGCAAAGTCCTGTATGCTCTCATGTGAAGTTTCATCATCGCTGTCTTGAAAATCAGTTTTAATCTCTATAGCAGCAACTTCTTGAGAGGCCTCATGCAAGGATGATGTAGAGAGATCATTATCCAAGGCTGTCCTCATAACCTCTTGAGTTACATCAGCATGCCTAACAAACTCGCCATATAAATTTCTACATGTCATAGGCAAAGCATCTCGATCCTTAGGCTTATCAACCAATCTCTTTAACAGTTCATGTGCCATGGGTGACACCTCTTGCCCTCCTTTTCAAACAGCCCATAAGTCATTTGTCATGAGTTTAGAAATTGCATCCTCCTCCTCAAACAAAACTGAAAACATGATGGAATGCATTGAAGGAAACACGCTACTAGGATGAACCTCATCAATAACATTCCAAAATATATGAAACATCTTGCGAATGTCATCAATACAACCCATGGACAACATAATGTTTTCAAATATGAACTTTGCAAATACTTCAAGTAGTTTTACCCTCTTAGAAAAATAAAGGTTCTTGATGTCATCCAAACCTTTGAAGCTTGCCACCATGATCTGAAGTACCTCTTTCATAATATGGCTGTCATAAGGATCAATAGGAGCTGTTATCCTCATAATTTCACTAATGCAAGAGATGGCTGCAAGTCTTATCACCTCATCATGATGTCTCATTAGTTGGGGCTTAACCAAAGAACACACTGCTGGAGACAAAGCTAGCTCCATAACATCAGAATGTGACTGATCAACTATGCATAAACAAGTTTCTAACTCCTCCAAAGTGCTTAGAAGGACCTCCGTTTGCTGAGATGGTTGTTCTAATTTCTTCCCTACGCTGTAAATTCTTTCTCCCAAATCCCTTTCACCTGTTAAAGCCATGCTAGTAGCTGAAACTCAATCTTGAAATAACCCAATCAGGCTAGCAGGAAACCGCTCTGATACCACCGTGATGTCCCACCCTGAATGAGACAATCTCTATTCCAATTTTGCTTGATTAATTTCAGTTTGACAGTTAGGACATTTTGTCAAACATATTGCATAACATGTATGTATTTTGAGTGACATTCAATGTATAGTGCAAGAACATGACTGAGAATCAAAATTATGACATTCTATCTATCAACTATGTTTGATTTACAATATATGATTGCTCGGAAATGAATATCAGACTTACACAACTTCATAAAACATCAAACCTTGAATGCAAAGAGCTTCCAGTTATGAACAGACTTCAACTAAACCAAATACAATGCTAATAGAAGTTTCTGTGCTCAGAAATTTGTTACAATGTCACTCTTAAATGCCCAGAAATTGCTACAGCAGGTAGCAGATTGAAGTAACAGCACTTTCAGACTAAATACACTTCTGAGACAGATTGTACATAATTTCAATATTCAGATTTTCTGAGCATAAATCCACAATAAGCAAGCATAGAATGATATGATATGCAAACCTGGAAATGGAGGGAAGACTGAAATGCAAACAACAATTATGTCTTGACTCAGAAACCTTCAGATAACCACATAATCAGCAAACATAGACTCCCATGCCTCTCCCAACTACTGTGCACAGGTCCTAGATACCACTATTTGCTGGTAATGACTGTTGTAGTTCTGATTGCATTATATTGCAGTCACTAATTTTCTCTTCAAACTAGCATCAATGCCAAAAACAAAGCCCTGTCACTGTAGTGCAATACTGTAGCTCGGCACTGTAGCACGACACTATTCGCGTGCACTGTAGCGCAATACTGTAGCTCGGTACTGTAGCGAGCAGCAATAAATATATTCCACAATGACTCCTCAATGTTTTTGTAATCTACAAATGAACTTGGCCCTTGGCCACAAATTAAGCACAAATAGAAAGGCTGAGATACCTTCCTCCAGCTGCAATAATTCAAGTAATATTTCACACCCTCAAAATTGCCTTCCAATTGAGAGTTTTCGTTCTCAATGGCTAACTGAAACAACTGTAGAAACCCTAGGCTATACAACTGAAAAACATCAAACATCAACAACAACAAATCTGGATGGATAGACGCTTAACTTGCCCTTCTTTTATACTTTTCCTCCAACCCTTCAAGAAGCTTCTAGAAACAATATTAAAATAATATTATTTCACTTAAGTGACTTTTAGGATATAATATTAATTTAAGTCACTTTATTAAATTTATTTAAATATAAAGTCACCTTTTAATTTTTATTCATTTGATAACTTTATAAATAGTTAACTTAATACTTTTTAATTAAAATAATCAATTAAGCTATCCTTAGAAAATAACATTAATTTGGACAACTTAATTAATTAAATTAATTAAATCATTTTTCCTCCAAATTGGGGACATTACAATTTAATTTAATTTTTATCTATTCAAGGTCTACAAGGGTGTAGAGGGGAGACTCTTTTCCTCACAACAAGCAATTGAAAGGAGAGAAAAACAGCAACCACGTAAAAAAAATTGTTCACTACTACAAGATGAAATTAGAAACTTGATTCTTATATTTTTTACTTTATTCTTATATTTTTTAAATGTCGTTTTGTAGATTTATGGTGGGAGAACTATGGTGATAGCACACCAAATCTTCAAAAGCTAGCCATCTGTGTCTTTTTGCAGCCATGTAGTACTTTTGGGTGTGAATGTAATTGGAGCTTATATGAGAACATTCACACAAAGAAGAGAAACAGGTTGACCCAAGAGCGCCTAAATGATCTAGTCTTTGTTCGGTACAACCTTCACCTTGAAACTAGAAAGGTGGAGGGTATTTCACATGAGTCCATCGACTTGGATAATATTGATCCATATGGTGAATGGACTATTGATGAACAAAATGATGATGTTGATGTCTTCCTTACTGATGAAGATCTTGTTGAATTGGAGAGAGTAGTAGCAGAAGAAGAAGCAGCACGATTGGATGCAATGGCAAAGGACAAAGACACTTTTGAAGATCAAGAAACCACTCCTCAATCTCCTCATCATTTGGATACTCTAGCACCTTCTAGTTCTAGGCCAACAAAATTGAGTTGCAGGAGGGGAAAGAGGAAGATATAGATTTTATTTGGTTGTTAATGTTTTCCTCATTTTGACATATCATTATATGTAAACATTTATAAACTTATGATGCTGTTATACATTTGAAATTTTCAAACTATGAGTATGAATGATGAAATTTCAATTATTGAGTGTTTGATGATCATATGACATGTGTGATATTTGAATTATGACAAATTGATAATCAAATTAGGCTCTTATGTTCTCTAAATGCATTAATTTCTTCTTTTTTGTAAAACTACGATTTTTTTTTTGTCGAGTCCTAGCTGAGTTTTTTGTCGAGTCTATGTTGAATCCTGAGTCTGAGTCCTATTTTGGGCTGCCGAGTTTGCGCCAAGTCCGAGTTTTCAAACTTTGGTAGTGATTATTTGGAAGTCGGGGACATTACAGTCCTCCTTTCCCAGCATTGCTTTCCCTCAAGCAACCACAAACCAAGATTCTACAATATTTGTTCTTGTTCCCACGTAGCATCCTCAAGAGGCAAATCTCTCCACCTAATCAAATATTCCTTAATCACCTTGTTTCTCATCCTACACCCCCTCACATCCAAGATAACATCAGGTACCAAAATCAACTTGCCCTCTTCGTCTAATGGTGGAAGCTCTAGAGATGAAGTAGTGTGCTACCCAATTGCCCTTTTTAGGCAAGATACATGAAATACATTGTGAATTTTGCTACCTGCAAGTAACTCTAACTCATATGCTACCTCTCCAACCCTCCTTATGATCCTCAAAATTTCTCTAAATTTTGTGCTTATCTGCATGTCTTTTTGATTTTGAGCACGCTGCAAATTTTCCTCAAGTGCCTTTAGGATGTCTTGACTATCCTGCATCAATTCTCTTGCCTTGGGAGCTTTGTTGTCATCAAAGGCTAAATCTACAAAAGACATAGTGTCATACCCATACAAGGTCTTCAATGGCGACATGCCTATCAACATGTGGTATGTAGTGTTATAGCAATGCTCCCCTAAATAAATCCATTTGATCCAAGCCTTTTGTTGCTCTACTACATAATTGCACAAATATCCTTCCACCCACTTATTGACAGTCTTTGTCTGACTGTCTATCTATGGATGGTAATTGGTGCTTGGATACAACTTAATGCCGATGAATTTGAACAACTCCTGCCAAAACACACTAAGAAATCTGTTGTCCCTATCGCTGACAATGTTTTTCGGAAGTCCATGAAGCCTGAATGCCTCCCTAAAAAACAAATCTATACATGCAATCTCTGCTCTGGACTTTCGAAAGACTCATGATAGAGTCCATCGATATACTCTCCCATTTTTTCTCAAGAATCGACAATGGTTGTAGTAACCCAGTAGGGAAGGTATGTTTTGACTTGTTCTGCTGACAAGTCATACACTCTCTGGCATAACACAAAACATCACTTTTGAGACCCTTCCATGAGAATCTTTCCTGAATTTGCCTATAAGTTTTGGAGAACCCAAGATGTCTAGCTAGAGGCGTATCATGAACAACTCTCATAATCTTACTCTTCAACTTAGATTCAGGTACCAAAAATATCCTGTACTTGTAATAAATCATATCATCAATTACCTTATACTTTGTCATCCTGAACCTGCCTGTCCATGAGCTCACATAGGAAAGTATTCTTAGAATACTCAACCACCAAGTGAACCTTCCAATCAGCTGAAATTTCAGTCATAGAGCAAAGGGCGGGTGGATAATGCATATGTACAATATTCTTTTTCCCTTTGACATATTCAATGTCAAATTCATATGCCTGAATCTTACTTTGTAATAACCCTGACCTTTGAAGCCAAGATTATTATTGATTTTCCCAAGTTTGACAATGTTATTTGTCAAACTAAATCTATATCTTTTGTTATACGCAGACGAAGTTTAACAAATACTTGCAAAATCTTATTGAAAACTCAATATACTTTCTCAACCAGAGACTGCGACATATATTTTCAGGTGTATGGTAAAATGGACAGACATGTGATCTTTATACCCATATGATATATTCAGAACAACAACTTCAAACTAATGTCAGTGTCTAAATATTGCCAACTCGGGGTGAACAACATATATCTTTCAGAATAAGCAGAACCTTCAATAATATTATTCGATGAACAATACAACCAGGCATACATACAAAATTACCTCCAATTCAGAAATATGTATATAGACTCAATGTAACATTCAGAAGTAGTTACCCGAAAACTTCATATGCAATGCATACAAATGACATAGCAATGCAGCAGGAAATAGTGATTGAGTGCATAGGAATTAACTAGTTCTTATAGTCTCGATCTTACAACAACCTTGCAAAATTATCATAGACATCCGGAAGACACAAATGCAGAACAATACAAATCCATTGAACTTATTTTTGCTTGTAAGCAATCAACATACTCAACAGTATGCTCCATCCCACATATAGAAATAAGCCAAGGAATAGCACCCAGTTCATTCCAAGTACCGGATATCAAAACTTCTGATCTTTCCGCACTCGTGAGTTTCAACAATATCAACTCTGAGTTTATTCTACGTATCTGAGAACTCTCCAGCGCCAAGATCAACGCTGAGTATAATGCAATATATGTTTTGTCTCTAGCGGTGGATATGCAACGATGGCTAAATTACAAACTACTCCCGACGCTCATAGAAGATATGCATTGAGTGTCGCTTCAAAGAGAGCATCACACCAATAAAGATATGAGTTCTCAAATACCCGTCACTGTTACTTAGATGCCCGATTCTTTGGAACTTCTTTGTACGCTGGCAATAGCAACTTCTCGATTACATAAATGTTTCTGCATCAATATCTCTGCTTGCCCGTATCCAGGTGACGTCTCCAGCAAGGTATGAAACGGGATACTTTGAATAACGGAATATGAATAGCAATCTTGACACCCACGACTTGTTCGTTACTTCTTCAAAGCAATAGAGGTATGTGACCTGTGATACATATGAATAGCCTGATGGTTGCCTCCGCTCCTCCAAACACCTTTATTGATCGACATTACATAGCACAACAACGAATATTTTGAATACGTGATGAAACCTGATATCGGGTTGCACGATTACACAGGCACATAATGAAAGTGACGCTCCATGTATGAGTCCACCAATAGAATATTAGATATCATCACCATTGTATAGTAGATGATATTCAATCTAAAAGCCAACCGCTGAAGCCCAATGCAGATGCGTCAATCTCCAATCAACATAAATCAACAAGTAATGCCGGTAGTATAATCTCGAAATCTAGGATCAAGCGCCAATAGATTGAGATACAAATCAAGAACAAACGCCAATACTCTAATTCTCGATTCTCCAATATAAATTCAAATGCCATGTCCAAGGGTTTCGTCCTTCCATGGCTACGAAATCCTGAGAATTTCCATTCTCAGTTTTCCAGATATCAAAACAAGACAATATTCATTCTTCGTGATACCAAGCAACTCCTCCGATCATGATTTATTCATCCATTTTCAATTACTTCCCAAAACTGAATTATTTATTGACTTTATATAATATTTTATAAAGTCATTTATTTATTAATTAATTAATTAATTACAATGCTTTTTAAACTTTTGAAATAAATAAAGACAAATTAAATATTTAATCAATTAAATTTATTATCAAGTGAGCATTAAAATTGGGGACATCACATACTTACCCATTTCTGTTGGCGTTCATTCAAGTCCTTTTACTCTAGGAAAAATTTTAGACTGTTGTGATCTGTCCTGACCACAAACTTTCCACTCACCAAGTATTGTCTAAACTCTGCCAACACATGCATGATGGCAAGCATTTCCTTGTCATAGGTAGAATACAATCGTTTTGTATCTCCCAAATTCCTACTTTTGTAGGCTATGTGATATCTATTTTGCATGAGCATTGCACCTATCCCTTCACTTGACGCATCACACTCCAATACAAATGGTTGAGATAAATCTGGCAACACTAGCATTGGACAAGAACTCAATAGTTTCTTGAGCCTATCAATTGTAATTTGAGCCTCATCCAGCCATTCGAATGCACCCTTCTTGGTGAGATCTGTGAGAGGTGTTGCCAACTATGAAAACCCCTTGACAAAACTCTTGTAATTGCTGCATAGTCCAAGGAAACCCCTTAAATTTGAAGTGTTTCTTGGCGGTGTGCAATCAAGTATGGCCTGTATCTTCTCCTAGTGTACCTTAACCCCACTAGCACTAATCATATGTCCTATATATAATATCTCTGTCATGCCGATCTCACATTTAGAAGCTTTCACAAACAGGGATTGTGACTCCATAATGCCTAACACCTCACCAATGTGCTTGAGGGGATCCTCCCATGTCTTACTATATATCAAAATGTCATAAAAAAAGACCAATACAAATTTATGCAATTGATTATTAAATATATGATTCATGCATGACTAGAAAGTCGTAGGTGCATTAGTAAGACCGAAAGGCATAACTAGAAACTCGTAATGTCCGTAGTGGCATCTAAATGTTGTCTTATGTACATCATCCACATGGACTCTAATCTAATGCTACCCTAAATGAAGATCAATCTTCGAGAAAATAAACAACCCCATTAAGCCCATTTAGTAACTCATCTATTCGGGGTATAGGGTACTTGTTTTTTATGGTCTTTTTGTTCAAGGCACAATAGTCAATACACATCCTCATTGTGTCGTTTTTTTTCTTCACTAAGACCACTGAAGATGCAAAGGGACTAGAGCTTGGTCTAATGTGTCCCATATCTAGTAACTCTCATATCATTTTTTCAATATCTTCTTTGAATCTCTTGGGATGACAATATGGAGTGGTGATTACGGGTTTGACACTCTCCTCCAACTAAATTACATGCTCAAACCCACAATCAGGAGGTCTACTTGGATGTATATCTCCAAACACAACACTGCATTCATCCAAAATGGGTTGAATATCCACATGATGATGCATGTTGTCACTAGAATAAGACTTGGGAAGCACAAAACATTGGGCTGCCCATGCAACCTCACCATGCCTGAACAATGTCTCTATCCTCTTTGCTATCACTACCTTTGGCACACCATTCGCTAAATCTCTCAACACCATTGTCTTGCCATCTGCTATAAATTCCAACTCCATCTTCTAAAAGTCCTAATTGTATTTACCCAATGAATGTAGCCACTGAACTCCCAAAACACCATCTGTATCTCCAATCCCAACCACATAGAAATAATTTGTCACTATGTAATCCCCCAACTGGATGCTCAACTGAGAAACCTTCTTGGTGCAAGTCATCTTAAATCCATCGACTACCATGACACTGAAACTTGGGAAGTCCTCAACCTACACTCCCCTCTTAACCACCAGACCCTCATCAATAAAATTGTGAGTCGCTCTACTGTCAACCAAACAAGTGACCATTGTCCTTTCATGAGTCTAACTCTGAAAGGATGGTACTTAGGAACCCCTGATAATGTAGCGATGGTGCCATGCGTCACATCTCCTATAGCTCCCTCAACATGCTCTATCTGCTAATCATCCCGATCACTCTCTAAGCTGGTATCTACTACCTCATCATCAATGTCAGAAGTGACCTCTATATAGTGAGCTTTGCCTTTCCCAAGGCACTTGCGACTTGGCTCCCACGGTTCCTTATACGAGAAACACAATTTCTTCCTGCGTAGCTCTTTCCTTGACTCAAAATCCAACCTGAGTGGAGTAGTCTTAGGCTGATTGAAGGTCTTCTTAAATGGTTTGGTACTCTTGAAACTTTTCTTTTGGGATTGCTGGTTAGGATGTGTAGTTTCAAGATTGAGTGCCATCTAAATAGTGTCCTAAAGAGTATTAGGATTGAAAGCCTTCACCAAACCTCTCAAATTATGATGCAAACCTTTTGTGAACAACAGTACTACCCTCTTCTCTCACATATATGGAACCATGACAACCACCTTCTGAAATTCGTTGATGTAACTATCAACATCTCCATGTTGTCTAATCGGTGCCAATTCCTTGTAGTACATCTCAACATCCTTACTATCAAACCTAGTGATTAATTTTTTGCTAAATTCATCATAGGACTGAATTAATGCATGGTTTTGTGTCACCAAACCATGATGCCACCAATCGTAATCTGGACCCTCAAGGTGTAAAGTTGCAAACTTAATTGCTTCTATTTTTGGCATAGGTTTAAGATTCAAAAATGTGTCCAACTTGTGTATCCAAGCATGTGTTGTGCTTTTCCCACTACCATCGAAGTTAGGAAGAGTAAGATTACTCAAGGCATGCTGATATTCCTTATGTGGCCTCGAGGTCTATGTTCCTATTGTGTGTGATACTCATCATAAATTGCCATTACCTCATCCACCAATGGCTACTCCTCTTCCTGTGGGATCTCTTCCTCCTCCCTAGGTGTGAAAGTAGGTTGAAAACGTCTATGTGACCCACTTGTACTAGCTCCTTGTGGGATATCATTATCTGCATTCCTACCTCACCTATAGCATTTCAATTCACCCTTAGAGAATTCATGTTTTGAGACATCTGGCCAATGGTTGTGATTAACTGCTCTTGGGTTTGCATAAACTGTTGTATCATCTGCTGCTACCCCCTTGTTAAATCATTCAATATGTTCTAAACGCTGTCATTATCTTGTCCATCTGTCCCATCTCGAGGACTCTCACTACCAAAACCTACCATTTTCCCATTGCTATGTGAAACTCTAAGTGGCTGCCTTGTTGCTAATGCAACTGAAAATGTATCCTCTTTTGGACAAGGTTCTGCAAACTGAAATTGTCTACGCTTTTGTTCTATTTCAGCGTAACGTTTGGCCTTGTCATTGGTGTACATAAACCTCCAGGCTGACAGGATTTTGGCTTTCATAACACTGTAAAATCCCTACCCAATTTAATACTAAAATTTTCTATATTTCTCCTATTCACTTGTCTATCATTTTGTCAAACAGTTTGACTGTTTCTCTTTTTTATCATCAGAATGCTTCGGATATTATTCCTTGGGATTATTTGAATCAATGCAATCAACCATAACATTTATTCTACAAATAAATATATAGCTTCTGAAGTTGAAAGGAGTTAAATATTATTATTTCCATATTACAAGAACAAATTATTGCTGACTTGTAGATGATTATCCCATTGAAATGTTCCTTCCATCACAAATTTGTATTGGCAATCATATAAAGGAGCAATTTATCTTCAATCTTCAATCAACGCTGAGCAGAGGATTAATATTGAATTTGTCTATATAGCCATTCAAGATAAATGAAATGCTTCGATCTCCTTCACTACTCCCACGACCACTTAGGAGGTCTCTATAGTCCACGCCAACTCCATATTAATGTGACCCAGCAATACGCCAATGTTGACCTTCCTTGAAATGTATCAAACCTTGCAATAGAAGTATAGGAAATTGACACTAATAATGCCTCAACTATTCAAGGTGGTGATTGATATTTGTGGCGATGGTTTTGAATGGTCAGAACAATCAAAACTTCATAATATGCTTCCTTTCCATATGCTAGATTTATGTCCCAACTTTATTTGTATTACTTATGCTTGGTTGGTGGCTGCTATGGAATGGCTAGACATTATTCTCCCTTCATGTACTGCAGTGGTAAACAAAACCATGCTTGTCTCATGTTGGCGTTTCAAATCGCACCTCTGGAATGCGTTCTAGAAACGGACAGCTATGTGCAGCAGTAAACTGCTCTTCGAATTAGGAGGGGAAGCTCCCTCTTTTGCTGAATTGCATAAAGAAAGTAGTCTAAACTTAATTACGCCTATCTTTTTGGTTCAGCTGCGAGAACACAAGGTTATAGAACACTAGATGTTGCGGCTGAGGTTTTCCCTTTAATGAAACTAGACAGCTACAACTTAACCTACGCTTAAAACGTTTCTACCCTCTCAAGTAAACGCAGAGCAAGAGAGTTTAGAAATGGACGAGTTTGATTTCTGACAAAGATACTTGAATAAACTATTCTTCAACATACGTTTTAAGGTAAGCTGAAAAAGAGATCATAAAAGCATTACGGAAATACGAGATTTTTATTTCAAGGCAGACAAAGCACGCTCAAGATTTCATTTACTCATACTTCTAACACAAAAACAAATAGACTGAAATTTCAGATATTTATATAGGGGCAGACAAAGCACGCTCAAGATTTTATTTACTCAAGTTTCTGGAACAAGGACTACAACTTTGGGACAGCAAGTTGTAGCAACACGCTTGCAACATGCGATCAACCTGATTATAATTAACACAACACATGCACTAAACAAGTATTTGCAGCTAAGGAGGCATGCAAACTTGCTCTTTACACAAAGTATATTGATAACAAACATGAAGGAGTAAGCTCAGCGATTCTGCTATCACAAGCACGGTTAAACTAAAATGAGCAAACACTGCTCTTATTTATAACTAAGCAGAGGAGTAGGGAACCCTAAAATCTCCTTGCTTTTACAACTACTACTTGCCAACATGCAAGCTTTATTTCTAAATCTAGAAAAGATAAAACATCTAAACCCTAGAAAGCATTTAAAACGGAAAGTGCCAACTCGTGACAACTTGTTACAATGTTTTCTTTCTATCATCAAAGAATGGATAAGATTTGAGACAAGAATAGAAAGAAAGCGTGGAAGATGCTTCTAGAAGAAAGCAGATTTTAAAGCTCGATCACATCCACTAAAAAGCGGGCAACTTCATCTGTAGTAGGAGTGTTGATACTATTAATAGCAAAATGCTGCTTTTCTAAGATTTATTCGCCATCTGCAATAGATTTCAAGAAATCTTCACTCTCATTGGCCGCTTTCTCGAACCTCGCTGACATCATGGAAATCATCATTATTCTTCCAACACTGCCATCACTGCCATGCAAGACACACTGAAACGCTGTTTGGACTAAGTCAAGCCCAATGTATGAACCATCCTCAAGGCAATACTGACAAGGAATTGTTGCAACTACTTCTCTGACGAACATAAGAGTATCAATGACTCTTTGTTTATACACTGCAAACTCCTCAGATATTCTGACATATGTATTTACCTTGAAAAGATGACTTTCTTTCCACTCTAGGTTTTGTCTTTTATGTTCTCTTGCCATTGTAGAGCCACAAGCCATCTCTAAATCTGCGATTATGATTTCGTGCATGGGCTTGAATTCGGCTATCATCTGCTCAAAATCCTGGATGCCTTGATGTAAATCATGAGCTTTGTATCTTAACTGGAAGACCTATGTTAGAACTTATTTTCCTCTGTTGATGATCTCTTCAATCCACTTTTGAGTTTGTTTTCCACAAATAACTAATTGCCTTAACTGCTGCTAATCAACTGGTGTTTCTAAGACTTGAGGCAGCAACTGAGTTGTTTGTGAGGTGCCTTGGATAAGATTTGATATGTATAACCGGAGTTGACGATTTTCAGCCTTGAGGGCTGCCTTGTCTTCTCCATCCTTCTGCACTCTTTCTTGAATGTTTTCTGTTACCATTTTAAACAAACTCATATCAACATGTCGAGTACTTTTACCAAGGTTTGCTTTGACCATTATGAAATCATCAACATCCACCTCATCTCTGATTTTATCTTCAAGAGGCGTAGCTATCTCCATGACCATTTCACCCTCAAGATTCCTCTCAAAATGCATTTGTTTCTTGGCCTTCTTTTTGGGTGCTTCAAGATATATACTGAGGTCATCATCAATCAGCTGATATGAAGGCCTTCTTCTCGTCCTTCCCAAGGAGCTCTCAAGCCAAGATGTGGTATCTCTACTAACATCCAAGGGAGGAATAATTGTAACATAGGCCTCTATCTCCTCAACTTCCAAATCAATGTGAATTGGCAAAGACCTAGGAGATGGTAAAGGATCTTGTATCAAAGGCTCATCATGTACTTCTTCTTGAAGTATGGGCTCTGGTAAAGGGACTTTTGTTTCAACTGTGGGCTGCTCTTGTATAACAATTCCTAAGTAGTCCAACCTCTTTTTAGCACTCTTTGCTGATCTACTACCCTTTGTGACCTCTTGAGACTGAACTTTTTCTTTGTTCTTTGTTTGCACTCTCGAAGAAGAGGGAAGAGATGAATGTTTCTTTGGCGGCTCTGATACTGGAATAGACTCCCTTCTCTTGAGTATCAAGAAAGTCTTACTGTAATCTACCACTTGTCTTGTCCTTTCTTCCACTGTGATACATTCTTTGTGAGCCCAGTTGACCTGTGGAAGAGGTTGTTGTTCAACCTTATTTCTAGTATAGGCTGGGAGAATTACATCCCCATCATCATCTGACAACCCTTCAATGTTTTATGATAAACAATCTTTCATTTGATGAAGGGTTAACCTACTGTGACTTCGCCTTCGCACCTCATACTCGTCTCTACAGTTAGCCCAAAAGTCTTCAAGTGCGGGCACATGAGCATAGTTTTGACCAAGTCGAGATGCATAGAAGCCATGGGGATCATATGATCGTCTCTCGCTGAAAGGCTTGAGACCAAATTTGTCTAACTTGTTACCCATTAGTTTAGCTTCGGCGGATGATCTACAAGTGTAAATTCCTAAAGCAAAAGGAAAGCTAAAGGCTGGTTTCTTTTTGTTATGCAGACGGGTGTGAACAACTGATATCTGCCTGAAGAATTCCATACATACTACCTCATCTGATGGATACCTTGGTAACATAAGTGGAGCTCCTGAATAACCGTACACCCTTAGGTAAGTGAAGGTGGCAAACTGAACAAACCAATCTGCCCATTCTGATATTGCAGCCCTGGCAACGGATGAGATGCAAACATGTAGCTCGTTGTCCAGGTCTCGCACTGTGTAAATAAAAAATACTTCATTCACCCGTTTGTAATGATGTGATGCAGTAGTGAATTCTAACTGAGTATAGTAGTTGTAGACATGTTGAATGTTTAGAGAACCCTCCGTGTTTAACCCTCTGAATTTACCCTGATAGGCAACCAAATAGACTAGGTAGGAGACCATATGAAATGCGTGTCTATGGAAATACTCAATTATCTGATGATGTAAACAATCACTAATCAATGTAGGCCAGTCATAGAACTCTGTCTTTTTCATTATATGAGGGATCACGTCGAACATCCAAGGCTGAAACCTTGTTGCATCTGCTTGACCGGTAACTCGATTGAGTAGGATTATTATGATGGCGAATTCATCCTTGAACTGTCCTCTTCCAACATCCTTTGGCAATGTAGAATGTTTCTCTTTCAGCCACCTATGTGCAATCTTCTTGCTGTATTTATCTTGATGTTCTTCCCATATCCTTTCACATTCTTCTACGTTGATGGTAACACTTCCAGGCCATGGTGGAATGGAGAAGCATTTCTCAATCATGTCTGGTTTTAAGCTGCATATGATTCTCCCATCAACTGATTGTATTTCCCTTGTAGCTGGATTATAATGCTTGATGCAAGCAATTATGAACTCTAAGCTCTGTACTGAGAAAGGTATGGATGCTGCTGCGAGAAGACCTGAATGGCCAAGATGCTTGATGGTGGTGTTGCCTGCATCTTCTAAAGGATGTAAATTGAACACTAGTTTGATATGATGCAAATCTGTCTCGGCCGTTTCAATGAAATCGTGGTACAGTACTGATTTGGTCTTGTACTCTGCGAGAGTGTATTCCATTCTAAAAGACTTGAAGATTGACAGTAAACACGCCTAGGTTCTGACAATTTTAGCAAACTTTCTAAATTTAGCTTGCTGATTTTTCTTCCTCCAACGGACGAAATTTTGGAATTTTTTCTGAGATATGGGTTTTGACAAGAATTTCGTTACAAGCCAACCCAGATCGTCCGTTTTTTAAAATATGAAGTGAAGACTGAAAAAACAACAAACCCTAATTTTCTCCAGAAAAAGTTGGCA
Source organism: Sequoiadendron giganteum (assembly GCA_007115665.2). NCBI lineage: Eukaryota > Viridiplantae > Streptophyta > Pinopsida > Cupressales > Cupressaceae > Sequoiadendron > Sequoiadendron giganteum. Next base: position 368,196,313 of record CM021110.1, on the reverse strand, counting down.
TCTGGGTATTGTTCTTGAGCATAATCTAACTGGACCTAGTTGATTAGATTTTGAAAACCCTGGCTTCTGACTGAAAAAGCAACAACTTTTAGTTTCTCTGAAAAAGCTGAGGTATGGGTTTTGTCCAGAAGACGGTTTAGCATAGACCCAGAAGACTAGAAATGGATGAATATGAAGTTTTCCCTGACATGCAAAAATAAAAGCAACTGCTGCAACTTAGAGAAAATTCTTCAACAATTTGTCTAGAAGATAGAACAAAAATGGATCAGCTTGCTGAAAATTAATAGTATTAGCCTTCTTCTTCACAAATTTGATGTTCTTGATGAGAAAATATGAAAAAGGAAGCTCTCTTTGATTGCTGATCTGAAATTTTATGAGAAACCAGCAAGTTAGGGTTCTTAAATCTTGAAAAATATAGGTTTGAAGCTGCTGCTTTGTTTCTCTTTGAAGGCACCTGCAAGAAAATATGAAAAATAATGCATAAAGGTGTCATTAAATAAGTTTTTGCTTTGAAAACAGCTTCTCAAACCCTAATTTGATGAAACCCTAAATTTAGTTCATGCTTTGAGCAAAGGCGTTTTTCTTCTGTTTGAAAATTTTGAAATTTCTCAAAAATAAACTAATTCATGAAGAGTTGGGCGCCCTTTTTGAGGTATGCCATCTTTTTTTCCAGACTTAGCCACTTTTTTCATCATTTTATCTTCTGTTCATTTTTCAACCTTGTTTCAGCTCTGTCTCCCGACTTCTTGATTTGTCCGACGAACAAACTGAACATTCCATTGCGGAGCCTGATCGAATCTGACAATATGGTTCTGGAGACGTCATCTGCTAAAAACTTCATTTGACCCTTCGAAATGTCAGGTGCCTATCCTTGATAAGGGCGCCCTTCTTGAGGTATGGCACCCATAGCTTCCAAAATTAGTTTTTATTCTAGATTTTTCATTGTTGCTTTCAACTTCTGCCATTTCTCACACTTTTCTCCTCTGTTCGCCTCGTGATATTTGATGACTGTTGACTCTGACGAACGAGCTGATGGATTCGTTGGAGAGCTGGATCCAGTCTGACGAAGTCATGTTGGAGAAGTCTTCTGCAAATTTGATCATTTAACCTCTCAAAAGTTTGGGCGCCACTATCCTTCAGGGGCGCCTATCTTCTCCAGATTTAGAATTTATTCTGTGTTCTTCGTCTTGAATCTTTAAAATATCTCTCTTCGTGACCCCTGTTTGTCTGGGATTTGCCGGTGACTGGATAATCTACAAACGTGCCGGCTGATTTGTTGCGGAGACGAAATGATTCTAAGCAACATTGGCCTGGAGACAGAAACCCTAATTTTGGCTTTTGACCTTTTGAAAAGATGGGCGCCTTTCTCCTTCAAGGGCGCCCATAGCTGGCAGTGTTAGAAAATTTTATCAACTTTTCAATTTTACCTTGTAAAACGTGTCTCCCTTGTCTTTGACTGCCAAGATGAAAAATGTTCTAAGGCATTGAAACATGGGCGCCTCTTCTCGACTGGGGCACCTGAAATTTCCAGACTTAGGCAAAATTTGTCATTTTTCATTTTTCAAACTTCCTTAGCCCGTTCCTCATTTCTCATGCACATTGTTCATTGACAGTATCTGTTTGATGCTTAAACGCTTGATTCTGACATTTGGCAGCTAAGATGACCTCCATTGATGACTTTGGATCTCCGAAAAAGCTTCTAAAAAAGCAGAATAGACCTAGTAGAGTAAAACTGATCTTTTTGTGATTCTGACTGCACCAACCTGATGATGAAGTATTTAAAGCCAATTAAAATCAGTTTTAACCCTAACAGCCAAACTTTCTATTTTTAGAAAATTTTACAAGTATCCATTTCGTAAGAAACCCAGAAAAAGTTTCTATTTTTAGAAAACTGCTAAAAATAGAAATTTTCCTAAAATTTAGGGATGAAAAATTGAAATTTGGGTATTGTAGGTTTGGTCTTTTTGAACCGGCCCAGATTGTCAGATTTTGAAAGTTTCAAGTTTTTGACCCCCATGCAAGACATGCAGACCCCAATTTTGACCTTTTCTGACAGATTTAACAGTATCTTGACTCAATTCTTCAAAATGCTTAAGTGTAGCGGAAATTTTAATTTGGAGTACAACATATCAATGATATATGACTGGCCAAAACTTTATTATAGTCTAATTTTAATTTCTTGTAATATTAGCCTTGTGTTGGCCTAACAATTAGCACCTCTAGAGTGCGAGTTGGTATTGACAACTATGCACAGTGTGTAATGACTGCTCTTCAAATTAGGAGGGGAAGCTCCCTCTTTTTCTGATATGCGTGAAAAAGTAAATGATTCTAAATACTATCTTTTTGACTCAACTGGAAGAGGCACAAGGTTAAGGAAACCAAGAACGTTGCAGCTAAGGATTTTCTCTGGTTTTGCAGATCTTAACTACAACTAAAACTAAATGCTTTTAATCTATCCTATTCCCTCAAGAAAAACAAAGCATGAAGAATTAGGAGCAGGAATGTGATATACGATAAACTTAACAACACGATTTCCAAGGAGGAGGAATCCCTATCTGAGGCATAGGCTGATATGAAGTTTATTAGGCACGACATCAAACGACAAGCTCAATTACTAAATTTCCAAGGAGGAGGAACCCCTATCCAAGGCGTAGATATGCAACAAGCTTATTGGCAACAATACTTAAATGATAATTCTTTTTTCCAAATTTCCAAGGAGGAGGGACCCCTATCCGAGGCATGGATTGAAAGAACAACTATTATCACAACATAAGATAGCAAACTAGGATAGCAAATTGCATTGGTGAGACACGCATACAATAAACGATCAAACTAGCAACTCCATTTAACTAAGATGAACAAGTACCATGATCATAACATTCAGGCAAGGTGGCGCAGCTACTTACTATCACAGTAAAATCTCATGAACAGATACAGAACAACAATATTCCAGGCAAGATGGCTCAGCATATATTACTATCACGTGCAAAAGTTATTTACAAATGAGCAAAGAGCTCTTATTTATAGACATCAAAGGTGTAGGGAACCCTAAAATCACCTTGAGTCAACTACAGTCTCACATGCATGCGAGAATTTATTGTCTAAGTCTAAATAAATGAAACTATACAGTTAACTGGAAAGCTACCATCAGTTAACCGATACAAACAAGACTAAATGGACATGTGCAACATGCACATCCTTATTGAAAGGAGAGCTAACTGATAACTAACATCAGTCAACTGGTTCTAACTGAAAGTCCATCCTCCTTGTTGACAGGTGTTTTATGACCACACCAACATAGAATAAAATTTCCCAACGGATACTCTATCCTCTGTTGAACAAAGTATTCTACATGCTAAGATTGCCAAAAAGATCATGCATTCAACTCCAAGGTTCCTTATGCAACGGATAGTCTCAGTTGGCTTGATGTGATTTGCTGGTTATTCCAAGGGGACTTACGCAATTGTTCGATCGAAAGAGAAGAACTTGCAGGACACGAATGATTTATCGATATTGCTCGAGTTTCCTAAGCTAACCGAGAAAATACTGAAAGTAAAAGGATAGTGATAGAGATTCAAATGTCTACTCCTAAGTGCGGGATACGAGGATCAATTCTTGCAAGCTCAAACCAGGTTCTGCTTTGCCTCACTTCAGACAGCCTCTACAGAGTCGGTGCAATCTTCAAAGCAATAATGAAAGATGTTCAAACTATGACCCAACATGCAAATACCATCACAACGATGCATACCAACACATGAACCACAATTGAAGTTAAGTTCAAAAGTGCTCTAGTCGACCACGCAAGGCAAACCCACCGTCAGTGAGCCCGCTAGTGGTATGGATAAATAAAGCTTGCTCAAGTTAAACAACGCATTCCACAACTACCAACTACTCGCATGAAATGAAATCTTATTTACTTTAATCTACTTTAAGACCCTAAGTGAATTGGAAAGACGACGAAGCCTTGCTAGCTACTCATAACGAAAGATGGAATCACCAAGCAATGAGAATTCTTTATATTATGATAGTGTTCACAACAACTCCTTACAAATCCTTCAAATGGAAAACTTTCTTTCCTCCTCAATCTATGCTATGCTAACTTCTATGCTCTACTCTCTATCTATTCTCCTCTCTGCTCTAATCTCTAGTGTCTAGTCTAATAAATTAAAAATGAGGGGGGATGCCCCTTTTATTGTTGGCCCAGTCCAATAGACGACTCAAATTCAAATACAATGAAGGGCTCAGATTGAGCCACGTAAGCCCTACTTTAGATTCCGCCCTAAAAACCGCCACAAAGAGGAATGGGGTAATGAATGAGCACAAAAGATTCTCCACTACTCTGCAGAAACCACCATGAGCAATTAATGCCCACTGTCAGCAGAAGATTCTCGTCCAGAAAGACTTTCTCTGTTCTACCTACCAATTCTGTTGCGTTAGGAGGAGGGTAAAAGAGTCTCTAAGATTGTCTCCACAGATAATAAAAATTGATAGGATCCGGAGTTCGACTGCTCAGTTGTTCACATTCAGCCCTCCTGCTGTTTTAATTCTTGGATGCATTTCTTCCTTGTAACTTTCATATTTCTCCAGCCCATTGCCTTGGGCACATTTAGCCTCTTTTGCATCACGTTATTAATGCCTTAGACAAATTTCCCCTACCATTTCCCTTTGCCTTGGGAACTTTTTCATCTAAATTCTTCATCTCTACCTTGTTGCGTACCTTCCTAAGTTGGGGCATATTAGGATTTTGTGGAGAGATCCCAACACTTAGCCGTTTCTTCCAACATTTTCTTCCTACAAATGAGACACCATGGAGGAGTTTGGAACATGTAGCTTTTTCCTCTTGTTATCCTGGAGTACTTGTTTCATCACCTCAAGTCCTCATGCCTTGGCCCCGGTGTTTATCCTTTCTCCAACAAATCTTGCTTTCTTCAAGGGTGCATCCACCACCTTGTGTTTGGAGTTAGTGCCTTAGAAATTTCTCCACCTTGAGGGTGAATTGAACGGTTGATGCTTGGGCTTCATTTCATCCTCAAATTCTTCATGCCTTGGACAAAATTCACCTCATCTTGAGTTTTAGGAAATTTATCTCCCCTTAGAAAACTTTATTAATCACAAGGCAGACACCCATTTTGAAATCACAATCCCAGGCATAAAAATTTCAAAATCATACCTCCCTTTGAAAATATTCAAAGACCCCTAGATTCTGAAAATATTTCCCCCTTAGCAAAATATTTAAAAGCCTTATTATTTATGTGGGGGGTCTATTTTTCTTTTCACCACTTAGAAAAATTTCAAACTTACTCAACTTGCTAAGGGGCACACTTGGGGGGGTCCTCATGCCATTTCCTATGCCTTGGATAAAAAAAAATTCTTATTGACTTCATCTCATACCTGCCAAGGGCGCATATCACCCCCTGAGCTTCCATTTTCTTATACTTAGCCAATTTTGATGATATCTCCCCTCAACTTGGGCGCATTTAAAGGGTTCCACTTTTATTTTATCCATGCCTTAGCAAAATTTTCAATCTTTAGCTACCTTGCCACCTTGGACGCATTTCCACCCTTGAGCTTTCATCTTTGATGCCTTAGAAACGTTTTTGAGTGGCCTTTACCTCAAGGGTGTATTTGAGGGTGTATACTTCCATTTTTCTTCACTTAGAGAATTTTTTAAACACCATGCTTGCTTGGGCGCATTTCACCCTATGTGATTCCATCTTCATTACTTAGAATTTCCATGCCTTCTCATTGCCTTGCTTGGGCGCATTTTAGGGGGGCTACCTCCAATTTCATGCCTTAGGCGTTTTCTTGCTTCCTCCATGACTTGCAAGTTATGCGCATTTGGAGGGTGGAGGAGGAAACTTTTTTTAATACTTAGAATATTTCATTCCAAGCCTCTTCTTCTTGAGGGCGCATTTAGGGGTGTGAGGAAGACTTTCCAATGCCTCAGAAACTTTTAAAGCCTTCACATTGCCTTGGGCACATTTGAGAGGTGGAGGAGGAACTTTCAAACACTTAGAAAAAATTTCCCTTGCCTCCTCTATGACTTGGGCACATTTAGGGGTGCGAGGAGGAATTTGCAGTGCCTTAGACAAATCTATCATGCCAACCTTTCAACTTCGGTGCATTTCCTAGGTGGTGGAGGATTTTCTCATGACTTGTACGTTTTTTTTCTTTTTGTCAGCCTCCTTCAAGTTGGGCGCATTTGAGAGGGTCTCAGGGAATTTTTTGATGAATTGAAAGATTTTTCATGACTTGCTACTCTTAGGGCGCATCTTGCCCCTTCTCATGCCAGTTTCATCACAGACTTAGAAATTTCCTCAGGCTTTCATACCTTGCCTACTATGTTTACTATTTTTAGTAAGTTCCGAAGACTTATGATTTTACATGGATTTTCAGCTATTTTGAACTTGAAGCTAGCAAGATGTGTTTCTTGTGGCCTCGCTACCCTGTTTATACCTGTTGTCCAAGCTCACCTGCTATTTTTAGCCCTTCTGCTATTTTTAGCAAACCCTAAATTACCTGACCTCTGCAGCTCCGTTTGACCTGAAATTTTCACCACATGGCCCTCATCGCTTGGTGAACCTGTTCACACCTGCCCCTCATGTTGACCTACTATTTATAACCCCGTTCGGGAGGTGACTTACTATAAATAGTAAGTGCTCGGATTGCGCTCAAATTTTACCGATAGACTACTTGAAGGATGCTAATCGCAGTGGGATACCTTTGTTTTCAGAGATTTTGGCCTTTTACCGCTCATTTTGAGTCTCGAAGCTGGAAACCCTAATCTGACTTGCATGTGGATCAAATGACCTCCGTTTGACCCCGTTTTTGTTGCATGTTGCTCTGTTTGTGAAACTGGAGCACTGGGGAGCTGCCTAGAATGTTCCTGCTAAAAATAGTAAGCGACTGAAAAGTGATCAACTGACTACCGGATGCATTTGCATGTCATACTGCCCGAGAGATCTCAAAAAACCCAGAAAACTGGTCCACATGCGAGCATTGGCTAAAAATAGTAAGTCCCTGAAAATGATCAACTTTGCTTGCATGTCATGTCTTTGCGAAGCTCTCGGAAAACCCATAAAGAATATCCTGACATGCATTGAGAAATCCTGCATGCAAACCCTTGAAAAAGCCTTCGAAGCCTGAATTGTTGAAAGTCATCATCTCGGCTTCCATGTTATATTATCGCAAAGGTCTTGAAAAACCCAGAAAGATCCTCTAGACATGCATTAAAAAAGCACACATGCAAATCCTAAAAACTGCCTCCGAAGCCAAAACTGTTAAAAATAGCAAGTTGTTTGAATTTGCTCAAATTTTAAGTGTGAGCTCTTTGAAGTGCCCTGAATGTGTTGAAGAAGTCAGAATTCCAAAATTCTGAAGAAAAGACCCCAAATTATGTACTTACTAAAAATAGTAAGTTGTCAATGGGAGTTTGCCTGGAGCCTCCTATTGTAGTGCCAAGCTCAGATTTCAATTTGCTGACTCAATTTGACCTCCAACAAACCTGAAGAATGAAAACCCCAATTTCACAGACTTGGACAAAATTCCAACCAAGTCAAATGATGGGACATCCCCGGAAGGACAAAAAGATCAGAGAGAGAGAGACGCAAAACCAAAGCCAAAAGACCAGAATGGAGCAAAAATTAGGGGGTCCCCATTTGAATAGGGTGATGTGTGAAAAGGTCACAACATTAGCGCCACTTCGAATAAATGTTCCTGAACATTTCAAAACAAACCCCTTTCATACTTAGAACCTTTGGATAATTCTTTCCAACCTATCAACTGGGTAGGGAACATACTTAAGGGAAGAGGAATCCTAAATTGGATCAAGGCACCTCATCTTCTGATTACAAGTGTGTGTATATTTGTTTATTCCAACCCAAAAGACCACTGAAGGTCCTAGAATCCGTCGTGACGAGCTACATAATGATCCTAACTTTAGAAGCATCGTGTAATTCTCACGAATATTGCTCCACTGCCGATCAGGCGTCTATAGCCCCAATGGAGTTATTCGCAAATTCCCAAAGCCAAATACTTTGATATTTCTTTCATTACTCTCTTTTTAGATATTTCCTATTAGCACATTTTATGTATCCGCAATTAGCTCATAAGTAGTGAAGCTCATTTGGGTTTGAGAATTACAGGGGTGATTAAGTAGGATTTAAGATTTTTCACCTGCCACGACTTCTCCCAAGAAACCTCAATAACTTAGGGCAGTCAATTATGTGTGTAAAATAAAGTAATCGTGAGACTTGGTGACAAGACACAATAGATGATTCCCTTCCGAGTCAAGTACAAATCCTAACCAAATGATAAAACCCGAAAGAACGTGGCTTTAACTTTTCTACACCATTCTTTTTGAGGGAAGACTGCCTGTAGGGTTGGAGTCTCAAGTAGACCATGTCTCCCACTTCAAAAGAACGTTCAACACGATGCTGATCAGCGTATAACTTCTACTGGGTTTGAGCTTGTTGCAGATTTTATTTTAATGACTTCAAGATGTCTTGATTTTGTTGAAGCATATCCTTTGGCTGGGGAGCTCTACTATCACCAAACACCAAGTCTACAAAGTTAGGAGCATCATATCCATAGAGAGCCATAAAAGGAGACATCTTAATTGACATGTGATAAGAGGAATTATAACAAAACTCCCCCAAATGAAGCCACTTAACCCAAACTGTTTGCTGCCCCGAAATATAATTTCTGAGGTAGCCTTCTAACCATTTATTGACAATCTCAGATTGCCCATCCGTTTGCGGGTGATAACTAGTGCTTGGAATGAGCACTGTACCACTCAACCTAAAGATCTCTTGCCAAAAAATACTTAAGAACTTGCTGTCCCTATCATTGACAAAGGTTTTAGGCAAACCATACAAACGGAAAACTTCTCTAAAAAACAACTCATCTATTTGAGCTGCTGTAAATAAAGTAGTGATGGCATAAAAATGAGCAAATTTAGTTAATCTATCCACCACAACACAAATAAAATCACGTCCTTGCACCTTGGGTAAACCAGTGATGAAATCCATAGCAATACTCTCCCATTTCTGATTCGGAATTGGCAAGGGCTGCAACAAACCAACTGGAAAAGAATGTTCATTTTTATTGTTTTGACAAGTAGAACATTCTCTTATGTAATTCCTTACCTCTTCCTTCATCCCTTTCCAAGCAAACCTTTCTCTGATCTACTTATAAGTTTTGAACATGCCTTGATGACCAGCAAGAGGAACATCATGAAAGGATTGTAAGATCTTCTTTTTTAACTTAGATTCAGGTATTAGAAAGATTCTACCCTTGTAGAAGATCAACCCATCAACCAGCTTATACCTTTCATCATCCAAATGACCTTCTACAATGCTGGTTGCAATCTGATTTTTTGCATAATTGGCAATAATTAACTCCTTCCAATCAGCTGAAAGCTCACAAAGTGACTGTAAATGGGGTCTTCTGGATAAAGCATCTGCAGCTATATTGTTCTTTCCTTTGACATACTCAATATCAAAGTCATAGGCCTCAAGTTTGCTTACCCATTTTTGTTGCCTTTCATTCAAATCTTTTTGGCGCATGAAATGTTTAAGACTATTATGATCAGTCTTAACTACAAATTTACTTCCCACCAAATATTGACGAAATTTAGACAAAGCATGCATAATGGCAAGCATCTTTGTCATAAATTGAGTATAACCTTTCTGCTCCTCTCAATTTTCTACTCTCAAAGACAATAGGGTGTTTGTCTTGCATGAGAACAGCTCCTACTCCTTCACCTGAAGCATCACATTGCAATTCAAATGGTTTTTTAAAATCAGGTAGAGCCAATACTGGACATGAGCTCATGATCTGCTTGAACTTATCAAAAACTCCTTATGCCTTATCTATCCATAGGAAAGCTCCTTTCTTGGTAAGATTTCTAAGGGGGGCTGCCATGTGAGAATACCCCTTGACAAACCTTCTATAAAACCCACACAAGCCCAAAAATCCCTTCAAGTGAGTCACATTCTTTGGAGGTGGCCAATCAATGATGGCTCTAATCTTCTCAGATCAACTTTGACCCCCTTAGAACTGATAATATGGCCGAGATAGAGAAGCTCTATCATCCCGAACTCACATTTTGATAATTTTGGCAAACAAACATTCTGCCTCAAAAATGCTAAGCACTTCTTCCAAGTGCTAAAGGTGCCCCTTCCAAGACTTGTTGAAAATGAGAATATCGTCAAAGAAGATAAGCACAAACTTCCTCGATCGCTGCCTGAAAATCTTGTTCATAAAAGATTGGAATGTTGCTGGAGCATTTGTCAAACCGAATGGCATGACAAGAAATTCAAAATGCCCATAGTGGCATCTAAAAGTAGTCTTTTCAATATCCACTTCCATGATCCTGATTTGGTGGTAATTGGATCGAAGATCAATCTTCGAGAAGTACATAGCCCCATCGAGCTCATCAATAAGCTCGTCTATCCTAGGAATAGGATATCTATTCTTGATGGTCTTCTGATTCAATGCACGATAGTCAACACACATACGCATTGTGCCATCTTTCTTTTTGACCAACACCACTGCTGAAGCAAAATGGCTTTTGCTTGGCCGAATGAATCCCACCTCCAAAAGTTCCTTTATGGTCTTTTCTATCTCATCTTTCTGCTTCTTTGGATAATGGTATGGATTAGTGATAACTGGCTTTGCACCCTCCTCTAGCTCAATCACATGCTCACATCCCCTTTTAGGTGGTCTTCCAAGAGGTAAATCACCAAAGACTTTGCTCTTCTTAGAAAGTAGAGCTTGAATATCAGGCGGATACTGCCTTTTCTCTTCAACTGGATCAGTTGGTAAGATCATAAATTCTGCTGCCCATTCAACTTGATCATGATGGATCAGCCTCTCCATTCTTTTCAAGGACACAATTCGAGGGCCTCCATTAGACATCCCTCTCAAAACAACCTTCTTTCCATCAGCTTAGAATTTCAATTCCATAGTTTGCAAATTCAAGGTGATCTCTCCAAGAGATTGGAGCCATTGTATTCCCAAAACAACATCGGTATCACCAATGCCAACCACATAGAAGTCATCTTTTACCTCGTAATTTCCCAATTGCATGGAAAGATTGGGAATTTTCTTTGTGCAAGATATGGTAAAACCATCTGCTACCATTACCTTGAATCCTTCGAACTCTTCAGTCTTCAATCCCATTTTGGTAACTAATCCTTCATCAATGAAATTATGATTTGGTCATGTGTCAATTAGAGCAACAATCCTTTGAGAACCAACCACTTTGTTGGCGTAATAACTAACACCTCTGGACTGTGAGTCAAAACGGACAGCTATGCACACTACGTAATGAGTGCTCTTCAAATTAGGAGGGGAAGCTCCCTCTTTTGCTGATATGCTTTGGAAAAGTAAAGTACTCTAAATCCTATCTGTTGACGGGTGTTTTATGACCGCACCAACACAGAATAAAGTTTCCAACGGTCACTCTATCCTCTCTTCATCAAAGTATTCTGCATTCTAAGATTGCTAGAAAGATCATATGTTCAACTCCAAGGTTCCTTATGCAAGGGGATAGTCTCAGTTGGCTCGATGTGATTTTGTTGGATATTCCAAGGGAACTTACACAATTGTTCAATTAGAAGCAGATGCAAGATACAAATGATTTGGCGATGATGTTCATGTTCCTAGACTAAAAGGGAAAATACTGAAATTAAAGGGGATAAGGATAGAGATTTTATCGTCTACTCCTAAAGGCAGGACATGAGGATCAATTTCAGCAAGCTTCAAACCAGATTCTACTTTGCCTCCCTTCGGACAACTTCTACAAAACCGGTGCAATCTTCAAAGGATGGGGAAAGATATTCAAACTATGGCACGACATGCACATACCATCACAACGATGCATACGGACATATGAATTACAGTTGAAGTTAAGTGCAAAATAATCCAGTTGACCACACAAGGCGAACTCACCGTCAGTGAGGCCGCTAGTGGTATGGATGAATGAAACTTGCTCAAACTAAACAACGCATTCCACAACTATCAACTACTTGCATGAAATAAAATCTACTTTACTCTAATCTACTTAAATTGGAAAGACAAATGAGCCTTGCTAGTTGCTCACAATAAAAGAAGGAATCACCAATCAATGAAAATTCTTTATACCATGAAAGTTTTCCACAACAACTTCTTACAAAATTTTCAAAGGGAAAGCTTTCTTTCCTTTTCAAACTAAGCTAATTTCTAAGCTATTCACTATATGCCTTCTCTACTCTGTAGCTCAATTCTCAATCTAACATCTAATAAAATACAAATGAGGGGGGGATGCCCCTTTTATAGCAAGCCCATTTCAGTGGACAGCTTAGATTTGATTACAATGGAGGGCTCAGATTGAGCCACATATGCCCTAATTAGAGTTTTTGCCCTAAAAACCGCCACAGAGAGGAGTGGGGTAATAAATGCACAAGAGATTCTCCACTCCTCTACAGAAACCATAATGAGCAATTAATGCCCATCACCATCTTCCAGAAGATCCTCATCCAGCAAGGCATTTCTTGTCTTTCTCCCTGACTGCAAACTCGATCAACCGGGCTAACACTGCCTCAACCTCTTGAACAAAAATAGGTGGGATGTGGTTGAGCTGAAATTCAACTACTGTAACCGTCTACCCGTGCCGAGTGTAGGACATTCTCCAAGCGACCAAGGCGTCCTGGGTGTTCTGAATTATACTGGAGAAAGCCGAGATATTCTCAAAATCATCTTGAACAAATGATCTCACAGCTGAGAAGAAAGGAGCCATCTTATTTCTCAAGCCATCCGCAATTATTTCCTCTGGAGCCAATCTCCTAGCAAATATAGCCTCAAGTGTGTTGAGGACCCCATCTAGAATGTTACCCATTGCCTTCCTGACTCTAGCTGAATCCGCCTGTGCCACATCGTGGAAACCACGGCTTGTGACCACTGAAGAGTACCAGCTAGTGAAGTCCTACCTGTCACCTTCTTGTATCATGCCTCCATCCACCAGGGTTTCTAAAGGAATATGTATCAAAGCCTCCAGATGAAGAACAGTCTTAGTCTGATAGATTTGGGTCTTGTTCTAGGCTTGATCATCTATATCCATGCGCCTCAGAACATCAGAGGCCTGCCGGTAAGCATGAGCGTGGTCCTCCATGCACTTCTCTATTTCAATGCGAACGTGGCCAACCCTTTTGTCCGCTTCCAATTCCATCTTCTTCAAATCCTCTAAGCCAATAACTGACTCTCTAGGAAGATCTGCCAGGAGTTCAACTGCTGGGTTATCCTGTTCGCCTGGACGCGCAAGATTCTGCACATACCCTATCAATGTCTTATGCTCCTTTTTCAATTTCTTACATTTTCCTTCTGTACAGAACAATTTGTCCTTCAACGCTCGATAGGAGTTGTCGCACTCCTCAATTATCTGGGCTCCCGTGGGGCGACCAAACTCAACAGTGGTGATCACATAATTTTCTGGCCTTTCCTCATCTCGATCACACTCTTCTCTCAGGACAGCAACCTGAAGGGTATGAGAGCCGGATTCATCTATTGAAATCTTTGAAAATTTCCTAGCCCTCTTCTTCTCATGTGGTGCGCTAATCCTTCTGAGGAATTCTTCCATTTCGATCGCTAGATCTACATCATCCTCAAGGTCCCTCCTCATTCTCTTTGTGAGCCAATCCGGCACTGCCTGCTGTGGATTGCAAATGACGAGAGGCTGTAATTCCATTGCTTCCTCCTTGTGCACCCCTTCTCTAACAATACTCTATTGGGGCTCATCAGTCTCCATAAGCTAAGTATCTCCTGAACTTTGGGCCTCTTGCCCCGTGGTATCTTCTTCTTCCATTGTCGTGTCAAGCATCTGCTGGAAACGAGTATCAGTTGCCGTTTCCTCTTCCTCTTCTTGTTGGCTTCCACCTCTGGGTGTGCTAACACTTAGGCCGTCTGACTCCCGGAATGGTGGCTGATATACTTCTTCAAATCCCCGCTCTTCATTCAACTTTTCCCTTTGATCAATAAATAATAAAATCTCCCTCAAACTCGAAGACTGAGCCTGTGATTGCGTGGGTGATGCCTGCTCTACCCCCTGAGGTATTGGCTGGGCCGACACCTCTCTCCGTGTTTCCGCAGCTTGGGCAACCTACTTGCCTTTTCTTGTTGATGGTGGCCTTTGATCACCCATCAAGTTATAAGTAAGAGCAATTGACCTGCTCTTAAGCCGGCTCACGTGCCTTTCAACCCAACTTCTCGTGAAAGTCAACACCAAAATGGAAAGTGTATCCAAGTCCGTGATTTCAGGCTCAGACCAATCTGGTGGTGGGACCGATGTATTCCTTCCTGACTCAAAGTCAGGCTGTATGATGTTGATGTCCTCATCCACCTGATTCGGAACCGGAATGACTTCACATTCTCTGATTAATTTGAGGGGTAGCCTAGTGAACATTCTCCTCCTTATCTCGGCATCATCAACCACATTAGCCCAGAAATCCTCGGTATGAGCCCTGTGCCTGTATTCTACATTTTGCACCACCCGGATGTTGTTATAGGGATCGAAATCCTGCTTGCCAGTGTGATATGTGAGGTGAAAGAACTGCAGCTCATCTTCAGCCTCTCTAGCTGCCTGCAAGGAAGGACATACTTCACTTGAATTCCCCATGGCAATAGGGAAGTCTAGTCCCTTCTTCCTCTTCTTCTTCTGAATTTTATCGTAGGCAATGAGTTGCCTAGATACTTCTAACATTATTATTCGGTCGGTGGGGTACCTCGACAGCCGGTATGGGTATGAGGTGAACCCCTGCAGCCTGATGTATGCAAATTTTGGAAATTGGATGAGCCAATATCCATACTCTTCAATCAATGCCTGTGCTTCCTTTGAAATTCTTTGTTGCGTTCGCTGCTGAAGCGTCCTTGCAATATGCATCGTGAATGCATCATTCATCCGCTTGTAGCTGGCAGTGTTGGTAAAATGTAGTTGTGGGCAAGCCTCGTGGATCTTGAACTATTCAAGGCCACATCCGATTGGCTCCTTGTACGTTATTCCCCGATATTTGGTCATTCGAGCCAACATGTACATCACGTACGAGCTCATGTAAAAAGTCTTTGTTCTCCTCAAGCTCCCGAACTGCTCATCTATGTTGTCGCTTATCATTCTGGCCCAATCAACACATTCTTTTCCTTCCAATATGATCCCGATGTAGTAAAACATCCAAGGCTCGAAGATGAAGGCTTGTGGACTTCCATTCACCCGGCTAAGCATCATTATGAGATCGTAGTATTCCTGTTTCACATTTTCAGCAATAATTTGCTTTGGGAGCTTGGTGCGTGGAGGTTTAGGTCTCTGCATCCAAACTGTATTGATGACGCCAGCACATCTCTCGAAGGTGGAGAAATACATTTTATCAGCTCTATCCTTCGTTCTATACAGCATCCTCTCGGAAGTGGGAATCCCGAATGCTTCTCCAATAGCATCAGGCGTGAAGTTGGCCAACAACCAGACATCTGGAGAAACGATAGTCCTTCGTTCTGGTTTGTAACAGTTCGCACACTCCATGATCAACTCTGGACATTGTATTGCTGGTGGAAAACCGGCAACTGCATAGATCCCACTTTTCATTATTTGATGTGCTGTGACTGATGGTGGATGACCTCCCAACCCGTACATTCTTGCTCTAAGTGCACCCAAATTAAATGAACCAAGGTTGGTATCATTTAATCCTGCCAACTTTGAAGTAAATTTAGACTCTGGAAGAAAAGGCTTGGCGAGCTTCTTGATTACTACCTGTCGAGACGCACTTGCTTTGCCAGCTTCAATTTTTGCAGCTCTGCCTGCAGCCCTGCTTGTTCCTACAACATCTCTTCTTGCTTCAGCCATCTACAAAACAAAATAAAACAAGTTAGACTTCAGATTTTGAAAAAAATAAAATAACCTCGAGATGGCTGCAATATGGAGTTAGCTCTGAAAATAAAATCCCTCAACATAGAATTTTTCTAACTCCAAACCCCAAACTTTAAATCCTCTGAGCTTTAAACTTTCAGCAACGTGACTTCTGGCCTCCGATAGAAATTCGCACCAGCTGGCAGTTTCAGCAAGAAAGTAATTTCTCCAGCATAAAATTTTGAACTTTTTACTTCAGCTTCTCAACTTTCAGCACTTAACTCTCAATAGCTAGAAAAAAAGATAATCACTCTAGCATAGAATTTCAAAGACTTCACTTCAGCTTCTTGACTTTCAACACTTCGAAAAATAAAAAATCTCCAGCAACTCCAAGAAATCGATTCTCACACTTAGAAAATAAAACTTCAGCTCAACTTTCAACAACTTCAAAATTTTGATTCTCTCATCAATCTCTCAACTTCACAAAGAATTCTTCTCACTTCAACAATTTCTCAACTTCGCAAAGAAAATTCTTCTCACTTCAGCAATTTCTCAACTTCGAATGGTGAGAAGAAATGAGAAACTCCGTTTCTTAAATAATTCCTCTCAGAGAATCTTGCTAATTTGTGCTAGAGCCATTTTTAGCACTTTCATTAATTCCCCACTCCTTCCACTTAGAAATCTTCCAATTTTGGTGAACTAGTGGGCGAGTTATCTGCCATTCGTCATAGCTTTTGCCATAAATGTAGATTCCTTCCTCTGCAGAATTTAAATTTTTTCCCTCCAATCTGCCAGTTAACTCTTGTTAATTAAATCACTTGTGAGGAAAATCACTTTCATTAATCTTGGAAACTCCATTTTAATTCCTCGCAACGTTTAATTAAATTCAATTCATAAAAATTCATGGGGAAATTAAAATAATTTCCAACCCGTTAAAATATCCATCATTTAAATCATTAACTTCATGATATTTGCCTTAGGCAGTTTAAATCCTCTTTAAAATATTTAACCCCGATGATTTGAAATCACTCGCCAGATCAATCCATTATTTTGAAATTTAATTTCCCTCAAAAAAATAATCCAAGCAACTTACAAAATATTCCCCTTTGAAAATATTAAAAATTTCCCTAGAAAATAATCTCTAACTTCGTTAACTCATGGGTGCACTTTGAAGGGGTTCATTTAATTTTTTTCTTTTAATTGTACCCCTTTTGAAAATATTCCATCAGCTTGGGCGCATTTTACTTAGTGACCTTTCATTCTGTTGCCTTAGAATATTTCCATCAAATTCTCCATGCCAAGGGTGTATTTTATCTCATTTAACTTTTAATCCCCACGTCTAGGAATTTTAACTTATTTTCTCCCTAGGCGCACTTTATCTAGTGAAATTTTTATTTCACTTCGGAAAATTTCTAACATTTCTTTCCTTGGGCGTGTTTGATGCCTTGAGCTTTATTTCCTGACTTAGAAAAAATTTCAAGTCTATTTACCTTAAGGGCGCATTTTCGCAGGCATGCTTTTATTTTTCAAGACTTAGAAAAAATTCATTCAAACCACCACCTTCCTTGAACTTGGGTGCATTTTCCTTCTTCTACCCTCATTTCCATACCTTAGCAACCTTCTACCTTGAGGGCGCATTTGATACCATGAGCTTCCGTTTTCCCTTGGAAAAGATTTTCAAACACTTAGAATTTTGCTTGAGGCCGCATTCTAGAGGTTGTACTTTCGTTTCAATACCTTAGACATTTTTGCTTGATATCCTTGCTTGAGGGCGCATTCTGCATGTGCTACTTTCATCTAAGGGCACATTTCACCCTAGCAGGTTGTATTTCCCTCTTTATCTTCTTGGGCGCATTTGACCCTTGGTACTTTTATTCTCTCATGCCTTAGCATTTTTTCTTCTTGGCATCATCTCCTTGGGTGCATTTAAGGGGGTATACTTCCATTTTGACTTAGAAGATTCGAAACTCCTAACACACTCTTGGGCGCATTTCATGGGGTTAGCTTTTACTTCCCACGCCCTAGGCAATTCTTACCTCTTGGGCGCAGTTTACATGGGGAGCCTTTACTTTCATACTTCGGCCTTTTTTTTGGAAAACTTCCTCTACTTCAAGATGGGTGCATTTTGCCCTCTCAACTTTGATTTTCAATCCCTTAGAAATTTTCTCAAGGCTTATTTACATGTGGGTGCATTTGAGGTGCCATGCTTTCATTTTCAATACTTAGGCGTTTTTCCTTGCTTGAGATGGGCACATTTTATACCCTCAACTTTGATTTTAAATGCCTTAGAAACTTTTTGAGGTGGCTTTCATAAGGTGGGCGCATTTGAAGAGGGAAGCTTTCATTTTGTGCCTTAGCATATTTTGCCAACCTTTCAACTCATCCCAAGGGCGCATTTAGGCATGTCTACTTTGATTTCTCATGCCTTAGCATTTTTTTCATGCCATCACCTCAACCTCGGGCGCATTTTGCCTATCAAGCTTCCATTTCTCATGAGGGCGCCCTTTTGAAGGTGAAGTTTGATTTTACACTTAGAAAATTTTGACCTCTTCCAACCTGCCATTACTTTCTATTTTTAGCAAGTCTTTGATTTCATGTCTTCTGCAACTTTGTTTGGCCTGAAATTTTCACCATGTGATCCTCATTGCTTGGCGAACTTGTTTACACCTGCCCCTCATGCTGACCTGCTATTTATAGCCATGTTCTGGAGACGACTTACTATAAATAGTAAGTGCTCGGATTGCACCCAAATTTTACCAGTAGATTGCCTGAAGGATGTTGATCGTGATGGGATCTTCGTTTTTCGAAATTCTAGCCTTTTACCCTCTTTTTTAGGCACCAAAGTAGGAAACCCTAATCTGACTTGCATGTGCCCTGAACAGTCTCCGTTTGACTTTGTTTCTATTGTGTGTTGTTCTACTTGCTGAACTAAAGTGTCGGGTGGCTGCTGGAGTGAACCTGCTATTTATAGTAAGTGCCTGAAATAGTGATCAATCCACTGCCGGATGAGTTTGCATGTCATATTTCCCGAGGGATCTCAAAAAACCCAGTAAACTGATCTGCATGCATGCACTGGCTAAAAATAGTAAGTTTCAGAAACATGATCTCCTTCGCTTGCATGTCACATCGTTGCGAAGCTCTTGAAAAACCCATAAGGAATATCCTGACATGCACTGAAAAACTCTCCATGCAAACCCTTAAAATAGCAAGTTGTTAGAATTTGTTCAAATTTTGCGTGCAAGTACCTTGAGGTACCCCGAATGTGACGGAGTAGTCAAAATTCCAAAATCCTGATAAAAAAAGATCCCAGATTGAGTAGTTACTAAAAATAGTAAGTTGTCAAAAATCAGTGAAAATTTAGTGGGACTCTACCTGAAGCATTGTGATCATAGTATTAAGCTCAGATTTCACTTTGACAATTCAATTTGACTTCAAACAAGCCTGAAAAATAAAAACCCTAATTTCACAGACTTAGTTAGAATTTGAACCTTAGGTCAAACGAAGGGACATCCCCGGAAGGATAGAACGATCAGAGAGACAGAGAGAGAGAGAGACGCAAAACCAAAGCCAAAAGACCAGAATGGAGCAAAATTAGGGGGTACCCATTTTGAATGGGGTGATGTGTGAAAAGGTCACAACACTATCTTTTTTAGCTCAGTTGGAAGAGGCACAAGGTTAAGAAAACCTAGAACGTTGCAACCAAGGATTTTCTGGTTTTGCAGATCATTAACTACAACTAAGCTAACTATTTTAAATCTATCTAGTTTCCTCAAGTAAACAGAGCATGAGGAAATGGAGCGGGGATGTGATTACACGATAAACTTTAGGTAAGATTCACAACGTGAAGGCAAGGTGGCACAACTATTTGCTTGGCTAGGTAGAAGTTTATTAAAACCATAGTTGGCAAACTTGCCAAAAACTCGCAAATTTTTCTAGAAAATGAGTTTTTGCAAGTTTTACTCGCCAAAAAGTGCGAACGTACTTTTCACAAAAACTTGCCTAAAAACTCGTTTATTTGCAAAAACTTGGTGAGTTTTTAAAAAAAACTCGGTTGCTCAGCAAAAAGACCCCGTTGTCAGAATAAAGGCAATTTTGATTAATTTTTTGCCTCCACCAGTTGCTCTTCCTTAGCAAAAACACTCTCCCATGAAGGTTTTTGTGGTTTTGGAGGTCTTAATTTGGGCTTGGTGGCGGGGGAGTGCGCCCAGGGCGCTGCCCCGAGACCCTACGAGGGGCGCTGCCCCAAGACCCTGCGAGGGGCGCTGCCCCCAAACCCCCACGAGGGGCATTGCCCCTCAACCCCACTGGGGGCGTTGCCCCCAGACCCCCAAGGGGGGCACTGCCCCTCGACCTCGTTGGGGGCGTTGCCCCCAAACCCCCACAAGGGTTAAGGGGCACTGCCCCTCGACCCCACTAGGGGTGTTGCCCCCAGACCCCCACGAGGAGCGCTGCCCCTCAACCCCGCTAGGGGCATTGCCCCCACAAGGGGCGCTGCCCCTCGACTCCACTGAGGATGTTGCCCCCAAACCCCCATGAGGGGTGCTGCCCCTTGACCCCATTAGGGTCATTGCCCTCAAATTCAGATTGAATTCATTTGGTTTTCTGGGTACTCTCCAAGTCCAAGTTTCCAAGTTTTCCTACAAGTCTTCATCTATAATATCGTCTAGTTCTACCTCTCCCCTAGTTTTCACTAGACATGGGAAGAGGAAGATATAAATTTGTAAAATATATCAATATAGTATTTACTTTCAGTTTTACAAAAACAATTTGCTGTTTTCATTTTGTTTCAGACTATTATCATATCAGCGCATTGAGCATTCCACATGAGGATGCCATTTTGTATCCAATTTCTTTCAAATCAATCAAATACAATTTGGTTTTTATATGTACTCATTTATTGACTCATTGGATGCATCTTATCTTTGCATTTTGCAAAAAAAATTGCGTTTTTAGTGAAGTTTAAGCAATTTTCCGAGTTTTTCGGGCTTGTCGAGTACTTGCAAATGCCGAGTTTTCCAATTATGATTAAAACAAACATATGTACGATAAACTAAGTACAGATTTACAACGTGAAGGCAAGGTGGCACAACTATTTGCTTGACTGAATAAGTTTATTGACACACACATCAAATGATAAGCTTTAGGTACAGATTCTAAACTTGAAGGCAAGGTGGCACAACGATCTTCCCAATCTGAATAGGCTTATTGAACACAAAACACAAGGTAAGCAATTGGGACAGTGTATTGCATAGACGAGACATGCATACAACAACGATCAAACCAGCAACCCCATTTAATTAAGATGAGGATTCATCATAACAACTACATGAAACCCAAGTGGCATAACAATTCATCATCATAACAAATACTCGTGAACATATACAAAAAGGCAATATTACAGGCAAGGTGGGCACAACATATATTGCTCTCTCGTGCAAAAGTTATTTACAAATGAGCTGAAAGCTCTTATTTATAGACATCAAAGATGTAGGCAACCCTAAAATCACCTTGAGTCAACTACAGTCCTACAATGCATGCAAGATCTTATTGCTAAACCCTAATAATGGAAAATATACAGTTAACTGGCAAGGTACCATCAGTTAACTGAAACATCTAATCTAAGTGGACAATGTGCAAGCATGCACGCCCTTATTGAAAGTAAGTTAACTGGAATACTACCATCAGTTAACATAAATCCTAAAAAACGAAACTCCAAGTGAATGTTGATACTTCCAAGATAGACATGCGTGACATGTGAAATAGCGAATTAACTTGGAAAGAAGCGTCAAGTTAACTGCCGTGTTTGAAGTCTACTGGCCCTGATCTTGAGCAATCAACCCATCCACAAAGTCATCGATTGCGTCACCTTCTGGGGAACTGAAGCTCCGATGAAGTATCCCATGTCTATGCAGCATGTCTTCTCCACCAGTGATCTAACACTGAAACTCGCCTTTACTCCTGGTTGCCTCATCAAACAATGCTGACGTGACTATAAGATGATTCATCTTATAGCCAATGGTCTCACCACTAAAAGTACTGTGAATGAGTGCTTGGAGCTCTGACTGAACGTCAGCAAGCTCGTCATAGTCACCATCCACACGTTGATGCTGGCATGGTAGTTGAGACACAAAGTTTCTCACATAGCGGAGTGCACTAGTGACATGCTCTCTGCTCTCAGCCAACTCTGATGCTATCATTTCTTCTATCTTAGCCTTGAAGATCAACTGTGTTCTCCAAGTGTAGACATCCTCTTTATTTTGTGCATCTGTGACTGATTCAAATGACAACCCCAGGTTAGCAATCAGGATCTCATCCCTGGGTCTACTAATAGCCAAGTCACGCTCCTCATCCTAAAGTTGTAAACGAAGCTCACGTGCACTATACCGCAACTGGTATAACTCTGAAAGTACAAGGCGGCCTCTAGTAACAAACTCCTCCTCCCACTCATCTAACCGCTTGCCATATGCAACCAAGTGATCAAGATGACCCTGTTCTGCTGGTGGTTCTAAGATATGTGGAAGTGCGGTGACAACATCCCCTGTCTTGTGTACAAGGATAGAAATATACTGGCGAAGCTATTGTATTTCAGCCTTGAGAGCTGACTTATCTTCTCCATCCTTCACCATTCTATCCCTTGTGCTATCTGTAGCAACTTGTAGGAGATCAATCTCTGTCTGACGAGTACTTCTTTCGAAGTTGACTGTCATCACTTCGAAGTCTTGAGCTTCCATCTCGTCTAGACTCTTATCCTCGGGAGGTGTGGCAGTCTCAACGACGATCTCCTCACCTGCATTCCTCTCAAAGTGGACCTGTTTCTTGATCCTTTTGTCAAGCGCATCTGTAACATGATCGAAATCTGAATGATCAAGCACATAAGATGGCTGTCTCCTTTTTCTTCCCAGCTAACTCTCAAGCCAAGACGAATCCCGACTAATCCCACTAGAATGATTTGTACTAGTAATGGGAGGATCCGACAAAAGCAAATGTGTAGAGGTGTTACTGCGAGGTGGAGAATCCAAGTCTAAATCGATGTGAATTGGAACTGGAGGCTACTCTGGTGTTGGTGACGGTATATGTGGTTGAACCTCAGGCTGTGGTGAACTCTGAACAACTTCTCTAATAGGCTCTACATGTGAAACAACAACGGCAGCCTTTCCCTTTAAGTTACTAGGCACTGGATTCTTCTTAGGAGGGTTACTCCTCTTCTTCTGCTTGGGTTTTGACCAAGAAGGTAGTACAACTCCCATTGATGGGGGGCTCTACTCTAGGCATGGATATCCTCCTGGTCCTTTTGCTTTCTAGATAAAGCATACTTTTTCTAGATGACTCTGTTCGAACTCTCCTTTACCGATGAGAACTCCTTGGCGTACCAATTAACTATCGGCAATGGTTGTCCATCAACCTACTCTCTGTAAAACTAAGGAAGTGCATCTCCCTCATCATCTGACAAACCTTCCACCTCTTCTGCCAAGAAGACAGATATCTGCAGAAGAGAGAACCTGCTGTAGCTGCATCTGCGTACCTCAAAGTCATCCTCGCAATTCACCCAGTAGTCCTCCAGTGTAGGTTTGTGATAAGACCGACTACCAAGGCGCGCTGCGTAATGACTCCAAGGATCATATGTGCGTGTGTCAACCAGGTACTTGAGTTTGCAATTCTCTAACTCCTGTCCTGCAGCTTTAGCATCAACTGTTGTCTTGCACCAATATATCCCGAACTGCAAAGGAAAGTTGGCAACCTGTTTACGCTTGTGGCACAAACATTTGTGAACCTCATACAACTACCTCAGAAACTCCATAAACACTATCTTATTTGAAGGATAACGTGGTAGCATAGATGGATTTCTTGTGTATCTGTAGACACGGATATAGGTGTATGTAGGGAATTGAATGTACCAGTCAGCCCAATTCTCCATTGTTGCTCTAGCAACTGTTGAGATACGAATGTGCAACTCCCAGTCCAAGTTTCTCAATGTATATGTCAAGAAAGTCTCCTGCACACGTTTGAAATGACTTTCAGCCTTTGTGAACTCGAGCTGATCATAGTAACGATAGACTTTCAATGCACTGAGTATGTCCACCGTGTTCAACCCGTTAAACTGACCCTGATAGGCAATCAAGTACACAAGGTAGGAACAGATATGAAACTGGTGCGCAACTAGGAAACCGGTGATTTGCTCGTGAATAGCATCGCTGATGAAGGATGCCCAATCATAATGCTCTTGTCCAAAGATGATTCGACCAATGATATAATACATCCATGGGTGGAATTTATTGGCCTTTGAATGACCTAAAACACGATGAAGCAGTGTAATTAGAATTGCATACTCATCCCTGTATTCACCACGACCTACATTGTTTGGCAACTTGGTCTTTTTCTGTTTCAGCCACCTCTCAGTCATCTTACTCTGACACTTATCTAATTCAGCATTGAAAGCTTGCTCACTCTAACTAATAGAAATGACTAGACCATCTGGATGTTGAGGAATACCCAGACTTCTCTCGATATCAATGGGTTTGAGACTGCAAATAACACGCCCATCTACTGACTATATCTCCCATGCAGCAGAATTGTAATGCTTAATACAAGACATTACAAACTCTACGCAATGAACTGAGAAAGGTATGGAAGCGGCC
This sequence comes from Sequoiadendron giganteum, assembly GCA_007115665.2. Taxonomy (NCBI): domain Eukaryota; kingdom Viridiplantae; phylum Streptophyta; class Pinopsida; order Cupressales; family Cupressaceae; genus Sequoiadendron; species Sequoiadendron giganteum. The sequence goes on along the minus strand of CM021110.1, from coordinate 368,171,806 downwards.
TCAAGCAACCCAAACTGCTGAATGTTCTGGATTATCGAATCTCTGATCTTGAGTGGATCCAAAACTGCTTCTGGAAGCACCTTATGTAGATTCGTATCAACTATCTGGATGAAGTCATGAGTCAAGACTGACTTGGTCTTGAATTCGAGCTGTGTGAACTGCATTCTAAAAAACTCGCCTGTTGACTGTGAACACGGCTATATTCTGACAACTTTTTTAAAAAGCGAAAAATACCCTGCTGAGGCTAAAAATAGCTTGTTGGATGTAAATATTCACAGAAAATTCCGAGGTATGGGTTTTCCTCAAAAAATGATTCTAAGACAACCCAGAACGTCAAAAATGTAAAAATCCGACTTCTACTTAGCCATGTAAAGGAATTTCAGTTAAGAAAATTAGAGCTTCAAGAACTGATGCTCTGTAACAAATTTTCCTGAAAATCTTAGCACATGGGTTTGTCTGAGGAAATCGTTCTGAATCAATCCAACTATTTTGTTTTGCCAAAATTTTGCCAATTCTTCGAACATGTGAGAGAATCTTAGACGAGAAAATGGAAGAATTCTAGAAGAGAACAAAGACGTTTTTTTATAATTTTATTATTATTTTTGTCTTCTTTCAAAAATCGCCACTTTGCTTTGAATCTGCTGTTGAATCTAGATCTGTACCTGCAAAAGAATGTTTCTACTGCCTTCGAACCTGATTGTTTGATGAAAATTCGCCAATCTCTTGAAGAAAATTGAATTATGTAAGCTAGATGAATGAGAAAAGGCGCCACACTTGTATTAATAGACAAAATCGTAACATAGTGCATGACTGCATGCTGAAACCCTAATTCTGGAAGAAAGAATTCGACTGGCCCTTCGCCAGCTGAATTGCCACTGTCTCTGAGTCTCATTAATAAAAATAATATTTAATTTGAAACATGCAAATTGAATAACATTAAAAGAGGTGCCAATATTTAATTATTGAAGAAAATCGCCTTTTAATGCTTTGCATGCAAAAATAATATTTTAATCATCTAGCCAATAATAGCATCTGGATGTGCCTAGCAAACTTCATTGATTCCAAAAAGTCCAAATTTGACCTTCTAGGCGTCCATTTGCAAGAGTTATTAGATTTTTGACTCTCCTACTTTATAATTGACTGCAAAGTTACATTTGGCCATGTTCAGCTCTGATTTCCGGGTGACTAAGTGAACCTGCGACTGAACTGAGACATCCACTACGAAGCCTACATAGCAAGGATGAAATGTTTGTTGGGAGTTGCAACTACTAAAACCAACATCTGACACCTCAAAAAATTAGGCGCCATTAATAAAATTGATGCAAGATCACCAGACTTGGCCATTTCTCCGTTTTTCCATTTGATGCTTTAAACTGGTGCTACTGGTGAACGATGAACCCTGCTGGCTGAATGATAGATTCATTACGTGACTGAAAGTACTCTGCATCCAACGACTGTATGTAAGGTACTTGAAAGTTACATCAGGAACGCCAAAAAGATGGGCGCCCCTGGCCTGTGAAGGCGCAAATACCTTTTTGACAAAAGTGTGACTTTCATCTGAACACCATACTTTGACCCCTAACACCGAGAGATGGAGTGCTCCAATTCGCGCACCGTTTGTCTCTCTGCATAGTTGGATCAAATTACAAGAGACGTATCTAGAGGTAACAAAGCCAGAAAACTGCTTCCAAGGCCTCAAAGAGAAGGGTGTCTTTTTCAAGGAGATGTGTACTTTCCATACTTAAGCCATTTTTTGGTTGTCTCCAGTCACTTTCACTTTTCAGCCTCACCACCCTGACCTCGCACGTACGAGCGTTCGCCAAATCCTAGAGGCTGACGGCTGGACTCGTTGGATAACTGGAGTAATTGCGCACAAATCTCGTGAAGACTGCCAATGCAAATAACCCCAGCTAGCAAGCCTAAAGGTTGGGCGCCCCTAGCCTATAGATGTGCAACTGTGTATAGCTACGTTTTTCCATCCTCTGGTTTACGTGCTCGGTAGAACCTCTATTACGGTCACCCAAAATATCGGATCATCTCGCGAATCGATGTGTTGCGAAGCTAGACTGAACTGGAAAAGATCTCAGGAAGACCTCATCTACAAACTCATCCATCTGGAGGGCCATATTCAAGGGCGCCCCTGAGCGACAGGGGCACTCAAACCATCAACATGACAATCTCTGTGACTTGCTTCCTGCTTGTAGTCTCAGCTTATGATCTTGATAATCGGAGTTCTGCACTATGTACACCTTAGCTTCATAGCTCGTCGGAAAGCCAGACTGATTCTGAAGAGACTGAATCCATCAGCAAGCACATGCAACAAGATCTGAGCCTCCAAAAAGGAGGGCACCCCTAGGCTACAGGGGCGCAGATCTTGTTTTTTGCTTGAAAATTCATCCATTTTCACCACTTTGTGCTTTGTGAACACAATATCAGCTGCTGAGGTTGACCATGTAGAGATGTTACCATTGCTGACATGTGTACATGACTGTATCTCACTATTTTTACATGTACGGACGTGTAGACTTGATTTGCACGTTGATTGCGCAAGCGTCTCCCACGTTAAATAGTGAAAAGTTTCCAGACTTAGAAATGTTTTGCACTTTTTGCCAGTTTGAAAATCCCCTCCTTCAAGAAGCATCTTTTTCAACATTTTTCATCATAGAATGTTCTACTTTGAGTTTCAGGCTTAGATTTTGATACCTGGTACTGGCCAACTGCCATTGATGACAATGGAGGTCCTAACTTTTCTCCTGAAATTTTGAAAACTACCCACCAGGCTTAAACTGACTTTTAACCGAAACTGATTTCACCACTGTGATCGTAATGTGAAATAAGCCAATCAAAATATTTTCAGCCAATTCTGACAAGTTCCTATTTTTTAGGGTTTTGACCTAAAAACGGGGTTCGGAAACCCTAATTTTCAAAATTTTCAAATTTTGCCAATATCTTCCTAACATCACATTGACCAAAAGCCCATACTTGATTTGCCCAAAAACTAAGTTTTGACCCCATTTTTACAAGGTTTAAACTTTAGACCATTTTAAACAAAATGGCTTAATGAAGCAAAAAATTTGGTTTGGTTACAACACACTCCACAAACCCGAAAGGATTCATTCTTTTGGAAACTAGATAGTTGTGCAAAGGCACTACCATCTCCAATCTTTGGCTCCTCTTCTAGAGCTTCTTCACCATCACCACTTGTTGTTTCATATTGCTGATCATACGAATCAGATTCTGATCCATAATCAGAATAGCCCTCCATTTGATGTGCTTTGCCTTTTTCCATAACAACGGTGACCCTTTGACCAAGGTTCACGACAAGTATAGCAAACTCCTTCCTTTCTGAGCTGATCACGGAGTTCATCTGATATCCTTTGGGGATACTTATTGGGCTGACTTAGAGGAAACTTCTTTTTATCCTTCTTGAAGGGTTTAGACTGAAATTTTGGCCTTGGAGCAGCCAACTCCATGCTCCTTGCCTTCTTGATTGCTTCATCCAAGGTCGGTGGATCAAAGGCTTTGACCCATCCCTTCAAAGGCTCCATTAATCGTTCAGCAAAAAGTACCACAAGTCTTCTTTCAGTAATGTTGGGCACCATTACTAACAATCTTTGAAAATCAGCCACATAATTTTCTAAAGATCCTTGTTGCTTCAGCTGTGCCAATTCTCGGAATCTCAACTCAGGATCTTTGGTGTCAAAATGTTCAATCAGCTTGTTGGTAAATTCTTCATAGGTGTGGATAAGGTTATGGCCAAGAGTGACCAAACCATGAGTCCACCATTCATGAGCGACTCCATCCAAATGCAATGTGGCAAATTTTATTGCATCTTCTTCCGGCATTGGTCTAAGTGAAAGATAGTTATCCAACTTCTGCACCCATGCCCTGGCTGTGCACTTGTTACTACCATCAAAATGGTCCAAAGTTATCTTTCCCAAGGCTTGTTGAAAATCATTTCTATGATTCATTGGAGGACGGTGTTCATTCCTTCCACCATTTGTCTACTCCTTTGATTCATGAATTGATCAAAGGTCCAAGCATCTCTCATATTGTGGAGCACGAGTTAGGTGCCTCCCTCATACTGGGAGTACAAGGAGTCCCATATACTATAAGCCATCTGTAGACCCAAAAATAGACCGCCTGGTATCGTGGACTATAAAAGGACCTTACCTTTCCTTTTTCCTTTCATATCAGGTGGCAAGGTGATCTACTCCATGTATGCTTCTCTAGCATCATCTGCAAAAGGTATCCTAACTTCTGGTGGTGGTTCTTCCCTCGGAGTGAATGTAGGGAGAAGAGGTCTAGATGAAGATCCTCTTGCAATTGTCACATGCTGTCCAACAATTTTATCCCTTCCATTTACCTCTGAACCATTATTACCATTATGGCCATAAGTTCCATTAACACCATTGTTACCACTATTTTCACCAACTTGATTTTGTTGGGGCTGAGCATTGTTCTGACTAGCCTGCTGATCCAATTTAGCTAGCAAACGTGCCATCATGTCTAACATGTTATCAAACTTCTTTTCTGCTCTGGCATCTTTTTCTTCCATTGAAAGTCTGGTCTCGTCTGACATTCTTTCAACTTCTTTACCCGTTTCTCTCAAGGCTTCTAACAATGTCTCTGCTTTTGGCACTGGTGGGAATTGTATCTGAGATCTGGCCTGATTTCTGATGAAATGTTTGGTTTCTCTATCACCCATCTGTCAACTGAAAGGCTGAAAGTCACAGGATGGCAGGAACTTCTGCTCTCATACCACTGAAATATACTCTCTCAATTTTTTAATTTTTTATAATAGCAATTACAATGTACCCAAGCACCCGTTAAGGTTAGCTTAAAACCAAAACGTTGCAGGAAAGAACTCTAACCAAGAATGCGCCCTAAACCCACTTAAGGAGGAGGGGCGGGCATATGGTCAGAGGATCCCTAGGATCTATTGATTCAGTAATTGAAATAGTTACAACTGAAAGAGAGAGAATCTAAACTCAACACCAAGAATGTGCACACAAGATCCTTTAGAAGGCGAGGTGCTAACATATGGTGGAGTGCTAAATACAGAATTGAAAGGAAATAGGCGGATAACCAACCATGAGAGAAATTACAAATAACAATTCATCTGCTGTGGCAAGCATCCACTCAAGAGTGGGAATTCTTGACTTTTCAGTGGGTAAGATGAAAGATACAATATTTATTCTCCACACTGGCGATCAACCATCCAGGGGTGCTTAATGTTTGCTTTAGGAATTACAAGTAAATGCAACAATAACATATGGTTGGATTAGTACTACTAATACACAACCTTACAATCAAATAATCTACAGTTTACGAGTATTACAATGATAGAACAAAGCCACAATGTGAAGAATGGTTATCTCAATCTAGAAAACTCTTAAAAACTGAAAAATAAGCTAAAATCTGATCTCTTTGAAGTCTGATAATTAAATCAGAAAAGTGAAACTGTAAATCAGCAACCCGTGAATCAATAAAATGCTTATATCTTAATCAATTTACCTCCGAATTGCGTGGAACCAAGTGCAATGAACCTTTGGAGGATAGGCGCCCATGTCAAGATGAAGAAACACCTCCAAAAACCCAGCATTTATTTATTAGCACAATTCCCAATGCATATAGGAAGGTACGGCCCTGGCAAGGGCGATTTTGCTAGTATAAATCACACTCTGAAATAAAATCTGGAAATTGCTAAGAGGGGTCACCATGACCTTAGCAATGATATTATTGAATGCCCATAACAAAAATAAAATGATACAAGAAGCTGTGAATAAAATCGACTTTCAGCTGTGTAAATATCAGCAACTTGAAATCTGGAAAACACACCAAAATTCTCCACTTTGAAGCTCTATCTACTAGTCTGATTTGAGAAGCTGCTTGAAATCAATTAGGTGTTATCTTCCAAACACGAAATTGAATTGATACTAGGAGGTCAGCATTCCTCGAAGTGCAAAATGAGTAGTCATTTCGACAGCATAAGTTTGGCATAAACATGAGATACCAAATGTTGGAGCAAATCCTCATTTTTAAAGAAGATGGGAAGACTCTTCAAATTCTCAAGAAGGGATGCCAAAAGCCTTGTCATATTTTAAATTCCAAAAAAAGAATAATTCTTCTCCAAAAGACGTCCACTTTATGGCAAATAAACTTTAGTAAAAATTATTTAAACTTCTTCATGAAGGCGTCCCCCTTCAAGTCCCTCTTTTAAACACAACTTTAAGTTAACACCTTAGGCCAAGGGGTCAACTTCAGATTATAACATTTTGCCTTGAAATGAAGAATCTCATCAAAACTAATGCTTTTAAAAGCCAAAGCTCAACCCCGAACAACTGCTCCAATAGGACATGAAGAGCTGAAGACTGACAACTGCCAATTGCCAACTGCCAAAAATAGTATTTACTATAAATAGTAAACACCAAGGAAAAACCACAAAATCTCCAAGCAAGGAAACCCTTGATTCACCTCAACGAGCCTACGGGCCTCCGTAATGGGCTGATGAGCAACTGATAGGATCACTGATGAGAAAGGGACATTGCATTCTACAAGCCCTCTCTATCTATCACCTCGTCCAAGAACTTGTCGCTGGTCCCGTCCTCTGGCACTCTGACGTTGTCCACGATGATGAAGTGCTTGTTCAACTCTTTTTCTCCATCCTTGATCGCCTCTGACTGTCTCTAACTTCTGCAATCACCTTGTTGAAACTGGTAGTCATCACTAAGAAGTTATCCAACTTGGACGCCTCAGGATCTCCACCTAGGTTATCATGAACCAGTTTCTCGAACTCAGCCTGTACTGCCTCTAACTCAGCGTACGTACCATCCTCACATCGATAATGACATGGGATCTGGGTGATGAACTCGCTGATAAGCCTGAAAGTTGTAGCAACATTCTCCTTGAGCGCAACCATCTTTGCAAAGATTTTGTCATATGTTTCCACTTTGAAAAGATGTTCTCTCCAAGCGAAAACCTTCTTCTTATCTTCTGCTTCAATGGTATCATGGGCAATTGCCAGCTAAGATATGAGTATCAAGTCTTTCGGCTTGTGTTCTGCTATGAATATCTCGAGCTGCTAAATCTTATGACGAAGCTCATGTGCAGCGTACCTCAACTGATATATCTCCGTGAGGAGGTACCGACCTGCAACAATGAAGTCTTCAATCCAATTGTCCAAGAGCTTCCCTCGATTAACCAAATGACCAAGTCTCTGCTGATTTGCATCCGTCTCTTGAAGTTGTGGGAACATAGGTGCCTGTCCTACGTTACCATGAAGTAAATCCGAGATGTATTGTCAGAGTTGCCTAATTTTAGCCTTGAGGGCTGCCTTATCTTCTATGTCCTTCATGACACGCTCCTCCAGATTACTCGCGACAACGTTGAAAAGGCTCACGTCCAGGTGCTGAGTGCTCCTGCCTAGATTTGCTTTGACGAAGGTGAAATCACCAACTTCAACTTCATCCAGGTTCTTGCCTTCTAGTGGTGTAGCAAATTCAATGACGATCTCTTCTTCAGGAGTCTTCTCAATATGCACCTGCTTCTTGACTCTCTTGTTCAACCTATCCTGATATGGATTGCCAAACTCAAACAAATCAAGTTGATATGAAGGCCTACGCCTTTCTCTTCCCAACGACCTCTCGAGCCAAGAGGAATGATCAATGTTGCCCTCTCGAGGAGAAACTGCTCCTACTGTGTCAACCACTGGTGGATCAACTGGAATGAAAGTCTCATGAACTGGAGATTCAGGCTCCGAGTCGATATCAATTGGAGACGATCGTGGAGAAAATGGTGGACCAGGAGATGATGAATCAACCTCGGCCTGTACCACTGGTTCCACTGGAATTTCTGACGCTTTCTCAACCTGCTTCCGCTTTGTGATGCTTTTCCGCTTCGAGTTTCCACTAACTTTGACACCTTCAGGCAGCTTCAAGACAACTTTAACTCGAGGCCTCGACCTAGAAGTGGAAGGTAGTGAAGAAAACCCTGCTGGCGGCTCTGTAGTTGGAACTGCCCTTCGCTTCCTCTTGCTCTCCAAGAAGTACATGCTTGTCTTAATAACTGATTTTGACAGGTCTTAATTGAAGTATTCTCCTTGACATACCAATCAGGTTGGGGAAGTGGCTGGCAAGTAACTTCGTCTTTAATGAATGAATTGAGTAGTACCTCTTTGTCATCATCGGACAAACCCTCCACATCTTCTAATAGGAAATCAGCAAGTTGTGGAAGAGTAAGTCGGCAGTAATGACGTCGGCACACTTCAAACTCATCTTCGCAATTGACCTAGAAGTCCTCAAGCACTTCCCTGTGTGAATTACCTTGCTCCAACCACGCTGAATAATGACCCAAAGGATCATAACTACGCCTCTAAGGAAGACACTCGAGCTGGAGTTTTTCTAACTCGTTCGTCATTAACTTGCAATCAGCAGCAGCCTTGCACTTGTAAATACCCAATCCGAACAGAAAGGTAAAAAATGGCTTGTGTCGATTACGAAGAAAAGAGTGAACTTCTTGAGCTTGTCTCATAAACTCCATGAAAAGGACTCTGTCTGATGGGTACCTCGGTAGCATCAGAGGCTCTTTGGTGTAACCATACACTCGGATATATGTGAAAGTAGGGAATTGAATGGACCAATCCGCCCAACTCTCCATCATTGATTTTGCCTCTAGTGAAATCCTAATATGCATCTCATTATCGAGATCCCTGACTGTCTTCATGAGAAAGTGATCATTCACTGCCTTAAAATCTTGTTCAGCCTTCGAAAACTCCAACTGTGAGTAGTATTCGTGAACGCGCTGAACACCAAGAGCTCCATTGGTCTTCAAAGGTCTAAAATTGCCTTGAAACGTAACCAAGTAGACCAAAAAAGATACCATATGAAATTTGTGGATTTTGAGGAACTCTGTTATTTGCTAGTGAAGACACTCATTGATAAACATTGCCTAGTCAAAGTTCTCTTTTTTGTCGATAATCCGAGAGATGATATAGAACATCCACGGTCGGAAAATATGTGCTTCCTCCTTACCTAAAACCCGGTTGAGCAAAGTTATTAAGATTGCAATCTCGTCCTTGAACTCACCACACCCAACCTTCTTCGGCATGTTGGTCTTCTAAATTTTCAACCATCGCTGAGCAACTTTTCTCTGTGATCTGTCTTTATCTTCTTCCCATATCCTGTCACAATTTGGAATAGATACAGCAAAATTGTCTATACGAGGAGAAATAGCAAAGCACTTCTCTACATCCCTCGGCTTGAAGCTACAAACGACTCTCGCATCGGCTAGCCTGATTTGTCTTATAGACGAGTCATAATGCTTAATGCAAGCAATCACAAACTCGAGATTGAAAACTGTGATAGAAATAGATGTTGCTGCCAACAACCCGGAACGCTCAAGATTTTTGATTGTAGTGCTGCTAGTACCCTCCAACGTGCTTAGATTAACCACTGGATATACATGACCCAAGTCTGTATCGGTAGTTTTCAAAAAGTCGTGCACAAAGACCGATTTGGCTTCGTAATCTATGGGGTTGAATTGCATTTTAAAAAATCTGGATTTTTTACTGTAAAGTAGGGTATGTTCAGACAACTTTAAAAAAAAGCTGAAAAAAGCTCTAGGATAGGCTAGTTTTGTAGAGAATTGAATTCTAAGCAAACTCAGATCGACAAATATTCAAAAAAGTGAGTTTTAGCAAGTCATGCAAAAGGTTTTCAGTTGAGAACTACAGGGACTGTAGGGCCTCTGGGGGCAATTTTTTCTGAGAAAATTTAAAACATGGGTTTTGTAAGAAATGGAATTCTAAGACAACCCAAATGATTTGATTTTCGAAAAAATGAGTTTTAGGCCTACATGCAAAGAAATTTTCGGAAAAAAGCACAGTGCTCCAAAATGAAGGCAACAGGGCAATTTTCTCGAAAAAACTCAAAGACATGGGTTTTGCTGCTATCGCTGAAATATGTGAACCCAAATGATCTATTTCTGAAAATTTCGCCGTTTACTTTGACATGCGGAGAATACCTAAGATGAGAATAGAAGAATTTTTAGAGAGATAAATAGAAGTTTTTGTTCTGTCTCTAAAAAAGTCACCTATGCTTGAATTGAATTCGATGTAGCCTGCATGCAAACGAAAAATGAAGTCCGTAATATTCTTCCTCTGAACATTCTGGACCTAGCGCTGCGAACAACACTGAATTCTGACACCTGTAGCACCTTCAGATCTTTATTTGCTCAAGAAAGGCGTGATTTATCTTACTTGCAATGAAGAATAATGGATGCCTATGCCTTAATAAATAAAAATTTATCATCAAAGGCATCTTAAATGCATGCATTATCTTAAAAATGGCGCTAGCCTTCTGATTGGACCTCCAAAACCAATGCCTAGCTTGTAATTGGGCCTCAAAATAGTTAACTGAGTGAAAAATACGCCCTAATTAGGGCGCCACCACCAATGCTTCAGTTAACTTGTGCATGCAAAAAGAACTTGCCTAGTTACAAGCAAACATAAGTCAAGAAGAAGTCGACTTGAAAAGAGTTGAATTGAAGAGTCAGTTTCAATTAACTGTCTCCACCTTTAAAGGGCGCCACTTCTCTTGATTTCAAAATGTCAACCTTTGACTTTAGGCATCACTTTCCAGACTTAGCCAATTTGTTGAAATTTTGGATTTCAAAACCTCACCGAAGCCCACGTTCAATCACAGATTTTGATTGACTGACATGTTGGATTGGCTGGCTGATAGTTTCATTGAAGAGCAGGATCAAATCTGACAAGAGTCTCCTTGAGGTTGCAAACCCTAATTCTCACATCTGAGGCCTCAAAATTGAGGGCGCGCCTGACTTTCAGGGGCACTTTTGACCTCAGACAACCATTTTTTCAATGCATTTTCATCATTTTAAAGGTGATTCTGACCGACCTTCACCTCGAGTTTCCCGGTGTTTGGCAAAACTTCAAAACTAGCTGACAAGCTCACTGCGGAGGTGGCTGGATTTTGCACAAGAGCTCCTGGAGAGCAGTTCTCTTAAAAACATCATCGAACAGTTGAAAAACATGGGTGCCCCTGGCCTCTAGGGGCGCTTTTCTTCCCAGAGAGCCATTTTTGCAAGTGGCTAAAAACCACTTAAACTTCGGCTACAGGCTGCTGACAAGTCTTCTAACTTCGCTGAGATATGCAACGGAAAGCTGGAAGCGACACAGACAGGATGAGTATCTGAGATGACTAAAACGACTGAGTTTGAGGCTTCAAAACCTTGGGCGCCCCTAGAGGCCAAGGGCGCTTTTGCTATTTCTGGATATTTTTTACCATGACTAAAACCCTATGTTCGACTCCCGATTCTGGTAGTTCAACAACTCAGATTCACCCATTAACGGATGCATTGCAAGGCCAGATCAAGTCTGAGACAAACATCCTGGGTGTCATTTGATCAGAAACCTTCATCTGGTGCTTCAAAAAGATGGGCGCCCCTGGCTAAGAGGTGTGCTTTTCACTCCAGTGTTAAGTCATTTTTTCATCTCCCTTGTTTTACGTTCAATCTCCAATTTCAGGCACTAGACATATCCTTCGGACTAGCTGGTAGGCTCATCGCGAAGCTGGCAAGATTCTGGAGAAATCCTCTTGGAAGTAACAAATCTCAGAAAGTTGATCCGGGCCTCCAAAATCAAGGGCGCCCTTGGCCCACAAGTGCACTTTTGCTCCAGAGTTAAAAAAAATTTCAATATTTTCACCTCGACGAAAATCCCCTCTGTGACGAACCACCAATTTGGACATATCTCGGCATAGAATCTTCACTAGAGCGTTTCAAGCTTAGAGTTCGACACCTAGCACCTAGCCATCTGCCATTGTTGACTTCGAAGATCCTAACTTTTCACTTGAAAAAGCGAAAACTACCCACCAGACTTAAACTGAGTTTTAACTGAATCTGACTTCACCATTGTGATCGTGAAGCAAAATAAGCCAACCAAAACAATTTTCAGTCAATTCTGACAAGTTCCAATTTTTAGGGTTTTTTGACCTATAAACAAGGGCCCAAAAACCCTAATTTTCAATTTTTTTCAAATTTTGCCAATATCTTTGTGACATCACACTAGCTCAAGGCCGATACTTGATTTACCCAAAAACTATGTTTTGACATCATTTTACAAGGTTTAAACCATTTTAAGCAAAATGCCTTAATGAAGCAAAAAGTTTGGTTTGGGTACAACACCTTGTACATATCATAGCCTGTCATATTCTCCTTTGAAACTATAAACCTCATGGGCATTATAAAGCTTGCCCAAATCAATGTGCATGAATCGTCCACGGAAACATTACCAGTGCCACCTTCGATTGCTTACTTCAATTAGATGGAAAATCGATGGTTTAGCATCCAATATTCCAACGATGTACTGGTTTAATTCCACATTTAAATATAGGTGTTCCTTTGAAGATATTGAATAAGGTAACTCCTTGTGCTTGCACTAATACCAACTGACTGCCTTTTGTATATTAAGCCTATATAGAAACTTGTAATACGGGATTGGAACTATATCATATTATTTCATCACCTAAACTTCAAACTAAAAGCTATCAACCTGAAACTTCACCCAATACTTGAATTTTGTCTTCAAAGACTTCACAAATTTCATAAATAAGCCTAGTTGTGAATTATGAAGTGAATCCACCCATAGATGAATTGTGTTTTCATCCAACCCACCAACTCAAGGGTTTTTGTCCTCGAGTCTCTTGAAAGTTGTGCTCTCCAAACGCTCCCAATAACAATTTCACATTTCCTTCTAACCTTGCCATTTATACTTCACCACTTATTAAATAATTTTTCCTTTGTAAAGTAACTTTATTTAATATTTGAGCACATTATTTAATAAAGTCACTTTAACATTTAATTAATTAATTAAATATATAAACATCTGAAATATTGCTTTAGGACAATTTAATATTTAATTAATTAAATTAACTTAGTAGTGACTATTTAGAAGTCGGGGACATTACAAGCTCTTGTACACATATCGATCTTCGATTGTCTCAAATCATCTAGTGTTCATAGGGACATATTAGACAAGGTCTTACAATAGTCAAGTGTCCCTTGCAACACTGACCCTTCACTCTTCCAGGTCCTAGTTGGCTACCTATCATCTCATCATCACCTCACTTTCAATGAGCAAGATATGTTGTCCTTGAATACATCCCATAACCACCCCTTACATATAGAGGCCATCATCGTAAAACATAAAAGTAAATGAGTGCTTATAGATAATGGTTTTGAATTAAAACTTTGCACCATGAAATTGGTGCACTTCTTGGGTACATGAAGGAGGCCTTGAAACAACAAATAATCACAATTAATGTCTATGATAATGTAGAAAGGGATTCAAAAGGAACCATAAGCTTGCCAATAGAAGTTGGACTGCTCATGCAATCGACCTTAGTTATGTTGTTGATAAGTAACTCGGATTTAATTCATTGTTCACCCATTATCATTATCATCACATTCTAATCAACAACAACAAATAAAAAATATAACCCCCAATCTTTCTCTTATTACAAATAAAGATTGAATTACATTCAAATAGTTTGCTACTTCGACAATTACCATAGCATTAAGCTTTCATGTACATACAACAACAAATTGAACCAATGTGGTGCGATTGAATTTTGCGATTAATAGATCTCCGTTGCGATCTTTGAATTGAGACTGCTCTCTAGCCAAAGGGGATTGGACCTTTGACTTCCAAAACCAAAGGGGTTTCATCATCTAATCTCCATGCTCGAACACTAGTGCTCAATGGATTTCCGGATAAGGGTTTGATGTAATGTGATAGATGATGATCCCTAACTGGATGTGTTTGATGAGCACATGATTATACTAAGAGGGGGCAGGGGGAGGGGGCAGAGTGTGAATCAGTATAATACAATCTTTTATTTTTAAACTAACAACCACAATAATATCAATTGCACAATATCATTCACATAAGATCTAACAATAATGCAACACAAGAAGAACACACGATTTATGTGGAAACCCTTATGGGAGAAAACCACAGAAAAATATTGCTTATATAAAACTTTCTTACAAGTTTCATAGGCACCAACCCATAGGAGACACCAATCCCCTCTTAAATGATTTGTAAGCACCAACCCACTGGAGACACCAATCCCCACAATTTCTAGGCATTGATTGACCTACGAGAGACACCAATCCCCACAATTCGTAAGCACCAACCTACAGGAGGCACCAACCCCCACTGCTAAGCACCAACTTAGTGAGAGACACCAATCTCTCTTTTAGGAAGCACCAATTTCCACAACAAAGTTCCACCTTCTAAATGTTGCTTCTTCAAAGGATGATGGACATCTGATTTCCTTTCACAAACTCTTCTTGTAAATGATATATTCTTCACAAATTTCATGCACTTGATTTCATATACTTTCCTCTTTTAAATCTGCAAATATTGTTCTTTACAAATCTTCCCTAAGCTCCTCTTTTAAATCTTGCATACACTCTTCTTTACAAATCTGCCATAAACTTCTCTTTATAAATCTGCTGTATATTCCTCTTTTAAATCCTCATATGCAGATTTGCTTGTGTAAGACTGATTTATCTCTTTCTCCACACACATATATCCTTCTCCACATTTGCAAACTTGCTTTTATATCATCCAAGGAGGGCAACGTCACTCAAAAGGCACAACCAATCACAAAGGAGGCAATTCTTTGTTAAATATGTACCTTTTCATTACACACTTAAATGGGACAATTTTTTCCTTATTATGGAGCGCTTCATTAAGGGGTCAGCCCAATAAATAAAGTGATTTATTTGCAATTTTTAAACAAAGTGAGGTGCCAAACATCACAGGTCGGCCACCATAGAGAATTAATGTTCTTCATCTAAAACTGTTTCTCTCATGGTCGGCTTCTTCAATATTAAATTTATGTGAGATGCCAAACATTGCCTTCCTTTGAAAATTACAAATAAATTTAATAAGATAATAAGAGGTGGACAATAATATAACACTCAGCACACTCATTATCAATATGTGTTCATCATGTCCCTAGAATGAAGAATGCAAATTAGATGTATTCATAGCCATTGCAGTGATGAAGATAAGATTAAATTTATGTTTTGGTGGCCGATCCTCATAAAGGTGGCACACTATGTGAAAAACATTCGTTATATGTTAATCTGATTAATAGAAGATGTGTGGCCGAATGTTTCAACACTTTCTCCAAATGTTTCATGTGCTCCTCCCAAGACTTGTTGAAGATTAGGATGTCATCAAATAATATTAGAAAAAACTTCTGTAGCTGCCTGTTGAAGACCTGATTCATACAAAAATGGAATATTGCACGAGCATTAGTTAAGCCAAAAGGCATAACTAAGAATTTATAATGCCCAAAATGGCATCTAAAGGTAGTATTTTCAATATCCTCCTCTTGAACTCTTATCTGATGATAACCAGATCTCAAATCTATCTTTGAAAACAAGATTACTCCAAGTAGCTCATCAATCCTTTGTATTGGGTACTGATTTTTCAAAGTCTTCTTATTGAGAGCTTTGTAATCTATGCTAATGCACATAGGTCCGTCCATTTTCTTCACCAAAACCATTTATGATGCAAAAGGGATCTTGCTTGGACGAACGTGTCCCATATTCAAGAGTTCTTTGATGTCCTTTTCAATTTCATCCTTGTGCCTCTTGGGATGTGTTGTACCCAAAATAATTTTTTGGCATTCTACTTAAATTGAGCTAAATCATAAAACAATCCTGTCAAAAGTCAGTTTTAGGTCAAACCAAACACAAGGTTTTTGTGGGTTTCTATCAAGGAACATATAGGTAAAATTCTGAAAAATTGAAAATTAGGGTTTCATGCCCCTATTTTTAGGGAAACCCCTGAAAATAGGACCTTCCCAGAAATGATTGAAAATGATTTTGATACAATTAATCAACTTCACGATCACACTAGTCAAATCAAAATCATCAAAAAATATGTTTTACTCTGATGGGTCTATTCTTATTTTTCAAGAACAAAGTTAGGAGCTCCGCAGACATTAATGGCAGATTGGCTAGTACCAGGTGCTGATAGCTAAGCTTCAAAAGATTCAACAAAGAAGCCATGACATAAATACTCCAAAAAGATGTTGTTTGATCAAGGAGATTCTCTAAACAAAAAAGGCCAAAATTTGGCAAACTCTGGAAGGAAGACACCTTGCTACCAAGGAAGAAATAAAGTCAACAAGTCAAAAGGCACCCCTCTTGAAGAAACGCACCCTTTGATCTCAAAGGGCAAATGCAGTCATCAAATTCATCGGAAGCAGTCATCCTCTTCATGTTCATACTGGCTAATCAACGCATCGTCAAACAAGATCATCTGATTCAAAGATCACCGGCAAACGTCAACGAAGTATGGAGATGCTGCAGGCAAGGACATAAGGCAAATCAATGAACTTCATAGCAAAAGCGCCCCTACTAGCTAGGGGTGCCCTTCATTTCAAGACACTTGATGAAGCTATCAACAAATGCTCTATACAAGGCATTTGTTCAACTCTCTCCCAGCTTCGTCATCAATCCGATAACACGTTCACAAGGCATGTCAAACAGTCAGATGTTGAGATCAAGCAGAAAATGCCAAAGGTGAAGATTGAAAGAACATGCCAAGAAATTGGCTAAGTGTCGGTCAAAAGAGCCCCTCTTGAAGAAAGGCGCCCAGTCTTTTGAGGATGTAGATACAATCTATTTGCTCAATGACCTCCAGGATGACCTTCTCCACTTTGATCGATCTCGACAACAAAACCATTGGCGAAGACATCAGATAACTCAGTCACCTATTAACGAAGATCAAACCAAGGCAATTTATAGGATGAATATAATAAGTCAATAAGTCAAAAGCGCCCTTGCTGGCCAAGGACGTCCTTGCATTTGAAGGGCCTAAACTTACCTTCAAGAGCAGAGAAACCAGTCATCCTTTCCAAGACTGAGCTGGTTACTCGATGCACAGTCAAGCAAAACCATCTAAAACGCCAATCAACGGCCACATTAGATCACAACAAGGAGGGTGTAAATTGTGAAAACGAAGAATAGTCATGAAAATTTGACTAAGTCACAGCCAAAAGCGCCCCTACTGGAGAAATGCGCCCTTGAATCTGGAGCCTCAAACTTAGGTTTCTGACTTGATGACTCCCAAGCATACCTCTTCAGGATGGTTCCATCTCGACAACAAATCCGTTAGCAGTTGCTCAAGATCAACTGAACAGACGAGAGAAAGGATCAAATAGAGGCACTTCAGCCTGAGAAAATAATGAAAAATTCTCAAAACTCAAGGATGCTTAAAAGGTAAAAAGAGAATTTGTTGACTTGAGTTAAGATATTTTGGAGGCAAAAAGAGCCAAACACCCCACAATCAGTGGAAATCAGCGTTTGGAACTCCAAATAAAGTTTCAATCATGAGTTGGCGCTCAAACTTGAAGGATTCGGGCTTGAATCACTATATATCAACTCTAGGAGTCCCTTTTTCATTATTTCTCTTGCAGGTTGAAGATCAAAACAACAATTTTCTCTCAAGGACATCTTTTCAAGATAAGGCAAGGGTTTTGGACCGTTCTTCAATATTTTTTGAAGATCAGTGGCATAAAGAGATTTCTTCTCAGAGGTTGAATACAAAGGCAGATTTTTACAAAGACGTAACTAATAACTTCCAATCCACCTCTTGTCTACTTCCTCTCTTCTATCCTAAAATTCTTGTATGTCACAGAAAACAGCAGGCTATCACAGATCTGGCCAACTGGGTATGATCAGCACAATTTTCCAGTATAACCCATCTCTTCAAATTTTCCAGAAACAACAAACTCGGTGCCGCTATTTTTAGGGATTTTTCCGGAAAAGTCTCAAAATCAAAAATCTAAGGAACTAGGTTTGTTCAGCATTGAAGCACGAACAAAACCCATGTGCCGTATTTTTCCCGGAAAAATACTTCTAGGTAGACGTTATTTTTAAGAGTTTTCGGAAATTGTCAAAACAAGGTCGTGTGCATAGTCGATCTTTAAGTCTTTCAAAATGCAGTACTCCCAGGTACAGTACAAGACCAAAAAACAGTCTTGTACCATGATTTCCTAAAAAGACTGACACAGACTTGCATCAGAAGAACCCAGAGGTCAATTCAGAGGATTTGGCGAGCATGAATCAAATCACGCTGCAAAACATAGAAGAATCTGGATTGCTTCAAGCCGCATCAATCCCTATCACATTACAGAGTGTGGAGCTTGTAATTGCTTGCATTAAGCATTACAATCCTACCACGAGAGAAATCTGATCAGTGGATGGGAGAGTGATATGCAGCTTGGAACCAAAGAACATTGAAAAATGTTTTGCTATTCCACCATGCCCAGCCAACAAGGTTGTATCTATGAAGGCATCCGAAAAGGCATTCGAAGCTTCAAAGGACAGGCGTTCGCTGAAAATGGCAGAACAGTGGTTAAAGGTGAAAAAGGCAAGTCTACCCAAATTAGTTGGACGAGGAGAATTTAGAGACGAGTACGCAGTGTTGATCACTCTACTCAGCAGGATCACTGGACAGGAAGAGGGAAATCAATTTCAGTCGTCGATGTACTACATTGCCAAGATTATCAGCAAAGGAGAACATAACGACAAGGCCACCTTGATCAATGATACACTCCACAAACAAATTATCAGGTTCCTAGAGGCTCATAGGTTCCACATGTGTTCCTACCTGGTATACCTAATTTCCTTCCATGGCGAGTTCAGGACACTAAACATTGTGGGGACCTTAGGTGTGCAGAAGGTCTAGGAATACTTTCCACGTCTTGAGTTTACTCAAACGGAATGACACTTCAAAAAGATAAGTGACCTCTTCATCATGCACACCGTACAAGATCTTGACCATGAGATGCACGTGAGTATATCACCAATAGCCAAGGACGCAATGGTGGACTGGGCGGATTGGTTTATCCAATTCCCTACCTTCACCTACATACGCGTGTATGGTTACAATGGTCACCCCGCCATGATGCCATGCTACCCTTCAAATAAGGTAGTGTTCATGGAATTCCTAAGGCAGTTGGCCGAAGTTCACTCTCACCTATGCTTGAAGAAGAAGTCAGCTACGAACTTTCCCATTCAGATGGGACTCTATAGATGTAAAACAACGGCTGATGCCGAATTGATGAGGCAAGAAACGGTGAGACTCAATCTCAAATATCTCATTCAAAGAAGGTCATATGATACAAGAGGCCTTTATGCAACGCATCTTGAGCAACGCTCATCACATGAATCTCCTATGGAAGATTACTGGATCAATTGTGACGATGAGTTTGAGGTACGAAGAAGGAACTATAGTAGGCTTAGGCTCTCACAAATTGCTGACTTTATGTTAGAAGACATTGAGGGTTTATCTGATGATGAAGGGAAAGTCATTCTCCCCTCGTTCTTCGTAGATCAAGTGGACTCACAACCACTCGGAAGAGTGGATTGGTATGCAAAAGAAAATACATCTATAGAAAAGAGAATGAGTAGAGTTGTCAGAAACAATCAACTCTACCTAGACAGCAAGAGGAAGAGGAAGGTAGTACTTCCATGAACAGAACCGCCACCAGTTCAGTCTACACTACCTTCCACGTCCATGAAGAAGCCTAGAAGAAAGTAGTGGAGCAATCCTCCCAAAGGGATGAAGATCTTGGGGCTTACATGCGGAAGAACACTGATTGCTGATGTAAATCAGTGAGAAGTACAGGTGGAGATAGCCACCAACTTACCTGAGATGTAGAGACTACTGCAGCCGAGCCAGAGCCAGTGATTGAGGCAATCACAGTCGAAACAAAGCCCATACTAGAAGCAGTTTCAGTAGATACAAGGCTAGTGGTTGAGACAAAGCCGCCTACTTCACCACCATCACAACAGTCACAAGTCCCCATCGACTTGGACTCTCCACCACGAGACATCACTACAACACTGTCTCATTCATCGAGCATTCAAGGGCCCAACATTCCTCCTTCTAATAAGGCTAGTCGGAATTCCATCTGTCTTGAGGGTCTCCTAGGAAGGAAGAGAGATAGGCCATCGTACCAACTTGACTTCACCAAGTTTGATCATGTCCTTGCAAACATGCTAGCGAAGAAATTAAAGGAACAAGTTCATGTAGGAAGGAATGCGGATAACGAGTTCATTGTAGAGACTATTGCCCCACCTGAGGACAAAAACATATATGATGTAGAGGTTGAAGACTTCACATTGTCAAAGATCAACCTCAGAAAGACCACTCGTCAGGTGGAGGCAAACCTTCTCGAAATTGCCTCAGTGAGCGCCCAAGAGAGGATGGCTAAGGATGGCCAAGACAAAGCAGCCTTAAAGGGTGAAAACCGGCAATTGAGGATGCACATTTCCAGCTTAATGCACGACACTCCCAACTTCTTTGCTTTGCCATGAGAGATGCTTGATCTCCCCGCAGAGCAAAACCATCGCCAGCTGATTACATATGGCAAACACTTGAGAAATCAAATGGAATAATTTGTTGTCAGAGGACAGTGTGTATTGGCGGAAACATACCTGTTGAGAGACTGAGCACATGGACTCCGCTCAGAGATCCAACAATCAAAACTGAGGACAACAGAGAAGAGGCCAGGGGATGAAATGGCAATCGCTGATTTGCAATTGGCATATCAATTAGTTACCACCACAGAGAACAAGCAACATCTTTTTGCTTGGAAAGAACAACTGCCATACAAGGTGAAAACCTATGATGCCAATTATGTGGAATTGATTGACTACAGACATATTATCACAGGTGTTATCAACTTCGCAAGAACGTTGGTAATATCCTTCCCTCACATAGAATATCAGCACGAGGGAGGAGAGTACATTGAGTTGGAAATAGTGCAGAATCAATTCCGAGATGTCATCCATAGCACATTCCTTGATGATCCCGATGGTTGCAAGTTGGCCAAAGTTGCAGCCATGTCTACCAAGTTGGATGACGCAGTTGCCAAGTGCATAGACTATCAAGAGCATCTTGTGATAGGTGAAGAAATGTTAAGACGTCACGTTGTCATCTTGCGAAGCATTAATTGCCCAGAGGCTGAAGAGGTCAACGATTGGATAGAGGTATTGTTGACCAGTGGTGATGAGGTGTAAAGCACCCCAACAAAGACGTCCTACCTTCCAAAGTAGCATTAATGGTGAGATAAGTTAACTTGATGCCTCATTCCAAGTTAACTCCATGTCCCACTGATCTTGCTTGTCAAATCTCACCAATTATGGATGTCTATTTCTAGATCTCCACTAATTATGGATCTCTATTTTGGAGGCACATTTGTAATTTAAGTTCACTTTTAGTTAGGTTTCAGTCAACTGAGGTAGACTTCTAGTTTGAATTTTGCTTAGTTTCAGTCAACTAAGGTAGACTTCCAGTGTGAATTTTGTTTAGTTTTAGTTAACTGAAGTAGATTTCCAGTTAACTGTTTGCTCACCTACTTTTAAACTTAGGAACAAATCTTGCTGATTGGCATGAACTAAATGTTAGCTCAAGGAGATTTTAGGGTTGCCTACTCCTTTGAGTTCTATAAATAACAGCCTTGTGCTCATTATTTTGCAGCTTTACTTCACAACAACGAAACGTTGAGCTAAAAAGCCTTCATATCGTTAGCCTAGTATATGTTCTTAGATTGTATTTGTGATAAGTAAATGCTAAGCACAAACTTGCATTCTTCTTATTCAAATAGGTGTATCCAATATTGTTAATGTACTCTTGGTTTGATCGTATCATGTGTGAATGTCTCTTTGACACACGTTGCTGTCCCAAAGTGTAATCTTTGAAAGAGATTGAGATAATAAATCAAGAGAGCTACCTTGCCTTTAATCCAAAAGTCTCAAGATTTGTCATTGAGTGTCGTTATAATAATCTGTCTTTCGATCTAAACCTCGGAAAGGTCTTGGTACCTTCTTGGGAATTCAGTGAGCTAGATTATCGTATCTTTGTCATTTCGAGTAGATTATCTTTCAGCCTACACCTCGGAGTACCTCCTTGGGAATCCTGAGATCTGATCTACCGTACGAAGATTGTTTGTATGGATTCTATTTCGGTATGTCTGGGAGTTCAGAGCCTTTAGATGCATCTTGAGAGAAGTATTCATTTGAGTGATCGAACCATCCATTTCAGCTCCTATGCCCTCATGCTCTGTTTTTCTTGAGGAGATAGGATAGTTCAAAAGCTAGTTTAGTCGTAGTTAAGATCTGCAAAAACTAGAGAAAAAAACCTTAGCTATGGCGCATTGTGTTTATGCACCCTTGTGTCTTGCCGCTGAGTAAAAAGATAGAAACAGTAGTGTTATGACCTTTTCACACATCACCCCATCCAAATGGGGACCCCCTAAATTTTGCTCCATTTTGGTCTTTTGGCTTTCGTTTTGGGTTGTTTTGTGTGTGTGTCTCTCTCTCTCTGATCCTTCTGTCCTTTTGAGGATGTCCCATCTTTTGCCCTAAGTGGAAATTTAGGCTAAATATGTGAAATTAGGGTTTTCATTCTTCAGGCTTGTTTGAGGTCAAATCAAGTTGGCAAATTAACGTCTGAGCTTGGTACTACGATCACAATGCTTTGGGCAGGATCCCATCAAATTTTCACTAAATTCTGACAACTTACTATTTTTAGTAAGTACTCAATCTAGGATCTTTTTATCAGGATTTTGGAATTCTGATTGCTCCATCACATTCAGGGTACTCCAAGGTACTTGCACGCAAAATTAGAACAGATTTTGACAACTTGCTATTTTTAGTAGTTCCGACTTCAAGAGCCATTTTCAAGGTTTGCACGTATGCCTTTCAAATGCATGTCTGCAGAATATTTATGGGTTTTTCAAGACCTTTGCGGTGATATGACATGCAAACCGAGATGATGACTTTCAGTAGTTTGGGCTTCAAAGGTTATTCTTAGAGTTTGCATGTAGACTTTTTCAGTGCATGTCTGGATATTCTTTATGGGTTTCTTAAGAGCTTCGCAACGATGTGACATGCAAGTAGAGTGGATCATGTTTCAGGGACTTACTATTTTTAGCCAGTGCCCGCATGTGGACCAATTTTCTGGGTTTTTCTGGGTTTTTTGAGATCCCACGAGCAGTTTGACATGCAAATTCATCCGACAGTCGGTTGATCACTTTTCAAGCACTTACTATTTTTAGCAGACGCACTCTAGGCAGCTCCCCGCACTCCAATTTCATAGGCAGAAAAACATGCAACGGGAACCAAGTCAGGCAAAATTCGTTTGGGGCGCATGCAAGTCAAATTAGGGTTTGCACCTTTATGCCTAATTTGACTTGCAATAGCTGTCGTTTTCCAATAAGCAATCCAGAGGTGCTAATTGAAACACCAACAATTTTTTGGCGCCCACCGTGGGGCAACAAGGCATAAAACTTCAAGAAAAGCTAAACTCTTTTATGACACGAAATGGACATCTGTCGTCCTTGGGCTCCAATTGAACAACCTGATCTTGCTCCAGCAACTCTCCAACAAGATCTTACATTCATTGAAGGAGAGCAGTCGGACATCATCAGTAGCTTGCGTACTTTCATCTTCGAAAAGAATCACCAGCTCAATGGAGAGCCGCAGCTATTACTCTGGACGAAGAAGAAAGAAAGGCTAATCTTGCAACCGAGAGGCCAGTGTTACCACCACCTGCGTGACAATAAGCATCATGGCTCACCGAGTATACATATGGAGGAGAACCAATCCTCTATTTCAAGAAGACATCAGAGAAATATCCGTTATAGAGAAAATCTTTGAAGAGGTTCCTGAGCATTTTCTAGAAGAACAACTGCAATAACCTCCAACTCAAGCGATGGCGGACAACCGCATCTACAACTGCAATGCTAACAACAGCGGAATTGGCAACAACAACGGAAATGGCCGTAATTATGGTAACAATGGCGGCAATGACAGCAATGGCAATGGCAATGGCAATGGCGGCAATGGGCACAATCTGTTTGGCAATGGCCGTAATGCAAGAGTCGTAAGACGTCCAACACCTTTGCCATGGGGTAACAACATAGGCCCGTTGGCCCTACAAGGAAATCATGAACTTCCCAAGGGATCTCGAAAGCACTTCCCAAGATTCTTCGGCAACGGGGCTAAACACTCCGATGAGCATATATCATCATTCACAGCGGCTTGCTCCATTTTGTATGTACCACATGAAGATATCGTCGTTCGACTCTTTGTCGAAACTCTTGAGGCAAATGCTTCCGATTGGTTCCATCACTTACCACCAGGTATCATCACAAGCTGGGAGGACATGAGCGAGTTCTTGGCGAAGTTCAAGCCTATCGAAGAGAACCATCAATTGTTTTCTTGGTTATCAAACTCTAAGATGGAGCCTACAAAACCAATCAGGGAGTTCGTAGCAAGGTTTAACCGCCTAGCTACACGTCTCTCTCACACACTCAATCCATCAGACGAGATTCTGATGAGCAACTTCATCAATGCCCTCCCCTCAGAGATAGCCTTTTTCATCAAAGGAAGCCACAAAGAGGACTTGCAAGTTGCGCAAGAGAAAGCTATCGAGATTGACGATCACATGATCACCATGGGAAAGATGAAGGGCGATGCTATCAGACCGCTTGTCCAAGCATCAATAGATCCACTACTACAAAAAGTAGCAAATGAAGTGACTATCTTGAAGAGACAGTCACCCAATCAAGGGCAGCAAGCACTGCCCACACCACCGTCGTATCAACAACAACAGTACCAGCCTCAACAGCCGTACTAGCCGAAGAGGAATAATTTCCAACCTTTCAACAACTACAAGCCTAGAAATCAAGGACCTTTGCAAAGAGGAGCAGAGGCCGAGAAATCTAATGTGTTTTGTTGTTTCCATGAAACGGACGAACACACCGGATCCACATGCCCTGAGAATCAAAGGATGAACTAGATCATGGGATATACTGGAGATCAAGCACAAAGCTCAAGTTTCGTACCTTCACATGCGAACGTTGTCCCACCACAAATGGACAACTTCGATGGCGACTCCGCAACGGGATACTTCCATAGCAAACCCGAAAATCAAGAAGAAGAAGACTACCGTTAGTACTCTCTTACTGTCAGCCACGAGACTATGTCAACGCCTGTGTTCACACACGCTCAACATTTCAAAGCACAGAAAGAAGAAGAAAGACGGAAGTCAAATGAAAAGGGAAAAAAAGCTTCCACTTCTAATCCCAGGTTTGCACATGAGAACATCACATCAAATGCTCAAGATCCGTCCTCGATGAATTTTGACATCATGATGTCTATGATGAAGACGAAGGTACAAATCTCACAGCTGGAGTATCTCCAGGACCATCCCGATCAAATGGACCGGATTCTCAAGGTAGTATAGAAGTCGGCTGTAATCCAACCCACATTGCTAGAGTCTTCCGTACCAGCGGAAGAAAAGCCAAAGCCTTTTTACATATCTCTGTATATGGGAGGTTACAAACTCAGCAATTGCATCATCGACTCAGGAGCATCGGACAACTTCATGCCCTTACAGATCATGAATTCATTGGAACTATCGTGCACCGAAACCCACGACGAGTGTTACTCACTTGTATCAAAACTGGTGTCATTGGTTGGCCAACTAAAGGATGCTCAAGTGAGATTGGTGTCCTACCCAGAAAAGATCATGATGACCATCCTCATAGCTGACATTCCAATCAGTTATGGGATGCTACTGAGTCGAAGCTTCTCTCGAAGGCGAGATTCAAATGGATTGGTCGTACGTGACAATCCCATTAAAGAAAGGTAGCTTCAAATTGGAACCTGAGGCTAAATCTAGATTCACAATGGTGAAGTCCCAAGACCCCCAAGCTCGAGTGCTACAACAGAACACGGGTCCTGGTACGTATGCCATGCTGTCTGAAGTGACCAAAGAGAAGAAAAAGGTTGCATTTGCCGCAAACACATCAAAGGAAAGCTCAAAGATGTGGACAATGCAATTCGATGGGAGTTGCTCAATAGCAGGCTTGGGAGCAAGAGTGGTCATCACTTCTCCCGAAGGATTTTTATATCCATTTTCTTATTGCTTGCAGTTCGATAATACGAACAACACTACAGAGTATGAGTCGCTTCTATTAGGCCTTAAAAATGCAAGGAATATGGGTATAAAATACCTCCAAGTCAAAGGCGATGCAAAACTAACCACACAGCAGGTCAGAGATCGTTATCAAGTGAAGAAAAGCCATCTTCGGTCTTACCAACTAAGGGTGCGGAATGCGATCAACTAGTTCGAGGCATTCAACATCAAGTTCATCCCGTGAGAGAACAACAGTAGAGTGGATGCCCTTGTAGTATTGGCCGCTCTTTCATGCCCCACTCTGACTTTCGTCAGAAAGTATTCTCCATTGACCTCGTGTATAGGCCAGCTGTCCGTGATAATTGGGACAACTGGCAGGTCTTCAACGACGATCAAATTGAAGATTTCCTCTGTGTAACAGAGGACTACGAGAGCTTATTCTTTGACGGTAGTGCTTCTCCTTTCAAAGAATCCATAGCTGAAGATTTTGAAGCAATAGAATTGAGCATCATACAACTAAAGGGCAACAATATCCCCAAGGGCCTAGTATACTTGGAAGATATATTTGATAGACATGACAAACATGTCAAAAATCAAAGAAGTTCGACCAACAAGACATCAACTGACTACTATCAAGTCAACATTGGTACCGAAGACAAGCCTCAGCTTGTCAACTTTGGCACATGTTGTACTGCAGAGGAAAGCGACAGCTTCATCTCCCTATTCAAGCAATACAGAGACGTCTTCGCGTGGTCTTACGAGGATTTGAAAGCCTTCACACCAAAGGAATTGTCACACACAATTCCACTTAAGTCTGATGTCAAACCCTTCAAGTAGAAGCAAAGACACTACAACCCATGTATCCAAGATACAATCTACATGGAGGTGCAGAAGATGGTGGACGCGAAGATCATTTTTCCTATCCACCATTCTACTTGGGTTTCCAACATCGTCCCTGTACACAAAAAGAACAGAGAGATCCAAATATGCGTGGACTTCAAGAATCTCAACCAATCGTCGCTAAAGGAAAATTATCCTTTACCTATCATGGAGCACACACTGCAGACGGTAACCGAATCAAAAATGTTGTCATTACTTGACGGCTTTTCTGGATACAACCAAATTGCGGTGGTCGAAGATCAACTCAAAACAACATTCACCACCCCATGGGGAGGGTTTGCTTATGAGAGGATACCCTTCGGCCTCATCAACACCAGTGCCACCTTTCAGCGAGCCATGGATCTGGCGTTTGGAGACCTAAAGGACAAAGTGATCGTCATCTATCTTGACGACCTTACCATCTTCTCAAAGGAGCGACAAGACCATTTTCAGCACTTAGTGAAAGTGTTTGAGAGGTGCAAGTATCATCGCATATCACTGAATCCGAAGAAATCCATCTTTGTGGTGATGGAAGGCAAGTTGCTAGGCCACACCGTCTCCAAGGAGGGAACTCGGATCGATCCTAATCGGGTCAACTCTATCAAGAACCTGACTCTCCCTACAAACAGAACTTGGGTGCACTCCTTCGGCAAGGTTAAATTTATACGAAGATTCATACCCGACTTCTCAGAGCTGACCAAAGACATCTCAACAATGGTGAAGAAGACGACCACCTTCAAATGGACCGAAGAAGGAAGGAAGGCATTCGAACAAATAAAAGAAGCCATCAGTAAAGCACCAGTGTTGGTCCGAGCTGACTTCAATAAAGATTTCATTCTTTATTGTTACGCATCGGAACACTCTCTCTCCGCTATACTAACACAAACGCTGAATGAGGAGACTGAATCACGGATCGCTTTCATGAGTAGCAGCTTCAAGGATAGCGAGTCTCGATACTCCCAGATAGAAAAGAATGCATATGCAATTGTGAAGGCAGTCAAGAATTTCAGATTCTACATCCTGAACACCCACACCACTGTGTACGTTACAGATCCCATGGTCAAGACTGTCCTTACAAAATAAGAGATGGACACCAAAAGAGGCAACTGGATCACAAGAGTCCAAGAGTAGTACTTAGACATCAAGCCTACTAAGCTTGTTTGTGGGAAAGGTTTATGTCAGCTAATTGTGGAAGATGGTGATCGAAAGCACCAAGTTGTTGATGGTGAGCTACAAACAAAGATTGAAGAGGACCTTCCAATGGTCCTACTGGTTGATTCTGCGGAAGAGTGGTACTCAAAACTATAGTACTATCTCACCTATGGAGAATGTCCGACCCACTTGGACAAGCAACAGAAAAGAACCCTAAAGCTAAGAGCACAAAGCTATGTGTTGCGAGGGAACGTTTTGTACAAGCGTGGGCTTGATGGGACATTCTTGCTATGTGTTGGTAGAGATTAACAACGGCGGTTGTTGGAAGCCTTTCACAATGAAGCATGCAGCAGCCATTTTTCATCAAGGGTCACGGCATTCAAAATTCTGCAGGCACAATTTTTCTAGCCAACTTTGTTCCGCGACGCATATGATTGGGTGCACAGATGCCAACAGTGCCAACAATTTGTTGGCAAACTCAAGCTGGCAGCCATTCCACTAAGGCCGGTGGTGATAGATGCTCCATTTCAGCAATGGGGTATCGACTTCGTAGGTCCAATCAACCCACATTCCAGTAACGGAAAGGTCTATGTCCTTACGGCAATGGACTACTTCACCAAATGGGTTCAGGCAATTCCTACGAAGAGTGCTACTTCTAAAGTTGTGTGCAGTTTCCTCAAAGAAAATATCATCACACGCTTTGGAGTACCAAGAAAGATCGTGACCAACAATGCGACGAGCTTCTCATCAAAGGAGTTAGTAGAATTATGTTTTGACTGGCATTACACTGTCCCATTCCTCAGATTACTATCCACAAGGCAACAGACAGGCTGAGTCATCTAATAAGAACATAGTCACGATCGTGCGAAAGATGGTTGATTGAAATCAATGAGCTTGGCACATTAAGTTATACGATGCTCGATGGGCTGACAGGACCACGCCCAAGAGAGCTATCGGCACTTCCCCCTTCGCTATCATGTATGGCATAGAAGCGATGCTACCCATCACTCTGGAGTTGTCCGCGTTGTAGTTGGCATCCGTGGTAGAAGATGAAGAGTTCAAAGATCCGATCCAAAAGCGCATCTTGTGTCTGACACAACTACAAGACGAGAGGGTGGAAGTTGTTGATAAGATCACTCAGCACTAAGAGAGAGTGAAGAAGATCTTCGACAAGAAGGCTCGACAACGGGATTTCGAGATCGGAGACAAGGTCCTGCTATGGGACAAGAGACATGAACCAAAGGAAATGCATAGAAAATTTGACTCCCTTTGGCTAGGCCCATTCTTGATCCATGATGTTGCAAGAGAGAATTCCTGCATTCTCTCGCATTCGGATGGGAGGCTCTCTCCACTACCCTACAGTGGGCAGTACTTGAAGCATTTCATCCCTTCGGGGATGGGGTGAGTACTTTGTAAATTATCTTCCTTCGCTTTAACGTTATGTTGTTATCTGTTTCCCCGTTCCATAAAGTATTGTCGTGTTTTAGGTGATTTCGTAGGTAGTCTTGTTATTAGGTGAATAATAGGTGAACCCCAATAAATAGGTGAACTTCAATTATCGTGTGAATTAGGAAATCAGTCCTGACTCCATTGCCCAACTAATAAAGGTACTGGTCTACGAAACTTGAGATTCATGGTTTTCCTATGTCGTAGGCATCTAACATGCTCACCAGACGAAGCCTAATGTTGTACCCAAAATAATTTTTTGGCATTCTGCTTAAATTGAGCTAAATCACGTAAAAATGCCATCAAAAGTCTGTTTTAGGTCAAACCAAACATAAGTTTTTTGTGGGTTTCTATCAAGGAACATATGGGTAAAATTTTGAAAAATTGAAAATGACTGAAAATGATTTTGATAGGATTAATTGACTTCACGATCACACTAGTCAAGTCAAAATCATCAAAAAGCATGTTTTACTCTGGAGGGTCTATTCTTATTTTTTAGGAACAAAGTTAGGAGCTCTGCAACCATTAATCGCAGATTGGCCAATACCAAGTGTTGAGAGCTAAGCTTCAAAAGCTTCAACAAAGAAGCCATGGCAAAAATACTCCGAAAAGATGTTGTTTGATCAAGGAGATTCTCAAAACCGAAAAAGCCAAAATTTGTCTAACTCTAGAAGGAAGACGCGTTGCTACCAAGGAAGAAATGCAATGAACAAGTCAAAAGGTGCCCCTCTTGACGAAACGTGCCCTTTGATCTCAAAGAGCAAATGCAGTCGTCAGATTCATCGGAAGCAATCATACTCTTCATGTTCATACTGGCTAATCAACGCATCGTCAAACAAGATCATCTGATTCAGAGATCACCGGCAAACATCAACGAAGTATGGAGATGCTGCAAGCAAGGACATAAGGCAAATCAATGAACTTCATAGAAAAACCACCCCTGCTAGCCAGGGGCACCCTTCATTTCAAGACACCTGATGAAGTTATCAACAACTGCTCTATACAAGGCATTTGTTCAACTCTCTCCCAGCTTCGTGATCAATCCGAAAGCACATTCACAGGAAATGTCAAACAGTTTGATGTTGAGATCAAGCAGAAAACGCCAAAGGTGAAGACTGAAAGATCATGCCAAGAAATTGGCTAAGTGTCGATCAAAAGAGCCCCTCTTGAAGAAAGGCACCCATTCTTTTGAGGATGTAGATGCAGTCTATTTGCTAAGTGACCGCCAGGATGACCTCCACTTTGATCGATCTCGACAATGAAACCATCAGTGAAGACATCAGACAACTCAGTCCCCTGTTGATGGAGATCAAACCAAGGCAGTTTATAGCATGAACATAATAAGTCAATAAGTCAAAAGCGTCGCTGCTCGCTAGGGGCACCCTTGGATTTGAAGGGCCTACACTTACCTTCAGAAGTTGAGAAACCAGTCATCCTTTCCAAGATTGAGCTGGTTACTTCATGCACAATCAAGCAAAACCATCTGACTCGCCTGTCAACGGCCACGTTAGATTAGAGCACGGAGGGTCTAAATTGTGAAAAAGAAGAACAATCATGAAAAATTGACTAAGTCAATGCCAAAAGCGCCCCTACTGGAGAAACGCGGCCTTGAATCTAGAGCCTCAAACTCAGGTTTCTAACTTCATGACTCCCAAGCATACCTCTTGAGGATGGTTCCATCTCGACAACAGATCCAAGCAGCTGCTCAAGATCAATTGAACGACCGAGAGAAAGACCGAGAGAAAGGATCAAATAGAGGCACATCAACCTGACAAAATGATGAAAAATGCTCAGAACTCAAGGACGCCTAAAAGGTCAAAAGAGAATTTGTTCACTTGAGTTAAAAGATTTTGGAGGCAAAAAGAGCCAAACACCCCACAATCAGTGGAAATCAGGTTTTGAAACTCAAAATCAGCCTTCAATCATGAGTTCACGCCCAAACTTGAAGGATTCAGGCTTCAATCACTATATATCAACTCTAGGCGTCCCTTTTTCATTATTTCTTTTGCAGGTTGAAGATCAAAACAACAATTTGCTCTCAAGGACATCTTTTCAAGAGCTGACAAGAGTTTTGGACTGTTCTTCAATATTTTTTGAAGATCAATGGCATAAAGAGATTTCTTCTCAGAGGTTGAATACAAAGGCAGATTTTTACAAAGAGGCAGCTAATAACTTCCAATCCACCTCTTGTCTACTTCCTCTCTTCTGTCTTAAAATTCTTGCATGTCACAAAAAACAGCAGGCTATCACAGATCTGGCCAACTAGGTATGATCAGCATAATTTTCCAGTAAAACCCATCTCTTCAGATTTTCTAGAACCAACAAACTTCCTGCCCCTATTTTTAGGGATTTTTCCAGAAAAGTCTCGGAATAAAAAATGTAAGGAACTGGGTTTGTTCTGCATTCAAGCACGAACAAAACCCATGTCCCAGATTTTTCTCGGAAAATTACTTCTTGGTAGGCACTATTTTTAAAGGTTTTCAAAAATTGTCAAAACAGGGTCATGGGAATAGTCGATCTTTAAGTCTTTCAGAATGTAGTACTCCCAGGTACAATACAAGACAAAACGGGCTTATACCATGATTTCCTGAAAACGACTGACATAGACTTGCATCAGAAAAACCCAGAGGTCAATTTGGAGGGCATGAATCAAATCATGCTGCAAAACATAGAAGAATTTGGATTGCTTCAAGCCACATCAATCCCTATCACATTATAGAGTGTGGAGCTCGTAATTGATTGCATTAAGCATTACAATCCTACCACAAGAGAAATCCGATTAGTGGATGGGAGAGTGATCTGCAGCTTGAAACCAAAGGACATTGAAAAATGTTTTGCTATTCCACCATGCCCAACCAACAAGGTCATATCTGTGAAGGAATGCGAAAATGCATTTGAAGCTTCAAAGGACAGGTGTTTGCTGAAAATGGTACAAGAATGGTTAAAGGTGGAAAAGGCCAGTCAGCCCAAATTAGTTGGACGAGGAGAATTCAAAGACGAGTACGCAGTGTTGACCACTCTACTTAGCAAGATCACTGGACAAGAAGAGGGCAATCAGTTTCAGTCGTGGATGTACTACATCATTGTCAAGATTATCAGCAAAAGAGAACATTATGACCAAGCCACCTTGATTAGTGACACACTCCACCAACAAATTACCGGGTTTCTAAAGGCTTATAGGTTCCACATGTGTTCCTACATGGTATACCTGATTGCCTTCCACGGCGAGTTCAGCACACTAAACACTCTAGGGACCTTAGGTGTGAAGAAGGTCCAAGAATACTTTCCGCGTCTTGAGTTTACTCAAGCGGAACGACACTTCATAAAGATAAGCGACCTCTTCATCATGCACACCGTACGAGATCTCGACCGTGAGATGCACGTGCGTATATCGCCAACAACCAAGCAGGCGATGGTGGACTGGGCGGATTAGTTTATCCAATTCCCCACCTTCACCTACATACGCGTGTACGGTTACAATGGTCAGCCCGCCATGATGCCATGCTACCCTTCAAATAAGGTAGTGTTCATGGAATTCCTAAGGCAATTGGCCAAAGTTCACTCTCACCTACGCCTGAAGAAGAAGTCGGTTGTGAACTTTCCCATTCAGATGCGACTCTATAGATGTAAAACAACGACTGATGCCAAATTGATGAGCGAAGAAACGGTGAGACTCAATCTCAAATATCTCATTGAGATAAGGTCATATGATCCAAGAGGCCTTTATGGAGCGCATCTTCAGCAACGCTCATCACATGAATCTTCAATGGAAGATTACTGGGTCAATTGTGACGATGTGTTTGAGGTACGAAAAAGGAACTATAGCAGGTTTAAGCTCTCACAAATTGCGGACTTTATGTCAGAAGACATTCAGGGCTTATCTAATGATGAAGGGGAAGTCATTCTCCCCTCGTTCTTTGTAGATCAAGTGGACTCATAGCCACTCGAAAGAGTGGATTGGTATGCAAAAGAAAATACATCTATAGAGGAGAGAACGAGTAGAGTTGTCAAAAATAGTCAACTCTACCTAGACTGCAAGAGGACATGTGTAATGTCCCTAGGTCCGAATCATTCGATTTTTTATTATTCCTTATTGGATTGACACAATTTTTCATCCAATACTATTAATGCTAGTTGTATTTCCAAATTATAAACAAATGAGCTTATTGCATATATCTCTCCATACTAAATTCTATTGTAATTCAATAATGAGAATTATATGTATAATAGATTAATAGGCCCGGAATATAATTGCTTGTCTAATTAGTATCCTTATATGTATGCAGTTTATATTTGGAGCCCTTTCTGAACTTTGTCTTTATAAGTATACTTCCATGGTTGAGTATGTTCTTCTCATAAGAGCTCTCCAATTCTAGATGATAATTATCAGGTTGAAGTCTGAAAATCTATTCCCGTAGATGAAAACTACTACTCTCCATATCCCCCTTCTCCCTCTCCTTATTGTCTTTTATATTTGCCTGAAAAGGAGTGGGTGTGTCTTTTGGAAGAGAAACGTCCACATAAAAGGACATATCCTTTAGTTAGCGCTCTTTGCTGTCATTGTTTGTTTGAAATGTTAATTACTATTTTGGTCAATTGACTTAGCTCTTCCTTTGCTTAAACGTCTGAACTTCCTTGCAGCAACGGCAGCTGGATGAGTGTTAGGGATCTCTACGTCCAACTGGAGAGAAGACTCAATAATGTTAAATGATACGACTTCCTCTGAAGATGCGGCTGGAGGGCTTCAGATACGTTGGATGCTAGTCATAGGGATAGGGGTGATGGATTGCTCGATCTTGAGAAGACCAAGTATGATTTGACCGATGATGGTGCAGCCAACTACATCATGGACCTTCATCGTTTCTCCTTATAGTATCAACTGTTGTAATGTCCCCATTTTAGCCCTACGCTCTTCTTGAGGTTTTAACATATTTCCGGAAACTCATAGGCTAAGCAGAATTGAAAATTAGGGTTTCATATTTTTTAGGAGGTTTCAGATGCAGTTTTGAGGGCTTGCATGCATGGGTTTTTGATGCATGTCCGATGTAGTTTTCTGGGTTTTCAGAGAGCTTCAGAAGGCTGTATCATGCATCTCCATCTGCTAACTTTTCCAACCACTTACTATTTATAGTAAGTCATGTTGGCTTCCCGGATTGTACTCAGAAGGCGTTTGGAAACACTTACTATTTATAGTAAGTCATGATTACTGCTCAGATGAAGTTTCGCAAAATTACTATTTATAGCAGTTGTTATTTTTAGTAAGTCTATTTATAGCAGTATCTTTCAAGCAGTAGTTCAATCATCTGCAGTTCACATTTTGGGCAATGTGGCTGTTCAGTTGGCTTTTTGAAGGTTTTGAAGTTAACTTACTATTTTTGGTATTGGCTATTTTTAGTAAGTCTAATTGTGGTAGTGGTACCATCAGCAATCCTGCTTAGGTCATCATTCTATTTCTGGCAGAATCAGTTTGAGTGTTAGCTTTGGTTTTGGCTTCTATCCCTCCTTGGACTGAGTCCCAAACTTAGTCAATTTTCATATCTTGAAGTTGTACCCCATGCCTAGGCTTGATGACTTCAAGTTGTTTTAATGAAGGGGGCATAAAGGGTGGTCGAATTTCATATGCATTTAATGTTTATTGTGCAACTTTAAGTTGGACGCCAAAAAGGGAGATGAATAATATTTCATTAAATTCTAAATAAAGTGACTGTTAAGAGATGGTGTCCCTTGGAGGAATTGAATAGTTTCTTGTTGGGAGTTACAAATTGCTTCATTTGCCAATTGAAGCTTATATATCGGTGCCTTGCTCTTTGTATATCATCTTCGAAAATTGAAAGTAAAGTTATGCTGCTGGTTTGAAATCCAGAACCTGGCTAAGGGGAAGCTTAGCATTTTGCAATCCATCCTTCGGGCCTAAAACTATGGCTTCCTAGGTGGGTCTTTGAAATTGTACTTCACACAGGAGTGCATATGGAGCTTTATTTATGATGTTATTTAACAGGTTGCTGCTGTATAACCTGTTATAGAGTTTGACCTGAAACAAGCCTAAAGGATAGAAACCCTAATTTCGTAGACTTGGCAATCATTTCAATTTAGGTCAAAAGACGTGTTGACGTGTTTTTTATGACGACATCAACACAGAATAAAGTTGTCCAACGATCACTCTATTCTCTCTTGATCAAAGTGTCCCACATGCTAAGATTGCTTGAAAGTTCATGTGTTCGACTCCAAGGTTCCTTTTATTGCGAATAGACTCAGTTGGTTGATGTGTTTTGCTGGATTATTCCAAGGGGACTTACGTAGTTGTTCGATTTTGTGAAGCAATTAGGACATGAAAGATTTGACAATATCGTTCTGGTATCTGGACTGACCCGGAAAATGCTGAAATTAAAGGGAATAAGGATAGGAATTCTACAATCTACTTCTAAAGGGTGGAGGACGAGGATCGACTTAAACAATCTTCGAACCAAACTTTGCTTTGTCTCCTTTCGGACAACTCCGACAAAGTTGGTGCAATCTTCAAAGGATGAGAAAGGTGTTCAAACTATGACACAACATGTTCATACCATCACTACGATGCATACAAACATATGAGCCACAATCGAAGTTAAGTGCCAATACTCCAGTTGACCACGCAAGGCGAACTTACCATCAGTAAGCCCGCTAGTGGTATGGATGAAAGAAGATATGCTCAAATCACAACGCCACACTCCACAATTAACAACTACTTGCATAAACAAAGTCTACTCTACTCTACTCTATTCGAATTGGAAAGACGAAAAGATCTCGTCAACTGCCCACAACACAAAATGAAGTCACCAATCAATGAAATCTTTATATCATGAGAGTCTTACACAACAATCTTTTGCAAAAACTTTTCAAAGGGAAAGTCTTTCTTTCCTTTCCAACTAAGCTAACCCCTAGCTCTACTTTAACTTCTATCTCCAATACTCTCTAGCTCTGATCTATCTCTGATTCTAATTCTAATAGATTACAAATGAGGGGGGATGCCCCTTTTATAATAGGTCCAATTCAGTGGACGGTTCAGATCTGATTACAATGAAGGGCTCAGATCGAGCCACCTATGCCCTGATTAGGGTTTCTGCCCTAAAAACCGCCACAGAGAGGAGTGGGCAATGAATGCACAGAATATTCTCCACTCCCCTGCAGGAATCATAATGAGCAATTAATGCCCACTACCATCATCAAGAAGATCTTCATCAAGCAGCACGTTCCCACTGGCCTTCTCCCGGATAGCAAACTCGATCAACCGGGCCAATACCGCTTCAACCTCCTGGGCAGAAATCGGTGGAATGTGGTTGAGCTGGAACTCCAAGACCGCTACCGTCTGTCTGTGCCGGATGTAAGACTTCCTCCATGCCGCTAAGGCGTCCTGGGTATGCTGAATAATACTAGAGAAAGTGGAGACATTCTCAAAGTCATCCAGGACAAGCGACCTCGCAACTGAGAAGAACGGAGCCAGTTTATCTTTCAAGCCATCAGCAGTTATTTCCTCTGGAGCCAACTTTCTAGCAAATATGGCTTCTAATGTATTCAGGACTCCCTCCAAGATGTTACCCATTGCTTTCCTCACTCTGGCTAAATCTGACCTTGCTGCATCGTGAAATCCACGGCCTGTGACCACCGAGGAGTACCAGCTGGTGAAATCATACCTGTCACCATCCTGAATCACACCTCCATCCACCAAAGTTTGCAGAGGTATAAGCATCAAAGCCCCCAAACGAAGTACAGTCTTTGTCTGATAGATCCGGGTATCGCCCCAGGCCTGATCCACCATGTCAATCCGTGCCAAAATACTTGAGGCCTGCCGATAAGCATTGGCGAGGTCCTCCATGAATTTCCCTGTCTCAGTACGAACATGGCTAACCCACTTGTCTGCTTCTGTTTCCATCCTCTTCAAATCCTCTAAGCCAACAACTGACTCCCTCGGAAGCTCTGGTGGATGTTCTACCGTTGGGTTTGCCGATTCACCTGGACGTGCTAGACTCTGCACATATCCTATCAAGGTTTTGTGCTCCTTCTTCAATTTCTTATACTTCGCTTCCGTGCGGAGCAACTGATCCTTCAGCGCCTGCTAGGAGTTATCGAACTCCTTGATAATTTGGGCTCCCGTAGGACGACCCAACTCTACGGTGGTGATCACATAGTTCTCGGGCCTCTCCTCGGCTCGATCATACTCCTCCCTCGGAACAGCCACTTGAAGCGTGCGAGAGCCTGACTCATTAGTCGAGATCTTTGAAAACTTCCTGGCCCTTTTCTTTTCTGGTGGCGCACTGATCCTCCTAAGGAACTCCTCCATCTCGATGGCCGGATCCGTATCATCCTCGGGTTCTCTTCTCATTGTGTCTGAAAGCCAATCCGGCACCGTCTGCTGTGGATTGCAAACGACGAGGGGCTGTTCTTCTGTTGCCTCCACCTCGTGTACCTCTTTTCTTCTTGCACTGCTCTGCTCGGGCTCATCATCTTCCACGAGCTGCGTATCTCCTGACCCTTGGGTCCCCTGTTCTGTGTTTTCCTCTTCCTCCAATGTCATGTCCAACATCTGTTGGAAATGAGTGTCAGCCACTGTTTCATCTTCTTCTTCTTGTTGGCCAGCCCTGGATACACTGACGCTTATACTATCTGATTCTCGGATGTTGGGTTGATCCACCTCCTCAAGCTCCCGCTCTTCACCCAATCCTGCCCTCTGATCAGCAAACAATGAAATCACCCTCAAACTCGAAGACCGAGTTTGTGAGTGCATAGGTGATGCTTGTTCCGTCCTCAACGGTATCGGCTGGGTTGGTATTTCTACTTGTGCTTCCGGTGTTTGAGCAACCTGTTTTCCCCTTTTCACCGATACCGGCCTTGGGTCACCCATCAAGCTATAAGTAAGGGCGATCGATCTGCTCTTAAGTCTACATACATGTCTATCGACCCAAGCCCTTGTGAAAGTCAACACCGGAATAGAGAGCGTGTCCAAGTCCATGATTTCTGGCTCGGACCAATCAGGTGGTGGGACCGAAGTATCCCTGACTGAACCATAGTCGGGTTGCATAACGTTGACATCCTCTTCCACCTGGTCGGGAACTGGAATGATCTCACATTCCCTGATCAATTTGAGGGGAAGCCTGGAAAACATCCTTTTCCTTATCTCAACCTCATCAACAGCATTTGCCCAAAAGTCTTCAATGTGGGCCTTGTGTCGGTACTCAACGTTCTGTATCATTCGGATGTTTCTGTACGGATCAAAATCCTGTCTGCCTGTGTGATACGATAGATGATAGAATTGCAACTCATCCTCTGCCTCTCGAGCTGCCTGCAAGGAGGGACACACCTCAGTGGAATTTCCCATGGCAATAGGAAAGTCAAGTCCACCCTTCTTCTTCTTTTTCTGAATCTTATCATAGGCGATCAACTGCCTAGATATTTCCAGCATTATAATGTGATCGGTGGGGTACCTCGGTAGCCGGTATGGATACGAAGTGAACCCCTGCAGCCTAATGTAAGTGAATTTCGGAAATTGGATGAGCCAATATCCGTATTCCTCGATCAATGCTTGTGCCTCTTTGGATACTCTTTGCTGCGTTCTCCGCTGAAGGGTCCTCGTGATGTGCATTGTGAATGCATCATTAGCCCGTTTGTAACTGGCAGGGTTAGCTAGATGCAACTGCGTGCAGGCCTCATGGATTTTGAACTGATCGGGTGCACAGCCTATTGGCTCCTTGTATGTAATTCCTCGGTACTTGGTCATTCTTGCCAGCATATATATCACATACGAGCTCATGTAAAAGGTTTTCGTCCCCCTCAGGCTCCTGAACTACTCATCTATGTTATCATTGATCATCCTTGCCCAGTCAACACATTCCTTTCCCTCCAATATGATATCAATGAAGTAGAACATCCATGGCTCGAAGAAGTAGGCCTGTGCACTCCCATTTACTCGGCTCAGCATCATC
This sequence comes from Sequoiadendron giganteum, assembly GCA_007115665.2. NCBI lineage: Eukaryota > Viridiplantae > Streptophyta > Pinopsida > Cupressales > Cupressaceae > Sequoiadendron > Sequoiadendron giganteum. The sequence goes on along the minus strand of CM021110.1, from coordinate 368,132,332 downwards.
ATCAAGTCGCAGTATTCCTGTTTTACATCTTCGGCAATTATCTACTTTGGGAGTCTAGTGCGAGGTGGCTTTGGCTTTTGCATCCAAACTCTGTTGATGACCGCAGCAACCCTCTCGAAGGAGGTGGAGTACATTTTATCCGCCCTCTCCTTTGATCTGTACAACATCTTTTCGGCAGTAGGAATCCCAAATGCCTCTCCGATGGCATCTGGCGTGAAGTTGGCAAGCAATTTGCCATCCAGCGAGACAATGGTTCTACGCTCCGGCTTGTAGTGATTTGCACACTCCATAATTAGCTCCGGGCACTAAATTGCTGGTGGAAAACCAGCGGCTGCATAGATACCACTCTTCATGATGTTATGTGCCGTGACTGATGGTTGATGGCCTCCCAGTCCGTACATCCTAGACTTGAGTGCATTTAGATTAAATGACCCGAGGTTGGTGTCACTTAACCCTGCCAGCTTGGAGACAATTGCCGACTTTGTAAGAACTGACTTGGCGAGCCTTTTAATCATTGCCTGCCGGGATGAGCTAGCCTTGGCCGTTTCGATGTTTGCAGCTCTGCCTGCGGCTCTGCTTGTTCCAGCAACATCTTTTGTTCCAGCCATCTGCAAAATAGAATAGAATAACAATAAGTTAGCTTACAGATTTATAATAAAATAAATAGCTTTTGGAAAAAAAATTCTTCAGCATAATTATCTAACTCCAAACCTCGTACTGTGTAAAAACTTTCGATCTTATAAAGGAGCTTTTAACGACTGCACTTCTGACAGGCGAAGAAAATCACAGCCAACTACTAACTTTCAGCAATGTGGTTATTTCCTCAGCACAAAATAAATTAAATCTTTCTCCTCAAATTCTACCAACCTCAGCAACTTTCGACTTCTTCTCAACTTCAAGAACAACTAACCCTCAGCAGCTCGAATAAATAAAATCTGCAGCAACTCAGAAGATAAATCTTCCAGCAACTCCGGAAATCAACTTCAACCTTCAACTTCCAAATTGCAGCAACACACTTTTAGCTTTCGAAAGAAAGAGTCTCGGCAGATAAAAATTTCTCGAGCACTTCGCTCTTTCAGCAACTCAACACTCCGAAATAAAATAAACTCTCAAAGAATTTCTCTCCTCACAACTTCGAAAATATTTCAATCTCCCAAGAACTTCTTCAGCAACTTCAACTTCGAAAAATGTGAGGAGAAATGAGAGAAGAGACTGTTTAAATAATTCTTCTCGAAGAATCCTGCCAAGTAAGGCTGGGGCTATTTTTAGCACCCTCATCAATTCTCCACTCTCTTCGTTCGGAATCTTCTAATTCAAGCGCAGTAGTGGGCTAGTTGTCAGCCAGTCATTATGGCAGTTGCCATTAACAATGATTCCTTCCTTGTAAAAATTCGAATTTTTTTTCTTGGTCTGCCAGTTAACTCTTGGTGATTTAAACAACTTGCGAGAAAAATCACTTGATTCGGTTTGAAATTTTCATTTAAGAATTCTCGCATAGTTTAATTAAATTCAACCCGAAAAATTCATGGGAGTTGTAAATTTATTTCCAACTTTTTAAAATGTCTGTCATTTAAATCCTCAATTTCATAAAATTTGCCTTAGACATTTTAAATTTTCTCTTTGAAATATTCAACTCCGGGTGATTTAAAATCACTTGCCTGTTCGAAATAACTCATCCTCTGAGATTTAACTTCTGTCAGGAAAATAATCTAGGCAAAACGAATTTCTTTTGAAAATATTAAAATTTCCCTTAGGAAATTAATTTTTTCAACTCTGTTAACTCATGGGTGCCTTTTGAACGGGTTCATTTAATTTTTACTTAGAAAAATATTTCATCAAGTTGTCAACCCCGTTTAGATGCCTCTGAAAATTTTTCATATTCACCCACTCTTTCAATTTTTCAAATTCTCACGCCCTAGGAATTTCTCCACTTCATACACTTAGTGGAAAATTTAAATTTTCATCCTCCCTAGGCGTATACTTCTCCTTGGCATTTTATTTCAACCTCTTCACTTTCACCCACTTAGAAATAAAATTAAGTCCTTTCATTCTTTGGGCGCCTTCACCTCTTTTCACCATTTTGCTCAACTTGGGCGTATTTGGCCTAGGGAGTTTTTTGTTTTACTTAGGAAAATTTCCGACCTTTCTCTCTGGGACGCATTTTGAAGGGTCCATTTTTATATTTCTCATACTAAAATCCCTTCTAACTCATCTTCTTTATGGGCGCATTTAGAGTGGCAAGCTTTCAATCTATGCCTTGGAAAAAAATATTCACTTACCTCTACAACAAGCTGGGCGCATTTCACCCTTGAAGCTTCCACTTTTGCCTTAGGCGCATTTCAGCTAGGCAAATTTCAATTCATGAAGTAGGCGCATTTCATACCCTCAACTTTCACTTCAATGACTTAGGCGTTTTTTAGGCTCCAATAACCTTGGGCGCATTTGACATAGGAAGCTTTCACTTTATCCTGGGCGCATTTTCACTAGCATGCTTCCATTTTGTTGCCTTAGAATATTTTCCAACACTTTCAATATTCTTCCAAGGTGAGGGCGCATTTAGCATGTTGAACTTTCAAGTTGGGGGCGCAAATACACATGGCTACTTTCGTTTTTATACTTAGAAAAATTTCAGCCCAACTATTCCTAGCACAAGGGCACATTTGATGGGGTCCACTTCTACTTGAGGGCGCATTCTCACCTCATGCTCACATTTTTTTACCTTCCACGCCTTAGATTTTTCCAAGCATCCTCCAACATGGGCGCATTTGACATAGCTTACTTCCAATTTCACGACTTAGCACTTTTTGAGGGTCTTCACTTTGCCCTGGGCGCAAATGAGGGAGGAGCTTGGGCGCATTTTACACCTTATACTTTCATTTCCATGCCTTAGCCGCTTTTTCACACACTTGAGGGCGCATTTTAACTCTTCCCACTTACCTTGAGGGCGCATTTTGCCATGGCTACTCCCGTTTTTGCCTTAGAATATTTTCATATTTTCTCCTTCTTGAGGGTGCAAATACATAGGCAAGCTTTCATTTTTTTTACCATGGGCGCATATTAGGTGTCATGCTTTTGTTTCAATGCCTTAGCCGCTTTTTCACTAGGCCACATCCTCCTTGGGTGCATTTTGATGGAGGAGCTTCAAGATGAGGGCGCATATGAGGTAGGCTACTTTTATTTTCATGCCTTAGGCATTTTTTTCACATGTCTTCTCACTTGCCTTGAGGGCGCATTTCCACATGCCTAGTTTCATTTTGTGCCTTAGAACTTTTTCCAGCATTTTCAATATCCTTTCAAGGTGAGGGCGCAGATGAGGTAGGCTACTTTTATTTTCGTGCCTTAGGCATTTTTCACATGCAAGCTTTGACTTGAGGGCGCATTTTCTAGGGGCAACTTCCATTTGAACACTTCGAAACTTTTTCATACCTCTGCCTGCCTTCATCTTCACCGTCTATTTTGGGTAAGTCAGGCTATTTTTAGAAAGTCCCTTGATTTTCAACCCATATAGCTCCGTTTTACCTGAAAATTTCGCCATACGACCCTCTTTGCCTTGTGAACCCGTTTCGCCAATCCCACATGTCAGCCTGCCATTTATAGCCACCTGCTATTTATAGTAAGTTCTTGACTTTTTGACTTTGGTAGCTCCGTTTGACACGAAAATTTCACCATCTGATCTTCTTCGCCTTGTGAACCTGTTTTGCCAATCCTCTGCCCTGACCTACTATTTATAGCCACCTGCTATTTATAGTAAGTTCTTGACTTTCTGACTTTGGTAGCTCCGTTTGGCCTGAAAATTGCAACGCCTGATCCTGAGAACTTGAGTGTCGCTCTGATGCCAACCTCGGGTGCAAACCTGCTATTTATAGCCGTGCCCTGACTTACTAAAAATAGTAAGTCCTCCGATTCTGCTCAAATTTTGCCAGCAAGTGCCTTGAAGTATGCTGACATGGGTGGGGTGCTCCGTTTTGACAATTTTTGGATTTCACCCCCTATAAAAGTGGAAACCCTAATTTGACCTGCATGTATCCTGAACCCTAATTTGACTTGCATGTATCCCGAACGGTCTCCGTTTGTCTTCGTTCCTTCTGCATGTTGTTCTACTTGCTGAACTGGAGTGTTAGGCGGTTGCCAGAATGCACCTGCTAAAAATAGAAACTGCCTGAAAAGTGACTCATCCACTGCCGGATGGTTTTGCATGTCATATTACCTGTGGGATCTCAAGAAACCCAGAAAAACCCAGAAAACTAGTCTGCATGCATGCACTGGCTAAAAATAGTATGTCCTCGAAATTTGTTCTTCGCTTGCATGTCACACTGTTGCGTAGCTCTCGAAAAACCCAGAAGGAATATCCGGACATGCGTTGAAGAACTCTGCATGCAAACCCTAAAAATAGCCTCTGAAGGCTGAACTCTGAAAGTGATCGTCTCGGTTTGCATGTTATATCGTTGCGAATGTTTCGAGGAACCCAGAAGTAATCTCCGAACATGCAATGAGGAATCATACGTTTGACCCCTGAAAATGGCTCCTAAAGCCTGAACTGCTAAAAATAGCAAGTTGTCTGATCTGGCTCAAAATTTACGTGCAAGCAGCTTGATGTTACCTAAATGTGGTGGAACTGACAGAATTCCAAGATTTCGACAAAATAGCCCCAAATTGAATGCTTACTAAAAATAGCAAGTTGCCGGAATACAGTGAAAATTCAGTGGGACCTTGCAGGAAGCCTTCCGACTACTGTACTAAGCTTGGATTTCAATTTTACAACTCAGTTTGACCTTTAATAAGCCTGAAGGATGAAAACCCTAATTACACAGACTTAACCAATATTTCCACCTGGGTCAAATGACAGGACATCCCCGGAAGGACCAGAGATAGAGAGAGAGACGCACTAACCAAAGCCAAAAGACCAGAATGGAGCAAAAATTAGGGGGTCCCCATCTTGGATGGGGTGATGTGTGAAAAAGGTCACAACAAGACGGGACATCCCCAGAAAGACAAAAGATCAAAGATAGAGAGAACCAAAGCCAAAAGACCAGAATGGAGCAAAAATTAGGGGGTCCCCATCTTGAATGGGGTGATGTGTGAAAAGGTCACAACACCTCCAAAGTAGCATTAATGGTGACATAAGTTAACTTGATGCCTCATTCCAAGTTAACTCCATGTCCCACTAATCTTGCATGTCAGATCTCACCAATTATGGATGTCTATTTCTAGATCTCCACTAATTGTGGATCTCTATTTTGGAGGCACATTTGTAATTTAAGTTCACTTTTAGTCAGGTTTCAGTCAACTAAGGTAGACTTCCAATTTGACTTTTGTTTAGTTTCAGTTAACTGAAGTAGATTTCAAGTTAACTGTTTGCTCACCTACTTTTAGACTTAGGAATAAATCTTGTTAATTGGTAAGAACTAAATGTTAGCTCAAGGAGATTTTAGGGTTGCCTACTCCTTTGAGTTCTATAAATAAGAGCCTTGGGCTCATTATTTTGCAAATTTACTTCACAATAGGGAAACGATGAGCTAAAAAGCCTTCATATCATTAGCCTAGTATATGTTCTTGGATTGTATTTGTGATAGGGAAATGCTAAGCACAAACTTGCATTCTTCTTATTCAGATAGGTGTATCTAATATTGTTAATGTACTCTTGGTTTGATCGCATCTCTTTGACACACGTTGCTGTCCAGAAGTGTAATCTTTGAAAGAGATTGAGATAATAAATCAGGAGAGCTACCTTGCCTTGGATCCAAGAGTCTCAAGATTTGTCATTGAGTGTCATTATAATAATCTGTCTTTCGATCTACACCTCGGAAAGGTCTTGGTACCTCGCGAATTTAGTGAGCTAGATTATCGTATCTTTCTCGTTTGTAGTAGATTATCTTTCAGCCTACACCTCGGAAAGGTGTTGGTACCTCCTTGGGAATCTTGAGATCTGATCTACCGTATGAAGATTGTTTGTATGGATTCTATTTCAGTATAAGTCTAGGAGTCCAAAGCCTTCAGATGCATCCTGGGAGAAGTATTCGTTCGAGTGATTGAACCATCCATTTCAACTCCTATGCCCTCATGCTTTGTTTATCTTGAGGAGATAAGATAGTTTAGAAGCTAGTTTATTTGTAGTTCAGATCTGCATAAACCAGAGAAAACCTTAGCTACGACACATTGTGTTTATGCACCCCTGTGTCATGCCGCTGAGTAAAAAGATAGGAATAGTAGTTTACCTTTTCTTTTTATGCAAAGATCAGCAAAGAGAGATCTTCCTCTCTGGAATTCGAAGAGCAGTGACTACACACTTGCAATAGCTTCCGTTTTCCAATAAGCACTCCAGAGGTGCTAATTGAAATTCCAACATGATGCCAATATGGGGTGGTGATGACGGGTTTGGCACCTTCCTCCAATTTTATCACATGTTGCATCCTTTTTCTTCACCAAAACCACCGATGATGCAAAAGGGCTTTTGCTTGGACAAACGTGTCCCATATCCAAGAGTTCTTTGATGGCCTTTTTAATTTCATCCTTGTGCCTCTTGGGATGCCAATATGGGGTGGTGATGATGGGCTTGGCACCTTCCTCCAATTCTATCACATGTTCTGTCCCCCTTTCAAGTGGTCTTCTAGGTGGTATGGCACCGAAAACCTTGCTTCGCTTAGTAAGCAAAGCTTGCACATTTGGATGGTAATCCTTCTTTTCTTTGTGAGGAATGGTGGGCATGATAACACATTCTGATGCCCACTCCACTTGGTCATGGTGAAACAATCTTTCCATTCACTTGAAAGATACAATGTGAGGGCCTCCATTAGACATCCCTCTCAACACAACCTTCTTCCCATTTGACTGGAATTTCAATTCCATGATTTGTAGGTTCAATGCGATCTCTTCCAAAGAACACAACCATTGGATGCCAAGAATTGCATCCATGTCACCAATACTCACAACATAGAAGTCATCCTAGATTTCATAGCTGCCCAACTAGATACTCATTTGGGGTATCTTCCTTGTGCATGTGAGTGTAAAACCATCAGCCTCCATCACCTTAAAGGCTTCAAATTCTTCAGTTTTGAGTCCTCTTTTGGCAAGAATACCTTCATCAATAAAATTATGTGTGGCTCTAGTATCAATGAGAGCAACAATTTGCTGTCCACATAGGACTCCACGAACCCTGAAAGATTCATTTTTTTGAAAGATGGAAAATTGGGCAAGAGTGCCCTCACTCCCCTTGTCTTCTTCTGACTCTTCAGATGACTCTTCTTCTTCTTTATCTTCCAAATTAAATTGCTCATTATAGAGGTCATCATCCATTCATGATGGAAGCTTCTTGGGCTCATTAGCTTCTTTATGAAAATGCTTCTTGTCCTTATTATGGAAGGTCTTGGACTGAAATTTGTTTCTTGGGGCTGCAAGCTCCATGCTTCTTGCCTTCCTTATCGCCTCTTGGAGGGTTGGTGGGTCAAAAGCCTTAACCCGTCCCCTCAATGCATCCATTAGCCATTCACTGAAAATGACCACCAATCTTCTTTTTGTGATGTTAGGAACCATCATGAAAAGCCTTTGAAATTAAGCAATGTAGGCATCAACAAAGCTATGTTGTCTCAACTGTGCAAGTTCTCTAAATTGCATTTTAGGATCTCTTGTCGAATCTTTCAATGAGCTTGTTTGTAAAACCATCATAAATGTTAATCAAATTATGGCCAAGTGTAACCAAGCCATGGTACAACCACTCATGGGCAACTCCATCTATGTGTAACGTAGAAAATTTGATGGCATCCACTTCTGACATTGGTCTTAGGGACAAGTAGTCCAATTTTCGGACAACAGCTCAAGCAGTCCACTTGTCACTCCCATCAAAGTGACCTAAAGTCACTTTCCTCAAGGCTTGTTGGTAATCCCTTTGCACAATGGGAACTTTGTTCTCAATCCTTCCACCCCCTCTCTTCTTCTTGTGATTCATGAACCGCTCTAGAGACAAAATGTCCCTAATCTCAATTAGAATATTTATGTACTCTACATAACTAGCCCTCACTTCATTTGCCATAGGAATTAGGGTTTCTTGTTCAAGTGGTGAATGTTTGCTTCATTGTGTGTGATTCAACGTACTACGTACAACTGAAGTAAACTATACTATATGCAGAACATGGAATAGAATAACAGAGTGTAACACATAATATGCTTGAATCATGGGACGCTTATATTCATTTCCAGTAATTATCAGCATATACAATCATAGAGTATTCACCGTACTATCAACCATGAACATCATGACATAACTCCCGACTACAGAAACTGAGTACATATAACGTTCGGCGGTGGTTGAGCAACCAACCGTCATGACATTTCATAACAACCCGCTACAACTAATCGGGACTTAGTTACCCGAATGCACATGCCCTTAATTATTCCCACTACACTGTAGTTTTATTGAAATATAACAACTGGCCGACTACGGCCAACTGTACTAAATATATTTGATGACTTACATCATCCCCCCCACAAAAGAAGTCGTCTTCCAGACGACATGACAAGCAAAAAACAAGGAATGATGTTGTACAAAAAGCTAATGAGAGGAAGGGGGAAGCGGGGACGTCCTTGGATGAACCAATGACGTCGGGGTGGCAGCCGAAGAGTGTTGTTCCTTCAATTGCTTTACTTCCTCTATGCGTATGCAAAGCTGGCGATCGGCAAGAATCTCTCGTTCCCTGGCGGCTTTCACCATGAGAGTTGCCTCCATCAGCTGACTCTTGGCTTTGTCTACCTCCATGCTCCTAGTCGCCAACTGTTCCTCCAACTCCTTGACTCTCTTTTCCCACACTTGCTCTCTCTGCCGAGTCTCTTCCTCCCTCTGCCAAATCTCCTCCTCCTTCCGTCGAGTCCCCTCTTCCAAACAGTGAAGGTAGGCTGAAGCATAGATTTCATAATCGCCGGGTGAAAGAGTAATCGCCAGTTTTTTGAGGAAACGATTAAAAGCTACCTTTACTCACCAAAATGAACAGTGCTTTTAATCGCCGTTTTTTCCTTGTTAATCGCCTAAGCTCATGGCGATTAATCGCGTTTTTTTTCTGAGATTAATCGGCCGGAATAAAAAACGTGTTTTATTTCTCTTTTTCCGCACGAAAACGACATTTTTTCACTCGTTTTTGTTATTTATACCCTCGATTTCACGTTTTTTTACACACCCGTGTTTTTACCATCTATTTTCGCGCGCGAACTGAAGGCTTTGGCATCGCGACTTCCAAGAACAGCTACAGGTTAGGGTTTCTGATTTAATCACCTCATTATTTCATTTTGAAAAATCGAATGTGAATATTCACTTTTATTCTTATTAGTTTTTTTGGGCAAGTTCGAACTTTGTTTAGAATCCACCAATTCGCCTAGAAAAATCGAATGTGTAGAGATTTTTTATTTTTATTATTTTCTTTAGCTTATTTTGTGTTCGGAATGGAAGTATGTTGAATATTAAAATATTTTATTATTTTCTATGTTATCATTTAAGTTTTTAACTATATGTTACTATCAAGTTATCAACTATGTATTAATTAATAAAAATTTAAAATATAACATATTCTAAATTTTAATTAATTAATAAATACAATACATAAATATTATTAAATTTTTTTAATTTTTTTCTAATTACTAATTTCTATAATTCAACAATTAGTAATTTCAAAATATAATGTGCTAGATTATAGAAATTAGTAATTAGAAAAATAAATAAAATTTAAGTAATATTTATTTAGTATTTATGTATTGTATTTATTAAATAATTAAAATTTAGAAGATGCTATATTTTAAATTTTAATTAATTTATACATAGTCATACAGTTGAATCATAAATGTATATTTAGAATTTTAAAATGTTGGAAGATCACTAAATTATGTCATTATTTCTTAAATATTTTAAAAGAATAAATTTTTACATGCATCTTTTATTTTTATCTATAATTTTTTACTACTTATGCAAATTGTAAAACAAAATTTTAAGCACTTTATCATGTATTGCAGAATAAAAAAATTCTGATGACTGATTGTAAGAAATAAAAAAAAAGACTTTATCATGTATTTGATGTCTTTTGATGGATATTTTGATGTGTTTGTTATTTGTTATTTGAGTGAGCTTGAGTATGATTTTCAGTTGAATAATATGAAGAATTTAGTTGCGTATTCAAATACCAAGAGAGCAGTATTATATTACATGATGTCCAACTCCATACAATATTAAGAATTTAAGATAGTTTCTTTTTGCATGCAGCTAGTAAAGAATGAAATACTTTAGATTTTAGATTGTATGCAGCTGTTCGAGAACATTAATGCAGACCTGTAGCAGACCTGATCGGTCTGATTTCCGTTAACAATCTGATATGGGTTAGTTTACTGTTTATTGGTGTTTGGGGTCTGGTTATTGTGTGTTTCTCTGAAAAAATTTCAGTTTGGGGTTGTTGGGTAGAATGTTGGGTATGTGTGAGGAGTTTCTGAGTGTTGCCTTGTTGTTCTGATTCACAAAACTTTTAAATTTTTACCAAAAGTATCTCATAAGTCTACCAAAAGCTTTCAATACAACTCAGCTGCAACTTTTTATACATTTCCATCTCAACTTCTAATATATTTATTGTTCAACTTCTAAAATACTGGATTTGTTACTGTAAATGTAATCAAATCTCTTCGCTAAAGGGATCCTACAACAATACTAAGATTGAACTAAAGTGAAGAAACTGTATAATTAACTTTCTAAGACAAATATTATTTGTCCTCTATGTTCAGATTTTCAATTCTTCAGATTTCAATTTCCAGATATGAATTGTTTTATTGAATGTGCTGATTGCAGAACATTGTCCGATTTCTATGTTTGCATATCAAATGAGGAACCACCATAAGTAAGGGAGAAGTCCACCCCTAAGAGGCGCGCCTCATGAGAGGACGTGTCTCCACGAGTGGAGGCACGTCCACTCATGGGACGCGTCCTTTAGGGTGCGGTTTGTTTAACAACTCATTTGTTATGTATATACTCACACGTATATAACCTTCTATATGATGGCGGATGACATAAGAGAATTCCGATTTCACACGAATGCAGAATATAATATCACGGGAATGATCGAATTTATATGAATGCTCATAATTTCGATTTTAAATGTTTCCTTTAGAAATATCATAACATGAATGATAATTTCGATCACTTATGAATGACAATGATACTTGCATCACTGTCATTCATATCTGACCGAAGCTATCATCCATTAACACTCCCTCTTAGCTAGGGAAGATATTTCAAATCAAATAAGTTAAGATATCACCTTCACATGTGATATGATATGTTTTCTCAAAGTTGTCAAGTCACATGACATTCTTCATAACACATCTTCATTATTTCAACACTCCCTCTTTAACTAGGAAGAATAACTTCCAAAAGTGATATCACCTAACTCGTGATATCAGAAGATATGATATGCTTCTGAAAGTGTCAAGTCACATGACATTCTCCATAACACATCTTCATTATGGTATGTGCACTGACATCAAGTCACATGATGTCTACCATAATTCATGGCATATCCACGGATATAATCATCCACCATGATTATCTCTTACGGATCACAATGACCTTCAGCTATCAAGTCTCATGATATCTATCAAGGTGTCCAAGAGATACTATCATGACATGTCCACAGATATCAAGTCACATGATATCTATCATGATAGTTTATCATTGTAGAGTCGTCACTTTACAATGTCAAATACAAGTGTTCATTATCAAAAAGATCGTCACCTTTCGATAATGCACACAGGGGGAGTAGGCCCATAAAGTCATGGAGTCACACACATGACAAAAGAGTTTACACATTAAACATCTTTATATATTAGTACAATTTATAAACAATTTGTATTTCAAACATAAATAACAAATTACATTTCAACCATACCAAGTTTCTTCCTAAAGTGCTCTACCTTGATCCAGGACAGAGGCTTGGTGAGAATGTCTGCAATTTGATCATTTGTACTAATATACTCCAACTGAATCACTTTCCTTTCCACCATATCTCTTACATAATGATAGGGGATCTCAATGTGTTTAGATCTATCATGAAAGACAGGATTCACAGAGAGTTTTATACAACTCTAAATATCACAATGAATAATCGTAGGATTCAAGGGCTCACCAAAGAGTCCCACAATCAATTTACGAAGCCACACTGCTTCTCTTGCTCCCATTGAGGCTGCAATATATTCAGCTTCTGTTGAGCTCTGTGCAACTGATGATTGTTTTCTGCAAATCCAGGAGATCATAGTTGATCCCAAACTAAAACAGCATCCTGATGTGCTTTTTCGATCAGTTACACTTCCAGCCCAATCTGAATCAGAGTACCCATGTAGATCTAGTGGATCATTCTTGTAATGAAGACCATATCCAATGGTGCCTTGAAGATATCTAAAAATATGTTTTACAGCCATCAAGTGAATTTCTTTGGGTTCACACATGAACTAGCTGAGAGCATTTACAGCATAGCAAATATCAGGTCTGGTGTTAACTAGATACATCAAGGATCCAATCATCTGTCTGTAAAGGGTCGAATCTGCACATTTGGATTTTGATGCTGCTTCTTTCAATTTGTGAAGGTTGGTTTCCATGGGTGTAGACATCGGTCTACAGTCCAACATTCCAAATCTTTTCAGAATGTCAATAGTATACTTCCCTTGATTTAGTATAATACCTTCTGATTTTTGCCATACTTCCAAACCGAGGAAGTAGTGAAGAATACCCAAGTCTTTCATGTCAAATTCAGAGATTAGATCTTGTTTCCCTTGAGCAATGAGGTGATCTTCTCCTGTTATTAGCAGGTCATCAACATATAAATAATTATAAGCATATCACCTTTGATTACCTTGAAGTAGAGATTGGAGTCAACATCATTCTTGGAAAATCCTAATCCCAAGAGAAAGCTGTCAATTCTTTCATACCAGACCCTGGGAGCCTATTTAAGTCCATAGAGAACTTTCTTGAGCCTGCACACATGTGAGTTAGACTTATGTATCACAAAACCTTCAGGCTGTTCCAAATAGACTTCCTCTTCAATGGTTCCATTCAGGAAGGCAGTTTTCACATCCATTTGATGGATCTTCCATCCTTTAGCTGCTGCAATGGCTAATACTGCTCTTACTGATGTATAACGGGCAACAGGTGCAAATGTTTCTTCGCAATCAATGCCTTCCTTTTGAGAAAAAAAACCCCTAGCCACGAAACGTGTTTTATGTTTTTCTATATTGCCATCAGCAGCATGCTTGATTTTGAAGAGCCATTTAGAATAAACAACAGATTTCTCTTTTGGTCTAGGCACTATGTCCCATACATCATTCTTTAGTATGGACTGGTGCTCCTCTGTCATTGCATCCTTCCAAGCTTGATGTCTGAAGGCTTCTGTAACACTGGCAGGTTCAGAGTTTATGATGTTGTTCATTAGGGCAACATAGCTAGAGAAACGTTTGGGTCTTTTACTCTCCCTGAACGTTCCTTTAGGTGCTGCATGATCCTCTGCTTCTTTGATCATCTTCCTTGCCCAAAGTGGTCTCTTTTTGCCAATGTCATTTGTGTCCTCATTTGAAGTGGTAGGAGGTTCAAGTGGCATTTCCTCAGGATGCTCCCTTTGAATCTCAGGAGCAGGTTCCCTTTCAGGTATCCTAGGGAAATAGGTTTCTGTTTCACTCGTACTTCTTGCCCTCTTGAATGGTTTTAATGTTTAGGTCAAGCAACTTGTGAACTCCCTCTTAATTCCAGCACTCATGCAGAATTCCTTAAAATGTAGGTTTCTATTATACGCCTTTAAGGTTTTATTTTCTTTTCTAAGACACAACCTTTACAAGTTCCTCCATAGGATGGTTTTTAGACTTAGGTGCATAAAAGGTACCCTAATCTTACACCAATAGTTTTTCTTAATAGTTGAGTTTTAGACCATGCTAGAATTTTCCCATCCATAAGGTTAACTCTATGTCCATTTGTCCTTTTAGAACACAAGGTCTTCAGATTCATGATCTGAATTTGTCTTTCCTACTTTGGCAAAAGATGCTTGTTGTTTAGATCTGTCAGGGAACTTCATTGCATATTAACCATATTGATCACATCTAAAGCATTGCACTTGAGAGATGTCTTTCTTTTTAAAAGATTCCTTTCCATTGGAATTTCTCTTTCTTTTAAAATATCCTTTCTTGTACGAGTTTTTCTTGTTCCTTTTATTAGACGTTGTGTTGAGTACATGAATGTCTTCATCTATGTTCTTCTGTTTATTTGCCTTAGTGGAGAGTCTCGTTTCTTCTTGAAGGCAGTTAGTTCTCAGCCTATCAAATTTAGGGAGTTTAGATCTCGCACTTACTCCTTGAACAAATGACTCCCATGAGTTTGGTAGGCCTCCTAGTGCAATTAGGGTTAACTCTTTGTTGTCAATCTGATATCCAATTGTGGATAATTGATCCCTAAGTTCAATAATCCTCATGAAGTATGCATTAATGGACTCCCCTTTGTTTATTTGAGCATTATTGATTTGTCGTTTTAATGCTAGAGTCCTACAGGTGTTGTGGATCTCATAAGTACTCTCAAGAGATTTGTACATATGGTATGCAGTTTCATGTTTTGCTAAGATAGGCACTATATGATCCCTCACTGCATCTACAAGGATTTTCATGGCTCTTTCATTGTTTTCAATCCATTGACTTTTCTCAGGTTCAACCTCAGGTTCCCTTTTATTTTCTCTCACAAGTGAGTCTAGTTTATTACCTTTTAGGATCATCATGATTCTAAATTTCCATGATGTAAAGTTATCTGCTCCTGCAAGGCGATCTTCAAATCTGATCATAGTTGACATTATGAAGAATGTGAATTCGATTTTAGAAAATACGAATTCCTTGAGTAATCTGGTTTTAGATTTGATTTGGATTCACACAACGTGGCTCTGATACCATGTAAATGTAATCAAATCTCTTCGCTAAAGGGATCCTAAGACAATACTAAGATTGAACTAAAGTCAAGAAACTGTATAATTAACTTTCTAAGACAAATATTATTTGTCCTCTATGTTCAGATTTTTGATTCTTCAGATTTCGATTTCCAGATATGAATTGTTTTATTGAATGTGCTGATTGCAGAACATTGTCCGATTTCTATGTTTGCATATCAAATGAGGAACCACCATAAGTAAGGGAGAAGTCCGCCCCTAAGAGGCGCGCCTCATGAGAGGACGTGTCTCCACGAGTGGAGGCACGTCCACTCATGGGATGCGTCCTTTAGGGTGTGGTTTGTTTAACAACTCATTTGTTATGTATATACTCACACGTATATAACCTTTTATATGATGGCAGATAACATAAGAGAATTCCGATTTCACATGAATGCAGAATATAATATCACGGGAATGATCGAATTTATATGAATGGTCATAATTTCGATTTTAAATGTTTCCTTTAGAAATATGATAACATGAATGATAATTTCGATCACTTATGAATGACAATGATACTTGCATCACTGTCATTCATATCTGACCGAAGCTATCATCCATTAATAGTTACAACTTCTAATATATTTATTGTTCAACTTCTAATATTGAATCACAATGGCATCTACTTCAGACTCAGTTGGCACAAGTGCCATTGAAAGGAGACCCCCTGGTAGTCGTGATCCTACTTGGAAACATGGTCATTACGGACCAGTACCAGGCAGTGTTATTTGTACTCATTGCAAGAAGAGGGTTAGTGGAGGCATCAATCGCCTCAAATACCATCTTGCTGGTGTTCCTTGTCGTGATTCAAAGGCATGTGAAAAGGCCACTGTAGAGGTGAAACGAGAGATGTTGGCTGTTCTTTCAGCACTTGATGAAAAAAAAATGGAGAGGGAAAAAATAAAAGCAGCCATGCAAGCAGCCATTGCTCCTAATTTGGCTGAAGATTCTGAGGTGCATATGCAAACTCAAACCATTGCAGGTTCTAGTCGTGGTCCACGTTTACGTGCTGGTCGCAATACCCCATCCACTTCATCCACTTCGAGCAAATTCCAATTTTTTGTGCCCAAAAATATTCAAGGATCACAACCTTCATTGGAAGCAACTGGGTGGAATAAGGAGGTGCACAAAGAGGCAGACAAGGCTTGTGCAAGTTTTTGGTTTTATAACAACCTTCCCTTCAATGTGGCAAGGAGTCCATATTGGGAGTGTTTGGTGACAGCATTGACAGTTGCAAGCAAAGGGTACAAGGCCCCTACTCCAAGAGATCTAAGTGGCAAGTTACTTGAAGATGCTATTGTAGATGCAAAAGGAATTGTGGAAGAAGAAAAGAAGAAATGGCAACAGTTTGGATGCTCAATTCTTTCAGATGGCTAGATAGATGGAAGAAACCGCACACTTATCAATTTTATAGTGGCTTCCAATGGTGTGATGGTTTTTCTAAAGTCAATTGATGCCTCCAACATAATAAAGAATGCAGAAAATTTGAGCTTGATGTTGGAGCAGGTTGTTTTAGAGGTGGGCATAGAAAATGTTGTCCAAGTTGTTACTGACAATGCAGCGGCATATGTGGCAGCTGGTAGATTGCTTCAAGCGAGGCATCCAACAGTTTTGTGGATCCCTTGTGCAGCTCATTGCCTTGACCTTCTTTTGGAGGATATAGGAAAAATTGATTGGGTGAAACCAATTGTAGAACAAGCAAGAGACATAACAAAATATATATGTAATCACCTGTGGGTTCTTCAATTGATGAGAGATCACACCAAGGGGAAAGAGCTTGTGCGATCAAGTGCTACAAGGTTTGCAACTAATTTTCTAACGTTGCAAAGCATCACTGGTTTATTGACTTCCTTGAAGCAAATGTTTGTGAGTCAACCTTGGGTAGACTCAACATACTCAAAGAAGGCTGATGGAGAAAAGATTCAAGCAATAATCTTTGATAGTCAATTTGCAACTAGAGCATTAGAGATTGTCAAGGTAACCTCAACTCTAATGAATTCTCAGATTGAATCCTTTATTCTTAATTTAATATTCTATAATTATTTTGTTTCATTGTAAGGTGTAATTTATATTTGGTTCTACTTTGCACTTTATAGGTGACTGAGCCATTGGTGAGGGTCTTGCGCTTCATGGACAGCGAGAAAAATGTGATGGGATATCTTTATGAGGCAATGGATAGGGCCAAAGAGGCCATCCAACACTACTACATGGGGGATGCAAATAGATTTACCCCTATTTGGGAGATCATTGATCGAAGGTGGAACAATCAACTCCACCAACCCATTCATGCAGCGGGATACTTTCTCAACCCCAAGTTCTACTTCTCTGATGGCTTCACAGATGCTAATGGGGAGGTTATGGAGGGCCTATTCACATGTATTGAAAGGATGACACCTAAATCTGAAGTGAAAGACCTCATCCTTATAGAGTTGCAAAAATATAAGGCAGCTAGGGGGCCTTTGTTTTCTTCCAAATTATGTGAACGAGGAAGAAAGATCCAAACACCAAGTAAGAAAAAGTGAAGCCTTATATCTTGAAAGTTACGAATTACAATTATTATTACTTATTACTATTGTTTTATTAATATTTACAAAAACTTGAATATCGTATTTGTAGGTTCTTGGTGGGAAGATTGGGGTGGAAGAACCCCAAATTTGCAAAGGCTAGCCCTTCGAATTTTGTCTCAACCTTGTAGTTCTTCTAGCTGTGAACGGAACTGGAGTTTGTTTGATTCCATTCACACGAAGAAGTCTAATAAGCTGACTCAACAACGCCTCAATGATCTTGTTTTTGTGCAATATAACCTTCGGCTTCGCTCAAGAAAGGTGCAGGACTAGTCAGACGAGCTTATTGATTTGGATGACATTGATCCATACAGTGATTGGACCGTGCAGGATGATGAGGCCTCCTTGTTTACAGAGGATGAGATTGCTGATTTCGAGAGGCAAGCTATGGAGGATTTGCCTGCAGCAGAAGCAGGGGAGATTGGAGTGGATGACATTGATGTGGCGGAGGAGGAGACACTGCCACCTACTAGCATGGTGGAGCCACTGCCACAATCTTCTACAGCAAGCAGGGAGCCAGAGTCGAGTGCAAGGACCGTACCACTACCCTCTACCGCCCAATTTTTCTCTAGGTCGGGGAAGAGGAAATCGTAATTGCCTAGATATGAAATTTATGATGATGATTTTCAAATACAATCATCATAAATTCATTATAGTCATTAGTATTTTTACTATTCAGCTTCGTATAATGATGCCATTTTGTAATCCATACGTATTGAACAATGAAATTTTATATAAAACACTCCCTCATGGTTTGTAGACTCATTTGATGCATTCTGTAATTGAATTTTGCAAAAAAAATGTGTTTTTATAAGAAATTTTGCTACTTTTTAAGTTCCGGAGTATTTATTTTTCAGCTTGCCGAGTACTCTCCGATTCCGAGTATGTAAACTATGGGCTGAAGGGTCTAGTGACAAACCCAACATGAACACCATTAGTGTGTCCATTATTGCCTCTAGGATTATTAGTGTTTGAGGCACTATTTCTCCATTCTAAAAATAGGGTGTTTGAGGCCCATTTTGATTCATTTTGGCAAGCAACTGTCACATCATGTCAAGCATGGAGTCAAATTTCCTCTTTGCTTTGGAATTTGGACTATTTGGTTGGGTTATTCCCTTATCCTTTTTTGCCATAACTTCTAATGAATTGTCACTATCACAAACTAGAATCTGACCAACTCTTAGGACTTATGAAAAGCTGTCCTGAACTGGAGTTTGTGATCTCTAAAATATTTGTCTCTTTTGGTCTCCATTATAATAACAAAGTTCTCTATCACTCATAGAGAATTTGTAGCTGCATAACTAGTGTTAAGGGCATAGGCTAGCAAGATATCTAGCTCTGGTACCACTATAATAACCAACCTCAATTTTTTTTTGAAAAAATATATTAGCCTCAAAGTAAATGAAAGCATAACAACATTCCTTCCACTTTCTGATTATCCAAATCTTGGATTGGGCAAGATAAGAGCATACGATGTCAAGATTACAACTATACTTGAAAGAAGTGACAAAGAGTAATCCACTTATTCAATGGGGGTTAGCTTAGCACTTCTACTTTTCAATGGGAAAGGTCATACAATACTAGAAATGTAAAGCCAACTCTGCCACTTTTTAGTAGTGAGCAAATACAGCAAGAAAGAACAACTCTCCCACTTTTTTGCGTTGAGTGAATACAATAAGCAAGAGCAACACTTCCAGTGTTGAGTGAGAGCCAATTAGCCACTTATTTAGTGGGGTAAGTAACAAGTAACAAGAGAAATATCACTGGTGGTACTACCACCTAGTGTCTCTTACAATTTATTCCAAACCAAATATATATTTGTTGTTACAAATATTAATGTGATATGAAGCTAATTAAAACACCACAAATGAACCTTCAACTCAAGAAACTAACCACCCAACATTGTAATAACAAATATACCTTAGAATATGGCAAATGGAAGTTTGGTACAAGTTTGAAACTACGTTGCAGCAGTTTGGATAGTGAGATAGATGACTCAGGAAACTTCTCCCAGTTACCTCCAACATGCCAAAATGATCACCAACTACATTAGCACCCAAACAGGAGTGCCAACTCACACCAAAACTCATGAAAAGAGTGTATCACTATTCTGGAAATGTGTATCAAACATCTGCAGGTCTGAAACTACAGTTGTAGCAAGTAGCAACAATGGCATGCCCCCCTAAAAAGCACTCCAAACTCCACACTCAACACTCTTGCAATCTAAAAAGGAATCACACCAAAATATAATCCTAAAACACATCAGAATAGTCCATACCAAATATCCAAACTGAAACTTCAAATCAACTCCAATGGTGATTCCTGGCTGGAATCACACTACAGTCTAGCTAGGGAATATCTTGCAATTCCGAAACTATAAATCTATGCATCTTTTTTTTTGAAAAAAAACATTTTTTCTTGCTTTTTCTCTTCTTTTTTTTCTTTTCTTTTTTTTTGTTCTTTTTTTTTTTTCTAAAAGAACACTTTTTTCTTAAAATTAAATAATCCATTAAGTTGTCATTTAATTATTTCTCAACATTAGACAACATTAGTGAAATATTAATTAAATAACTTAATAACTCACCCAAGTTGTGAAAAGTTCCGAAACACATCGGAATCCAAATTTGACCACGCCGATATAATACTGAGGCGATAGGTGAATGATAGAAGCCAATTTGGTGATTGACTATAAATAGATGTGCTCTCCAAGAAGTTTGGAGAACACCCCAAAAGTCATAAAACACTTCAAAGAGTGTCATTCATATCAATATTGTCAATAGAGCTCATTTCCAACAAAAGAAACCTTGTAACTCCGAAACTGCATCCTCCAATACCTTTTGAGTCCCCCTTGCCTTACCAATTAGCCCATGGAAACTCAAGAAATAGGCTCACAGTCTTCAAATTGATTAGGCTTGAGAAGGGGACATTACATTTTTCTTATAGTGGTCAGGCTAGTAGACATTGCAAAGGGTACCCTACCTAAGTGCGATTGGGTAGCACCTAACTTGATTTCCCTATATATAAAGGATATGTTTCAAAGGCTCCCTCCATTGACATGTAAAATTGACAAAAAATGGCAAAGCTATGCTATAACTCATGATTACCACAAAATTAGTTAATCAAATTCAATTGTTTAGGGAGAGCCATGGCTATGTGACATAGAAGAACAAAACGATATATAACAGTACTATTATAATTTTCCAAACAAAGTGCAGACAGTTGTGTACCCTACAGTGTTTGAAATAAGTCATCCAAGTCATCAATATACAATCCAATGGATGTTGTAGTTGGAAATTTATTGGTCTACTAGTAGATCCATATGACTAGTTTTCTCTAGGCCAAGGAGTAGAAGAAGGATCATAAATGATTTATAATCTCTCAAATCCAATACTTGTTGAAAAATTGTAAGCATGCATATTGTCTTTACTTGAATTGAATGTTAAATTGACAGAAATGATAATGCAAATAGTGTTGAACTTACTGTTCTTGAGGTTTTGGAATAAATCAGTGTAATATTTATTTCATGCAAATAGTTATATGAATATCAAATAAAGATGAAACCACCATGAAAGAAAATGAAGTAGAACAAGTAAACAACAATACACATGAAAAATTCTAAACATAGAAATGCCGGTGTGGGAAAAACAAGCTAGAAGTTGCAAATGCTCAACTTCCTCTCCTTCCTTTTGGCCAAGTCAATTACCAAGAGCTCAGCTAAAGAATGCATGATATACTCCTACTGATATACACACTCAACTACTCTTTACACCAACTAGAACTCACTAACTCTTCCCCTCAATATATTTTCTTATGACTGGAATCTTGTGCATTAAAGGATTCCCAAAATTTAGAAGATGCTGTTTCTATCATTACTCTTATTTTCTATTTGAAATGGATTAAGCTGCCACAAACATCAGGATGAAGGTACCATGTCACTAATGGAGCTGCATGACACATATAGAACGACTAGGACACATCTGCAACTACAATTATTAAATACAAAACCACCCTAACAATAATGTAATAAGTTACAACCACCTTAGTACTCCTGGTAATTTGTTTACTATGAAAAACACTCTTGCTTAAGCTCTACTTTTGATGAAGTTCTGCATTGTTTCATGTAGTAATTTGTTTACAAGATTGTTATAAATAAATAAAATTGGTCTCTTTCAATCAATTATAGTAATACCTGTATCCTATGTTAATGATGGGTACTAATCTGTGTGTATGCAAACACAAAATGGTGTACTATTGTATGTGCATAGATATAAGTAGAAAAGATGAGACAATGAAAACATATATTTCAAACAGTCTCAAGGCTGATGGATTGTGCTCCAGGCTTTTTTCCTATAAGTTTAGTACTAAATCGGGTAAACAGTGATTAATGCTATAATGTAGTTGAAGAAAAAAGAAAAAAAGAAGAAAATCATAAGACATTATCTATACTGTTCGAAAGAAATATAGAAGTGCTCACTTCTCCATATCCCTTGTTCCCATTATAAAGAATGAGTGTCAAAAGGAACCCTTCTCTATATGTTTCTTCAGATTGATTTTTCTTACTAGCAGTTGTGAGTGGAGCATAGAGTGGAATCCTGTCACAAAAAGAGATGTCAATGCTTTTAATTTTGATGGCTCTTCTCAAATAAGATCAAAATCAAGTGAGCGGAAATAATGCCTTCAAATTGTGGCTTCATGTAATGATGAACACAAACACTGATTCAGCTTCAGCCAAACAATTTTATAATATTTTGCAAATTTACCTGTAACGTGAATATTCCATTTTGAGAACACAAATTTCAGAAGTATTAATTTCCCTGTTAGTATTTTCTGAGTATCTAGAAAGGATATTCAAAGCATGCTCTGCAACTTGAAGGGCCGACTGCTGTATAACTCTGCAGGAAGACATTTATTACTTGGTGACTTGTAACTAAATATGGCAAAGGAAATTCAGTTTTTAAAACTTATGACATGCATAATACCTATGATGTGTGATATTCTCTTCTATATTACTTTCTACTTCAATCACCCAATCACACTTTCCTTCCTGAGAGATAAACAAAGCATTCTCAAGCTCTTCCTTTGTTCGTACAAGCATATGATTTACCCTGCCAACCAATAGAATTTCAAGAGAGCTAAAAAAATTTCCCAGTTAAGTAGAATCTTTTTGAAGAGATACCTAAACTCAAACCTGAAAATTAGTTCAACCCAAACATAGCTCAAAAGTCATTGCAAATTCTCTGTGTTCATATTTCTTTGGATTACCCTTTATTTGGTTTAATTTATTGTCATAATATTAGTCTAGGTTTGTAAGTGTTATTCCCATACAAATTTCTAATTCATTTGGTGTAATGTCCCCACTTTGGGATAACCCTAAATCTTGTCCTAGAATCACAAGCTTAATGTAGTTGGGTCTGTAACTTATCACTTAAAATACTTTAAACAAGACAAGTCTCGGCTTTAGGGCCTTTGCATGAATAGACATATATATGCAGACATATTTTATATATACATATATATATACCCTCTTATAGTTGCTGATCCTTATTTCCTTATTCTTAATCTGCCTTTCAAATCATATTATATTCCTTCCTTTATTCATATTTTATTCCTTTCACAACTCATTCTTCCTCCACAATTCTTTCATAGAATCTGCAAAAAAAGTCTTCATAATCTGCTCTTCATCTGCTGGTATATTTGTGATATAATCATTTATCTTGCACACACACTAGATCTGCTCTTCTCTAGATTTTGAATAATATTTTCAATCTTCTCCCTCATTCTATAATCTTTTATTCCCTTTTATATCTGCTCTTTATACATTTCCGATCTGCTTGTCTTGCTTTATTTTATTTATTTTCCTTTGTCTTACTTCCCATCCATCGATTCCCACATTGCTTTCAAGAACATATTTTATTCTTTCTTGATTCGATGCTCTGTTCTTTCTTCTGTTTTCTTTATGATTATATCTGCTGTTTACTCCCAAATATATATCTCAGATTTCTTATCCTTTTATCTTTCCTCTTTTTTTTTACTCATTTGAATTGTTCTACTTTTTATATCCTTGTGTCTCTATGAAAAGAGGCACCTTTTTTAATAGAGGTAACTCTTTGAAGAGACGTCACCCTTTGTTTACAATTCCCTTATACTAATTGTTTTTTAAATGCTTTTATTTATCTTGATAGCATATATCCCTTTGAATAGAGTTCATTGCCTTTATAGTTTCAATCGCTGCCTTCAGCCCTTTTAAAGATTGTCTTATTCTCTTTAACTACCATAGCTGCCTTTTTGATAATGATCGCTGCCTTGTTTTTATTGCTGTGGTGTATATTTTATATTTTATATTATATGTTTCTTTAAAATATATTTATTATTGTTTTATATCTCTCTATTTTTATGATATTTAATATTCATTTTATATTACCAATATTTATATTTATAATAATATTATCTTGCAAATTATAATTATAATAAAATTGCTAATATATATATATAATGTTATTTATTTATTTATTTATTTGAGACAATTATTATTTTGATATTTGGTTTATTTATTTATTTTTCAATATTTGGTGTTATAAATTCGGGGACATGATAGTCCACCCCGCCCAAAATTGCTTGCCCTCAAGCAATCATAATCTAAACATCTTTTCACATTAGGAGTCACGTCCTTTCACACCTTCTCCCTATTCTTGAGGGCCTAATTTAAGTCTCTTGCAAGGTTAACTAAGGTTCTATCCTTAATTGGATTCTCCCGTTGAAATGCTCTCTTTTTGTATCACAAATTTGAGGGAGTCACACCTTTTCACTTGAATAGTCGCAACTCTTTATTATTGCATTTGGATACTAATAATAATTTAGTTAATTCGTTAGCACCTCCCAACCCCAGAAGCATTTTAATGGACAACATTAACATTTTCACAGTTTCTTAGCATAAAGTAAACACAATGATGAGCTTCACATGAATCAGAAATTAAAGCAGGCAACCAAGTAGCTCAACCAACCAAGCAACCAACTCAAGCATTAGGGCAAGTAGGTCAAGTAGGCAAACAAGTAGCTCAAGAAAGTAAGCAACCAGCTCAAGCATACAAGCAAGTAGCTCAAGTAGGAAAACAAGTAGCTCAAGCAAGCAACCAACCAGCTCAAGCACGAAACCAACTAGCTCAAGCACACAACTAAGTAGCTCAAGTAGCTCATAATCATTCATTCCAAGGATACTAAGTAGTAGATTATTAAATGTCAGTAAATCATGGTCAATCATTAGGTCGACCGCAGATATTCTAATATCCTTGGAGGGTTCAACCATAAGAGAGTATAGGAAGCATGACTTGATGGGGAGCCTAGGATCCATCATGCCAATTATTTCCCTTCCTCTTATGATTTAGCCTATTTGGGTCTGCATAGTCCCCCCATTATAGAAAAAGTTCTCCATTATAGGTCGCAATGAACGCCATTATCAGACACAATATCTGCCATTATCGGTCACAATGACCGCCATTATCGGTCGCAAAGACCACCATTATCGGACGCAATGTCCGCCATTATCAGTCGCAATGACCGCCATTATCGAATGCAATGTCCGCCATTATCGATCACAATGACCGCCATTATAGGACACTTGGTGTCTCAACTCCTCTAGACCCAAAGGCACTACCCTCGAATACCCCAAAGGCAAGTACCCCCTTGGCCCAAGTGGGCTCATCTTGTCCCCTCCTGGGTGGCGTATTTAGAAGAGGTCTTCATTGTCTTGTTGGCTCAACTCCTCTAGACCTAAAGACAATACCCTCGGATACCCCAGAGGCAAGTACCCCCTTGGCCCAAGTGGGCTCATCTTGTCCCCTCCTGGGTAGCGTACCTAGAAGAGGTCTTCATTGTCTTGTGGGCTCAACTCCTCTAGACCCAAAGGCAGTACCCTCAGATACCCTAGAGGCAAGTACCCCCTTGGCCCAAGTGGGCTCATCTTGTCCCCTCCTAGGTGGCATATCTGGAAGAGGTCTTCATTGTCTTTTGGCTCAACTCCTCTAGACCCAAAGGCAGTACCCTCGAATACCCTAGAGGCAAGTACCCCCTTGGCCCAAGTGGGCTCATCTTGTCCCCTCTTGCGTGGCGTATCTAGAAGAGCTCTTTGTTGCTATCTCCCTCTGCAATACTCTTGTAAGGTCCTTTGGACTGCGTTGGTGCCCTAATTCCCATACATTTATTTTTCTCACTTGTCCTAGGTTGTTACTTCTTCAAATGCTTGCAAATGTTCTGAAATTCAAATTATTATGTACAACTCTGAGGAGTCTCCAAAGTCTTGTATCCTCTTGTTTGACCTTTCTTCCACATGATGGTAGGATTATGCTCTGATACCACTTGTAATGTCCCCCCTTTGAGATAACCCTAAATCTTGTCCTAGAATCACAAGCTTAATGTAGTTGGGGCTGTAACTTATCACTTAAATAATTTAAACAAGATAAATCTTGGCTTTAGGGCCTTTGCATGAATAGACATATATTTTATATATACATATACATATATATATACCCTCTTATAGTTGCTGATCCTTATTTCCTTATTCTTAATCTGCCTTTCAAATCATATTATATTCCTTCCTTTATTCATATTTTATTCCTTTCACTACTCATTCTTCCTCCGCAATTCTTTCATAGAATCTGCAAATCAAGTCTTCATAATTTGCTCTTCATTTACTAGTATATTTGTGATATAATCATTTATCTTGCACACACACTAGATCTGCTCTTCTCTAGATTTTGAATAATATTTTCAATCTTCTCCTTCATTCTATAATCTTTTATTCCCTTTTATATCTGCTCTTTATACATTTCCGATCTGCTTGTCTTGCTTTATTTTATTTATTTCCCTTTGTCTTACTTCCCATCCATCGATTCCCACATTGCTTTCAAAAACATATTTTATTCTTTCTTGATTCGATGCTCTGTTCTTTCTTCTGTTTTCTTTATGATTATATCTGCTGTTTACTCCCAAATATATATCTCAGATTTCTTATCCTTTTTTCTTTCCTCTTCTTTTTTTAGTCATTTGAATTGTTCTACTTTTTATATCCTTGTGTCTCTATGAAAAGAGGCATCTTTTTGAATAGAGGTAACTCTTTGAAGAGACGTCACCCTTTGTTTACAATTCCGGATTCCCTTATACTAATTGTTTTTTAAATGCTTTTATTTATCTTGCTACTGTATATCCCTTTGAATAGAGTTCATTGCCTTTATAGTTTCAATCGCTGCCTTCAGCCCTTTTAAAGATCGTCTTATTCTCTTTAATTACCATCGCTGCCTTTGTGAGAATGATTGCTGCCTTGTTTTTATTGCTGTGGTGTATATTTTATATTTTATATTATATGTTTCTTTAAAATATATTTATTATTATTTTATATCTCTCTTTTTTTATAATATTCTATATTCATTTTATATTACCAATATTTATATTTATAATAATATTATCTTGATAATTATAATTATAATAAAATTATATATATATATATATATATATATATATATATATATATATATATATTGTTTTTTATTTATTTATTTATTTATTTGAGACAGTTATTATTTTGATATTTGGTTTATTTATTTTTGTTTCAATATTTCATATTTGGTGTTACAATTTCGGGGACATGACATTCGGCAAACAAATTTGTAAGGTATCACTTTAGCTCTACACCAATTTTGTCCCTTTGTAATGGAATATTGGAGTTACATTTCATATGTAACTCGTATGACACTTTTCACACACTTCACTGCCACCCCATGGGGATTAGGGACACTTGGCTCACACCTATGACAAGTTGGTTCATTAACTTGCTTATATTCCACAATTCATGGGCTAAAATTTCATTTTTATTTTCTCCATATACCTCTATGCTATCCAAATACCTTAAATTTTTTTTTTTTTTAAATCTCCTTTTTTTTTCATTTTTTGAAATTGATTTGCCAATTTTTTCCCTTGTAAACTAAATTATGCATAGTAATGATCCTCAAACCTTTATAAAAGCTAAAGATCAACCTCATTGGGAGAATCTATTCATGATGAATATAATCTCCTTATAGCTAATCAAACTTAGTACTTGGTACTTCTTTCTAAAGGTAATCATTTGTCTAGCACTAAATGACTATTGTAATACCCCTCCGTTTTGCCTTTTGGTTGGACAGTGTGTCCTTGTGTGGGTATGTTGCTTTGATGAGTTTCTGGTTATTCAGATGCTATCTTTATTCCACATTTTGGATTAGCATTATGGATATTCGAATTAATGATGTTATGCCTTGGATTATAATAGTATGTTAGATTTGTCAGTTAGTTGCATTGTATTGGTGGAGGGGCCGGTATCACATCACTCGCTTGCAAGCGCCCTGCGATCCCATGATTCCCTCTTCACGGTGTGTATTTTATGTTGTTTATACTATAT
Source organism: Sequoiadendron giganteum (assembly GCA_007115665.2). NCBI lineage: Eukaryota > Viridiplantae > Streptophyta > Pinopsida > Cupressales > Cupressaceae > Sequoiadendron > Sequoiadendron giganteum. Next base: position 368,104,373 of record CM021110.1, on the reverse strand, counting down.
GTTGTTGTTTACTTGAATTGCAGGTTGACAGTTACAGGACATTGACTCCACCTGGTTTCACGGGTTGGAGCGTGTTCAATACCCAACGATATTCGATTGGGAGATAGTAGCTAGGTTTCTGTGCCAAGTCGTCACCCTAGTCCTAGTGTGTCATCAGGTGTTTGTCGGGTTGTGTTGTTTTGAATATTGTGCCCTCTCTTCGTTATTTAATTGCAAGTTAGAAAAGGGGTAATTAAATGGCTTTAGGTATTTAAGTTGTTGAGTAATGTAATCTAGAATTATGTTGAAAGAAGTGAATTTATTTATGTTGAATTTGAAAATAAAGAAAAGGCATAAAAGTCAATTTGAGAATTTGGAATTGAAAAATTGAAAAATGATTTAAAAGTCAAATTTGAAAGTTTGAATTCAAAAATTGAGGAAATTGAGATATTTTCTAATTTTCTGTTTTGAAGAATTTATAAGGGTGGTTGTTGGAATTTTAGGGTTTTATCCTTATGGTTGAATTTCATTTCTAAATTTTGGATTATGAAGTTTTTGGAAAAATTGAAAATGGAAGGAGGAAGTATTGTTGCAATTTGTGGGTTTATGGATTGAAGTTGTAAAATGGCTGATCTGAAGAGGGAATCAAGGCACCAACAGCATCCTCTCTTTATAGTAAAAAAAAAAACAGGTTCTCATCTTGTAGTTAGTTTCTTGGAGATTTAATAGCATATGTGTAGATGGGAAACCATTTATAAATCTTGGGTGCAAATATATTTTCAATTCTGGTTGTTCTTCATTTGACTGAAATCTCATTTGAAAATGGAAAATAGGTATATGTATATATATATATATATATATACTTGTGTATATATTTTACTTTCTTTTCTTTGGAAAAGATATGTTGGCCAAATTTGCAAAATTTCGAAATATAAAAAAAAAAAACTTATTTCTTGCTTCTGGTTTTTTTATTTTCAAAAATAAAAGACACTCTTAAAAATAAAATTAAAAAAAATATATATTAAAAAAAAAATTGTTTGTGGGGGGCCTGGGGGCTCACCCCACCACACCTCCCTTGGGAGGCGAGTGGGGGGGGCCGCGCTGGACCTCTGCGGCCGTGCTCACACAGCCGCCACCGCAAGCAGTGGTCGGCTGTGCCAAGCACAGCAGCACCACCCGCTGGGGTGGGTGGTTGTGCTTGGCACAGTCGTCGCCGCCGAGGGCGGACTGTGTAGTGCCGCCGCCCTCCTAAACCCCCACCCACCTGGAAAACGCGCCGCCACTACAACAAACCCCGCCCACTGTGTGCATTTGCGGTCGAAGAAAATACGCGGTCGGCCCAGCCAGCCCTAACCCGCACGCGGCCCAAGACATCGCGACCCAACCTTAATGGTTGGCGTGCAGCCCGAGGCGTGAGCTGAGGGTTTTGTTTGTAAAATAAAATGGAAATAAAATATCTTTTTTTATTATTATTTAATATTAGTTATATATAATATTAAAATATTATTAAATATATATATTAATCTATAATATATATATTTAAATATTTTATATTATATGTAAATAATATTAGATTTTAACTTAAATATTTTGTAGTTGGGGAGATGATTTTTAATATATATATATATATTAAAATGATAGAGAAAAATAAAAGCATAAATTTATTATGTAATTGGAAAGGTATCAAGTTTTGAGCCAATGTTTTGATTATTATCCTGATTTAAATTAATGGAGGGATTTAAAATATTGGGTTCTTAATCAAATTACTATTCTTTATTTTAAAATAATATATTTGAAAAGGCAAAATAATGGAGATGAAAGTACTATGTTTTAATCGATTTATTTTATAATGATTTAGTTTGCAAGGACAAACGGTTATCTATTTTAAAAGCGAAATGTTCTGAGTTGTAGTTGAAAATGCTTATTTTATTAAGAGCAATTAGGGAATTAAATATTAGTGTTAATTTCTCCCTTATTTGAAAAGATGAATTTTAATTCAGTTTTATCGATGCAATAGATTACTGAACGTTAATGAGGAATGGATTTAGAATATCCAAACGTAGTTTATTTCATGTGCCCTCAATGAATATTCTCTTTGTGCTTTTGTTGGGAAATGGATTAAAGGGTGTTTTATTCGTAAGTCTTCCAGATTGGATTTTCAATTCCATGGGTTGTCGTTTTGTGTTTGTCAACCTATTGTGAGTCCTTGAGTATTGCATGGGATCTAGTCAGTGATAATAACCCGGTTTTCATGAACGGGGATGTTTTGTACCTCCTTGGTTTAGGAGTGGACTTTGCGTTTTGTGCCTCCTTGTCAGGAGTGACTTTGTTACTTTGTTACCTCCAGAGTTTGGAGAGGGTTCGAACTTATGTTGCCTCCTGGAAAAAGAGAGGTCGTAGTATCTTGTTTATTGCACCTTTGTATCCTTGGTGTTTGGTTGGTTTGTGTGTTGTCAAGTAGAAGAGTGGCTTCCGTAGGGGCCAGAGCCTGGAAGAGGTAAACTGGGTAACTTACGGAAGTGGTTTAATCAAGTGATAACTAAAACAATACTTAGAAGATTAGGACTAACTTCTCATTAATCAAGATAATTATGCCTCACTCATAGACACAAGGGCTCGTTTAGACTTGGGATGAGTGGGAAGGCCTGGAATGGCAAGATCGTTATCTTGTCTCTATGAAAGATAACTGATTCCGCATTGGTTTACATGAGGGGCCGAAAGTCGTTAGAGGTTATCAGGGTAACCCGAGATGGGGACCGGGACCTAGGAAGACTCACCAGGGTAACCCATGTAATATTGTGATGACACTCTGTCTAGGACAACAGTTGGCATTCGATTTTGCATTAGTAGGTATGAGGGCCGAGGATCGGTTGAGGCCACTATCTTGACGATCCGCAGTGGGTAACTCATGATGTGCTGTGTGATGGCACTTTGTGTGACCATAGTTGGTACTTGTTTATTGTGGGTATGGTTTCCGTAACATACCTGATGTGACCACAGTTGGTATTCGATTCTATGTGTGTGGTTCTCGTAACATACTTCTTCTTTATTTCTGGAAGCAATGTGACCTTGTAGAGTTGTACTTGTGTTGTACTTGCATGGTATCTGAGTTGTACTTGTGTTGTACTTGCATGGTATCTGAGTTGTACCTTGGGATGTACTTGTGTGGCATGTGGTTGGGTATGTCAGATTGGATCAGTTTTGTGTAGCCTGTGTCTAGAGGTGTTGGTCTTGGCTAGGATTCCTGGTTACTATCTCCTAGCACGGGGGGTGGGCCTTTGGGTTCCACTTGGTTGGGTGGCGTGCTCCTAAATCCGTTGGGTTCTTTCTTCATGTTCGTGTGGACGAGACTTCCAGTTGGAGAGCTCGTTGGATTCTATATCAGTTCATGCCTTATTTCATTTCAGTTGTTCTTATTATTTTACCCCTCAGTCGTTATCGAGGTGGAAGTTGTAATTGTAATTATGTTCATTGGACTTGCCTCATTCAGGGAATGAGTGTTGTAATCTTATTATTTAATTTGGATAAATTGAATTGAAAGTTATCTTTTGTGATGATGTAATTATCTTATTTGGAATGTATGTGCTTAAATTATTATGTAATTTAATGACATAGTTTAATTCATGTTTTTTGTTGAGGTTATATATAGTTTAATTCATGTTTTTTGTTGAGGTTCTATATAACCTTTGTCTTGTAACCTTAGAGGATGTTGGCATTAGTTAGTGAACTTGCTTATTAATTACACTTTTAAAAAAAACATTAGCCTGTTTAAATAGTTGTTTGCAACTTCCTCTAGGGTTGCGTGGCGGGGCGTTACAACTATTCAAAACTAAGTTTACTTTTCATAATCAAATACACAAATATAAAGCTAAATTAATAGTAAGAGGTTTTTTTCAAGTTGAAGGTATTGATTATAATGAAACATTTGCTTCTATAGTTAAGATGCCACAATTCAAGTTGCTTTTGCTTTAGTCATGCAATGACCAATTTATCAAATGAATATTACGAGTGCATTTTTTAATAAAATTTTGCTGAAATTTTTTATTTCAACCTTTGATTTCATTACGAAAAGAAATGAACCATCTTGCTTCCAAATTAAAGAAAATTGTCAAAATCTAATTTTATTTAGATCAAGATTCTACTTGTACTTGCAATCAACTAATCATTTTTTCAAGAACAATGTTAGTGCCATGATTCTTGTAGGTTTATATTTTAATATCTTACCATCATTAATTGCTTTCTTCTAATAAGGATATTTTTAGAACGATAAATTTAAGGTTCTTGCATTATTTTTTAGGAAAGCAAGTTTGGCAAAAAAATCTTACTATTTTGATTTCTTAATCTAAGTATACATACGATTTGTTAGCTAAATTAAATATGTTTGGGTGCAAATCTATTTCTAATCCTTGTTAGTTCAGTATCAAATTGTTTAATGATATGAATGCCGGCATTATTGATCCTACTTTGTCTTGACAATTAGTTGAAAGTTTAAATTATCTTATTAATAATCATTTTAACATTGATTTTTCCATACATTTGGTTTCATTGTTTACATATGAACCCCAAATTACTCATTTAAAGTTGCTAAGAGGATTCTCCCTTATCTCAAAGAGACTTTAACCTTTGTCATTGAGTATACCTTTATATTGGTAGATTACATAAATTTTGACTGAGCTTGTGACCAAAATAATTCTAGCTGATCCATATGTGATCACTGCTTTTCATTAGGATTTGGCACAATTTCATGGAATAATAAGAAGTACATTGTAGCCTTATCTTCTACAGAAGCTGAAAATAAAGGATATAATCATGTTGCAAAGGAAGCCCTTTGGCTTAGAAGATCTCTTGAAGATTTGGGATATTTAGAAATTATTCCTATTTCTATATATTTTGACTATCAAAGTGCCAATGCCCCTTTAGCTTAGAAGATTCTTGCTAATTTTGGGACATCAAGAAATTCAAATTATTCCTATTTCTATATTTTGTGACAATCAAAGTGTCATCACCTTAACAAAGAATCCCATTTTCATGTAAGGACAAATTGCACTGAGGCTCAACATCACTTCTAATGGGAATTCCATGAACACGATTACATACTTCTTTCTTTCTATCCTACTTAAGAGCACATAGTTGATATTTTCATCAAGCCATTGTGTCAAGAAAAAATTATACCAGTTTATACCATGATGGGCCTGAAGGAAGTTGACATCAAGAGGGAGAATTGAGTAATAACACCTACCTCCCCTTTTTGTTTGGTAACCTCCAAATTCAGATTAGGGACCTTTATTTGGGTTACTTTTGTTGGAAATTGTCGTCATTGATGTCAAAGGTATTCAAAGAGTTCAGGGATTCGTTGATGGCAGATTGGAGATGCAAGAAAAATAAAATAAAACTACATTGTTGCTAAGGGCCGACCCTTAGACTCTTGGCACCCTCCTTAGTTAATAAATAAAAATTGCAAATTAATTTTTATTAACAGGCTGACCCCCCTTGAGTGGTTTGCCCCATTTTGGGGGATTTATTTTTTTAAATAAAAAATGTTTAAATAAATATAGGGGCTGACCCCTATTGGAGTGTCCAAAATAGAAGTGAAAGGATGCATATAAAAGAAGAGGTTGCATCCAATTTGAAAAGATATGTTGATTGATGAATCGCCCCCCTTGGTAAAGATATTTAAAGAGATTGTGGAGTCCATTTCAAAGCAAGCAATTCATTGAATATCATTCGTATAAGAAGCAGCCATAAAAGGCATATGAGCAGAATTATGAGACATATGAATAGAATTATGAGAGACATATGAGCAGATCCATGAGGGCTTTATAGCAGAATTTATGAAGGATTTTTGAAAATTCTAAGGCAGATTTTTGATGAAATATTGAGCAGATTTATGAAGGTGAATTAGGGCAGATCTAAGAAGAAGTTTCAAATAAATTATTATATTTTTTTTTGGAGGTTGGTGCTTCTCAATAGAAGAAATTGGTGTCTCTTGCTAAGTTGGTGCTCAATGGTGGGGATTAGTATCTCCAATGGGTTAGTGCCTATGAAAGAAGTTTTGTAATAGAAGTAGGTTAGTGCCTACAAGAAGATCTACATACAAGCAATATTTTGCAGTGATTTTTTTGCCGCAAGGGTTTCCACATAAATAGTGTGTTTTTCTTGTGTTCTTAATTGCTAGATCTTGCATGTATGCTATTGCTATGGTTAATTAAGTTTTGAAAAGTAAAAGATTGTCATTATACTAATTCAATCCACACACCCCCCTCCCCCCCCACTCTCAGTATAACTGAGTGCTCTTCAACTTTATGGTCCTAATGGTAGTCTAATTTTGTACATTTTATTCTCATATAAATATGAAGGGAATTTGTGTGTTACTTAACCCCTCTTTTGTCCTTTTTGAAGGGAATCTTGGAGTAACAATTTAGATGTAATCCCTATAACATTTTTTAAAGACTTTCCCCTCACCTCATGGGGATTAGGACACTTGGCACATACGTATGAAGATTGGCCAAAGTAATGATGGACTTAGTTAACTTCTTTGTTGTTTTGTTCTCTTTATAGATTTATTTCCTATCCTATCATTATTGAAGTCTATGTTTGTTATCTATTCTCTCTAAACTACTACTCTTTTCTTAAAGATTGTTATTTGGAGAATAGAGTTTTTAGGCAACATTCATTAATTCACATGGGCTTTTTTTGAATTGAAAGGGCTTCCACGTTTAACAATTTGTGTGTCTACATTTTCATGGTTTGGTTTGTTCTTCAGCTATTATAATGAATAAATAGATACATTGATTTATGATAAAATATTTTAGTTTAAGTTCTTGGAATCTTTTAGCTCTCAATATTTCGAGTTTTCTTATTTTGAGGTTATGGTTCTCAAGATTTGACTTCATTGTTTTCAATGTTTTGGATAGATTAAAGAAATAATGACTCGTGCCAATGATATCCGATAAAGGCATATGATTTTCTTGATGATAATTATAAAATAAATATTAAAGTAAACATAATAAATGTAAGAACATTTCAAATGAGTTAAGAAACCAAATGAGAGTGTACACTGTCAATATTGAAATATGGATTTTTCTCATTAATTTGAGATCACTGATTACAGTTTTACTGCATAGTGCATTACTATAGAGTTCAACTTCAAAGTCACCCTCAAAATTAATTACACACTACAAACTGCAAATGTTAAGCTACGGAGTAACACAAAGCAGGTGGAGCTAATAAGGATAGCTGCTATGAAATATGATCAACTATGGAGCTGCAATTTATAATAACCCCATCTGATTTTAAGTTTTGTTTTTTTGTTTTTAAAATGATTTTTCTGAATTTGTTGGAGTTTTTGCAAGAAAATACAAGAAATATAGATATTTGCAAAATAAACCAATTCCAAGCAAATGCATAAAATTAATACCTCAGATTTGTTTATTGTCTTAGGAAACACACTAAAATCATACCCGTGTTACAAAGATGCAATAATGCAGGTCTGAATTTGGTTTGAACAACAAATTGGAAAACCTCTAAACTAGACGACTCTTCTGATAGCCACCAAATAACACCTCCAAACTGCTGCACAATTGTTACTCTGCCCTAGATGCCTGCAGATGAGATAGAATATTGCCCAAACCCTAGGTGTTTTGGTCCTAGGATTCACATGCCCTTGCTATAGCTTTTACGGCCTGCAATGAAATGTATGGCCCTGCTGGAAGCTCATGTGCCAGCCTTTTTGGAATGATCAGCAATAATCAATGGCAATTCAACTTTTGATCTGTCAATATCCTCTCTATGAATTCTGAATTATTTGATCTCTTGAACCAATAATCATTCACATGCCCTTGCTATAGCTTGTCCTAGGATTCACATGCCCTTGCTATATCTTGTACGGCCTGCAATGAAATGTATGGCCCTGCTGAAAGCTCATGTGCCAGCCTTTGTTGGAATGATCAGCAATAATTAACAGCAATTCAACTTTTGATCTGTCAATATCCTCTCTATAAATTCTGAGTTATTTGATCTCTTGAACCAATGAAGCTCAGATAATTTCCTCTAGATGAGATTGTTCAATCTAGTGCCCTTGGGTGATCTTTCACACCTGCAAACACTGTTCTTTTCTAGGGAGTTCATCCTCAAAAAAGCTCAATCTCCAAAACCAGCAAACCCTTGTTCAGTTTCTCCAAATTTGCACAAGTTTCAATGAAATAATGAAAAAGAATCACTTTTGCCTTTTATACTCCCCCAAATTCCAATGCTCTCACTTGGCCAGATAGACTTTAAAATTAATATTTGCTTTTGTTGCTTTTTAATACATTTGCCTTCTAATATAATATTTCATAAAGTGTCATTTAAATATAATACCTTATTAATTGCCACTTAACCCCTTATAATGCCTTATTATAAAGTCATCATTAATAAATAATATTATTAAAGTCAAATTAACTTTAATAATATAATTAAATCATTAATTCTCAATAATAAACCAACACCAAATCATGAGAATGATCCAATCACATTTTTCGGATGTAGGCGTGATGACAACTGACCCAGGCATGACTTACTATAAATAATAAGTATGGGCAATAAGACCAAGTGACTTACTAAAAATAGTGTGGGAGAAAACGTCCAAAATGACCTCCAGAGAGCCCACCACCAATACATTGAGCCACTAAGCTGAAGAATATTGAAATGAACATCAAAAGGTCTATTGAGGAGCCACTGATTACCCTCAAAAGGGTCCCCTAAACATCTCATTAGCCTACGGGAACCAAATAGTAGACTAACCACTGCAAAGATACGGATCTAGAAAAAAGGGACATTACAGTCCGCCCTCCCCAAGATTGCTTGTCTTCAAGCAATCCTCACCTGAATACCCAGGCCTGTCTCCTGAATGCCCATATCCCAAATTAGTTTGTAAAATGCTCTACCAAAGCTCCACTGCAACCACTGGATAGTGATGAGGCCAAATTGGAAGCTCTGTTAATCACGGTTTGAAATACAAGCAAACTGCCAAGCATAGTGGATCCTAAAGCCTGCATCCCAACTGGAAGCCTACCATACTCAACACCTGCAGACCTTCATTGCGTGACTCTGATATAATCTTCACCAAGCTGAAGGTGGTGAAGCAACTCATTGTGATATACTTCATGAATCATTATCTTCCATGGGTGTACTCCACCTGCATCCCATGGACAAATTTGGAATTTGTCATTCCTAATTATTGATGGCTCCTGCTGCACCAATCTAACTACAATAGGAATGCCAAACTACCAAAACTTTGCTCCTATATCATGTATCTCAACAACATGATTATCCTATAGAAGCAGCTCAGAATACTTGTGAGATTTGTCTTCTTCTTTTGTAGAAGGAAACACCTCACACCAACCATCCATCTCGCACTTGTGTGTCTTATGCAACAAAGTCAAATCAAATGTGAGTGGGCTAAAAGTGAAATTATATGCATATCGCACAATGTACACACTATGGAATGCATCAATAAGCCCTATCAGAAGTTTTGATCCAATACTAGGATCCCAAATCCTACGATTATTGCCAAACTCCATACAAGGATTGAAAAGAGTACCATCATCCAACTCAAAGAGTGGATTATCATAAGACACATCAGCATCAACCCCAAACAAAGCATTATTAACAAATTGAAGACTATCCTCTTGCTGATCTAAATTTCCTCTTTCTGTTTTTTGGGGCAATGGACAAGATCATACTCCTCCTGAAAACAATCTTGCTCCTCCATCACCTGTTCAATTCCCTTTCTCCTTTTGCCACTCTCCTTTTCCCTGAGGGAAATAACATGTAGACTACCTTCAGACATTCCCCTCAACACATGTTTCTTGCCATCACACTCAAACTTCATTTCCATTGTTTGCAAGTTGAGGGTAAACTCTCCAATCACATGAAGCCACTTCATGCCTAAGACAACATCCATCTCACCCCTACTGACAACATAGTAATTAGCTTGGAACTCATACTCATTCAGCTACAAGGTGAGATTAAGAATCCTCCTCTTACACATGAGTGTGAAGCCATCTGCAACTCACTCTAAACCCCTCAAATTTCTCTATCTGAAGTCCGTGTTTAGCAACCAACCCCTCATCAATGAAGTTATGAGTGGCTCCTATAACAAGCAAAGTGATCACACGCTGCCCACTCAAGACTCCCTCTAATTTTGAATGACCCCCCTTTGAATGCTAGAGAGTTGCGATGTGGCGGACGCTTTTGCTAGGTCTATTTTTGACTCATCGGATGCTCTTCCCATCTCATTGTCCTCCGGATCAGATAGTTGTCCTAATATTTCAGAAGTGGTTTCATCAACATAAAAGTATTCCATTTGATTCACATGGCCCTGCATAGGACACTTATGACCCAGTTCTAGAGCCCCTTTGCATTTGAAGCATAATTGTTTCCTCCTCAAGTCTTTTGTGGTTGCATCATTAAGTTTTACATCCCAAATTGTGAGGTTACCATTTACTATTACTATATAGGGTAAATATGAATGTAATGTGAAATTTGGAAATGCTTGTACCTTGTTATCAATATGTATGTTATCTCATTTGACGATGTTTCATTTGATATTATCTCAATTGATGTTATTCATGGTGAAATATTGCATATATGTGAATAGAAGGTTATTAAAGTATGGTTATTCTAACTTTAAAGATGTTTATATATATGTTGCTTATTGTTGTGAACAAAGGACTGTTAAGGTATGTGCTAGTGGTTGCAGGTAAATGTTCATTCTCCAGGGGGAGGGGAAGTATCACTCGGGAAAGGAGCTTGGTCGATTAACCAGTAAAGTGAACTATCTAAGCATACACGCACGTCACCTTAGATTGAGTGAACTGAGTCAGTTTGTGTGGGTTTTAGATAAGTCATCAGTAGCTCGTATATTGGCATTAGGAGTTGTGTCTACTTCTTTACGCTTTATGAGTGATGTTTATCTGTTTATCTGTCTTGTTGTATTACAATCATTATGATGGTAACGTGAATGAATGTAAGTGGATAGGAAGTGGACATAAATATACATGTATATAGTATATGCACGTATCCATATGTATATACATATCGATACAAATGTATGTTGGCAGATGGATATGTTCATACGAATGCATCGATATGGTATACCTACATATACGTGCACACAGAGGAATATATACAGACATATATACATGTATATATGCACACAACCTATTATAAGTGGATATTAATAATATTATATTATTGCCTGACAATTTTACATATACATATATATGTATGAATATACATATTGGATATGCTGACTGGCTCACGATATAAATATATATTTGTTAAATATATTTATATATACATAATTATATATTAAAGATTATATAAATATATTATAGTTATATTAAAAAAGAAAAAAAAATATATATATATATATATATTAATACTTGGGTATTTAAATATATATATATGTTTAATTACTTTAATATATTTAACAACTATAATTATATTTATATAATAAAATATATAATTATTTCCTAAATTAATTTAATATTAATTTCTCTTATTTGGAAAATCAAATCATTGATTTAAATATCATCTCTCAATTTGAAAAATCAAATTATTTTCAAATATTGATCCCAACATAGGAAATCGACTTATTTCCTATTTAATCTAAATATTGCAATTTAACTTTGGGAATCGGATGAAATATTACCCAGCCGACTATTGATTTATAACTATGAAAAATTGAATGAAATATTTACCAGCCAACTATGTGAAAAGAATGAATCAAAATTTTATCTTTGGCTTTGGGAAATATTCCGCAACACTGGGAAAGGAGAAATATTTCATTAAACTATAGTTTTGAACTTTTGAAAACAAAATAAATTATAACGAAGAAATGAAGCACACGCATATGCGCGGGACTATGACCAAGTCACAGGGGATGCAAACTCATCTAGTTTGATGTCACTTGAAGCCTGGATTATAGGAGATGTGGTTTACAAATAACTATGGACTTTTTCCTATGATTAATTACCTGCCAAATTTCATGATTGGTGCCATATTTGGGAGACGCCTGTAGGTGTCGATCCTTCTCTTTTCATCATGTGCGAGTTTGAAACATTCTTCAATTTGTTGTCAATAATAGAGGTCAACTCACCTCTGGAAGTGCTGAGTATGGAGTTACAAACCCGCCACTTGCTAAGTAGAACATTTCAAAACACAATTCTATCAAACTACACGCCTTTGGAAGTGGGATTCGATGGGGCTATGAGGCTCTATATATAGCTGCCTTATTTCTTCATTATATAGGCATTATTTTCAATAACGTATTTCTTATCTGTGCATACATTCTGTTTCAGTGTGATTTCATCATTTCATGAGAGCCGAATTAATCTAGAAATTGAGTCTGTGCATCAAATTTCGATATTGAGTCACCTAAGGGTTTCATATTTTCCATCAAACTGAAATCATTACCAGTTTGGTTCATCATTTTCTAAAAGATAAATTCTGAGAAAGAAAGAGAGCCTTGGAAGGAAATTGATGATTGTTGGCAGTGCTGAGAAATAGATTGATTCTTCATCAGCCGGAGAAAAGCTGAAAACCAAGCATGGGATATTCTTCTACTATTAATTTCATTTGTGAATATTTAAATTAACTGGAAATTGTGTTACTCTCTATGCTTAGATAGGGAATTGTTCCATAAATTGTTGTTGTGTGTCGAAAAGGGTGTTGTTCAATGAACTGCATATTAGCTTGCACCTAGGGAGTATGATGTTAAAGTATTAAAGACGCATACATGTTGTGGAAGTATAAAAGACACATACTTGTTATGAAAGGATAGAAGATGCATTACTTGTGTGAATTGCAATGATTATATGATCTCCATATAAGGAGAATATGGTTGCTTAGCTATTAATCTATTAAGCATGAGCAAATGAAATGAGTCATTAAGGTACACTAGCCAAGTTATTAAGTTAACTAGGGAGAGTGTGTTTACCCTTTAGAGAAGGCTTCGAACACTTTTGTGAGTAGATTGTTTGAAGGTAGGTTATCTGGGATGACTGACTATCCATTGAAGGAGACACCTATGCGTAGTGTAAGATAGCCTTAAGTCAAATCGACCCTGAATAGTGTATATGATAGATGACCTTCATTCGAACTACTGAATGAGAACACTTTGGCCAAAGTAGTGAAATGTACGACATCCACTTAGACTGTGTAATGCTTGAGACTACACTGTCAATTCATCGTGATCCTCTATGCATTCTAGTTCGGGATTGTGAAATAGCAAGTTCTAGTTATGTAGGACACAACACTATGCTCAGTTGGTTAACAGTATCAGTTACCCAACCAATCTCTTCGTCGAAGGGAGGGCCATCTATCGAATGATAGATGTGCGAGGGACCACATTATAAGTCAATGGTTGGCGGAAAAACGCCCAAGTGATGCTTCTCCTCCATAACAGGCAACTGAAGAACCAAGTTTGAAAGGACGGATTCTTGGACCTTCTTACTACTATTTGTTCTAAAACTCATTGGATCATGTAATGAGGGAGGATCAAAGGCTTTAATCCACCCATGTAAAGGCTCCCTAAGACCCTCACTAAAGAGAACCACAAGTCTCCACTTAGAAATGCTTGGAACCAGTACTGATAGTCTTTGAAATTCAAAGCTGTAAGACTCCAAAGAACCTAACTGCTTTAGTTGTGCAAGTTCACGGAAGTAGACCTCCGAATCTTTCCTATCAAAACGTTCGATGAGTTTATTAGTAAACTCATCATAGGTGGTAATTGACCTATGCCCAAGCATGATCAATCTATGGTACCACCACTCATGAGCCAAACCATCCAAATGAAGAGTGGCAAATCCGATTGCCTCTTCCTCGGGCATGGGACTCAAGGAGAGGTAGTTATTCAATTTTTGGACCCAAGCACGTGCTGAACATTTATCACTTGCATCAAAATTCTCCAAAGTTATTTCATTCACTGCCTGTCAGAAGTCTCTTGATGCCTATGGTGCTTTGGCCTCTAATCTGCCAATTGCAATTTCCCTCTATCTCCTCTGGTTCAGGAATTGCTCAAAAGTCAACATATTCCCGTATAACAAGGAAGAGTGATATACTCTGCATGGCTAGCCCTGACCTCATCAACCGTGGATAATTGTTGCTCAAGAGGCTGATCTTGGTGAACGTGTGCCTCTGCTCTGCGTGTGATGGTAGATTGTAGGGGTCTATATGTGGGGAAGATTGGAGTTCTCTGCCTGTCCTCAGGCTGTGCATTGGAGAAACTGGTCTCCTCATGACATATTGTATGACCAGGGGTAGCATTCTAGTTCATTTTATCTAAGAGTTGCGCCATCATGTCCATCATGGTGTCAAATTTGCACTCTTCTTTGGAATCAAGACTAAGTGAACCAGTTCGTCGCTTATCTCTATTTGCCATGGCTCCTGTAAAATTCTCACAATCGTTGGGTGAACTGTGGATAGCCAATGCACCTGCAATAGTTTGACCTTCTGGCAGCTACGAGGGTTACCACTATCTTGTACCTCTTTTATATACTTGTTTTTTCTCACTCATGTATTATCTCCATAGGTTAGCAAGAAATTATGTGCTCTAATACCACTATAATAACCCCATTTGATTGAAGTTTTTTTTTGTTTTTAAAATGATTTTTCTGAATTTGTTGGAGTTTTTGCCAAGAAATACGGGGAATATATATATTTGTAAAATAAACCAATTCCAAGCAAATGCATAAAAATAATAACTCAAAATTTGTTTATTGTCTTAGTAAACACACTGAAATCATACCTGTGTTACAAAGACGAAATAATGCAAGTTTGAATTTGGTTTGAACAGCAAATTGGAAAACCTCTAAACTAGAGGACTCTCCTGATAGCCACCAAAGAACACCTTCAAACTACTACATGTTGTGACCTTTTCACACATCACCCCATCCAAGATGGGGACCCCCTAATTTTTGCTCCATTCTGGTCTTTTGGCTTGGGTTCTCTCTCTCTCTGGTCTTTTGTCCTTCCGGGGATGTTCCGTCATTTGACCTAGGTTGAAATGTTAGCTGAGCCTGTGAAATTAGGGTTTTTATTCTTCAGGCTTGTTTGAGGTCAAATAAGGTTATCAAAGTAAAATCTGAGCACAGCAGTACAATCAGAAGGCTCAAGGCAGAATCCCACTAAATTTTTACTGAAATCTGACAACTTACTATTTTCAGTAAGTACCTAATATGAGGCCTTTTCCTCAAAATTTTGGAATTCTGACTGCATCAACACTTCCAGGTAACTTCAAGGCGCCTGCACATAAAATTTGAACGGATTCTAACAACTTACTATTTTTAGCAATTCAGGCTTCAGGAGCCATTTTCAAGGTTTATACACATGCTTTTCAAAGGCATCAGAGGCATGGCCACGCCATCTCCAGTTTCAGAGCATGTGAGAATGCATTGAAAAGGCACACTTCTCTGAATTTACTAAAAATAGAAGGGCAAGGCATGGCAAAGGCGTTGGAAATTTATAGATGAAAACTGGTATGAGGATATGAGAAATACGCCCTTATGCAGAAAGCTTGGGGAGAAATATTCTAACTGGTGGAAATTCCTTCACCACCCGTCAAATGCGCCCTCACGGGTTGAAAATGGAGGTAGCATAGGCTAAATGCACCCAAGGCTTGAGGAAATTCCTTCTCACCATGCTATATGTGCCCAAAAGTTCCTTGAGCATGAGTGAAATGCGCCCACAAAGATTGAGGAGGAGATGAAATGTTCTAAGGCGTGGGAATTCCTTCCCACTCCCCTAAGTGCGCCCTCATATGGAAGTGGCATAAGTCAAATGCGCTCAAGTTTGATTGGAAGTTCCTTCGCACTAGATAAAACGCGCCCTCAAGTTCCCTCATGACACATGAAACACACCCAAGCAAGGTGTTAGAATATTTCTAAGTGTTGGCGGATTTCCTTCACACATGCTCATATGCGCCCTTGGGTGGAAGCTCCCTATAGCAAATGCGCCCTTGTCTTTGAGGAGAGTTTGATGAAAGAATTCTAGGCGTGGAAATGCCTAGAGGTTAAAATGGAAGTTTATACCCTCAAATACACCCCTCATGGGTAAGTTAAATAAAATTAAAATTTTCCTAAGGCATTACAAGGAGAAATTAGGAAATACGCCTAAATAAGAGGTAATGTTAAAAAAAATTTAGGGCAAGATGAAATGCACCCAGAGATAGAAAGGAAATTCTTCAAGAAAATCAAGAAAAATGCCAAGGCAGGAAAATGAAGATTGCAGGTGTGGAATGCGTCCGGAATAAAAATGAGTAGACCTTAGTGTTGACGTGTTTTTTATGACAACACCAACACAGAATAAAATGTCCAACGATCACTCTATTCCCTCTTGATCAAAGTATTCAGCATGCTAAGATTGCGTGAAAGTTCATGCGTTCAACTCCAAGGTTCCTTTTATTGCGAATAGACTCAGTTGGTTGATGTGAATATGCTGGGTATTCCAAGGGGACTTACGTAATCGTTCAACCTCGAAGAAAGGATTTTCAAATTTCAGGAGATCTGTCAATGAAGCTTGGGTTCTTAAACTAACCGGATAATGCTGAATGTAAAAGGATATAAGGATTAGAGATGCTACCATCTACTCCTAAAGGGTGGAGGACGAGGATCGGCTTAAACAATCTTCAAACCAGACTTTGCTTCGTCTCCCTTCGGACAACCTCTACGAAGTCGGTGCAATCTTCAAAGGATGATAAAAGATATTCAAATTGTGATTCATCATGTGCACTCCGTCACAACGATGCAAGTGAACACACGAATCACAACCGAAGTTAGGTACTGATATTCCAGTTGACCACGCAAGGCGAACTTACCATCAGCAAGCCCGCTAGTGGTATGGATGAAAGAAGATATGCTCAAACCGCAACGCCACACTCCACAATTAACAACTACTTGCATAAAATAAAGTCTACTCTATTCTATCAATCTGAATTGGAAAGACAAAAAGGCCTTGCTAGCTATTCATAACAAAAGATAGAACCACCATGCAATGATAAACCTTTGTATTATGAGAGTTTTCCACAACCACCTCTTACAAAACTTTCAAAGGGAAAGTTTTCTTTCCTTTTCAAACTACGCTATCTTCTAAGCTAACTTTCTATCTATTCTAACTTTTGTCCTCTACTCTCGATCTAATATCTACTTCTAATCTAATAGATTACAAATGAGGGGGGATGCCCCTTTTATAGTTGGCCCAGTCCAACGGACGGCTCAGATTGAATTACAATAAAGGGCTCAGATCGAGCCACATATGCCCTAATTAGGGTTTTTTGCCCTAAAAACCGCCATCGCGAAGAGTGGGGCAATGAATGCACAGAATATTCTCCACTCCTCTGTAGGAACCACTACGAGCAATTAATGCCCATTATCCTCTTCCAGAAGATCCTCGTCCAAAAACGTGTTCCCACTGTCTATCTGCCAATTCTGTTGCGCTAGGGGGAGAGTAAAAGAGTCTCTAAGATCGTCTCCGCAGATAATAAAATTTGAAAGGTTTTGACGTTCAACCCTCCTGTTGCTTTGACTCCTGGACGCACTTCCTCCTCTTGCAACTTTCACACTTCTTCAGCTCACTGCATTGGGCGTATTTAGCCCCTTTTGCACCACGTTCGCAATGCCTTAGGCCAATCTCCACTGTCGTTTCTCTTTTTTTTTAGAGTTGTAACGTTGTCCAGCTTCGCCGCCTCAAGTCCTCATGCCTTGGCTTCAGCGTTCATCCTTCTTTTAGGAGCTTGGTGACTTAGATAAAATTCCACTCGTCCTGAGCTTGAGTGCATTTGACCTCCTCTGGTTTCCTTTTCCATGCCTTAGAAAATTTATCCATCTGTGCCTTAGGAACTTTGTTGAACGGATGCTAGGCTAGAATTCTTAACGAAACAACACGAACAAGGCGTGGAAGAGTTTTAAACCATCTCCTAATTGGAGATGTCCAATACCCAGAAGAAAATTCCCCTCAGAAATCATAATTTCCATGTGTATCCAGACGAAGGGGTAAGTTTAATTTTTATTATTTTTGAAAAATAATAAAAATTACTAAGGTTTATTCCACTTTCATTCTGGGGGAATTCCACGCATGTAATCTCCATTTTTTCCTGCCTTAGTATTTGTCCTTGATTTTCCTGAGAAACTTCCTTGTTGTCCCCAGCGCATTTCATGTGTCATGAGGTACTTTCCAACTTTATCTCTGCCTTAGGTGTATTTTCTTTTGCCTTGCAAAATGCCTTAGACAAATTTTAATTTCAAATCACCCATGAAGGGCATTTCACCCCATGCATTTATTTTCACTTTACCTTTCCATGTCTAGACTTCCTTGTCTTATATCTCCCTTGGACGCATATTTATGTGCCTACTTCAACTCTTCATGCCTTAGCATCTTTCTCTTCTTAGTATCATCTCTTCTAGGCTTGGGCGCATTTAGCCTAGTTCACTTCACATGTGGGCACATTTTGCATGTGGACAAGGAACTCATGGGCGCATTTCACCTAATGTGTAGGAACTTCCTTGCCTTAAGAAATTTCACCCTTGCCTTCTCACGTTTTTCCTTTCTCACTTTGTAGCCTTGGGCGCATTTAGGGGGTGGAGGAGGAAAATTTCAACACTTAGAAACATTTTCATCAACTCCTCCAAGTTGGGCGCATTTCACCCATGCTCAAGGAACTTTTGGGCGCAAATAGCATAGGCCACTTCCATTTTCAACCCTGGGCGCATATGGCACATGCTACTTCCACTTTGATGCCTTAGAAACTTTTCTCAAATGACCTCTTCATGCTGGGCGCATTTCACCTACCAAGCTTCCATTTTATCTTACTTAGAAATTTTTTCAACACCTATCACAAGGTGGGCGCATTTAGGGGGGTGTGTAGGAATTTCCCAACACTTAGAACATTTTTAAACATCCTCCCTCTTGCTGGGCGCATTTCACCTAGTGTGGAGGAAATCTTATCAACTTGGCGCATATGACATAGGGAGAAGGAAATTTCCATGCCCCTTATGACCTTTCATCTCCCCTGGGCGCATTCTAGCATGTAGACTTCCATATGGGGGCGCATTTCACCATGTATGAAGGAACTCGTTTGCCTTAGCGCATTTTCTTTCTTGCCTTCTCCACCTCGGGCGCATTTAGCATAGGGTGAAGGAAATTTCATTGCCTTAGAAATTTTATCAGCAAACTCCCTTGGTGGGCACATTTCAAGGGTGGTACTTCCATTTCCATGCCTTAGAATTTTTTTATGACTCTCCTCTATGACTTGGGCGCATTTGAGGGGGTGAGGAGGAATTTGCAAACACTTAGAAACTTTTCAAACACCACATTGCCTTGGGCACATTTCCCATGAGGAGGAGGAAATTTCATGCTTTGGATTTTTTTGATGCCAATCTTCATGCTTGGGCGCATTTCATACTTCCTCCTGCCAGTTTCCATTTGTAGATTTGAAAATTTCTTCAACGCCTCAGCTACCTTTGCCATCTATTTTTAGTAAGTCCTTGCTTTTCTGACTTCCATAGCTCCGTTTGTTGTGAAATTTTCACCATAGGATCCTTGTAGTTTGATGAACCTGTTTTGCCTGTCCCATGCTCTGACCTGCCATTTATAGCCACCTGCTATTTATAGTAAGTTTCAAAGTTGCCTGACTTCAGTAGCTCCATTTGACTTGAAACTTGCTATGCCCGATTCTGATAACTTGAGTGCTCTGTTCACACCAACTTCCGGCGCCGACTTGCTATTTATAGCCGTGTCCTGACTTACTAAAAATAGTAAGTCCTCCGATTTCGCTCAAATTTTGCCAGTAGGTTGCTTGGATGATGCTGATATCGGTGGGGGCCTTCGTTCTGGCTATTTCTAGATTTTACCCCCTATAAAAGTGGAACCCCTAATTTGATTTGCATGTGCCCCGGACTGCTCCCGATTTCCTCAATTTCTGTTGCTTGCCACTCTGCTTGCTGGACTGAAGTGTTGGGTAGCTGCTGGGATGAAATTGCTATTTATAGTAAGTTTCTGGAAAGTGGTCGATCGGACGTTGGATGAGTTTGCATGTCACAGTGCCCGTGGGATCTCAAAAAACCCAGAAAAACCCAAAAAATTGGTCAACGTTCCAGCACTGACTAAAAATAGTAAGTCCCTGAAAACTGATCCATCCTACTTGCATGTCATATCATTGCGAAGCTCTCGCAAAACCCACAAGGAATATCCGGACATGCACTGAAAAATTCTGCATGTAAACCCTAAAATTAGCCTCGGAAGGCTGAACTCTGCAAGTCACCATCTCGGCTTGCATGTTACACCATCACGAAGGTTTTGAAAAACCCAGATCAATTCTCCTGTCGTTCATCGGAGAATTGTACGTTTAAATCCTGAAAATGGCCTCCGAAGGCAGAACTGCTAAAAATAGCCAGTTGTCTGAATCTGCTCAAATTTCATGTGTAGGCACTTGGAAGCCGCCTGAATGTGTTGAAGTAGTTAAAATCCCGAAATCCTGATGAAAAGCTCCCAAATTGAACACTTACTAAAAATAGTAAGTCGTCAGAACATGATGAAAATTTAGTGGGAGCCTGCTGGAAGCCTTCTGAAAGCAATGTTAAGCTTAGCTGTCAATTTATCAACTTGATTTAATCTTACTCCAGCCTGAAGAACAAAACCTTAATTCCACATATTCACTTCAAACTTAGCCAAAATTTCAAATTAGGTCAAATACAGAAACATCCCGAGAAGAACAGAGAAATAAGAGAGAGAGAGAGACGCAAAACCAAAGCCAAAAGACCAAAAGGGAGCAAAAATAGGGGGTCCCCATCTGGCATGGGGTGATGTGTGAAAAGGTCACAACACTTAGCAAAGTTTATTATTTTTTCAAAATAATAAAATTAAATGTATCCCTTCGTCCAGATACACATGAAAACGATGAGTTCTGAAGGGAATTTTCTTCTGGGTATTGGACATTTCCAACTAGGAGATGATTTAAACTTATTCCACGCCTCGCTTGTATCGTTTTGGTGGATATTTTTGCCCGGCGCCTATTTTTATGAATTTCCTAAGGCGAAATTAAAATTTCTCTAAGGCAAATAAGATGAATGTTTCTACAAAATGCCTTAAGCTTGAGAATCGAACTAGATGACTGGAATAATTTTACAGCGTGAAATCAAATGCCTTAGCCCGCTGAAATGAAATTGTTCACGGAGGATACTGGATTTAATATTTTAAAATGCAAACATGATGAACCAGGCCTGTGCAGGAGTGATGAATTTTCAAAAATTCTAGAAGCCAAATATTCTGATGCTCCGAGTGACAAGTGTTGCGACTGGCAGAGGAGGGAAAATTGAAATTCGAAAGTTTGCTAAGTTTAGCCTCTTCCAAAATTCGACCTGGCTATAAGAATTCAAGTTCTTTTATTCTCTTCATCAGTTGTTGAATGCAAATTTGAGTCTGCAAGTGAGGAGGTGCGAACTTGTGAAGAGAGTGCTAGTAGAGTGGGTTAAGTTGAGAGCAAAAATATTTCTAAGTGCTAGATGCAAAGTATTCTCAAAGGCTAAAAGTACGAATTTGAGAATAGAGTCAACTTGCTGAGGTGCGAATTTGTGAAGAGAGGTTTTGAAATTGCTGAAGTACAAATTCGCAAAGAGAAACTCTTCAAGTCGCTAAAAGTTCGAATTTGTGAAGAAAGTGAGTTGTTGAAAGTGCAAAGTTAAAGAGTAAAGTTTGTACTTATGAAGAAGTTTGAGTTGATTACTGCAAACAAATATTTCCAAGTGTTGGGCATTATGTTGTTGCAAGTAGAAAACTTCTAAGCGTTGAAGTAATAAAGGCATTGAGGTTTGCAGCTAAAAATGTCAAAGTGTTGCAGCCTTTTCATTTTTTTGAAAATCTGCTGGCACCCCCAAAATGCTATTGTTTTTCTAAAAAATTGTTTTCTAATGACTCTTGTATTTTTGCAGAATGGCTGAAACAAGCAGAAGAGCTGCAGGAAGAGGAAATCATACTGAGTCCAGTAGAGAAAGCACATCAAGACAGGCAGTGATAAAGAAGTTGAGCAAATCCTTCCTGCTGGAATCAAAGTTTTCTTCAAAATTGGGCAAGTTGAGTGACATAAACCTTGGCTCATTCAACTTGGAGACTTTCAGAAGGCGAATAATGGGAACTGGAGGTCATCATCCATCAGTCACTTCGCACAACATTGTCAGAAGTGGACTTTATGCAGCTGCTAGTTTTCCACCAGCAATCCGGTGCCCAGACCTGATCATGGAATGTGCCAATTGTTACAACACAGAGCAGAGGACTATCATTTCACCGGATGGCAAGTTGTTGGCCAACCTTACACCAGAAGTAATTGGGGAAGCATTTGGAATCCCAACTCATGAAAAGATGATTTACAAAACAAGGGAGAGGGCTGAAAAGATGTACTCATCCACATTTGACCGATGTGCTGACTTGATAAATTCCAAGTGGATGAACAAGCCTAAGCCAACTCGCACGAAGCTGCCTAAGCAGATAATTTCAAAGGATTTGAGGCAGGAATTTTGCGACTTAATAATGATGTTGAGCAGAGTCAGAGGGTGCCCCCAAGCGTTCATCTTTGAACCTTGGATGTTCTATTATATCAACTTGGTGCTGGAGGGCAAGGAGTACGTAGACTGGGCATTGATGATCAGTGATAATTTACACGAGCAACTCCGGAGTCTAAGGAGGACAAAAACATTTTACATGAGCTCCTATATTGTTTACCTACTGGCCAGAATGACAAAGTACAAAGGGATTTCGTATAAGGAACCAATTGGGTGTGGCTCTCAGCAGTTTAAAATACATGAGGCTTGTCTGCAGTTACATTTGACAAGTAGCAAAGGACTCATCATAGAATATCCAGAGAGGCACAAGAGCTGATTGAAAAGTTCGAATGTTGGTTTATCCAATTTCCGAAGTTTACCTACATTAGGCTGCAAGGATTCTCCTCCTACCCATACACATTGCCCCGGTATCCCACAAACCGGATTGTGATGCTAGAAGTATATAGGCAACTTATTGCCTATGATAAGATTCAAAAGAAGAAGAAGAAGGGTGGACTTGGATTCCCTATCACCATGGGGAATTCAGATGAAATTTGTCCATCGCTACAAGCGGCTAGGGAGGCAGAGAATGAACTCCAGTTCTTCCACCTTTCCTACCATACCAACAATCAGCACTATGATCCCCACAGGAATATCAGATGGATATTGTCTGAGTAGTTCAGGCATAAGGCACAGATTGAGAACTTCTGGGAAAATGCGGTGGATGAGGTTGAGGTTAGGAGGAGGATGTTCTCATGGATACCGTTGGGGATGATTAGGGAATGCGAGATTGTCCCAGTGCCAGATCAGATTGAGAAGGATATAAATGTGGTACAAGCTGATTATGAGACGGTAAGAGATACGCCACTCAAACTCCCAGATTGGTCTGAGTCGGAGATTACAAACTTGGATACACTTTGCATCCCAGTCTTGACGTTCACACGGAGTTGGGTAGAGAGGCATGTGAGCCGACTTAAAAGCAGATCAATTCCCCTTACGTACAACTTAATGGGAGATCACAAATCACCAACTGCAAGGCAGGGAAGGCAGATTGCTCAAGCTCCAGAGCCACGAGGAAAAGAACCAATCCGGTCGGAACCTCAAGGAATTGGAGAATCCACACATACACCATCACAGGGACATTCTCCGAGTATGCAAGAAGTATCACTGTTTGCTGATCAAAGAGAAAGATTGAATGCAAGACAGGTAGTGCAAGTGGCAAGTCAACCACCGTGTAGAGAATCGGTGGGCCAAAGCATCAATATACCTAGAGAGGAAAATCAGCAAGAGAAAGAGGAAGGAACGGCCACTGATACTCAATTTCAGCATGAGATTGAGGCAGCTCTTGAGGATGATGCTACTTCGGATCACGATGCCCAGAGCTCTGGAGATACTGAGCCTATAGAGGATGGTGAGCCTCGTCGACATGAGGGCATAGAGGAAGTTCATGAGCTGGAGGCCGAAGTTGAGCAGCCCTTCGTTATCTCAGACTTACGGCAGGAGGTGCCAGAATGGCTAAGGGACAGGATGAGACATGATCCTGTTGATGAGACTGATCCAGCAGCTGAGATGGAAGAATTGTTGAGTAGGATCAGTGCACCTCCAACAAAGAAGAAGGCCAGAAAGTTCTCTAAAATTTCAACTGATGAGGATGGCTCTCGGACGTTGCATGTGGCAGTGCCTAGGATAGAGTGTGACCGAGATGAGGCTGTCCCGGAGAATTATGTGATCACAACTATGGAACTTGGCCGCCCTACTGGAGCGCAGGTGGTTGAGGAGTGCGACAGTTCATATCAGGCACTCAAGGACAGATTGTTCCATATCGAGGGCAAATACAAAAGATTGAAGGTAGAGCACAAAACACTATGGCTATGTGCAACACTTGTCCCATCCTTGTGGGCAAGAAAATCCAGCCATCAAACTCTCAGCCGAATTTCCCAGAGAGTCAATCAGTGGCTTAGAAGATTTGAAAAGAATGGCACAAGAGGCAGATAAGTGGGTTGCCAATGTTCGTGTTGAGACAGAAAAGTTTATGGAGGATCTTGCACATGCCTATCGGCAAGCCTCCGACATTATGGCAAGAATGGATGCAATTAACCATGCTCTGTTTGCCTAGAAGAAATCTTGTGCTCGACATGGGCAAACAGTCATAGTGTTGGAGTTTCAGTTGGATCATATCCCTCCCACTTCAGATCAGGAAGTCGAGGCTGTGTTGACCAAGTTCATCAAGTTTGCAGCCAGGGAAAAGGAGAAAGGAAACGCCTTTCTGGATGATGATCTTCTGGAAGGGGATGATGTGCATTGATTATAGATAGTGGTTCCTGCAAAGGAGTGGAGAATCTCCAGTGCATTCATTGCCCCACTCCTTTCAGTGGCGGTTTTTAGGGCTAAAACCCTAATCAGGGCATATGTGGCTCAATCTGAGCCTTCCATTGTATTAAATCTAAGTCGTCCACTGGACTGGGCTTGATATAAAAGGGGCATCCCCCCTTATTTGTAATATATTAGAGTTAGACAAGAATCAGAGATAGAGTTGAGCTAGAGAATATAGAGTATATAGCATTTAGTTAGAAGTTAGCTTAGTTTGAAAAGGAAGGAAAAGCTTTCCCTTTGAAAGTTTTTGTAAAAGGTTATTGTGGAGAACTCTCATAATATAAAGAACTTCATTGATTAGTGATTCTCTCTTTCGTTGTGAGTGGTTGACAAGGCTTTTTCGGCTCTCCGATTCAAGTAGATAGAGTAAAGTAGATTTAATTCCATGCAAGTAGTTGTTAATCGCGGAATGTGGCGTTTGATTTGAGCAAGTCTTCTTTCATCCATACCACTAGCGAGCTCGCTGACAGTGAGTTCGCCTTGCATGGTCAACTGGAATATTGGCACTTAA
The DNA here is from genome assembly GCA_007115665.2 of Sequoiadendron giganteum. Classification (NCBI taxonomy): domain Eukaryota; kingdom Viridiplantae; phylum Streptophyta; class Pinopsida; order Cupressales; family Cupressaceae; genus Sequoiadendron; species Sequoiadendron giganteum. The sequence continues at coordinate 368,078,939 of CM021110.1, read as the reverse complement.
CTTCGATTGTGATACATATGTCCATATGCATTGTTGTGATGGTGTGTACATGTAGTGTCATAATTTGAACACCTTTCTCATCCTTTGAAGATTGCACCAATTTTGTAGAAGTTGTCCCAAGGGAGGCAAAGCAAAGTCTAGTTCGAAGCTTGGTGAAGTCGATCCTCGCATTCCACCTTTAGAAATAGATTATAGAATCCCTACCCTTATTCCTTTTAAATTCAGCATTTTCCCAGTTAATCTAGAAATCAGAGCATCATCGTCAAATCATTCGTGTCTTAATTGCTTCACAAGTTGAACAAATTGTCTAAGTCCCCTTGGAATACCCAGCATATTCACATCAAACCAACTGAGCCTATTCGCTACATAAGGAGCCTTGGAGTTGAACGCATGATCTTTCATGCAATCTTAGCATGCGGGACACTTTGATCAAGAGAGGATAGGGTGACCATTGGACACTTTATTCTATGTTGGTGCGGTCATAAAACACCCGTCAACACTACACAATTGTTACTTTACCCTAGATCCTTGCAAATGAGATAGAATATTTCCCATGTAATATGCCAAGTACTAATAATGCTGATAACAAACCAAAATGTGACAATCTACTAAAATAAGCCTAGTACTGGTAATACTAATAACAAACTAGAATATGACAATCACTAAATCTGGAGTATGCCAAGTAATGATAGGAAGTCCAACAGTGATGTATTGAAGCCTGTACTGATAGAAAACAATAACATAATTCTAGAATGATAATTGACTTAGTATTAAAATGGGATCCTCTAATACATATGAATGATCATTTGGATATGCACAGATAATAATTCGATGATCATGACTTACATATTGTCCGCCTTGGAGCAGACATGAATATACTGTGATGTCCAAACCATCATGCAAATGGCTTGAAGAACACCTCCATCGCTCATGCCAGGTGCCCAAATTGGGGTCAGTGAGTTCACAAGGATTGATTGGATTGGATCTTGAGCGTTGCAGGCCTACGAGGAGTCTGGAATGTCATCGATGCAGGAAATAAGCACAATAGTCGCATCCTTACAGTCGCACGAATAGATAGAAGGCCTACCCAGGAGTCTCGTACATCATGAAAGGAGTGCGACTGAACCTTGGTGAAGATTCAAACTATATCTACAAGGTCACGCGATCTAGGAAGTGGCGCGGAGATGTGAGAGGGTGTGGCCAGAGCCTATGGCTTGGCCACAGCGATTAAACACTTCTTCGCCCAGCCAATGAATCAGACCTTCTGCAATTTCACGAACAATGAACTCCAATCGCCAACTTGAGACAAATGATGTTGCAAATTAGATAGGTGCAAAATTTGCCACGGGATCATAAGCTTCAGGCAAGGTTTTCGTCCTACCTGAAGGTGATCGAGTAGACATTTTTGCCCCCACTGATCATTCGTTTATGATTCCATTCCAAAAACATGCTTTCAAAATGCAAAGGATCCAGCCTAAATACCACGCCAAACCAAAGGGGTCGACCACAACAAAATGAAATTCAAATACTGTTCTTGGTACCGAGCTCAAAGGAATCGGCCAGATATATAATTTAAATATTATTTATTAATAATTTAAATTATTATTATTTATTATTATAATAGTGTTTAAAAACACTTTTAATTATTTCCCTCCGATTTAGCTTGAACAATCCGGGATATGATAGTCCCCTCCTCCAAATTGTTGTTTTTCCTCAAGCAACCTCAAGTTAGGATGCTTGCAGATCCCCACACCCTCCTAACTCGACCTCAAGTTAGGATGTTTGCAGATCCCCACACCCTCCTAACTCGCATCCTCAATTGGAAGATTTTTCCATGTCACCAAGTACTCCACGATGACCTTGTTTCGCAACCTTTTCTCCCTTATATCCGGCACAGTCTTGAGCTTGAGTATCAATTTGTCTTCATCATCAAGAGGGGGCAGCTCTGTTGTGGGTGCAACTTGCTATCCAAGCACCCTTTTTAGGCATGACACATGAAATATGTTATAAATCCTACTGTCCTTAGGGAGTTCTAGCTCATGCAGCTTCACCTAGCCTTCTTAGCATCTTGTAGGGGCCATAAAATGAGGGTTTCAACTTCTTTGCTCCATTCCCTTGTTAGGAATAAGGTGTCTCAACCTTGGATAATTCCTATTCTTATTATTTGTTTTGTAAAAAGTATTTCTTGCAAATAATGTAATTAAGTGTGAGTGTACATGTCTAGTTGGCATGTTGATGTATCACTCCACTTGATGTGTCGGCATCTTGAATTGTGTGTAAGGAGATCATGGTTGAAAGTTGAAACGGTTATGACGGATTCCTGTGACACATAAGAGCTATTTCTAGAAGATTTAATGACGGGTGAAGACATGCAAGACACATGGAGAATGGTAAAACCCTAATACGGCTATCTTTGGAAGTTGCCCTAAAAAGGAAAGCGCATGATATAAGCGTTTTTTAGGGTTACAAACTGTGATAGAAAAAGAGTGTATTGTTGGTATGATTTTGGGCTACTGGATTTGTCTTTGAGTGTCGATTGTCTCCTGAAAGAACTTGCATTGCAAGTGTGTTGTAACCGTTGTGTTGAAGATAATACATTGTGCAGGTTTTGGAGTGCTGGGGTTTTTTACCGAAAGGTTTTCCCCAGGGTAAATCATTGTGTCATTCTCTTTTTTCTGTATGCATGGTATATGGCTGAAATATCTTTGTTAAAGTAGTTAACGAATCTGAAATTGTAAGGATTTAAAAGAATTTGCACAGTACTTTCCTTTAGAGATTAGTGTAGGAAGCTGTTTCCGCACCTGAGTTTCCTTACATCCCTTTAAGGGTGGACTGTCGATAGGGCTGCAATCTGAGATAAATCATATCACCCACCTCGAAAACCCTCTCAGTCCTATGCCAATCTACATACATTTTCTGCTGGTTTTGAGCACGTTGTAAGTTCTCCTTGAGGGCATTCATGATATCCACATTTTGTGCACCATATCTCTAGCACCCGATACTCTACTATCTAGAAGAATCAAATTCATGAAAGAAGTGGCATCATATCCATAAAGTGTTTTGAAAGGTGACATACTGATGGACATATGATGTGTGGTGCCTGGATGTAACCATTTCACCCAAGTTGCCTGCTGCCCTGTCACATAGTTCCTTCGGTACCCATCAGTTCATTTGTTCACTATCTCAGTTTGTCCATCTGTTTGAGGATGGTACCTAGTGCTTGGAGTCAATTCCATGTGAGCCAAACGAAAGATTTCTTTCCAAAACAAATTGAGAAACCTGTTGTCCCTGTCACTCACAATGTTCTTTAGCAACCCGTGGAGCTTAAATATGTCTCTAAAAAATAGATTAACAACTTGAGGGGCCTTAAATTCTGAAGTAATGGCATGAAAATGAGCATTCTTTGTGAGCCTATCCACCACCACATAAATACAATCCTTACCTTGCACCTTAGATAGTCCAGTGATGAAATCCATGGAGATGCTTTCCCATTTCTGATTTGGAATGAATAGGGGTTGCAAAAAACCAGTAGGTAAGACATGCTCGGTCTTGTTTGTTGGCACACCAAACACTCTCTAACATGCTGCAATATATCATTCTTTAGTCCCTTCCATGAAAAATGTTCTCTTACTTGCTTGTATGTCTTGTAGAAACCCGGATGACTAGCAAGGGGTGTGTCATAACAAGCTCTTATAATCCTCTCGACCTTGGAATATGGTACAAGATACACTCGTTCCTTGTAGAGCATGAGGTCTTCAATCACTTTGTACCTATCATCAAGTAACTTCCCCTCCAAAATATCAGTAGCAAAGGAATCTTTGGCATATTTAGATATTATGGCAACCCTCCAATCAGCAGATATATCACATAAAGTAGAAATAAGGCTTCCTAGAGAGTACAATCAGCCACCACATTGTTCTTTCCTTTCACATATTCAATATCAAAATCACAGGCTTGGAGCTTGCTTACCCATTTTTGTTGTCTCATTCAAATCACGCTGATTGAGGAAGAACTTGAAACTATTATGACCCGTCTTCACCACAAATTTCCCATAAACAAAGTACTGTCTGAATTTGGCAAGGGCGTGCATGATAGCCAACATCTCATTCTCATAAATGGAGAAGACTTTCTTTGAATCCATGAGCTTCCTACTCTCATATGCTATGGGATGCTTATTCTGCATCAGAACTACCCCAATGCCCTCTCTTGAAGCATCACACTCAAGTACAAAAGGGAGTGAGAAATCTCGAATAGCCAAAACAAGTCATGAACTCATTACCTCCTTAAGCTTGTCAAAAGCTTGTTGTCCTATAGGACTCCAAGAGAATGCTCCTTTCTTTGTCAAGTTGGTCAATGGAGCTGCAAGTTGTAAAAAACCTCTCACAAACCTCCTATAATAGTTGCATAGGCCCACAAATCCTCTCGACTGTGACAAGTTCTTGGGTCTAGGACAATCCTAAATTGCCTTGATCTTCTCCTCATCAACACTAACCCCTTGAGCACTAATCTTATGCCCCAAGTATAGAATTTCAGTCATCCCAAACTCACATTTTGACATCTTGGCACAAAATGAATGGCGTTCAAGTATGTCAAGCCCCTCCTCAATATGCTTCAAGTGATCCTCCCATTTCCTACTATAGATCAAGATATCATCAAAGAAAACCAAGACAAATTTCCTCAATTGCAAAATGAATACCTAATCCATACATGACTGGAACGTAGCGAGGGAATTGGTCAACCCAAATGGCATAACCAAGAACTCATAGTGCCCATAGTGGCACCTAAAAGATGTCTTATGCACATCCTCTTCCCTCACTCTAATCTAGTGATATCCCGAATGCAAATCAATTTTCGAGAAGTACACTACACCATGGAGCTCATCTATCAACTCATTGATCCTGGGAATGGGATAACGGTACTTGATTGTCTTCTTCTTCAGTGCTCTATAATCAATACACATCCTCAATGTCCCATCCTTCTTCTTAACCAACACTACGGATGAAGCAAAAGGGCTAGAGCTGGGACGGATATGCCCCATGTCCAACAACTCCTTGATTGCCTTTTCAATTTCCCCTTTGTACATTCTAGGATGTCAATAAGGAGTGGTGATGATGAGCTTGGCTCCCTCCTCAAGCTCAATCACATGCTGAAATCCTCTAGTAGGTGGCAATCCGAAAGGGATCTCTTGAAATACCTTGCACTTCTTGTCTAGGATGGGCCGGATGTCGATGGGTTAGTTCATGTTCGTGAAAAAATCATTTCTTCGAAAATCTAACATTTTGGGTTCATTCAAAAAGACATTCTCAACGAAACCCACGTCTCAAAAAATTTCAGAAAAATTGCCTCTGTGAAGCTATTTTTAGCCTCTACGAAGGAGTTGTTCAAGCATAGTCGTGTGCCTAGTCATTCTTCTAGTTTTTCAGTATGTACTCTCAAATCGAATTCAAGACCAAATCGGTCTTGATTCACGATTTTGTGAAGACAACAAACACCGACTTACATCAAGCAAAACCCATGCTTGATTTGGACAAATTAGCAGGCGTACACACCATCACACTCCAGAATATTGAACAATCTGGGTTACTTGAGGCAACCTGTTTCCCCATCTCGGCACAAGACATCGAGTTTGTAATTGCTTGTGTAAAGCATTATAAACCCACTTCACGGGGAATCCAATCAGTAGATCGGTGAACAATTTGCAGTCTCAAGCCAAGGGACGTTGAAAGATGTTTTGTTATTCCACCATGTGCAAACAACTTGATTGTGTTATTTGAAAAATGCGAAAAGGCGTTTAACATGCAAAAGGAACAATGTCAGAAAAGAATGGCAGAAAGGTGGCTCAAAGAGAAACGAAATAATTTGCCAAAGAACATTGGACATGGTCAATTTAGGGATGAGTATGCAATCATGATTACTCTACTCAATCGTGTCACAGGTCAAGCAAAAGCGCACAAGTTTCAGCCATGGATGTTTTACATCATGTATCAACTTGTGAACAACAAAGAACATTACGACTAGCCTACTTTTATCAACGACACTCTTCACAGCCAGATGATAGAATTCTTCAAAATCCACAAATTCCATATGGTTCCATACCACGTATATCTAATAGCCTTTCAAAGCCAGTTTAGAGGGTTGAATACTGTTGAAACTCTAGGTGTGCAGCGAGCTCATGAGCATTTCTCACAGCTAGAATTTTCATAGTCACAACGACACTTCAAGCGGGTAAATGACATGTTCCTGATGCACACAGTGAGGGATCTTGACCACAAGTTACATATACGCATTTCACCAGAAGCTAGATTGGCAATGGCAGATTGGGCTGATTGGCTCATCCAATTCCCCACATTTTCCTACATTCGCGTATATGGTTTCTCAAGCAGTCTAGCCATGCTACCCCATTATCCATCAGATAAGGTGGTATTCATGGAGTTCATAAGGCAATTGAACGAGGTACACACTTTTCTACGTAATAAACGGAAGTCAGCTACTAATTTCCCTTTTGAGTTGGGTATATACAGATGCAAATCAGTAGCTGACGCCAAGTCAATGAGCAATGAAATGACGAAGCTTAATCTTAAGTTTATCATAGAAAACTGCTCATATGACCCTTGGGGTCTCTTGGAAGCTCACCTTGGTGGCAATTCTTCACATAAACCTACCATGGAGGATTTTTGGTTTAGTTGTGAAGATGAATTCGAAGTGCACAGGCGCAATTACAATAGATTCACTCCTCCACAAATTGTTGATTTATTATCAGAGGATGTGGAAGGTTTATCAAATGATGATGGTGAAGTCATACTTTGCACATATTTCAGAGATCACATTAACTCGCAGCCACTTCAATCCATTGATTGGTATGCGGCTACGCCAAAGAGAGCACCTCCATTGAGGAAAGGACAAGTCGGGTCGTAAGGAACGGTGAGCTTTTCTTCGATAGCAAGAGGACACAGAAGGTAGTCACTGCAATCACAGAACCGCCACCGGTTGCCACCACACTACCTTCCACTTCCAGACCCAAACCCAGGGTTAAAGTGATGAACAATCCTCCAAAGGGTTCAAGGTACTATAGGGTACCAATGCATTTGAAGGAAAAGATGCAGGTTGCTGATATAAATCAGCAAGAACAATAAATGGATGCAGCCATAGATACAGTTGAAACAGTGCTAGAAATTGAAATAGAGCTTCCCAATCTTTTGTCACCGCCGCAACCGTCTCCAATTCACATTGACTTGGAGCCTGATTCACCAATGCGTGACACCTCTACACCAACTCATTCATCAGGAGTTGATGAGACAAGAACCAATCCTCCCAATGAAGTTAGTCAAGACTCTTCGTCTTGGCTTGAGGACATCCTGAGTAGGGAGAGAAGAAAGCCTTCTTACCAGTTGGACTTTGCAAATTTTGACAATGTCTACCAAGACACATCTGACAAGAAACTCAAGAAGCAAGTCCACATGGAGAAGAATGCTGAAAATGAGGTGATCATTGAAATTGGTACACCACCAGTTGACAAGGATGCCAACAAGGTTGAGGCCAATGATTTCACATTGGTCAAAGCCAACCTGGGTAGAAGAACACGTCAAGCTGATGTAGATCTCTTTGAGGTTGCAGCAATAAACATAAAGGAGAGAGTGCTCAAGGACGGAGAAGACAAGGCAGCTATCAAGGCTAAAAAATCAACAACTCTGACAGTACATCTCCAACTTAATTCATGGGACTTCACACATTACCACTTTGCTTCCACAGATGTTGGAGTCATCCATAGATCAAAATCAGCTAAGTCAGCTGGTTATATAGGGGAAGCACCTAAGAGACTGGATAGAGGAATTTGTCACCAGGGGCAGATTCATCCTTGCAGAGATGTACCAATTGAGGTAAAACGCCCACGACCTACGCACAGGAATTCAAGAGTTAGAACAAAGTATAGCGGAAATGAAGCCCTGAGACGAGATCACCATTGCTGACTTGAGGATGGCATATGATACAGTCATTACAGAGGATAACAAACAGAAGCTTTTTACTTGGAGAGAACAACTCCTCTTCAAGGTAAAATCCTACGAAGTGATGTCTATAGAAATGGTTGAGTATAGAGAAAAGGTTGCAAGTGCCATCAAGTTCGTAAGAACTTTCATATCACAGATTCCTTGCCAGTATCAACGCGAGGATGGTGAGTACGTTGATCTCAGTGAAGTACAGATGGTGTTTCAGGACCTCATCCGTAGTAGTTTCAGCAATGACCCTGTTGACTACAAGTTGACTCAAGTTGCAGCCATGTCAGCAAAGTTCGATGAAACAGCTGAAAAGGGAAGAGAGTTTCAGACTCATGTCATGGATGGCGAGGTGATGTTGTAGAGGCAGTGCATTGTGTTAAAAAGTATTAGTTGTTTGGATGCAAAGACAGTTAATAGCTGGTTGGAGGACTTGGTCACTCAAGTTGTTGATCAGCCAACCACCAGTTGAGACACGCACACATTTTCCAAAGATAGGATTTAAAACAACAGTTAAACTTGATGTCTTTTCCAAATTAACTGACCGTCTTTTTTCATGCATGTCTATCCTTGGAGATATTTCTTGTACAATTGAAGTTAGTTTTAGTTTTAGATCAGTTAACTGAGGTAGTCTTTTCAATTAACTGTTAGTTACCTTTGTTTACACATAGGAATAAATCTTGCAGGCAAGAACTGATTGTTAACACAAGGAGATTTTAGGGTTCCCTACTCCTGTGTTTGTCTATAAATAAGAGCAACCTTGCTCATTCTATTTTAACCGTTATTACTATAACAAAATTGCTGACCCTTAGTGCCTTCAAGCTTTGCTAGGGAACATATGTTCACTTTGTTCAGTGTTATTTGGTTGATACTTGATTGTCTGTTTGTCTTCTTGACACAATTTGCTGTCCCAAACGTATAATTATTGTTGGAGTTTGAGGAAATAAATCTTATGCCGATAGTGCTTTGATCCAAAATCTCAAGATGTTTCAGTATTGTTTATAATCTTTATTTCGATCTACACCTCAAAAGTACAATGAGTCTTTCAGGGAATTTTGAGATCAAGTTTATCATTTCATGTTTTGTTTTTATAATCTTTATTTCAGCCTACAACTCAAAAGTACAATGAGTCTTTGTGTAATGTCCCCAATTTAACCCTATGCTTTTCATTTGGATTTAACCTAATTCTGGGAACTCGTAGGCTAAGCAGAAGCTCGAATCAGGGTTTCCAAACTTCTTGGAGGATGTTTTCGTCTTTTTGCGGAGCTTGCACTTGGAAATGTTGAACTTGGATTTCAGATTCCTTCTGGGTTTTTTGAGAGCTTCGCGTTGGCGGTTTCGGTTCGGCATTCTGAGCACCTTCAAGAATTTACTATTTTTAGTAAATTATATTTTTAGCAGTGATCCAGTCAGCATCAGCTCAGTCGACTTTCCTCTTCTGGCAGTTCATTGGGCAATTCTCATTTTTGGCTTAAGGGGTTCATTTTGGAGAAATAAGTTATTTTAAGTCAAAATGTTTTATTTTAAAAATATCCTTGGCCTAGTGATATAACTTAACAGTTGTTTTAAAGAAGGGGGCTTTGAGGGGTATTTTCCCATGAAGGAAATCTTTTTATATTCCTAAAGTTTATAATTGCTCAAGGGAAAATGGACGCCTATTTGAAGGAGTTTATATTTTATTTAAAAAAAGAGAAGTGATTTATATCTCTCAAGGAAGGTACGCCATTTTGAAGAAAGAGTTTTGGTCAAAGATTAAACCTAAAAGCAGCTTGGGATTAGGGCACACTTTCTAGAAGCCTCCAGAGTCTTCTCTTCATTCTATAAAGGAGGTTCCTTCTCTTCTTTTGGATTATCTTATGTTTTATGATATTGTTATGCTGCCGGAATGGCTTTGGGATTGCTTCGAGGAATGAATGCCTCCTAGCTTGGCTCTTCTTCTTGCTTGAAAGATAGCAACTAGTTGAGAGATAGTTTGTAATAGGTTTGTCTTGCATTTCAGTTGAGTATCTTGCATTTTTGGAGTTCTAGATTTGCATTTCAGTCTCATTTTGAAGTTGCTGAAGTCAAGCTGAATCTGTAGTTTCACTCATAAATCTGAAAATAAAAATACAGTCGTTCTGGGTATTGATTCATTGAGTTTCCTTGATAGGGGCGACCCTTCTTGCAAAGATTCAGATTTTAATATTGAGTGTTTATTTTTTAAAAGCAAAATCGCTTCTCTCTATTGGCCGCACCATTCTGGTCTGCCTGGCAAATGTTTAGAAAAAAGAATACTTCGATTTGTTAGCTGTTTCTTGGTCTAGTCCTCATTGCCATCATTATAGCTTTCGTTTGCATCAGGTCTCATGTCATTTTGGCAAGTATTGAGTGAGTTGTGAGCATTTTAGTGGATTCTAGGGTTGCTGGTTATGCATATTACGTTGCTGTTTTGTTATATCAGTCTTGAGTAATCTGTATTTTGGTGAAGAGTTGTATCTGGAAGGTCATAATTAACCTTGGAATGATCATATCTATTATTGCAGCAGTGGAGAGCTTCTAATCTTGTTTATTGCAGGCATCTTCTGATATTTTGTAAGCTGAACAGTAGTACTGTCAGCATTTCTCTTAATCTTACTTTACATTCTGAAGCTGCATTGTATTTTTGTATATCTCCGCCATATGGTCGCCTCATTTCCACTCTGGAATTGGGTAGCACATACTTGGTGTTGAGTTTACTTTCAGCATAGTTAGCATCTCCGTCATATGGTAGCTCCCATTCCATCTTGGTTTGGAAAGCACATTCTTGACGTCGAGTTAATTCAGCATCTTTAACATCTCCGTCATATGGTAGCTCCCACTTCGTCTCGTTTTGGAAAGCACATGCTTGACGTCGAGTTATTTCAGCATCCTTTGGTTTTAAATGCTAACCCTAACGATTGTGTACTGCTGCTATCCTCGTTGTAATTGAAAAAGCAAAAAATTTGGCTTGGTATATTTCACTTTGAGGGAATTCTGAGATCAAGTTTATCGTTTGATGTTTTACTTTCATAAACTTTTTCATCATACATCTAAAAGAGCAATGAGCCTTCGGATGTGTTTTGGAAACAAGTTTGTCTAAGTTTTCTGTTAACCAAAATCATTCCCCGTTTACTTCTAGATTCTCTTGCTCTGAATTTTTTCGAGAAGATAGAAGCGTTATAAGTTTAGGCCTAGTTGTAGTTGAAGTTACGAAACCAAAGAAAACCTCACCTGCAATGCAAAGAGTTTTATAACCTTGTGCTCTCGGCTAAGATAAAAAGATAGGAATTTAGTTTTCTTTTTTCTTTTTACGCATAATCAGCAAAAGAGGGAGCTTCCCCTCCTAACTTGAAGAGCAGTCTAACTGTGCATATCTGTCTGTTTCCAATATGCACACCAAAGACACGAATTGAAACGCCAACACTCACCGGAAACAATTGCAACTTAAGGTCTCAACTTCTACTAGAAGTAGAACTCACTCAAAAGAACAATATGATTTAATTGTGATATATAAAATACTAAGGGGCATCTCTTTCATCAAATATTCTCAGGACTTGTGCCTAGCCTCACCCATTGGGTATCTTACATCCACACTTTAATGAGTGACAGCTCACCCAATTCAACATTTGTGCATTTAAAGCACATAATACGCCCTTGAGGATTTGAACACAGGTCTTTGTTATGAAAGCCCTGATGATTTACCACTTGAACTCATCACATTTGACCTGGGTGTATTTGATAGATTAATTACAAAATCTTTTGACAATTTACAATAGAAATCACATAAAAGGCAACTTGTCATCTCATTCTTAATGAGAAATCTTGTTAACTGTAGATAGTATAAAGAAGTAAAATAGTGAAATCCAGAAAGAAAATAAAAATATAAAAATGTTTACGTGTGGAAATTTGAGAATCTAATAGCTGTAGCATCTATCTATCAGTCAATCTAACGAAGCAAATTCTCCTATTCTTATGTTAGCAGCTGATTTATTTAAGCAAAAGACATCAACTCACGAAGATACTTGCTTCATAAAGTAGCTTTTCTAATAATGAAATGGTGATACATATCAGTATCATTACTAATTTACTACTATAAACCTACTTCTATATCTTGTGCTCTCCTTCTTGTCTCAGATATCTGCGAACATGAAACAATAGAAAACACACTACATGCACTCTATGCTATTTATTAAGGAAAATAAGCAAAAAGAAAATTACCGGTGTGCAAGGCACAGTTTGCTTATTGAGACATCATGTGGTGTTAAGAAGAAATTTCTAAACACTGTTCTGGGCGCTGTATCTGCAATGGGAAGAAGACCAAAAATTGCACCTCCATGATTGTTTGTGACTACAACAGTTATGGGAGGTCGCACTAACCTTCAGAAAAGAAAAACAATAAGACCCAACAATCAGTTAAATAATTAAAACTGAGTGCACAATTCAGTGCACTTTAGAAAAAGGAACCAAGATAATTCTATATAATGTTAGAAATATTTCCTGTACAATACTTTTCACTAAAGCATGCATTCTGTTAAATGCAGAATAATTCCATACTCAAGATTAATAGTACTGAAGTTGCAAGAAATATTTCACACTAAGTTACCAGGATATCTATAGAGATAACAGTTCATCAGAGACCCAAGGCTGAAATTTGTCACGGATGCATTCGAGTGTGGATGTTTATAAAAAACAAAAAGAAAAGGAAACGTATTTTTTCTTTTTCTGCAGAAATAAATAATAAAAATCATGATACAAAATTTTAAATATTATTGGATGTATATATTATGTATGATTGATGGACAATAATATGCTAGTATTGACATGTTGATGTTGATGTGCCACATCTTCAAAAGATCATAGTAACATATTGGTGATTTCCACCATCCCTTGCCCCATAAGCTTTCCAAAGAGACAAACTAACGAGGATGTAAATCTTCACTTCGTGATCCAAACAGTGAGTTAGCCACATTATAATTATTCTTAAGTTGATAGGAGATTTTTAAAAAAATCTCACATTTAGATAAGTTTGTTTTACCCAAATCTTTTAGTCTAATGCAAATTTTCATTTGGATTGCATTATGTTTGCTATGTCTAGTTAGAACTAACTTGATTTATTACATATGTCTATTTTTAAAGCATTGTGGGCCCATTACCCATAGGTTATAGCATCATTTTACATCATAAAATTAGTTAAAATAATACTAAATAAGGAACCAAAATGTTTCTCTTAGCTTTAGACATGGGGACATGTCAAATTTTTACAAGGGGAGAAACCACCTCTAATTTTTTTAAATACTCATTGCTCTTCATGGTGCGAAAATGGTTATGTATAGTTATGCCATATATGTGGGTTAGATTGACCAAATATATTAAATTTTTCATTTGATGATGTCCTTTCGAAGAGTCTATAGTTGCACCAAATTTAAAAGACTTAGTGAAGACCTTTAGTTGTCTTCACTAGTTAGAATTCATTTATAAAGACCTCAAGCCTAATCACATTTTTGTATATAATGGTGTCAAAGTCAAATTGACAAATATTGGACTATATTTGTGAATAAAAATGGGAAGCCCAACAAAAGAATACTTATGGTCTCTTGAGATCAATACTATTGAACTTTCTTGTGGTGAACCTCCTTACATAAAGAAAGATACAAAGAAATAAATTTTTCAGCAAGTCTTATCGGATGGAACATGTAATGTCCCAATTCTCGGAGTGACATCTTGGTGACTTGATTCTAGCCCATCCAGCATTCCCATGGGTTAGATGGCGAGAAAAGGGAATGATATTGGCCATGAGAATCATAATTTTGGTAAGATGTTTTTAGAGATTTAAAAGGGGAATTATCCTTAACAAAAAATAAAGCATAATCTTGATCATATTTTATTATTTCTCATGGTCCACTTGCAATTCAAAGCACTTTTATAAGAAAGAAGGGAGTTTGAAAACAGTTAAAATATTATTATCCTCCTTGGTTGGTCGACCCACATGAAATCAGATTTGATTTGCTTCTAGAAGTCAATTCTCTCTCTTAGGGCAGTTTAGTGCCTTAATAGGGAAGGCACTGAATATTTTAATATTTGAAGACCAAATCCGATCTTCCAATGGCGGCTTGGATAAGGCAATGAATATTTTAATGAGATAAAATCTGATCTTCTCAAGGGCGGTTTAGATGCCTTCGAGATGAAGGCAATGAATTAAATAAAATAATTTTTATTTTCTAAGTTTGGTCGGCCAGACCTAGGGCGGTTTAGGAAGGAAATAAAGGAGGGTTTATGGGGTCTCATTCCATCGTCTTATGTTGGCTATCGATTTATCTCTTATCTAAAATAAGTTTTCAGAATTTCTTCAAGGTGGTGTACCCTTGAGTTGGGTTTGGTGATGCTCCCTTACCCCCTGTTTGAGAGGTGAAATCACTCAGGTTTCATCATAGAGAAAAATTGTGCAAGCTTGGTGCATTTTATAGCTAGAGTTTGAAGACAAGTTCTTGGTCAAAAATCAGATTTGGAGGTCTGCAGATTTTTCTAAGCAAATCTACCTTGGGCGATCAAGACTAGGGACATTTTGGAGTGAAATAAAATTTATTTCATGAATTTTGGAGATGCTGGTGATTTTATATGAATTCTTGAAGATTTTGGGCGACTAGGGTTTCCAGTTTGGTGGCTGGAAATTGCATCTTCAGGTGTGATCTGATTGTATTCAGTCTTGGCATCTATTTTGGCATATCAATATATTCCGGTTGAAGGGGTTGTTGGTTTTGTAGCTGTACTTCACATCTTCAACCTTGGGCATCCATTTTGAGGAGTTGTTAGAGCCCTTTCTGCAGATCAGTCATAGCTGGAGACTGTAACAGCAGCAGCACCTATCATTCTTATTTTGGCATTATTATATCATCTATTTCATCTAATGTAAGGAGCTATCAATGAGTATGTCTTGTGGTTGTCATTGGTATCATTTATAATCATTTTTTAAGTATTGTATAATGTCCCCTTTTTAGCTTGATCCTGTTTGTTGAGGGGTTAGCCTATTATTTTGACCCTCGTAGGCTGACAGTTATGGATAGGGGGTCCTCTGTGGCAGTTACCCAGTGATTAGAGACATTACTCCTCAGCTGGTTTCAGGTTTTGGCCTTTGCACATGTTATTTGACATAGTTTGGCACACTTGCTATTTATAGTAAGTTACTATTTTGGGAGAGTCAGGGTTTCTATTAATAGCAGGGCACCTGAACATAGCATATTTACAGTGTTGACCATTGATTGGGCCTTTGCAATTGTTTCAGGACTCAGTGGTGTGTACTTACTATTTATAGTAAATCAGCTATCTGATGGTTTCTAATCTGTCTGCAAGGCTTCAATCAGGTGAAAGGTATTCTCTAACCCATTTCTTTATTTAAATTAAGGAATTAGGGAAAATTTAGGGCATTCCCAATTAGGGGACATTACAATGGTTGAGCCATTATGATAATTAGCTAATTAGTATTATTGTGGTAAATGGTTATAATCTGCTAATCAGTGTGATTGTGGTAAATGGTTTCTAATCTGTGTGCATGGCTTCAATCAGGTGAAAGGTATTCTCTAACCCATTTGTTTATTTAAATTAAGGAATTAGGGAAAATCTAGGGCATTCCCAATTAGGGGACATTACAACCCCAACTGCCAGCCATGCAGTCGTGACTGCCAGCCATGCAGTCGTGACTGCCAACCACATCGTCAAGACCGCCAAGTGCACTACTAGGACCTTCAAGGAGTGCGCACTTCCAAGACCACCACGTGCACTAACAAGATTGCTAGGCACACTGTTAGGACTGCCAATGACACTACCAGGACTGCAAGTGCACTGCCAAGATTGTCAGTGGCACCACCAAGACTACCAAGCACATTGCAGGGACCACTAGCTACACTGTCAATGCCACCAATCACAATCTCTGCACTGCTAGCTACCTTGCTAGGGAATATTCCCATGCCCACCGATGTCACACAAATTGATCGATGGTTAGATCTACAAGGAATGCCAGTGGAGGTTCTAACATTCCCTTCACCAAATTCTCCCAAAGTGATAGTCGAGTACTCGAGCAATAGGACCAGTGAGCCATGGTGGTCAAGGGTACGAAGCCTGGCTCTTCACAAGAAAACCCACTAGATGTCATGCACACTCAAGAGAGTGAGGGACCTCCTCGAATGCCTTAGCCACCTTCGGCTACACGGGAGTTACCGCCTAACCCATCAAGTAAGGATGAGGATGAGTAGAGTGGGTTTGAAGGGCTTATCATTGAGATAGCCAAGCTTGATGAAACGAACCCACTTTGTACGGTCCAACGATACATACAAGATCTCCAATTAATGGCGGCAATGATGCAAGAACTGGGAGATATATCCAAATGACTGGACATAGGACAATCTCCATTGGTGGAATGGGAAGTCCAACATATATTCACATTGGTGCAGACAGAGTGTGAGGGAGAATTCGCTTGCTGCTTCACTTCTCAAGGATCACCTGGAGTTGAGACTCCAAGGATCATGATAGCTTGGCACCTTGCCAGACCTTCAGTAAGGGGGAGTTATGCTAGAGTGATCTCAGCCTTATTTAGTATAGAATCTTCCTTCAAGGATGTGTTCTACAGGCTGTAGCGTCATATTGCCTCCACTAACGATTTATACAACAGAAGAACGAGGCCCTACAAATGGTTTAGAAGGTACGGGATGAGTTAGCTAAGCGCACATTGAAATTCCAAGAACAATTAGCTCAGCAGACATAGCTCACCGCTAATTCATTCTTTTTTCCATTTATTTTAAGTAATTAATATTTCTTTTTATTGAATATTACCCTTTTATAATTTTTATTTGTTCTTTGGCGATGCATCCCATATTTAATTTTGGCCCCATTTAATAATAATATATTGTCATTTTTCCAAAGTTATAACTTGAGATACATTTTGAACAACTTAAAGTATTATTATATTATTCCCCTATATATCCCCCCTTTAGCCTCACAAGAATAAAAACAGGCTTTGGGTCCTCTAACTCAATTTAATTTGAAAAAGGGGACATTACACATTTTAAAAACCTAGAATATATATCAAGTATTGTAATCACACTGAATTATAAAGTGCCAAACACTCTATGAAATAAGAGTATCTCAATTGAGCTATTTCAGGGGGTGTTAGTACAAATGCATTCAACTTATATAGTGCTGCCACACTTGAATTGAGATAAAGTTCCATTTAGGGGGATTTGCAAACATGTTTTCAGGCATTTGAAATGAATAGATGTTGGAGCAACTACAACTGTTTGCTTGATTTCCTCTTCCTGCTCCCCCCCATACTAGCTTCATCATTTTGCTTTGAGGCTAAATTTAGAGAACTATTTATCCTAGAAAGAAGCGCTAAAGAATTGCGTTAGCTTGAGTAGGATCTATATCCCTATCTCCATTGACTTCTTAAGTCGAGTGACCATAAACAAAAATGTGCTTGGTTAAACCACAACAACATGATCTATGGACTGATATGTCTTATAATTTCTTAGGACATCATACATCACATAAAGCACACTGATTACCCTATAATTGTCATGGCCATAATCAAGCAACTATTTAGACATATTGAACCTCTAGCAGGCTATGATGTTCCCTTAGAGAATATTACACATACGGATAAAACTAGAACAACAACGAATCCTCCTGATGCACTATGTACATTCATTTATACTCACACCATTGATGTGAGCAATTCATGGGATGTGCAATGTAGTCATTTCACATGCACTAAGATTCTAGTACCTCAAGCAATTTGTGACATGTTCATACTCAAGCATTTAATGTGCACATCTTGTGGAATAAGCAATATAGTCAAATCAAACGTATGATTCGGCCACTGATTCCTTGAATGTAAGACTTCCAAGATGAAGGAAGACCACTAAGAGCCAACATGGTCAAATCCTTGTCATCAACAATATGACCAATGGTAGAGAGTTGATCTCTCAATTCGGAAATCTTCATGAAGTAGGTGATGACAAATTCTCCTTCCGCCATCTTAACATGATGTAGTTGTTGCTTCAGTGCAAGTGCCCGGTTGGTGTTGTTGATTTCGTACATCTCTTCCAATGTTTTGAACATATCCCTTGTCGTCTTCAACTTGGAGACAATCAAAACAATATGATCTTTAACGGAATCAACCAACATCTTCTTTGCCTTGGTGTCTTTCTTCCTCCACTGCAACTTCTCTTCTTCCTCCTCAGGTTCAGGGACTTTGGTTTCCACAAACTCAGCCAAATCATTCTCTTTCAAGGTGAGCATGATCTTGAACCTCCATGATGTGTAGTTAGAAGCTCCTTCGAGTCTATCCTCGATTTTCAAACCATTCACCATCTTGAAAATCAAATAGAGATAGACAGAAAAAGATTAAGGAGAGTGTTGCAAAACAAATCTGATCACGATCTTTTTCAAACCCACTCTGATACCATGTTAGTGTGTTTAATGATCAGATAAACAACTGAAAGCACTCAGAAAAATGCAACACATAAGACAATAAACACAGCAAGATACCCTGGGAAAACCCTCCTCCTGAGGGCTCCTGAGGGTGAAAAACCCAGCAAATATTCTTCTTATATAATGAAGAACAAGAGCAGAAATCTGCTTACAACTCAGGCCCAGCACATAAGCAAATTTGATACAATGAATAATAGCACCTCTCCTAGATGCAAAGATACAAACGAATATGTTTCTCCTTGAATTCAGTCTGCTGCTGCAAGATGAGAGACTGCTGCTCAAGTGCGAACTTCTGCTGAATGTGAATTATGCTTATTGAACTTGATGATGCAAATGAACAAGTTCGACCTTGCATTTATACAAAGTTAGGTGACTCCTCAATTAGGTTGGCCAACTAAGGAGAACAAATGAATTACAATAATTGCCAAGGAGTTCAGCCCAATTACAAGATAATTTATAATCAACAAGGAGGGTTGGCCCAAACTGAATTTATATTAAACCTTTTGTGAAGCGCCCCTTCACATATATAAATGAATAGCCGAGAGGCTACATGAATTTATATCTTCACTTGTTTGTGGCTGGAAGTATGAGCTCGAAGCTGCTATAACATCAACACTCCCTCTCAGCTAGGGAGAATTACTTCCAGCTATATAAGACATGTCACCTCATTGTGATAGCATATCACCTCATCGTGATAGCACATAAGATATCACCTCATCGTGACATCAACCATCATGGCTACCTCCATAGATGGTATGTACAAGTGCTCATCACTCGATGTTATGTTGTCACCTCACTGTGACTTTCACCATGGCTCTCCCAGAGGGTGAAACACAAGTACAAAAAGAATCATCACGGACTCCCTCACGTGATGTTGTCATGGAGTCACACACGTGACATCCACCATGGCTCTCCCAGAGGGTGGAAACAAGGGATTTCACCTTGAACTTCTCCTAAGAGAAGAACTCATTAACAAGGGATTTCACCTTGAACTTCTCCTAAGAGAAGAACTCATTAAAGAGGATCACTGATATTGAGACTCCTTCTCAGTCAAGGCTGTATTCTCCACCATACCAAGCTTTTCTCGAAAGTACACAACCTTGATCCTGGAGAGGGGCTTGGTGAGAATGTTTGTCGTCTGCTCATCAATGCTGATATACCTCAATTGTATAGCTTTCCTCAATACCATATCTCTGATATAATGGTACTTGATCTCAACATGCTTTGTTCTATCATGAAACACAAGATTGCACCAGGATATCATGGCAGATCCCAAACTGAAGCAACATCGATCAGCAACACAACCATCTTCTTTAGGTTCAGTAGGCTCCCTCTGAATCTTCAAGCACTTGCGTCAACCTCCTGACCTCATTGTCCAAGATTTGCCTGCAATGCTTGCCTTAGAGAAATGGTTACCAGCACACACCTCTGTAGGGATTCAGGGTTGTCCTCTTTGACCTCATCCCAGATCACTCTAATCGGAATAGGTTTGTGGAGCTACCAATGTTAAATCCAGGTTGACCTGATTTGAGCAATTCAAAACCCAACTGCTGAAGAAGTTCTTCAATAATTTAGCATCTGCCCTTGCAACACTGCAACCCTTACTTATTCTCAGTGATTCATAGAACTCCCTCTTAAATTTAATTCTTCCTCGTCGAAAAAATGTCTTCAGCCATTCACTTAGTCTCATAGCTACAAGTAGAGTCTCCATTCTTCAACCTATAGGATGCATCAAACTCTTCTTGAAAGCAATCTCTTATGCTTCTTGATTTATATTGAAAGCATTAAGAAGAGATTACTAATAGTTCATGGAACTCTATTATCTCAAATAGACGTACCATAACTAGGAGCATACATGATCAACTATCTCAATGTTATAGCATAAATTAGTAACTACAAAACAATTCATGAACATTATTCAACCATGCAATACGTATCTCATAGAATTCAAAATCTCCCAAGTAATAGATAATTAATTCATCAATCATGACATGTCTTTCATTCAATTTCTCGGAAGAGCTAATCTCAGCAAAACAAAAGACAATCTTCACAAATTAGCATGATACTACTTGTAATGAATAAATCTAAAAAATCTTATCACAGTCATCACTATTTACTAGTCAAACATAATCCTAAGTAAATAATGTCAGATTTGCACAACTCAGCAAACTGAATTTTAGCCTAAAAGGGTAATTACAATCAAAACAAGGAATATTTTGAAGGGTGGACACGGTACGATACGCTGCTCTTGCGCTTAGATCAGTACACAACCTTCACGGCTTGAACATAGGCCCATGACTAGAGTAGAAATTCACTAGAATCATTTTGGTGAGAGATCTCAATCACATCGCAAATGAAGCATGTCGATTAGGCCTGGTAGGGCAATCCTTCGCATAGTGACCAAATTTGTCACATCTAAAGCATTGAACACGAGAGAGGTCCCACTTCTTCTTGAATGCAGGAGCACCATCTGACCCTTTATCTCTATTCCTCTTGAAGTATCTTTTCTTTCCTCCTTTTCCTTCCTTCTTCGAGGATTGAGCGGAAAGAAAATGACTGTCTTCATTTGTAGGGCTTCGACCAATACCTCTCGCACCCAACCTCGACTCCTCTTGAATACAGTCGGCCCTCAATCGATGAAACTTGGGAAGTTTCGATCTCGCACTGATTCCTTGAATGTAAGACTCCCAAGATGAAGGAAGACCATTAAGAGCCAACATGGTCAAATCCTTGTTATCAACAATATGACCAATGGTAGAGAGCTGATCTCTCAATTCGGAAATCTTCATGAAGTAGGTGATGACAAATTCTCCTTCTGCCATCTTAACATGATGTAGTTGTTGCTTCAGTGCAAGTGCCCGGCTGGTGTTGTTGATTTCGTACATCTCTTCCAATGTTTTGAACGTATCCCTTGCTGTCTTCAACTTGGAGACAATCGAAACAATATGATCTTTAACGGAATCAACCAACATCTTCTTTGCCTTGGTGTCTTTCTTCCTCCATTGCAACTTCTCTTTTTCCTCCTCAGGTTCGGGGACTTTGGTTTCCACAAACTCAGCCAAATCATTCTCTTCCAAGGTGAGCATGATCCTGAACCTCCATGATGTGTAGTTAGAAGCTCCTTCGAGTCTATCCTTGATTTTCAGACCATTCACCATCTTGAAACTCAAATAGAGATAGACAAAAAAAGATTAAGGAGAGTGTTGCAAAACAAATCTGATCACGATCTTTTTCAAACCCGCTCTGATACCATGTTAGTGTTTTTAATGATCAGATAAACAACTGAAAGCACTCAGAAAAATGCAACACATAAGACAATAAACACAGCAAGATACCCTGGGAAAACCCTCCTCCTGAGGGCTCCTGAGGGTGAAAAACCCAGCAAATATTCTTCTTATATAATGAAGAACAAGAGCAGAAATCTGCTTACAACTCAGGCCCAGCACATAAGCAAATTTGATACAATGAATAATAGCACCTCTCCTAGATGCAAAGATACAAACGAATATGTTTCTCCTTGAATTCAGTCTGCTGCTGCAAGATGAGAGACTGCTGCTCAAGTGCGAACTTCTGCTGAATGTGAATTATGCTTATTGAACTTGATGATGCAAATGAACAAGTTCGACCTTGCATTTATACAAAGTTAGGTGACTCCTCAATTAGGTTGGCCAATTAAGGAGAACAAATGAATTACAATAATTGCCAAGGAGGTCGGCCCAATTACAAGATAATTTATAATCAACAAGGAGGGTCAGGCCAAACTGAATTTATATTAAACCTTTTGTGAAGTGCCCCTTCGCATATATAAATGAATAGCCGAGAGGCTACATGAATTTATATCTTCACTTGTTTGTGGCTGGAAGTATGAGCCCGAAGCTGCTATAACATCAACAATATGGACATACACAAACCATAACTATTAACCTAGGAAAGAAAAAAACACCCCTAGAAGTTGTCACTTTAAGGATAGATCCTTGTTTCCTTTTTTAATTTGATAGAATTATTGGTTGTCTGTTAATTATGTTCTATTAATATTCATCTCTAAATCTTATTTAAACTATTGTGCACACACTATCAAGTGTATCTACCAAAATAAATACAAGGTTCAAAGAGAGTAACAACCTTCAAATTATCAATGTTCCAAGGAAAGTAAATCATTTTTTATTAGAAAAGCTATATTCAACCAAATATTTTGATTGCTTTGAGAAAAATGAATGGCTAGAAAAGACAACCAAGACAATCTAGTGATTATGTAAAACCCACCAAAACATGTTCAACAACAAAACTTCAAATCTTCTATTATTAGATTTAATTGTACATATAAAATGTGGCAAAAAGAGAATTAAAGAAAACAATTTTCCTTGTTCGCAATAAAAGATCCTACTTAAGATAGCTTCAATATGCAAGTGCGCATTTAGATACCATACCTCTCCTTTGATAATGTTAATCCATTTGTGTCGTGAAGAAATGATATGTCTCCCACCATAAACACTACCTAAAAATTCATCTTCTAGTAGTTAATATGTATCAAAAATAGAAGTATAATCATGACAAGATTTATATGTGTGCACATAAAAGTCAAAGAACTAAGTTATAGCCTTGAACATCATGACCACAATATGTATTGGTAATTGTATTAAACTATTAATACTTAAATAATTCTTTGGGCCCTACATATGATATGGGCAAGATGAAATTCCACTAAATACTTTGTAAAGAAATTTGGAAAAGAGAACAGTATTAGAGCATACCAATATAGAGAAATATATGAAATGAAACCTTAGAATATAAAAAATGATGCAAAGTCTTGATTAGCATGAAAATTAAGCTTTAGAATTCATAATTTTGAGGCTACTAGCAGTTAAATTTTGTAAGAAACAAATGGCTTGACATTTCCATACGGCTATAGTCATTTTTATTGTTCAGCTTGGAACGCTTTGTCCCTAACATTTCTCTCTCTATTTACATTATGAGATCCTATATTCAATCTTCCATGTTTGTGATACCAATGTAGATGCTTTTGCTCTAATCTTTGTTACGAACAGGCTACAATGCTGATTTCCAGCCTTGAACAACAATTATTATTCCTTAGCTCTTTTTTCCCTTAAAAGGTCTTCCCTCAAATAGCTATTTGTACTTCTTGTTAGATCATATTGTTTGAGGTTATTCATTTTGAGTTTACTCTCTAGTTATGGTGAGACTATTCTAGCATTTAGTTACTTCTACATCCTAGGATCGTTTTTCCCTACTACTTTTATATTATAACTAGAACTAAAAGTACTTACATGCACATCAATACGGTTTCTTCCTCCTAGACAGCTTTATTATTTTATTATCCTTCATACAGGGTTGTCAACAAAAAAATTGCAAACAAGTTCAATCCTTCTGTTGTTCATGGGAACCACCAACAAGATTGTGTAAATGCATATTGTTGCAAATGCTTCCAGTCAACTTATTGGACATAGTTATTTATAGTGGATTTTCCCACACAATCATCTATTGCAAATGGGTAATGATTAAGAAAAAGGCTTAAATATTTATCCATTTGTATGTGAGTCGTAAATTAACAACCAAAATTCATCATTCTGCACTCTGTTTTCTCAAAAATTTCCTTTCCTTTTGCCATTTTAGCTGATGATATCAAGCTAAATATTTTCACTATGTTTCATCTTGACATGCATGTATATCTCATTCGTTATAATTTCCATAGAATTTCAATGATTAGGTGGCTAAGTGTTTACTGGACAAAACTTATGCATTTTCATGACTCTATCTTATCTGCACTGACACATTTATGACACTACAGTTAAGACTGTTAATTCCAAATTTCTGCTTTTGATGAGAAAATTGTGATTATCTGAGAGCACAGTGATGCATTATGTGGACACATTTCACAACCATTGTATTCAAGGTGTGATACTTAAGGCCACTTGTATAGTCTGTCATAACAACAGTCGTAAAATCTTATGTTTTTTATCATTATTAAGGTTCATGTGGTACAAAAATCAATCTGTCATTCTGATCATCGCAAGAGACTGCTGTTTTCAAGAGCATTTCGAGAATAAAGGATGATGCCTTTCTCTATAGTAGCATTACAGTAATGTTTCCAGCAGTTCTTAAGGCTACAGTTAATATTAGCTTAAGAAAGTTGGAAATCTTCATAAGTTGAAGACACTCAAGCATGACTGGATTAGATTTATTTTTCTTATTTTTCAGAGCATACTATCATGTACATATGAAAGAGACGGAACTATACTATGACTGTTTTGTTGGCTTTGATTAGCAATCTTTATTTTGATGATGATAGTAATGGCATTGATAGAAGACCTCAATTATGGTTCAATACAAGTGTAATTCAAAAGACAGTTGACTTGTTTGAGCTCAACAGAGCACTCCATAAAGATCCAATCATGCTTTTAAATAAAGCATGTATTTGCCAGTAAAAAGTTGGCTAATAGTGCACAATGAACCCCAAGATACATATCATGGATAAAATATGTAGAATACTAGATGAACATAACAGAATGAAATGTTTCTGAATCTAAAATAAGATCAAATACATTTTTCAAAATTGTTTGTTCATAAGACTTGGTTTGGCTTTTCTAGACAAACCTATACTTATCAATGACTAAATATTACAAAAGATGTGGGAAGGCTGCAATGTCCCCATTCTCAGAGTGACAGATTGGAGATGAGAACTAGCTCATTCACCATTCCCGTGAGCTAGTCGTCATGATTAGGGAATGATATTTTGGCCAACAGAAATATATTTTGATGATTTTTGCAAATGGAGTAAAAGGGGAAATATTTTTAATGAAAAATATAATATAATATTTATTATATTTTATTATTATTTTATTCCCATTTATAATGCCAAAATAATTTTACAAAAAAATAATAAAGTGGGCCTAGGAGGTGGACAACCACATGGGGAGTTACAAGGAAAAATAAAATATTATTTAGTTACTTCTAGGTGGCCAACTTAACTCATGTAAAAACAATATTAAAAATTAAAAAATAAAAGAAATAAAATATTATTCTTACCTAGGTCGGCCTTAGCTTGGGAGATTAGAGAAAAGGTATAAAAGAAGGTATTGTGATTCATTTTGGCATTATGAATTGAGTTTGATTTTGCAATCTGAGTTTATCTCTTGGCTGAGAATCACTTTCAGTCCATTCAAGGTGATGATTCCTTGACATCTAGGGTTTGGAGTGTTGACGTTATTGACAGCTGTGGGCCTCTTACTTCCAAGCATGATTTTCTATAAGACAATAAATTAAATGTAGCCTAATGGCTATTTATTTATTGTTGATACTCTTTAGTGAAGAGGCGCTTCACTTAATGATACATAATTATTATTATTATTATTTTATATGGATCAACTTCTCCTTGATAATCGCGTCACTTCATAAGAGACGTGTTTCTTGGTGGCTGTCATGTCCCCGAAATGAAACACTAAAAAACAGAAGGAACCAATCAGCAATCAAAATATAGTAATAAAATAAATATAACTATTACTAATAATATTTCAATTATAGATGTTCTAAATAATAAATTGTCATAGAAATAATCAAATATTGAAATGCAAATAAATATATATACATATAGGTTATTAGCAAATTTGTTATAATATTATGATTATAAATATGATCACCATTTAACCTTTATTCTCATCATAAAATAACATATATTAAAATAAATATCATAAATATGATATAATGCAAATATAATAACTAAATAAACAAACATAAAATATAAAGTATAATAAATAAATAACAAATAAAACAAACAAATACCAATTCCTAAAGCAGCCCCTAAAAACAACGAAACAATCACAAGGGATGCAGCGATTCCTAGCAATGCAATAATTAGTATTAAATAGACCAGCAATTACAGGAAAAGCAGCGATCATTGTTTCCAATTAAGGGCTGCTTGGTAAATTTCTAGATAACCACGTGGCCATAAAGGGAAATAATGTATCCCTTCAAAACTAAAAGACATGATCCTCTAAACACATCGGGTATTTAGGGAGAATGAATCTCAAGCAAAAGGGGGGAAGTAATTGAATTTTATTTTCGATGGAGAGCAGAAATAAGAAGAGAGTTGGAGCAGAAAACTGGAAGGGGGTCTCCACATTAGACATTGATCAGCAATAAGGATTGTGATTGTAAGTAAGTATTTTCTAAGATGTAAATAATTAACTAATATGTTTAAATATAATAAATTAATATTCTAAGTATATATATTAGTATATATATATAGATATATGTATTCATACCAAGAAATTAGTTGGAAATAATAATATATATATACTTATATAGAATATATATATATATATTATAAATCATATGTCTATATATATATATATATAGATGCATGGGTAACCAAATATGTGAATCACTTGTGAATACACAATAATGATACTTGCAACAATTATTAAGCCTTATAAGTAATGACGACTCTTTAATATAACATAAGTAGATTATGTATATTTATAAATTGTCCTCATCCTCTATCAATCCAGTATAAAGTTGAAGGAGGACTAAGGAATCAGAAAACGTGGAGAGGTACAGCAACTCAGGTGATGTACTCATTTAGCAATAATATTTAGCATATTTTGAATATAAGAAATAGATATTGTTAATTTGATTATTGGTGTAATGCTTTCTTTAGTATTATCATGATGATAATGATGTTGATATTAACTTAAAGAATCAATAATAAATGCAAATGTATTTGATTGCTAAAAGATTGTCTTCTGAGTGTTTGCAAGCCTATTAGGGAGGAAGGGCCTGAGAAAAGTGGTGCCTAAAAACCCCACTTAACAATCCGTTGTGGCCATGGAGGGGTGGGGGTCCCACTTAACAATCCGCTACGGCCATGGAGGGGTGGTAGGCCCGGAACCACTTATAAGCTTTGTTGGCTTCCCCCAGTAGGTTAAGTGTCTTCTGAGCTGCTGGCACAGGTAGAGAAAGCAAGTACAAGTGTTTCCTCTAAGCACGCCACTCTGAGACGTTCATGCCGCTCGGGGCCAAGGGGTGGGTTGTCCTGATAAGACGCTGGTGCTCTTGGGCTTAGATGGATAACTTCAGACGGCTCTATCCATGCCACTCCTCATGTGTCTTTATTATTAATTTGTGATTATATTTATATTTGGATATCTAGATATTAATGCTAACAAATATATGTACATGTGGAAATATGAAATGCAGACTTCAATCAAAGATTACTTAGTCAAAGAGAACATTCATTTGAAAAAGAAGAAACCCTAAAACTAATCAACAAGCGAATTCTGGGGCAAAGTCGGGTGAGGGACATTACAGTGGCCGACTTTGCACCATGAAGGGGTGCGACCTCTCCTCTCTATTTGTATATCTATGAGATCCTCCATTCATGTTCATGATTAAGTTATTTATTTGTATTTTTCATAGAGGAAGTTTGCACCAAAGCAGCAGATCGATATTTTGCTACAGCAGATCGGTTTCAAGGAGAAACGTATTCATTTGTATTTGCATCTAGGAGAGGTGTGATTATTCATTGTATTAAAATCGGCATTGTGTAGTGCCCGAGTTATAAGAAGATTTCTGCTCTCATTACTTCAATATATAAGAGACATATTTGTTGGGTTTTTCTCCCTCGACTTGGAGGGTTTTCCTAGGGTATCTTGTTGTGTTCATTGTCTTATTTGCTGCATTTCTGAGTTTTGAATATCTGATCATAAAACTAACATGGTATTAGAGCAAGTATAAGAAAGATCGTGACCAGAATTCTTCAAGCAGCATTATCTTCCATTCTTATTCTCATCTTTGTTTACAGCTATCCTATTGACAAGATGGTGAACGGGCTCAAGATCGAAGATAGACTTTGTTGGCGTAAGAACTAACACCTCTGGAGTGTGAGTTTGTACGGACAACTATGCACGCTACGTAATGAGTGCTCTTCAAATTAGGAGGGGAAGCTCCCTTGTTGTGCTGGAATGCATGAAATAGAAAACTAAACTAATGTCCTATCTTTTTGTTCTCAGCTAGTAGAGGCACAAGGTTAAGAAAACCTAGAACGTTGCAGCTAAGTATTTTCTGGTTTCGCAGATCATGTAACTACAACTAAGCTAACTTCTTTAATATCTATCCAATTTCCTCAAGAAACAAAGCATGAGGAAATGGAGCAGGAATGTATTGTACGATAAACTCCAGGTGCGGGCTCACAACATGAAGGCAAGGTAGGCGCAACTATTTGCTAATCCGGGAAGAAGTTTATTAAAACAAACAAATGAACGGTAAACCTGGTACAGCTTCACAACATGAAGGCAAGGTAGGCGCAACTATTTGCTTGGCTGAATGAGTCTACTATAACACACATCAAACGATAAGCTTTAAGTACAGTTTCGCAACATGAAGGCAAGGTAGGCGCAACTATTTGCTCTTCTGAATAGGCTTATAATAAACAAAACAAAAGGTAAGCAACTGGGACAGTAGATTGTATAGACGCAACACGCATGCAATAACGATCAAACCAGCAACCCCATTTAACTAAGGTCGAATAAACACCATGACAATAACATGAAGGCAAGGTAGGCGCGCAATTTATTATAACAGCAATTACTCTTTGAACAGATACAATAATAGCAATACTACAGGCAAGGTAGGCGCAGCATGTATGCTATCAAGCAAAAGTTAAATTACAAATGAGCTTAAAGCTCTTATTTATAGACTTCAAGGTGTAGGCAACCCTAAAATCACCTTGAGTCAACTAAAGTCTTGCAATGCATGCAAGATCTTATTCCTAAACCCTAATTGAATGAAACTATACAGTTAACTAGGAAACTATCATCAGTTAACTGAAACATCTAATCTAAATGGACAAGGTGCAACATGCACGTCCTTATTGAAAGCAAGTCAACTGGAATGCTATCATCAGTCAACTGAAAAATCTAATCTAATCTCCAAGTATATGTAGATATTTCCAAGAAAGACATGGCATGCAATGTGTAACAACCAGTTAACTCGGAAAGAAGCCTCGAGTTTAACTCCTGTGTCTAATGTCTATCTTGGAAAAGGTGGGACGCCTTTAACTGAAGTCTACTGGCCCTGATCTTGAGAAATTAACCCATCTACGAGGTCGTTGACTGCATCTCCATCTGGGGAACTGAAGCTCTGGCGAAGAATCCTATGTCTGTGCAGCATGTCTTCTCCATTAGTCATCTGACACTGGAACTCACCCTTTCTCCTGATTGCCTCATCAAACAATGTTGACATGGCTGTAAGCTGATTCATCTTACAGCCAACGGTCTCACCACTGAAAATACCGTGAATAAGTGCTTGGAGCTCTAACTGGATGTCAGCAAGCTCAACATAGTCACCACCCACACGCTGATATACACATGGTAATTGAGACACAAAGTCTCTTATATAGCGGAGTGCACTAGTAACATGCTCTCTGCTCTCAGCCACCTCAGATGCTATCTTTCCTTCTATCTCTGCCTTGAAGATCAACTGTGTTCTCCAAACATAGACCTCTTCTTTATCTTCTACCTCTGTGACTAAATCAAATGACATTCCCAAGTTGGCAATCAGAATCTCATCACTGGGTCTACTAATGGCCAAATCACATTCCTCATCTTGAAGTCGTAGACGAAGCTCACGTGCATTATACCGCAATTGATACAATTATGTAAGTACAAGGCGGCCTCTAGCAACAAACTCCTCTTCCCATTCCTCCAATCGCTTACCATATGCAACCAAGAGATCAATCTGACCCTGCTCTACTGGTGGTTCTAACATATGTGGAAGCGCGGTGACAACATCCCCTGTCCTGTGTACAAGGCTAGAAATGTACTGGCGAAGCTGCTGTATTTCAGCCTTGAGAGCTGATTTATCTTCACCATCTTTCACCATCCTATCCTTGGCGCTATCTGTAGCAACCTGTAGGAGATCAATATCTGTCTGACGAGTACTCTTACCGAAATGAACTGTGATAACTTCGAAGTCTTGAGCTTCCATCTCGTCTAGACTCTTATCTTCTGGAGGTGCAGCAGTCTCAACAATGAATTCCTTATCTGCACTTCTCCCAATATGTATCTGTTTCTTGATCCTCTTTTCAGGCACATCTTGATGGTCATGATCGAAATCTGAATGATCAAGTATGTAAGATGGTTGTCTCCTTTTTCTTCCCAGTTGACTTTCAAGCCAAGATGAATCCCGAATAATCCCACTGGAATGATCTGTACTAGTCGCAGGAGGATCTGATGAATGTGAATGTGTAACAGAATTGCTGCGAGGAGGTGAATCCACGTCCAAATCAATGTGAATTGGAATGGGAGGCTGCTCTAATGGTGTCGGTGACGGCATACGGGGCTGAACCTCAAGCTGTGGGGAAGTCTGAATAACTTCTCTGACTGGCTCTACATGTGGAATCGCAACAGATGCTTTTCCCTTCGAATTACTAGGCGTTGGATACTTTTTAGGAGGATTACTCCTCTTCTTCTGCTTAGGTTTTGAAGAAGAAGGCAATACAAGTCCTTCTGGTGGCGGCTCTGCTCTAGGCATGGATGCCTTTCTCAACCTTCTGCTTTCTAAATAAAGCGTACTATTTTGGATGACCCTACTCGATCTTTCCTTTACTGATGTGAACTCTTTGGCATACTAGTTCACTAACGGCAGTGGTTGTCCATCAACCTGCTCTCCGTAAAATTGAGGAAGTGTATCTCCCTCATCTTCCGTCAATCCTTCCACATCTTCCGCCAAGAAAACAAAAACTTGTGGAAGAGAGAACCTGCTATAGCTACGTCTGCGAACCTCGAAATCATCCTCACAATTCACCCAGTAATCTTCCATCGTAGGTTTGTGATAAGAGAGATTACCTAGGCGAGCTACGTAATGACCCCAAGGATCATATGTGCGTGTATCCACCAGGTACTTGAGTTTGCAATTTTCTAACTCTTGACCTGCGGTCTTAGCATCAACTGTCGTCTTACACCAATACATCCCAAATTGCAAAGGAAACTCGGCAGCTGGTTTACGCTTGATGCGCAAACGTTTGTGAACTTCGTACAACTGCCTCAGGAACTCCATGAATATTGTTTTATCCGAAGGATAACGTGGTAACATAGCTGGTTTTCCTGTGTATCCATAGACACGGATATAGGTGTATGTAGGGAACTGAATGTACCAATCTGCCCAATTCTTCATTGCTGCTCTAGCAACTGTTGAGATGCGAATATGCAACTCCCGGTCCAAGTTTCCCACTGTATAAGTCAAGAAAGCCTCTTGTACACATTTAAAATGACTTTCAGCCTTCATGAACTCAAGCTGGTCATAGTAACGATAGACTTTCTGTACACTGAGTATGCCCACCGTATTCAAACCGTTAAACTGATTCTGATAAGCAATCAAGTACACCAGGTAAGAACACATATGAAATTGATGCGCAGCTAGGAAACCAGTGATTTGCTCGTGAATAGCATCGCTGATGAAGGATGCCCAGTCATAATGCTCTTGTCCAGAGATGATTCTACCAATGATATAATACATCCACGGTTGAAATTTGTTTGCAGCTGCATAACCTAAGACACGATTAAGCAGTGTAATCAAAATATTGTATTCATCCTTACACTCGCCACAACCCAAGTTGTTTGGCAACTTGCTCTTCTTTTGTTTCAGCCACCTCTCTATCATCTTGTTCTGACACTTATCCAGTCCAGCATTGAATGCCTGCTCGCTCTGACTCATGGAAATGACCATCCCATCCGAATGTTGAGGAATATCCAGACTTCGCTTGATATCAAGGGGTTTGAGACTGCATATGACACGTCCATCTATTGACCGTATCTCTCGTGTAGCGGAATTGTAATGCTTGATGCAAGATATTACAAACTCCACGCAATGCACCGAAATAGGTATGGAAGCGGCCTCAAGTAACCTAGATTGCTGAATATTCTTGATAACTGAATCCCTGATTTTGAGTGGATCCAAAACTACCTCCGGCAACCCTTATGTAGATCTGTATCAACTGTTCCGATGAAGTCGTGGGTTAAGACCGATTTGGTCTTGAATTCGAGCTGAGTGAGCTGCATTCTGAAAAACTTGCCTGTTGACTGTGCACACGGCTATATTCTAACAACTTTTTTGGAAAGCCAAAAATAGCCTGCTGAGGCTAAAAATAGCTTGTCGAATGAGAATTTTTATGAAAAAATCTGAGATATGGGTTTTGTCCAGAAAATGATTCTAAGACAACCCAGAACGTCAGAAATGCAAAAATTTACCCTTTACTCAGCCATGCAAAAGAATTTCGGTTGAGAAAATTAAAGCTTCAAGAAGAGATGTTCTGGAACAAATTTTCCTGAAAAATTCTGGCACATGGGTTTTGCTGAGAAAGCTCTTCTGAATCAACCCAAATATTTTGTTTTGCCAAAATCTGCTAACACTTCGAACATGCAAGAGAATTTAAGACGAGAAGATGGGAGAAATATAGAGAAGAAGAAAGATTTTTTTAATTTTTATTTATTTATTATCTTCTTCTGTCAAAATCGCCACTCTGCCTTGAATCTGATGCTGAATCTGAACTTGTACTTGCAAAAGAATATTTTATCACCTTCGAACTTGATCCTTTGATGAAAATTCGCCAATCTCTTTGAAGAAATTCGAACTTTCAAAGCTGTGTGAATGATGAAAGGCGCCATGCTTGTTTAAATAAACAATTCATACCATCATGCATGCATAATGCAACCCTAATTTAGAAAAAAGAATTCGATCGGCTTCTCTCTAGTTGAACTACCACTGTCTCTGAGTCTTTAGACTAAAAATAATATCTTAATTTTAAAACATGCAAAAAACTAAAAATGGCGCCAATATCTATCTTTGAAGAAATTCGTCACTTTTCAATGCTCTGCATGCAAAATATT
Source organism: Sequoiadendron giganteum (assembly GCA_007115665.2). NCBI lineage: Eukaryota > Viridiplantae > Streptophyta > Pinopsida > Cupressales > Cupressaceae > Sequoiadendron > Sequoiadendron giganteum. Next base: position 368,045,569 of record CM021110.1, on the reverse strand, counting down.
TTTTTTTAATTTTTGCCAAAAATAGCATCTTGTTGTGTTCAACACACTTCCCTGATTCTAAAAAGTCAAATTTTGATCTTTTAGGCTTCCATTTGCAAGAGTTATGAGATTTTTGAGAATCTCCTATTTTGTAGCTGACTGCAAAGTTACAACTGACCCTGTTCAACTCTGATTTCCAGATGATTGAATGATCCTGCGACCATGCTGAGATATCCACCGCGAAGCTTGCATGACAAGGATGAAATGTCTGCTGGGAGCAACAACTGCTAAAATCATCATCTAATACCTTAGAAAATTAGGCGCCTCTGATTAAATTGATGCACTGATTCCAGACTTAGCCATCTCTTCGTTTTTCCTTCTGATGCTTCAAACTGCCGCTGACGGTGAATGATGAACCCCACTGACTGAATAATGGATTCATTGCATGACTAGAAGTATTCTACATCCAATGACTGTATGTGAGGGATCTGAAAATTGTATTAAGAACCCCAAAAGAATGAGCGCCCCTATTATGTGATAGCTCAAACACCATTTTGATAAAAGTGTGATTTTCATCTGAACACCATACTTTGACCCTTGATACCGGGAACTGGAATGTTCCGATACGCGTGCCGCCTGTCTTGCTGTACAGTTTGGTCAACTTGCAAGAGATGTTCTTGGAGACGACGAAGCCAGAAAATTGCTTTTAAGGTCTCTAAAGAAAATCGCCTTTTTCAAAGAAAATTATATTCTTACACTTAGTCATTTTTTGAACTGCCTTCAATCAACTCTTCTTTACAGCATTATCATCTTGACCTCGCACGTACGAGCATTCGCCAAATCCCGGAGGCTGTCGGCTAGACTCATTGGATAGCTTGAGTAATTGCACACAAGTCTTGTGAAGACTGTAATTGCAAATAACCCCGTCTGGCAGGCCTAAAGGAGAATCGCCCCTAGCCTACAGCTGTGCAGCTTTGTGTAGCTACGCTTCACCATCCTCTGTTTTACGTGCTCGGTAGGACCTCTGTCACAGTTACTCAGAACATCGGATCGTCTTGTGAACGGATACACTGCAAAACTGAACTGAGCTGGAAGAGATCTCAGGAAGACCTCAATTGCAAATTCACCCATCAAACAGGTCTTATTCAGGATCGCCCCTGGGCTACAGGGGAGCGGATTTGCATTCTGAAAAACTTCTTCTGACATGTATCCTGCCTGCAATTTCCACTTCTAACCGCTGATAACCGGATTTTTGTACTGGATACGCTTCCGCTTGATAGCTCGTTGAAAAGCTAAACTAATTCTGCAAAGACTGAAACCATCAAAACACACATGCATCTAGATCTAGGCCTTCAAAAAGAAAATCGCCCTTGGGCTAGAAGGGAGCGGATCTGCATTTCTAGACTGCCTCCTTGATGAAAACACTCTTCGTAACCTCTGCTTCTGTCTTCGTTTGCCGGAGTTCTGCAACTTGGATGATCCTGCTTCATGGCTAATCGGAAAGCTGACTGAAAACTGAACATAATGAATGTATCCTTCATCCAAAACACTCAAATCTTGACCTTCAAATGGAAGGGCGCCCCTGGGCTACAGGGGAGCGGATTTGTTTTGAATTCATTGATTTTCACCATTTTATGCTTTGCAAACGCTGTATCCATCACTGCGGTTGACCATGTCGAAGCGTTGTGACTGCTGAGGTGTGTGGATGACTATACTTCATCATTTTCACATGTACGGACACTATAAAGTTGATTTGCACGTTGATTGCGCAAGTGTCTACTACGTTACATAGTGAAAAGTTCCCAGACTTAGAATATTTTAGCACTTTTTGCCAATCTGAAAATCCCCTCCATCAAAAAGCATTATTTCCAACATCTTTTATCGTAGAGCGTTCCTCTTTGAGTTTCAGGCTTAGATATTGATACCTGGTACTGGCCGACTGCCATTGATGACCCCGAAGATCCTAACTTTTCTCCTAAAAAAGTGAAAACTACCCACCAGCCTTAAACTGACTTTTAACTGAAACTGACTTCACCACTGTGATTGTGATGTGAAATAAGCCAATCAAAATTAATTTCAGCCAATTCTGACAAGTTTCTATTTTTTAGGGTTTCGAGCTAAAAATAAATTTCAAAAACCCTAATTTTCAAAATTTTCAAATTTTGCCAGTATCTTCCTGGCATCACACTGACTAAAAGCCCATACTTTATTTGCCCAAAAACTGAATTTTGACCCCACTTTTACAAGGTTTAGACCATTTTAAGCAAAATGCCTTAATGAAGCAAAAATTTCGGTTTGGGTACAACAGACTTGAGGGCGCATCAAACTTCACATCTTGGAAGTTTAGAGTGATGCTCGCTTTGGAGAAAAATGAGTTAGCTAAGTTCATGGAGGACGAAGTTCCTGAACCAACCGAAGAGAATGAGAAGCCTCAATGGAAGAGAAATGGCACTAAGGCGAAAAAGATGTTGGTTGATTCCGTGAAAGATCGCATTGTGCCAATCATCTCCAAGTTGAAAACAGCAAGAGATATGTTCAAGACCTTGGAGATGTATGAGATCAACAACACAAGTCGAGCTCTTGCATTAAAGCAACAACTTCATCATATCAAGATGACGAAAGGAGAATCCGTCATCTCATTCTTCATGAAGATCACCGAGTTGAGAGATCAACTCTCTACCATTGGGCATATTATTGATAACAAGGATTTGACTATGTTGGCTCTCAATGGTCTTCCTTCATCTTGGGAGTCATACATTCAAGGAATCAGTGCGAGATCAAAACTTCCTAAGTTTGATTGATTGAGAGCAGATTGTATTCAAGAAGAATCAAGGTTGGCTGCAAGAGGCATTGGTCAAAGCTCTACAAATGAAAACATTCATGTTCTTGCCGCTCAATCTTCAAAGAAGAAAGGAAGAGAAGGGAAGAAAGGCTACTTCAAGAGGAATAAAGATAAAAGATCTAATGGTGCTCCTCCATTTAAGAAGAAGAAGGATCTCTCCCACCTACAGTGCTTCAAATGTGACAAGTTTGGTCACTATGCAAAGGATTGCCCTACTAGACCAAAACAGCATGCTTCATTTGATGATGTGGATGAGATCTCTCCTCAAAAGCTTTCAAGGGAATTTCTATTCTATTATGCCTTATCAAGCAATGTTCCAACAGATAGCAACACTTGGTTGATTGATAGTGACACCTCTCGTCACATTACTGGATTTAGAGAACATCTTTCAGATTTGGTGATGAGAGATTCAAGTGTTCAAGTCATAATTGGAGATGATGCATGTTATTCTGTGAAAGGTGTTGGGACCTCCACTATTCTCTTAGATTCTGGCATTTCCTTGTAGTTGAGTGATGTACTATTTGTACTAGGCATCAAGAGGAACCTTGTCTCAATTTCAGCCTTAGAAGATAAGGGATATCAAGTAGCATTCTCTGAAGGAAATGTTCTTGCATGGCCAAAGAACTCTAACATCAAGTCAGCCAGTGTGATTGGTGTTCGACAAGAATGTCTCTATAGACTTTCCACCCATCCTCTACAAGCCCTGTTGCATGATACATCAAGTTCATGTGAGCTTTGGCATAGAAGACTTGCTCACATTCACCTCTGAGCTCTTCCAACCATGGACAAGATGGTCACCGGCAATTCCTAACCTTAGCCAGGAGCATCAAGGTACTTGTCAAGGATGCGCATTAGGTAAGAATACTAAAAGACCCTTTCATAGTACTGAAAGTAGATCTAAATGCATTCTAGATCTTGTTCATTCTGATTTGTGTGGTCCAATGTCTGTTACATCTTTGAGTGGTTTATTGTATTATGTAGTTTTCATTGATGACTACTCTAGAAAGACTTGGATTTATTTCTTAAAGTCTAAAGAATCTGAGGAAGTACTTGAGAGATTCAAGGAATTCAAAGCTCAAGTAGAAAACTTGTCCAGGAAAAGGGTCAAAGTTTTGAGATCTGACAACGGAGAAGAATACATCTCTGGAAGCTTTCGTAACTTTTGTGTTGAAACAGGAATTAAGAGGGAGTTTTGTGTTCCCTACAATCCACAACAAAATGGTGTAGCAGAAAGGAAGAACAGATCTATTGTAGAAGCAACTAAGGACATGATTCATCATCAAGATCTACAAATCTTCCTTTGGGCCGAAGCTTCTAGGACAGTTGTGTATGTTCTAAATCGAAGCCCACATCGTATCTTGGAGAACATGACTCCTGAAGAAGCTTTCACAGGTGTGAAGCCTGAAGTCAGCCATTTGAGAATATTGCGTTGTCCTGTGTATGTTCATGTCCCTAAAGATAAAAGGACAAAGTTGAAACCATCTGGCAAGAAGGGAATATTTGTGGGCTACACTGAGTCTTCAAAAGCCTACAGGATTTACATTCCAAGTCAAAAATTGATCGAGATCAACAGGGATGTTACAGTTGAAGAAGATGTTGCATTCAGGAGATCTAAAGGGTCTCACACGGAGATAGACTATGAAGACCAAGAGTCTCCTGATGATATGGAAGTTGACCATCCTGAGATTCAGAGGGAGGCTAATGATTCTAAAGAAGATGATGATCCAGTTGAGCCTTTGGAGCCTACTGATGGGCCTACAAACATTGTTATTGGTCAGAAGAGACCTCTATGGGCTAGGAAAACAATGCAAGAGGCAGAGAAGTTTGCAGCCCCTAGAGGAACATTCAAAAAAAGCCAAAGACCTCAGAAGTTTTCAAAATATGTTGCATTCATGAGTCAAATGATTGAATCTGAGCCTTCCAGTGTTGAGGAAGCTTCAAGTCAGCAAGTATGGAAAGATGTTATGGCTGAAGAATATCAATCTATCCTCAAGAACGATGTTTGGGACATCGTACCTAGACCAGAAGACAAATCTGTTGTATCTTCCAAGTGGCTTTTCAAGATCAAGCATGCGGCTGATGGAAGCATTGAGAAGTACAAGGTTAGATTTGTGGCTAGAGGGTTCTCTCAGAAAGAGGGAATAGACTATGAGGAAACATTTGCTCCAGTTGCTTGTTACACCTCCATCAGGTCTATCATTGCCATTGCAGCAGCTAAAGGATGGAAGTTACACCAAATGGACGTGAAGACAACATTTCTAAATGGTGTTATTGAAGAAGAGGTATACATTGAGCAACCTGATGGATTTGAGGTTCATTGGAAGGAGTCCCATGTTCGCAAATTGAAGAAGGCTTTGTATGGCCTTAAGCAGGCTCCTCGTGCTTGGTATGAGAGAATTGATAGATACTTGTTGAGCTTGGGCTTCTCCAAGAATGATGCTGATTCAAACCTATACTTCAAGGTAATTGATGGTGAAGCACTGATTTTGGTTCTCTATGTTGATGATCTATTTCTTACTGGAGAAGAACACCTCATTATCAAATGCAAGAAAGAGTTGGCTTCTGAATTTGAAATGAAGGATCTTAAGTGCATGCATTACTTCCTTGGTTTAGAAGTGTGGCAGAGGCCTAATGAGATCATTCTAAGTCAAGGGAAGTATGCAATAGACATCCTGAAGAGATTTGGTATGATGGATTGCAAATCCATGTCTACACCTATGGAAACCAATTTTCAGAAGTTAAAGGAAGTTGCAGCTAGCTCAGATATGGTGGATCCCACCATGTACAGGCAGTTGATTGGATCGTTGATGTATCTAGTCAATACTAGACCAGATATTTGCTATGCAGTGAGTGCACTTAGTCAGTTCATGTGCGAACCAAGGCAAATACATCTAATTGCAACAAAGCATATCCTAAGATACTTGCGTGGCACAGTTGGGTATGGCTTGAGATATTCTTTTAATGTGGACTTGAAGCTGCATGGTTATACAGATTCTGATTGGGCAAGTTGTGTTGCTGATCGGAAGAGCACCTCTAGATGTTGTTTCAGTTTGGGGTCTGCCATGATCTCTTGGTGTAGCAGGAAGTAGTCTTCAATGGCATTGAGCACCGCAGAGGCAGAGTATATTGCAGCATGTGTGGCAGCTCGAGAAGCAATGTGGCTTCAGAAGCTCCTTGCAAGATTGTTTGGACAATCATTGGAGCCAACTATCATTCATTGTGATAATCAAAGTTGTGTGAATCTTTTTGTCAATCCAGTGTTTCATGACAGAACCAAACATGTTGAGATCAAATACCACTATATCAGAGATATGGTATTGAGGAAAGCAATCCAGTTGAGATACATTAGCACTGATGAGAAAACAGCAAACATTCTCACCAAGCCCCTCTCCAGAGTAAAGTTTGTGTACTTCCGAGACAATCTTGGTATTGTGGAGAATGAAGCCCTAGCTGAGAGGGAGACTCAACTTTAGTGATCTTCTATGATTTGCTTTAATGCATTTCTCTCTGTGAGAAAAGATTTGAGGTGCAAGCCCTTGTTTCCACCCTCTGGGAGTAGCCAAGGTGGATGTCATGTGTGTGACTCCATGACAACATCACGTGAGAGAGTCTGTGATGATTTTCTTGTACTTGTGCTTTTCCCCTTCTGGGAGTAGCCATGGTGAACGTCATGATGAGATGACATCACGTTAATTGGTTTCGTGATGGGCACTTGTGCACATATACCATTCATGGGAGTAGCCATGATGGTTGATATCACGATGAGGTGATATGCTCTTTTCCACACATGGGAGTAGCCATGGTGGTTGACATCATAATGAGGTGATATGTCTTGCACAACTGGAAGTATTCCTCCCTAGTTGAGAGGGAGTGTTGATGTTATTGACAGTCGCAGGCCTCTTACTTCAAGTCACGATTTTATATAAGACAATAAATTAAATGTAGCCTAATGGCTATTTATTTATTGTTGATAATCTTTAGTGAAGAGGCGCTTCACTTAATGATAAATAATTATTATTATTATTATTTTCTATGGGCCGACTTCTCCTTGATAATCGTGCCACTTCATAAGAGACGTGTTTCTTGGTGGCTGACTTTGCACCATGAAGGGGTGCGACCTCTCCTCTCTATTTGTAATTTTGTATATTTATGAGATCCTCCATTCATTTTCATGATTAAGTTATTCATTCATATTTTTCATAGAGGAATTTCACACCTGAGCAGCAAATCGATATTTTGCTACAGCAGATCGATTTCAAGGAGAAACGTATTCATTTGTATTTGCATCTAGGAGAGGTGCGATTATTCATTGTATTAAAATCGGCATTGTGTAGTGCCTGAGTTGTAAGCAGATTTCTGCTCTCATTACTTCAATATATAAGAGACATATTTGCTGGGTTTTTCTCCCTCGAGTTGGAGGGTTTTCCCAGGGTATCTTGTTGTGTTCATTGTCTTATTTGCTGCATTTCTGAGTTTTGAATATCTGATCATAAAACTAACATGGAGATGGCCCCATTTCCACTTTGAGAGATGGATACAATCAGTGTTCATCACAGAGCTTATTGCAGTCATGATTTTGGAGGCATATCAGCATTTTTCCAGCTAGTGTTTTAACGAGAATTTCCAGATTTAAGCTGCTATAGATTTTATTTGGACAAGCTACCATGGGCGCTCCATTCTAGGGCATATTTGGAGCACATCGCAATTGATTTCAGAATTTTTGGAGGCTTCTACGAATTTTGGTGAATTTTTGAAGGAGAAGTCGACTAGGGTTTAAGGCTGCAAGTTGCATTTCCAGTTTTGATCAGATTTTATCCATCTTTGGCTTTCATTGTGAGGTTACTAGTTTCATCTTTTAAAAGTTTGATTTGGACAAAGGTTTCAGTTTGTATCTCAGTCCTGGACGGCTACTTAGAGGAGCATTTGAGACTTCATTGGAGGGAGAAACTATATCAGCTACAGCTGTAGGTGTTTTCAACTCTTTGACAGTCATTTTTGGTCAAGTTCTTCATCTTTTTATCAGCCTTCTTGGGCTTTTGATACGGGTATGTTTGTATGGCATTGAGGACTATATTATGCATTTGAAATTTGTAATATTCTGAGCAAATAAGGTCTGGAAATTACATGACAGTCCTATGTCCATTATGACAGTCATAATCAGCTTGTAATGACAATATAGTTTGCTACATTTCAATAGATTTCAGTTCTTTTTCCTTCATGCATTGGTTCTTATTTTTATAAGCATCATTTGGCATCAAATAATCACAAGCAAAACTACAAACAATCCAAAAACAAATCAGAAAACTCAGTACAGCAGTTGCATGCAAACTGTTTGACTAAATGTCACACAAGGGAACTTGGAAAATTTGGATCAGAATTGAGTAGGGATATTTCAAAGGCAAAGTCATATTTCTCTCATGTTGGATGGAGAATTGGTTTTTGATAGAAAGGGGATGACATTAAATAACAATGCTGGAACATTTTACCTTCATACACAAATTATTATTAAAATTGCTATGCCTGAACCTAGTCTTATGAAGACGGTCATCCCCTTTCTATTGTTGCTAATCTTGACTATGCTAATATAGATGTCTTTCCATTGGTGAACACATCATAGAAAAGTAGTTAAACATGTAATGTACTCTGCATCACAATATTAGTGGTATTTTTTTAATGAAAAGATAGAGACAGATACTGTGATGAAACTAGACAAGATTTATTTTCTTCATAGAAATAAATGTAGATGCTACTTATTTGTTTTGTAATACATTTAGACAAATGATAGACAATGAGTCTGGTTCTGAGAGAGTACAAGCATATTAGGAAAAGAAATTCTGCATTTTATTTACCATAGAAGCTTTATTGTTTACAAAACCATAACCATTAAGAGCTAGATATATCCCTACAGTAGACCTGAATATTAGCTTTCATACTTACTCTTCGATTACAGCCTGCAGCATAGCCCATAGCTGTACTCAACACTCCATCTATTCCACTTGCTCCACGGTTCCCAGCAACTTTTAACCCTAAAAAGGGTAGTAATGGGTCCAACATTTCATGTGCAAAACTTATTGGAAGTTTTGACCAGCCCAATCCATACATGTTTGCATCACGGATAGCCATGCTGTTGCCTAGAAAAAATGCCGAACCTGGGGATAATGATTGAGATACTGCCCGAGATACATATGGCTCAGTTAACAAGGGCTCCGCATTCAATTGGAAAGAAATTTCCCACCCAACCTGCAAATTTAATTAACATGTCAATGTTGATAAAATTCCGCATCTTTCTTTGTTATGATTGAATAAAGCTTACGCCCAACAAAATCCCTTCTATGTTTCCAATAGGTTTGAGACCACCAATTATTGCCTATAAACAATTGCTTCATGCCAATGCAAGAAAGTGAAAGCTTCAAGACAAGCATGATAGCACACAAATAATTTTATATATCACTACCAAAAACTTGGGGTTCTGAGGCAGCCCCAACTAGCATGACTAAGCTTCTAGTGAATTCAAAAATGAAATGAAACAAAGATAGGATGAAGATTTTATGAAATATCTAAGATAAGTACCAACTCTAAAAATTTTGAAACCACACACGAGCAGGTTTCTGTTTGCTTTAGACATTTGTATATCCAACAGTAGCGAAAAAAAGATAAAAAATTCTTGTATTTAATCTTCTTATGCATTACATTGTATAAACATTCATGAAGTATTTTTATTGAAATACTTCTCTATTCTTTTCTACCCCATCCAAACGAAGCTTCAAAGTATGCTTGATTAAAGCCCTAATACATGTATACAATGAACTTAAGTTGCAGTCTTAGAAAATCCATTTAAATAGAATTGACTTGGCATATCATAACTCGTGCACCCTCTTTTCCAACACTCACGATACTTCAAAATTCAGGTTAGTGTCTAAAATGAAAAAAATATAGGCTTCTAGGCAAAGCAAGAAGTCAAACAAATAGTTTTCTAAATTTCTGCAAAAAATTTGGAGATTTTAAGTAGACCAAAGTATTATGATTAAAACATCTAGTCAACTGAAGATGAAAATAAAACAAAGATAAGTGCCAACCCTATTTTGCAAAGTGCACTATAGCACATTTCTGTACACAATAGTCTAAGTGTACTTTATATATCCACTCATTCAAAAACATGTCTTTATAACATGTACCCATTATCCTTACAATGTATAGTATAAGCATGCATTAAGTATTTATTGCAACACTTCTTGTAGGCTTTATGTTTTTCTCAATGATCCAAAAGAAGCTTTAAGATTTGCTTGATTAAAAATTTAAAAGCACTAACACATCCAAACAATGACCTAAGATTGCAGCCTTACAAAATCCATTCCAGGAGATTGAAATGCCATATCATAATTTGAGCACCCTCCTTTCCAACTTTCACAATGCTTCAAATTTTAAGGTAATGCCTACCTTGCTTTCTAGTTTGTAATGGTCTTAATTTTTCTACATAAATTAACAGACAAATGCCTTCTGATTTGAACGAAAATATAAGAGAACTCAAACACCCAGTACAAAGATTGGTCTCATGATCATTTAGTGTGCTGTCAGGTGTTGATAGGATTAACATAAATATCTCTTATATAATGTCTACAGAATTGTAGGACACTAACCATTATAATCATGTAATTCAATCTTGGTTCATGGATCAACTTATCAAGTTATTTTTTGGAATTTCATCTTTCTTTTAGTTTGTTAAAGTTATTTCTTGAAAAAATTCTACTTCAATATCTAAGTATTAAGTTCTATCTATTATTTGAATAGATGTTGTCCAACCATCCCTGAAACACATCCCTCAGTTCCTGCATCCCCAGGTCCCCAAAACAAGGAGAAACTGAAATGAGCTGGTCTGTTATGGATTCAAGAATGTTGGAACATTTGAGAGAGTTCAAGCACAATCCAAAGCATAAGAGAAATCGATGAAGACATCTATAAGGTACTGTGAACCTCCCATATAGGTTCATTTTAAAGCTGGATGAAATCAGATCAGCAAAGGTAATTCCATGAAGTGACACATTGGTGCAATATTGATATCAGGAAACAAAATAGTGATAAGAGAAGAGATCAAATGATCAAGAAGGAAATAAAGCACCTCTAGAATTGAAGCCAAACATCATTTGGGCATGAAGAAATTCAAGACTCAGATTATGCAATTGAAGCCTTATATGAATGTCATGAAGAAGACAATAGCCAGATGGTCACAGTGACTTCATTGTCAATTTGAGCACAGTTCTTGAAAGAAAACGAAGCATAAATCATATCTAAGAACTTTAAGCTTCTCTAGTACTTTTCAAACCTATTTACTTTAAGGACTTTGATATGTTCTCTGAATAACAACCAAGTTATTTATATTTCTAAAAGAGAAGATATTACACCATGAAATAGGCCAAAAACAGGTTAATATTGGTCTGATCAACAAACTATGATACCAAGCCTCGAGCATATGTATAGAGAGACTAAGAAACTAGAACTAATGACACTCGAGCTATGAATATGTTTTACCCATATGAATTTTTTTGTATAGGGTCTATCTTCAATTCAAATGAAAGCCATTCCACATCTAACAAGTCATTGCCAAATCCTTTCCTATCATGGTCATGAATGTTGCATTTGTAAGATCTAATCAGTGTCTTCACATAGCCAATAGAGGAAGCTTTTCAATGCATTGGATAAGGCAAAGAATGAGGCTTGGATGTGGAGGAGATGCGAAAGTGGTCTAAGCCTCTAAGACATGAAAATGGACAAATCAGTGCATTGGAGCACGCCAATACATAGAGTGTCTCAAAATCAGCACTCAAGTCAAACAAGGACTGTTTAGTCCCATGGAGTGCACCATAACCATTGTTCCATAGGAATGCATCCACCCCCTCCAAAAATCCCCATGTTTCCAGGATGGGGACATCTCAAGGATGTGGGGACATAGGGGAGACGTCCCTCATCGAACTGCCACCAAAGCCCAAGATGTCGAATGTTACAGCATGAATTAATAACTACACAAGAATTCATGAGCATTATAAAATACTTATCTTTAAGTGATTTTGTTACAACCATTTTGCAACTCTACAACCTTCACTTCTTCTCAATGAGTCACAAAACTCCCTCTTCATCCCTGTCTCGGAGATTTCAAAGAAATCCTCCATAGTTCAATCAAAGCCCAACACAGATATCACTGGAGATACAACAACACTGAAATTGTGGCAAGAAATATATGTAGAGATATCGATGCAAATTAGTGAACAACAACTTTGAAATCAGCCGCACTGAATAGGTGCAACCAAGACAGCAAGATAATAGGCCCGATCCTTGTTGAGTGGTGAATTGCTGCGTTCGGTTGTACAGGGAGTGTCGTAGGTCTCCTAGGGATGGCGTTTTGGATTGATTCCCGTGTACAGTTTTTGACGCACCCCAAGCTAGGCAACGCACCATCCGTAGATCACAAATAAGAGAGAAGTCTGATGCATAATGTAGCGATCTCAGATTTATGATTGTCGCCCTCCTAGTGGCGTCAATCGCTTTTAGAAATACCGATCATAGAAGTGGCTTCAATCCAAAGTCGCAAAGGCACCAACACTCATAATAATCAGTTTATTCATGTTTGGGTTTTCACCAGCCATGAACTTCAATTTCAAAGAGGTATCGGCTAACAATGCTTATGCTACTCCTGTCATCGATGATGCAGGTAACTCGTGAATTTCATTCTATCCACATATCACATGGATTGCAATGTTGAATGCCCTTACTCTAAGATCAGAAATCCACGAACACTCATTTCAATGCAGCGCATCTGCTAAGGTCCGAGTCAGTTCTGAAGCAACGTAGCCTTCCCATCTTTTACTCCTCGAGAGTGCTAAACTTACCACTTTTCAAGTTTGCACCTGGCTTTCACGAGATCTTGCTCGATTGAAGGAGGCACGATATCTCTCCCACTGGTTTAGAAGGTACCACAAGAAAATACCCATCACAGTCATCAAGGATCCGGGAGTCACCAAGCGTGATGATACAGTAGTGATGAAGACACGCCCAGGCTACAGGAAATCATTCTCATCTAGATAGAATTACATCCTATAGACACTCCTGAATTGACTCATGAAATGACAGGTGACTTTGAAGATGCGCTCAAGGCCCCCCCTTTATGTGAAAGCTCTAAACGCAAAGACCACTCAATCCATCCGTATACAACACATGATAAAATATCGATAAGTTGTATATAGACGTCGATACACTGAGATCACGTGTTGCATTCAGGAAGAGGAGTTCACACTGGATGTGGCGACCGACTAAAAATAAGGAATCTGGATGTTTTAGCCCCGCATATACACCGTTCCTGTTTGCGTCACTCCTGCATACATTAGAAGACGACATCAGTAAAACAAATCAATCTTTTACACTATAAATAGGTTGACGACTCCGATGATCAACAGAGATTGCTACATCTGACGCCCATTTGAGAGACTTGTAGATCGATATCTTAGAGTCTCGGAATAATCTCTTGACGCCACTCGAGAGTTATGAACTGCTTCATACTCTCATGATTAGACCCGAAATCGCGATCTCCAAATCTCCTGCAAGTGGCTGCGTAGCCTTCGGCTCTCGCCACCCGCACCATCAATGGTCTCCTGTGCACATCTGACAAGAACAATGTCGCATTAGACGGAGAGCGCACATGAAAGGAATGTAGATCAAAAATTCAGACATGTTATAACGTAGCTCTGATACCATGTTGTTTTCTTTTCTTAATTCACTAAGTCTGAAGTTCAATTCGGTCTACAAGAGCAGAATATCTATTGATTTCCATACACTGCTTTGAAGATCAAAACTCCCATAAATATGGGTGAGGAAGATGTGTCCTTTTGAATGACATGTCTCTTATATTTAATCCCTCCGACTTTAACAAAGCCGACGATCAATCATAAATCATAAATCAAGACATATATATGCATCCGATTTATTTGAAAGTAGATTATACTTAGGACAGGAGATTTGATATCAATAATGATAATGCATGAGTGCAATCATTATTGATCTCTTACCGAAGCTACTATTTTTCAACAGATGTGTTAGACTTTAGTCCTCTAAGGGCAGCCATTGAGAGTTTGGTGAGTTTTGACATAGCATTGTTCATTCATCAAATTCCTTTCATTTATCATTATTTCATCATTAAGGTTTAATTATCAAAACGGGGTTTGACTAAGGCAAACCCCTATTCACCCAAAAACAAACATTTTTGCTTCTCCATTTGTATGTGCAGATTCGCAAGTGAAGAAAGATTGAAGATTGATCAAAAGAGCAATTTTGCAAAGTTGTCAAAATTGTTGTCAAGCCACGAAAACTCAAATCCCGAATTTATTTCTGACTTTCCGATAGTGAAACTTGGGGAAAACAAAAACTCGGATCTTGAACCAGAGCACCCCCGAAGTTGAGGAAGAATCCTATACAAAGACCCATTCTCCCTTGGGCGAATGAGTCCTTATAGGACACTCAGAACCCACTTTTCTAGGCAAGTACATGCCACTCTGCACTTTCCAGATCTGGCTACAAACTATTGTTTCTGTTTCTATTATTATATAAGTCTGAATTTCAAGTGTTAGGTCATGCAATTTACTTTGTTAAAGAATATTAAATCATCTCCCAAAAGTGTCAATCAGTCATTTTTATCATTTTCTGTCATAAGAAAGTTGAGATCCAAGATCACAAAATTGGGTTAGCTCACCTAAAGGTTGAAAGTCAATCCTATCCCTTTGTGATCTTCTCTCTTTCTAATGAAATTTTAGAGAAAGGTGCCTAGATCCCATTGTCTTACACACTTGGGACATTGGATCCCTTTTTCTTCATTTCAACTACTACCAATGGTGTTACAATAAGCTCATAATGAAATGCTTCAGAACTTATGTTATACTATGGAAATGATAAGAACATGAAGCATAACTTCCCCAAAAGATGCTACAATGAAAATATAGGAGCACCCCCACAATAATACCTCAATATGAAGTCCCGAAACGATGGGAGATGATCAAGAACATCATTGCCACAGGTCCGATGCACTTTTTCAAGTATGATACAATGTAACAGCAGTCTAATATCACCAACCAACAAGCTCTCAACTCAACCAACACACCAAAGAACTCAACCAAGGTGCAAGCTATGCAAAGGACAAGTCTAGGCTCCCTCCAATCAACCCAAACAGCAATGACAAGGCAATATTCGAAGCCAAAAAAAAGCAAAAGGTAGTGAAAACAACAATGATGCCCTCAAAGCAAGATGTACGACCCTCCAAGAGGGACAATCAGCTCCAATATATCCAAATCTCCCATAAAAATCTGCTCTCTTGCATAAGGTAGCACCCAAGGATGAGGAAACACTTGCACCAATAACCACAAAACCTAATGCCCTTGTAGCGTCCCTTAGAAGCTCTGATACCACTGTAACATTCCCCTCCCCTCCTCCCTGTTTTCTCTGTGGCTTTCTAATTGTTTGATTTGGTTTGTGTTGTGCTTTTTGAAGTTTTTTCAATGTTTTAACAATGCCAAATAAGTGCAGCAACAGCGGATAATTTTTTGCATAATATTTAAATGAAAATTCATCAAAATACAATGGAAAAACACTGCAGAAAATTCCAGATTTGTATATCTTTCAAAACACTGATTTTTTTTATGAAATAATTACAACCCAGTTCATTAATAGTGGTCTAATATCTAAATCAAACATACCCAGAACCATGGGTTGAAGATGTCCAACTGCTGTAGTAGAAAATTGCCTCCAAAAGCATTGAAAAGGAGCACTGGCAGCAAACAACTATAAGGAATGACAAGATGAAGCTTCTTCTTAGTAACCAATCCCTAGGCGCCACCAATGAAAGAGTACCTAGAAGAAGAAAATGTCCCGATAGATAATCCGCGAGGCACCATGAATATGTACGGCCTGCAAATGGGACGGCCAGCAAGTAATAAAATACATCAGCAGCAACAATTTCTTCAAACACTGTAGAAACCTTCCAAACAACTCTTTCCAATCTGCAAATGTTGATACTCTACTCAATATGATCTTCTAGAATGCATTCAATCTCCAATGCGAAGCCCCTATGTGAGACTTCCAGCAAACCCTCTTGATGTTGTCTTTTAAACACAAAGAGAGTGATCTTACAGAGGTTTTTGTCCCTACAAAACCCTTAGAACAATCCAACCTCCAATGAGACTGAAAATCATACAGGATTCTCCAACCAAGCCCTCCTCCAAATGAGCTCTCAACTCCCCTTTATATAGAACTCTTTGATCTTCTAGAAAGACCCAAGAAGAGTGTTCAACAAGCTTTTAGAAGAATATTTTCATACTCCTTGATGTGACCTTTTGATGTGACCCCTTGATGTGACTCCTTGATGCCTTGATGTGACCCTTGATGTGACTTCTTGATGAGACATCTTGATGTGACGTCTTGATGTGACCCCTTGATGTGACCCTTTGATGTGACTCCTTGATGTGACTATCTAATACTTAAGTCACTTTTTGAAAATATATTTAATAAAGTGACTTTATTAATTTATCATTAAAGTATGTCACTTTATAACCTTTTAATATAATTATTTAATATTACCCTTTTGACTTTGCACTTTTTTGCCTAGTAACATTAAATAATTAAAATAATGATTATTCCTTAAGAGGGCCCGAAAACGGGGACATTACAGCCCTCCTCCAAACAGCAAGAGCATAAACGTTGGTTTTTCCTAGGTGAAAATGGTACGGCTAGCAAACATAAATCTTCTAAGAAGCACTCCTAAAACACTCCAAACCTCTGCAAAAATAGTTATCATACCGAGTCATATCTAGAAATCATCACAAGTAACCAAAACTGAAAATAAACCATCATCGATAAGCTTCAATGGTGATTACTGAATGCAATCACACTCCACCAACTAGGGATTATCTTTCAAATCTGAAACCAGCAACCTAAAGAAGGTTTTTGTCCTTTGAAGATTCAAGAAAGAACACTCTAGTTCTAATCCAACGGCATAACTTTATCTCCAAATTGCAAAATCCTCAAATGAGAGCTCAAGTGTGTTAAAATAGGAAATGAGGGACAAATTAGGGCAACCATTTTTCTCTCCAAATGGGACACCCAAAACCAAAAAGGAAATAATTTAATTTTAAATTCAATAATCCTTCATCTAGACATCCACTTTAGCATGATTAAAAGAAACATTTTTTAAAAACAACTTAAAGTTACCTAGGCTAGGCATGGGGCCAAGGGGCCTTTTTTGACTTTACAACTTAATAACTTTAAGTTGCAATATTTCCCTTTTCGAACTCCAAGACAAGTGGAAGCACTGAATTGCCAAAATTGGCTAAACCCAATTACTGAAACTACTACTATTGCCAAAAATAGAAATCCTACACTGAACTTCTACAAAGACCACTACCAAAAATAGCACTACTAGAAATAGCATATTGCTAAAAATAGTAAGTGTTTCCAAACTCAAAATAAGCCCAATCTGAGATGCAACTATGACTTACTAAAAATACAAGTGCTAAAAATAGACATTGCTAAAATAGCAGTTATTGCCCACCAAGGATCTCAGGAAACCCAAAAAAACCCATAAAACTCTTTCGCAATCATCTACAATTTCCCCCTAATAGTGTGATAAGGAACCTCCAAGAATCTTGGAATCCCCTGAAACACCTCCAAATAGCTTACGGGACTCTAAAAATAGGCTTAACGGTCACTAGAAAGCTTAGGGCTAAAAATGGGACATTACAATCAATACCAAGGCCAATTCAGCCTACTTTTACACGTAGAGAGGAAGCACATATTGTTCCAGAGGTTCAAGCCCCTCTAGTAGATGAGATAAGGGTTGGATGGGCAGAGTATGAAACACTTCCGGAGGAGATTCAAAACCATTTATCATTGAATGATTTCTTGAACCAGAGAAAGAGGAACAATGGTAGAGTTGAGCATAGAAGACCAGCAATGCAGAGATATTTTTAGCTGCCTTTGGGTAAGGTCACATTAGCTCACTTTGATGGCAGCGACAAATGCATAACCAGGGCATGAGTTCAGAAGTTGGATAATTATTTGGCTTTAGGCCTATGGCAGAGGATGAGGTGATTAAGTTTGACACTTTGCATTTGGACGGGATTGCACATGAGTGGTGGTACCACAGTCTAATTACACTAGGCGACAATCTAATTACCACATACGATGAGTTCACTAACAAACTCATCGAGAGATTTGACAAAAAGGACCCAAAGTTACATTTCAAAGAGCTGGCATAGTTGAGGCAACACGGTATTATGGATACCTACATTTCAAGGTTTCACAGGTTATCTGTTATGTTTCCTAATATTATAGAGAGGAGGTTGATAGTCCTTTTCAGTGAAGGACTAATCGATCCCATTAGAGGATGGGTTAAGGCATTTGACGCACCTTCATTATAGGAGACAATGAAGAAGGCAAGAAGCATGGAATTGGCTGCCGCTAGAAACAAATTTTCATCAAAGTCCATTCATCATTATAGAGACAAGAAGCGTGATAACAAGGAAAACATTCAACCCAAAGAGACCTCCTCAAGGAAGGTAGAAGAAGACTTCAAAACGGTGCTAAGGAAGAAAAATCTTTGTTTCACATGCAAGGAACCATTGGCCCCAGGTGATAAGTGTTTGGAAAAGGAGAAGAATCATCAATTGCAGGAATATTCAAATGACAAATCTGAATCAGAAAATTCAGACCAGCAAGCTGAAACAGAGGAAAGTGAAGAACAGAAATCGATAGAAGAGTCTAGGGAAGAGAAGGCAGATGGAGGCATATTTGTCAAGCTCTCTAGTCTTAAAAGAAATGATTCATTCAGGGTTAGAGGTACCTTGAAAGGGCAGAAAATTTTTTCTCTTATTGACACAAGAGCTACTCATAATTTCGTTGATGAGGACATTGTGGCACAATGTGGGCTCAAAACTAAGAAATTTGGAGGTTTCAGATTCATGGTTGCAAATGGTCACACTATGTCTTGCATGAGGAAGATCCCACATTTGAGGCTCCTATTGAACTACTACGAAGTCAATGATGGTTTTATGTTGTCAATACAGGGGGCAGAAATGTTGTTCTTGGTATGTAGTGGCTTCGTTCTCTTGGTGAGATCACCTTGAACTTAAAATCCATGGAGCTGAAATTTCAGAATGAGGGTAGAACGGTAGTGTTGAGAGGAATGACAAAGGAGGGACCCCATATAGCTACATGCAAAATTATGTGGGGATTATTCGATCATTGGTCAAAAATGAAGTCACAAAAAGGAGGTAACAATGATTTTCAAATTCAGAGTAATTCCCTATTTGATATAAATGTAGAGTTATAACTTCATAATCCTCTTTTTGAGATGGATGTTGGTCGTTTAGGGAAGGAGCCGGTTCCTAATGATGGTTTGCTCCCTATGATGGATTATGTTGGATGGGATCAATGTGGTATGATGAATGACTTTGTGGATTCACCACCAGGGGAGGAATACTATTGTGACTATGAAGTTGATGGGAATCGGCATGGTGGAAACATTTTGGGGTTGAGTATCTATCATTCAACAATGCCCACAAAAAGATCTCCAATCCTCAAATCAATGTATGCAAGATATATGGTATAAACTAGGGTAGAAAGCTTCAACTAACAAACTAAAACTTCAAGTAATCACTCCAAAATGCTCCTCAAAAACACTATGAATCAACACTCACACCAAAAGCATATCTAGAAAACATCATAGCAATCCAAAACTGAAAATGAAATGAAAGCCATCACCAATTGAGCTCAATGGGGACCCCTGCAATGGAGCCGCACAAACATCAAGCTAGGGAGTGTCTTGCAAATCTGAAACTCGAGCCAACCTTGAGGGTTTTCGTCCTCAAAGCCCAAGGATTCTCACATCAATTCGGCAACACTTTGTTATCATAAAATTGCATAACCAAATGAGAGCATAGAGGGGGTTAAATAGGAATTAGGGCTTCCAACTTGAGCGTCCAACTTCAAGACCCCCTTTTTAAAACAACTTAAGTCTTAAGTTATCATCCCTAGGCGTGGAGTACAAAAAGTGAACTTAATAATTTAAGTTATAACTTGCCTTTTTCGAACTCCAAGGTGGTGGATGACTGAATTGTCAAAAATGATAGAACTCAACAATTGAAACTGCCACCACTACCAAAATTGGAAACCCAACACTGAACTACTGCCAAGACCACTGCATAGCACTTACTGAAAATAGCATATTGCTAAAAATAGTTTGTCCAAATGCCAAATTAGCCCAAACTAAGATGCAACTGTGACTTGCTAAAAATAGTAAGTGCTGAAAATAGACACTGCTAAAAATAGCAGCTACTACCCACCAAGGATCTCAAATAATGTAGAAAAACCTAGGAAACATTCTAGCAAACCTCTGGAATTACCTCCTAAAAGTGCTGACAAGAATACTCCAAGAATCTTGGAATCCCTCAAACTACCTCCACATAGCCTACTAGACTCCGGAAACAGGCTAATGTTCACTGAAAATCTTAGGACTGAAAAGGGGACATTACAAGGACTCCCAAAACATTATTCATGCTATTGAAAAAAAATCATCACAAATTGGAAACTGAGTAAATGGTTGGGATGGATCGTTGAGTTATTAAAGAGTTGCAAAGTTTTCAAGTTATCTATAATGTCCCCATTATAGCTCAGTTGAGGAGGATGTTGAGTTAACCTATCTCTTGGACCCTTGTAGGCTGACAAGATCTGGTTAGAGGGTCAGTGTAATGTCCCTTACCCAGTTTGACCTAGAATTCACTTGTTGATTAGGTTTAGGGTCTCATCTTTTCAAATAAATGTTTCCTTTAATGAAGTGATCTTGGATTGAAACCTGCATTCACCATATGAACCACATTTTCACATATACATGTCTGTTAGCATTAATATCTAGATATCGAAATATAAACATAGTCATAAATGCAATTATGAAGACATGAGGAGTGCCCTGGGTGGATTCGCCCTGAAGCCTCTATATTGGGCACGGGAGGTTGTTTGTCCAATCCTCCTTTCCCAACGGCTTAGTACCTGCATTCTCCACACATGGCAGTACCTTAGAAGACAATGGCCCTATTAGGAGAGGAGGGAAACCCTAAGTACCAAGGGCCTAAGGCCTACCACCCCCCTAAGTAACAGAATGTTGAGGTGGGACCCCCACCCTTCATGTCCAATCCTTTGCTTGGGCCTACGGGCCTAAGGGTGGGGTTTTTAGGCAATCCACTTGGCGGATGCTTCCCCCATCCTAATAGGGTACAAACATGGAGCAGACAATCTTTGGACAGTCACTTGTGCATTTACTATTGAATTATCTATATGCTTGTATCATGTTTGAGAGTATTATATGGATGCATGAAAATGTAACATAATGCAAAAAAAGTACATGGATCTATATTACTACAACAATGCCAATTCTCATCATATTTAGTTTGTCAATGATCAACGATACTATCCAATGTAATATTAACAATGATGGAAACTAAAAGTCGCTATATCATACCCTTTTGTTTCATTCATGGTCATGATAATGCTAAAGGAACCATCATCAATTCATAAAACTATTAAAATATTGATAACATCAAAAACATTGCACCAATAATCAAATAAGCAATATTAGTTTCTTATATTCAAAATATGCTAAATATTATTGCTAAGTGAGTACATCACCTGAATTGCTATATCTCTCCATGTTTCCTTACTTGCCTCCTTCAACCTTATACTAAATTGATCATAGGATGAGTACAATTCATAAATATATATAATCTACTTATGTTTATATTAAAGAGTCATCATTACTTATAAGTATAATTATTGCATAATCGTGTATGTCTGTATATATATATATATATATACTTCACACACACACACATATATATATATATTATATATATATACTTCACATATATATTCTTTTTACTTATATCCATTAGTATTCATATATATATATATATATGTGTGTGTGTGTGTGTGTGTTTATATAATTATTCTTTCCTTATTCATATATATTCTTTATTCATTGCATATTATTCATTATAAAATTTATCTATATATATACTTGTCTGCCTATTAAATAATATATATATTAAATGGCTCTATATTCCAATGCATAACAATTATTGTTGCTGCTGTTCTGAATTGTATTTCTCAATGTTTTTCTTCTCTTTCTTATTTGTTTTCCTTCTATTTATACCATTCAAGGTAGGTGACTCATGGGGGGAATGTATTGTTTGGTGAAAGAGGTGACTTTTCATAAAATATATCCCTTTGTTAGATTTAATTGCTGCCTTTAAAAGCTTATTATCACAATAATATCTATTTTTGAAAATAATATATTATTACTAATAATTATGATATTTCAAATTATATACTTATTTTATTATTTTATTTTTATGTTTTATTAAACATATTTTAACATTAAAGTATAATAATAAAACCAATTTGCTAATATCTTATTATTATTTTATTCTCATGTATTACAATCTTTGATGTGTAATGATTATAATATTTATTTATTATTATTATTATTTTTTGATATTAAGTTATTTAATACTGGAATGTAATAACAATAATTTTCCTATATATTATTATTATATTTGTTATTTCATATTTATATGTTTTTATATTGATATGGTAACACATTTATTTTATATTTAATATTAATATTGCTATTTATTTTATTTATTAATTTATTTGTATTTTAACACCTGGTATTTATGGTATTGCTATTTCAAGGACATGACAGTCAGTGGCCGTTTTAGTGGGTATTGTCGTCGCCCATTCATTCACTCCAGTATTAGTTTCAGTACAAGCATTTATGGTTCAGTGTTCACCAGCTTCTAACGGCACGGAGATATATGGAGTTTGGAGAGAGTTATAGATATTTAAGTGATTTAAGTTAATTATTTAACTTAAAACGCTTTATTATAAAGTCAATTTGACTTTATAAATATTATATCACTTAGATATTTCATAAAGTGATAAGATTAAATCACTTAAAGTACAAAAGTGCGCTCAACTTGGTAAAGCAATTATTTAATTGCCAAACTATGGAAAAAGTGAATTAAATACATTTTAAATGTATTTTTATGAGCCAAGTCGTTCTTTTCTTGAAACTCGTGCCTTTTGGGGATATAAGGCATTTTTAGCAAATCAAACTCATCCGTGATTATTTGACTTTGCTATTTGGCTTCTCTGTGATATTCTCTGAGAGGAGGGTTTCAGTATATTATGTCATTGGAGAGCGAGTTCTTCTTTAGTATTGAGCATATTTGAGGTTGTGAGAGACTAGCCGAATCTGTGCATCTATCAGGGCTTCCATTCAGGGGTCCATTGAGCTTCATCTAGATTTATTTGAGCAAGCAATCATCAGATTAGCATTCTGGAAGAGGGATTTCACATCAAATTGCCATCCTCATTCATCCTTCAAGCTTCTGCAGCTTCCAGCGTTTGTTCATTAGTTTCTTGCCTTGGCCATACCATTCTTCCTTGGGAAACATGTCTTCTGGAGGCTAGGTGTGTGAAGCAACTTGCTAAAACGCCTTCTTTCTGGCATTTGATAGTGATTCATTCTTGGCGTCCACCATTTATAACTGTTTCTATCCAGTTTTTTTGGGGGAGAAGTCAGATCTGTAGCACAAGTATCCCATTTTGTCAGTTTTCACCATTTCCGACTGACAAGCTTGGATAATTTCTTATTTAAATAATCTGGAGGCTTTCGGGTATGTCTATCATTTGTAATCTCATTATTATGGTTGTTTAATACTTTATGCATTTACATTTAATCAATATTAGCTCAAATTTGTGTTTTATGAGCATTTATATGCTATCACCCCTTCTATTTCTATCTAAATTTCTCCTAAAAAACTTAATAAACAATAAAAAATAAGCAGTACAGTTGGGGGTTTGAAATCACCGCATTATCTCATGTATACTAGCAAGGCTACGTGATGGCGGATGATGCAACAAACACGACAGTCGATATGGATATAAGTGAAGTCATGTTGAACTTGGCAAAGGATTGGCACATGTTCCACAATCCCAAGTGTGTGAAAACGCAACACATTGTAGACGTTTAAATGCGAAAGGGCGGATGGAAACCATGAATCTTTGAGGCAATAGTGTGGTGGTACTCAAGCTCGTATGGAAATTATTGTGGCCAAGCTTTAAAGGAAGCGATGGTGTCCATCTTATCACATCCTATCTTGATAATTCACAAAGGTAGAATGGATACTACAATATGTTTAAAGGTGAAAAAATGGCAAATGGCCTTCTTGGGAGAATTATCAAAATGGCAATTGATGGTGATTCTCAAGTCTAACTTTGGAGTGGTGTTGCATGCGATAAGACTAGTCTTTGGTGATATCTACACAAATGACTTGGACCATGTTAGCGGGTGAACACGAACGTAGCATCTATGTTCATGGCAATGTTGTTGGATGCGGGTGAAGAAATAAGGATAGTGGAGAAGATAATGGACTGTCTAGTGTCGCAGTAATGGCATTGGGGAATGGAATAAATACTACGCCATGCCTCACTTGGGGTTGGCCTCGCACCTGGAGGAGGGATTTAGCCACAGATTGCAAAGCCACCAAACCCGGCTTGGGTTCCCTTCATCACCTAGGGTTTGGGGATGAACGTAAGCCAACAACACCACTGTGCTTTCCTTGGCATTAACTTTCTCAAAACCCTTGTTGGGGAGAATTCTAATGGCATGGTCAACTAGCCCTTTGCACTGGTGAATCCGCTAGCGGTGATGGAGATTGAAGATGGGGATGGGCAGTTTGTTGGGGGTGGTGGAGAATACTTGTTATGTGTCTTTTATTGTTTTTTGGCATAGGAAATACTCACTTGATTAGGGTTGTGGCAGGCCTATAGTTTTGGGGGAAGGGGAAGAAGTTTTGAAGACTATTGTGTATCAAGGAAACACATACAAAAGGCATTTTGTGCGTTTGGCTTCATTTTGTATAAGGTTTTTAGCCAAACCTGATACAGATACCCATAAAGGGACATCAAATGTTATCCCTTCTTTTTGCTCAAATCAAGGAATAGTGTATGGCCCTTCACAGCCACTTTTACCGATCATATATATATATAATTTTAGTTGCACCAAAAATAAAAGTGACCAAGCCCAACTTAAAAAGTATTATTAATTATTTAAATCCGAAAAAGGGGACATTAACATTCAAATAACTTTTGAAGTCCACTTATTTAGACCTCAAACTGGTGATAGTTGGAAATCATTTTCTGTAATGTCCCCCTTTGGGATTTACCATAATTCTTGCCCTGATTTTCTAAAGATATCCTTTATGATGGTTTAGTGTTCAAACTATATTCTTTTTCTCTTTTTCCTAATCAATCATAAGATAAAAACATTCATAAATCTATTCATTTTTTATATCAAATAATCACAATTACTTATAAAGTTTAATAATTGTAACAAGCATCATTAGTGCATAATGGTATAATACATACATATATATATATATATATATTCTTTTTCTTATATCCATTAGTATTCATATATATATATGTTTATATAATTATTCTTTCCTTATTCATATATATATTCTTTATTCATTGCATATTATTCATTATAAAATTTATCTATATCTATGTATATATACTTGTATGCCTATGTAGAAACCCCCGGTTTCCTTTGTTTCTGAATCTGCCTGAGTTTTTGTTTGTTTTTGCAATTTTTGATTTTTCTGTGGTTTTTTGGGTTTTTGCATGAAATAGAGAAATTGCGATTTTTGCAATAAATTGGAAATAAATTCTTTAAAATTATCTAACTCCAAAAATCTACTGAATGCAATGCAAATACTTATGCCAGATCATTTATTACTCTTCCAGGATGATTACAATAAATGTCTGATAACGTGCAATAGGAAAACAATAATTTTTATTGAGAAAACCTGGTAAAATCAGCGAGCTGTAGATGAAGAAATCTGGTACGGCTGCAATGATCACTCCTTTCTCCCTCCGTCTGGTGACCCTCAATGATGCCAGGAAGATATGCGCCCAAACTGGTAATGGCAGACTGATGCTGAAGTAGGCGATTTGCTTCTAGAAGGAGGTACGCCCCTTTGTTGAGAGGTACGGCCTGGTACAGAATGGTACGGCCAGGTACAGCAGCAGCAATAAACAAAAATGTACGGCTCTTCAAAGAATCTCCAGATTCAAACAAAATAGGCGCCCTACTGTGGATCACTTCCCTGGATAAACTCTCACTGAAAACCTGAAGATATAAACCTCTGTGAATGCTCTGTAATTTCTTCTGAGTGAAGAAATCTCTTGCCTGGCAATAAATCAGATGATATTTCACACCCTCTGAATTGCTTTCACTAGAGATGGCTCGTTCCCCAATGCTCTGAGACTGAAACCCTTGGCTTCCGTGCTCTGATCAAACTTCATCAATTTTCAATTCAAAAATAACATAATGCTCAAAACCCAAGGCAAAATCCTCTTTATGCTGAAAAGTGTGATTTCCTTAAGAATAGGGTTTTAATGAAATATTCATATTTTAATCTTTTAATATTTCAATAGTCACAACTGAATATTTTAATATAATTTAATTGTCACTTTTGGCCCCTTCTGATGATGGGCGCACCCCTCAAGGCAAAACACTTAAGTTATAATATAACATTATAACTTTATATTATAAATCATTAAATAATTAATATTTAATCAATATAATTAAATATTAATATCTTCCTCGTTACTCATCTGATTACTGATCCGTCTGATGCTGACGAACTCTGAAGTGATTCCGGATACTGCCAAAGCCATACTGCTAAAAATAGCAGGGGTCCCACACTGCCTGCCAGGAACTGCTAAAAATAGCAATTCTGCAAAAAGTCTCCGATTGAGCCAAAACGAAAGACTACTGATCAATCTCTGCTAACTGAAGCTGAGCCAAGCTCCGAAGTGACCCTCTATCCAGTCTATCAGCCTACGAGGGTCGTGTAATAGGCCAATCCTGTACTCCGAGAGATGTCACTGAGAAGGGGACATGACAGTCCGCCCCTCCTGAAATTGCTTGTCCTCAAGCAATCTCAATGCCGGATGCTGCAGAATCTCCTCGCTCTCCCATGTCGCATCCTCAACCGGCAAATCTCTCCATTTTACCAAATATTCCCTGATAGTCCTCCGACGCAACTGTCTCTCCCTGTACTCCAGGATGGACTCAGGTACTAAGATCAACTTTCCCTCATCATCTAAGGGAGGTAAGACTGCAGACGGTACCACACGATGACCCAACGCCTTTTTGAGGCGTGATACATGAAATACGTTGTGTACCCTGCTCTCTGCTGGAAGCTCAAGCTCGTAAGCCACCTCGCCAACTCTCCTCAGGATCCTGAAAGGACCGTAATAACGTGGCTTAAGCTTCTCTGACCCACTCTTCCTAAGAGTGGACTGACGGTAGGGCTGCAGCATGAGGTAAACCATATCACCAACCTCGAAATGCCTCTCCGTCCTCTTCTGATCTGCATACTGTTTCTGCTGATTCTGTGCCTTGGCTATATTTTCCTTGAGAGCCCTCATAGTGTCCTGACTCTCCTGCAACCATCCTCCTGCACTCGGCACTCTACTGTCGCTCAGTAGCAAATCAAGGAAACTCGGCGCCTCATACCCGTACAACGCCATGAAGGGTGACATCTGAATGGTCATATGGAATGTCGAGTTATAGCAATACTCACACAAATGTATCCATTTGACCCACGCCTTCTGCTGCCCTGCAATATAATTTCTGAGATATCCTTCCACCCACTTATTCACTATCTTCGTCTGCCCATCTGTCTGTGGATGGTAACTGGTGCTCGGTGTAAGCTCGGTCCCACAAAGCCTGAAGACCTCCTGCCAGAAATTACTCAGGAACCGACTATCTCTGTCACTCACGATGCTCCGAGGCAACCCATGAAGTCTGAATATCTCACGAAAGAACACCTCTGCTACCTGTGTAGCTGTGTAAGTCGTGGTGATCGGAAAGAAGTGGGCATACTTCGTAAGCCGATCCACAACTACATAAATACAATCACGCCCTTGGGCTTTAGGCAAGCCCGTGATAAAGTCCATCAACAGGCATTCCCACTTCCTGTCAGGAATCGGAAGCGGCTGTAGTAAACTTGCCGGGTACGTGTTCTCCTGCTTGTTTTGCTGACAAACAGGGCACTCACGCACATATTGAAGAACATCTCTCTTGAGTCCTTTCCATGTGAACCTCTCCCGTATCTGCCTGTACATTTTGAAGTATCCGGGATGTCCTGCTGTAGGGATGTCATGAAAGGCTCGCATAACCATGTTCTTCACCTCTGAACCGGGAATCAGAAATATCCTGTGCTTGTAAATGATCAAGTCATTCACAAGTGTGTACCTGGTATCAACTGCTGATCCCTCAACAATACTGGAAGCCCAACTATCCTTGGCATACTCTGCCACTATCATATGCCTCCAATCCTCCGAAATCTGAACCATAGTGCTCAAGTACGGTCTCCGTGAAAGTGCATCTGCCACTACGTTCTGTGTACCTTTGATATATGAAATATCAAAGTCATAAGCCTGCAACTTACTGACCCACTTCTGCTGTCTGTCATTGAGATCTCGCTGCCCCAAGAAGTGTCTCAGACTGTTATGATCAGTCTTAATGCAAAATTTGCTGCCAACAAGGTATTGTCTAAATTTTGCTAAAGCATGCATAATCGCGAGCATCTCCTTATCATATATGTTGTACAATCTCTCGGGTCCTCTGAGCTTGCGGCTCTCGTACACTATCGGGTGCTTGTCCTGCATAAGCACCGCACCAATGCCCTCACCTGATGCATCACATTGAAGCTCAAACGGCTTCGTAAAGTCGGGTAGTGCCAAAACAGGGCATGTGGTCATCAACTCCTTGAACTTCACAAAACACTCCTGTGCCTCAGAAGTCCAAACAAATGCCCCCTTTTTCATCAAATCTGTCATCGGGGCTGCATGTCATGAATAACCATTCACGAACCTACGGTAGAATCCACACAAACTGAGAAACCCTCTCAACTGTGTCAGGTTTGCCGGTGTGGGCCAATCAATAATGGCGCGGATCTTTTCAGGATCCATGCGCACTCCATCTGGACTGATAATATGACCAAGATATAGCAATTCGGTCATTCCCAAGTCACACTTGGATTCCTTGGCGTACAAGGACTCCCTCTCCAAGATACTCATCACTGTCTCCAAATGAGCCAAGTGCTCCTGCCAAGTCCTGCTATATATGAGAATATCATCGAAGAATACCAAGACGAACCTCCTCAACTGTGAATGAAAAACCCTGTTCATCGTAGACTGAAAAGTGGCTGGCGCGTTAGTGAGCCCAAATGGCATCACTACGAACTCGAAGTGCCCACAATGACATCTGAAGGCTGTCTTTTCTATGTCCTGCTCACGGACTCTGATCTGATGATAACCCGACCGTAAATCAATTTTAGTAAAATAACAGGCACCATGGAGCTCATCAATAAGCTCATCAATCCTCGGTATCGGGTATCGGTTCTTGATTGTCCTCTTATTCAGGACCCTGTAATCAATGCACATGCGCAACGTTCCATCCTTCTTCTTCACCAATACAACAGAAGAAGCGAACGGTGATTTGCTTGGTCGAATGTGACCCATAGCAAGTAACTCCTTTATTGTCTTCTCGATCTCATCCTTCAATCTTTTAGGATGCCTGTAAGGAGTTATCATAACGGGTTTCGCACCCTCCTCGAGCTCAATGATGTGCTCTATCCCTCTGTCTGGAGGTCTACCTGGCGGAATATCACTGAACACCTTGTCATGCTTGATTCTCAACTTCTGAATGTCAGGATGATATTCTGTCTTTTGCTGTCCCTCCTGTAAAGGTGCTAAATGACACTCTGCAGCCCACTCTACCATATCATGACGCATGAGCCGCTCCATTCGGCGAAAGGAAATTGTTTTAAGGTCGCTGTCCCGTATTGCCTTAAGTATGTGAGTCTTCCCGTCGACCTCAAAACGGATCTCCATGTCCTTGAGACGAAGTGTAACCTCCTCCAATGAGTGTAACCACTTCATTCCCAAGACTAAATCAATGTCTCCCATATTAACAACATAATAATCTGCCTTGAACTCATAATTGTTCAAGCGTAAGGGGAGATCCTTAATCATGCGCTCGCATCTCAAAGTGTATCCATCTGCCACTTTGACTCTGATGCCCTCGAACTCCTCAGTGATGAGTCCACGTTTCTCAACAAACCTAGCATCAATGAAATTATGTGTGGCTCCCGTATCAAGAAGGGAGATGACCCTCTGTCCTGCTAACACACCCCGAATCCTGAATGAGCCCTCCTGCTGAATGCTAGATAGCCGTGCCTCCTGTATCTGAAGCTCTGGCTCTGTCTCAGCTCTAGGCTCTGGAGCCTCTGACTCTGAATCCTCGGAACTTTCCTGCTGTTCGGAATTTTCTGATTCTGAGTCCTCATAATATGCCCACATCACTCGATTTGCCTTGCCCTTAGGTCTTAGAGGACAATCGTGATTGGCGTCATACGGTCCTTTGCAGTAGAAGCAAAGCTTCTTCTTGCGTAGGTCATTAAGGGCCTCACGATCCAAAGGTGGTGCTGCTGATTTACCTTTCGAATCGTTTTTAAAGTCTGATTTTTCTTTGTTAAAATCAGATTTGTCCTTATTTCTGTTAAAGCCCTTATTATCTCTAAATGACGAAGACCCTCGGGAGTTAAATCTACTAGAAGGTGCTGCCAACTCCATGCTTCGTGCTTTCTTCATCGCCTCCTGTAAAGAAGGAGGATCAAAGGCTTTGATCCAACCTCTCAGTGGCTCTGTCAAACCCTCCAGGAAGAGTACTACCAATCGCCTCTCTGAAATGTTCGGAACCATGACTGATAACTTCTGAAAGTCACCAATATAGGACTCCAAACTGCCACTCTGTCTCAGCTGAGCCAAATCTCGGAAGTAGGATTCTGGATCCTTCCTGTCAAACCGCTCAACCAATCTGTCCACAAACTCCTGGTATGATGTGATCCTGTCATGCTGTAAGGTCACCATACCATGGTGCCACCAATCGTAAGCCACTCCCTCAAGATGCAGTGTCGCATAACGGATAGCATCTCTCTCAGCCATCGGGCGTAATGTGAGGAATGTGTCTAACTTACTGATCCATGCCTGGGCTGTCACCTTGCCACTACCATCGAACATCGCTAGATTGAGTTTGTTTGTAGCATGTTTTAGGTCATTGTTCTGATGTCTAGGTCTCCAATCCTGTCATCCTCTGCGATATTCTCTCCTCTGTGTAACAAATCGGTCAAAGGAAATCCTCTCTCT
Organism: Sequoiadendron giganteum; assembly: GCA_007115665.2. NCBI lineage: Eukaryota > Viridiplantae > Streptophyta > Pinopsida > Cupressales > Cupressaceae > Sequoiadendron > Sequoiadendron giganteum. The sequence continues at coordinate 368,014,374 of CM021110.1, read as the reverse complement.
GACATCAGGTGGTACTAACTCCCACTCCTCGTTCGCTGCCATCAGTGTATCTACGAACAACTCCTCATGCTCCTCACCTGCAATAGCCTCATCGGGCTCCTGTCTCACAAAAGTAGGCCTAGTGGGCCTGTCTGCTGTCCGTGAAACAGTCCTAGGTGCTCTCCAAGATCCTGCATCACTCCTGTTATCGTCACGCTGTGGTGACGGTCTCCTCTGTATACCTAACCTCTGGATTGCCACTGCCAACTGTTGTAGCACATCGTTAGACTGCCGCTGACCTGCACGTAAGTCTCTGAGAGTGTTTAAAACCTCGGCATCGTCCTGATCTCTAGGTATATCTGCTCTATCAGCCCTGTCATTCCTGTCAGCCATGTTTTCTGGCTGCCTACTCAAACTCCGTTGCCTGTCAATCAAGGCACGTCTACGTGTATAATACCCGTATGGTTCAAGCTCGTCTGGCTGCATATGATGGCTAAACCCTTAGGATGGCAGGATTTAGCTCTGATACCAAGTTAGTAACCGTTGCACGAAAAGCCCGGACTGGTAGTAAACGGCGCCTTCCCGCGTTAAGGGGGCAACCCCAGGACAGGCCTCGCCGACGAGGACCCCAAACACGTGGCTGGGACAAACCGCGCAGACAGACCTACGTCACCTTTCGCTAGGGGCCCACTCGGGGACATCATAGCCCACCACGCTCCGCGAGTCTCGACCTCGAGACCTCTGGCTCTGATACCAAGTTAGTAACCGTTGCACCAAAAGCCCGGACTGTCAATGAACGGCACCTCCCCGCGTTAAGGGAGCAACCCCAGGGCAGGCCTCCTCGACGAGGACCCCGGACACGTGGCAAGGACAAACCGCGCGGACAAACCTACGTCACCTTCCGCTAGGGGCCCACTCGGGGACATCACAGCCCACCACGCTCCGCGGGTCTCGACCTCGAGACCTCCCGGCTCTGATACCACTGTAGAAACCCCTGGTTTCCTCTGTTTCTAAATCTGCCTGAGTTTTTGTTTGTTTTTGCAATTTTTGATTTTTCTGTGGTTTTTTGGGTTTTTGCATGAAATAGAGAAATTGCGATTTTTGCAATAAATTGGAAATAAATTCTTTAAAATTATCTAACTCCAAAAATCTACTGAATGCAATGCAAATACTTATGCCAGATCATTTATTACTCTTCCAGGATGATTACAATAAATGTCTGATAACGTGCAATGGGAAAAAAATAATTTTTATTGAGAAAACCTGGTAAAATCAGCGAGCTGTAAATGAAGAAATCTGGTACAGCTGCAATGATCACTCCTTTCTCCCTCCGTCTGGTGACCCTCAATGATGCCAGGAAGATATGCGCCCAAACTGGTAATGGCAGACTGATGCTGAAGTAGGCGATTTGCTTCTAGAAGGAGGTACGCCCCTTTGTTGAGAGGTACGGCCTGGTACAGAATGGTACGGTCAAGTACAGCAGCAGCAATAAACAAAAATGTACGGCTCTTCAAAGAATCTCCAGATTCAAACAAAATAGGCGCCCTACTGTGGATCACTTCCCTGGATAAACTCTCACTGAAAACCTGAAGATATAAACCTCTGTGAATGCTCTGTAATTTCTTCTGAGTGAAGAAATCTCTTGCTTGGCAATAAATCAGATGATATTTCACACCCTCTGAATTGCTTTCACTAGAGATGGCTCGTTCCCCAATGCTCTGAGACTGAAACCCTTGGCTTCCGTGCTCTGATAAAACTTCATCAATTTTCAATTCAAAAATAACATAATGCTCAAAACCCAAGGCAAAATCCTCTTTATGCTGAAAAGTGCGATTTCCTTAAGAATAGGGTTTTAATGAAATATTCATATTTTAATCTTTTAATATTTCAATAGTCACAACTGAATATTTTAATATAATTTAATTGTCACTTTTGGCCCCTTCTGATGATGGGCGCACCCCTCAAGGCAAAACACTTAAGTTATAATATAACATTATAACTTTATATTATAAATCATTAAATAATTAATATTTAATCAATATAATTAAATATTAATATCTTCCTCGTTACTCATCTGATTACTGATCCGTCTGATGCTGACGAACTCTGAAGTGATTCCGGATACTGCCAAAGCCATACTGCTAAAAATAGCAGGGGTCCCACACTGCCTGCCAGGAACTGCTAAAAATAGCAATTCTGCAAAAAGTCTCCGATTGAGCCAAAACGAAAGACTACTGATCAATCTTTGCTAACTGAAGCTGAGCCAAGCTCCGAAGTGACCCTCTATCTAGTCTATCAGCCTACGAGGGTCGTGTAATAGGCCAATCCTATACTCCGAGAGATGTCACTGAGAAGGGGGCATAACAGCCTATTAGATAATATATATATATTAAATGACTCTATATTCCAATGCATAACAATCATTGTTGCTGCTGCTCTAAATTGCAGATCGTATTTATCCATGTCTTCCTTCCCCTCTTCCCTATTTTCCTTCCTTCTATTTATACCATTCAAGGTAGGTGACTCATGGGGGGAATGTATTGTTTGGTGAAAGAGGTGACTTTTCACAAAATATATCCCTTTGTTAGATTTAATTGTTGCCTTTAAAGGCTTATTATCACAATAATATCTATTTTGAAAATAATATATTATAACTAATAATTATGATATTTCAGATTATATACTTATTTTATTATTTTATTTTGATATTTTATTGAACATATTTTAACATTAAAGTATGATAATAAAACCAATTTGCTAATATCTTATTATTATTTTATTCTAATACATTACAATCTTTGATGTGCAATGATTATAATATTTATTTATTATTATTATTTTTTGATATTAAGTTATTTAATACTAGAATGTAATAACAATAATTTGCCTATATATTTATTATATTTGTTATTTCATATTAATATATTTTTATATTGATATGGTACACATTTATTTTATATTTAATAGTTACAATATTAATTGATGTTTATGTTTTATATTAATTATATATGTATATTTTTAATAATGTTTATAATATTTAAATCATTAACTTGTTTATATTATATTATAATTACAATATTATTATTTAATTGTTCTATACATTTTATATAATAATATTATATTTTATCTCTATATTGATATGTGTATTTTTTTAACATGTTATTGTATATCTAAAGATTTAAATATATTAAGCGTATACTTATCTCAAATGCCCCTTTGTGATGGGGACATCACATTTTCCAATCCAACATGGGGTGTTCTTTTCCATGAACCCTAAATTTGCTCAAGTTAGCCCTTGAGGCAAGAAAGAGAGTAACTCAATAACATCAAAGGGACATTTCTTTGCTATGTCTACATTTAGTGTCAATGATGGGTGCTTTACTTAATCAAAAAAGACTATCATGATGACAAACTTTAGAAGCAACCAAAGAGGGAAAAGAATGGGGCTCAACAGACCCATATACACACCATATTCTGGAAAATCCTGATATGGTTCAACCTTTCAAATCAGCAGTCCATTGTGACGGTTTCAACATAGATATTGATTATTACACAATGAAGTATGCCTTTGACTAACCTATTAACATATAACAGTTAGTCTGGAATCTGTCCGCCACAGTTAGGCCATGTCGTTTGTTTGTTTTATTCATGACAAGTTTAACTAAGAGGTGGTATCTCTAAACTCACTTGGTGGTTGACGTGTGCTGGAAATCAATCTGAATAGCTAAATGTATTTGATACAGAAATATAATAACCATTCACAAACAGTGGAATGTTATGTGGTGTGAACATCATGAAAATTGAAATGCAACAAAAAATTTGGTTTCCTATGCAAGGAAAAGACATCGTATTTAGAATTTCATGCAATTTTATAGTTTAAAACTTTAAACACAATGTCCAAACCGAGCAAATTCATGCACACTGCAGGATTAGAAAAACATGTTCTTCATTAAAGGAAAAGAGAGAGAGAGAGAGAGAGAGAGAGAGAGAGAGATGGGGCAGAGAGAGAGAGAGAGAGAGAGAGAGAGAGAGATGGGGCAGAGAGAGAGAGAGAGCCCATACCATGTCATTCAAGACTTTAAGCCACTTGCTCCAACAGTTCATTTCCTTGGGGACATATAATTCTCTAATTGCAGCAGCGAATCCCACAACAGAGGCTTGAATTCGGTGTGTCAATATATGTGATGGATCATGACGGTATGGATGATTTGCAACCATAATATAAATATCTGGTCTACAATCTTCCAAAAGTTGAGCAATACGCTTACTTGTTAATCTGCTGCCCACCTATTCTCATCATGCATGGAATACAAGTTAGATATAAATCATTTGAAAAGGCTATCTATTTTTATGTCTACTCATGCCTCACTGTAAGGAGAAAAATTTCTGACACAACTGTCACAGAAAAAAACAGAGACCAATGGATACTGTGCAGCACAACCCAAAAGTGGAAGTTTAAATCTTGAAATTCTCCAATATATCACTAATTCAGTGACCATATTCTACCTTTTATATCTGATGTTGACAATTGTGTAGTTGCATTGAAGCAATCAGTGGAATTGCACGCTGAATCAAATGAAGCCAAATTTCTTTGTTCAAATTAATATACTTTAAAATTACAAGAAAGGGACCAAAGGTCTCATCTACAAAATTTTAAGCACATCAGAAGTCAGCTTGTTGCGGTAGGAAAAACTATTGATAGATCAACAACTCAAGTGCATTGCATTATACAATCTGCTTGAAGCATAAGAAATGACAGTTAAAGTTTTATCAGTTGCAATAAAAGCCTAGTATTTCGAGAAAAAATATCGTTATTTATTGCAGAAAAGAAGAGATGAAGATTGAAGAAGTGTTGTACCCCAAATTAAAAAATTTGTTACACTTAGGCATTCTGAAGAAATGGTCAAAATCTTGTAAAAACTGTCAAAAAGTCAGAAAATTGAAATTTACATGTCACGCATGAAGGTCAAAAACTCAAAATTTTCAAAATCTAAAGATCTGGGTCTGCTCAAAGCGACCTTATCTACAAAACCTAGATCTCAATTTTTCAGCCCTAAATTGTAGGAAAGTTTCTAAAAATAGACTTTTTCTGGGTTTTTCTGGGTTTTTCTCAAATGGATGCTGGCAATTTTTTCTAAAAATAGAAAGTCTGACTCCAAGGGTTCAAACTGATTTTGATTGGCTTAAAATACTTTCTCATTAGGCTGGTCCCGTCAGAATCGTCAAAAGGTTAGCTTTGCCCTAGTGGGTCTATTCTGCTTTTTCAGAAGCTAAAATAGGAGCTCTGAGGTCATCAATGCAGGTTGGTTAAATTGCCAGGTGTCAGATTCAAAGTCTCAAACACTGCACAAAAGATGAGAAATGATGAACATGCACACAAAACAGAGAATGAAGGAGGGATGTTGTGAATTCATGAAAATTGCAAAATTTTGACTAAGTCTGGAGAGTTCAAGCACCCCTACCCAATCAAGGCGCCTGGGATTCTCTGCCTTAGTCATTTTTCAGTCTCCGGCTACCGAGCACGAAGCGGAAAGTGGAGAAAGTGGAAAGTTGAAAAATGCAAAATAAAAACTATCTTTGGAGAGTAAAGGCACCCCTGCTAGCTAGGAGCGCCCATCATTTCAAGCTATCAAATGTTGTTGTTAGGGTTTGTGCTCCTAAGGTATCTTGCTCAGAATTCCTCCGCCTCTGCAGTGAATCCAACAACAGGACCATCAGATCAATCAACCAATTGGAATCTCAGATTGAACAAAGAAGTCTTCATCAAAGAGCAAACTGGAAATTGGGAAAATCAATAAAAATATTCTAAGTCTGGGAACTTTGGGTGCCCCAACTAGCAAAGGGTGCGTAGGGTTTTGAGCCACCAGATGCAGAGATTAGGGTTTGGAAATATGCTCATTGTCTTTAGAATTTTGTAAGCTTTCAAGTGGATACCCCAGCCAGATCATCAAACTCGTCAATTGCCGACAAATTCAGATCAAATGGATGACGTAAAATGAGGTACAAATTTGAAGGATGAAATTCACGAAGAAATGACTAAGTTTGGAGATCATGGGCACCCCAAGGAGCCAAGGGCTTCCAAGCTTTTGGGTACTCAAAAGGTTGAATTAGGGTTGGACACCTCCAGCATGTTTTCTTGAGATTTGAAGCAACTCTCCAACGCAATCATCAGCAAGCTCATCAGAGTGGTCAATCACCAAATATTGAAGACTGAAAAGAGGGATAAAATTGTGCAAAACATAAAAGTCAAAGTTGAAAGTTGAAAATCTAGAAAAATGACTAAGTCTAAGCAGTAAAGGCACCCTTAGTAGCCAAAGGCGCCCAAACTTTTGACGCCCTGAAATTAGTTTTCAGAAGATACAACCTCCAGAAGACCCTCCTCAGAATTCATCAAGCTATCCAACAAATCTGAGAGCCAATTTATCGAGCCATTCGAACTGCTAGAATTGAGGATTCATCAAAAGATCACAAATCATTAACAAATTGAAGAATGTCAAAAATGGCTCACTGGGAGCCATGAGTGCCCCAGCTAGCCAGGGGCGCCCATAATTTTGAGGGAGCAAATGATGTTTTTATCAAATGTTGCCTCCAAGACAATCCTCTCAAATTTGATCAAGCTCTGCAATGAGATCATCAGCTAGTTCACAGGATTCACCGACTAGCCGGAATTGAGGATCAAACTAAAGTCAAAACCAAGCGAAAAGTTGAAAATTTCAAGAAAAAGGTTAAGTCTACCAAGAAGGGCATCCAAGTTTTCATGCCTTAGAGAAATTTTCAAATTTCATCCTTCAACATTCCAAACAGCATCCACATTCGACGAACCTGCTCAAGATTGGCTTCAAAGATTTAAAGTTGGAGAATAAAGTGTTTTATTTATCCTCAAAACCTATTTAAGATGTCTTTGGCATTCATTATTCACTTTTTGCAAGTTGGCATCCTAAAGAAGAAAAGTATCTTTTTCTTCTCATCAAGATTTGAAGGCCAAAACGTGGTGCTTTTTCGAAGTTCTTCATATTTTCATGATCAGTATGCACAGAGGCTCGCTTTTTCATGCTTTATTTTTCCAAGGCATCACTTTTCAGAACAAGGGGGTCATCTTTCTCAAAATTCATTCATCTAGGTCCGCTCAATTTTTTATTCTCTTCAACTTTGGAAAATTTCAAGTTTTCAAAAATCTGCTTTTTTTGCACTTTTTTGGAAAAACCTCAGCTTTTTCAAAATTTGGTCATCTAAGTCCTTCCAGGACCTGATTCTTTACAAACCCCAGGTCCCAGCTTTTTTCTGAAAAATTACTTTTTCAAGATTCTATTTTCAGCAATTCGTGCAAAAAATTTTCGAACATATTCAAGTTTACAGTCAAAAACCAAGATTTTCAGCATGCAACACTCTCCACTTCAAATCAAGAACAAATCAGTTTTTCGGCGGATAGAGTTTCCCACATTATCAGTGAATGAGTAACCTCTTTGGGGCAGAGATATTTTCCGAGAATAGAACTCAAAAGCAGTAGTTTACTTGACGCTTTCTTTGAGCTTTCTTTCTATTTTTTGTCTCATTCTTATCCATTCTTTGTGAAGGAGAAAGAATCAAGTTGTAATAGATGGCACTTTCCTTGATTTTTTCTTTCATAGGTTGTTAGATAGTTATCTTGTTTTAGTTTTAGAAGTAAAGCTTGCAAGTTGGCAAGTCTTGTTGTAAAAGCAAGGAGATTTTAGGGTTCCCTACTCCTCTTTTTGTGTATAAATAAAGGCAGCCTTGCCCATTTTTCTTTAACGGTTATTGTGATAGCAAATTGTTGAGCCTACTTTTGCTCGCAAGTTGTTAATCAGTGTCAGTTCACTTAGTGTAAGAGCAAACTTGTATGCCTATCTTTACTGCAAGATATTGTTCAGTTCATGTATTACTTGTGTCAATGTATTCTGGTTGATTGCAAAACTGTAAGCATGTTATTGCTACAATCCTATTGTCCCAGAAGTGTAATCTTTATTATTTGAAATTTGAGAAAAGGAAATCTTATGCCTACTTTGTTGCTTTGATCTACTGTGTCAGATTTTTGTTTTATGTGTTTCACTTATATAATCTTTATTTCAGCTTGCATCTAAAGTACAATGAGTCTTAAGGTGTGCGTTCGGAGTGAGTATATGTGAGTTTTGTGTCAAAGAATCAATTCCTTGTTTACTTTTAACTCTCAAGCTCTAAGTTTACTTGAGTTGTTAAAAGCGTCATTAGAGTAGGCTTAGTCGTAGTTGATATTCAAAAAGAAAAAATCTCAACTACAACGCTAAAGTTTTATAACCTTGTGCTCTTAGCTGAACAAAAAGATTGGCAATTAGTTTTAGTTTACTTTCTTTAAGCAACATCAGCAAAGAGGGAGCTTCCCCTCCTAATTCGAAGAGCAGTTAATCTATGCATAGCTGTTCGTTTCCAATTTGCATACCAGAGGTGCGAATTGAAATGCCAACAAGAAGAAAGAGCTTATAAGGGAAAACAGAAATAATAATCAAGGCCAAAGATGATGATCCAAGTGACAGTTCAGAGCAACCTTCTGACAAGATGGCAAAAATATAGGTCAACTTGTGTAATGTCCCTTACCCGACTTTGCCCTAGAATTCACTTGTTGATCAGGTTTAGGGTTTCTTCTTTTTCAAATGAATGTTCTCTTTGACTAAGTAATCTTGGATTGAAGTCTGCATTTAATATTTCCACATGTACATATATATGTTAGCATTAATATCTAGATATCCAAATATAATCACAAATCAATAATAAAGACATATGAGGAGTGGCATGGGTAGAGCCGCCCAAAGCTATCCATCTAAGCCCAAGAGCACAAGCGTCTTGTCAAGACAACCCACCCCTTGGCCCCGAGCGATATGAACGTCTAGGAGTGGCGTGCTTAGAGGAAACACTTGTACCTGCTTTCTCTACCTATGCCATCACCTCGAAAGACACTCAACCTACTGGGGGGAAGCCAACGGAGCTTATAAGGGGTTCTGGGCCTACCACCCCTCCATGGCCGCAGCGGATTGTTAAGTGGGGTTTTTAGGCACCACCTGTCTCAGGCCCTTCCACCCTAGTAGGCTTACAAACACAGAGAAAACAATCTTTTAGCAATCAAATACATTTGCATTTATTACTAATTCTTTAAGTTAATATCAGCATCATTATCATCATGATAATACTAAAGAAAGCATTACACCAATAATCAAATTAGAAATATCTATTTCTTATATTCAAAATATGCTAAATATTATTGCTAAGTGAGTACATCACCCGAGTTGCTATATCTCTCCATGTTTCCTTACTCGCCTCCTTCAACCTTATACTGAATTGATCATAGGATGAGAACAATTCATAAATATACATAATCTATTTATGTTTATATTAAAGAGTCATCATTACTTATAAATATCATTATTGCATAATCGTGTATGTATATATATGTATATATATATACTTCATATACATATATCTATAATTATTCTTTTACTTATATCCATTAATATATATATATATATGTTTATATAATCATTCTTTCCTTATTCATATATATTCTTTATTCATTGCATATTATTCATTATAAAATTTATCTATATCTATGCATATATACTTGTATGTCTATTAAATTATATATATATATATTATTATTATTATTATATATATTAAATGGCTCTATATTCCAATGCATAACAATCATTGTTGCTGCTGTTTTGTTTCTCCCTTCCTTATTTTCCTTCCTTCTATTTATACCATTCAAGGTAGGTGACTCATGGGGGGAATGTATTGTTTGGTGAAAGAGGTGACTTTTCATAAAATACATCCCTTTGTTAGATTTAATTGCTGCCTTTATTATCACAATAATATCTATTTTTAAAATAATATATTATGACTATAATTATGATATTTCAGATTTCTATTTATTTTATTATTTTATTTTGATATTTTATTTAACATATTTTAACATTAAAGTATAATAATAAAACAATTTGCTAATATCTTATTATTATTTTATTCTAATGTATTACAATCTTTGATCTGTAATGATTATAATGTTTATTTATTATTATTTTTGATACTAAGTTATTTAATACTAGAATGTAATAACAATAATTTGCCTATATATTATTATTATATTTGTTATTTCATATTTATATATTTTTATATTGATATGATACACATTTATTTTATATTTAATATTAATATTGCTATTTATTTTATTTATTAATTGATTTGTAGTTTAACACTTGGTCTTTATGGTTTTGTTATTTCGGGTACATGACAACTTGCTGGGGGCACAATTTTTATACGATTGATCAGAATTTGGAACCGTTTAATGTGTTGCAAAGCATGGGCTATGCTCTACACCAGCCAAAGTGGTTGATATAGTATACATTCTGAGCAGAAATAATATCCCACAAAAGAACAGTAAGCAGACTACAAAAATCATGAAATGCAAAAATGTAGAAAATACCAAAAAGTTATGTTTCTAATATTTACGAGTATCATGTCACAAAGAATCCCCTCAACTTCTTCGCAAACGCTTTACATGTGTCTTTCCAATTTTAAGGCCAGTCTCTTCCTTTTCTATATTATATTGTTCATTCCATCCTTACAATAACCATAAACTAATGTGACACAAATGTAAAAATTAGAGTTTTTAAGGTTCTCATTTCTTCTGAGAGACTGCTACCATCCTGTGAGTTATTTAATTTTCTATTTTTAGCTTGTATGTAAGAGGCTACTTTTCATAATTGAGTACTCAATATGAGCCCGTATACAACCACGATTGAAGATATGACTTATTGTGAATGCTCGCTCCACCTTACACAAAGATCCAATATTGGAACTTGACAAAAAAGAAAAAAACTTTGTTGCAAACAATTATGCACAAGAAATGAAGAAGCTGGTCTTGATAAATAAAAATCTCATTCTCTACAATCATAAATGGAACTGAAATTTGAGCTATAGACATACCTGCAGCACCACATCCGGAGACATCCACTGCCTTACTGAGCTGCTAAGAAGAACATGATCCAGAAAGTCTATAAAAAGTAGGTTCATTTCACCTTCAACAATTGTGGAAGCAAATTTTCTTAGGCGCAATCCTGACAAAATATCTGGAACAATTGGCCACCCAAGATGTCTACCTAGTAATAAAGCTGCCCATGTCTCCTCGGCTGTCTTAAGATCCCCAAGGATTAAAATTCCTCGACTTGCTCCTTGAATCAGATCCACAACTTCTTTGTATCGGTGACATACATCTATCAGTTTCTCACTGTAATGTAATTGTAGTACTTGCATGTATTTCGTAAAAGGCCCTGATTTTGACATCCACCTATCAAGACCTTTCAAGCATCCAAAACTCCATTCGCAACAATTTCCTGCTAATGGCTCTCTAAATGCACAATTTATGTGTACAGGACCATAAGGCTCATCTGTGGCTCTAAACACCACACTATCAATTGTAGTAAGTACCATCCTGGCAGGAACCTGATCATCAGGTGGAGGTAAATTATAAAAATACCTCACAAATGAGCCAAAGTGATTGACCTGTATGCACCATGAGAATACAATTTTAGCCCAATAAGGAATGCATGTTTTTCCCTCCCATAAATTTATGCATTGCATGCAAATGAGACAAGAAACTTGATCATTTCTATGAATTTATGCATATGGCAACAATTGTTCATATGATGTGTACTACAGATCTAAATGAATGTTTATGGTGAAAGATGTATACAACACAACTGTCCAATGGGTGATAAACATAGCTAACAAATAAAGGTCTATAAATTATACATATTTATGCACACCTGAATATGTACTCTACTGGGGATTATTTACAAGAATTTTTTGGTCACAAGAAACTGAATTAGGAAACTTGTAATCTCAGCCATAATTAGCTATGTTTACTCAAGATAAAAGGGATGTTCAAATCAAATTCAAAACATGTGAAGGATTCAAATTAAATTTGATAAGCATCAACTTAGAGAACCAAGTAAATCATTTAGACTTCTGAAATAGAGACCTTTAGCAGGACAAAATATTCTTCCATCTGCTAGTGGGATCAGTAAAGCCAAATATAAAAACCTTTAATATGACTCTTACAATAACACTTTTGATGGTATTATCCCTTTTCATTGTCTTAGGCCATTTCATTGTATAAGCCCTTTTCAAAGAGCAAAAGGTTACAGGCTTCATTCCTGTAGGTGTCTTTTGATCAAACTGTAGAGATTTTGAAGTTGAACACTAGAGGTCTTGGCTAGTTTACAATGCATCCTAAGAGAAGGCAACCTACACCTCAATATAAAACTCGCCTCCAACTCTAATGATGCTTGTTATTATATAAATCCAAAACTGTACCTGATTTATTGTTTGATTTGCTCCTGTATCATGTAGTTCTGGAGGACGATCAGCTGTAAGCAACAGCAATGGAATACAGTCCTGACTTGCCTCTACCACCTGTGCATGAAAAATATAATATATGAAGAGCTAAAAATATAATTCAATGTTCTCATGACAAGAAGCATAATCTAAAGAAATAACAAGCAATAATCTACAAAATAATTAGGAGTTATTAATCTATTTGGCAATAGAACAAACCATACAAATGTGTAGAGTTCATAGTGCAGATTTAAGATTTAGTTGACTCAATTTGATAAAATGTTGTAATGATGACTTAATAAGGTAAACATAATTTTACCCCATCAAAGGATCAAAATAACAAAGGTATACAAAAAGGAAGTTAAGAGGGAACCTATTAGAACATAATGTTATCAGGGGTCAATTTGTCATGTCCCCTTCTAGTTGACATCTCTTTGCAGTGTAGAGTTAGCCTATTATGCGACCTCCGTAGGCTAATGAGGAGATTAGGAGGTCTTGTGAGGCATGGCTCAGCCTCGGTTAGTGGAGTTTCTTTGGTTGGCTTTCGTTCAGGGTCAATCGGACATCTTTTGGCTAGACTTACTATTTTTAGTAAGTCATGGGAGCACCCTGCTATTTTTAAAATCTCAGTTTAGTCACATGTGGATTTAGTCTCTCGACTCCTGGCTCAGACGGCTTAGCAATCAGACAAGTAAATCAAGAGATATTAAAATTTAAGTGACTTAAGTGATTTATTTAATATTTTAATATTATTATAAAGTTATAAAGTAACTTTATAATAATAAAGTCACTTTAATATAATAAAGTGCGTTAAGTGAATAATTTAATGTGGGAATAAATCTTTTATCCCACATTGGCCAGGAAGGTGTTTGAGCTCTCCTAAGGAAAGAATAAAAAGAGACTTAAGAGCTCATTCTCGGCATCCATTGTTATTGCTATCATTTTGAAAACAGGTTTTGTGCTTTGAGAAGGGTTTCAGCCATTGCCATTGAAGAACGTAGTTCTTCTGTGAGTCTCCATTTGAACTGGTGAAATATCCAGCGAATTTGGTATCTAGAGAGTTTCATACAGAGACTCTGATTTGTGCCTCAGCAGTTGTGAAGAAGATTCAGAGATTAATAGGGGTTTCATTGCAGATCAGAATATTTAAAGATTAATCCTTTGCTTATTAAAGTTTGTACCTGCTGCTACAGTACGGCCGTGAATAGTAACGCGTGAATAGTGTCACGTGAATAGTGTCGCATGAACAGTAATGCATGAATAGTGATGCTTGAATAGTGATGCATGAATAGTGTCGCATGAATAGTAACATGTGAATAGTGATGCGTGAATAGTGACGCGTGAACAGTAAAATGCTACAGTGCTGTCATGAATAGTGAAATGCTTCAGTTCCAGTTGAAGGCAAGGCAAAAATCAAATAAAAAAATCAGGTTCCATGTTGTTGCCATTGTTTTTATTTTGAAAATAACGTAATTTTTCATTCTCTCGAGAAATAAAGATTAATTGCAGCAGTAGATCAGTTGTTTCAGAAATTTCAGATTATTGTAATAAGTTTCAGTTTTATGTTATTTGCTTTTTATGTCAATAAACCCTCAAAACACAAAAAAAAACGATATATCTATTCAAAACACCAAAACAAATTGAGACAGTGCATTCAGTAGCAAAATAGTATAGAAGCAGAGAACTAGTCGGGTTCCTACACAATTTACCATTATAACATTTATATATTGTTCTAATACAAGGTTATAAAACCTTACAATTATTATATGTTTTATAAAAAGTAAATACTATTTAATAACCAATAATTTAATAGTTTGTCAAATTACTAATTATTTATAAATGGTTGTTTTGAATAGATGTGACTAATACCTCTTCAAGTATTTTGCCACCCCTTCTCCTACATTTAAAAAGCTTCTTTCTCATTGAGAGGTACAGGTATTTGGAGATATATAACAAATCCTATCACTATGCAAAAGAGGTATTATTGTCCATGTGGAAGTGAGGAGAATTGATATACCTAGGTTCTATCTATAACTTTATAGACAATTTTGCAAATGTTTTATAATAGAATGATGGCTTACAAGGTTTTTCACCTGTGCGGGTTTTTCCCATGTATATATTGTGTAATGCATTGAATTTGTGCATCTTGTGATTCTCATTTCATTTATTTTATATTTTATTTGTGATGATTAGTAACCTAAGATAACTTAACAAAGAAGCATCGACTCAATATGGTAAGAATTACATCTACAAGCCATCTAAGATTTTTAGTAAACTGTTGAGAATCAATCTGCCATGTGCAGTGGTCAGATAATATGAACAATTATTCAACACTAAAAAAGAATAATTAGATATCCCATTCACAGCATAGCTCATTTTTCAGGGACACTTAGATGGTCAGAGACATGCCATGCAGTACGGCTGACTGTTATCAACTTAATTTGGAAGACAAAATGCAAAGCTACCTTTTCATGAAGATAACTCCCCACTCCATTTAAGACAGCTGCATACTTTTAAAATGCTTTTGACTATACATTACAAATCCAGAATTAATGGTTCACATAAGATTTAGATTATTTGCCCCTTGGTGTAGAGATTCAGATGAAGACACTGCCATTTATTTTGGACAAGATTTTCCATTTCAATTTCAGATTTTCCAGTGATGAATAAAGCATTCTTTTAAAGTAATATAAGATGCCCTTACTATAATAAAGCCATTGAGATCAGATATGGGAAAGCACAAGTAACCTGTAAATACTCAAGATGTAGCTGAGATAATGCATATGCAAGACACAAAGAAATTGTGCATCAAAATTTGGAAAACTGTTGAAAGAACTGGGATACTAGAAAGAAAAGCAATCAAAATGAGCTTCCCTCTCATTTTATTGCTATCTATAATTATTACAAATATTAATTGATGTTTACTGATAACTTTTCATTTTATTTTTAAAAAATACTAATAGTTTGAGCCTCTGAAATAATCTTCTTCATAATATTTTCCTTTGATTTAAAATGGTTAGAAGGACAAGCATTAAATGCATCTTAGGTGTAACTATTTACAAAAGACATAAAATACATGGATTAATTCACATGTTTTCATAACCCAATTTTTATTGCATTTAAATTAAAATATGATAAATTGAATTATTGAAGAAATTCAGTATGTTGAATGAAAAACTTGATATTTTTTATGAAATGTTTGAAAGAAGTTGACCATCTTTTGACTATGTGATCTTATGAACTATCTAAATACTTTATCATGATTAAACGTTACCGATAAACTGTGTAAATGCAAGTGTGTGCAAATGCAAGGTAAGAGGTTGAAGGACGAGAACATGGTTGAAGTAGGATCGTTTACCCAAATTGAACGGTATGCTTGATGGAATCTGGGTGCACACACCACAAAACAGCATGATAGTTGCATTTGAAACTTCATATAGAAGATTATAATGACTTGATTCGAATGATTCAATGTTTAAAAAATATAGGCTTGTGAAAAGATATAAATGTTATTTCTTATCTAATTGTCTATTTGATCTCGTGTTTTCGAAATTTAAAAGAAAACGATAGCATGGTTAAACGTATTTGTATGTAATTTAAAAAGCATGCTTGAAGGATAAGAAAACCTCCTTATTTCAAAAATCGTTATTCGAATAAAATAAAGGTTTAATCATTGCTTGAAAATGATTGAATACTATAATATTATAAATGTAAATTAAAGATAAATAAATAAATATATATATGCGCATATATATATGTACGCATATATATAAATATATACATATAAACATATTCCTTATAAAAATCGAATATGGAATCGAAATAATCACAATCATATTGATTGAATTCAAATAATATCATAAGGAAGATCTTATAAAGTAGTGGTCTGCATTCGAATTTAAGGCAAGATATTAAAATTACAGTATGGGGTGGCTAAAATTAATTTTAATTATGAATGAAACGGCCCCCTCAACAATACGAACAGGTAAGAGAATAACGGATACCATTTTGGGGATAGCACGATTTTATCTGGCAGTGATTGAAGGAGATGGGCTATGGCGACGAAAGAAGAGGAAAAAAGCAGGCAAGAAGATCGAAACAATTGGGAAAAAAGGAAAACAGCGACAAAGGAAAAACTCACGACTACGAGGTAACTCGATGCATATGAAATATGACTGACTTTATTTTAGAATGCCTATATCGAATTGTACATTTTCCCATAATGTCAATCTCTTTGAAATGGTGCAAAAACCATAGATAGGCGTTATTCTGTAAATGAATTCCTTTGCATTCGATGCCTGGGAGACATCGAAGTGTTTGATAGTGATCTCTATTGTCACATGAGCCGAATCGGCCTTTCCTTGTATGTATTTCTATATGACTGAATAGCCGATCATGTAAAATCTTGGGTGTTGAGTAATAGTTCCTCCCTTTCGTTTTATTACTTTGCATGTGAAATGCATAGCCACTTTCATGGCTAATCGATAGAAGCCGATGGTCAAGGTTTTCAAAATTTATATGTTTCTTTTTATTGTCGCCTTCCCTTAAGAGAAGCGGCGATTCTTTGTTGTTAAACAATTTATTTATGTTTGTTCTCTATGATGGCATGGCCGAATGGGCATACTACTCGAAATGGGAGCGATGACCTTTGATATCATTCATAGAATGAAGGGTAGCTGCCGCTTGTGTATAATCCATGTTGCCTCATTCACAGTGAACGAAGGTAGAATATTTGCGTTGATCATCTTTATCAAAATGAAGCTAAATCCTTAGGATCAGATTTTAGATTGCTATTAGCATGAGCATTTAATCGTTCAGCAGAACGACCCCCATTTCCTTTGCATACATGAAATGCTCACATAGGTTGTTTACATCAGTTCGTTTGCATGCACATATCGTTCTTAGAACGAATACTATGAATATGTTTTATCAACCGGCCGTTGAACATGGTAAGCCGATAATCGGCAATTCTTCTAGGCTCAGCTAATGATAATGTTTGTGATAAACCAAACAGTCGTTCAACTGTTAGTTGTTTTTAGCTTGATCTTATATCCATAATAGACACCAATAGAAACATGGGTCTTTCTTAACCCAGAACAGTAAAAAGAGATGTTTTAAACTTTGTATGTGATTAGAAATGGCAAGCATGTCGTTCAATTCCTTGTTGCACAAAAATGACACTAGTACTATTCAGATATTTGTATAACTAGAATGATTGAACATTGACTGTTTACATGATATATTGGTTAACCTAAAATTGTTAATGGGACACATAGGCACAATAACTTGTAAACCTCTACAAACAGCATTGTTTTTGAAGAGCACAAAAGATTTACTAAGAGGAGGGGGGTGAATCAGTAAATCAAACCAAACTATCAATTCTTAATCTTTTCAAACTTATTACAATCAACTTTTGACATGACTCAATGAGAATAAGTTGACACCTCTTTATTGAAAATGATTAAATGACTTTTAACAAATGGAAGTAGGCACCAACCTACTTGATTTACAAATGAGATGATTTGTAGGCTACAACCTACAAGGAACACCAACTCCTTTATAATTTTAGTAGGCACAAACCTACAAGGAGCACCAACCCCTAATGCAAGGCACCAACCTTGACTTGATGGATGAAGGTAAATGACTTCAATCAGATCTGCACTCTCCCAATCCTCCAATCTGCCTTTGTGATGAAAAATCTCTCACTCAGCCCACACAAAAAGATGGGTTTCTGATTTGTATCAATTTAGACTTCACAACCACACATGCAATCTTGAATTGGATATCCAATATGTATGTTTCTCAAGAGTTGCACCTTCCTTATGAAAGAACACATCTATTTGTGCACCCTTTTAAAAATCTGTCTTTTCATAATTCTTAATTGAATTAGTTTATTTCTGTATTGTTCCAAGTGTCTAAGACATATCCCTTCAAAAGGCAAATCGAATGGCTTACATCTTTTCAGGCACAAAACAACACACCTCTTCAACAATCGAAACTCCCTTTAGAGCTGTATTGTTTGGTTTGGACAAGACACGTCTTTCCAGAACCATAACTTGTTCTTCTTAACTATTCATTAATCAAGCTTTTGCTGGAGCAATTAGATTTTGTAAAGAATACTTAATTCGCATCTGCTCCAGAAAAGACGTCCTTCATTCGAATTTCTTCATCAAAGAACACGTCTTTTCATAAAGTAATCAGCATCCTCTGTTCATAAAACACGTCTTTTCAGATTCGAATCTCTTCCTTTTTTTTTTGTTATTCTTTAAACAATTTGTTTGTTATTTGTTTAAACCTGTTTCTTCGAATCTCCCTTTACCATATTCGAATCTTAGATTTTAGAAGCTAGACACATTTCAACCAGCCGTATATTTGTTATTCTTTAAACCTGATAATTATTCTTTAAACTTGCTGATTTGTTCGTGTTTAAGACATTGATCAGAATTGAGCAAATTCTAAGTGCTGAAATGGTTTGATCTGCATTTCTTCATTTGACATACTATGTCGAATACTTCAAACATGATTTCTTCATTTGACATACTATGTTGAATACTTCGAACATGATTGATCTTCAAACTGAGCCATACATCATACTATGTTCTTCATTTTGACATCAATGACAAAACTTCTAACAGTTTTGATACAAATAACATTGTTATGTGAAAACTGTTCAAATAGATCTATTCTTATTTCTTTGAAAAGGCAAATTTACATCTAGAATTACTATCAAACAATATGACAATCTGTAGCATTATTTTGAATGAAAGCAATCTGTTATACTGGTTTTTATTTCAGAATGTATGCACAAATATATTAGCTTAAGTTGGCACATATATGTGTATGGACATAGACCTTCGTCTACGTCCATAGTCATACACATACTTGTGACATACCTTCTTTATTTACTTATTTAATTCATTCTTAAATTAATACTGAATTACATTGAATGTAATCATGTGACATGTGTATGAATGAAATGATGATGTAATGAATAGATCCATTGAATTATTTATTTTATTTTATTTAAGTTGAAGGAATAAGTAGACTGAATTACTTTTTCGTAGATGTGTGTAAAGAATATTCCCTTGTTTGAGTAGAAGAACAACACCTAAGTAGACTAGAGCACCTCAGGGTAGATGCTGCTAGAGGGGTAGATGGTTGCTATGGAATAAACTTGTGTTGTTAGAAAGTTACCTTCTGGTACGAGTGTCAAAATGGAGTTCAGAGTGTATAGGCTTTTACTTTATCCAAAACCTATCTTCTGTTGTTCCAACTAATTTTTTATGTTTGGCCAAGCAATTAGCCCATTATGTATGTATGGACTTTGTGATAACACTCTCTGTCATTCCTAGCATAGATCTTGAATTTTTCTAATCATAGATAGAGATGCATGTTGATGTTTGCGCATGCACCAGATTCCACCTTGCAGGTTGTTCTCTTGCTAAATTTTTCGTGCAAGGTCGGGCATTCTTCAAGTAAGAAGAATTCCAGAGAAGCGTAAGCTTCGTGGTTGGGCAGTAAAGCACTTCGGCCATGTTCTCGTCGATCAGTGGAGGCAAGTATCAAGAGGAAACCTTGGATGTTTTCATGATTATCATAGTCTATGGTGTAACCTTAATGTAAAAATTGTATATTGTATTGACTTTGTGGCCAACGAGCCAAGTCAACTTGGCTATTGTAATTGACATTTGGAAATGAATACATATTATTTTGACTCAAATTTTAATCAGACATGTGTTGCTATGATTGATAATAGCTACTAAGTTATGTTTTTTTTAAATTTAGTATTCTTAATGTCATTTGCAATAAATATTTAAGTAATAATTAGAATGGGTTATTACACATGTACTCTTCCTTGCACTTTCCAGCGACCAAGCATTAACTGGTGCATAATAATGTGGACTTAATAGTTTCTAATTTTCATGATTAAGAATCAGGAACTTCCAAACAAAAAATTATAAATATTGCTGTCCTACTGAAATTCTAGCATTCCAAAATGGTCCCCACAGTGCATTAGCAGAATAAGTGGCTTGTAGATACAATAGGGATGGCACAAACAATACAAAAGTATATAACTGTTTTCAAAATCAAGTTGATAAGTCTAGGGTATAGGTTATAGTTGGAAGTAAGGAAAATAAGTTTTCATTGTGCCCCACTAAAAATGGCCCCCATGGGGCACTGCCAGCAGCAGTAACAGTAAATACAATAGATATGACATAACTAATACAAATATATAAAATTGATATCAAAATTCAGTTGATAACTCTCAGATATAGTCAGAACTGGGCAAAATTAAGTTTTCATTAAACCCCAACCTAGAAATATGCAAAACATAAACTTAACTGAACTAAAAAAAAATAACAAATTGAGGTACAAGAAAAATTCCCAAACCAAAAACCATCCAATGAATTTAAAATCAAGACCATGCAGTTTGAGTAACTATAGTCATAATCTTCGATGAAATGATTTCAGTGCACTCCTTGCTCATAATGGAATCAAAGTTCAAGTGCTTACAGCAGGGAGGAGGTTTGAAATAGCTGTTCCAGATGATGTTATGACTGCTGCAGGTTTGTGTGACCCCCTTGCATATCCCAAAGCATGGAATGCAAGAGAACGTTCATCAATGCATGAAATACACAAGGCATGAGAATTTTGTGCAGCTGCCACTGCCAGTGCAGATGATCTTGATCCTGGTGCAATGCAAAAGTACTGGAAAAGAAAAGTAAATAAGCATAGGCAGTAACTTCAAGACAATTAACTGAAACTGAGATAAACAAAGGTGATTTAAGTTTACATACTGTTATACCAAGTCGACAGCACTCCTCAATCATTAGAAATGCCCATAAAGCATTGATGTTGGGAAACTGTTGCAACTGTTGACAAGGCTCAAGCAACGCCTCAAACTGACAACAAAGAATGTGCACGCTGAGAATAATATAATGAATACAATTATTTAAACTTGAACTTGCATTACATATAGTGATAAATAATTTGTGCAGAACATTACTTTGTTAAAGAATCTAACTTAATTCAACAGTTCAAAAAATAAGGCATTAATGCAAGTTCAAAACATCATGTAGAATTTCTGAAGGCACTTCATCACTAGTCACTGATAATTTTGACTTCACAATGGTCACTGTATTAAGAACTTGTTTAGGATGGTCAGCTGTCTTCCCAAATTCATTAGAAGCAAGCCCTCAAACCGACCACACAGAATGTGCACACTGAAAACAATACAATGAATTTAGATTCATTTAACCATGATCTTGCATTACATATAGCAATAATGTAATGTCCCCTTTATCAGAGTGATCATTCAGTGTAGTCCGCTGGGCTAATTTTATTCCCTTAGACTAAGTTGGGAATTATAAGGGTATAATTTAATTAAACGCTAAATAATCCTAAGTCATTTTGGGTTATTTATATCTAATTAATTAGCTGGGCCTTATTATTAATGGTATACCATATACGTGACTTTACGCTAAGTTAGAGAGAAATTAAAATAAGTCTTTTTTTTTTTGAAAAGCGAAACATAGCATAAATTGAAGTTAAAAATAACATGAGAAAGTCTTTGATGAGTTCTTTGAAAGCTCACAATGTGGCTAAAAGGAGGCATGGGGTCATTTTTGGGGGTATTCAGGCAGCAACTTCAGATTTAGCAAAAGTCTCAAGTTAAAACCCTTGGTAATTCAGGTGGATTGGACGAAAAATCAATACCATCTCTGGGTGGATTCATTTCAAAATTCATATTGAGCTTTATTGAACGATATTTGAGAAGTCTTTTGCAAAGACAAATTTCAGATTACGCTTCATTGGTCTGGTGATGGGAAACTTGATAGTGGATGCCAAGGCTTGAAGAATGAGTCTTAATGTTGAGTGATGGAATGCTGCTTGTTTTTGGGTGATTTGTGCATCATAACTAGACGCCTTTATTATACCAAGCAGGTTGAGGGATGTTTTGACATTGTGGTATTGGGGTTTATTGCTGGTCGACTCTTTTGCAAAGACAAATTTCATTTCAAAATTCATATTGAGCTTTATTGAATGATATTTGAGAAGTCTTTTGCAAAGACAAATTTCAGATTACGCTTCATCGGTCTGGTGATGGGAAACTTGATAGTGGATGCCAAGGCTTGAAGAATGAGTCTTAATGTTGAGTGATGGAATGCTGCTTGTTTTTGGGTGATTTGTGCATCATAACTAGACACCTTTATTATACCAAGCGGGTCAAGGGATGTTTTGACATTGTGGTGTTGGGGTTTATTGCTGGTGATTCTTTTCAGCTGGTAGGCATTGAGATTTGCAGGTCGATTTACACTTTTCTGATCAATGAGAATGGCGTGAGCAATGGAAGAATGAAGGGAAGGTTGGCGTGGAATTCAGACTTGACTGGGTGGATTACTATTATTGTTGCTGGGTGCTGAAATATCAAGTGTGGCATGAGATTAATTTATATGCTGCTGGGCAGCAAGTTTGCATTACAAGGGGCTGCCATTGGATGGGTCCAAGGTAACAGATGGGAGCTTTACTGATCGATGTCCCTGCTGAATGTGGCGTGGGGTTGGTAGGCATCAACAGTAGTTTATGATAAGCCTGGACATCACCACTACAGCAATTCGAGGGTATATTACGGGCCTGTGTAAGAGGTCAGAATCATTTATATGTTCATTTCTATATTTTGTTATACAAACAACAATGTACCATCTTTATATTATCACATGTTCAAACGCATATAATGCAGAATAATGTTCCTTGGACTATTTTGTAATCAATGAATGGTTGCATAATTAAACTTGTTTGAGACCCAAGGAAAATTATCTTTCAGCAACAGGAAACTCTCCAAAGGAATACATTTAACTGTTTGACAAAATAACTGTTTGTTGGAAGAGTGGGAAAAATTGCAAAAAATTGTGTAGAATCTTGCCTAGGGTCTTTACAACTAAATAATTCATGCAGAGTACTCCTTTGTTAAAGGGTCTAACTGAATTCAACAGTTTTAAAAAAAGGCATTAATGCATGATCTTTCGCAATCTTAGCATGCAGGATATTTTGATCAAGAGAGGATAGAGTGACTGTTGGAAACTTTATTCTGTGTTGGTGCGGTCATAGAACACCTGCCAACAATACCCTTTTCTCTTTCTACCATGGTCTCAACTGCTTTACCACTGTCTATCAAAGCCTCTGAAAAAGTCTCTGCGTCTAGAACTGGTGGATTATGATACTGAACCCCTCTGGTGTAGTATCTGACTTCTCTATCACTCATTTGACAATTGAAACTCTGTTTTCACGGGATGGCAAGAAAACGGGCTCTGATACAACTGAAATAACCCCCTTTTTTTTTTTAAATTTTCACATACAATATGCACCCATTAAGGTTAGCCCAATAAGAAAAACTAGCTAAAAGAGAACCCTTCACTTTTTGATAACCAAGATCCCGATGTAGGCAAGGCAAGAGCATAAGGTGCAAGCGGATCATTAGCTATAATGAAATATATTGGGCCATTTTTTTCTTTTTCACAACCAAGTTCACCCGTTAATGTTAATGAAATCTCAATCCAACTGAAAGGGAACCCTTTCCTCTGATCGACCCAGATCCCAATGCGGGCAAAGTTGAGAGCATACTCGAAAGGGGATCATTAACATAATTGAAACTGCTGGAAAGTAATAGAAAGAAGTTGCAATCACTCTACCACTTATTCAGCGAGAAGACTGGAATAGAAAGTACATTACTGAATTCAAAAGATGCAACTCAACCACTTATTCAGCGGGAGTGTGTTGATGGCTCAGCCGATCAGCAATATGATGAATAATGCAATACAGTAAAAAAATAGGCGGCAAGCCGACGTCTTCCACTTGTTCAGCAGGTGATGCAAGAAAAGGAAACCTGAAGCTATAGACTGAATTGAGGCCAGTCTCTTCCACAATCATGGGGATTACAATGAGCTAAATATGAGAGAAGAATTGCTGACAGTACTACTGTTCAGCTTACAATGCGAAGGAGAGCCTATCAAGAATACATGATTAGAAATCACACAAGCTGCAATAGTGTAAATAAACTTCCCCAAACTCAACCTTGACTCCCTAGACTCAAGCCCACTCAAAAGATGACTTCTCATAATCTGATATGACTGTAACAGTGACTGAAATTGCACAGATCAGCAACATGCAACCTCACTAAATCGCTCATATCTCGCTCAAAACCCAACCAAATGACATGAAATAAGATGCATAATGATCTAGCATGGAGGGCGACCAAGACAAGAAATCAAAACCCACCCAAACAGCCTCTATTTAATTTGCATGGAAAACAATGCACTCACAGAAAAGTACGGCCCTTTGAGAAGGGCGATTCTGCCTTTTAAAAATCCACACTTGATAATAAATTCTGAAACTTAACATGTAGGGTCACCCCTAGCAAGGAAACCATTAGGCAAAACACCCAGAACCACACTATTTTTATTTTGCAAGTTGTGAATGAAAACTACAATCAGCTGAGTGGATTCAGCAACACTGAAAAACTGGTAAAATGCAAAACACATCAACTACAATATGCTCAATCTCAATTCAAAGAACATGGACAAACTTATATTAACTAGTTGCTATCTTCCAAGCAAGAAGCCAAGCCTAGCTAGGGGGTATGCCTTCCCCGAAGCACTCAGTCACCATTCCGGCAACATAACTTTGCAATAAACTCAAGATGATGAATGAAGACCCAACACTTCCCTTTTATAATTTTAGCCAAGCATCTCTACAACCTTCCAGAAGGTGCGCCCCACTCAAGGAGTCAACCTAATTTGATGTTGACTCATGACCCTTAAGTCGCGTCCCATTTTCCAAGGCATTTTTCACACTTTTTAAATATTTAAAAACCTCCTCATATTGGTGTCCCTTTTCTTTCCAAGTTGACATTAATAAAATGGTAAATATTTCACTTAACCTCTTGATGAGGCATCCACCCATAAAAGTCCCCTTCTTAAAAACAACTTAAGTCATAAAGCTAGACCAAGGGAGTTATAATTAAAATAAAACATTATTTTAATTAAAATAACTTATCTCTCCAGAAACTGCATCCAGGAGCTGATTCCAATACTGCCAACTAAACCGTCTGATGAGGAAAGCCAAATGCACTGCACTGAAGCAATCAGGACCACTACCAAAAATAGAATTTACTAAAAATAGTAAATCTAGGAGGTTACTCAGATCCACATGCATGCTATACGAACGCAAAGCTCTCTGAAAAACTCAGAAAGGAGCTGCCAACCAAACACCAAGATTCCAGAAGCAAGTTCCAGAAAAAGCTGAAACATCCTCCTAGAAGATAGGAAACCCTAATTTCCGCTTCTGAGTAGTCTACGGGTCACCAGAATAGACTAACGGCCAACTGTTAGATCACTGCTGAGAAGGGGACATTACATATAAACTGGAAATGAAATGAACAATGCTATAGGCGGCTACCCGACCATTTTGGAAAGTAAATGCTAAAAGTAAAGTAGGCGAATAACCAACCATGAAAGCTCGACCACTTATTCAGCAGGAGCAAGAACTACAACTAAATACTGAAAAGTAAACACTCAACCACTTATTCAACGGGAGTGAGAATTACAAAATATAAAATGTTGAAAGTAAATAGCTGACCAGTACTAATAGAATCAGCGTTAAAAAATGCCTTCTCGTACAATGATAATATGATGAAACGTTACTCTAATCAAGCCAAAAGAGATGCAATATTCCTTGCCACAATTATGAATGAAAACGCTAAGGAAATATAGCCGATTATTACAATAACCAGATCTGACATAATTATTCCACAAACTGAAAATCGAACCAGCAAAGGAAGTAAACACTAAAATGTTTATATCTCTACCAAAACAGCTCCATTCTTCTCCAAACTGAAAGCAAATGACCATTACAAGCAAGGCATCCAATAAGCATGAAATAAACACTGTAAATCAGCAACCATGTGAAAGGCACGACTCCCAATGCAATGCCATAGAGAAGGGACGGCCCATGGAGAAGGTGGACCTCTCTAGAAAAATAACCACTTCACAATAAAATTTGAAATTCAATGAGATGGGGCGCCTAGAGCATAGAAATGTATGGAACAAATACCTAGAAGTAAAATAAAATCACACAAGGAGCTATGATCACAAACATGCTTCAGCCAAGCACAAACCAACAACCTAAAAACAAAAAATATCATCAAATCATTCAACTGTGAAGCTCAATCTGCAACCTCTAAATTGAAGAAGCAGTCTCAATCAGCTAGGTGTTATCTTTCAAACAAGAAACCAATAATTTGGTAGGAGGTATGGATTCCTTGAAGCCGAGGGTTTGAAATCATTTCAGTAGCACTTCGTCGTCAATAGCAAGGGATGCCAAATGAATGAGCAAAGCCTCTCTTAAATAGATTTTCGGGGTGACCTTTCAAATTCCAACTTTTCCCTCCAAAAGGGACACCCAAGCATATTTGAAATATTTAATTTTTAAAACACACTTTATACTCCCTCTTTCTAGGCGTCCAACATCACCTTGGCAAAAAATAACATTTTAGAATATTTAACTCCTCCATAAAGTGGCGTCCAACTCCAAGGCCACATTTTAAAACAACCTTAAGTCATTCATCTAGGCCATGGGGCCCAAAAAGACATTAAAATATTAAAATGACTTAATTAATAAATTTACCAAAATGAGCCTCAAAATGTTGAAAGCCAAATATACCCCAACTGCTTTGCCCGAAATGGAAATTACACTGGACTACTAAACTGCTACCAACCGGAGCACTGCTAAAAATAGAACTTACTAAAAATAGCATACTGCTAAAAATAGTAAGTTGTTCCAAACTCATTTTAACCATATTCCGAGCAGCCGTCAAAACTTTCTAAAAATAGTAAGTCCAAAAAATTCCTCGGATGCAAACGCATGTCACATCATTCTGAAGCTCTCTGAAAACCCAAAAAGACCCAGAAACTACTCTACAAAACAATTGCATGCGAACCCCTGAAAACACCAAAAACCTCCAAACAGTTGGAAACCCTAATTTTACTTCCGACGAGCCTACGGGCAACCGGAATAGGCTGACGGGCAAATACATTGACTACTACTGAGAAGGGGACATTACATTGTTTCATTTCTTTTGTGGGCACAAAATATCATTCCAAGAGGCTGAACATTCTTTTTCGCTTGTTGGATCAACAAAGAGAGTTGAAGATTGATCTTTGAAGGTTCTACATTGATTGCATTGTCATTCCTATGCATTTACAAGTGTTTATTGGCTGCCAAAAAGATCATAAAAGGAATTCTTTGCAAAGAGGTAAGTTTCTTTCAAATTTTTCTTCCAATTTTGTTTTACAAACAAGAAACAAATATTTTGCTTTGTTTATCTATATTTTTTTCCTTTCTTCTAGAAATGTATCAAGGATTCAAAAGAGCTAGGTTTTGTATATCTATTTCTTGTGTTCAATATTTTGTTTTTGTTTTGAATGTGATGTTCACAAAAAAAATTCCCATATGAATCACAATGGCAACTAGTTCTAGCTCCACAGCTCAATGTAAATTCAAAACAGATCTGAATTCTCCTCTATGGAAATATGTTCAAATGATACCACAAGTTCCAAATGGTGGGGGTTACGTTTGGATTTGCAATGGGTATGAGGTTACATATTCTAGTTCATATAGTCGAGTGAAAGCTCATTTGTGTGCAATACCTAGACAAAGCATCAAACCTTTCCCTAGAAAGAATGGTGTAGTTAACCCATCAAAGACAGTGGTAGGATATATTATGGAGCAAGAACAAGCAAATGAACGGGCAGGCCATAAATCAAATCACCCCTTAATAAAAAAATGATCAAAGGGAATGTAGCTTGCATCTAGTCCCAAAGTTGTGGTAGAAAACCATCCATTTTTTGTCACTCCTCATCCTCAATGTGAACAACTCATTACAAGCAAAAAACCAAAGGGACATTTGGAAAATGTATTTTAAAATGAGAGTCAGGACATTGTCGACCAACATGTAGCAAGATGTATTTATGTAAATGGATTGTCTTTTAATGTTGTTTGCTCTCCATATTGGAAAGAGATGTCGAAAAAAGTTAATGAAGCTCCAAAAGGGTACAAGGGCCCAAGTTATGAGAAGGTGTGTGGCACCTTATTGGAAAAAGAGGTCAATAACGTTGAAGATGCATTGCAGCCCACAAGGGATTCATGGGTTGAGAAAGGTGTGCCCATTGTTTCAAATGGGTGGAAATATGCAAAATGTCGACCCTTGATCAATGTCATAGTGGTGTCCCCTAAGGGGCAATGTTTATGAAAGTTGTTGATTATGAGGGGCGGGTGAAAGATGGCCAATTTATTGCTGATATTCTCATCACAGCCATTGAGGAAGTGGGTCTCTGTAACATTGTTCAAGTAGTAACAAACAACACAAAGAATTGTAGAGTTGTTGGTTTGTTGGTTGTGGAATGATATTCACATATCTTTTGGACACCTTGTGCGGTCCACTCTTTCAGAATTATGCTACAAAAGATTGGGAATAAAATTGATTGGATCAAAGAGTTGTATGCAGAGGTTGAGAACATCCAAATGTTCATCACCAACCACCACGTCTCAAGGCATTTTCGAATCATTTTCAAAATTGGAGCTATTGAAGGTAAGTGAAGTAGCATAAAATTTAACATTTTCATAATTTGATTGTGTATTCTAATTATCCTTTAAAGTTTGTTTTCCAAATTTTCATTTTTTATTTTTTATTTTAATAGGTTGCAGAGACCCATTTCACTTCTAACACAATAGTCTTGAGACGACTTGTGAAAGTTAGAGAGGTGCTTTCTAGCATGGTGACTAGCCAAAATTGGTCTATATGGCAGCAAAGGAACTCTGACATGGCAACACAAATTAAGGAAATTATATTAGATGACTCGTGGTGGGATCATGTGGAGTATTTCATAGCTTCACCAAGTCTATTTTAAGCATGATTCGCTATACTAAAATGTACAAGCCTTGCATTGGAGAATTATATGATGGCATCAACTCAATGATTGAGAAGATGAACAGCATCATAAATGCAAAAGAGCAAGACCCTAAAGAGACTTTCTTCAAACAAGTGCATGCAATTGTTGAAGAAAGATGGAACAGAATGACCACTCCATTACATCTTCTTGCCTTCACATTGACTCCAAAATACTACAGTGTTGAGATTCTTTTTGTGCCAGGAAGGCTTCCTCCATACAGAGATTTTGAAATGGCTGAAGGGTACAAGGCAGCATTCCATAGACTCTTCTCTGAAACGGAATTGCGAGATGTAATCACAAATGAGTTCATTGATTTTGTGCACTTAAATGGTCAAAGTGTTGAGGCTCTTTGTGATAGGTTTAAGAAGGATGCTCATAGTTGGTGGTACTTCCATGGCCAATTCTTCCAGCATCTACAACCCCTCACAATCAAAGTTTTATCACAAGTAGGTTTAATAATTTTTTTATATTTTAGTCCTTCAAATTTTAATAAATATAATGTATAACTTTAATTGCTTACTTTGTCTTCATGGGTTGCTAGTTCATCTGCATCTAAGAGAAATTGGAGCACATACTTTTTCATCCACTCAGTAAAGCACAATAGATTGCACTCCAAAAGAGTAGAAAAATTAGTATACGTGCATTCCGACTTGCATCTCCTTTCACACAAACAACATGACTACAAGGGGACACAAAGTTGTGGGATATAAGCCAAAGCATATGGATTTGGATGCTTCCACTTCCCAGCATATTGCATATGAGGATTCCTAAAGTCAGCACACTTATTAGTGCAAGTGGCATTGACAGTGCCATTGACGCTGCTTGTGGTTCATCTTATGTTCCTACATCATCTAATGTCCATGATGATTATGATGATTTAGAAAATCCATTTGATGATTAGAAGTGTTGAGCTTGATATTATTATTTTAATATTGAACTTGAAGTTTGAACAATGAATATTCATCATGCATGTTTTAAATGGCATTCAATTTTATGGTTGTTTTGTTGTTTACAAAGTCTTTATATGATGTGCTATGTGATATTCTAATCTTAATTCTGCTTCTAGGCTGCATATATATATATATATATGATTTTTACATGTTTTTTGTACGAACGAACCCAACCCCAAAAGAAAAATTTAGCCAGATCCACAAACCCGAACCAGGATCAGTACCAAAACTGGCAACATAGGATATTAATGATGAACTGGATATAGCCAACACAAGAACACAAGACTTAGGCAATTTTCTACTATTGGAGTGGATCCCAGCACAAATAAAACTTAAAATTGTGACCACATCTCATTGTGCATTGTATAATGCTCATGTTTTTCTATATTTACATTTAGTATGCATGCATTGCATAGTCATTATGTTCCTATGAAACAGCAACCAAACTTAGACCCCTGACTTGGATAATCTGAAACGGTCTACCAACTACAATGATTTATTAGAGTTCATATGTTGTTTAAGAAGAATGCCAACTAGTTGCTAGGAAATAGCTTGTCCACCTATGTCAATAAGATGATTCATAGTATCGTAAATGCACATATGTATTATAAGACATGCTCAAGCAAGTGTAAAATACCATAGTTTAAATCATGCTTATTTTCAATTCCACAAGTTGAACCATAAAATATCCAATAAATGGTAGAATTCATAAGATGCATCCTTCTGACAGAAACAAAGTTGCATCAAGTTCAAAAGTTAATAGAGCACTTACACCATTGTGTTAGCAATGCATACCTGGCTTGCCATGAGTTCATGTTTGCACCATCTAGAAGATGCCTGGTCATCTTTTTGTAATTCAGCTTCTGAATAAAGAAGTATTTTTGTACCCTGAAATCAACATTCTGCAGACATAAAAACTTATGCAACAATTTATTCCAATCATTCGTATCACATTAATTTTAGAATTTACCGCAGTTTTTTAAGGACATATTTTTATCATTTTTTTTCCTTCTTTTACATGTACCAAAGGTTAAATCCTATCACTCATTTGCTGTTCTGCACATATTTACTTCAAATCTATTGCCCATATGCTGTCTCCCCTATACTCAATCACTGGCACAATCTTCTTTATTAGTATCCATTTCCTATAGGCCTTGAAATTATTAACTTACCACACCATGTGTCCCCTAATGTTTTCACCATTACCAACATGATTAAATACAAATGTTTGGCATGACAACCAGGAAGTCTAATGACAAGAAACTAGGAATATATCATATGAAGAAAAAAAATGGTCTGCACAATAAGTTAATTTATCACTGATCGAGAAGCATTGAACTTAAAAATACCTCACAGTGCTAAATGTATTGAAAAATTTATTGCAGTTCCAATTAAGAACTTAACAATGAAAAGCTTAAAAGGTATCATTCTTGATCTACTGTGAACTCTTTCTTATAGCTTTCTAGAGATTTTTGGCTTTAATCATTTTGCACCAGTAATAGCCATAAGAATAATTTTAATACTCAGAGAGCTTACAATGTTCTTTTGCACTAGCACTGATCCAGTTGCCAGAGCAAACTCAGCATCCTTGCCTCCAAACCAACCCACTGGTCCGCCATAAAGTCCTTGATCAAATGTCTCTGTTCTCATCAGTTTAAAAACAGAATTCGTCAATGCAACAATAACATCCGGGAAAATGTGAAACATTTCATGATGATTGACCGTAGGAGAGTGTAAACAATACTTTAAGGAAAATTGTTTAGATACTAAGTGTACATTATTTTATTGCAGGCCCATATAATGATTGTGACCAGTGCACAACTTTTTAAATGCTTATTATTATATTATTATTTACCTAAGCTTTTTATTAACTAAACAGTGACCTTGTCTGTCGAGCTTGTGCAAGAATCTGTTCTTCTAGATTACCATTGTGAAACCTGTTTCACCTTGATTATTTATGCAGTTAAATACAAATCTGGCACATGTTTAGTCTAAGACATTCCAAAAGAAAAGGCAATGAACAAACGCACATTGAACTGAAGAAAACATCTCAGTCAAAACTCATGACTTTCTGTCGGTTTCTCCGTTCTCAATTTGATATGTATTCCCACTTATTTTTTATAAAGATTTTAACAGATACTAATATTCAACCAAGGAATTGAAGAGCCATTGAAAGTATGATTTATATTTTGGAACACATGGGTATTCAAACTCTCAAGGTCAATATCCCTTGAGAGAATTTGCCAGGCCTGGCAAATGGTAACACATCATCTCAGCAGTGATAGTATGAAGCCATAAAATATATTGGATTCAGCAGTAAGGCAAATATGGACTTTAAGCTCCTTAGGAAGCCAACTTGGTCTTTTCCCAATCATTAATTAGATAAGAAGTGTTTCTCTAACAGGAGAAATTTTTGAATAAATACTAACAAAAACAACTTGTGGAAATCTCAAAACTTAGTGGTACACACAAACAAATCTTCCTAGATCTTTGTAAAATGATTTTTGAAAGCTACTTTGTAAGCCCTGGGGCCTTACTATTTTTCCTACGAGAAAAACTATAAACAGGGTAATGGAATGCCCTTTTACAGATTCTCTAGCATACCATGTTTAAACAAAAGATGGTGAATTCCAGAAACTAAACAAAGATGGCAAAAAAATGTAACTTGTTGGAAACAAAGAGGCTCTTTTGAAGGCAATTTTGAAGTGTTTAATGTTCCATTATGTTGTACCCAAACCAATTTTTTTGCTTCATTAAGGCATTTTGCTTAAAATGGTCTAAACCTTGTAAAAATGATGTCAAAACTCAGTTTTTGGGCAAATCAAGTATGGGCTTTTGGTCAATGTGATGGAAGGTACTAGCAAAATGTCATGTCCCCGAATCAATGAGATTGAAAATAAGTATAAAAAAAAGAAAATATATATTTCAAAGGTAAATCTTTACAACTTAAAATTATTATAATTATAAACTACAATCGATTATATTACAATTATAATTATCAAATGATAATATTATAATTGTAAAAATATGAATAAATTAGTAAATTAAATATATATTGAAAAATAAAATTAACGAATATTATTATAATCAATCATTATAAACTGAAATAGTTAATATTATAAATATTGGATATCTTGTATAATATTATAAGCAGTTATTATAAAATGAATAATTAAGGCATCGATATATCATCAAATATAATATTATAAATACTAAAACATAGAGTGATTTAAATATTATAGTGGACATTGAAATTTAATATAGAATATAAAAACATAAAATGATCATGGATAAAAATATAATATGGCACAACTTAGCATCCTCGCGACTACCTGAACAGTAGCGTATCCCTGTTATTGTCGAATGGAGGTACGAAGACTGACATTTCTCCCAGCCGTTTTCATGTTGGATGCTGAGGACGAGGAAAGACGAAAGTCTTGAACAGCTATAAGCCCATTACAATGGCGGATGTAAAAAGGGAAAAATCTTGTCGATGCCCTAGCCGGTACCTTGAGATATATTCCGAGAGTCAAGCTTTCCAAGCCCACGTCAAAAGCCTGATCAAATGTATTTTGACCATGTAGACATCATGAGAGACTCAACTCGAAGATACAAGGCGTCACCATGTTAAGGAATATAGAACAAGAATTAATCATCACAACTTCGATGAAGGGGTACGAGGAAAGGACACATTTATACACAACCTCTCAATGCCAAAAAGGATATAAATAATAATGTGAAATTGATGGAAAAAGGGAAATGGGGAGAGCCACGAATAAGGAGTAGAGCATCTAGAATCACAACTGAACAGGTGAAGAAATTCACTTAGTTTATTAATATTTGGATTTCCAAAATTCTGAACCATTGAACTTGTAGCGATAGGCACCTGGAAGTAGTTGTTTGCTCATATACCTGTAGACTACCAAATACAATCTGCTTTTGTGCTCCCAATGTTTGAATTGTATATATGCAATCTGAAGTATCTCCAATTCAATCTGTTCAATTGTCTAATGATTATGTTTACAGTGATAAGAATCTGCACGCACCATTGATAAGTCAAATGTCTTTACATTACTGCCATCTGATTAATTCTAATTCTAAATTATTGAATCTTTTCAAATGCACTCAACAAGGTCTATGTCTTTTCATGCTCTTACCTGCAGATGTTGTCCCGACTTGTGTCATGGGTCATTATAATAAGATTAATATTAGGCATGTAGGGGTGTTTCTTCCCTTTTAATTCTGATATATGTATAGACCAAATATTACCCTGTTTGCCATCTTATCATAAGTAAGATGATCCTAATAGTATTGTCATAATTATCATTGTGCTAGAAATGGAAATGGATTTGATATTGGCTTAAAGGAATAACTGATATATGCAACTGTATTTGGCTTTTTAAGATTGTTTTCCGAGTGTTTTACAAACTTATTGGGAGGAAGGGTGTGAGGGAAGTGGTGCCTAAAACCCCACTTAAGTCCGCCCCCGAAACCCAAGGCAGGGAAGGGCCCTGGAGGGGTGGAAATTCCACTCATAGTCCGCCCTGTCCCAATGCTTGGGTGGGCCATGGAGGGGTGGGGGTTCCACTCATAGTCCGCTACGGCCCTAGAGGGGTGGTAGGCCCGGGCCACTTATCCATTCCCCCGACTATCCCCAATAAGACAAAGTGTTTGCCGAGGTGCTGCCATGGGTAGAGAAAGGCAGGTACATGTGGTTCCACTAAGTACACCAATTCGAGGATAGAATGGTCTTGAGAGACGTTCAACTCGAAGCCAAGGGGTGGGTTATCTTGATAGGATGCTTGTGCCCTTGGGCTTAGATGGATAGTTCTGAGCAAGTCTACCCACACCACTCCTCATATGTATTTATTGTTGAATTATGATTATGTTTATATTTTGGATATCTAGATATTAATGCTAACAAATATGTTGTTAATATGATGAATACAGGGATCCAATCTAGGGTCAGTGCATTAGGAGAACATTCATTTGGAAACAAGCCAAGTAAGGGACATTAAACAAAATTTGAAAATTTTGAAAATTGGGGTTTCCGGACCCCTATTTTTAGGTCAAAAACCCTAAAATACAAACTTGTTAGAATTGGCTGAAATTAATTTTGATTGGCTTATTTTGCATCACGATCACAGTGGTGAAGTTGGTTTCAATTAAAAGTCAATTTAAGCCCAGTGGATAGTTTTCACTTTTTTAGGAGAAAAGTTAGGACCTCTGAGGTCGTCAATGGTAGTTGGCCAGTACCAAGTATCAAAATCTAAGCCTGAAACTCAAAACAGAACATTCTATGATGAAAGATGCTAAAAAAGATGTTTTTCGGTGGAGGGGATTTTCAAATGGTGAAAATTGGAAAAAATACTCTAAGTCTGGAAACACCTTCACTTTGTAACATGGGAGGCGCTTGCACAATATCAACGTGCAAATCAACTTTACAATGTCAATACATGTGAAATGGTGAATACAGTCGTACATACACGTCAGCAACAGTAATGCTTCTACGAGGTCAATTCAGCAACCAGCACGATGTTTGCAGAGTGCGAAATGGAGGAAAACATTAAGTCCAGAACAAATCTGCGCCCCTATAGCTCAAGGGCACCCTTCAATTTTAAGGCTCGGATTCTATTGTTTCTAGTTGCAAATGCAGTCATTCTCTCCAGAATTCTGCCAGCTTTCCTGAAATGTGCTAGTCAATTTTATTTTTTCTTGGAATTTTCACAACACGACCAACATTAAGCCAACTGATTAGTGTTAGCTCTCCAAAATAATAAGCAAATTGAAAACATTCAACACCAAGAATGTGCCATAAAACCCGATGTGGGTGAGAGGCTAGCATATGGTGGAGGTAAATGCTCAATCACTGAAAGTAAATTACAGCTGAAAGTAAAGAGGCGATGGACCAGCCATGAAAGATTTCCGCACTTCCACTAATTCAGTGGGGGGAAGAGATTACAAACAAACTAATTCATCCGCTACGGTGGGCATCCACTTGTGAGTGGGAATTCGCCACTTTTCAGTGGGTACAAATGAGAGATTATTAAGTTCTTTTTCCACACTGGCGGTAAACCATCCAGGGGTTACAAATGTGAGAAATTAAGCACAAGTAAGCAATAAAGAATGACTGAAACAATACTACTGTTATCAGCCTTACAATGTAAAGAACTACTGCAAATTACGAGGGATTACAATTAGAATTGAAGCACAAGAAATAGATGATCTCCCACTCTAGAATATCTCAAATATTGAAGTAATGAACTGAA
The DNA here is from genome assembly GCA_007115665.2 of Sequoiadendron giganteum. Classification (NCBI taxonomy): domain Eukaryota; kingdom Viridiplantae; phylum Streptophyta; class Pinopsida; order Cupressales; family Cupressaceae; genus Sequoiadendron; species Sequoiadendron giganteum. The sequence continues at coordinate 367,977,789 of CM021110.1, read as the reverse complement.
ATCAAAGACTGAAATGAATCTGATATAAAATCAACAAACTGAAAGTTTGAACCAGCAAACAACAACTCACCAAAAATGACAAATCTCTTACCACACTTCAAAAACTTGAACCAAACTGAAAGTGCTTCACCTCTATAGCTAGGCGAACATGAAACCATCACTTTCCAACCTTCAAACTCAACAAAGACAACCAGCACAAATCCCAAGGCAATAAATGAATGGTACGACCCTAGGAGAGGGTCGACCTCACTTATTAAATCAGCCGCTTCATAATAAATTATGTCCTTGCACCAAAAGGGGCACCTCAAGCATATAGATGGCTAGAAACAATACCCACATGCAAATAAAAATCACCTAAAGAGCTATATGCAAATTCAACTTTCAGGCATGAGTGAACCAGCAACACCAAAATCTGATAAACTCCAAAATTCTTCAACTTTTAAGCTCAATCTGCTAGTCTGGATGAGAAGCAGCCTGGAAAACCAACTAGGTGTTATCTTTCAAACACAAAATTGGATTAGAACTAGGAGGTAAGCATTCCTTGAAGTGAAAATCAAGTTGTCATTCTGATAGCATAACAATAGCATAAACATTCGATCCCCAAAAGCTGGAGCAAGCACTCTCTTAAATAGAATTCTCATATGACCTTTCACCTTCCACCTTTTCCCTCCAAGAAAGGACGCCTATTCTCTTTTCAAAATATTTTAATTTTGAAAATATTTATCTCTCCCTTAATATGGCGTCCAAATCCCAAGGCATATTAAAACAATATAAAATATCAATTATTCCCTCCATGAGGCGTCCACCTTTTATGACCACCTTTTAAAACAACTTCAAGTCATTAAACTAGGCCAAGGGGCCCAAATATGAAATATAACATTAATGACTTAAAATTACTTGTTTCACCCAAAATGAACCTCAAAATGCTGAAAACCAAATATGCTCCAAATTGCACTGCCTGAAATGGAAATGGAACTGACTGCTGATGCTACTACCTAAGATAGCACTGCCAAAAATAGAGCTTACTAAAAATAGTAAACTCTGAAAGTTGCCCAATGCCTTTGCATGACATATCACTGCAAAGCTCTCTGAAAACCCAGAACTCCACCAAACATGCATCAGAAACTCAAACATGCAAACATTCAACAATGCATCAAAAACCTCCTATAAAATAGGAAACCCTAATTTGCACTTCTAATCAGCGTACGGATTTCCAGAAATAGGCTATCAGTCACAAAAGAGCGTATGGCCAAAATGGGCACATTACAGTTCGTCCTTCCCAAAATTGCTTGTCCTCGAGCAATGCCACAACACTCCAAACTGATCCCACCAAACATATAGGATCCCGGGATCCCGTGTCCATCAAAAACCCCACCATGCTGATGCTGCTCCACTTTGATCATAGAAATGAAATCATTGCACCAGAACTGCACAAACCATCCCTGCAACCTCAAAGAGATAACATGCCTCGGCGGTCGCTCTTGCCACAAGCCTTCTATGGAGGATTGTTGGGTCAATTGCGAGGATGAGTTCGAGGTGCGCCGACGCAGTTACAGCAGGTTCACCCTTTCACAGATATGTCTTCATGCCAGAGGATGTGGGAGGATTGTCAGATGTTGATGGGGATGCACTTCCTCAATTCTTCAGAGAACAGGTTGATACGCAGCCACTTCCAGCTGTCGATTGGTTTGCCAAGGAATACTCATCTGTCAAAGAGAGATCAAGTAGAGTTATTCAAAATAGTATACTCTACTTGGATAGCAAGTAGACGAGGAGGGCAGTCATGCCAAGTACAAACCCGCCACTGTTGGAATCCTCACTGCCATCCTCGTCAAAACCAAATCAAAAGAAAAGGAGCAACCCTCCTGAAAGAAACAAAGTGCCTAATAATTCAAAAGGGAAGGCACTTGTGACAGAAACACATGTTGAGGTAGCCACGAATACAGTTCCGAGCATGCCAGAGCCGGAGGTACAGCCTCCTTTGCCATCGCCAACACCACAGTAGCCTCCAGTTCTAATTCACATTGATTTGGACTTGGACTCGCCACCACGTAGCAATACCTCCACACATTCTCACTCATCAGGTTTTCCTATGACTAGCACCGATCCTTCCAATGAGATTAGTCGAGACTCGTCTTGGCTTGAGAGTCAGCTAGGCAGGAAGAGGAGGCAGCCATCCTACAAACTAGACTTCTCAAATTTTCATCGTGTCTACCAGGACACACCAGATAAGAGAATAAAGAAGCAGGTTCGTGTTGAGAGGAACGTTGACAAGGAGATCATAATAGAGACTGTTGCACTCCCAAAGGACAAGAACTTGAACAAAGTAGAAGTTGAAGACTTCGGTGTGATAAAGGTCAACCTCGGTAAAAGCACACGCCAAACAAAGGTTGATTTCCTTCAAGTTGCAAAGGATAGCATAAAGGATAGAATCATAAAAGACGGAGAAGACAAAGCAATCCTCAAGGCTGAAATCCAGCAGCTTCATCAGTATATCTCTAACCTCATACATAACACTGAGAATGTCCTCGCCTTGCTCCAGCAAATGCTAGAGCTACCAGCAGAGCAAAATCAACTTAATTAGCTTGTTGTATACGGGAAGCGCCTGAAAGATTGGGAGGAGGATTTTGTCACAAGGGGTCGCTTTGTGCTTGCAAAGTTATATCAGTTGAGGTATAATGCCCACGAACTCCGTTTGCAGATTCAGGAACCAGAGCGAGAATTGGCGGTTGACAAACCGAGAGATGAAATCATGATCTCTCATCTGAGGATGGCATATGACTTGGTCACCGATGAAGAAGATAAGGAAGCTATTTTTACTTGGAGAATACAATTAATCTTCAAGGCAAAAATACAGAACACAATTATGTCTCCGAACGTATCACAAAAATCCATATTCGTCTATCTTCAAACATTGCATCAAAGCATCATGACATCAATGACAGATTCCAATTGTCTATATATCGTTGACATTAATGACAACATACATCAATGCCAATATTTTCAACAATCTCCCCCTTTGTCATTGATGTCAACACAAACATAATTCTATTCTTTTGCATTGCTCCCCCTTACTCTATCTCTCCCCCTTTGACATCAATGGCAAAGGGATGTTTGTAAAACTATCCACAAATGGATTATGGGAAACATCTAATCATATTCTTTAATACTTACATCAATGTAATAGGGATACACTTCTCTCCCTGTTGGGGATTCTCTAATGCTCCCCCTTGCTCTAATATTCCTCCTTCTCTATTTCCTGATCCTTTGTATTATGTGCTTGGATGACTTACTTCCTCTATGGCTGTCCAAGAGAGTTTGGATCATCTCCTTCAATTTCACAAGTCAGAAACTTGTTTAGCTATCCCATTACTTTCTTATGCATGTTTAACTCTTCTCCAACCTTGGCTATTGAATGAAGAAGATTATCCTTTTTATCTCTTTTTGAGATTCTTCTCACCTTCCTTCTCTTCCTCTAGTTTTGTGATTGCTACAACAGAATGATTGTCTTTCATCTTTTTGCTATCCTTTTGCATGGGAACTTCTTCTCTTATTTGCTCTCAATTTTGGGCTCTTTGACACTATCTTCATCAATCTGGAATGTCTCTAGCTACTCAAATGGTAACTCATTTTTTTATTTCCTTCTCTTAGTTTACTTTCTTCGAGACTTTCTATAGACTATAAATGAATTTTCTCTTTCCAAGGGCTGCTCACATTAAAACTTTACTCTTTTATTACCTTCCAAGGCAATATACTCCTCTCTATTACTATTATTCACAATAGATTTGGATTGCTCATATGACACATTAACTCCCTCAAGTCTTGATGCAATTTGCTCCTCTTCATGCTTAATTTTATTTTGAAGATTCCTTTCGTAATTCTTCCTCTTGACATTAATGGCACTATTCTTCCTATTCCTATAATTCTCCTTCTTTCACATAAATGGTGAAGGGATGCTAATCATACTTTCATCCATGTCTTCTATGGCATCATTACATCAATAGAGACACCTTTAACGTTATGTTGATCATAAGCACAACCATCCAACTTTCCACTATCAATTTCTTTTTCTTTTTTCCAACACATGCTTGTGTGTTCTAGCGTAAATATCAAATGCAAATATACGAACATAATCTTCAAGAAAACACTCCTTTGGATCATTCTCATCCTCCTTTAGTCTTTTGGAGAACTCTTTTATCAAGTTTAGTCTTACAAACATCTTCAACATTTTCTTCTTCATATCTTCTCAAGCTTTGTGATCCCTATTCCTACTCTTCAACAATATCTTCTCTTTCTCTAATGTGAAACAGTATAAGATAATTTGCACTTCTTTAAGCTTTAGCATCATCTCTCTATTTTCCCAAATCTTTAATCCCATTGAGACACTCGTAAATGCCAACTTAATGTGCATGACTTAAAGGCATGCAATCTTTCATAATAAAGGATCTTTGAACATATCCATCAATTATGTAGATACCAATTCATTACTTTCCCTTGATGCCAATTTATTGCACAAGTGGATTCTTCTCTTCAAGTTTTGTGATACTTCATCTTTTGAGTTATCTTCTCCATGGGGCTGAAAGATAATGCCATACTTAGCTCCCCCTGAATTCACGCTTCTCCTCAAATTTGTGTATGAAGTGTGTTTTGCACAATTATAGATTTATCCTTCTACTCATCATTTTGCTCTTGTTTCCTTCACCATACTTTTGTAAACTTTCTCTCCTTTTGTTTATCCATGGTGTTCTTCTTCATGCCTTGTCTAGGTGGTTTCACATAACCCCTTCTACAATATCATGCTATATGTCCATAGTTATTGCACTTGTAGCATACAACACTATAATCCACTAAAGGAACAAAGGACTTCCAATTCCTTCTTGAGAACCCATATGATCTTTTTTTGTTCCAATCATAATCATAACTCACATGTGTTCTACAATCTCTTGGTCTATGCCTAAAATGATTACATGAATAGCAATAACCATAAAAAGAATGTTGGAACTAGGATGTATGTGTTTGCCTCAGAGGGAAAGCTCTTCTTAATGTGTCCTTTTTTATCATTTAGGGATGTGCTCGTCTTTGGTGGAACATGACTCTCCTATGCTTTGCTACATTCTCCTTTGATAGGATTTTTAAGTGCATCAGCATAATTCTTTGGCTTTCCTTCATTAGTCTTTCTTGATGACCCTTTGGATTCTTCTTCATTTGACTTTTGTTTTTCTTTATAACCAAGCCCTGTTTTGTTTGATGGTGATCTTTGGCCATTAATGATATCATCTAGAATTTTGGTGCTCTTTTCAAATTTCAGGCTTGTGTTTAACTTGGTGGTTGTCTTCTCCAATTCTTTCCTCACAGAAATAATTTCACACTCTAGCCTTCGCTTTCAATTCGACTTTTACCTCTTCTTGAATTCTTTTCTCTTCTTCAATTTGAATTTTTAAATTGTTGATTGTTTTCTATGCTTCCATTATTTGATCTTTCAAATCAATGATCACCTTTTCAGATTCTTCTTTTATTTTGGTCCTTTTACATTCTTCTTGAAATAGTTGCTTGTACTTTAAATTCTTCTTCCTAAGTCTCTCAATTTCTTCTATAGCACGATAGAGTTCTTCCTCAAAGCTATCTTCATCATCATCTTCAATATTAGATTTAGTCTTCTTTTCCTCATGTGAGTGCTTTTTTTCTTTATCATTTTCAAATGCCATAAAAAGCATCTCTTCTTTATAGCTGTCCCAATCACTTTCATTGGATGAGCTATTATTTCTATAAGAATAGAGATTCTTCTTGTAGTCATAGGATTTCTTCTTATTGTTTTTATCATATTTGTTTCCTTCCTTAGTATAAGCCTATAAGGCTCTTCCCTTTCATCGCTATCACTTTCTTTGAAATATGGGCATTTCTTAAAAAAGTGTCCTACTTGTCCATAGTTAAAACATTTAAATGGCAATTTTCCCTTGTTCTTTCTTTTTAACTTCAATACAAAAAGAGCTTCCTCCTTTTCTGTTTCTTCCTCCGAACTCTCACTTGGCATAGGTTCTTTCTTTTTTGACATTTTTGTGGCTTTGAAGGCTGCTACCTTTTTAGATGTATTGTCCTTTTCAATCCTCATCTCATATGCAATGAGGATTCCATGTAGCTCATCCATGGTTAATGTATCCAAGTCCTTCATCTCTTCTATAGCAGAAATTATAGCATCGAATCTTAAGGAAAGAGATCTTAAAACCTTTTGTACTATTGTTGATACTTCTACTTTTTCACCAAGACCCTTTAGGGTATCGACTATCTCATCTACTTGAAGCAGATAGGCAGCAATATTTTCTTCATCCATCATCTTTAGACTCTCAAATTCTCTTCAATGGGTTTGAATTTCTGCTTTCTTTACTTTGGTATCTCCTTCATAAATGTTTTTGAATTTATCCCATATATCCTTAGCAGATTTGCAATGCATTATTTTCGAAAGTTCTAATTATTTTAATCCACACAAGATTGCATTATTGGCTTTAGCATTGTTTTCAATTGCCTTCTTTCCTTCTGAATCTATTGGGGGAGTTGGTGGAGCTTTATATCCATTTACAACTGATTGCCAAATTTCAAATCCAAGAGCATTTAAACAAGTTTCCATCCTTAAGCTCCAAAACGTGTAATTTGTCTCATCAAACAATGGAGCGGGCTTCTTGTCCACCCATTTGTGCTCTTTAGATCTACCTTCTATTTTGTTAGACTTTTTCTGAAGGAACCCGCTCTAATACCAATTCATGAGCACACGATTATACTGAGGAGGGGGGGGGGTGGGGGGGCGGGTGAGGGGAATCAGTATAATACAAACTTTTACCAATTTAAACTTAATTAATCATAAAAATAATAGCAATGCAACATCTTGACAATTAAGAACACAACAACACCAAGATTTACATGGAAACCCATATGAGAGAAAACTGTTTACTTCACTGGGTGTAATGTAACGTACTACGTACTACTGAAGTAAACTAGACTATATACAGAACATGGAATAGAACAACAAAGCGTAAACCATAATATGCTTGAATCATGAGATGCTTATATTCATTTCCAGCAAATATCACCATGTACAATCATAGAAATATCAACAGTGCTATCAACAATGAACATCATAACATCTCTCCCGACTACATAACTAAGTACATATAACGTTCGGTGGTGGTTGAGCAACCAACCGTCATGACGTTTCATAACAACCTGCTACTACTAATCGGGACTTAGTTACCCGAATGCACATAACATTTATTACATTAATTATTCCCGCTACAACTATAGTTTTATTGAAATATAACTGGTCGACTACAGCCAACTACACTAAAGATATTTGACGGCCTACATCATCCCCTCCACAAAAGAAGTCATCATCGTGTTGTTCCTTCAATCGCCTCACTTCCTTTGTGCGTATGCGGAGCTAGCGATCAGCGAGGATCTCTCATTCTCTGGTGGCTTTCATCATACAAGCTGCCTCCATCAGCTGACTTTTGTCCTTGTTTGCCTCCATGCTCCTAGTTACCAACTGTTCCTCCAACTCCTTGACTCTCTATCCCTAGGCCTACTCCCTCTGTCAAGTCTCCTCCTCCCTCTTCCGAGTCTTCTCCTCCAGACTGGTCACCTTGGCCTCCAAGGCAGCTATCTAGGTCTCCTGCGAACTAGCTATCTGAGTCTGCTTTGCCAACTGAGTTTGCAAGTTCCTCATGGCTATTGTCGACTCATCTTTGACCTTCTGCAACATCCTGTAAGCTTCTACCTTCCTTTCCACTGCCAGCTCAGTGGACAACATCTGCCTCTTCACAGTATAGAAGACATCACGAAATGCTAACTCAATGTGATAGAGGTTCCCCAAGACTCCAACATCCCTTCCTACCAACCTCGGTGGTTTACCCCACCATGCTCTGAGCATTGTTGGGATCTCGCCTGCCGGCCAACCCTGACTAGTGAAGATGTGAGTAAACTCCACCTCGCACCCCATCTGCACAAACCCTCAGATCGTCTGCACCTCCTGGCCCACCAATGGCGATCGGCCAACTTTGAGCTCCTTCAAGATGTGTCCCACCTGCATCATTACCTGTCCCATCTGTTAGAGCTCCTCTGCGTTTCTTTGCACCATCCCCAAAGGATCTGATGAATCCGGTTGTGATATCTCTACCACATAACTGCCAGGGGCATCCTCCTCTTCGCTAGGTGCTAATGGTGCCTCCTTATCTACCGCAAGGGTCTCCCTCAATGTCTGCTCCTCCTGCTCTTGCACCACTGTTGTTGTCTCTCCAGCTATGTCTATCTCATCTGTAGTCACTGGTGGTTGCTGGTGTACCTCCTTTGCCATCCTCGCAGTATCACTTTGTCGTCCCCAATTGTATACTTTGTCAACACTTAGCCCCACCATATAATCCACCATCCAAATGGCAATGTCTGATGCTCGACTGGCTGCTATCAATCGGCATTTTATTAAATCCAACAGGCACTTCCACTCGGTAGTTGCTAGGTAGTGCTTGTGAAGCCCTCTGTTGCCTATGTTCCATATGGTGTCCTCCTTGGCTGTCAAATCATTCCAATGGACTTGTTTGATGAGGATTTCCTTGTGATGTTGAGTCATTTTTCCTGGTTTGACTCCCACACCTGTGGCTAAATGCCAAATAAAATCCTGCGCCCAAAAGGAAACTGTGACTGGACAACCCCTATAATCTATGATAGATTTGTGCGAATGCCGGCAATAATTTTCCACTATAGCATTCAGCAAAGGCTCAAATTCTCGAGCATTGAAGAACGGTACAAGCATTGCCTTGTGTTGGGTGAAAATAATGTAATCAACTTTTCAATAGATTATGCTATCTAGATTTCAGCCACAGCTATGTGAGATATAATCTCTCCTCTCCGAAAGGGGAGGTGCCCTTCTTACTGCTAACAGAAGCTAAAGTAAAATTAATGAAGTACTTACAAAATGTACACTACACTTACAAAATGGGGGGGGGTGTGTTACATTCATGCTTCTCTTTTTTTTCAGAGAAGATGTTTACAATGCTTCACGATTTGAAAGTTCTAGATCTAATAACTGAAACGTGACAAAAATCAGTAATGCCAATATCTCTATCTTGTCAAAGCAATGTGTAGAGATACCAGATGTGATTTATAATAACAAAGTAAAAGAAAAGGGAAAGCTCACGAAGGCACAAAGTCATTCTGTAGCCTTTTCAATGCTGGATCTACAAAAGTAATCGTTTGTCGCATTAGAAGCACAAAGTCTTCTTAGATGCAGCAATTCCTCGAACCGCATGAACGATTACAAGCACAAAGTCTTGTAGATCTTTAAACCAAAACATCCACACATAAAAGTAAATTCAAATAAGGAATGTAACACAAAGTCTACATAGATTACTTGAAGCCCTTCAGATCTCATTTACTAATCACCACCAATATAATCAAATCACTAGATTATTGATCCCAACACAAAGTCTGGAATGCAATCCTCTTCTTTATTGATTAGATTTAGATTCACAAAATTAAATACAAAGTTTCAATGCTTGTTTCAAAGGGGCAGCACTTCGTTGCAAAATATCAAAAGGTAAAAATTACAATAGAAATCCCTCTTATTTATAGAAAAGAGGGAAGAGCTAATTTAGGAAATCAGTTCAGTAAAAATAGGAAACCCTAATAGTGACTAAGTCAAAGTGTAAATTATTTTTATGTAATTACATCTCATATTTTCGGTGTAATTACACTTTACAAAAAGACATTTAAGATGTCAAAAACTATTTACAATATGCATGGTAAGGCACATCAAAATTGATGAACACTGGAGACAAAAAGAAGACTTTATTGTTCTTTCCTCTGGGCGCGGAAGTCTTCATACTTCTTTGTAGTCTCCTGAAGGAACGCTTCATCTGATCCAACCGTGTAATCTACAAGAGTGTGAATCCTTGTGACTGATCTCCTAGCGGATGAAAGACCTTTTTGCACCTGTTGCATGATGGCTTCTTTGTAGATCTGGGATAGTTCACTGGATCAGAAAATGTCACCTTCAAGATCACTTGATGAAATCTGGAGAGAAACTGCAAGGATGGTGAATCAACAGACGCTAGCAGAAAAAGCAACATTGGGAAGCGTGAAGCGAGCAAACAACGTGGAGCAAGCGTGATACGAGTGATGAGGCACGAAAAACGATGCGGGAGCGGAGAAACGGGGTTCGGAGCGAAGAACGAGCAAGTTTGGAGAGTTTCAGGCAAAAACTGCCAAAAGTGTAAGGGCACTAAAAATCAGCACCCTTGCACTTAGAGGGATGACTTTGGGTGTAATGGCTCTGATTTTTAGCGCCCTTGCACCCAACATGCAAGTTTCAATAAAGAGTGTCAGGGCGGTGAAAATCAGCGCTCTTGCACTTAGGAGAATGTTCTCAGGTGCAATGGCGCTGAAAATCAGCGCCCTTGCACTTTGAGTGTAAGTTGGGCAAGTCACCGAGCAAGTAGAAGTGAAAAACAAATGACAAGAATGAGAAAAGGCCGGCCTAAAATCACTTTTGAGTGATTCATAAGTGAAACATGGAGAACTGAAGTCGTGCAACTAATTAAGCCATAAGAGGTGGGGAAAACTGGAAAAAGAGCAGTAGGGTCGAAAAACACCACCCAAGGTCTAAAAATGACTAAGTATGGAGACTTAGTGTAAGGGCGCTAAAAATTAGCACCCTTGCACCAAAATGACTTTTCACTTAAGTGCAAAGGCGCTGATTTTTAGCACCCTTGCACTTTCAACACTTGGAAAAATTTCTTCAAAAAGTTACAACGCTATTTTCCAGAACATTTGCACTTTTCACAATTTTGTGAAGTATGAACAACGAGTGTTCGCGAAGATACTCGTTTCGAAGGTCTTTGCGAGACGAACACAGAGGGATGCTCAAACGAACTATCTGAGACTTCGAAACGCATTTCGAGGTAGATCAAAAGTTGCCTCGTTTTGCGTGCTTGAACATCACAAACCTATGAAACAGACAAGTTTTGTAGGGGGGTTATCCATGGAACAAGCGCTACTAGTTTCCGTGATAACACCTTGCCCACACGGGCATGTTTCAGTGCAATCTTCAAAGTGTGATCATCCGTTGTGCTTCTCCACCATTGCTTACACTGTACCAATTAAACTCTCCCATGTCATGGCATCCGTATCTATATCCATTTTATTTTTCTTTGCTGCGGATGCCACCTTCGACTTGTAATGTGCAATTTTTTTTCCTTTGTCCATTTTGGTGTTTTTTCGGCGATTCAAATCAGCTTTATTTCCTTCCACTTGACCGTTGTTGTAACTGTCGAACTGGGGCAACTGTCATACTATGTGAGACTAAATATTTAAAACTTGTCGTACCTTGCTGATTTGGAGTTGTCATACTATGTGATGGCGTACGAATTTGGTCTGCTTAGGCCGTACACTACAATCTGGCAATGGAGGTCGTGCAATTATCAAACCCCTTGTCCGTCGTACTATGAGTCTTTTCGGTCGTACTACGAACTTACCTAGCCGTACTATGTCACTTTGCTCCAATCGTACGGTGAACTTGCTAGGTCGTACGTTGTGACCTGCCAATGGATGTTGTACGGTGTAAGATGGTTGTCGTACGCTATGAGTGTTCTGGATCTTCAAACGTCATACGATGATGTGAGTGCTCTATGTCTCCAAACGCCGTAAGTCGTGGGTGATTGCCGAGTGCCAACTATTTTTCTCTGAATTCCGCCAGATACTGCCTTCCTAGGGCCATACAACTCTCCTCTTCAGTGCCTTGTGTTGTACGAGTCTCCTTTGATTGCCAATGGTTGCCACGCCTAGTGCTTCACTTCCTGTACAGTGGTTTATGCCTTCGACTTTTCCTTGCACTTGTCGTACGACCTGCTTTATGCTACCAATGCCCTACGTTTTTGTTAGTTCGTACGGTTTGCTCTTGATTGTTGAGTCATGATTTCCTCTTCTATCTTTCCTTTGCATAGTGATCTCATGCCTTACGTTCTTCATTTTACTTGAATGTCGTACGACCTTGCTTTCCTGTATATAATCTTGGCAATTGCATGTTTTGATTTTTGCCAATGTCGAGCTCTCTCCCAATGGTCGAACGATCTTTAGTTTAATAATATTCTTTACTTTGGTTCTCCGCCAAACTTCACTTCCCTTGGTTACCGCCTTGTTTGGTCGTACGGCTTTCTCTTTGGCCAAGACTTGGCGACTTTTGATTTTAATTTTCTTCACTTTAATTGGACATGTTATTTTTAATTTTTTACTTCCCACTTTAATATTTTCTTCCTCACTCCATACTTTTTCTTTTTTAATTTTTTTAATTTTCTCCTTTTTCATTTTTTCTCTCAATTTTTGAATTTTTTAATTTCATCTCCATCTTTCCTCCACCTTTCTTTTCTCTCTCCTCTCTCTTCATTTTTTGCATTTTATTATTTTCTCTTCCATTTCTTTTATCTCCTTTTTTCATTTTTTTCTTTTTCTTATTTTCTCTCTCCACCATTTTTAATATTTTCTCGCTTTTGCCATCTTCTCTCTCCTCTTCACTCTCTTCATTCATCTTTCTCTTCACTCCTCTTACTCTGCCATCCTCCCTAACCTTTAACTCAGACGCATAATACCATTTACATGTGTGTGGGGGCCTTTTATAGCATTCCTCTTCGCAACATGTCCCCATGTATTGTATATCAAACCACTTATCAAGCAAAGGGGCAGGACCAGTACCTTTAAAACTGTCGTCGACGTACCTCCCTCTATATTGTTGGTACCACACAACGTCTTCTCCTTCCACCGTTGGGGGCCCGGTTGGGTTGGGTATCACTTTGCAAAGTCCATCCTTCGTTGCTATCCTCCTCACCCTCAGCACTTTCCTTCTCTCTCTTCTCATTTGCTCGAGTAACTCTTATGTGTATCCATCCACGAGCGATACAAATGTGTCCTCCGTCATTATCACCGTCTTCAAACAAGGAGCCGTCTTTCTTGAGCTTAGGTGCACTTGACCCTTTCTGCCTTCTTTTCTATGCCTTAGAAAATTTCATCCATCTAGGCCTTAGGAAATTTATCTCCCTTAGAACATCTTATTAATCACAAGGCAGACACCCATTTTGAAATCACAATCCTAGGCATAAAAATTTCAAAATCATACCTCCCTTAGAAAATATTCAAGATCCCCAGATTCTGAAAATCATACTTCCCTTAGCAAAATATTTTACAACTTTATTACCCACTGGGTACACGAAGGGGGTACATTTAATTTTTCTCATCCTGGGAAATTTTCTCTACCAATGTTTGTTTCAACTTCTCCAACCTTAGGCGCATTTGATGTCTTCTACTTTCATTTTTGACTTAGAAACTTTCAAACCTCATACCACCCTCAAGGGCGCATTTGACCCCCTTGAGGTTCATGTTTTACATGCCTTAGTAAAATTCTTAACACCTCTTTACCTGCCTAGGGCGCATTTTGACCCATGCACTTCCATTTTGTGACGCCTTAGCATTTTCATATCCCTTGTCTATCTTGAGGGCGCATTTGAAGGGAGCCACTTTCTCATGCCTTAGCAAATTTTCTTATCTCCAGCTTACCTTGTTGCCTTGGACGCATTTGAGGGTGCCCAATCACATTTCCAACACCTCAGAATATTCTCTAGTTGCTTGCACAAGCTGGGCGCACTTTGAGGGTCTAGGTTCCACTTTCTCACGTCTTAGAAAATGTTTTTAACACCTCCACCACCTTGGGTGCATTTCATGGCATGAGCTCCCATGTGAGGGCGCATTTCCCCTCTTAGCTTTTATTTCCCAATGCCTTAGGCGTTTTTTCTTCCTTGGGCGCATTTAGCTAGGGGAGCTCTTGTTTTCAACGCCTTAGACGTTTTCTTAAACTTCATGCTTCATTCAAGGGCGCACTTGAGGGGGGATACTTCTATTTTCACCATTCCTCCTTCATTTCTTCACTTGGGCGCATTTTGAGGGGTGAGCTTCAGTTTTGTAACTTAGAAATTTTTCCAACTTCTCATTCCTCCCTTGGGCGTATATGAGGGTGCTTGCTTTAATTTCACCACTTGAAAATTTTGATCTCCCCATTCCTTCACAAGAGCGCATTTGAAGGGTCCTACTTTTATTTTATGACTTAGAAGTTTTTTAAACCTTCTTGCTTGCCTTGGGCCCATTTTACCCTTGGTGATTTCATTTTGCATGCCTTAGGAACTTTTGAGTTGCCTCTTCATGATGGGCGCATTTCACAGGTAGAGCTCCCATTTTAACACACTTAGAAAAATTCTTCAACATATAACCCTTGTTGGGCGCATTTCCACCCTTGAGCTTCCATTTTTGTGACTTAGAACACTTTCAGCCCTTAGTTCCTTCATGGGCGCACATAGAAGGGTGTGCTTCTATTTTCACTTGCCTTAGAATTTTTTATGCCTTCTCATTCCTTCAAGGGCGAATTTGACCCCTGGCACTTTTGTTTCCAATGCCTTAAGACTTTTTTTGAAATCCCTCCTACATCATGGGCGCCTTTCGGAGGGTATGCTCTCATTCCCCATGCCTTAGAAAATTTCAAGACCTCCTCACCTTGAGGGCGCATTTCATGGAGTTAGCTTTCACTTGAGGGCGCATTTGTGCCATTCAACTTCCATTTTTGTGCCTTAGAAACCTTTTGAGGTGGCTTTACATAAGGTGGGCGCATTTAGGCATGTCTACTTTGATTTTATGACTTGGAAAAAAAAAAAATTAACTTCTCACTTGCCATGGGCGCATTCAGCTAGGGGAGCTTTTGTTTTCAATGCCTTAGAAGATTTTCAACTCCCTCAACTCACCTTGGGCGCATTTTACATGTGCTACTTTTTTTTTCTTCACTTAGAATTTTCTATGCCATCACCTCAACCTCGTGCGCATTTAGGTAGGCATGCCTTCATTTTCCTTGAGGGCGCCTTTTGCCTGCCAAGGTTCTATTTTCTGTGAGGGCACCTTTTGATGGTGAAGCTTTGATTTCTCATGCCTTATAAATTTTGATGTCCTTTAGCTTGTCTTCACCTTCTATTTTTAGCAAGTTTTGATTTCCTGTCTTCTGCAACTCCGTTTGGCCTAAAATTTTCACCATGTGATCCTTGTTGCTTGGTGAACCTATTTATACCTGCCCTTCACGCTGACCTGCTATTTATAGCCATGTTCTGGAGATGACTTACTATAAATAGTAAGTGCTCGGATTGCGCCCAAATTTTACCAGTAGATTGCCTGAAGGATGTTGATCGTGATGGGATACCTTCGTTTTTCAAAATTTTGGCTTTTTACCCCTCTTTTTAGGCACCAAAGTAGGAAACCCTAATTTGTCTTGCATGTGCCTCAAATGATCTCCGTTTGACTTGATTCCCGTTGCATGTTCTTATGCCTGTGAAACTGGGGCACCGGGAGCTATCGGAGTGTGCCTGCTAAAAATTGTAAACGCCCGAAAAGTGACTAATCAGCTGTCGGATGAGTTTGCATGTCGCAATGCCCGAAAGATATAAAAAAACCTAGAAAAACCCAGAAAACTGGTCTGCATGCGAGTACTGGCTAAAAATAGTAAGTTTTCCTTTAACATGATCAACTCTACTTGCATGTCACATCATTGTGAAACTCTTGAAAAACCCATAAAGAATATCCAGACATGCACTGAGAAAGCCTGCATGCAAACCCTCGAAATAGCCTTTGAAGCTTGAATTGTTGAAAGTCATCATCCCGGCTTGCATGTTATATCATCGCAAAGGTTTTGAAAAACCCAGAAAGATTCTCCAGCCATGCATTGAAAAAGCACACATGCAAACCCTAAAATTGCTCCTGAAGCCCGAATTGCTAAAACAATAAAGTTGTCAGAATCTTCTCAAATTTTGCATGCAAGCACCTTGAAGTTACCTGAATGTGTTGGAGCAGTCAGAATTCCAGAATCTTGAGGGAAAGACCTCAAATTGAGCACTTACTAAAAATAGTAAGTTGCCCGAATTCAATGAAAATTTAATGGGAGTCTGCCTGAAGCATCATGATTGTAGTGCCAAGCTCAAATTTCAATTTGCCAACTTGATTTAATCTCAATCCAGCCTGAAGAACGAAAACCCTAATTTCACATACTTAGCCAAAATTTCCACTTAGGGCAAATGATGGGACATCCTCGGAAGGACAGAAAGATCAGAGAGAGAGAGATATGCAAAACAACCCAAAACCAAAGCCAAAAGACCAGAATGGAGCAAAAATTAGGGGGTCCCCATCTGGAATGGGGTGATGTGTGAAAAGGTCACAACAGTACCCCTGTATTCCATCAGTACCACTGCTTCCTGGTCGTACATCAATTGAGAAGGTGTGTGCCCCGTTATCACCTTGTACGTCGTACAGTACGCCCATAGGACGGTTGGTAGTCGCTCCTCCCAATCAGCTTCCTCCATACCACAACTTATTAATAATTGATACTAACACCTTATTTGTGGACTCTGCTTGGCCATTGGCTCGTGGGTAGTACGGACTTGATAAGTTGTCGAAGATCTGGAACTCCGTTGTCATCAGTTGGATGACGTGGTTGACAAAGTGCCCCCCGCGATCACTAGTAATCTGGATCGGAATCCCGTATCACGTCACTATTTGTTCATAAATGAATCTTGTCGTACTTGGTGTTGTGTTAGCTGGCAATGCTCGTGCTTTGGCCCACTTCGTGAGATGTTTTGTAGCTACCACAATGTATCGACATCGATGTAATTGACTCACCTACAGTGGCCCAATAAAATCTAATCCCCATCGTTCAAACAGCTCCTATGGTTGGGATGAATACAATGGCATAAAATCCCGCTTCAACTGTTTCCCTACCCTCTGGCAAGTGTCGCAGCCTAACACCCACTCCCATACATCTGTGTGCATCGTCGGCCACCATAGCCCCACCAAGACAATTTTTTTGGCTGTAGCATCCGAGCCCATGTGCCCGCCAGCTACACCCTCATATGCTTCCTTCAATACACGGTATTTCCTCTTCTATGACACATCTTCAGAGGATCTAATCGGACCCCATCTTGTACAGCAAGCCATTAATCAACTAAAATGTCTTACTCTTCAATACGAGCTTCCTTCTCTTTGTTGGTGCCATTTCCTTCGAGAATGTAGATGTAGATAAGTATTCTCCAATCTATTCATACCATGAAGGGAGTATTGCAATCTGAAATAGGTGCGCATCTGAAAAATCTTCGTTCACTCCTTCCGTAGGTTCGCCCGACCGTATCCTTGACAATTGGTCAACGATCACATGGCTCTTCCCCGGCCGTACGATGATAGTAAATGTGAATTCTTGGAGCAATAGTAGCCACCTACTCACTCTCCCTTGAATTATCGGCTTATTCACCAAATACATTAGGGCTTGGTGGTCCACATAAAAGGTGAACTGCGTGGCTAGCAGATAATGTCCGAATTTTTGCATGGAGTAAACCATCCCCAGCGCTTTGTGTTCGGTCGTACAATAGTTTCTCTCGACTCTTGAAAGCAGCCGACCCGCAAAAAATAATGGGTGGTCCAACCCGTGTGCTCCTACTTTTGCCAATGTCGCTCCGATGGCGAAATTTGAGGCATCCACATGTACATGGAACTCCTTGTTCCACTATGGGTATGCCAGTATGGGTGAACTAATCAGCTGGTCCTTCAGTTCATTGAATGTTTTTTCTTGTTCTTCAGCCCATCTGAAAGGTTGTCCCTTCCTTGTTAGTAGGTCGAGAGGGTACGACACTTGTGCGAATTTTTGATAAACCTTCGGTAGTACCCTACATGGCCGAGGAAGGACTCTACACCAGTGACGTTCTCTGGGGCCTCCATCTGTATAATGACTCTTACTTTGTCTAGATTAGTCTTCAGTTCGGATTTGCACACAATGTGCCCCAATAATTTCCCTTGTGGCACCATGAACCTGCATTTCTTTGGGTTCAATGCGAGGCGGGTTGCTCTGCACCTCTCGATGCACTCTCTGAGAGCCTTCAAATGTTTCTCCTTGTCACTGTAGATGGACCAATCGTCGAGGAACGCCCTGAAGCTGCCCACTGACATCTTCTTGAAGATGTGCAAAATTATTCTTTGGAACGTGGCCGGTGCGTTACACAACCCGAATGGCATTCGATTGTACACGTACACCCCGTCCTCGACCACAAAAGTTGTATTCAACTTGTCTTCTTCCGCAATACAGATTTGGTTGTACCCAGAGAACCCGTCCAAGAACAAGTACATCTCATGCCCAACAACCTCTTCAAGAATTGTGTCAATGAAGGGGATTGGGAATGGGTCTTTGATAGTCACAGCATTCAAACACCGGAAGTCGACACATATTTGGATCTGCCCCGATTCTTTCTTCAAGGAGATGACAATTGTGACACCCACTCGCTAACTTCCACTTTGGAAATGATGCCCGCTTCCAACATCTTCTCGATTTCCTCTTGTACCTTTGCGGCATAGTTTTTATTCATCTTATAGGGTCTCTTCCATACGGGCTGGGCTCCCAGTACAAGAGGGATCCTATGCATGCACAGCTTCGGCGGTATGCCCTTCAGGTCCTTGTACGTCTAGGCGAAGGTATCTTTGAATTCCATGAAGATTTTAAATGTTGCCGCCTTTAGTACGGGGTCCCAATCATCATCGACGAGGATCTCCTTAGGCTTTTCTTGTTCACCAAGGTTCACCTTCTTCAATGTCGGTTCCTCGTACTTGATGAGTTTGTCTCATTCAAGCTTATGAGTTGGCGTCTTTTCCAATTCTGCCATACCTTCCTTATACTCGCCGAACTCTGGCGAGAATGTCTCACTGGTCGAGCCCTTATCTTCTTCCTCTCCCCCTTCTCTGATCTGTAACATGTTGCAATCGGGGTGGAAAACTTCATAATCCTCCATCTGCCAGTGAAATAACCCGTTCAGTGAACTGGTCTCGTCCTCCGAGCAACTTCAAATTTCCAGTACACCTTCCTCGTTCGGCTCCATTATCTTCCTTTCTTCATCAACATCCGACCCTCCATCCGATTCTGATCCTGAAGACACCAGTTCTTCACTAACCGCTTGATTCTTTAAATCAATAGTGTACTTCTTCCAATGGCTTTCAATCAAAAGTGTGTTCCTCTTCCACTTATGGTTTGCCTTCGCGGCAATCAGCCATCCTCGTCCCAACAGTGCATTGTACGCCTTTTTCTCCAGTGGGATGACGATGAAATTTAACAAGAACTATTGCGTCTCGATCAAGACTTTCTATGCCATTAAAGTACCAAGAGGTTTGATGCTATGTTGGTCCGCTCCTACTAGATGGAATGTTGGGGGCCAGAGAGTTGACTTACCTAAGCACTTCCATGTCTCCTATGGCAAGACGTTCACCCCAGAGCCTTCGTCGACGATGGTGTTGGAGAGTTTCATCCCCAAGATTTCCATCTGTACGACAGTAGGTTTCCTCCCAAAAATTATTGCGAGTAGCATTGGGTTTGTGGCCTCTCCTATCGGCTCTATCATATTTTCGTCCAGACCCCTCTAAGTAAATGACGTTCATGAGTGCTACTCTTAATTCAGGCATTGTTTGCAAAAGGTTTGTTACCTTGATTGGTATGGTTGTGTGAAGCACCTTCCGTACTATGTTCTTCTCGGACTCCGACTGCAACAACGTACTAGCCGCTTTAGAAGTTCTTCGTTCATTTGCCATTGCCTCTTCCACTTCTGCCCTGGCTTCCCGAAGTCTCTCTTTCTCCGTATGAGGATCCGGATAATTGGCCTTCTTCATCTGCGCCCTTGTAAGTGCCAAGACTTCTTCATCAGCTACCTCCAGCATGTTGATACCTTTCTGCTTCGGGCAGTCAGTGCCTTCGTGATCGCCAGGACCACACCATTTGCACAGCTTCCCCCCAGCAACTTGACCGTTCTAGCAATACCTAGCAAAGTGACCCCATTCATTACATTTTTGGCATTGGATCATGGGTCTACCTTTGTTGTCGTACTGAATTTTGCTGCTTAGCGTATTATTTCTCCGATTGTTGCGATAGCCACCAGGGGATACATTGTTGTTCTGGGGTTTCGGCGGTGTGGTCGAAGGGGTTGATTGGTCTCCTTGTGTGAAGAACACTTGCGAACTCCATGTTTTTCAGTTGTACGGGTGTTGGTTGACAAATTTTTCACTTCAATTAATACTCCCAGGCCCACACGAGTGACAATCTGGCCAACAGTTGAGTCACTTGCGATGGTAATCATAAGTGCTCTCGGCTTATTTTCCAAGGCGGAGCTACCTTCAGAAAATGTGCAATGAATAAAACGTGAAGTATTCTTTTAACCACAAAGTAGGAAAGGTAACTAACACATACCCATAAACGTGAAAGTAGGTGCGAAAAGATTATTTAACAAGAAAGACAATAACATAAAATCTGCTCATTCCATAACCACCGATAATGTTCAGGGAGAGAGAGAACAGCGAATCCTTCCAACAAATGATTTAACCTGAATTCAAAGCTTCAGAATTAAATACATACGCAATCCAATTAAACAGAAGAACATTGAAAAGTAATTACCATGGAACAAAGTTCATGTAATCAAAGCAAAACATTTATAAATTCAAAGACTTTAAAATATTCCCTTAATCCTTTCAATGCCAAAAATATGACTTCACAAACTCGACCCTCCTGTACAATCAAACTGAGTCACAAGAAAACTAAGCTAATCCCCCTCGAAGAATCTCCCTCCTTTTAACTTTCTTTCCCCTTTTATATTCTAAAGTGACTCCATAATGGTCATTGAAAATGACCGATATTGAAATAATTCATTAAGAAACAAGCGCAGTTCTATTACGCCCCAAAATTTCGGTTATCACCCATAATTACAAAATTTCCATGCATGCAAAATAAAGATTCAGCCTCTTTTGGAAGAAACCGTTTTTGCTGGCAGTCGCATAGAGAAGCCAAGTCACTAAACCACCGGAGGAGCCGGAGGAGCTGGGGCTCTAAACAGCTCCATTAGCATTTCTATAACCAAATTGTTAAATTCAGCTCGCTCCTCTTCTTTATCTAAAACAGAGATCACCCTGCGATATTCGACGTAGTTGGTCTTCTCCTTCCACGCTACCGAACGTAACTCAGAAATAATGTTGAGTTGTTCTTCCTCGGGCCACATCAAATTCGGCTGTATGACTGGCACAAGCTCGTTTTCCCATTCTGCAACTTCACCAGGAAGCACCATGTTGAAGAAAACCTGGAATTACAATGCTACCACCTTTGCTTCGTTCATAAGCTCACTGGAAGGTGACGACGGAGAAAGGCATTTATTTATTAAAGAAAAATGTGCAAATCCGTTACCATATCTTCTCCACCAACTTTTCATTTAAGAGTCGTCCTTTCAAAAGATCCAACAGATTACGTTTAAACCTCAAATTGGCATTTCAAGGTGCTTGAGAAGACATTCCTTAAAGACGTCGTACAGCGGATTAAATGAGCTGACATATAGGGAAGTGTGTCTCTAGTCAGGTCATCCTGTCGCTGAAAAACAAAAACTCAAAACCATGTCGAAGGTTCAAAGGTTTCAAGAACTCTCGATAAGCCGATTGCATAAGATAATTGACTAACAAGCCTTGGCACGGCGGAGGTATAAGTAATTCGGTTAGTCGGGAAGTTTCAAAACTAACGAATCCCGCAACTAGGTTAGAGAAATCGGGAGGACCGCGACATCACTAAAGATACATCTATAAGAAAAGTTTAAAAATTGATTGAGTAATTGGCGGGTAACAACGGGCACTCCTTGACGGAGTGTCTCATAACTTGGCAGATGTCACAGAACATTTTCTTCAGACAGTTCACCTTTGTATGACCTATCTCGCATTCGGTACACCATAGTTCGTTCACCTCCTTGGACTGTCATGTCTCCAAAATCGTGACATTTAAAGAATAAAATAATAAAATAAAATAAATAAATAAAACGAAGAACTTACTTAAGAGCTATGAACCATTTGAATATCGTTATAATTATAATTGTTGAAAACAATATTATAATTATAAAAATATTAAATAACATTATAAATATTAAAATATACGTGTCTAAAGTATCAACCATTCACCATCATTATAAATATAATTATCAAGAACACATTATAATTATAAATATAGTTTAAAGATATTTATCAAAATCATCTTATGCATATCATTGATAATATTAAAATCGAAATATAAGTCATCACCATTAATTTCATAGTAAATAAACATAGTAGCGCTCAACCATAAATACCATCGGGCATCCTCCCGGAACTTCCTCTCACTGCTCCTGACGTAGATGGGCCAATTCCCAGGTTCGCTTTGACTCACGCATTGAGAACCTTACTTCCTGAGATCTGAATTGCTAGGACAATATTTGTATATTATATTTGGACCTATTTATTTGAAGGAGTTGTTTACTCTCAGTCGTTGGTGATTGCATAGAACTATAGTCACAAGATCTTCAAGCAGTTGAGTTATCGGGCTCTTCTAACCATTATCATTTCCGTCAGCACATTTGGGGAAACCATCGCAACTACTTCCATTTGCACCTGTCATTCATCAATAGATTTTAGACAAATTTTGGATGATGTTGGGCGCTCATCTCTATCGATGTCTATCTGCAATATGCCAATAACACAGGTGAGGTAGATTTTCGTATTAGTGCCTGCTCGAGACATTCGTGAATGTGAAGACATTAATAAACCATCATGGAGGATCCCAATCATGTCGCTTAGGCATTACATTATTCAGATAACAACCTCCTTAATATATCGGTAAATATAGAAGACACAATAGCACGATTTAAATAAAATAGCAACGACTCATTTACTCATGAAAGCCAACACTAAATTAAATCTATAAATTAAAAACAGCGATACCAAAAGACACGTCCTTTAGCAAAAATATACATAAAGGTGGGAAATGGAACTTGATCGGGATATAACAGTTTGACAAACCAATAAATTTCAGAAGAACGGGTCTAGACGCTCCAAGAAACAATGACCGTCCAAATAAGGGATGCACTGTTAACACAGTAACATTCAGATATTCAGTCACCCTTGAGTAACATTATATTAAAGGGGCATATCTGAAACAATGAACTAAATTGGCAACAAGAAACATGAGGGATACAAGAGCTCAGGTGAAGTAATTCACTTAGTAATTAATGTCTAGAACTCCTAGTTTTAGAACTTATAAATCATGTAATGATAGAGGACTGGTCATTCTAACTTCGTAAGCATTATTGTCTGCACATCATGATTGGTTTCGTATAAAATAGTTGTTTATCTTTAATCATCCTATCTAATATGTGAATAACTCAGAATAGGGCCTGCTTTAATTGTCTGTCATGCTGAATGACTCCGTTTATGAGGAAGATGTAACTTTGATACGTAATATTTCATTCCAGGAATAAATTAACAATGTGAATAAATCAACAATGTGAATACGAAACTTTATATGCTTGACACAACTTTTGGCCTCTATCTTGGAACTAACTTTCCCAAGCTAAACTCGCAACGAGGCACATGCCTAGTGCGACTGGCTGAAACTAATTGGAACCACTGGCCTGTGTAACCCCGGGTTTATGATTGATCGACCTGGTCATCAACATACTTGGGAACAGTAACTATAAATAAACCCCTAAACATATATATGATCCCGCCAAGAGAGTTGAGTCATGACCTAAGTGGTTTGTCTGTAAACCCCATCTAGGCTTCCACCCCGTTGGCCTTGAGACTTGGGTTGGGCATACTGCCCCGTTGGCCCAAGGCAAGGTTTGGGTCCAGGAGGGATGGGGAATTCCACATATGGTTATTACCCCGTTGGCCTAAGAAATCAGTTGGGTAACATGAGGTGGTAGACCGTTGGCCCTTAGGGATTCTTCTCTCTTGATGGGTTAAGCAACTCTTCTTATGTTTTGTTAATTTGTATTTTCTGATTATGTCTTATTTGGGATACTAGATGTTAATGCTAACAAATATGTTGTTAATATGTCGAATACAGGACGCAAATCTAGGATTATTGAAACTAGGAGAACATTCCTTTGGGAAGAAGAAACTCTAAACCTAATCAACGAGCAAACCAAGGACAAGATAGGTACGGAACATTACAGGACCCTTCTTTGTCGGCTTTCGGTTCTTTCATCATTCTCAACATGTCACGACGGAGAGCTTGTACAGTTTTCTATTCATCTTCGCTCTCCCCCATACTTTCTTCGTAATCTTTCTTCTTCCCTCTGGAGGATGTCTTATTCTCGCTTTCGATGTCCATCGCACAGTTATATGCTTCAGTGTACGAGGATGGAGGTACCACCTTCATTTTCTTTCGTAGCGAGGGAAGCAGACCCTCAATAAACCACCTCTTCTTCAGGCCATCCACTGGCTGTGACTAAAGTTTCTCCAACAGATCTTTTAGTTTTCGATTGTAGGTCCGCACACTCTCGTACTTCCCTTGCTTGGTATTATAGATCTCTGTTGCAATCTTGCTATCGTCCCTCAGGAGTCTGAATTCATCTTGAAATGCTTGCTTCAATAATCTCCATGTAGCTTTGTTTTCTTGGTCCAATTCTAAGTACCAGTCAATGGCACTATCTCTGATTGTCGCCGGAAATGCTTTCAGCCAGTGATCCGGATCATCATGTCCATTTGCTATCCAGATTGTTTCACATGTTTTGCAATGTCGTACTGGATCTTCTAACCCATTCCCTGTAAACTTTGGCAACTTCTGCCACTCGGCTGGAGTCACCATCTTTCCCCGTTGTCCTCCTTGTGTATTGGACCCGACTAGACCAGTTTCCCCGCTACGTTTTGGTGCGTCACTTGCACTCTCGGCCACGTACAAGTCACTCCCACGTCTTCCGTCAACATCCTTGACACCTTGAGTCTCCTGGGTTCCACTCCGTTACTCCCTTTGCCAAGGGGTCTTGCGCTCAGATCTTCCAATCCTCAGCCCTTCGTCGTCGTCCAAAATGGACAACTCCCGAATGCGTCGAATGCTGTTATCAAGTTCTCCACTTAATTCATTTTCATTTTCACGGATTTTATATCTTTCTATGTACGGGGTGATGAAGGGTCCTTGGTCCCTCCCTTCCACAAAATTTTGATGTGCTCTACTGATGGATTGGTTTATTTCCAAAAGATTAGCATTTTCTCTTTTTATACTTTGGTTTATTTCAATTAGATCTTCATTCAATTCTTTATCCACTTGCCTTAGTCTTCGTGGCCGGTTTTCTTGCTCCTGTAATCTCAGTGATCATCGAACCCTTTCCTCCTCAACTTCGTGCCGGAATGGTATTCGGTTTTTGTCTTTGTTTGGTTGTACTGGCATTACAAGTCGTTCACGCGATCATTGTTGGTTGCCAAGAGTACGTCTCCAGCTAGTGTCTCATTCCTCCTCTTCCTGTTTGGCTTGTTCTTCGTACCGCTGCAATATTTGTTGCCTTCAGCGTTCTTGATCCTCCTCCGTCTAAAGGTCCTGTAGGATGATGAAGTGGCAGGCCAACAATCTTGGTAGACGGTTGAGAAGGTGATCAACCTCATCGTTCACTTCTAGTCTATCTCAGATAACTGCCTCAGGGATTTCTCACTTGAGGGCTTCCCTCCGTACGTGATCTCTTAGGGATATATTCCACAGATTTACCAAATCTTGTGTCAATTCATCCTCTCTTTCTTCATTAGTTTCTACGGGCTCCTCCGCCGATCGACCCATTACACTGCCATCATAATGACGAGTGATTCCCTGGTCCACTTAGGCAACGGCGCCAAATGTTTACTTCATTGGGTGTAATGTAACATACTACGTGCTACTAAAGTAAACTAGACTATATACAGAACATGGTATAGAACAACAAAGCGTAAACCATAATATGCTTGAATCATGAGATGCTTATATTCATTTCCAGCAAATATCACCATGTACAATCATAGAAATATCAACAGTGCTATCAACCATGAACATCATAACATCTCTCCCGACTACAGAACTGAGTACATATAACGTTCGGCAGTGGTTTAGCAACCAACCGTCGTTACGTTTCATAACAACTCGCTACTACTAATCGGGACTTACTTACCCAAATGCACATCACATTTATTACATTAATTATTCCCGCTACAACTATAGTTTTATTGAAATATAACAACTGGCCGACTACAATAAAGATATTTGACGGCCTACAAAAACCACGGCAAAAATATTGCTTTTATTAAATTTCTTTTTACAAATTCTAGAGGCACCGACCCCTCATTCAATTTGTAAGCACCAACCCACTAGAGGCACCAACCCCTCATTCAATTTGAGAGCACCAACCCACTAGAGGCACCAACCTACCAATTCCTTAGTGAATTATATTGTTCTCCTTTACACAAATCTGATCACAATGATGTTTTATTTTCTTCCACAAATCTGATTACAAATAATGTACACTTTCCTTCCACAAATGTAATGTCCCATATTTTATTGGAGTTCAATTTTCCCGTACACTTTGAGAAGTTCCCTTATTATTGATCGATTTCATTTGATCAATAATTAATCATTTTCATGATTGTTTGGATATCCCAATCTTTAGAAAGGACTCTTGAGTATATTGGTAATTCAAATATCCACCAGTTGGGAAAAGGTTGATAACAACCGTCAAGGCCTATCAAAATATTACTCGGGAGCATTCATTTAATATTCAGGATGATCAATTCATATTGGACGATGCAAATAAGGCATCAAAGATTATGGATTATTATCATATTCGAAATCAAAAGCTTTTTCTTTCGCAAGGGTCAACTTAATAACAGCTATATATATATGGCATATCATCATCAATATCCAAATGCTATCGGGTCTTTAAATTGCAAATAGTTGTAGATGTATGAGGATCAAGCCACCATTAAGCTTCATCGAAGTCTTTATTTCTGCCACATTATAATTAAAGCATGTCGTGAGGTTTGAAAATAAGGCACTACTTATTTATTAAAAGCCGTAGCCAATCTGGGTTCGTGGGATTGGAGATGTGTGCGCTATGTCTTAATAATCATTATGTTTTGTAAATCCTTATCACTGACAGTGCTTACAACGTGGCATTTTAAAAGTAAAATTCAGATTGCCTAAGGACCTATTTTCTTGCTAGGCCGATTCCTTCAGCACCACTTTAATCTGTGTCCCATCCGCTAGTTACATATTATATTATTGGAGTCAAGCTGCTAATGATTGGTGGTATGCGAAGAATAGAAAGCCAACAATGGTGGCGTTGTAGTATTCCACCCCTCTTGACGGAATGCTTACACACAATTTCCAGTCTGATTTTGTTTGGTTTGTATTTCTCCTTTTTCTTTTTCTTTTCGAGTTTGTTAGCTAATAATGCTAAAATGGTACTAAAAAGCATAAACATATAATTGAAACTACAATAAACTAAACTACTGAGATAGCCTTGAGTAAATTGCTCAAATTAGAAGTCAAATATGGATTTCTTCATTCCATGTACGATACATACAATAGGAAACTTACATAAGATTTAAAACTAAATACATCTTATACCATATTTTAACTTACAGACATATAGCTCTGTGAATAGTAACTTGCTACAGTACTAAACCCCAATGAAATGTTGATTCCTCTTGAAACCCAAACTTCTCCCACCCAAATCCAGTATGCGAAGCTTCCTCTATCTAGGGCGCCCCTTTTAGGTAAGATTGCAGCCTCTTAGAAGAGGCGTTTTTTTTCCTTTTGCTAAGAAAACCCTCTTGAAGAGGGATGGCTGGCTATAGCACAAAATCAGTCCCAAAAAACTCCCAAATACGAACAGCTCTTGCACAAACCAAGATGGAGTCTTTAGCCGCCAAACCCACTCCGAAATTAGCCCAAATGACCTGCAAACAGCTCCTTATGTCACCAAATTTTGCATCCAAAACCTGACCAGCAACCTTAAGGTGGTGTTTCACACCCTCAAGCAGCCCCAAAACGAAGAACAAAGCCCCACCAAGCTCACCCAAGCGCAGAAATCAGGAAACCCTTGTTGCCCTCTCCCTCCAAACCAAGCTCCACATGCCAAAGAAGAAAAATAACCAATCTCTTGAATGGGTCAAACTTCTCCTCATGAGCTTTATAAATCAACATTGAAAACATGATTCATTAAAGTGAACACTATTCACTTTAAGTTATGTCAATTTCACTTTATAAGTGAATAGTGCCAAATTAAAATAAAGTGACCCCCTCCGATTAAAAGACACATGGTCCCTAGGTAAAAAGGGTGAAATAGAAGATAACATAATTAATCACCTTCAACAAGCAAAACATCACAATTCACCCTGTCACAGAGCTCCAAGCATCAGCACTGCTAATGGATGACCCGATGACCATCACAATTGACCCCCTATCCAAACTCATTATCCTACGAGGGTCAGCATAATAGGCTAATCCATTGATGTAAAGATGTCTAACTAGAAGGGGATATTACAGTCCACCCTCCCTAAAATTGCTTGTCCCCAAGCAATCTCAACTCCGGATGTTTTAAAATGTCCTCGCTCTCCCATGTAGCATCCTCTACCGGCAAGTCCTTACATTTAATCAGATATTCCCTGATGACCCTTCTCCGCAACTGTCTCTCTCTGACATCTAAGATGGCCTCAGGTACCAGAATCAATTTCCTCTCATCATCCAGGGGTGGTAAAGCTGTGGAAGGTACAACACGGTGTCCCAATGCCTTCGTGAGGTGCGACACATGAAATACATTATGTACCCTGCTATCTGTCAGCAAATCTAACTCATAAGCCACCTCACCTATCTGTCGGATGATCCTGAAAGGCCCGTAGTACCGTGGCTTAAGTTTCTCTGCACCACTCTTCCTCATAGTGGATTGTCGATAGGGCTGCAGCATCAGATACACCATATCCCCAACCTCAAAAGAATGCTCAACTCTCCTCTGATCCGCATACTTCTTTCGCTGATTTTGTGCCTTCTTAATGTTCTCACGAAGTGCTCTCATAATATCCTGGTTCTCCTGTAAAAGATCCCCAACACTAGGCACTCTGTTGTCACTCAACAATAAATCAAGAAAGTTGGGCGCCTTATACCCATATAATGCCATAAATGGGGACATTTGAATCGACATGTGGTGAGTGGTATTATAACAATACTCACAAAGATGAATCCACTTCACCCAACCCTTTTGTTGCCCTACGGTATAGTTTCGGAGGCATCCTTCCACCCATTTATTTACAATCTCCGTCTGGCCATCTGTCTGTGGGTGGTAGCTAGTGCTCGAAGTCAGCTCGGTCCCACAAAGCCTGAATAACTCCTGCCAGAAGTGACTCAAGAACCGACTATCCCTGTCGCTGACGATGCTCCGTGGTAGCCCATGCAATCTGAATACCTCACGGAAAAACAACTCTGCTACCTGTGTAGCTGAATATGTAGCTACTATCAGAAAAAAGTGAGCATACTTTGTGAGGCGATCAACAACTACATAGATAAAGTCTCTGCCCTGGGGTTTCGGCAAGCCTGTAATGAAATCCATCGACAAGCATTCCCACTTCCTGTCAAGAATTGGAAGTGGTTGAAGTAACCCAACAGGATAGGTGTGTTCATGTTTATTTTGCTAACAGACCGGACACTCTCTGACATACCTAAGGACATCTAGCTTGAGTCCTTTCCAAGTGAAACGCTCCCGAACCAGCCTGTAAGTTTTGAAATACCCGGGATGTTCGGCCATGGGTGCATCATGAAAGGCCCTCAAAACTGTGTTCTTCATCTCTAATTCTGGGGTCAAAAAGATCCACCCTTTGTTAATGATAAGATCATTTACAACTGAATATCTATTGTCCTGCACTAACCCCTCAACAATGGCGAAAGCCCAAGAGTCTTTGGCATACTCTACTGTAATTATATGTCTCCAATTCTCTAATATCTCGACCATGGAGCTCAAATGTGGTCGGCGAGACAAGGCATCAGCAACAACGTTTTGAGTCCCTTTGACATAGGCAATGTCAAAGTCATATGATTGCAACTTACTAACCCACTTTTGCTAATGGTCATTGAGATCTCACTGCCCTAAGAAATGTCTCAAGCTATTATGATCGATCTTAACACAAAATTTGCTGCCCACAAGGTACTGCCTAAATTTGGCCAATGCATACATGATGGCCAACATCTCCTTGTCATAAATGTTGTAGCTCCTCTCTGGACCTTTTAACTTTCTGCTCTCGAAAGCTATCGGGTACTTGTCCTGCATAAGGACTACGCCAATCCCTTCACCTGAGGCATCACATTGAAGCTCAAAGGGTCTGGTGAAATCTGGTAATGCAAGAACAGGACAAGAAGTTATCAATTGTTTAAACTTCTCAAAACACTCATGTGCTTGAGGATTCCAAACGAAGGCCCCTTTCTTTGTCAAGTCTGTAAGTGGCGTTGCATGGCGTGAAAACCCGCTGACAAATCTGTGGTAGAAGCCACACAAGCCCAAAAATCCTCTAGGCCGAGTAAGGTTCTCAGGAGTAGACAACTCAATAATAGCTCTAACCTTGTCAAGATCCATACGCACTCCCTCTGCACTGATGATGTGGCCCAAGTACAGCAGCTCTGTCATGCCCAAATCACACTTGGATTCCTTGGCGTACAAGGACTCCCTGCCAAGAATATCTAATGCTAGATCTAGATGGCCAATATGCTCCTCCCATGTTTTGTTGTACACCAAAATATCATCAAAGAAGACTACCACAAACCGCCTCAGCTGCAAGTGAAAAACCCTGTTCATTGTGGATTGAAAAGTAGCAGGCACATTGGTTAGCCCAAATGGCATAACCACAAACTCAAAATGCCCACAATGACAACGGAAAGTTGTCTTCTCAATATCTTGCTCCCTCACACGAATCTAATGATACCCCGATCTCAAGTCTATTTTTGAAAAGTAACGAGCACCATGTAGCTCATCTATCAGCTCATCAATCCTGGGAATAGGATATCTGGTTTTGATTGTCCTTTTGTTCAACAATCTCTAATCAATGCACATTCGCAAAGTACCATCCTTTTTCTTAACCAACACAACAGATGAGGCAAAGGGTGATTTACTAGGTCTAATATGTCCCATAGCGAGCAGCTCCTTAATAGTTTTTTATATTTCATCCTTAAGCCGCTTAGGGTGCCTATATGGTGAGACAATCACAGGCTTAGCGCCCTCCTCCAACTCAATGATATGCTCAATCCCTCAGTCTGGAGGTCTACCTGGTGGAATCTCACTGAACACCTTAGAATGCTTATTCCTCAACCCCTGTATGTCTGGATGATAAACTGGGGTTTGTTGCTCCTCCTGTGATGGCATCAGCATACACTCAGTTGACCACTCAATCATGTTGTGTTGCATTAGCCTCTCCATTCTACTGAAAGATATCATTCTAAAATTGCTATCCTGGATGGCTTTCGGCACATGAGTCCTCCCGTCCACCTTAAATCTCATTTCCATATCCCGAAGGTTAAGGGTAAACTCCCCAATGTCATGAAGCCATTTCATCCCTAGAACCATATCAGTGTCTCCCATGTTTACCACATAGAATTTTGCCTTAAAGTCAAAGTTATTTAGTCGCATAGGGAGATTTGAAATCATCGCGTCACACTTAAGAGTATGGCCATCTGCCACCTTCACCCTTATCCCTTCAAATTCCTCGGTCTAAATCCCACGCCTCTCAACCAATCTAGCATCAATGAAATTATGAGTGGCACCTGTATCCAACAATGAAATAACCTTTTTTCCAGCTAAGACCCCTCGCATCCTGAAAGAGCCCTCACGTTGTATGCTAGTGAGACGTGCCTCTTGAAGTTTTACTTCCTCCTCTCTTTCAGCCTCTTGTTCCCCTTCATTTTCGGACTTTTCTGCCTCGGATTCCTCTTGTTCAGTTTGCTGGTCCAATTTTTCAGATTCGGAATCCTCATAGAATGCCCACATTATTTGGTTAGCCTTGCCCTTAGGCCTCAAAGGACAGTCATGGTTTGCGTCATAGGGTCCTTTGCAATAGAAACACAACTTCTTCTTACGCAAATCATCGATGGTTTCCTGGTCTAATGGAGCTGATGATTTCCCTTTTGAATCTGATTTGTCCTTCTTAGAAAATGACTTGCAGTCCCTGTATGAAGATGATGCTTTAGATGTGAACTTACTTTGTGGAGCTGCAAGTTCCATGCTCCTAGCTTTTTTCATAGCCTCCTGTAGGGTCGAGGGATCAAAAGCTTTGATCCAGCCTCTCAACGGTTCCGATAGACCTTCAATGAGTAACACAATTAACCTTCTCTCTGATATGTTGGGAACCATAACTAACAACCTCTAAAAATCACCCATATATCCCTCCAAACTCCCAACTTGCTTGAGTTGGGCTAGGTCTCGGAAATATGTTTTCGGATCCTTCTTATCAAAGCATTCAATCAACCTGTCAACGAATTCCTAGTAAGAGGTGATGAGGTTGTGCTGCAATGTGATCATCCCATGATACCACCAATCATGGGCTACTCCCTCCAAGTGTAAAGTGGCATACTTAATTGCATCCTCCTCTGCCATGGGTCGAAGAGTCAAGAAAGTATACAGTTTGTGAACCCAAGCCAACAATAGTAGTATTCCACCTTCAACAAGCAAAACACCACAATTCACCCTGTCACAGAGCTCAGGGGATCAACACTGCTAATGGATGACCTGATGACCATCACAATTGCCCCCCTATCCAAACTCATTAGCCTACGAGGGTCGGTATAATAGGCTAATCCATTGATGTACAGATGTCTAACTAGAAGGGGACATTACAGGCGTGGAGATTCTACAGCAGGTTCGTGAGTCAAAAAGAAATTGTGGCAAGTTTAGTTAATAAGAAGACAAATATTATATCAACTACAACGATTATATGAGCAAGGCAGCGATTAATACTTCTACACACAATAATTAATATAAATCATTTAACTAAGGGTCATATCCTTTTTGATGGACGTTTCTGTTCAAAGAGTCACATCCTTTCTATTCAAGAATAAATATATAGAAGACAAAAAGAAATGAAAAGGAGATGGATTAGAATTGCAGTCATATATATTTCTTAGTAACAGATCTGAAGTGCTCTTTAAGAGCCAATGATCAGCCAATAGATGGATGCATGGATAATAAATGAACATTCAGATACAGCACCTAATTGTAAATCGCACAAATATAAGACCAAGTTAGAAACAGCGAAATAATAGAGGTCTAAGCCTCTTGCATATTCAAAGGCATGATTTTAATTGATAAATCAGAAACAACTATTCTATTCACTTGTCAAATTTTCATTATCAAATTAATATTTGAATAAAGCTTCATTATTCAAAGTTTATTTCATTTACAATCTGGAAACCCGATAAGCTTTAATAATATTGGATGACAACCTTTGTCAATCAAATAAGAAATAAATTGAAAATCTGTTGATCTGGGGCTCAGGTTATTACAACAAATCTGATCCAAATCATATACTCTTCCCTTCCACAAATCTGATCCAGATTATACACTATCTTCTTTTACAAACTGATCACATGCATGTCAAAGCTTCCCTTCAAATCTGATCATAAATAATATCAATATCTTCCTTCAAAATCTGCTCATATCATCTTCTTGCAATCACACATACTTCTCTATAAAATAAATCTGATTTACACTTCATATTTCTGCTCCTTTTCTTCTTCTAGATCTGCTCTTCAAATTAAAAAATACTTCATTGATTTCTTTTATCATTCTGCCATAAATTCTTCATATAAATCTGCCATTTAACTTTTCACAAATCCATCTTAAAATCTGAGCATTTTCTTCATAAAATCCTGCTCTTTGTACACTTGGATCTGCTGGTGTATTTATGAAATCACACTTGTTCAACCCACTTCCTATGATTTTCAAATTTCATTTATATCTTCATACTTCTATGTAGAAAGGCATCCCTTTTGAATGGACATAGTCTTTAATAAATATTTCCACCTTTTCCTTAATCGCACCCTTTCAGACTTTACCTACTGCTCTTAACAAACTTCATTTATTTATTTTATTTATTAAATGACATAAGTTAATTGTCTTTAACAACCTTTAATTAAACATTCCTTAATCGCACCTTTTGATTAAAATTCATTAACTAATGCTTCATAGTGGATCGCAGCCTCTTATATTCATAATGAATCGCTGCCTTACTAACATATTGATTGTTCATACAGCTAATTAAAATTGCTGCCCTTAATATATTAACATTAATTAATCGCTGTTTTTGGAGATATATTCATCGCTGCCTTTATTTACTTTAACTAATCACTGCTCCTTTTTGTTTTGAATGAAGTCATCGCTGCCTAATTATTTTGTCTTACTCATTTTCGTCTCATATGGAATTTCGTCCTTTTCTTCTTTTGTCTCATTTACTTCCTTAAATTATTCGCTGCATGTTGTCATCTTTTAATTGCTGTCTTATGTAATTAAATCAATGTCTTTATTCTGATCTCTGCCTATTAATTCTGAACCAATATCACTTCTGTATGAAGTCCATAATCGTTGTTATACTTGTGCAATTTATATATATAGTTGCTGATAGTAATATATATAATTTTGATTGCCTCTTTTAATCATATACCAAGTAAATCTTCTTAACAAATAAATCATATAAAAGCGCTGCCTTGTAGGACCAAATTGTTGCCTTTATATAATCATAGAAGCGTTGTCATAGCTGTATGGGAGTTGGCCAAATCATTAATTTAAACTTCAATATAATCGATGCTTCTTGATATGTCTCTGTTTGATATACAGATCAATATCCATTAGTTATGTTATTTCATTTTTATGTCTTCAAACATATCACAAAAATCCATATTCTTCTATCTTCAAACCTTGCATCAAATCATCAATGACATCAATGACAGATTCCAATTGTCTAAATATCGTTGACATCAATGACAACATACATCAATGCCAATATTTCCAACACAAAATACCATATCAATTGAAGTAGTAGATTTATTCCAATTTTTCCTGAACTTTGAAATGCTATTGCATCGGGGAAGAATGAAACAATGCATGGTACAACCCATTTTGAATCTGGTGAGAAAGATCCGGTAACTAAATCTCTGTTGTTAGGCAACCAAGTGATCAATCCAATGTTACTGACAATTAACACAGCAAAGAAACCAACACTGGTGAATATGGAGATCCTCGGAATGAATCTCACCAATACAATTGTTGATAGCAGGTCTGGGGTGAATGTACTTCAAGCCGACCATTTGGCCCCCAACATTTCAACTGGTGAATGTAGATCAACAAAGTTATTAAGGTACTTGAAGCTTTAATGGGCCAAAAGGTAATTATTGGAACCTAAGAATTTATGTTGAGCTTTGTGTTCATTTTCTTATGGAAGAAAGCATATGATGGATTGTTGGGTCAGGGTTGGCTAGTAACAACCTGTTGTACCCAAAATAAATTTTTGACATTCTGCTTAAATTGAGCTAAATCATGTAAAAATGCCATCAAAAGTATGTTTTAGGTCAAACCAAACATAAGGTTTTTGTGGATTTTTGTCAAGGAACCTATGGTTAAAATTCTGAAAAACTGAAAATTAGGGTTTCGTGCCCCTATTTTTGGGGAAACCCCCGAAAATAGGACCTTCCCGGAAATGATTGAAAATGATTTTGATAGGGTTAACCGACTTCACGATCACACTGATCAAGTCAGAATCATCAAAAGACATGCTTTACTCTGGTGGATCTATTTTCATTTTTCAGGGACAAAGTTAGGAGCTCCGCAGCCATTAATGGCAGATTGGCCAATACCAGGTGCTGATAGCTAAGCTTCAAAAGCTTCAACAAAGAAGCCATGGCGGAAAAGGTTGAAAAGGATGTTGTTTGACGAAGGAGATTCTCAAAACGAAAAAGGCCAAAATTTGGCTCTCTAGAATGAAGACACCTTGTTACCAAGGCAGAAATACAGTCAACAAGGTCAAAGGCGCCCTTTGATCTCAAAGGGAAAATGCAAGCATCAATTCCACCAAATGCAGTCATCCTCTTCACATTCATGCTGGTTGTTCAACGTACCATTAAGCAAGATCATCTAATGCAGGAATCACTGGCAAACATCAACGAAACATGGAGATGCTGAATGAAGAACATGCTTAAAAAATGAGAGAAAATTGTTAAGTGTTAGTCAAAAGTGACCCTCTTGAAGAAAGGCGCCCAGTTTTTGGAGCATATAGATGCAACCTAATTACTCACTGACCTCCAAGACAACCTTCTCAGCTTTGACCGATCTCGACAATGAGACTATAAGCGAAGGAATCTGACAACTGAGTCATCTGATGACAGAGATCAAAGCAGGCAATTTTTAAAATGGAAAAATCAGTCAAAAGGTCAAAGGCACCCCTGCTAGCCAGGGGCGCCCTTAGATTCAAAGGACTTAAACTTGCTATCAGAAGCTAAGAAGTCAGTCATCCTTTCCAGGACGGAGCTGGTTACCTGACGCACGATCAAGCAGGGTTATCCAACTCATCAATCAGCGTTAACATCAGACCAAAGCACGGAGGGTCTAAAAAGGACAAAACGAAGAGCCGTCATAAAAATGACTAAGGCAAAGATAAAAGCGCCCCTCTTAGAGAAAGGCGCCCTTTAATCTGGAGGCTCAAACTCAGTTTTCTGAGCTAATAACTCTCAGGCATATCTCTTCAAGCTCATCACATCTCAACAACAGATCCGTCAGCAACTGCCAAAGATCGACTGAACAACCAAGAGCGAAGATCAAACAGAGGCACTTCAGCTTGAAAAATGATGAAAAAATGCTCAGCATCCAAGAAGGGACGCCCAAAAAGGTCAAAGGCAATATGTTGACTTGAGTTAAGAAAATTTGGAGGCAAAAAGAAGCCAAACACTATACAATCCATGGAAATCAGCTTTTTAACTCCAAATCAGGCTTAAGTAATGAGTTGGCGCCCATACTTGGTGGATCTAGACTTGAATCTTTATATAATCAAGCCTAGGCGTCCTTTTTCATTATTTCTTTTTGCAGGTTGAAGATCAAAACAGAAAATTTCTCCCAAGGACGTCTTTTTCAGATCTGGCAAGGGTTTTGGACCGTTCTTCAATATTTTTTGAAGATCATTGGCAGTAAGGGTTTTCTTCTCCGAGGTTGATTCAAGAGGCAAATAATAACTTCCAATCCACCTCTCTTCTGTCTTAAAATTCTTGCATGTCACAGGAAACAGCAGGCCACCTCAAATCTGACCAACTAGGTATGATCAGCGTAATTTTCCAATGAAACCCATCTTTTTAGATTTGCCAGAATCAGCAAACTTGCTGCCCCTATTTTTAGGGATCTTGTTGGAAAAGTCTTCAAATCAAAAATCCAAGAAACTGGGTCTGTTCAGCATTGAAGCACGAACAAAACCCATGTGCCAAATTTTTTCCGGAAAAGTACTTCTCGACAGGCGCTATTTTTAAGGGTTTCTGGAAAGTGTCAGAACAAGGTCGTGTGCACAGTCTATCTTTAAGTATTTCAGAATGCAGTACTCCCAGGTACAATACAAGACCAAGATGGTCTTGTACCATGATTATCTGAAAACGACTGACACGGACTTATGGCAGAAGAACCCGAAGGTCAATTCTAAGGATTTGGAGGGCATGAATCAAATTACATTGCAGAACATAGAAGAATCTGGGTTGTTTCAAGCTGCATCAATTCCTATCACGTTATAGAGTGTGGAGCTTGTAATTGCTTGCATTAAGCATTACAATCCTACCACAAGAGAAATCCTATCAGTGGATGGGAGAGTGATCTGCAGTTTGAAGCCGAAGGGCATTGAAAAATGTTCTGCAATTCCACCATGCCCTACCAATAAGGTCGTATCTGTGACTAAATGCGGAAAGGCATTCGAAGCTTCAAAAGACAAGTGTTCGCTGAAAATGGTTGAACAGTGGTTAAAGGTGAAGAAGGCCAACTTGCCCAAATTGGTTGGACGAGGAGAATTCAGAGATGAGTATGCAGTGTTAATCACTCTACTTAGCAAAGTCACCGGACAGGAAGAGGGCAATCATTTTCAGTCGTGGATGTTCTATATCATTGGTAAAATCATCAGCAAGAAAGAACATTACGACTGGGCCCCTCTAATCAGTGACACACTCCACCAACAAATTACCGGGTTTCTAAAAGCTCATAGTTTCCACATGTGTTCCTACCTGGTATACCTAATTGCCTTCCAAGGCGAATTCAGAATACTAAACACTGTAGGGACCTTAGGTGTGCAGAAGGTCCAGGAATACTTTCCGCGTCTTGAGTTTACTCAAGCAAAAAGACACTTCAAAAAGATAAACGACCTCTTCACCATGCACGCCATGAGATGCACGTCCGTATATCACCAACAGCCAAGGAGGCAATGGTGGACTGGGCGGATTGGTTTATCCAATTCCCTACCTTCACCTACATACGCGTGTATGGCTACAACCTACAATGGTCACCCTGCCATGATGCCACGCTACCCTTCAGATAAGGTGGTGTTCATGGAATTCTTGAGGCAGTTGGCCGAGGTTCACACTTATCTACACCAAAAGAAGTCAGCTGCAAACTTTCCCATTCAAATGGGACTCTATAGATGCAAGACGGCAGTCGATGCCAAGTTGATGAGCCAAGAAACAGTGAGATTTAATCTCAAGTACCTCATTGAGAGGAGGTCATCATACAATCCAAGAGGGCTCTATGCAGCACATCTCGAGCAACGCTCATCACATGAATCTTCCATAGAAGATTATTGGGTCAATTGTGACGATGAGTTCGAGGTGCGAAGAAGGAACTATAGCAGGTTCAAGCTCTCACAAATTGCTAACTTTATGTCAGAAGACATTGAGGGCTTATCTGACGATGAGGAAGAAGTCATTCTTCCCTCCTTCATGGATCAGGTGGATTCGCAGCCACTCGGCAAAGTGGATTGGTATGCGAAAGAGAGCACGTCTATAGAGGAAAGAACGGGTAGAGTAGTTAGACACAGTTGACTCTACCTTGACAGCAAGAGGACAAGGTAGTACTTCCTCGAACAGAGCCGCCACCGGTTTAGTCTTCACTACCTTTCAAGTCCAGGAAGAAGCCCAGACAAAAGAAGATGAGCATCCTTCCTGAACGAATGCAGATCTCAAGGAACACATGGGGAAGAAAAGGGATTGCTGGTACAAATCAGCAAGAGGTATAGGTGGAGATAGCCACCAATTTACCCAAGATAGTAAAGATAGTTGCAACCGAGCTAGAGCCAGTGATCGAAGTAGTCACAACAAAGATGGAGCCCATGGCAAAAGCAGTTGTAATAGAAACAGAGCCACCAAAACCACCATCACAACAGTCACAAGTCCCATCGACTTGGACTCGCCACCTCGAGACATTGATGCAGCACAGTCTCATTCATCCAACATTCAGGGACCTAAGTTCCTAACGTTCCTCCTTCCAATGAAGCCAGTCGGGATTCTATCTAGCTTGAGAGTTCTCTTGGAAGGAAGAGAGAAAGGCTGTCCTATCGGCTCGACTTCACAGAATTCGATCATGTCCCTCAAGACATGTCGACAAAGAAGTTGAAGAAGAAAACACATGTAGAAAGGAATGCGGACAACGAGGTCATCATAGAGACTGTTGCCCCACCTGAAGGCAGAGATATACATAATGTAAGGGTTGAAGATTTCACGCTATCAAAGGTGAACCTTGGAAAGACCACTCGTCAGGTGGAGGCAAACCTTCTCGGAATTGCCTCAGCGAGCGCCCAAGAGAGGATGACAAAGGATGGACAGGACAAAGCAACCTTAAAGGCCGAAAACCGGCAATTGAGGATGTATATTTCACACGTGATACACGGCACTCCCAGCTCCTCGGCTTTACCTCAAGAGTTGCTAGATCTCCCCGCAGAGCGAAACCACCATCAGTTGATCACATATGGCAAACACTTGAGAAATCAAGTGGATGAGTTTGTTATCAGAGGACGATGTGTATTAGCGGAAGCATACCAGTTGAGAGATAGAGCACATGGACCCTGCTTAGAGATCCAACAGTCAAACTTGAGAACAGCAGAAAAGAGGCTGGGAGATGAAACGACAGTTGTCAATCTACAATTGGCATATCAATAAGTTACCACCACAGAAAACAAACGCCATCTTTTTGATTGGAAGGAACAATTGGCATTTAAGGTGAAATCCTACGATGCCAATTATGTGGAGTTGATTGACTACAGGCATATTGTCGCAGACTCGCAGGTGTTATCAACTTCGCAAGAACGTTGGTAATATCCTTCCCAAATTGAATATCAGCATGAGGGAGGAGAATACATCGAGCTAGGAATAGTGCAAAAACAATTCCAAAACGTCATTCATAGCACGTTCCTTGATGATCCCAATGGTTGCAAGTTAGCCAAAATTGCAGCCATATCTATCAAGTTGGATGAAGCAGCTGCCAAATGCATAGACTATCAACAGCAGCTTGTGACAGGTGAAAAGATGTTGAGACGTCACACCATCATCTTGAGAAGCATTAATTGCCCAGGGGCTGAAGAGGTCAACGACTAGATAGACACTGTTGACCAGTCGTGAAGAGGTGTAAAGCACCTCAAGAAGGATGTCCTACCCTCCAAAGTAGCAATAACTATGACTGAAGTCAACTTGATGCCCCTTTCCAAGTTGACTCCAGATCTCCACAGATCATGCATGTCAGATCCCACTAATCAAGGATGTCTAAATTGACTCCCACGATTTGTGGATCTCAGATCTCCTTTAAAGGTGGATGTCTATTTTGGAGACACATTTGTATTTTAAGTTCACTTTTAGTTAGGTGTCAGTCAACTGAGGTAGACTTCCAGTTTGACTTTTGTTTAGTTTCAATTAACTAAAGTAGATTTCCAGTTAACTACTTGCTCACCTACTTTTAGACATAGGAATAAATCTTGCTGATTGGCAAGAACTGATTGTTAACTCAAGGAGATTTTAGGGTTGCCTACTCCTTTGAGTTTCTATAAATAAGAGCCTTGGGCTCATTATTTGTTTAACCTTTATTTACTACGCAAAATTGTTGCGCCATTGTTGCCAGAGTTTGCTTGTTTGTATTTGTTCACTCTTGGATGAGAGTTTGTTGGTTGATCGTAATTGTGCATGATTTCGTGCCTGTGCTGTCCCAACCTTTGTAATTCTTTGGAAAAGCTTGAAGAAGAAAGTCAGATGGTGTATGCATATTTGATCTAAGTTTTGAGTTGATCCAACGTCTTTGTTTTTAAATAGTTTATTGTTTCAATCTCCTCCTCGGACAGGGGTTCCTCATCCTTGGATATTTTGTTATCGATTGCTATCGTTTGATGTTGTTTAAAGATCCGGACTTCAACCTACGCTTCGGACAGGGGTTCCTCCTCAGAAATCCTGATATGCATATCTTCGTACCTTGTTTCTAGTACGTTGTTTCCCAGCCTATACCTCGGACAAGGGTTCCTCCTCCTTGGCAAGTCTCAAATCCAACCTATTGTAAAGAGTGTTTACTTGCATAAAACCTTATCCTGGCATATATCCGAGAGTTCAGAGCCTCAGCCATATTCTACGGAGACAGTAGATTCAAGTAATCCAACCCATCCATTTCGCTCCTATGCCCTCATGCTTTGTTTATCTTGAGGAGGCAGGATAGTTTAGAAGCTATTTTAGTCGTAGTTAAGATCTGCAAAAACCAGAGAAAAACTTAGCTACGGCGCATCGTGTTTATGCACCCTTGTGTCCTGTCGCTGAGTAAAAAATATAGGAACCTTACTACCTCTTTTTTACGTAGAACATCAACAAAGAGAGATCTTCCTCTCTATAATTTGAAGAGCAATACTATAACACTTGCAATAGCTGTCTGTTTCCAATAAGCACTCCAGAGGTGCTAATTGAAACGCCAACACAACCAACACCGATCACAACTAGAAAAGGAATACAATCACCATTGAGAACAAGGGTCAAAATTATATAATAGATTTCATGAACCAAACAATTAGTGAGGAAGCAACTTCCTTGCATTCGTCGAATTCAAACTTTGAAGAAGAATCAAGGGAAAAGTAGGATGAAGGTTCAATGGAACTGAACAACAAAGGGATTTTGGAATTACAATCATATTTGAAAGATGGAACAAATTCTCTCCATAGCCTGTTTCATTGGCAAATTGAGCACTGAGGTATTTCCATCAAACTATAATTTTATTAAAGCTACAAAGATCAGCAAAATGTTGGATAGTTTATGTGCAATGGATGCACTACAAGGTTCACAAAAGATAACATTTTCAATTCTAATAGAGGCACCCGATTTTACCAAAAATCACAAAATTAATGACGATGTGTCTCAAAGTACTAATAGTAAAATATTTAATCTGGAGCATACAAATACTTGTTGTCAAGTCAAATCAATTTCACAGCAAAATTATGACAAAGGAAAAAATATCAAGCAAGAAATTTTTACAATTAGAGCACAAAAGATTGCATGGGCCCCACATGAGGAGAAAAAAAAAGATAATGAAAATAAAAGTTCAAGTTTGAAAATAATAACTATTAAATCTCATTATTTTACCATTCTACAATTCCCTCTAAACATTGTTGTGTACTTGTATAGCAAGATAGTCTGATTTTCCCATCAACCTATCGTACCACTCCCTCTTGTACAACTTCCTTTACAGAACTGTATGACCTCTATCAACCATACGACAACCTTTAATGTGGCAAGTAAAATTTTCATTACACTCTTCATCGTATAGTCAAACCTTATTCCTACCATACAACACCATCACCTGATCCTTGCATCCATACGAATTAAAATTGTACATAGTTATAGCCACAATACAACGCACAACGCTTGCGTAAATGCATGTCATACAACTCAACTTCATTCATCATTGTACTACCTTCCCCACACCCTTGCCATACAACTCTTGGTTCGACCTGTTGAATGTTATACAATAAAATCATCATATTTATATTTTTTGTCATACATTTCACACTCAAAAAAGTTTTTCCTTCGTACGAATTGCATCAACATTCTTCACTATACAACCAAAACTAACTTTCTCCACGGTATGGTTTGTACCTTCATCATCTATCATACAACCTATTGGAATGTGGTTTTTCTCAGAGTTCAACTAAAGACATTATTGTTGGTTCTTCCTTCAACAATGACTTTGGCAGAAATAGGGAATTTTTCATACACGTTATTGAATTGGGAGAAAGTACATTCTTGGAAAATAGGCAATATTTTCATGATCAAAATGATCCTAAAATGCCTACAATACTATCTGGGCTCAATGTTTGATTGAGTGCAACATTGTCAACTTCCAGTGTGCAATGAGATGGGTTCCCTTGGTTGGTTAGTCATAAGAATTATTCACAAAGTGGCATATGCTGGTTAAACACTCCAAAAACTCTATCTTTTGGCATTATATGCATTGGTTTTTGTCTCTTAAAAATTCATGAAAATGATGTGTACCATGATGCTCTATGTGGTTTTGAAGGTATATGCGCTACCCTTAGACCCTACAAGGGGTGTTGCCCCTAGACCCCTACGAAGGGCACTGCCCCAAACCCCCCATCAAATTCATTTTATTTGCCAAGTACTCTCCAAGTTTGTTCTTGCACACTATGCTTCCAAATTTGCCTATAGGTCTTGGTCTGCAATATCATCATTAGTTTGGGAAATCTTCCCTAATATTACTTGATGTTTACTTGTTTTCCTTGTCATCTGAAAAATGTTTTTTTCTTTTGAGGGGATGATGTAGTTTGTGTACAATCCCTATTTTTATGTTTTGATAATATGGTTTATCTGACAATGTATTAATTGTTTGTCAGCTTCATATGGTTATAACAGTTAGTTGACAATTGTGTTCCTTTTGGCAACTGCTGGGTTCTTGAAATAGATTTTGTATCATCAAGGAAAGCAGTATGATCTAGTCAAATTAACTCTCATCCTCAGCTGACCATCTCAGGTCTACTTCTGTAATAACTTCATGTGCAAATAAATATATAATTTTACTCCTTTATCTGGTATAAACTATTATGTTCATTATTTCAAGTATTCATTTTATTAGATAGGAGAAAAAACAAGAACATGATCAACCTACCAATCTGTTTAGTAAATATCTCTGCAGCTTCACTTGTGGGTCCACAGTCTGCTGCATTTTGATGAAGCAATGACAAAAGTGCAAACTACAGGGAAAGCAAAAGAATTGAGAAACACAGCACAACTGTGAGGAAATAATTGCAGATAAATATATGAAATTATGTGTCCTATATCATGCTGACATTCGCAAGACAATGCCTTACTTCACTTGTCTCACTTCTTAGTTCACCCGTCAAACAAGAAAATAGATGCTGCACCTTTGCTCCAACACGAACATGTTTG
Source organism: Sequoiadendron giganteum (assembly GCA_007115665.2). NCBI lineage: Eukaryota > Viridiplantae > Streptophyta > Pinopsida > Cupressales > Cupressaceae > Sequoiadendron > Sequoiadendron giganteum. Next base: position 367,933,448 of record CM021110.1, on the reverse strand, counting down.
CAAATAAGCTGCAAAATTTACTCAAATTAAAATGACATGGAACTAAACAGATTTAAGGAAGGTTAACTAATGAAAGAAATGAATCAGGTGAACATTAACTAATGAAACAAATGAATAAAGGAAAAAAAATTAAATAATAAAGGAAATAAATCAGACAAAAGAGTTTAACTAGTGAAGAAAATGAATTACGTAAAATCAAAATCTACTCAAAATAGATTTGCCTCTGTATATATATATATGCATAGATATATTGTTCAGGGAAATGGTGTCAAATAAAGGAAATGAATCAGATACTAGATGATAGAAAAATATGCAAAATTGTGATAAGATGCTACTCTGATATATCTTAAACTCAAGATTTCGCCTAGCCTGACTTAGCTATTGACATGATCCATCACAAAAAGAATCATACCTCCATTTGACTTTTGATTGCCTCTTCCATGATCTCAAAACTGCAATGATTTTCCAAGTCACAAGAGGACCTGATTCAACCATAAGATGCATATTACAAACAGAACATTCTAAATACAAGCCATATCTATCATGCACATGAATAATATAGAAACTCAAATGACAATACAGAGAACGGTTTATTCTGATTTCTGCCCAGAGAAGAAGCAAGAACTTGGACTTTGAATGGAGTGTTTGTGCTTGGGGTAAGGCATAATATCCTGCAAGATTATGCATGGAATACTGAATTTGTTTTAGTTCAAGTCGTAAGGAATCTGGATGTTTCTAAATATAAGAGAATTACAGAATGGTTTTCTAGCTTACAGATATTATGCCAAATATTTAATAAAGCAAATATTTTTCTAGATAAAACCAGACCGAATTTTGATAGAATATGATCTATATGCTTAGATTGAATATTTTATATTAGCCTGAAGGTGTTTTCTTGTTTGGTGCTACAAGTCATTGTGGGAGGACAGACCTGAGCCATCCCAAAGTACTCGCTCTTTTAATGATCAATAAAATGTTGATGGCAATGGACCAATTTGTTTAAGAATTTCAACCACTTTCTTACAACGATATAAGAGCCTTAGGAAAAGCAGGTGCTATGAAGAAGTTTTACATCTCAAAGAGGTAACAAACTTCACATCCTACCAATTCAAAGCAGCCACAAGTTGGCAAGGCTGACTCATGCAAACTAAGAACCCTCGTACCATGTGTTTAGAAGTTCCCAAAAGAGGCAACTAAACTCAACATGACTGTGAGACAAATGTAAAAGGTTGGCAAAAGAATTGGTGCTCAATAAAAATAAAGTAGACCCCTCATAATATCTTTTTTTTATACCTTTCATCTGCACACTTACTTTGAATTATAGTAATCTTTAAAGCATTAGATGGATCTGGGATAGAATAAAAATATCCACTAAAAGTTTTCAACAAAGCCACCAAATTGCTTCCACATGTCCATAGCAGAAATCTCTTACTATTATTTTTTTCACCTTCTGTACAAACATACATTTGTTTCTTTGTTTGTGTGTATTGGTGTGTGCATTGATTTCCATGTGTGTATGTATGCAGGCACCCATATATAGTATATACACACATACCTACACGTATCATGTATGTGCATACACACATGCATAACTATTTGTATTGATGCATCCATGCTGTATTACATCGTGTGGTTTTCAGACAACTGTTGTATCTTTGTCTATATTTATATCCTGATGAATCGAATTTATGTCTTTGATCCATAAAATTAATACCTTATGAAATGAGCATTTGAAGGACAAGGAAACCTTTAATGTTCAATACTTTGGTTCTACAAATTTACTACCAGTTTCATGTATATGCTTTGAGTGAAGAAAATATATAGCATCTCCTTTTTATATTTTCATCAAAGTTCTTATATGAAAATCTTCTTACTTGAATATCAATATCTTCCATTCCATGCTTTACTGTAATTAGAAGGAAAATAGAACCGGAATGTGAACTCTGATTGTTTTATAAAAAGATGCATTAACAGCATAAAAATAAATGAAATAACAATAGGCATTGATAAGTGACATTTTTTATAAGAACAGGAGAAGATGGCTAAGAGTATACCACTGTAAAAAACTGGATCCTTTTTGTGGATTCTCTGTACTAGTATGCCTTTGAGAGTAACTTCCAGCTATGACTTCAGTTGAAACAAGAAGCCCATTCCTACGCAAGAGTTGATGTGGCTGCTTATCCAATTCATCCCATTAAAAATATTATCAAAATATTGCAAGTTAAATTTGGCATTTACAGAATTGTTGATGTACCAGGACCAGTGATATCTTCACTCATGCCTACAATAATAATATTAACAGATAAGTTTTTTATATGATGATGATCAGATGTGCCCATATCATCACCCAAGAAACCAAAAAATGAGAGGTGTCCCCCACTTCAGGTATACCACAGGGGCACCCTGGCATCTAAGGAACGTTCCAACATCCCCAGTAGCCTGCAGTTATAACATTTAAAAAAACAAAACCTCTACTATTGAGTAGAAACCAGGCATGCCACAATGTTCATGTCGATAAATAATTCTCAAAACCAGTCTAGGAAACTTTAACAGAAATATACAGATAAATAATATGATTAGAGTTTGCTGAATTATTGATGCAAGAAATTTAATATGTAGAACATCAGAAAGAGTTCTTTCAGATATCCATAATCACTAAATTTCAGATGCATCTATAAGTTGGTGTTATTTGTAAGTTTATCTCAGTAGTCTACAAGATAACATAATAGCATTTATCATTTTATGATAGTTCAATATAATACCTGTTTAATGGCATCAAGATAATGTGATATCATTTATCATTTTATGGTACTTCAATATAATACATGTTTAATGGCATCTGTTTTTCAGTCATGGCTAGATTTTCAAGGTCGAGTATCACAAGCATCTGATCTGTTACCAAGACACTAGCCATTTCAATTATTTTCAAATATTAAGTGAAGAGCATTTCTATCATTCTCTTCAGAAATTGTAAAGTGAATAACACTATATTGACTTTTCCAGGAATTGTAAATTGAAAGCTGCTCGTGTCTCTCTTTGCAATTATTAGTAAATACCGATTTCATGAAATTTCAATTTTGAGCTGTTAGCATGTCATTATAATCATTTACCCATAACAAAAAAATTCAAAAACAACAACACAATAACAACAATGAAGTGTTATGACACCAGTGTTGATATGGTCTCACGTTGCTAGCTTTGATCCTGGCTGACAACGGATTGATTGGTTAGGTTACCAAATTGGGCCAATGTACTGTGCCAATTGATGGACTGTTTAGTCGTTTATAATTTTCTTATTTATCTGTCTTCAAAATTAAATATTAATTTTGTCATATTAGTTTAGTGGCCATCCCAAAACCCTGGAAAAAATTTCTCATCCTCGAAACTACATCTCCCCATCCCTAAAACTTTGAGAATACTGGAAATTATTTGTAATCTTAGACTGGAGCAAGCAACCTATATTGAAATAAGCATGAACTTACAAGGATAAAGATAAAACTTTAGAAGATACATATATACAAGTATCTGTCATAAAATGTAAATGTGAAAACTTTCCTCTACACTTTCCTAGGAGACTTCCTACTATGCCTTAATGCATGGTGGCTAAAACTAAATTCTCAACCCTATGACTAGACAAAAACTGTGCGAACTAACTAAACTAAAATAGATTCACCCTCCAGTAGAACCAAAATGTAAAATATAAGTGGATAGGTGAATAACTCACACACAGATACATCAACCTGACTCTATTTGACACTTCCCACATTTTGTTGATAATAGATGACATCATTAGCTAATTGTTTTTGAGATTCTTATCATCAACACATGTAAAGTATGGTAGATTTAACCGTTTAACTGACTCCATCAATAACCCTTGTTGCACTGCTCTTGAAAGCAACCATCTAATCATGGTAATTACCTATGTTCAATAATATGATGACTGCACTGTCAAGAATGAGGCAGAATATAGATTTTCTGGATGATTAAAAAGTTTTCCATGCTTGTTATCACTTTAGCCTGTGCTACCATGCATATATATTCATTCATAAATGACGATGCTAATTGCATCACTACTCACAGTTATTAATAATTGCATGAGCAACAATTGAAGGTATTAGATGGTTCAAACTAGAAATAAATATATGAAAATTAATTTCAACTCTATTATTAATAGTTATCACTAATCACAACCTTAATAATAATAGTTGTAGCATTATCAATAACTAAATTATTATTAGTTTTTTCTAGTAACAATAAACCTTATTGAAATTAATAATAAATAAGAATAAATTTAAATTATAGGGCCAACCTTCCTCAAATTATAATTATTTTGTAGTTGGCCGAGAGTGTTATTAGTCGGCCAAGTATTGTAATTAAATAAAACTATAGTATAGGCAGCAAATATTTTATATACTTTATATTACATGTTTCGGGAAATTAAGTCCCCAACTAGTTGGATTAGTTGTAACAAGGAGTCGTGATGGCTGGTGTCTCAACCACCGCCAGCGACTACATATACTTTGGTTCATTGTAGTTGGGACATTATGACATTGTGATACATTATGTTACATTCTAATGTTATGTTATATATGACATATGTTGACATAGTACAGATGATTGTACTCTAGTTCTATTGCATTAATGAATGAAGTACTTGTTGTGACCTTTTTCACACATCACCCCATTCAAATGGGGACCCCCCCTAAATTTTGCTCCATTCTGGTCTTTTGGCCTTGCGTCTCTCTCTCTCTGTGGTCCTTCTATCTTTTCGGGGATGTCCCATCGTTTGACCCAGGTCAAAATATTGATTAAGTCTGTGAAATTAGGGTTTTCTATCCTTCAGGCTTTTTAAGGTCAAACCAGGTTATCAAATTGGAATCTGAGCTTAGTACTGCGGTTACAAGGCATCCAACAAAGTCCCACTAAATTTTCATTGAATTCTAACAACTTACTATTTATAGTAAGTACTCAATCGAGGACTGTTTCAGCAGGATTTTGGAATTCTGCCTATTCCACCACATCCAGGTAACTATCAGCTGCTTGCACGTAAATTTTGAGCAAGATCAGACAACCTGCTATTTTTGGTAGTTCAGGCTTCAAGAGCCTTTTCCAGGGTTTGCACATGTGATTTTTCAATGCATGTCTGGAGATTACTTCTAGGTTTCTTGAAACCTTCGCAACGATATAACATGCAAACCGAGACGATCACTTTCAGAGTTCAGCCTTCGAAGGCTATTTTTAGGGTTTGCATGCAGAGTTCTCTAACGCATGTCCGGATATTCCTTCTGGGTTTTTCGAGAGCTTCGCAACAGTGTGACATGCAAGCGGAGAAGATCAAGTTTCGAGGACTTACTATTTTTAGCCAGTACCCGCATGCAGACCAGTTTTCTGGGTTTTTCTGGGTTTCTTGAGATCCCACAGGCAATATGATAAGCAAAATCATCCAACAATGGATGGGTCACTTTTCAGGAAGTTTCTATAAATAGCAGTTTCACCCCAACCACCCAACACTTCAGTTCAGCATACAGAGCGACATGCAGAAGAAACAAGGTCAAACAGAGACCGTTCAGGATACATGCAAGTCAAATTAGGGTTTCCACTTTTATAGGGGATAAAATCCAGAAATTGTCAGAGTGAAGTACCCCACCAATATCAGCATACTTCAAGGTACCTGCTAGCAAAATTTGAGCGGAATCGGAGAACTTACTATTTTTAGTAAGTCAGGGCACGGCTATAAATAGCAGGTCTGCGCCCGAGGTTGGCATGAGCACGACACTCAAGTTATCAGGATTAGGCGTAGCAAGTTTCAAGTCAAACGGAGCTACTGAAGTCAGAAAGTCAAGAACTTACTATTAATAGCAGGTGGCTATAAATAGCAGGTCAGGGCAGAGAACTAGCAAAATAGGTTCACAAGGCAAAGAGAATCATATGGTGAAATTTTCAGGCAAAACGGAGCTATAGAGGTCGAAAATCAAGGGACTTGCTAAAACTAGCCTGACTTGCTAAAAATAGAATGCAAAAGCAAGGGTGGGCAGAGGCGTTAAAAATTTCCTAAGTATGGGAAAATAAAAGCAAGAGGCTCCAGAATGCGCCCACCATGGAGAAGTCAACATCAAATATTCTAAGGCGTGGGAAATCAAAGTAACCCCTTCCAAATGCGCCCATGGTGAAAATGAAAGCTCACATGTGTAAATGCGCCCACCTTGATGAAGTGCCTCAAAATTATCGGAGAGGCATGGAAAATAAAAGTTGAGGGTGCTAAATGCGCCCAAGTCGAAGCAAAGATATTGAAAATGCCTAAGTCATAAAATCAAAGTAGCACATGCCATTTGCGCCCATGGTGAAAGTGAAAACAAAGCTCCACTAAGGAAATGCGCCCAGAGGGTGGTGAAAGCCTTGAAGAAATATTCTAAGGCGTGGGAAATCAAAGTAACCCCTTCCAAATGCGCCCATGGCAAAAATAAAAGCCACCCAGCTAAAATGCGCCCAAAGTTGCCAAGAAATGATGTGAAAATATTCTAAGTATGATATTGGAAGTCACACATGCCAAATGCGCCTTCACTTGAAAGTACCACCCTTAAAGTGCGCCCAAGGGTAAGAATATCATTGGAAAATCTTCTAAGGCACAAAATGAAACTAGGCATGTGGAAATGCGCCCTTTAGTGAAAGTTCACCTTAGCAAATGCGCCCACCTTGATGAGTCCCTTAAAACGTCTAAGGCATGAAGATGGAAGTAGACCCTATGAAATGCGCCCATGAAATAAAAGTGGACATGGCAATTTGCGCCCTCACATGAAACCTCACTATGCTAAATGCGCCCTCAAGGCAAGCAAGAAGACTTTGAAATTTGTCTAAGTCACAAAATAAAAGTATGAAGAGCTAAATGCGCCCTCAGGATGATGGAGTTTCCAAAATAAACTAAGGCGTTGGAAGGAAATAAAAGCATGCTAGTGAAAATGCACCCTCATGTGAAAGCTCCTCCATCAATATGCGCCTAAGGAAGAAGAGGTTAGGTGAAAAAGCGGCTAAGTATGAAATTGAAAGCTCACTCTCTCTTTTGCGCCCACAAATGAAAGAAGAGGCACCCAAATGCGCCCTTGGAGAATGTGTAGAAATTTCCTAAGGCATTAAATTAAAAGTTCAATGGGTAAAATGCGCCCACCTTAGGAAGGAAGTCTTCAAAATATTTCTAAGGCACGAAATGAAAGCTGAAGGTATCAAATGCGCCCAAGGTTGCTGGAGACTTAAAACGTCTAAGGCATGAAATGTGAGTAGCATATGCCATTTGCGCCCAAGCTGGAAATGAAGTGGAGGGGTTAGAAACAAAAGCATGACACCTAAAAGGCGCCCATCTCAAAGAGGAAAATATGCTAAGGCATGGGAACGAAAACGTAAAAATGAGAAATGAAAGTTCAACCTCTCATTTGCGCCATAGAGGAATGAAGGACTTTAAAATTTTCTAAGACACCAAAAATAAAGGCAAGCCATGAGAAATGCGCCCATCTCCAGCAACTGAATGCGCCCAAGCTGAAGTGATAAGAACATGGAAATTTAAAATCAAATGAGGAAGAAATACGCCCAAGATAAGAGTGATTTAAATTTTATTCCTAAGGCATAAAGGCAAATATTTCACTAAGGGAAATACGCCAAAGGAGAAAATGTTAGAAATATTTTCTAAGTGAAACAAATTTCACTAAGGAAAAATGCCCCCTTGAATGAATTTTAATTCTTCAAAGACATTTAAATAAAGCGGGCGAAGTGATGAAATTTTATCCTCAAGGCGGAAACAATTGATGAATATTTTCCATGGGTCAAGTGGAAAATTAAGTGAACCCGTTTAAAATACACCCATGGATTGACGGAGTTAAAAAAAATTAATTTCCTAAGGGAAATTTTAATATTTTCAAAGGAAATTCGTTTTGCCTAGATTACTTTCCCAACGGAAATTAAATCTCAAAGGATGAATTATTTCAAGCAGGCAAGTGAATTTAAGTCGCCCTGAGTTGAATATTTTGAAGAGAGAAAATTTAAAATGTCTAAGGCAAATTTTATGAAATTGAAGATTTAAATGGCAAACATTTTAACAGATTGCAAATAAATTTACAACTCCCATGAATTTTTCGAGTTGAATTTAATTAAACACTGCGAGAATTTTAAAATGGAATTTTCAATCAAGTCAAGTGATTTTCTCGTGAGTTGTTTAAATCACCAAGAGTTAACTGGCTGACTAAAGGGAAAAATTCGAATTTTTGCAGGGAAAGAATCTTCATTAATGGCAACTGCCATAATGACTGACTGACGACTAGCCCACTACTGCGCCTGAATTAGAAGATTCCGAGAGAAGAGAGTGGCGAATTAATGAAGGTGCTAAAAATAGCTCCAGCAAAACTTAGCAAGATTCTTCACGAGGAGTTATTTAAACAACTTCATTTATTTCATTTCTTCACATGTTTCGAAGAGCTTGGAATTGCTGAAGTGAGGAATTTTGTGAGAGATTGAAATATTTTTGAGGTTGCTGAGAGTGAGTTTGAGTTTTACTTTCTAAGTCGAAGTTGCTAGAGGAATTTTATTTCCAAGTTGCTGAGAGTTTTCTTTCCGAAAGGTTGAAAGTGTGTTGCTGCAATTTTCGAAATTGTATGCTGGAGAGCTGAAACTTTATTTCCAAGTTGTTGGAGTTGCTGCAGATTTCCAAAGTTGCTGGAGATTTATTTTTCTCTGGAGATCTTTATTTTCAAAACTGTTGAAAGTCGAAGTGCTGAGGAAGTTGATTGCTGTTAGAGTTGAGAAGAAATTCGAAATTTCATATTGCAGCAATCTCTTTATTTCTAGAATTGCCGAAGTCAACGAAGTGTGGTCAAGAGAATTCGAATTATTTGTGCTGAGAAAATTGTTCACATTGCTGAAAGTTATTGGTTTGCTGTGATTTTCTTCGCCAGTTGGAAGTGAAGTTGTTGAAAGCTTCTTTCTAAGCTCAGAGTTTTTATACAATTTGAGATGGCCGGAGCAAAGGATGTTGCAGGAACAAGCAGAGCCGCAGGCAGAGCTGCAAACATTGAAACGGGCAAGGCTAGCTCATCCTGGCAGGCAATGATCAAAAGGCTCGCCAAGTCATTTCTTCCGAAATCGGCAATTGTTTCAAAGTTGGCGGGATTAAATGACACCAACCTCGGTTCATTTAATCTAAACGCGCTCAAGTCAAGGATGTACGGACTGGGAGGCTATCAACCGTCAGTCACGGCACATAACATCATGAAAAGTGGTATCTACGCAGCCGCCGGTTTTCCACCAGCAATTCAGTGCCCAAAGCTAATCATGGAGTGTGCGAACTACTACAAGCCAGAGCGTAGAACCATTGTCTCTCTGGATGGCAAATTGCTTGCCAACTTCACACCAGATGCTATCGGAGAGGCATTTGGGATTCCTACTTCCGAAAAGATGTTGTACAGATCAAAGGAGAGGGCGGATAAAATGTACTCCACCTCCTTCAAGAGGGTTGTTGCGATCATCAACAGAGTCTGGATGCAGAAGCCAAAGCCACCTCGCACTAAACTCCCAAAGCAGATAATTGTCGAAGATGTGAAACAGGAATATTGCGACTTGATAATGATGCTGAGCCGAATAAATGGGAGTGCACAGGCCTACTTCTTCGAGCCTTGGATGTTCTACTTCATCAAGATCATCTTGGAGGGAAAGGAGTGTGTTAACTGGGCAAGAATGATTAGTGATAACATAGATGAACAGTTCAAGAGCCTGAGGAGGACGAAAACCTTTTACATGAGCTCGTATGTGATATATATGCTGGCAAGAATGACCAAGTACCGAGGGATTACATACAAGGAACCAATTGGCAGTTGCCCTGACCAGTTCAAAATCCATGAGGCCTGCACGTAGTTACATCTAACTAACCCTGCCAGTTACAAGCGGGCTAATGATGCATTCACAATGCACATCACGAGGACCCTTCAGCGGAGAACACAACAAAGAATATCCAAAGAGGCACAGGCATTGGTAGAGGAATACGGATATTGGCTCATCCAAGTCCCGAAATTCACTTACATTAGGCTGCAGGGGTTCACTTCGTATCCATATCGGCTACCGAGGTACCCCACCGATCACATTGTAATGCTGGAAGTATCTAGGCAATTGATCGCCTATGATAAGATTCAGAAGAAGAAAAAGAAGGGAGGACTTGACTTCCCTATCGCCATGGGGAATTCCACTGAGGTGTGTCCCTCCTTGCAGGCAGCTCGAGAGGCAGAGGATGAGCTGCAATTCTATCATTTATCGTATCACACAGGCAGGCAGGATTTCGATCCTTACAGAAACATCCGAATGATATAGAACATTAAGTACCGACACAAGGCCCACATTGAGGACTTTTGGGCAAATGCTGTTGATGAGGTTGAAATAAGGAAAAGGATGTTTTCTAGGCTTCCCCTCAAGTTGATCAGGGAATGTGAGATCATCCCAGTTCCCGACCAGGTGGAAGAGGATGTCAACGTTATACAGCCCAACTATGGTTCAGTCAGGGATACTCCGGTCCCACCACCTGATTGGTCCGAGCCAGAAATCATGGACTTGGACACGCTCTCTATTCCGGTGTTGACTTTCACAAGGGCTTGGGTCGATAGACATGTATGCAGACTTAAGAGCAGATCAATCGCCCTTACTTATGACTTGATGGGTGACCAAAGGCCGCTATCGGTGAGAAGGGGAAAACAAATTGCTCAAGCACCGGAAGCACAAGCAGAAGTACCAACCCAGCCGATACCGTTGAGGATGGAACAAGCATCACCTATGCACTCACAGACTCAGTCTTCGAGTTTGAGAGTGATTTCATTATTTGCTGATCAGAGGGTAGGATTGGACGAAGAGCGGGAACTTGAGGAGGTGGATCAGCCCAACATCCGAGAATCAAATAGTATAAGTGTCAGTGCATCCAGGGCTGGCCGACAAGAGGAAGAAGAGGAAACAGTGGCCGACAGCCGTTTCCAGCGGATGTTGGACATGACATTAGAGGAAGAGGAAAACACAGAACAGGGGACCCAAGGGTCAGGAGATATGTAGCTCGTGGAAGATGATGAGCCCGAGCAGAACAGTGCAAGAAGAGAAGAGGTACACGAGGTGGAGGCAACAAAGGAGCAGCCCCTCGTCATTTGCAATCCACAGCAGACAGTGCCGGATTGGCTCACGGATAGAATGAGAAGAGAGCCGGAGGATGATACGGATCCAGCTGTCGAGATGGAGGAGTTCCTCAGAAGAATTAGTGCGCCGCCAGAGAAGAAGAGAGCCAGGAAGATTTCAAAGATCTCAACTGATGAGTCAGGCTCTCGCACGCTTCAGGTTGCTGTCCCAAGGGGGGAGTGTGATCGAGCCGAGGAGAGGCCTGAAAATTACGTGATCACCACTGTAGAGTTGGGTCGTCCTACGGGAGCCCAAATTGTTGAGGAGTTCGATAACTCCTATTAGGCGCTGAGGGACCAGTTGCTCAGAACAGAAGGGAAGTATAAGAAGTTAAAGAAGGAGCACAAAACCTTGATTGGATATGTGCAAAGTCTAGCGCGTCCAGGTGAACAGGCAGACCCAGCAGTAGAACTCCCACCTAAGCTTCCGAGCGAGTCAGTTATTGGCTTGGAGGACTTAAAGAAGATGGAGACGGAGGCAGACAAATGGGTCAGCCATGTTTGGGCTGATACAGGGAAATTTATGGAGGACCTCGCCGATGCTTATCGGCAGGCCTTGAATATCTTGGCACGCATAGATGTGGTGGATCAAGCCTGGGGCGATACTCGCATCTATCAGACGAAGACTGTTCTTCGTCTAGCGGCTTTGATGCATATACCTCTATGGACCTTGGTAGATGGAGGTGTGATTCAAGATGGTGACAGGTATGATTTCACCAGTTGGTACTCCTCGGTGGTCACAGGCCGTGGGTTTCATGATGCGGCAAAGGCAGATTCGACCAGAATCAGGAAGGCAATGGGCAACATCTTGGAGGGAGTTCTTAATACACTAGAGGCCATATTTGCTAAAAGGTTAGCTCCAGAGGAAATAACTGCTAATGGCTTGAGAGACAAATTAGCTCCATTCTTCTCAGCTGCGAGGTCGCTTGTCCAGAATGACTTTGAGAATGTCTCCACTTTCTCCAGTATAATTCAGAATACCCAGGACGCCTTAGCGGCATGGAGAAAGTCTTACACTCGGCACGGGCAAACGATAGCGGTCTTGGAATTTCAGCTCAACCATATTCCACCAATTTTGGTTCAAGAGGTTGAGGCGGTATTGGCCCGGTTGATCGAGTTTGCAGTTAGAGAACAGGACAGTGGGAACGCTCTGCTAGATGAAGATCTTCTGGAAGATGATGATGGGCATTAATTGCTCATTATGGTCCCTGCAAGGGACTGGAGAATATTCTGTGCATTTATTGCCCCACTCCTCTCTATGGCAGTTTTTAGGGCAGAAACCCTAATCAGGGGATAGGTGGCTCAATCTGAGCCCGTTATTGTAATTGAATCTGAGTCGTCCACTGAAATGGGCTAACTATAAAAGGGGCATCCCCCCTCATTTGTAAATTATTAAAATTAGAATTGAATCAGAGATAGAGTTGAGCTAGAGAGTAGAAGGCATATAGCATTTAGCTTAGAAGTTAGCTTAGATTGAGGAGGGAAGAAAACTTTCCTTTGAAAGTTTTGTAAACGGTTGTTGTGAACACTTTTCATAATACAGAGAGTTTCATTGCTTGGTGATTCCTCCTTTTGTTATGAGTAGCTAGCAAGGCCATTTCATCTTTCCAATTCAAGATAGATAGAGTAAAATAGACTTTTAATTCATGCAAGTAGTCATTAATTGTGGAATGTGGTGTTGAGTCTGGACAAGTCTTCCTTTATCCATACCACTAGCGGGCTTGTTGACGGTAAGTCTGCCCTGCATAGTCAACTGGAATTTTAGTACTTAACTTCGATTGTGATTCGTATGTGTTCACTTGCATCGTTATGATGGGGTGCGCATGTTGAATCATAATTTGAATACCTTATTCATCATTTGAAGATTGCACCAACTTTGTCAAAGTTGTCTGAAGGGGAGGCGAAACAAAGTTTGGTTTGAAGATTGTTGAAGCTAATCCTCACATTCCACCTTTTAGAAATAGATTGTAGAATCTCTACCCCTTCTCCTTTTCAATTCAGTATTTTCTCAGTTAACTTAGGAATCTGAGCAATATTGTCAAATCATTCATGTCCTAACTGCTTCACAAAATTGAACTACGTAAGTCCCCTTGAATACCCAGCATATTCACATTAGCCAACTGAGTCTATTCGCGATAAAAAAAACCTTGGAGTTGAACGCATGAACTTTCACGCAATCTTAGCATGCGGAATACTTTGATCAAGAGAGAATAGAGTGACCGTTGGACATTTTATTCTGTGTTGATGTCGTCATAAAAAGCACGTCAACAGTACTATTCTATGCACATTACTCGTACGTGAATATTTCCTATACACATGTATGTGATATTTTCATTTACTCTGTTAGTACGCTGAATCTATTCATATGAGTAAACATTTGGCGCCGTTACCGAAGTGAACCTGGTAAACATCACCCAGATAGGAGAATGGCATCGCAACGGATCATCCAACTGAAGAGTCAGTGCAAGCGAACAAGGCAGGGACGCAATAACGAAGGATCTCATAAACCTGTGGGACATCTCGTTGAGGGACCATGTACAGAGAGAGGCTCTCAAGCAAGAGATCCCTCAAGCGATCATCTGGGACAGACTGCACGTCAACCCAAAGGTCGACCACCTCCTCAACCGACTACCAAGGTTGATCGCTCGTCACTACATTATATTGCAAGACCTTCGGGCTAAGAGTGACCAAGAACGACAAAGGAATCAGATACTACAACGATACGAGGAAAGAAGCAAATGGAAGGAGGAACGCGACACCAATCGTAGGCATACTCCCAATAATTAATGCCCATAGGACCCAACAAGGACAAAATCCGAATACCAAGCAAGCAAGAAACACCTAAAGAACAACTGCGAAGATCACTCAGATTAAAAGAACGAATACAAATCGCTGAAGAAACAAACCAAGATCTTACTGAAATAAACCAAGATATTGCTGCACTGAACAGAAATCTTGCCAAAGGCACTTTCAGGACACTGTCTATAGCAAACAGAGAAAAATATAAAAATGATGAAAATGAATTAAGTAAAGAACTTGAAAATAGCATACGTCGTATCCAAGAGTTGTCCATATCAAACGATGAAGAACCGAGAATTGGAGGATCTAAGCCAAAGACCCAAGAGACTCGAAGGCCAGAGGACGTTGAGAGGGGACGTGTGGAATACCCATACGTGGCCTAGAGTGCAAGAGAGGCACCAAAACATTTCAGAAGAAATAGTCCAATCAGGTCCAACGTGCAGGGAGGACATCGGGGAAAAAAATGGTAACTCTGCTAGCCAATCCGAGCGTGGAAAGGCAGAACCTGTCGAAGTTCATGGGGAATGGGTTAGAGGATCCAGTATGTCATTGCAAGACATGTAAGACGATATGGATAGCGAATGGCAAGAAGACATCGACTACTGGTTAAGAGAATTCCCAATGACACTCAAAGGCATAGCCATAGATTGGTACACCAAACAATAAGCAGCAAAGAAAGCCTCATGGGGAAGATTAAAGAAAGCATTCCAAGAAGAATTTAAACTTTTGACAGACGACAATGAAATCGTAGCAGAGATTTACAACACAAAGCAAGGAAAGCATGAAAATGTACGAGCCTATAATCGTAGGCTCAAGGAGTTGCTAGTGAAGCTAGAGACTCAACCGGCCAACAGATTGAACAAAGGATGATTTGTTGAATGGCTGCTACCCTCGCTAAGGAAAAAGATGAAAATCGTACCTCCATCATTATACGTTGAAGCGTACAATCAGGCAATGGGCATAGAAAGTGAAGACAAAACATCCTCCTAAGGCAAAAGGAAGACAGATGATGATGAGAGCACAGACGACACTAGCAATGGCTAATAAAAGATTGTCCAAGCATTAAGGAGAGACATGATGAGAATGATGAAGGAGTTGAAGGCCGAGAAGAAGAGTACGAGAGAAACCAAAGAATTGTGGCTGACTACAAGAGGGAAGGTCACACGAAGGCAAATTGACCGAATAAGCTATTTTGCGATATCTGCCAAGTGATGGGACATTCCATCAAGGAATGTCCATACAACCTAAAAACAAGTACACAAGTATTCTTCACACAAGCGGAACAGTCAACCCCTCTAACCACACCACTGAAGCCTCGGCGCAATAGCAATGCATCCCCAAGAGGTTACTGAAAAAATAGAAGTCTGAGAAGCAAAATACAATATGACACCAAACGAAGACCTATGATACAATGTCGGAAGTTCAATGAATGGGGTCACTTCGCCAACGAATGCAAAAATAATCAAGGTACAAGAGGAAGACTTTGTAAGTGGTGTGGACCGAGAAATCACAAAGAGACCAACTGCCCAAAGCAAAAAGGTATAAATATGCTAGAGGTGGAAGATCAAAATGAAGAGGTACTAGCAATCACCAAAGCACAAACAAAGAAAGCCACCTACCCTGACCCACGTATGGAGAAGCAACGAATGAAGCAAGCCAAAGTAGAAGTGGAACAGGCGATGGCGAAGGAACGAAGAACCCATCAGGAGATTCCAAGTACTTTGTGGCGATCGGAGTTAGAAAATAATATCGTACGGCAGGTACTACAAACCACCATACCTATCAAAGTGATCGACCTTCTCCAGACTATGCGACAGCTAGGAATGGCAATCACAAATGAAGTCGGTGATGAACAATGCCAATGACAAGAAGGCCGAAGGAAGGAGATGGCAGCAAAGCCTCCACCCATGGGTGAACAAGTCATCGACCTAATGTTGCTGACATTAAATGTCGGGAAGAGACTAGCGATCATGCAAATGGAGATCGGAGGAAAGAATTTAACAAACACGATCGTCGATGGAGGATCGAGAGCCAACATACTAACTGAAGACACATGGAAGAGTCTCGAAAAACCTACGCTCTAGCCACTGATGTTCCAATTGGTGGGCGTCAGCCAACATTCAAACCGTTGGGAACTTTGATGGGACAGGAGGTGACGATCGGGACACAACCATTCTTGTTGAACTTTGTCGTCATCCCACTGCAAAAGAAGGCGTGCAATGCATTACTCGGAAGAGGATGGTTGATTGTCGCCAAGGCAAATCACAACTGGAAGCGGAACACACTCTCGATCAAAAGCAATGTGTGATGAACCTTGCTGGCTCAAACCTCAAACCCCTGTCTTTTATTTATCTTTATTGTGTTTTACGTTTTTTAGAGAAGAATTTCTAGAGAGAAATAGAAGGGGCGCACAGCATAAATGCTTATAAATTGTAAATCTGAACTAATGTAAACGAATTGAAATTACAGAAGGTAATAAATAAGTTCAACAATGGATTCAAAACTCATAAACATACCCGAAAGCTCCCAGATTATTTATTTAAGAAATGAAGTCCAGTTTGCCAGCCAAGATGGTGAAAACTGGCTAAATCCAGTGTAGGAAGCTACAGTAAATGTAAACCAGCCTTGAAACTGAGGCAAATGAGTGGTAAATGCCAGACGCCAAGAAAGGTGAAGAGAAACCCTCAAACTAGAAGGCGTTTCTCCAAGAAACCCCAAACGCCCTTGCACAGGGAGCTACGCACTTCAAGCAAACAGCCCAGCTCTCAACTCTGAAGGTACGGCCATGATGTCAACTGCCTGCCATGATGAAAGGATGCCATCTCCACAAACCCTCCTGTCTCTAATAAATAACTCAACAAAACTCTGATAAAGCACAGTAGAACCTCTGTATGAAGCCCTCACAAACTGCACAAATTCGGCTGGTCTCTCATAGCCTCAAAAATGCTCAACACTGAAGAGATTTCGTTCTCCAATGGAAGAATGCTCAAAAACCTGATCACAGGTGAAAGCATAGGAAAATGTCCAAGGCAAAGTCAAAATATTCAATAGATGAATTTCTCATTGCCAAAATGCCTTATATGCAAAAAGACACGACTTCCAAGAAAGATACGCCCTTCTTCATATTTTAAATCTTTTTAAAATATATTTAAGTCATTTCAATAGTTTTGACTTAAATACTTGGGCGCCCTTTTGTATTTTAAGTGATTAATATATTAAATCACCTTTATAGAATATTTAAGTGATATAAAATGTATAAAGTCAATTTGACTTTATAATAAGGCATTTAGTTAATTAATTAACTCAAATCACTTAAAAATCCATAACTCACTCAAAACTCCAAATATTCCCGTGCCGTCAAAAGCTGTCAACCCCTGAACTGCTAACGCCTGCTGTGAACCAATCACTGAGCTCTAAGAACGAGAACGACCAAGCTCTCCAGAAAGTACCACTGACCCTCTAACCAAACCAGTTAGCCAAAAGGGTCCAAAAAAAGGCTAACACACCATCAAACAAGATTACGCCAAAAAGGGGGACATTACACAATGAAAGAAAGTGCATCATTGATTTGAAGAATCAAGCTATGAGTGAAGAATTGGCATCCTCAAGATCAAAATCCGACAAGGGAGAGTCAAATGCAGACAAAGGAAGGCTATGGAGCCAAACAATGAAGGTGTACCTGAACTCAAGAGTTGCTCAAATGATGAAACAAGCTCATTGAATGGCCTATTTCATTGGCAAATGGAAGATTATGAGGTGTTCCACTATGGTTGAGTACGAAGAGTACAAAGGAGTAGCAGAACTGGACGATACATGAGGTGAGAAAATTGTGTCGAAGTCAAAAAATGAAAAAAAAAAAAATTGAAAATTTATGAAGGCTAAGTCAAAAGTTGAAAAAGTATAAAGGCGAAGTCGAAAATTGCAAAAAGGAAAAAAATAAAATGAGGCAGTTAAAAATTTCAAAAAATGGAAAAAGTGAAATGGAAAGATGAGAAAATAAAAAATTAGCAAAAAATGAAGTACAAGGAGAAAAAATTAAAAAAACGAGAGAAAAAGTTAAAAGACATGGAAAAAATAAAAAAATAAAAAATAAAAAAGGCCCAAGTATTCAAATTGAAAGTAAAAAGTATTAAAATGAAACATACTATTAAAGTGTAAACCTTATTAAGAAGGAAGAAGGTCGTACGGCCATGTAAAAAACTAAAGACCCGACAAAGGGAAAAATTTCTCAACAAAGAGCTTTTAAAATAACCCCATACACCGTACAGAAAAGAGGAACTACATTCAAAAATCTTGTACGAGAGTTTGGGAAAAGCTTGGAACAATAAAGCACAAAGGGAGTTGTTCAAATTGGAGAATACAAACACTACTCTCACAAAGCCAAAGGAAGTCGTCGACTACAGGGGAGGGAGGCAAGAATTGCACAAAGCAAAAGTTCAAAGCAAAATCTATACGGAATCGTACAATGTACGAAACCCAAAAAACATGAATTAGAACAAACTGTGCAAGATTTTGAAGGCATACAAGGGAACTACCAAGCGGAAGTTGCACGATTAAGGAGAAATGTCACTCAAGAAATCGAACGAACAAGGAGAATAAGTGTGAACATATGGTGGCAAAGGGGAGCAAGTATTGTGCATGGGCACATCATACAACAGAATTGGGGACTCCAAGTAGTGAAGAAAAACCAAACTGTACGAAATAGAGGAATTAGAATCACACGCCACGATAATGCCAAATTCGTACGCAAGGTCACTATGAGCACATGGAGAAGGCAAACAACCATGCAACAATTCAACACAGAGACTATACAAAGGAATGAGGAAGGTCGTACGGGTGAGCAAAGTGTCATACAGGAGTCAAGAGAGAGTGTCGTACAAGAACTAGAACAGATTGGGAGAAGGGCGTAGATATGGTGAGGAGAAACCCATATGGAATCCAAAGATGGGAATGCAGTGAATGGGTGAAAGGAAAATCGTACGTCGAAGGCATAGAAGGTGTGTAGTATGGCAGAGAATTGGCACTAGGCGATACACTCATACAATTGAGATCATACAGAAGAAGTACCTAGGTGTATAGGAGGATAAAGCGTATGAAGTGTTGGCGTTACAATTTGCACCTCTAGAGTGTGTATTGGCAACGAACAACTATGCACAGTATTAACTGCTCTTCAAATTAGGAGGGGAAGCTCCCTCTTTTGCTGATATGCGTAAAAAGTAAAGTATTCTAAATTCCTATCTTTTTGACTCAACTGGTAGAGGCACAAGGTTAAGAAACCACATACATTGCAGCTAAGGTTTTCTCTAGTTTTGCAAATCTTAACTACAACTAGGCTAACGCTAAAACTATCCTATCTCCTCTAGATAAACAAAGCAAGAGGAATTAAGAGCAGGGAATGGTATACGATAAACTTTATATCAGCATTCCCAAGGAGGTGGAACACCTATCCGAGGTGTAGGCTGAAATGAAGGTTATTGGAAACAACATCAAACGGCAAGCTAGTTCTCAGGATTCCCAAGGAGGTGGAACACCTATCCGAGGTGTAGGCTGAAAGTAGATTGCTGGAAACAAACACTAAACAACAATCTTTATTTCTAAATTCCCAAGGAGGTGGAACACCTATCCAAGGTGTAGATATGAAAGAAAGACTATTAAACAACATCAAACGATAATCTCTATTTCTAAATTCCCAAGGAGGCGGAACACCTATCCGAGGTGTAGATATGAAAGAAAGATTATTTAAAACAAATAAATCTGGGACAGAAAATTGCATTAAGGAACTAACGCACAATAAATGATCAAACCAACTTTATATTAAACAAAGTGAACAAATACAGAATAGCAATATTGCATGGCAAGGTGGGCACAGCAATTTGTTATCACAGAAAAAGTTGAAATACAATGAGCAAGGGTGCTCTTATTTATAGAACCTCAAAGGAGTAGGGAACCCTAAAATCTCCTTGAGTTAACATCAGTCTTGCAAGCATGCAAGATTTATTCTTAAGTCTAAATGTATGCAACCTAACAGTTAAACTGGAAAAATTACCTCAATTAACTGAACTAATACAAAATTAAATGGACCTTGCAACACGCAAGTCCTTATTGATATGAGAGTCAACTGATAACTAACATCAATTAACTAAATCCTAACTGAAAGTTCCACCTCCATGAAAAATATCCCCAAGGACGAGATAAACATGCATTAAATCAGCAATCGGAACTCAAGAGTGATGTTGAGTTGATTGCTACTTCTGACTCTATCCTAATGAACACTGTAGGATCCAACTGTCTGTCTACTCCAAGCCGTCGTGAGCAATCATCTCCTCCAAGAACTCACTAACTATATCATCTTCAAGCACTTTGATGCTATCCAAAATGATAGACTGTATGCTCAACACCTTCTCTCCATCCTTCATCATTTTCTGACACTCTTTGACCTCCTCAGCTACCTTGTCGAAACTTGTTGACATCACCAAGAAGTGATTCAACTTGAACGCCACAGGATCACCATCAAGACCATCATGGACCAAACTTTGGAATTCAGCTTGCACAACATCAAGATCAATTTAGGTACCATTTTCATGAAGATAATGGCATGGGATCTAAGTGACAAACCCGCTTACGAGTTTGAGAGCACCGGCAACACCTTTGATTCTAGCCAACTTTGTAGACACTCTTTCAAAAGTTTCTACTTTGAAGAGGTGTTGTTCTCTCCAAGTAAAAAGCTTTCTTTTATCTTCATCTACTACAACGGCATCATATGCGACTGCCAACTGAAAAATGAGGATCAAATCTCTTGGTTTGCCCTTTCCCATAGTCAACTCAAGCCGACCAAACTTGTTCGCGAGAGAGGTTTGTGTCAACTGATTGCAAAAGATGGTGATCTAAAGCACCAAGCTATTGATGGCATGCTCAAAACAGAGATTGAAGAGGACCTTCCAATGGTCCTACTAGTTGATTCTGCTGAGGAATGGTACTCTGAACTTTGGTACTATTTAACTTATCGAGAATGTCCAAGTCACTTGGACAAATAGCAGAGAAGAACTCTGAAGTTAAGAGCACAAAACTATGTGCTTAGGAACAACAATTCTGTACAAGCGTGGGCTTGATGGAACATTCCTACTATGCATCAATAAGGACCAACAACGGCCGTTGTTGAAAACATTCCACAGTCAAGCATGCGGTGGCCATTTTTCATTAAGGGTTATTGCATTCAAAATCCTGCGAGCATAGTTTTACTGGCCAACTTTGTTTCGCAACGCATACGACTGGGTGCACAAATGTCAAATGTGCCAACAATTTGTTGGCAAACTCAAACTGGCAGCCAACCCTCTCAAACCAGTGATCATAGATGCTCCATTTCAGCAATGGGGTATAGACTTTGTAGGTCCGATCAATCCACATTCCAGTAAGGGACATGTTTGTGTCCTTACAACAACGGATTACTTCACAAAATGGGTTGAGGAACTAATTTGTTGGCAAACTCAAACTGGCAGCCAACCCTCTCCAACCAATGATCATAGATGCTCCATTTCAGCAATGGGGTATAGACTTTGTAGGTCCGATCAATCCACGTTCCAGTAAGGGACATGTTTGTGTCCTTACAGCAACGGATTACTTCACAAAATGGGTTGAGGCAGTTCCTACCAAGCAAGCTACTTCCGAAGTCGTGTGTGACTTTCTCAAGGAAAACATCATTTCACGCTTCGGGGTACTGTTGTGACCTTTTCACACATCACCCCATGCCAGATGGGGACCCCCTAATTTTTGCTCTGTTTTGGTCTTTTGGCTTTTGTTTTGCGTCTCTCTCTCTCTGATCTTTTGTCCTTCCGGGGATGTCCCCGTTCTTTGACCTAATTTGAAATTTTGGCTAAGACTGAAGTGAATCTGTGAAGTTAGGGTTTTGTTCTTCAGGCTAGATTGAGATTAAATCAAGTTGGTAAATTGACAGCTAAGCTTAACATTGCTTTCAGAAGGCTTCCAGCAGGTTCCCACTGAGTTTTCACTGAAATCGGACAACTTACTATTTTTAGTAAGTGCTCAATACGAAGTCTTTTCCTCAGGATTTCGGGATTCTGACTACTTCAGCGCATCCGGGCAACTTCAGGGTGCCTACACATGAAATTTGAACAGATTCAGACAACTGGCTATTTTTAGCAGTTCGGCCTTCGGAGGCCATTTTCAGGGTTTAAACATATGATTCTCCAATACATGATTGGGGAATGTTTCTGGGTTTCTCGAGACCTTTGCGATGGTATAACATGCAAATCGAGATGGTGACTTTCAACAGTACAGCCTTCCGAGGCTATTTTTAGGGTTTGCATGCAGGGATTTTCAGCGCATGTCAGGATATTTCTTATGGGTTTTTCGAAAGCTTCGCAGTGGTGTGACATGCAAACAGAATGGATCAGTTTTCAGGGACTTACTATTTTTAGCCAGTGCCCGCATGTTGACCAATTTTTTGGGTTTTTCTGGGTTTTTTGAGATCCCTCGGGCAGTGTGACATGCAAACTCATCCGGCATTAGATTGATCACTTTCCGGATACTTACTATTTTTAGCAGGTTCACTCCAGCAGCTCCCCGACACTTCAGTTCAGCAAGCAAAATGACATGCAACAGAAATCAAGTCAAACAAAGGTCATTTGAACCACATGCAAGTCAGATTAGGGTTTCCTACTTCGATGCCTAAAAAGTAGGGTAAAAGGCCAGAATTTCGAAAAACGAAGATATCCCACTGCGATCAGCATCCTTCAGGCTATCTACTAGTAAAATTTGGGCTCAATCCGAGCACTTACTATTTATAGTAAGTTATCTCCGGAACATGGCTATAAATAGCAAGTCAGCACGAGGGGCAGATGTAAACAGGTTCACCAAGCAATGAGGATCACGCCTAGCAAATTTCAGGTCAATCAAAGCTGCAGAGGTCTATGAATTTTAGGGTTTCCTAAAAATAGCATGGGAGCTAAAATAGCAGATAAGCTCAGGCAACGGGTATAAATAGGGTAGCAAGGCCACAAGAAGCATATCATGTCAACTTTAGGTTCAAAATAGCTAAAAATCCACAAGCTTCTGAAATTTACTAAAAATAGAATGTGAGGGCAAGGGCAGGCAAAGACTTGGAAAATCCTCTAAGTATGGAAAACAGAAGTTGAAGGCGCTAAATGCGCCCAAGCTGGAGCAAAGAAGAGAAATTTCTAAGGCAAAAGTGAAAGCTCCACCATAGAAATGCGCCCAAGTCAAGTTGATGAGAGCCTTGAAAAATCTAAGGCGTGGAAAACAGAAGCTTCACCTTCAAAATGCGCCCAAAGGGTCATGAAGTTAAGAAATTCTCTAAGTGTGGAAAATAAAAGCTTGGCATGTCAAATGCGCCCAAGGATGAAGTGCCTTCAAAATTCTACTAAGGCATGAAATGCAAGTAAGAACCACCTAAATGCGCCCACCTCAAGGATGAAGCTTGAAAAGTTTCTAAGTTATGAAATGGAAGTACCACCTCCAGAATGCGCCCAAGGTTGCTGAAAGAGTAAAAACGCCTAAGGCATTACAAATGAAAATTGCAGCACACCCTTCTATATGCGCCCATGAAGGAAATGAGGGTTGAAAGTTTTCTAAGTCACAAAAAAATGGAAGCTCAAGGGTGGAAATGCGCCCAGCAAGGGAAGTAAACATGATGAAAAGGTTCTAAGTGTTAAAATGGAAATAACACATGCAAAATGCGCCCAAGCAAGTGGGGTTGGGAAAATAAAAATAAAAATGAAAGTGTCACATGTGATATGCGCCCACTTCAAGCAGCTTGTATGGAGACTTCAAAGAGAATTTTTCTAGGATTGAAAATGGAAGTTGCTGCATGGAAATGCGCCCTTGAGGTGAGAGCCACTCAAAACATTTCTAAGTGTTGAAAATAGAAGCAAGGGGTCTCAAATGCGCCCAAGAGGGAATGAGAGCCTAAAAAATTTCTAAGTATGAAAACAAAAGTCTACCCCTTGAAATGCGCCCTTGAAGGAGGCTTGATGATAGAATTTGCCTAAGGCATTGAAAATGGAAGGAGCTACCCCCAAATGCGCCCAAGGAGAAGAAGGAGGAGCTAACTTAAAAGGTTTCTAAGTGTGAGGGAAATAAAACCTCACTAGCTGAAATGCGCCCAGCAAGGTGAAGGGACTTAGAATTTTTCTAAGTCATGAAAAATTGCAGCTGCATATTCCAAATGTGCCCTCAAAGCATACAAGGGATGTAAAATGCTAAGGCAAGGGAAATGGAGGTACAAGGAGTTAAATGCGCCCCCCAGCAATCAAATGGAGGTGGAGAAATTTCCAAAGCAAGGTAAAATAGAAGAAGGCATTCTTAAGTGCACCCAAGGTGAGTTGATTAAATTAAAAAGTTTCTAAGGCACTTCACAAGGTGAAATTAGAAAATTCGCCTAAGGAAGAGATGATATTAAATTTTCCAAGTACAAGGTGAATTGTGCCAGTAAGCAGGAAGAGAATTTCTTCAGGAAATGAGGAAAGTGCCAAGGCATAAAAAAATGAAGACTGCAGGAGTGGAATACGTCCAGAATAAAATGGAATCAACCTTAGCAAATTTTATTATTTTTCAAAAATAATAAAAATTAAATGTACCCCTTCGTCTGGATGCACATGGAAATTATGACTTCTGAGGGGAAGTTTCTTCTGGGTATTGAACATTTCCCA
This sequence comes from Sequoiadendron giganteum, assembly GCA_007115665.2. Lineage (NCBI taxonomy): Eukaryota > Viridiplantae > Streptophyta > Pinopsida > Cupressales > Cupressaceae > Sequoiadendron > Sequoiadendron giganteum. The sequence continues at coordinate 367,908,781 of CM021110.1, read as the reverse complement.
TTGGGAGGTGAATTAAACCTTTTCCACACCTTGTGCATGTTGTTTCGACAAGGATTTTGGCCTGGCACCCATTTCACAGATTTCCTAAGGCTCTGAGGGATAAATTTTCTAAGGCATGGTAAAATAAAGCTCAAGAGGTCAAATACTCTCACAGGGTAGAGATGAAATTTGTCCAGGGCATAGAAGAATTTGAAGATGAAATGAAGCTAGAGCATCAAGCATTCAGACGTTGAAAAGTTATAAGTTTGTTGGAAATAATGAACTCTATCAAGATCCAGCGATCAATCAGTCAAAACATGGGAATAAGGTAAGTAAAGTGAATTTATATTATAAAATGTTCTGATGCTCTTCTTTTGTCTTGCAGGATGAACACCAGAGCCAAAGCGTGAGGACTTGAGGTGATGAAGTTGGACAACGTTACAACTTTGGAAAAGGGAAACGGTAATGAAGACTTGTCTAAGGCACTAAGAACGTGACGCAAAGGAGGCTAAATGCGCCCAAGGCAGTGGGCTAGAGAAATATGAAAGTTACAAGGAAGAAATGCGTCCAGAAATTAAAGCAATGGGAGACCGAAATGGAGAGAATTCCTTGCTCATCACTTTTATATCAACCGTATACTCGCCTCTCCTCCTGGCGCAACAGAATTGGCAGACAGAGCAGTGGGAACGCGTTTCTGGATGAGAATCTTCTAGAAGAAGATAGTGGGCATTAATTGCTCATAGTGGTTCCTGCAAAGGAGCGGAGAATATTCTGTTAATTTATTACCCACTCCTCTTTGTGGTGGTTTTTAGGGCTAAAACCCTAATTAGGGCATATGTGGCTCGATCTGAGCCCTTCATTGTAATTGAATCTGAGTCGTCCACTGAAATGGACTAGCTATAAAAGGGGCATCCCCCCTCATTTGTAAAAAAAGTAGATTAGAACAAGAAATCAGAGAGTATAGAGGATAGAAGTTAGAATAGATAAAGAGATAGCTTAGAAGTTAGCTTAGTTTGGAAAGGAGAGAAAGACTTTCCCTTTGAAAGTTTTTGTAAAAGATTGTTGTGCAAGACTCTCATAATATAAGGATTTTCATTGATTGGTGATTCTATCTTGCATTGTGGGTAGTTGACGAGATCTTTCCATCTTTCCAATTCAAGTAGATAGAGTAGAGTGGACTTTATTTTATGCAAGTAGTTGTTAATTGTGGAGTGTGGCATTGTGGTTTGAGCATATCTTCTTTCATCCATACCACTAGCAAGCTTGTTGATGGTAAGTTCGCCTTGTGTAGTCAACTGGAATATCAGTGCCTAAGTTCGGTTGTGGTTTGTGTGCCCACTTGCTTCGTTGTGAAGGGGTGCGCATGTTAAATCTCAATTTGAACATCCTATCCATCCTTTGAAGATTGCACCAACTTTGTCAGAGTTGTCCGAAGGGAGACGAAGCAAAGACTGGTTTGAAGATTGTTTAAGTCGATCTTCGTCCTCCACCCTTTAGGAGTAGATGGTAGCATCTCTAATCCTTATATCCTTTTACATTCAGCATTATCCAGTTAGTTTAAGAACCCAAGCTTCATTGACAGATCTCCCGAAATTTGAAAATCCTTTCTTCAAAGTTGAACGACTACGTAAGTCCCCTTGAATACCCAGCATATTCACATCAACCAACTGAGTCTATTCGCAATAAAAGGAACCTTGGAGTTGAACGCATGAACTTTCACGCAATCTTAGCATGCGGAATACTTTGATCAAGAGGGAATAAAGTGACCGTTGGACATTTTATTCTGTGTTGGTGTTGTCATAAAAAACACGTCAACAGGTACCATGGAAGATTGTGGCTAACAACGCAACAAGCTTCTCATCAAAGGAGTTGGTAGAATTTTATTTTGATCACAATATCACCTTGTCCCACTCTTCAGATTATTATCCGTAGGGTAATGGACAAGCCGAATAATCCAACAAGAACATTGTCACGATCGTGCGCAAGTTGGTTGATTCCAATCAACGAGCTTGGCACAAGAAATCGTATGACGCTCTTTGGGCTGACAGAATCACTCCCAAGAGAGCTATTGGCACTTCCCCTTTTACTATCCTATATGGCACGGAGGCTGTGTTACCCATCACACTGGAGCTGTTCGCTTTATAGCTGGCATCCACAGTAGAAGATGAGGAATTCAAAGATCCGATAAAGAAATGTATCATGTGTCGGATGAAGCTACAAGAAGAAAGGGTAGAGGTAGTTGATAAGATCACTCAGCATCAAGAGCGAGCGAAGAAGATCTTCGACAAGAAATCTCGTCAACAAGACTTTGAGATCGGAGATAAAGTCGTGTTATGGGACAAGAGACACGAGCCCAAGGGAATGCACGGCAAACTTGACTCCCTTTGGCTAGGGTCGTTCCAAATCCATGAGTTCGCAAGAGAGAGTTCTTATATTCTCCCACATTCAGATGGAAGGCTCTTCCTGCTGCCATACAGCCAGCAATATCTAAAGCATTTTATCCCTTCGAGGGTGGAATGAATTTCTGTAAATAATTTTCTTTCTTTTTTGTAATGTGTTTCCCCTTTTCGTAATGTAAATGTTATATAGTAATGTATTGCCCTGTTACATGAAGTATTGTCGTGTTTTAGGTGACTTTTTAGGTAGTCTTGTTTTAGGTGAAATTTAGGAAAACTCCAACTATTAGGTGAATTAGGAAATAGTCCTGACTCCATTGCCCAACTAATAAGATATTGGTCTATGCTTTAAAACCTAGAGATTGTAATGTTCCTTGCTACTTCTGATCTAGATTTTTCCTCTCAAGGAATATCATAAGGGTTACCAAAATGCAAAACAAAGATCTTGGTTACTAAGACCTTCTAACACTTTAGGGTTTTTCACCTAAAGGAGAGGGGATAGACCAAAATGTCAATGTTTACACTTCTTAAACCACTGTAGAAATTCCTTATACAATCTGGTCTAAGTTCACTTTAAAGAATATTGTCAAACACTTTGCATACAACCCTTTATCTTGCTGTTTCTGAGTTTTCAGTTTGTTTGCTTGTCGCTAGAAATGAGAGTTGTCGATGATTTGAAGACTTTAAAAGATTTCTACAATGTTTAAACAAAGATCTAAATGCAATGCAATACTCTTTTTGGATTTTCAAATGCAAATAGATGAAACTACATGAAGTAAAATGCATCTACAGCCAATTGGCATTTGACAAACAATTGGCATGCATACTAATTGACTAATCATAATGACATAGACTTGCTCATTTACAACAATATGAAACCAGCAATTTATATCTCCTTATTGCAATATAATTTTCTAATACAATGCTCATTAAAAAGCCAAGACTCTTGGCAATTACAATTGACTTCTTCAATTTGTGATAGTGCTGGTAATAATATACATCTACAGCTGCAAGTGCAAAACTAATCTATATGCAACGATAGACACCAATAAATTTAGAGGAACCTGGCCAAAGGTAGCGTTCCTGATTGTAGATGAAGATGCAAGGAAGATCGTCATGAAATGATCACTTAGAAACCCAAGTCGAAGAACTCCAAGCTGCCGCCCCTGTTTCTGATGTAGATGCAGAAATAAAATAATATCCAGCTCGACTCAACCTAAAATCACTCCAAATTGAGTCGCCTAGACCCCAAGAGCCAAGCGCTCCCAACTCCAAGCAAAATCGAATGATGATAGCGCTCCTATATGCAAAATTGAACCTTCTATATGCTCGTAATACTGACTGTAATAAAATATCAGACCATAATATCAACTGATGATGATGCAAATCGACCCTCCAATGATGTAGATGCAAAGCATAAACTATCTCCAGCAATCCTCCAAATCGAATCATGCAAAATTGGCCCTTGGCCAATAATTTTGCCCAGCTGAGATGACTGATATATCACCTCCTCAATTGCAACCCTTCAGAAGATATCTCACCTCCTCAATTATGCCAATCTAAGGGAGTTTTCGTTCCCAAAGACCAAATTGATTTTCTGCAGAAACCCTTGGCTCCACAAGATGCTCATTAAATGCAAATGTTAATAACTGGATAACCCCAAAAAGAGCCCCTTAAGATCCTTTTATACTTTTCTTGGGAGAGCTCACACACTTTTCTTGTCAATGTGGGATAAAAGATATATTTTATAATTTAGTGACTTTTATGTTATAATAATTTATTTAAGTCATTATATTAAATTAATTAAATATAAGGTTACCTTTTGATATTAACTTATTTAATAACCTTATAAAAAATTAATTTAATAATTTCTCCCTTATTTCTCCACTTAGCCTTCGGAGAATAGAGGCTAAGGAATCCCACTGAGATAGCTACGAAAAAGGGGAAATTACAGAGATTCTCGGTTCTCCTATGCCATAAGTATCCGACATGGTCACTAGATGGAGCCTAATGTTGTACCCAAAATAAATTTTTGCTTCAATAAGGCATTTTGGTAAAAATGGTCTAAATCTTGTAAAATTGTTGTCAAAAGCCAATTTTAGGTCAAACAAAACATGGGCTTTTTGTGGGTTTATGTCAAGGAGGATACTTGCAAAATTTGGAAATTTTGAAAATTAAGATTTCAAACCCTTGTTTTTAGGAAAACCCTAAAAAATAGGACCTTTCCAAAAATAATTGAAAATGATTTTGATAGGATAATTTGACTTCACGATCACACTGGTCAAGTCAAAATCACCAGAAATTTTGTTTTACTCTGGTGGGTCTATTTCATTTCTTCAAGAGAAAATATAAGACCTCTGAGGTCAACAATGGCAGATGGCCAGTACCAGGTATCGAGATCTAAGCCTCAAAAGCTTCAAGGAAGAATCCATGGCGAAAGATGCTTGAAAAGATGCTTCACGACGGAGGGGATTTTCAAAAGTTGAAAAATGCTTAAAATATTCTAAGTCTAAAAGATGCACACCTTACTACAAGAGCGATGCTACGTAGACAATGCCTTGGTGAACTTTTCAAGCACCCGTACGCGCAAAGCGATGAAAGCAATCACAACGGTGAACGCGATCGCGTCGTCAACAATGGCAATCAACCCAGTCAAGAAAGACAGTGAACGTGAAGCGCGAGGAGGTCAAAATCATCAAAGAATGACCAACTCAAGAGCCAAAAGCACCCCTGCTAGCCAGGGGAACCCATTGATTCAAGAGGCCAACTGCAGTTGTTAACAATTGCGAAACCGGTCGTACTCTTCAGAATTTTGTTGGCTTTCCAACGAATCGTCAAGTGAGTTCACCAGATTCATCAAACACCGTCAAACGAAGGCAAAGGCAGAAGATGTTGAAAGCAAAAGTCATCAAAGACGACAGTCAAGAAGGGGAAAAAGCGCCCCTGTAGCCCAGGGGCACCCAAGAAACAAAGCTATCAAATGCCAATCTTTGGATTGGCAATCTTCAAATGATCTTCTCGGATTCAGCCCAGCTTCGCAATGAATCCAATTACAAGCTCACGGGACCTGTCAAGCACTCGCAAACGAAGATCAAGCGTGAAATGCTCAAAGTGAAGGCGAGTTGAAGAACGTGAAAATTTGACTAAGTGTTGAAGAAAATGCACCTTCACAGAAAAAGGCACCCAACTTTTTGGCCAATCAGATGCAGTCTTCAAGTTTCGTGACTTCCAAGAAGTCCTCAGTTTTGATCAATCTCTACGATGACACCGTCAGCAGATTCCACAGAACAATCAAACATCCAACGACGAAGATCAAATTGGAGTTGTTTGTGAAAGGTTGGAAAGTGAAAATTATAGCTCAAAAGGTCAAAAGTGCCCCTGCAAGCCAGGGGCGCCTAAACTTTTGAGCCCTCTGAATCAACTTTTCGAATGTGCAATACCAGTCATCCTTTCCAAAATTGAACTGGTTTTCCAGTCAATATCTCAACACGTTCATGGGAGTCGTCAGTCATTGGTGATTGCAGATCAAAGCATGAAAGGTCAAACTAGAGAAATTGAAAAAGCATCCAAGGAATCAACTAAGTCTAGTGAAAAATGCACCCATATGGGAAAAGGCACCCAAGAATTTGAACCATCAGATTCAATTTTTAGGGTTTGCAACTCCCAAGAACATCTCTTCAGAGTTGATCCGACTCTGCAATGAATCTGTCAACCAAGCTTTAAGAACAATCAAGCAACCAGAATCAGGGATCAAACAGAGGCACTTCGTCACATAAAAAGATGAAAGTCTTCAACTCTCAAGACTTGGATGCTTGAAATCAACGAAGGCCCAAGTTGACTTGAGTTAAGATATTTTGAAAGCTTCTTCATGCCCAAACATCACAAAATAGGTGGAGATGCTTCAATTAACTGCCAATCACGGAGGTGATTCCCCCAATTAGCATTTGGACACCCTAATTGATGCTTGCAACTCCAAATTGATATTTATCAAAGCCTAGGCATCCATTCTTCATTATTATTTGCAGGTTGAAGCTAAAAACAGAAATATTTTCTCTCCAACGTCATTTGAAGGATCTGACGAAAGCCATTCTCAGCGTTCTTCGTGGGTCCAAGATCAAGTTGCATAGAGTAATAGTTTTCTAGACTCCATCTTTCCAAAATGTCCTTTTCAGAGCCAGAAGATTTTCTTGTCAAAATTGCATCAGATTAGGTTTCTCCATTTGGTGTTTTTCTTCAAGATTCAAGGCAGCAATTTATAGCTTCTAGCTTCTCCCCACATATTACTTCTAGCTTTTCCCCACACATTTCTTCTATTCTTGTCTTAGATCTTCTTGCATGTCCAAGTAAATAGCATTTTTTCACATCTCTGGCCTTTTGGGTATGTTCAGCACGAGATTGGCCACAAAACCCATGTGCCAGATTTCTTTGGAAACGTTGCCCCATTTGCCCCCCAATTTTTAGGGTTTCTGCAAAAAGTCACTTTTTTCATAAACTAACAAACTGGGTTTGCTCAGCACGGAGGTGCCTACGATACCCATATGCCAAAATTTTCTAGGAAAAAAGAGCTTTTGGAGCTTCTACAGCTTCTACCCCGAGGGGTTATTGCATGTCCAAGAAAAATTCATCTTTTTGAAAATCTGACGTTGTGGGTTTGTTCAAAAATATATCCCCAACAAAACCCACATCTCAAAAAAATTCGTAAAAATTGCCCCTCGAGGAAGCTATTTTTAGCCGCCATGAAAAGTTGTTCAAGTATAGACGTATGCCCAATCAATCTTCCAAATTTTCAGAATGATATTCTCTCAAGTTGAATACAAGACCAAATCGGTCTTACTTCATGACTTCCTAAAGACAGCTGACACCGATTTACACCAAGCACAACCAATGGTTGATTTAGACAATTTGACAGGCATAGACACTCAAAATCCACGAATTCCAAATGGTTTTATACCTCATATATCTAATATCCTTTCAAGGCCAATTTAGAGGGTTGAATACCCTTGGAACTCTAGGTGTGCAGCGAGTTCAAGAGCATCTCTCACAGCTAGAGTGTTCACAGTCAAACTTTGCAGTTTAATCATACAACACTCTTCCATTAAAAAAAATCAAGAAAAGCGTCAAAAACGTAAAACTGTAGAAGAAGCAGAGGTCATCACTCCAATTACAAAGCCGCCAAAGTTACCAGTCAGTGAACTGCCAGTTTAAATGCGCAGATATTTCCAGGATTGCTTAAGTTGTTGACAAGCAGTGAACTGACAGTTCAGGCATGTGACGATCTCCAGACACAGAGACAGTTAACAACTGGTTGGAGGAGTTAATTACTCAAATTGTTGAAGTGTGAACTGCCAGTTGGGACGTCCTACCTTTCCAAAGATAGCATTTAAGACAAGTAGTTAACTTGATGCCTTTTCCAAGTTAACTCGTTGTCCCACCATTTATGCATGTCTATTTTTGGAGACACCTTTGTACAGTGGAGTCCTATTAAGTTTAGAAATAGTTAACTGAAGTAGTCTTTCCAGTTAACTGTCAGGTTGCCTACTTTTAGACATAAGAATAAATCTTATTGATTGGCAAGAACTGAATATTAACTCAAGGAGACTTTAAGGTTCCCTACTCCTTTGAGTTTCTATAAATAAGAGCAACCTTTACTCATTATTTTTTAACTTTACTTCATGATAGCAAAACGCTGAATTGTTTGCTTGCGACTTTGTTCACTTAGTATATGTTCTTGAATCGTACTTGTTATAGCAAAACGTTGGGCTATTTGTTTGCATTCTTGTTGTTCATGTAGGTGTGTTCAATATTTGTTAAGTGTATTTAGTTGATTGCATGTTGTGTGATTGTCCTCTTTCATGCAATTTGTTGTCCCAAAAGTGTAATCTTTGATTGAAGTTGAGATTATAAATCAGGAGAGCCATGTGCCTTTGATCCGAAATTCTCAAGATCTTTCATGTTTGTTGTTTCAAATAATCTTTCTTTCAATCTACACCTCGGAAAGAGCACCTCACCTCCGAGGGAATTTAGAGATTAGGATTATCGTATAAATGTCATTTCTAGTAATCTATATTTCAGCCTACACCTCAGAAAGAGCACCTCGCCTCCTTGGAAATCCTAAGATTTAGCTTACCATTTGATATGTACTTGCATAAACTTTGTTTCAAGATAAATCTGAAAGAGCATTGAGCCTTCGGATGCATTCTGAGAGACAATTTGTCTAAGTGAATCCAACCATCCCCAATTGCTCCTAGACCCTCTCACTCTGAAATACTTGAGGAGATAGGATAGTTTTAGTTTTAGCCTAGTTGTAGTTAAGATCTGCAGAAACCAGAGAAAACCTTAGCTGCAACACATTGTGTTTTATATACTTGTGCTCTGTCGCTAAGTAAAAAGATAGGAATTTAGTTTACTTTACTTTTTACGTAAAAACAGCAAAAGAGGGAGCTTCCCCTCCTAATTTGAAGAGCAGTTCATCTGTGCATAGCTGTCCATTTCCAATACGCACTCCAGAGGTGCAAGTTGAAATGCCAACATGCATAATAATTTCAAACATAATAACTGGAAACTCCTCAATACACAAAAAATTTGGAAACCTGGAAATCCTCACACCCATAAAAACTAGCTAAAAACCTACAACTGCTCAAATCAAAAAAAATCCCTAAATAGAATTACTCAAATGAATAGGAGGGTTTTCATCCTCAAATCTATTCCTTGCCAAAAGGTTTTCATCCTCGAACAAAAAAAATGAACAATGTTCAATCTCAAGAGAAACGAATTTGAAATATAAGATTAGTAGCACTCTCCATTTCTCATCTTCTTAAATAGTTTTTTTGAGGAAAAATATTTTTCTCTTTCTTTTTCTTTTCCCTCCAAAATTTTATTTTTGAAATTGGACCCAATTCCTAGCGTCACTTTGGTCCCCTCTTTTAAAACAACATTTTTTAATAATAAAACCTAAGTTGTCTTTTTCAATATAACTTAAATCTCTTTCTTCGACAATTTAAGTTAAAATATTAAATTATTTCCCTTGCACCACCCCTTTAGCCTATGGGAAATAAAATAATAGGCTAAGGGTCTTCATTAGACTTACACTTGAGAGGGGGGCATAACAATTGAATAGTGTTTACCAAAATCATTTGCCAAAGTTGTTCATTAAGCAATGCCACCTCTTTCCTCTCCAAATTGGATGTCTTACCATGAGAAATATGAGCAAACACAAAAATCAAGTTATATTTCAAAACCTCTTTTGTGTGATTTAAACGAAGGAGAGCATTTAAAATCTCATAAAAACCTAATAAAATGCAAGCAAGCGACATTTAATATCAATTCTCCATGCAAAATATATGGGTATTGGACATGCCAATCTTAACAGATTAAAATGTTGTTGCCATTTGGTTTACCCCCTAAATGAAAAGAAGATTGAAGTGTTGACTGAAATTAAACCTTCTTAGATTTCACCACCTTTTACTGCAATTGTTGCTCTTTGCCAAATGGAATGCCACGCTACAATTCAATATCAGCAACAAGGTTATCAATCAACATCAGCTGCATAATAATCCTTCATTGCAACTTCACTACAATTTCGTCAATGCTTTCAAGATTTCTATCATTCACCTTCCATCTTCAAACATCATCAAACCACTCTGATACCACTGTAGGGTCCAAGATCAAACACAAATAAAATTGGGAATTACATTTGCACATAATATAAAACACAGATATTATATTATGTTTTGAGTTTTTCAATATAGATTATATTATTCAATGACCTTTACAAAGGTCTTCACACCCTTAACTTTTAAGGCCACTTTTCCCATAGAAACCAACTATTAACTACCCAGCACAAACTTTAAATTACTAAACTAACAACATTAAGTAACTATATGTTAACACTTAGGATCATAAACCCAACAAGAAGTTGTCACTGAGTTAGCATAAAAACGGTGATAAACTAATTTAGCATATTTGTTGAAGCTCGACACTGAATGGGCATATGTTACATGAATGTTAACCCAACAAGGGGTTGCTTCCCCTTGACCCCTCAAGGGGTACAAAGGATGCTTTGCTTGAGCCCAGCACGTGTAGAACTATTATGACACAACTACATAGAAAGCTTGTATTGCACTGCCACCTATTAGAGAAATCAAAAGATATTTCAATATTTGCATTTTTTGCAACAAGTCCAAGCAATAATCAACATAGATTGTGTCATTTGATGGACAATAATAATTTCTCTTTATTTGGACACTGATGAACTTCGGACATACAAAAAATGCTAAACCTTTGAAAGCGGTTACGAGTTTCAAAAGAATTCTTCAAAATATGCATTAAACAGCACTAATGATTGATTCTACCAATCGGTTAAACATGAAACAGCTACTCTAGTCAGCCTCTAGTTATATGCATAGTAATCAATTTATGTGATATGAAACTTTTAGTTGCCGTAAAATAATGCTGCAAATAGGTGAACTAAAAAGTGGCCAAAACAATAAGAAACCAGTCATCATACCGTATTTCCCATAAAAATAGTTGAGTCAGAGAGTTGAATAAAAAACTGGAAAAAATCGTGATCCTTCTCCTGATGAAAAAGCATCAAAGAAATTTACTTCAAAAGATATTTTCATCTTTTAATATTTGCAAGAAACTTCTTCAAATTTTAAATGTACCATACAAAGACACCTTCAGTTTGAAATGTCCATCATAGTTTTTTACAATCAAATAAAATAAACACCTACAAGGATAGTGGCTGTGCTATGAGACTTTAATCACATATCATGATATTCTTCATTTTACAAAATTTAAACAAATAGCAATACCTGAAGAAAAGTCAGCAATCCTAAGCAATCAATGCTGGTTTCAGTTGAGATCTGAGTCCTCCTAGCAAGTACAACCTGATTACTTGTAAAACAGAAAACAGAAACTGTTTACTTCATGAAATCTCAATTCGCTAAGAAATACAAAAGATAAAAAATAAAAAGTGATGTATCTCACAATTACAAAGAATGCATAAGTGCATATATTTATATATATATAGTCTCGCAACTAAATATCAAATATGCATGCACCACAATTATAGGTAGTAATTGTTAGAGTTTCTTAGATCAGATTAAACAATGAAAGCACTTAATAGAATTGCAACACATAAGACAATGAACACACAAAGATACCCTGGGAAAACCCTCCTCTTGAGGGAGAAAAACCCAGCAATTGAATCTCTTATATAAAGTAGAACAATGGCAGAAATCTGCTTACAACTCAGGCCCAACAATGGCCAGCAATGGATACAATAAAGTCACACCTCTCCTAGATGCACTAGATACAAATGAATATGATCTTCCTTGAAATCGGACTGCTGCTAAGAAGTGCGAATTCTGCTCTTAAGGAAAATGCGAACTTGCTTGAATAATCGAATGTCTTACAATGACAAAATGACCTTGTATTTATACAACACAAGGCGCCTCTTCACTTAGGTCGGCCTCTTTAGGGAAACAACATAACATGTTAAATACAAATGAGGTCGGCCCAAACAATAATAGATAAATGCGAATCAATTGGATCGGCCCTTTATGCTTTTATATTTATTGTTTGATATAAATTAAATAGCCGAATGGCTACACATTTAATTTGCGCTTTTCTTCTTGGAATTCGTGCAATGAAGTGCAAACCATAGCTGCCATAACATCAACACTCCCTCTCAGCTAGGGATGAACTTACATCTGCACAAGACACATCATATTAGAATGAAAACAAAATAGAATATCACCTCAATGTGATATTAACCCTACTTCCATAGATGGTATAAACAATTGCTCATCACTTAATGTGATGTTGTCACCTCAATGTGACTTTCACCATGGCTCTCCCAGAGGGTGATACACAAGCACAGATAAATCATCACGAATTCCCTCACGTGATGCTGTCATTGAGTCACACACGACATCCACCATGGCTCTCCCAGAGGGTGGAAACAAGGGCTTTCACCTCAAATCTCTCTCAATAGAGAATTGCATTATCAAGGGCTTGCACCCAATTCTCTCTCAATAGAGAATTGCATTATCAAGGGCTTGCACCTCAACTCTCTTTCAATAGAGAATTGCATTATCAATTTAAGGATCACTGATACTGAGACTCTTTCTCAGTCAAGGTTGCATTCTCCACCATACCAGGCTTTTTTTGAAAGTACACAAACTTAATCCTGGAGAGAGGCTTGGTGAGAATGTCTGCTGTTTGCTCTTCAGTGCTGATATACCTCAACTGTATAGCTTTCCTTTGTACCATATCTCTAATGTAGTGGTACTTGATCTCAACATGCTTAGTTCTGTCATGAAACACGGGATTGACAGAAAGCTTTACACAGCTCTGATTATCACAGTGTATAATGGTAGGCTCCATTGATTGTCCAAACAATCCTGCAAGGAGCTTACGAAGCCACACTGCCTCACGAGCTGCCACACAAGCTGCTATATATTCTGCCTCGGTTGTACTCCAAGCCATTGAAGATTGTTTCTTGCTACACCAAGAAATCATAGCAGTACCTAAACTGAAACAACAACCAGAGGTACTCTTCCGATCTGAGACACATCCTGCCCAATAAGAATCAGTAAAACCATGCAGCTCTAAATCCACACCTGAAGAATATCTCAACCCATATCCAATTGTGCCACATAAATATCTCAGGATATGTTTAGCTGCTACAAGATGTATTTGCCTTGGTTCACACATAAACTGGCTAAGTGCACTCACTGCATAGCAGATGTCAGGTCTAGTGTTAACTAGATACATCAATGAACCAATCAACTGTCTATACATCGTAGAATCCACTGGTTCTGAACTAGCTGTAGCCTCTTTCAACTTATCTAGATTAGTCTCCATGGGTGTAGACATAGGTTTGCAGTCAATCATACCAAACCTTTTGAGAATGTCGACAGTATACTTGCCTTGACTTAGAATCATCTCATCTAACTTTTGCCAAACTTCTAAGCCAAGAAAGTAATGCATGAGACCTAGATTCTTCATCTCAAACTCTGAAGCTAACTCCTTCTTGCATTTTAGAATTAGATGTTCCTCACCAGTGATAATCAAGTCATCAACATATAAAACCAAAATCAATGCTTCATCATTTACCACCTTGAAGTAGAGGTTAGAATCTGCATCATTCTTTGAGAAACCCAGGCTTGAAAGATACTGATCAATCCTTTCATACCAAGCACGAGGAACTTGCTTAAGACCGTACAAGGCCTTCTTCAGCTTGCAAACATGAGACTCCTTCCCATATACCTCAAATCCTTCGGGTTGCTCAATATAAACCTCTTCTTCTATTACACCATTTAGAAAGGCTGTCTTTACATCCATTTGGTGAATCTTCCATCCTCTAGATGCAACAATAGCAATGATGGTTCTGACAGACGTATATCGAGCCACAGGAGCAAAAGTTTCTTCATAGTCAACTCCCTCTTTCTGTGAGAACCCTCTAGCCACAAATCTTGCCTTATGCTTCTCAATGCTCCCATCAGCTGCATGTTTGATCTTGAAGAGCCACTTAGAAGACACCACAGATTTGCCTTTGGGTCTAGGAACTATATCCCAAACATCGTTCTTAAGTATGGACTGGTATTCCTCAAACATGGCATCTTTCCATACTTGTTGACTAGAAGCTTCTTCCACATTTGAAGGCTCTGACTCAATAATCTGACTCATCAAGGCGACATAACTAGAGAACTTGTGAGGTTCCTTGCTTTCTCTGAAAGCTCCTCTTGGAGCTGCAAAACTTTATGCTTCCTGCATTGTCCTACGAGCCCAAAGAGGTCTTTTCTTTCCAATCACAATATCTAGAGGCCCGTCAGTAGGATCCAAGGGTTCAACTGGATCAACATCTTCTTTAGGTTCTGGAGCCTCCTTCAAGTTCTCTGGAATATGGTCAACTTCCATATCTTGAGGAGGTTCTTCTTCATCAATCTCCATAGGAGTGCCTTTGGACCTTCTGAAAGCAACATCTTCCTCAAATGTGACATCTCTACTAATGTCAATAGACTTTTGTCCTGGTATGTATATCCTGTAAGCTTTTGATGTCTCACTGTAACCTACAAGAATTCCTTTCTTCCCAGAAGTTTCTAGCTTTGTTCTCTTTTCCTTTGGAATATGAATATAGACTAGACAGCCAAAGATCCTCAAATGACTAACTTCAGGTTTCACGCCTGAGAATGCTTCTTCAAGAGTTTTATTCTCTAAGATCCTGTGGGGACTCCTGTTTTGAACATAGACGGTTGTCCTCGATGCTTCAGCCCAAAGAAAGATTTGCAAGTCTTGATCATGGATCATAGCTTTCACTGCTTCTACAATAGACCTATTCTTTCTTTCAGCAATACCATTTTGTTGTGGATTATAGGGAACACTGAACTCCCTCTTAATCCCTGCTTCAATACAAAACTCTCGAAACGTGCCAAAGGTGTATTCTCCACCATTATTGGATCTCAGTACCTTGATCCTTTTTTCCAGACAGGTTTTCAACCTGTGCCTTGAATTCTCTAAATCTTTCTAATACTTCTTCAGATTATTTAGATCTCAAAAAATAAATCCAAATCTTTCTAGAGTAATCATCAATAAAAATAATATAATACAAGAAACCACTAGATAATGCAATAGACATTGGACCACACAAATCAGAATGAATAAGATCAAGAATACATTTAGAACTACTTTCACTAGTATGAAACGTACCTTTTGTGTTCTTGCCTAGGGCGCATCCCTTGCATGTACCTTCGTGTTCTTGATTGAATTTTGGAAGACCAGTGACCATCTTCTCCATGATAGGTAGAGCACGAAAGTGAATGTGAGCCAATCTTCGATGCCAAAGATCGCACATGCTGGAGCTGTCATGCACAAGCGCTTGAAGAGGACGAGTGCATAGCCTGTAAAGACATTCATGTCTAACTCCAATCACTTGAGTAGTTTTGAAGCTGGAGTTCTTTGCCCATATAAGAACTTTGCCTTTAGAGAAGGCAACTTGATAACCCTTGTCTTCCAATGCTGAAATTGAGACAAGGTTCCTCTTTATCCCTGGAACGAACAGTACATCATTCAACTCTAATGAAATCCCGGAATCCAAGTGAAGAGTGGAGTTTCCAATTCCTTTTACAGAATATCTAGCATCGTCTCCAATAACGACTTGATCATTAGAGTTGCTCTCCACTAAACTTGAAAGGTGACCCCTGAAACCGGTGATGTGCCTAGAAGCACCACTATCAATCAGCCAAGTCTTGGTGTCGGTAGAAACATTGCTTGACAAGGCTGAATAGAACAAATAATCACTGGAGTCCTTCTGTGGAGCGACTTCTTCAACATCTGCAGTGGCAACTTGATGCTTAGGTCTTTGAGGACAATCCTTCGCAAAGTGACCATACTTATCACAACGAAAGCATTGAATCTTGGACATGTCTCGTTTCCTTTTGAAGGCAGGAGCACCATCATTTCCATTTTCTCGATTCCTCTTGAAGAACCCTTTCTTAAAGCCTTTTCCTTTGTTTGATGAATGAGAGGCAAGAACTTGTATTTCTTCATTCTTTGAACTTTGACCAATTCCCCTTGCCGTTAGTCTTGACTCCTCTTGAATGCAGTCAATCCTTAATCGATCAAACTTGGGAAGTTTAGATCTCGCACTGATACCTTGAATGAACGCCTCCCATGAAAGCGGAAGACCATTGAGAGCAAGCATAGTTAGGTCTTTGTCGTCAACCATATGAACAATAGTGGAGAGTTGATCTCTTATCTCTGAAAGCCTCATGAAGTATGTAATGACAGATTCTCCTTTTGCCATTTTCACATGATGAAGTTGTTGCTTCAGTGCAAGAGCTCGACTAGTGTTGTTCATTTCATACATCTCTTCCAAGGTTGTAAACATTTCTCTTGCCGTCTCCAATTTGAAGACGATTGGTACAACATGATCCTTGACAGAATCAACCAACACTTTCTTTGCCCTAGTGTCTTTCTTCCTCCACTGTAGCTTCTCTTCTTCCTCCTCAGGTTCAGGAACTTTTGTTTTCACGAACTCAGCTAAATCATTCTCTTCCAATGTGAGCATGATTTTGAACCTCCATGATGTGTAGTTCGAAATCCCTTCGAGGCTATCCTCAATTTTCAGACCGTTCACCATCTTGAGAAATTTAAAAGATAGACTGAAAAAGAATAAGGTGAGAGTTGCAAACTAACAAATCTGATCACGATCTTTTTCACACCCGCTCTGATACCATGTTAGAGTTTCTTAGATCAGATTAAACAATGAAAGCACTTAATAGAATTGCAACACATAAGACAATGAACACACAAAGATACCCTGGGAAAACCCTCCTCTTGAGGGAGAAAAACCCAACAATTGAATCTCTTATATAAAATAGAACAATGGCAGAAATCTGCTTACAACTCAGGCCCAACAATGGCCAGCAATGGATACAATAAAGTCGCACCTCTCCTAGATGCACTAGATACAAATGAATATGATCTTCCTTGAAATCGGACTGCTGCTAAGAAGTGCGAATTCTGCTCTTAAGGAAAATGCGAACTTGCTTGAACAATCGAATGTCTTACAATGACAAAATGACCTTGTATTTATACAACATAAGGCGCCTCTTCACTTAGGTCGGCCTCTTTAGGGAAACAAAATAACATGTTAAATACAAATGAGGTCGGCCCAAACAATAATAGATAAATGCGAATCAATAGGGTCGGCCCTTTATGCTTTTATATTTATTGTTTGATATAAATTAAATAGCCGAATGGCTACACATTTAATTTGCGCTTTTCTTCTTGGAATTCGTGCAATGAAGTGCAAACCATAGCTGCTATAACATCAACAGTAATTTTTGTATTTGTAATATGATCAATAGTTAGATGTATGTGCCTTATAATAAGTAATTTAGAATGATCTTGATATAATAGAACAGACTCTTGTGAAAGAAACCTCAGAAAAATCGAAAACTGAAATTGCTCGAGGGCTAAACAAGGGTGACATGCCCTATTGAAAAATGTTGTCACTGATGTAAAAAAAATCATTAAGGCCAAAGGCCACTCAATTTGTAATGTCCAGTTTTTCTGAGTGATCATCCAATAGGGCCATCTAGCCTATTTTATTCCCATAGGCTATGATCAAGCATTATATGTTGATGTTGTAGCTTCGGGCTACATACTTCCGCCTTGCTTGTTGAACAATAAATTTCATATAGCCTAACGGCTATTTATTTATTGCATCTATTAAAGTGAAGAGGCGCTTCACTTGGCATAATATTTATTATTGGGCTGACTTCCTTATGATGGCCGACATATTTAATTATTGTAAATTCCTAATGAGGCCGACCTCATGAAGAGCCACTTTGTTTTGTACAAGGTGATGATCTCTCATTTGATCATAAAGTTCATTCATTTACATTCGCACTCCCAGAAGAAGTTCGCACTTGTGCAGCAGATCATCATCTTGAGCAGCAGATCATCATATTGATGCAGCAGATCAATCTCAAGGAGAAACATATTCATTTCTGTATCTATGCATCTAGGAGAGGTGCTATTGTTCATTGTATCAAATTCGACCTTGTGCTGGGCCTGAGTTGTAAGCAGATTTCTGCTCTCATTCCTGAATATATAAGTGATATATTTGCTGGGTTTTTATCCCTTGAGTAGGAGGGTTTTCCCAGGGTATCTTGTGATGTTCATTGTCTTATGTGATGCATTTTCTGATTGCCTTCATTTCTGATCATAAAACTAACATTATAAGGGAATAAAATTAAATTAATTATTTATAAAGTTGTCCAAATAAATTGAATCATAAGGATAGCTTTATTTTTAATTAATTTAATAAGAGTGACTCAAAAAAAATATATAAAGTCACTTTATTAACTAAACTATTCTTCTAGAACCTTGAGGAGGTTAAATTAGATTCTTCTAGAAGACAGATGAAAGCAAGTCATTTGATCATGATGGTTTTGATATTTTCTATAAGAGAATTTCGGAGAGCTTCTGTTTGCAGGTTTAGTGTGCCCTAGGACGAAAACCCTTGGGTAGGATTGTTTGGACGAAAACCCGTTCAGCGAATTGGATGGATTCATTCCAAAATTCATACTTGAGGTTAATTGATCAGTTTATGGAGGATTAGAGCTTGAAAGAATAAATTGCTGCAAAGATAGTTTGAAGAAATGTGATGCCTTGACAAATTTCTAAAATTATCATTTGAGGAGTTGGACGAATGGTGAATATATTTGGGAATTTTCTATGCAGATCATTGTGATAGATTGTTGATTTTTGGGCAACTAGGGTTTGTATTTATTGTTGGACAAATCAATACCCTAGACATGAGGTTTTGATGTAGGGTTTAATGACAAATGAAGGGAAAATAATGGGTTTTTTTTAGCATACCATCTGAAGAGATCATTGTATTCCAAGCATAGACTCCATAGCTGGGCACTGAATTATTCAGAAGAAATCCACCCTATTTCTCAGGGTAAAAGTGCAGGTTTCTGGGCATGAGTAGCAATAACAGACTGGGCAAATAAGGGTTTAAATATCCCCTAACTAGGCATCTTAGATATCTTAATAATGCTGCCACTTTGGAGACTTCGAATCTGCCATTTCTGGTCTGCACTGTATGAGCGTATCTCAAAATTAAATCTGCCACCTGAATGCTGTCATGGGACTATCAAAGGTCAGAAATGAACTTATAAATCTCTGTAAATTTTGAGTATTGTTTTGCAAATAGAATCTGAAAGTTCATGCAATATCTTACTGTCATAGTCCTCTTAGATATTTCTTGTGAATTAGTCCATGATTGTAATGTTTATTTATCATTAATTTGGGATCAATATTATGCAATAAACCATTCACAAATCTTAACAAACAAGATTGCAAAGGAAAACCTATTAACCTGAGGAAGCATACCAAGTGTTTGACAAAATGTATATGAAGAGGAATGCATGATCTTGGTTATATTATAGAGGGGTTATTACAGTGATATCAGAGCCACTTTCCTACCAGCCTGAAGGGTTAATGAATACATACTAGTGACAAAGCTAGAAGGTATTACGAAAGAGAGCAAAGAAGAAGACAATTTCAGTTTGCAGGTTCATATCCGGAAGAGGATACACTTTCAGCAGTACTTGCAGCAAGGCAGCCACTTACAGCTGTAGCAAAGATTGAAACCAAAGTTTGAGGACTCAGACTCAGACTCGACTCAGCAACCCAAAATTTTGACTCGAACTCGGGACTCGGCACGAACTCGGTAAAAAAAAAACCTTATAATTTACACAAAAAAATAAAAATTAATGCATTTAGACAACATAAGAGCCTAATTTGACTATCAATTTGTCATAATTCAAACATTATACATGTCATATGATCCTCAAACTCTCAAATTTTGAAATTTCATTGTTTCGAATGTATAACAACATTATAAATTTATAATTGTTTGCATATAATGATGTCAAAATGAAAAAAACAACCAAATACAATCTACATCTTCCTCTTAGAATCGCTCATTGCCTTCCAATAATTAAGTTGTTGTCTTTACAATAATCTTAGAATCGCTGGTTATGTATCACTTATTTAATTCTCTCCATTTTTAAAACTGAATCTCCACATATATTTATTGCTTCCCTAGTATATGTTTGCTGCTCACTAAGAATCAATAATCCTTCTTGGGCGACTTCATCAATCCAAGCATGTACGGTCAATCAAGAAGAATATAATAGATTTAAATCTAATTTTTGTTGTATCATGGCAGGGGTATGACAGTCCACCCTTCCCCAGATTGCTTGCCCTCAAGCAATCCAATCCAGGATGCTCCAAAAGTTACCCAGATCCCAAATCAACCTTGTAGATTTGTATTGCTCCTTCTTAGCTTTTTTGTTGTGATACTTTGATGTATTTAGAATAGAAAATTCTGTAGCTAGTTATGTCTAACTTTGAAATATACTCTCAATTTTTTTTATTTTTAAATGAACATTTACAATGTAACCAAGCACCTATTAAGGTTAGCATAACCCAAAACGTTGCATGAAAGAACTCTAACCAAGAATGCGCCCTAAAATCACTTAAGGAGGAGGGGCGGGCATATGGCCAGAGGATCCTTAGAATCTACTGAATCAACTATTATAATGATTACACTGAAAGAGAGAGATTAAACTCGACACCAAGAATGTGCACTCAAGATCCTTTGACAAGCGAGGTGCTAACATATGGTGGAGTACTAATGCTGAAATTGAAATGAAATAGGCGGATAACCAGCCATGAGAAACTTTCCACACTACCACCAAACAGTGGGGGGAAAAAGATTACAATTCAAAACTAATTCATCCGCTGCGGCGGGCATCCACTCAACAATGAGAATTCTCCACTTGATAGTGGGTGAGAAAGAGAGATGCAAATGTTTATTCTCCACACTGGCGGTAAACCAGCCAGGGGTTAAAGTGTTTGCATTAGGAAATCACAAGTAAATGCAGTAAGAACAATGATTGGATTAGTACTACTAAATCTCAGCCTTACAATGAAATAAATCGGCATTTTCCATGTGTTACAATAATATAATCAATGCAAACTTCTAAAGAATGTTTATTACAATATATAATCTTCTCAATCGCCAAGATATAAGCCAAAATTTGAATGTTTAACAATCTGATATGCATAAACAGCAGACTGAAAATGTCAATCAGAAAACATGTAAATCAAATGAAATGCTCATAACTCTTCAAATATACCTCTGAATGATGTAAAATAAACTGCAGAAGTATTCTAAGAGGTAGGCGCCCAATCTCCAACCCACAAACTGCATTAAAGCTTAGAGAATGCTTACGCACGAATCCCAAGGTAGTCCCAATATGGTACAGCCTTCTTGAGAGGCGATTTTCTACTTAAAAATCAGAAACAGCAAACTAAAATCTGCAAACTTCAAGGTGGGGTCGCCTCAAGCATAGAATCATGATGAACAAATACCCATAATCAAATTAGCATTACCCTTAAAGCTGTTAATGATTTTCACCTACAGCCATGACTGAATCAGTAACAATAAAATCTGGAAATAACATCTGAATCTTCACATTGAGGCTCAATGTGCACTTCTGAATGAAGCACACTCTCAATCCATCATCTAGGGAACCATAGTTTCAGGCCTGAAGAGTGGAATAGAATTGCTAAGCTTTCCTTTAGCCGGATTCTGGATTTCAAACCAGCAGCATAACTTTGTTTTCCAAAACATAACCTAACCAGCTCTCCACAATGCAGCAATATATAAGTTTCAATGGGCAAATGAAACACTTTGAATTCCAAGAAGTTGAATCACTTCAACTTCCCAAGGGACGCCACTTTTAACCATTCACTTTATTGTGAAATAATAAAACATTATTTCCCTTCCCTTTAGGCGTCCATTTTACTTTGCAACAATAAAGCATTTAATAAATCAATAAATGCTCAACATGACCCCTTAATGTTTCCTCTTTAAAATAACATGAAGTTATTACTCCTAGGCGTGGGGGTACAACTTAAAACATGAAATTGACTAAGTATAACACTTAGTCCAAGGAGATAACCAAAACCAATGCCAATACTGAAATTGAAGGATTACCACAAATAGCATGATGACTTGAGCTGAACTACAGATGATGATACTGCCAAAATTAGACTTATTAAAAATAGCCACTGCCAAAAATAGTAAATTCACTTCAACTCAACAGAAAGCCAAACTGATCGGCCACACTGAACTGCAAATGATTGAGTTGCTGCTAGAGTGATACTGCTATAAATATACTTACCAAAAATAGCATATTGCTATAAATAGTAAGTTTGCCAAAACCACATTTGTATGCCAACTGAGCAGTATCATGACTTACTATAAATAGTAAGTGTTCCCATTCTACTTAGCCTACGAGTTTCTGGAAATAGGCTAAATCCAATTGTAGAGCGTAGGGCTAAATCGGGGACATTAGAGACTTAAGATTGCAATGATGTCCTTGGTGAGTGGTTGTTAGTATATTGCTAACAAGGTTAATACTATCCTCTAAAGTATGAGGAAAATTTATTGTCTCATGTACTACTATTTCCCAATAACTTTCAACAACAAAACCAAGAGTTGGAAATTAGCAAGACTTATTACTTAAGACAAGTTTTCTCTCATTTTATCACCACAAGTATCCTAGGCAATGATACAGATTCTTCATTACCCCTTGTTGAAATCTACAATGATAGAAAAATGTTTCATCCTTCATCATGATGGATTATGGGAGGGTTGTGAATAACAAGATCCTTTACTACGGGTTGTACCCTCTTTTCCTACACCATCAACTGGGAGTAAGTACAATTTCCCTTAAATAAAATATATTTTATTTCACCTAATCATTCAAACAAGGTTTGAGGCAATATTGATTTTAATGAGGGTGTAGTCTAAAATAGCTTATAGGTGTTTGTAACACTTAGCCTAGTCCAACACTTTTCAACATATATCGTCTTGTCACAAACTCATTAATGACATGTTATAACCTTCTAAGTATATATTCCCTAGATAATCCTCAAGTACAAATTATTGGATGTACAAAATGTTGGCAAGAGACACTGCAACTATCATCTGGTGTTGTCATTGATGGCAACTCTATGCGTTGATCAGGTACACATCCTCATTCAAGCATACCGGCAGATAGATTGAAAATCGACAAGGCAGAATAGAGTATCTGGTAACTCAGTATTCATCGATCTGTGTAAAGATTTTAGGTTATCATTTTGTGTTGCGCATCTCAGGAAATGATTATTGGTGTATTATCTCTATTGAGATTGAAGCACAGTGGCTCGTATTAATTCGTGTGGGAATTAGAAGATCCGGTTGGCATATTCTCAGTTTTTCTTGTACTGTAGCCGACTTCATGAAATGCATTACGTAGCGGGTGTATAAGGAGAAATTAATTATATGTGTTCGTGCTCAATTTTGTTTGTTTGGGTCCCCTCTATGTCTTAATCGACTTTGGAGGATGCACATAAAGATTTCATTATGGATCTAGCGGATGGTTGTAATTATTTTTGTGTTTTAGTGGAGCCGATAAAGTGTAAATGAATTCTATGATTGCGAATATATATATATACAAGTTCATCTACATCATTTTGAATGATGTATGATGTGTGTTGGTGTGCGAATTGTGAGTTAGAGCAGAGTAGAGCAGCGATAAAGCGCAGTTTCACTTGCGCGTAGAAAATCTGTGTTGTGTGTATGAGCAGAACAGAGCAGAAGTACAAAATTAGTCTGTAAGGCAGCAGATCTATTATTGAGCTTAATTGGAACTGTAATCAGGCATTTGTAGATGCTAATCACCTCAATTCAAACTCTCAGATGGTTTTAATTTGAACTCTTGGGCAGTAAGCCCTCTTTCTTTTGAGCAATGAGCTCTAGGCAGTGCGCTTGAATGCATGTGCATTCCCCTCTTGTAATCTTCACTTTTGAGTATACTTAGAATCATAATTATGGATTGGCCATCCACCATGGTTTTTCCCCTAATAGGGTTTCCACGTAAAAATCTTGGTGTTATGGTGTTGTGTTTATTTTCTTGTTAATGCATTATGATCGAATGTTGTTAATGCTTTGAAGTTAAAGGTTGATAAAGTTAATGTTTGCACAACACTGATTCACTCTCCCCCCCCCCTCTCAATGTAGCTTGTTTCCAACAATTGGTATCAAAGCTAGTTCATCAAAAGAAGAAGTCTAACAGCTTGGGGAGATCTTGGAAGAAGTTTCAATGGATTCAAGCAATCTTGAACAACAGCTTATGGTGGCCCTAGATGACCTTGATCAGTCAAAGGCTGAAGTCCAAAAACTACAAGTGAATCTCAATGATGTAGAAAAATTCATTGAGTCTTTGAAAGACAAAATCAACAAGTCAAGAGAAAAGAGAAAGGAACTTTGTGATCAAATTCAGCAGAAAGATAATAAGAGCACTGAAGATGAACAAACAAGTAAAGCCCTAAAAGAAAAGACAGAAGAATGTGAAAAGCTTACCCAAGAGAATACAGTTCTGAAGGTTGAAATGGAATCCATCATGATGAGAATGACCAAAGAGGTTGAAGACAGAAAGAAGAATGAAGAAATCCAAGCACAGTCCTTGAAAGAAAAATCCGAAGTATGTAGCCGATTGGATGATGAATTGGAGGTATCTAGAAACAGTGAAGAAGCACTTGAAAGACAGCTGGATGATCTCAGAAACAAACTTGCTACTGCAAATGAGTACAAGGAAAAATTCAAAGCCAGCTCAGCTATGCTTAATGAACTGATTGATAATCAGAGGACTCATGGTGACAAAAGAGGTCTTGGCTATGAGGAAGGAGAAAGTTCAAAATTTGGACAAAGGAATTTAGGACAAAGGCGATTCAAGCAAGGAGATCAAATGAACAGACCTGGAAGGTATCCGATAAGGCAACCTAATGCTCAGAGACTTAATGGACATTGTTTCAACTGCAATAAATTTGGACATATGGTTTCTCAGTGTAGAAGTAGGATAAATCAAAGTGGTCCATCTTTCTCACGTCAATGTTTTAATTGTCATAAGATTGGTCATAAGTCAAAAGAATGTAGAAAGGTGATGAATCAATTTCATAGAAATATCAGATGTTACACATGCAATAGACTTGGCGATACAGCTAACCAATGCAGATCAAGAGGAAATTTGTGGAACAACTGGTTTGGTAAGAGGAATGTTGTGTGCTACAATTGTAACAAAACTGGACACATTGCTACATTCTGTTGGAACAGAAAAGGTCCGATAAATCAAAGAAGAAATATGCAAAAGGATGTGAAAGGAAAAGGTAAGGTCACTACAGATGAGGTCAGGCAACAAATGCAAAAGAAATGGGTGAAAAAGAGTCCCTCCGTTGAAGAAACTGCACCTGCACTAGAATCTGCTTCTAGAAATTCCTTCGGGAATTAGTCTCAGGCCTTTGGCCTAGGGGGAGCGGTCAAAAAATCATTAAACCCCCTAACCGGTAAATGATACCAGATGTAAGTGCATACTGGAGATGGACAGATGCTCAAAAAATATTGTGAACTCATTGGAGGAAATGGTATGTCAAACTGGAGATCCGCAGATGTTTTATCCGTCACAGTGTATTGATACAGTGTAATCGGATGTATTAGGGTTAAAGCATTTATTGCAATGAGAGAGTTAGGTGTGTAAACGATTAAAAGTCATTTCCACACTTCATTTTTCACCTTGCATTTGGAAGAGAAGAAGTCTGGAGAGCTCATAGGCGAACATTGGCGATTTGAGGCGAGATTCAAGCGTCGGGAGTGTTTCAACATTCAAACTATGATCTAGCAAAAAAGGTATTTTTCATAAAACTTTGCAAGATTGTGATTTGGGAAAATGAATACTCCTCTGGTAGTCGAATTTAAGGATTGACCTCGACCTAAATTTAAGTGGCATCCTTATAAATCCCTTGAGACCGATACTCTAGGAGCTTTTTCATCCGTTCTGCATGGAGTTTTACATACAGAGGACATTAGGGTTTACATTCATGCAAATATTGAAGAGCTAGGAAGCTCCCAACTTATGAATTTGTACAATCATCATATCATTGGTGAAGACTTTTGTGTAAAGCCAGAACACAAAATCCTGGAAACGAAGAAATTCACTCAGATGGCTAAATTTCCTGTGTTTCTAGAATCAAAATGGGTTTGTTATGTCTTGAGTCGAGTACATGATGAGTTTATGTGGCTTGCTATTCCGTTCAAAATTACTAAGGAAGCCATCAGTACAGTAACCGGTCTGAATTCTTCCGGTGGATTACCTATTCTCAAGTCTGTGAAAAACCAAACAGTCACTGATGCCACAGGATCAACATATGATAGAAGAGCAATGACCATCGACAACATTATCGATGTAGATGTGAAATTTGCATCCATGGTCATTGGATACAAAATTTACCACTCTAGCCGCGAAAATTCAATGTCTGGTACAGCAATCTATGCTGCTTACCAAATGGTAAAGGAAAATGCAGACTACGACCTTTGTGAATTGCTGAGAATTCAGTTAATGGAAAATCTGGCAAAGATAAAGAAAGACAAGAAAAATTCTTTCAAATATGGTACCCTGCTTTTGTGTTTGTTTTGTTACTTCACAGGTGAGGTTCCGGGAATTGGAAAAGTTTAGTGGCAAAAAGACAAACCGGTAGCTAAACAAATCAAAGATCTGTTATATGATTCCGAAGACATGAAAACAAGAAATGCAGCTATGTGGAGATACTTCAAAAACTTTCAGTCTACGATGCAAGCAAGGGAGAGGATTCCTACCTCTATTGTAGAGAAATACAAGGACTCTATTTGCTTCATGGTGAGTATTGATCAATGTATGATGGAGGCCGCTGATCCCAAGACAATCTGGATCATGCCCATGGGATATGAAGTTGATGGGAAAGTTTTGGATATGTACGCTCAACACATAGTGAGCAAACCGGTGGATCCGACAAAGGAAAGATTCGGAACTTATGCAGAGAAAGACAAACAAGTGCACAGTGAACTGAGAAATCCTGTGACTACTAAAAGAGTAAGAAAAGAAGTTGAAGTTCTTGCAAGAGTATGGGAGTATCTGCAAAATTGCTAAGAGAAGCCAAGCAAAAAAGGGTAGAAGATGAAGCAGCAAGGCAAGCTGCTAAGGAGGCAACAAAAGCACAATCAACTGGTTCGGCAACACCATCTGCCTGAACTAGAACAAACAGAAGCTCGGCACCTCACTTAGCTCCTGCAGCGAAATCTGCTCCTGTGAAAAGTGAAAGCAAGAGATCCGGAAAGGAAGCCAAAAGAAGGAAAGACAAGAGCAAAAGAGTGTACATGGCTGTTTCTAATAATGAGGAAACAAAATCCGATGAAGATGTCAAGGAAATCAAACAGCAAGGCACTAAAGCAGCAACTGTGTCAAAACCCTCCAGTGTAGATGTTCAGGCAAAGAAGAAGACCAAGGTTGATACACCTGGTATGACTGTCAAACAAGTTGAAAAAGCATTAATCTCATATGGAAATCTTAAACCGCTTTACAAATGGTATGAATCTTTTTCTGAGTCTGATAGAAGAATTCTAGAAGAAGCTACAATAAAGCACATGAATATCTTCAACAAAGTTTTGGTTGAAATCATGCCTAGCCTGCCAAAAAGTTTGTATGATATTCTGGAATCAAGGAGATTAAATGCCAGGATAGAAGAAGAACGAATGGGAGAGAGAATTCTTGCAGAACTATGTCTGGTAATGTTTGTGGAAGACATGCAAGCATTCTTGAACAAAGCAAAAAGGAAGTTCAGAAGCAAGTCAAGGGTCAATAAACTGATGATTGGTCAAACAAATGAGGTCACACAAGACACAAAACAAATTCTGAAAGAGCTACTGCTGAGTGAAAGAATTGAAGTTGTGACTGAGGAGACTCATACAGATGAAGTCTCATCTGATCTAGTCAAGGATGCAGAAGAAGGAAATTTTGATGCTGGTGAAAACCTCGAGATTCCTCTTCCAGATAACAACATAGAAATCCCCATGGAAGTTGAAGCAACTAAGAATGTATCAGTTGAGACGACAAAGAACACTGAAGAGAAATCAAAAGCTTCAATTGAGGAAGCATTAGTTGAGGAAAAGAAAAGTGATGTAAAGATGAAGACAAGAGACACTTCCGAGGCAGTCAAGAAATTCTTGGTGGAACATAAGGAAGAGATTGAGCCGGAATTAATCGAAGGTCCCATTGACCTATCAACTTTGAGCCCAATCTAGATAATGAAGGTGGCCCCATTTGCTCAAGTAAAAGCTCAAGAAGAGCTATTAAAATCTCATATTGAAGAAAGTGAATTGTTGGCACTTGCGTCCGGAGAACTGGAGAAGATCATGCCCTCCTTTGTGAAAGATCAGACTAAATCTTCATCTAGTGAACTGAAGAGGCTTATCAGCTCGGTGAGTACTCATTTTGAGTCTCTTGAAAAATCTGCTTTGGCAAAAGTGCAGAAAGAATTTGATGTTAAAAGGTTCAGTGGACTGAAAATATTGATTACCAAAGACAAATCCTATTTATCTTTTAAAAAGTTTACAAAAGCAAATGAGAAGAAGGTGAAAGACCTGGAAAATCAGTTAGCAACTATCTCTAAGGCTTTTGATCCACTATCTGGTGGTGTTGGGAAAGTAGGAGAGGTAATGTCTCTGCTAAATAAAATAAAAGGGTTGAAGCACGAAAATGACAAAATCATTACCAGAACCTGTGAACTTAGAAACATCATTAGCCCCAAAATTGAGGTAATGGGCAGTGCCCTAAAAGAAGGAGAGGACACTATGGTAGTCAATGATCCAACCAGCCTAGAATCCGCAGAAACGTTGTCCTATCTGATTTGTGGACACAACCATCATGGAAAGTCTCAAACAAGTTTGGGACTCAAATCTGGCATAGCTAAAGAAGGATTTTGCAGACATCTTTCAGCTTTTGTAAGGTAAAGAAGCACCTTTATACAGACACAATTTTGATTGATCCTTTTTGATGTGCGACCCCTGTCTTTGCCATTGATGTCAAAGGGGGAGAAGTGGAGTGAAAAATGTATAATCAGCTCAGGGGGAGAGTAGCATTTTTGAAATTTTGGGATTGCAGTGAAGTTTATCTTGGTACTGATCCGACACTTAGTCATTTTTCACTAAGTGTTATCATCAATGCCAAAAGGGGAGATTGTTGGCAACCCTATGCGTTGATCAGGTACGCATATTATTCATTGTATCAAATTCTGCCTTGTGTTGGGCCTGAGTTGTAAGCAAATTTCTGCTCTTGTTCCTGAATATATAAGCGATATATTTGCTGGGTTTTTTCCCCTCAAGTTGGAGGGTTTTCCCAGGGTATCTTGTGGCGTTCATTGTCTTATGTGCTGCAATTTTTGTTTATTGTATTTCTGATCTTAAAACTAACATGGTATCAAAGCAGGTTTAAAGAAGATTGTGATCAGATTTACATAAGCAGCGCTTTCATCCACTCGTGTTCTCATCTTCTAGCATCTATCTCATCCTCACAATGGTGAACGGGCTCAAGATCGAAGATAGGCCTGAGGGTGCTTCCAACTTCACCTCTTGGAAGTTTAGAGTGATGCTTGCATTGGAAGAAAATGAGCTTGCTGAGTTCGTGGAGGGAGAAGTTCCCGAACCTTCCGATGAAGATGCGAAGCCACAATGGAACAATAATGGCACTAAGGCGAAAAAGTTTTTGGTTGATTCGGTGAAGGACCACCTTGTGCCAATTATCTCCAAGATGAAGACAGCAAGAGAAATGTTCAAAACCTTGGAGGAAATGTACGAGTTCAATAACACAAGCAGAGCTCTTTCCTTGAAGCAACAGCTTCATCATGTCAAGATGGCGAAAGGAGATTTTGTCATGTCCTTCCTCATGAAGATCACTGAATTGAGAGATCAACTCTCTACCATTGGGCATATGATTGATGATAAGGATTTGGCCATGTTGGCTCTTAATGGTCTTCCTAAATCTTGGGAACTATATATCCAAGGCATTAGTGCGAGATCAAAGCTACCTAAGTTTGATCGCTTGAAGGCAGATTACATTCAAGAGGAATTAAGATTAGCAACAAGAGGCAATGGGCAAAGTTCTACCAATGAGGAAATTCATGTACTTGCCGCTCAATCTTCAAAGAAGAGAGGAAGAGAAGGAAAGAAAGGCTACTTCAAGAGGAATAAAGATAGGAGATTTGATGGTGCTCCCGCATCTAAGAAGAAGAAGGATCTTTCCCACATATAGTGCTTCAGATGTGACAAGTTTGGTCACTCTGCAAAGGATTGCCCAACTAGACCAAAACAGCATGCTTCAATTGCGGATGTGGGTGAGATCTCTCCTCAAAAGGATTCAAGTGAATTTCTATTCTATTCTACCTTATCAAGCAATGTTCCAATAGATAGCAACACTTGGTTGATTGATAGTGGCACCTCTCGTCACATTACTGGATTTAGAGAACATCTTTCAGATTTGGTGATGAGAGATGCAAGTGTCCAAGTCATAATTGGAGATGATGCATGTTATTCAGTGAAAGGTGTTGGGACCTCCACTCTTCACATAGATTTCGGCATCACCTTGCAGTTGAGTGATGTACTATTTGTATCAGGCATCAAGCGGAACCTCATCTCTATTTCAGCCTTGGAGGACAAGGAATATCTAGCTAGCTCCTAAGCTAGGGGGTAGCTACCTTCCAAGGCAGCCTTACACGATATGCAGCTCCTTAAACCCACGATTCCACTATATTCACGTCTCCTTTCTTAAATTGCTCGAAGGTCTCCAAAACATTCGAAACGACCTTTTTTCAAACTGCTCCCAAGACTATTGATTTTGTCCCCTTTAGACCATGAGATGACACCATATGCATGATCTGGCAATAGCTATTAAAAATTAATAAGCTGCTACGGGTGTTAAACTGCGATGGCACTTCACTTCTTGACCACAAACTTCCAGATGTAAATTTAAGAGGCGACTCTTCAACAACACCTACCACGAATTTACCTTGGAGAGTGCAGCTGTCCTAATATATACCAATTTCCTTATATGATAAGGATTCCTTTCATTGTCCGGTCTTCACAACAAGATGCCAAACATTAGAAGAAACTGCGGTCCAAATCTTCCACGACTTCTTCAAAACATCAACATGAGAATATTAAGCTGCTCCTAACAAAGATTTTGCCCTCCTTTAATGTTCAATAAAATAGCACCCTTCTGAAGATGTGTCGCTGAAGATTATGGCTCTACGAAATAAAGTGTTTCCTTCCTTACTAAACCAAGGGCTTCCCCTGTAGCTTAAACCCATGACTCCTTCCCTATACTTAGGAAAATTAACGGCAGCACAAGAACCGGTGGTAATATCATTTGGTTTCCTTCACTAAGATGTCATATTTCTTCAAGGAAGAAGGTAAAGAGTCACTGAAAAATAATACTTAACTATCTTGTTCTTTATGCCATCCTTAATCCATTCTTTCTTTCAGTCCGAATGATTAGCAAAGTAATCATGGTGACACAAGCTGCTAAAGATAGTATCACTGTTTTCATAATTATCAGACACTGAAAACTCCATCTTGAATTCTAAACATTGAAGAAAGCTCAATATCGGTCCAATTTGTTAATTCTCCAAACAAAGAAGCGGCGGCAGCTCCCAATAAAATAAATATTGAATGACTTTGCAAACTCTGCTAGCAAATATTAAAGGACACGACTGTGCCTTTGAATAAATTCAATCAATTCCCAATGCAGCCGAACAATTCAAATATAATGCAGCCGACCATGTTATGTCCCCAAAATTGTAAACACCAAATATTAAATAACACCATCGAATGAACATTAAAATATAAATACGAATCATCTCAAAATATATCAAAATACAAATATGGGAAATTGCAATTTAAATATAATTATAATTATCATAAATAATATTATAATTATAATAACGATACAAATATTAAATTAAATATTATAATCATTATGATATAATAGATATTAAAATATATAAAATATGAATATTAACAAATAAAATAAATATCAAAATATATATGTATACACACACAATATCTAAAATCTAAATCTGAATATCACTATAAATGATATTATAATTATTATTATTATTAAAATAAACATTATAAATAAATGCAAATCTAAAAAATATAATACTTCATATATTTATATTTGTACAAATGCAGTCTAAAAACATCAATATAATTATGAAATAGAATAAACAATATAGAATGAATGATATTATAAATAATAAATAAATGATATGATAAACCAATGAACAATTAAAAATAGCATTTAAGGCAAAGTAATCGGCCAAGATAGTAATAAAGGCTTTTAACCCATTAAGCAAAGTCAGCGCTCAAAGGAAAGGATGTGATCTTTCAAAGGAGGCCATAGTTGGGGAAAAGGTGTGATCCTCCACCCAAATCGTGGGTATTTAAAGGTATAAGAAAGGAAACTTAAAGGGGAGGAAGATTAGAATGGAGGAAATAAGAAAAGAATTTTTCAGAAAAGGAAAATCTAGAAAAAGGTTACAACCAGTTTTGGAGTTAGAAATTTGGAAAAGCAGCAGTTGGGATAGAATAAGAAATAAAAGGCACTGCTGGCTGTAATTAAGGGACCTTCTGCAGATTAAGTATTTTATAAATTCATATGAGAGTTTGATAAATATATTAAAGATACAGATAAATAATTCTGCATTTAAATAATCAATTTATGAATTAAAGATTTAAATATGATAAATTAATATTCTAAGTATATATATATATATATATGTTGATATATAAAATATATATTTATATATAAGAAACTATTATGAATTGATCAATAGAAACAATGATGTATATATATTTATACAACATATATAGATATTATTTACGATTGTCTAATAATAATGCTTGCAGCAATTATTAAGTCTTATAAATAATTATGATCTTTTAAATAAGTATTGATAATAGATTCTTATCCGCTTGATCAACGCTAACGATATCTTCTAAGTGTGAAGACTAGATCGATTGGTAATGAAGGACTTCAATCAAAGTTTCAATCAAGTGAAAAGTATTCTCAAACTCATTTGTTATTTGGAAATTAAGGAATTAGAGCAAACCAAGGGGACATTACATTGGTATCAGAGCATCTTTCCTACCATCCTGTGTGTGCTTGAGCTAGTTGCTTGCTTGCTTGAGCTACTTGCTTACTTGCTTGAGTAAGTTGCCTACTTGCTTGAGCTGGTTGCTTGCTTGCTTGAGCTACTTGCTTACATGCTTGAGCTAGTTGCCTACTTGCTTGAGCTGGTTGCTTGTCTACTTAAGCTACTTGCCTACTTGCTTGAGCTGATTACTTCCATGCTTGAGCTGGTTGCTTGCGTGCTTGAGCTGGTCGCTTGTGTTCTTGAGCTGCCTACCTATCTACTTGAGCTAGTTGCATATTTGTTGGAGCTACTTGCTTGCATGCTTGAGCTATTTTCTTACTTGCTTGTCTACTTGAGCTACTTACCTATGTGCTTGAGTTGCTTGTTTTCCTATTTGAGCAACTTGCTTGTGTGCTTGAGCTACCTAGACGATGAAGTACAACTTATCTTAGAGCCAGAATTTATCCTAGACACCAGAGGAAGGAAATAGAGGAACAGGTTCATTACCAAATCTCTAATCAAGTGGAAAGGACTACCTGAAGAAGATGCTACATGGGAAAGAGAAGAAACCATCAAAGCATTTAGAGATAAACAAAGTCAAGAAGGGAAAACCCCTAAGAGTTCTTGACTAGAACAAGAAACAAACTAACTATTGTATGTAATTCTTTTTGTTTTCAATATAAGCTAATAAGTCATTTCCTTGCAGGATAAGGTGTCTAGAAGACTTGGAAGAGGTTAGATGTAACGAAATGTTTCAATCTCTTTCCAAGGTTATAAGGCTGGATAGACCTAAAGGTGTCCAAAAGACCTGGAGGAGGTTAGATGTAACGAAATGTTACAATCTCCTTCCAAGGTTATAAAGCTGGATAGACCTAAAGGTGTCCAGAAGACTTGGAAAAGATTAGATGTAATGAAATGTTACAATCTCTTTCCAGGGTTATAAGGCTGGATAGACCTGAGAATAAGGTGTCCAGAAGACTTGGAAGAGATTAGGTGTAACGAAATGTTACAATCTCTTTCCAAGTTTATAAGGCTAGATAGACCTAAGAATAAGGTGTCCAGAAGACTTGGAAGAAATTAGGTGTAACGAAATGTTACAATCTCTTTCCAGGGTTATAAGGCTGGATAGACCTAAAGGTGTCCAGAAGACCTAGAAGAGGTTAGATGTAGCGAAATGTTACAATCTCTTTCTAGGTTTATAAGGCTGGATAGACTAAAAGTGTCCAGAAGACTTGGAAGAGGTTAGATGTAACGAAATGTTACAATCTCTTTCCAGGGTTATAAGGCTGGATAGACCTAAAGGTGTCCAGAAGAATTGGAAGAGGTTAGATGTAATGAAATGTTACAATCTTTTTCCAGGGTAATAAGGCTGGATAGACCTAAGAATAAAGGTGTCCAGAAGACTTGGAAGAGATCAGGTGTAACGAAATGTTACAATCTCTTTCCAAGGTTATAAGGCTGGATAGACCTAAAGGTGTCCAGAAGACCTGGAAGAGGTTAGATGTAACGAAATGTTACAATCTCTTTCTAGGGTTATAAGGCTAAATAGACCTAAAGGTGTCCAGAAGACTTGGAAGAGGTTAGATGTAACGAAATGTTACAATCTCTTTCCAGGGTTATAAGGCTGGATAGACCTAAAGGTGTTTAGAAGACTTGGAAGAGGTTAGATGTAACAAAATGTTACAATCTCTTTCCGGAGTTATAACACTGAATAGACCTAAGAATAAAGGCGTCCAGAAGGCCTGGGAATGGATTGGATGTAACGAAATGCTACAATCCTTTCCCCAAGATAAGACAGGCATTCCAGACAAGAGAATCAAGAGATTAGGAACCTTGAGGGAAGAAGACCCCGTGTTGCTTAAGGACAAGCAAAAACGAGAGAGGGAGACTCGTAATGTCCCCATCACAAAGATAAGTATATATTTGATATATTTATATTTTTGTAGATATACGCATTCAAATAGAGTAATCATTATAGAACATTTTCATTTAAATTATATATATGAACGTGACTAACCAGTGTGCCATTGATGATAGATTAGAAGAAGAGATCCTAGAAGAAACTAAGATGTTTTTGTTTGAGGACAAGCAAATTTAGGAGGGGAGGACTATCATGTCCCCAAAATCGTAAACACCAAATATTAAAATATAAATACGAATAATCGCAAATATATCAAAATACAAATATGGGAAATTGCAATTTAAATATAATTATAATTATCATAGATAATATTATAATTATAATAACGGTACAAATATTAAATTAAATATTATAATCATTATGATATAATAGATATTAAAATATATAAAATATAAATATTAACAAATAAAATAAATATCAAAATATATATATATATATACACAATATCTAAAATGTAAATTTAAATATCACTATAAATGATATTATAATAATTATTATTATTAAAATAAACATTATTAAAAATATAATACTTCATATATTTATATTTGTACAAATGCAGCCTGAAAACATCAATATAATTATGAAATAGAATAAACAATATAGAATGAATGATATTATAAATAATAAATAAATGATATGATAAACCAATGAACAATTAAAAATAGCATTAAAGGCAAAGTAATCGGCCAAGATAGTAATAAAGGCTTTTAACCCATTAAGCAAAGTCAGCGCTCAAAGGAAAGGATGCGATCTTTCAAAGGAGGCCATAGTTGTGGAAAAGGTGTGATCCTCCACCCAAATCGTGGGTATTTAAAGGTATAAGAAAGGAATCTTAAAGGGTAGGAAGATTAGAATGGAGGAAATAAAGAAAAAATTATATCATTTTCAGAAAAGGAAAATTTAGAAAAAGGTTACAACCAGTTTTGGAGTTAGAAATTTGGAAAAGCAGCAGTTGGGATAGAATAAGAAATAAAAGGCATCACTGGCTGGAATTAAGGGATCTTCTGCAGATTAAGTATTTTATAAATTCATATGAAAGTTTGATAAATATATTAAAGATACAGAAAAGTAATTTTGCATTTAAATAATCAATTTATGAATTAAAGATTTAAAAATGATAAATTAATATTCTAAGTATATATATATATTTTTTAATTTTTAGTATATATATATATAAATATGTTGATATATAAAATATATATATTTATATATAAGAAACTATTATGAATTGATCAATAGAAATAATGATGTATATATATTTATACAACATATATAGATATTATTTACGATCGTCTAATAATAATGCTTGCAGCAATTATTAAGTCTTATAAATAATTATGATCTTTTAAATAAGTATGGATAATAGATTCTTATCCGCTTGATCAACACTAACGATATCTTCTAAGTGTGAAGACTAGATCGATTGGCAATGAAGGACTTCAATCAAGTGAAAAGTATTCTCTAACTCATTTGTCATTTGGAAATTAAAGAATTAGAGCAAACCAAGGGCATTCCCAAAAGGGGACATTACAGACCAATTCAAACACCAGTATTAATACGACTCTCAAACTAGACTCAAATATATGTATATCAACATTAGTCTATCTAGAAAGTGACTTTTACACAAGATTTCATAATTTCCCACATTTTCAAACTTTGAACGCTGAAGCACAGCTGCGAAATCTAAGTGACTCCGCTAGCAAGGAATTGGGTTTTCATCCAATCCTCTGAACCCGAGGGTTTGCGTCCCCAAGCTCCTAAAACCAAATTCTCCAAACCAAAAAATATCCAAGCCTCCCTACAGTGAGTTTCCAGAAAACTTTTACTCACCTTGCCTTGACCCTTGGCTTTCTGCTTGCCAATTTCTTTTCTCTTTTAATTTCCTAAATTGTGACTTAATTTTAAATCTGCATTTAATAAGTCACTTTAAATATAATATTATTTAATTAATAATATTTCCTTTCGAATTAACATTTGTAGGAAAATATTAAATAATTAAAATAATATTATATTTTCTCCATGTGATCAAAAATGGGACATTACAGTTTCTCAACCCAAGAAGCCTTTGACAAATAAAGCTTTTATAGGTTTGGCATTTTCATAATTTTTTTAAGCATAACCATAAATACGCATGGAGTAAACTTGTTGAAGACACATCAAGTACGAAGCATACATATAGATATACGTAAGACATGAAGCACACACATAAATACGCGCAATACATGAAGTATACACATATACACATAAATACACGAAGTATACACATAAATACACGTAATAAATGAAGTATACATGTGAAAGACACACACATATAGAAATGCACTATTGGCCAACTTAAGAAGAGGGCTCAACAATTAATCCTAGTTGAATGGTGGTTAAAGTCAGTTTGTCCCGCGGATTGCCAAGATTAAGGCTCTGATACCAATTGTAATGTCCACTACTTGGAGTATGCCTGGATTTGCCTTAAGAGACCATTACACAACATAAAATTGTTTAACAAATTACATTTCATGGCAATTTATATAATATATATTGAATTTAAGAATAATGAAATTCAAATAATTAACATTTATGAAATAATGAATAACTTAAACTTGAATCTAATCTATAGACTCCTTTCCAATAACCAATCATGGTAGGCATGGACTAGAAATGCATGATAGGGCGCCAGAAAAGGAACATCCAACCAAGACAATTCCCTTCATCTTAGGGACATACAACCAAGACAATTCCTTTAGGAACATCTAACCAAGACAATTCTTTTCATCTTAGGGACATCCAACCAAGACAATCCCTTTGGGAACATCCAACCAAGACAATTCCCATATCGCCCTTTAATATGTCTCCTTGCCATCCTTACACATGGTTGCTTAAAGGAAAATATGTAAATTATAATAATATAAACAATTTCACTATTTTCCTTATTTATCTATTTAGACATAAGATATCTCCCTTATTGCAAATCAGTCGTTATGAAAGTAACTATACATATCTTTGCATTCCTATCAAATAATATATATATTCAAGTGCATACCAATCACTGATTGTATCTATAATTGCTGCTTTTCTGAATGCAGATTTATTTCTGAATGATTCGATAATGCCTCTCCTTTGATGTGTGTCTCCTTTTATATCCCCACAATGGGGGAAAAGGCATGGCTTTCCCATTGTATCTTTCCCTTGATAAGGGACACGTCCCTCTGCAGGTTGATTGCTGACTCTTCCTAGCCAATCAATGCATCCTGATATTATTTGATAAGATATGTCCCTTGGAAGAATCGTTGCTGCCAAGGAGTTGTCATTTAAATTTGCTTAAAGATAATTAATGTTGTTCTCCTACTCACCATTGCTGCCCTTTATCATAATCACTTC
The DNA here is from genome assembly GCA_007115665.2 of Sequoiadendron giganteum. NCBI lineage: Eukaryota > Viridiplantae > Streptophyta > Pinopsida > Cupressales > Cupressaceae > Sequoiadendron > Sequoiadendron giganteum. Next base: position 367,870,477 of record CM021110.1, on the reverse strand, counting down.
CTTTCAAAACATTAATCGTTGCTGCTTATATCATGATCGCTGGTATGTTATGAATAACTCATTGCCTTCCAATAATTAAGTTGTTGTTGTTACAATAATCTTAGAATCACTGGTTATGTATCACTTATTTAATTCTCTCCATTTTTAAAACTGAAACTCCACATATATTTATCGCTTCCCTAGAATATGTTCACTGCTCACTAAGAATCAATAATCTTTCTTGGGCAACTTCGTCAATCCAAGCATGTGTGGTCGATCAAGAAGAATATAATAGATTTAAATCTAATTTCTATTGTATCATGGCGGGGGCATGACAAGTAATGCAAAATGGCCTTTTTGACCTTACCCATGGACTCATAAAGTAAACCCATCGGCATGCCATCTCCATCCACCATAGGAAAAACCCTGACCAAAAGTTTGTCACCTAAAAAATTGAAAACAAATTTGAAATTATTACAAAATTAACCCCTCAAAAAAAACAGCAAATAGATTATTTTGTATAAAGTTTATGTTTGTATTTGTTACTTACCTTGATTAACTCCTTTGCATTTTTTGATGAATAAGTTATCAAAAAACTATTCTTACAATTCTCTCACCTTCAACTTTTTTGAAAAATGGGGACTCCAACCAAGCATCAAACACAGACATTTGAAAGAGATGAGGAATTGCGGCAAGAATGCTTTGCAAAGTGAGGAAGTGGCTAGCAAATCGTGTCACTCCTGGTCACACAAGCTCCTTGCCATTTGTGTGTTTTCTCATCAACGAAAGGACGCAAGTATGGTTGTAGATGAATTTGGTAACCTATTTAGCATCTTCAACCACACTTTTGACCCATCCAATCTTCCCAATGTCCTCTAACAACAAATCCAAGCAATGTGCAGCACAAGGAGTCCATAAAATAGTAGGATGCCTCTCCATAATAAGTTTCCCTGCAGCTACATATGTTGTTGCATTGTCTGTGATAAGTTGGACAACATTCTCAACCCCAACCTCCTGAACCATCCCATCCAATAGATTGCACAAAGTCTCGGCATTTTTGACTTCATGCAAGGCATCTATAGACTTCAAAACCACCAATGTGCCATTAGAAGCCACTAAAAAGTTAAGAAGAGTCCTATTTCGTCCATCTATCCATCCATCTGATAAAATGCTACAACCTTTTCTCCACCATACTTTCTTTTGATCATCAACCACAAGCCTTGTATTTTTTACGGCTTCCTCTAGCAATGGCCCACTCAATTCTCTTGTTGTTGGAGTCTTAAACCCCTTACCCGCAATTGTCAATGCATTCACCAACCCTTCCCAATATGAGTTGTTCGCCACATTGAACGGTAAATTATTATAGTACCAAAAATTTGTTGTTGCCATCTTAGCCTCATGGTGTTTTTCTTTATTCCAAGCGGTACCTTCAAGTGAGGGTTGTGCTCCTGGAACATTGAATGGAACAAAGGCATTCGGTGATGATGAAGGAATATGGTTAGAAGTAGAAAAAGAACCCTTAGGGCTCTCACCAATAGATGAATGTGGATGACGGAAGATTGGAGTTGGGGCAACAAAGGAATCTGTAGGTATAGAACTAGATACATTCTGATTCATGATTGTTGCTAATGCTTTCTTTGTCTTTTACTTTTCCACTTTTTTCATTTCGTACTCAACAAGCAAAGCATTCATCTCTCTAGAAACCTCTTCGGACACCTTAGTGCAAGCCTTCTCATTTTGCCATGGTATTTTAGCAAGGTGGTATTTTAATCTATTAATTCCACCTATCATATTTTGCTTGCATTCAATACAAGTGACTTGGCCCTTCATAGCTCCCGATATCCCATACTTCCATGTAGGATCTTTTTTGCCACTCATTTGTGTCAAACTTGAAGTTGACATTGTTGTTTTAACATGGAAAAAGAAACAGCAAGGTTTTGCAAAACAACAACAAGCAAAATGATAAGCATTTATTTAAAAAAAATTAAATCCAAATAGAAGTTAAAAATGTTAAGAAATAAGGGATGGGGGGGAATAGAAGAAATTTTGACAACACTTCCCCTAATTTTTCAAGTTTTTTTTATTTTCAAATCAAAAAAAGAAAATAGTAATAGCTTACTTGTTTCAGGATTCAATCCTAAAATCTCGTCTTCTCAACTTGTTTCCTTGCTAGGTTGATGTTTGGCTCAATGAAACAGGCAAATATGAGCTAAAAATGAAAAAAAATGATGTATTTTTTGTTTAAAACCTTGCCTGGGCGTTACACCTGCAGCTCGAGAGTCCGAGCTCAAGACTCAAAGAGTCTTGCTCCAAGACTCAGACGAGTACTCAGCAAGACTCGACGAGACTCGACTCCCAAGTCTGGTCAACTCGTCTCGGCCAGCCGAGAGACTCACGAGTTAGGTAAGTTTTGTCAAGTACTTGCCGAGTCTTGAAACTATGATTCAAACAATGAGTGGTTCAAAGAGTCCCTAGGATAGGGTGGAGAGAAGGTATAATGCTCAGAGTGTAGAAAACATATTGAATGACCTTGCATGAGGACAACAACAAATGATGCAACAATTTATGCAGTCACAAAAACTATCGATCACAGCCATTGGGCAAATGTCACAAAACATGAATACTCTCAGGGTAAATTTCAAAAATCTAGATTTTAGATGTGTTTCATCACCAAGGATCTCCAGAGTTGCCAAATAAAATATATATCCTATCAGTAGAAATATACACACCATTTACCAACATAGAACTTTAACCTTTTCCAAGACTCTAAATTACTTTCTCTTATAACATTGGCTCAACTCTATCAACACTAACACATTGTATGGTTAAAGTGCAAAGATACTTTAAATAGAAAAAAAGTAACTAGATATATCTTCTGGTATACCAGAAAGGTTTTTATAAGAATTTTACTTTTAATTTTCATGGAATTGAGCTGCTTACTTTTGCAAAACCTTTCATGTAATCAAAAAAGACTGAAATAGACAGCATTACCTTTGAAAAACTTGAGCCAGACATTTTTGATAATTCCTGAATAGCTGCTTCCCAAAAAGGCTCATCTGGAACATGACTCTTTTTTATCCCTGATAAATGAAGCCTTTTTCCAGTTTCCCTCACTTGACAAGAGACCTTGCATAGAAATGTGTTTATAGAGACATAAGAAGTTAAAAAGCCAGAGACTCGTGAAACAGTCTACTTCAAGAAAAAGGCCAATCGAAGGAATGAAAGTCCACAGAAATAACTATTCAAAACAGATAGAAAAGACTTCCCCACCGCATACCTGCTGCAAAGATAATTCAACTGCATTAATTGAATCTTTGAAGGCCCTTGAGAGAGAATGGTCCCATGCAATGGTTGCTGCTAGAATAGTATAGTCCTCAAACTCATCCAATTCAATCTATTCATGCCTCCACTAGGTACGTTAGTCCCATTTAATTCAAATGAATAAGAAGTGTTTTATAGTTGATATGTAGATGAGAAAAATGAAAATTATTGAAATGACATGCACTAATTAGTAATTGATTTTGGAAAAGCTTAATAGGAAAATTAAGCCTTTTACCTGTGGAACAACAAAGTAGAAGGAACCAAATTCCAACCATTCAATTGCTGGCTCTGTTTCGGAATTGAAGCGAATTGATCCATATGCTCTTATGAGAGGAGAATCCACTGAAAGAAACCTGCCACAGAGCAATAGCTAATGCTTATTTCTTTATATAAACTAAGCTTGTACAACATAAACAAACAAAATAATTAAAGATAGACCATATTACATGAACAAAATATTACATTCTGGAAGAAATTATGCAGAAAATTTGTAATGGTCGCAGAAAACCAAGAGTTTGCAATGCACAATAAATACTTTTAATCCCATAAAGGAATACTTAACTTATCACAATAGAAAAGAAATGGTAATTTCTGCAGGATAAAGCAACAAACAATATACAAAGGTCTAAAACTGGGATACCAAAAGCAACACTAGGAAATGGATTGATATCACTACAGTATGTGGTAAAGATTTCAATCACACACCCTATGTGAAAGTTCTGGTGATTCAGAAGTTTGATGACTGTTAGATTGTAACCCATATCTAGAGACCATAATTCATGTCTCTACAACACATGGTAACAGGCAACAGAAAATTAGAGGAGTACCAAGCTTGGGTTTGTTCCAATGAGAAACTGTTTAGGGCAAGTGAATTGAATTGAACCAAATCTGGGGCCTGCCCCTTTTAAAATAGAAAAGACAAAAAATGCAGAAAACACTAAAACAAGAGACATCAAAAGAAAAACTAAGTGTGAAGGCCTTAACAGAGCTTTTACCACAAATAAAATAAATAAACAAATTATGGGCAATGCCCCCTCACAACAAACCTTAAATTTAGGCTAAAATTAGTCTACTTCCCTATAAACAGAAAAAAAAAACTATGATTTGTGAGCTTAATAATTTCAAATAAAGGGTGGTTCGGGTCTGGATGCAGCAGTAAGGCACTTTCCCATTTGGACACCACAGATAAGCCCTCCCACTCAGATTGTGGGAAAAAACGACAGAGCATTAGATACCGTGTGAGCCAGCAGTAGAAGTGGAAAGAATCTATTGTAATGTAAAATGGAACCATAGCTCCCAGAAAGAAAAAAATGTTTGCCTAATATTCAAAAATAATAATAACAAAGAATAAGTGTTTTATATGGTATTTATATTTTTCATAAAATTAAATTTTATTGTTGTTCTCATCATACATATATTTTGAAATTTATATGTTCCTTAGTTATTATACCTTTTCTTTAACCTTTTGAATTTTTTAAGAATCTCAATTGCTGGCGCACCTCCCCCACTTTGTCAAACCTACCAAACTCTTTGAAATGGATGGTATGATATGGAATGTGCGTACTCAATCACTACAGGGAAATGATAAAAAGTTCTCCAACTGAACACTTAATCACTCAGCTCAGCCTACTGGGACCCTTTGATACCACAAAGATTTTCTCCAAGGCATGCAAACAGCAACCATTTAGGGTACTGCTGCTGCTATAAAATGGCATAACAGATTCCAAATTGAAATACAGCTTATACAGCCAAAGATGTAGGATAGAGCCCTAATAGTTTACCCTAAACAATACCAGCCAGGTTTTAGCATAATTGATTCCCCAGACCTAATTAAATCTATAAAAAAAGGATGAACTAGATAGAGATAAGCCTCCCATAGCTCCAATAATGGCAACATCCCAAAGCCCATTTACAATCCTTGCAAGACATCTTCTCTCAAATCACAATGCTTTATAACCCCCAGAGCAGCACAGTCTCAAAACCATTGAATGAAAGAACTTGTATTACAACCAAAGGTGCAGTTAGATTGATTTAACAAGATCTAGAGTTAGTCCACTTCAGTCATACATGTGATAATGCTTACACTCGGTTTAACTAACTAAGTATGCAGTGTGTTGGTATCGTACACTAATCAATTCAGTTCAACTTTACACTTAGTCTAACTCTTAGTTTAACATTATACACCCATCTTACGTTGAGTCCAACTTTAGTTTGGGAACATTGTACGCTAATCAATTCAGTTCAACTTTATGCCGAGTCTAACTCTTAGTTTGAGGTTACATATTTTGAATGCAGCACATCTCTATATTTTCAGTTTCTTTGAGTAAGATATAAGTTTTTTCTTCTTTCTGCTCTTTTCATCCATTCTAAAGGTTTTTAGCATAACCCTTTTGTCCTTACAGGAAAATGATTCCAAAATCTTCATGAACCATGAATGAAAAGACTTATGCAACCAAGCATCTTCAAATTTCTGCATGAATCTAAAAACATAAACAAAGTCAACCAATAGAACTTTCTCACATTATCTTTTGAATACTAAAAATGTGCACATGATAGCATGAAGTATCTCGAAGGTTATATTCACATCAAAAATACAATTGATAAATCAAAATAATAATAGATATGACCTCCTTATTGCCTTCCAATCTTTGATGGAGAAATGGTGGAAATTTTTAAACAGAACTGCCGATCCAACTCCTGCCACACCTCTTGCAATGTTCTTATGCAATCGCTCCATGTCCTTCTCAGGCCCATCTGTTGAAGATGACTCAACAATGCTGCCTTCATAACTCTTTGGTGAAAAATAACAAAGTGGATACAATCTAGAAGATTGAGGCTGACAATGAAGCCAATCTAAAGCCTTTATGTCTTGTGGCAGAGGTACCTAAAATCAATTACGACGAATAGAATCTAACTATTAGGCAGAAAGTTAAACAACTACATCAATCCTCCCCATTGCATTTCAAGAGAATGAAAGTAATATAAGAAAGAAGTCAAATATGCTTAAATAATAAATATGTGTTTGATAACAATACATAGTAAACATATACATCTCAACTTTTAAGCAACAGACTGATAAAAAAAAATTGTTGAGAGCAGCATGGATTTAGCTCTAATGAAGGTAAGGGAGAAGTCCAAACAAAAAAAAATTAACAACATATCTCTTTTTAGTGCTCAAAAATTAAAACTGATACAGAGATAACAAATAAGAAGCACTGCTCTTCTGTGAATTTTATAGAAAGAAAATTGACTAAAGATGTCACAAAGAACAATCTATAACTCTAGTTTGTCAGGAATATATCAGTTAACATGTTAATGATCAATAGGCTAATATTTAATGCTAGGGAAGTATGGTATATAAGTAAGTTAGAGCAAGGTATTAACCTATAAAATGATCAAAAACATTGCACATATGCACACTATTGTGATAAAAGTTTCTTATACTTTTCCTTTCTTCCAATATAGTAGCAGAGCCCAACACCTTTCATGAGTAGAGTCAACCATCAAGCAAGTGAAATTTTGTTATATTAAAGAGGGAGTGCAACCTATGGATGCAGTATAAGATCTGAAAGTCATTTTAAGGGTTCACATCTGAGAGGAGATATTTACGATAATCTTAATTGTTCAAATCTAGTTGAATTTTTTACGAAATTAAAGTAAGCTTCCATTTGAAGTATAACAGATAATTTTAGAAAACACAAGTCTTTCAATGTAAAAAAACCTAACCATGCTAAGACCGTTTTAATCTTAAAATTGCAGAAAACCCTCAACAGACATTGACAACATGCATGTTACACAATTTCAATGCTGCCGAGAGACTGTTTCAATATTTGAGAGGAGAACAGAGAAGAAAAATGTTTCCGCGTTGATTCATATGTATAGGAATTATCCTACAGATCCCAATGATAGTAATGGCTCAATAAATTCTTTGTTTGCATTGATGGGAAAGGAAATAGAAGTTGCCGTTTCAGTTTTCTCCACGCCATGTTCTCCATAATAAAAATTACCTTTCCTTCCAAAGTTTTGTTTCCTTTTTTAATCATCTGATTTTGCATTAGTTTATGCCCTCTATTTATTTTTCTATAAACATTGCAGTCCTAAGTAGAAATTGGATTGCTGTCCCCAGGGTTGTCTTGGCAATCCGGACCATGAAGGTATTAAATTCCCCAAAGCTTATGGTATCCCACAGTAAATACTATGTTTTCATATATATTCCCCTTTAATGCATATGTTTCTTATTTCTCGTTCGAACTTCATCCTTTGCCATAGACTTTGTATTTCTCAGGCATTTTCATTTAAAATGTTCCTCGCGTTATGTCCTTTGACGTCGACTCTGTACTCGTTCAACATTGTACCTTAAAGATTTCCTGCATTATAATTTAGCGTGGCAAATTTGTTTTCAACTAACTGACCTGAAACCGCAATATCCCGCTCTCAAAGGTAGGCGGACTGGATTTCAAATCTTTTACAGCAGACTGCAATGTAGCGACAGCCTCTGCAATTGTAAGAGCAGCAGGCAAAGTATGCGTTTGGCATATCTTTACAGGCGCCTCCGACTCCCCTCCTAACCCCATGAAAACATCATTTCCCTCAGTATTTTTGTCTGACATTTCCTGCAACAAAATAAGCCCCTTAGACTGCATACTTAAAAACAGTTAAAGACGCCAAATGCTTAGCATTCAAGTAGAGAAAATGACAGAACGCTCACTTCACAAGCTGTTCGGGATGCAGGAATGGAGGTGTGGACGAAATTCGAACCAATTAGGCGGTTTCCGTCAGTTGACACAAATGTCCCCGGAGCATTTAGGCTTCTGCGTGCTAAAAACGATGCTCGAGACCAGAAATTCCGCCTGCGCAACGTCGTGGGCTCGAAACCGGCATCCTTTGCAAAGTAGTAACGATTACACTGAACACCACCCAACATTGAAGCCGCATTGAGCTTGCAAGACTGTCCTCGCCAATCGGTTGCAAATTTCCGGAGCTTATCTGTTGGAACAGAACAGAAGGTTTAAATGATAGTACTTTCTTGTACTTAGCATGTGAGAGTTTTTTCGTATTGTATGTAAGGCTTGTGCGTTAGAGGCACGTTTAGTGAGAATTTTTTTTTGTGGTGTCTAATGTTTGGACTGATTATTGAAAATATATTATGAGATTGTAATATTTATTTATGTTTATATTTGTGTTGTGTTGATTAAGCAAGTAGCAATCACAAGGAATGCAGTATGGTATTAATAAATATTAAATAATTAATATTTGTTGTATATTTATTTAGTTTTATATTAAATTTAATATATGAAGAATTAATATGTGGCACATCTGTGCTATCTATTACAATAGAATATATTTATGTATTGGTTTGTATTAGAGTAGTTGTTAACTATTGCAAGTTGAGAAAATGTGAATAGAGTGCTTACTATATGTTTGTTTATTTATTATGAAAAAACTTGTGTTACGAAACTTTGTAAAGTTTAATATTTATTTTGGCAGCAGTTTAGAATTTGTATTACAAATCAAGTTGGATGCAAAGCATTGATGGTTTTGAACGCGTGACGTACGATATATAAAGGAACACGTTGAATCAAATAAATAAGTAGCGTGATATGTTGAAATCATTGGTTTATGTGTCAATAGTGTATTGAACTTATTTGTTCGAAGAAAATTAAGATTTCCTAATATAAAAAACCTATGTTTTTTATTTGCAATTGTGATATAGTATAATTATATGAATATGACAAATACAGAGTTAAATAAAGCTTCATTATATTGAACATAAATTTGTTTGGTTATTAGTATTTTTTATATAGATTTACGAAAATCTTTTTTGCAAAGAGTAGAAGAACATGTTTTATAACATTAAAAACTATAATGCATGTTGCTAACTATATTAGGTAAAGTAGTGTTATGCAAAAATAAAATATAGTTTACAATATACTTGTATATTTGTTGTTATAAAGTTGTTCTTGTTTACAAAATCAGTAGTGGTGATTTTTAGGTGATAGATAGCTAAACAGACTACATTTGGTAGAGAAAATTTTTGGGCCTAGCCCATGTAGTTCTAAAAGGCTATTTAAGAATTGAAGGTATGTGTCAGAGTCAGCATCATGCAATCTAATTTGTAGATAAACTGTAATTGTTCTCAATAAAGGGGCATTTTTTAGAATGCAACATAGTAATAAGATATTGTCTTCAAATCTTCTATTAATAGCATCAATTTTCAGTATGAATTTTTGCAAATTTTCAAGTGAGAGGACTAATTGTGTCAATTCCATTATCTATATTAAAAATTGAAGTGAAAAATAGGAAACGAATATTGATAAAAAAACCTGGCTAGCAAAAGAAAAAAGTTACTAGCCTATGTAAAACATGCTAGTGGAAAGTTGATGGACAATTCTTCCATTTGAGGAAAGCTTTGCAGAAGTTTGATGCCATTGTTATGTACTAGATCAAAGTTATAGCACTTGATTTTCCTTAATGATTTGGTTGTTGCAAAGCATTTGCGAGAAACAAGAGAAAATTGAATATCTTCTTTCAGAGTAAGTCTTGTGAAGATATGAAAGCAAATGAGCTCTTCTAAAAGCTCCATTAATTCTAAGTTAGAAGCTTCTAAATGCAAACTTGAAGGGTGGTTTGGTAAGTAAGTATACAGGTGAACAAATGTGTAAATATAACATCATGTAAAATGATTTTATAATAATAGTAACTGCTTTATTGGATTTATCATTGACATGTGCAATTTTAATGGGAGGTAAATATTAATTAATTGCAAGTGTAAAACTCTTGGTTTAATTATATAAATTAAACAATTAAATTTGAGCATTATGTTATGGAGACAGGTGGAACTTTTGGCAAGTAGTGCACTCGGCAAAGCTCTAGAAAAGCATCTTGATTATTAACAAGCGAGAGAATAACACACATCTTGATTAAATCATCAGTATAATTATAATTAATATTGAAGCAGATTTGTGACTGCGGTGTGCATGTCAGTTTTGCAGATTTGGTACAGCTTGGATATATAAGTATCCTTGTGGGGCCAGATTACCTAGTCAAGTGAGTCAATGAATGGCATGGAAAATTGGTAGCAATTGAAATTAATTGCTAAAGAAGCTAGGTAGTAAGTTTGTATGCTTTGGAATGACTACGGAGTATTTAATCTTCATGACAAAGGGTTCTTTTAGTTGCTATAGCTACTTGTGTGAAGTACACATGGGGGTAGAAAATAAAACTTGCAAAGTGTGTTCAAACCCAAGCAGGCAAGTAGGCATTGGTCCGAGGTGTAATTAATTAAGGAATGACAGAATGATCAAATTGATGTATGAAATTGCATTGCTTGTATAGTACGATGGAGAGGTGTTTAATTTATGACATTGAATTTGTACACTTGAAGGGTAGTTAAATATGGTTGGGCATGGTATTTTTCTCACTCGTCGGTTTCGTTCATAGTTGTGTGGAAGTGATATGGACTCTTCTATCAGGTTAATGACCACTAAAAGCTAAATGGCCTTTCTAGGTGTAATCTCAGACCAAAGACTAAAGAAAGTATTTATGGTTGATGATGTTTTGGTTTCGGAGGTGATCAAGTTGGTGCTTGGTTGTAAGTTACTAGAGTCTAATGAAAGGTATCATGTAAATATTCATATTTCATCTAGGTTCAGAGCAACACTTCTTGATTTACATTTATCAAAAGGAGTGATATTGGGAATGGCAAGGTTATTAGTGAGACCTTATCTTTTGGTCGGAGTTGAAGATTTTATTGCCTTGCGCAACTTGGAATTGGTATAACACATCTGAGGGATCTGTGGAAGCTGCTCGAACCTCACATGGTGGTCAAACGCTACTCCTTTCTCTTGGACATGAAGGGTCTAGATTTGTGGAGCCATCGAGACAAGGCATTAAGGGGTGCAAGGTTTTTAAAGAGATTGCTCCTTCTAGAACTTATGTAGAATGTGGATTGGGTAGGGGATTTTATTAGTTATTTGTAGGGTTTGTATGTTGGATAGTATGGTTGGTGTCTACCTCATAGATCCTTAAGTGCAATATAGGAGTGGACAAAAGACACAGGAAAAAATCGTTCAAACAAATCAGAGAAGAGATGGCTAAGTAGAAGGCTATCACCAATGTCAAGGAATTTTTGATGAGTACTAAGGGAAGAAAACTCTCCCTTAGGAATCCATGAAAATTGTCTCATGGAATGTTAGGGTCTTAAACACCCCTAACAAATGATGCTTGGTAAAGCATCAAATTGAAGTAGGAATGATGGACTTTATCGTTCTACAAGAAACCAAATTGGGGGTTGGCAATCAACCATTGTATGATCCTTCTAATAATAGGTGGGGTACAATACATTATGATGCTCTGGGGACTGTTGGGGGCCTTGGGGCAATGTGGCATCACAGTAATGTTGATGTTCATCTATACTCTGGGGATACCAATTGGATGATACTACAGGTACTTTGTCTAAAATCTTCTTTGAAATTCCTATTAATTAATGTTTACAAGCCAACAAAAAACCAAGACAAACTACGATTGTGGAGCAATTTGCAATCAATAGTAGAGAGTAATCAAGATGCGAAGTTAATTATTCAGGTGACTTCAATGTCATCCTGAGATTAGAAGAGAAAGGCGGTGGGATATAATTGGAATCATAGGCAATGAAATATTTTTGCAGCTTTGTGGAAAATTCAGCTTTGAACAAAGTTCTGATAAAAAATGTTTCACACACCTAGACCACCGTCAATATAGCTTCACCAATATCTCAAAGAAACAGGATTGATTCTTCTACAACGATACATGGCTCTCCTTCCCTTTTGATCTTTCCGCCTGTATTTTTCCAATTTGGGCTCTGACCATTATCCGGTAGAGTTGAGTATTGTTGACATGGGGATTCACACCTAATGCTAAGTTTGAAATTAGGAAATCCCATGCAACATGGGACTATTCTCAGGCTATGGGTATCCTATGGTGAGAATAGACCTCCAAGTTATGGGTTGGATCCCTTTGGATTTTTCTTGCAAATACTGATTTTTAAAAAAAAGGGAAAGGGATGGAAGGATTATGCATAAACTAAAAATTGGAAAACAAGGTGATTCACCAATTGAAAAGTGATTTGAAAGCTACTAAAATCACACAATAGACTCAATGAACAAAGCTTTATAATTTCACCTCATAAATTCATGTCTGCAAAAATGATTCTAATGGAAGGCTTGAACTTATGCTCAGAAAAAAGAAAACAGTGATGTTTTCACAAATCCTTATGAAAAAGGGTGAAAGCACTAACATGGACCTGCACTATGACATGATACTTTTTGCATTTAGCATTGGAGGAATTTGATAAAATAATGAAAGATATAGTATTCTATCTTTTAATTCACAAATAATACCAAAGAACAAAGAACAAAGAAGTATAGAGAAGGGAATAAGCTTCTTTATTGGGAAATGGGAGATATTTGCATTACAAATCTCAAGAACTCACAAGAAAATGAGTTACAAAGCAAGAATAATATGCCTTAGCAGTTACAAAAACTTAGAACTAGACCCAAGAAATGAGAGAGAAGATAGACTTATAGAAAAGCTGAACTAAAAACTCGAATTTGAATCTTGGCTCCAAAATATGATGTGTTGTCATCCTTCTCCTCCAAACAAGGCATGTAACTGCAAGAGAACTCCATCAAGAGTTGTGAATCTCAAAACAACCTCATGGGTCATATGCAACAGAAAATCCCTCCAAAATAGGGTTACAACTGAAAATGAACTCATGTTTTGTACCTCAAATCACTCCTTGATTGAAATTCAATCAAATGGAACTCATAACTAGAGGTGAACTCTCCATTAAGGGCTTCAAACTCTTGATTTTACTCCATGTGTTGGCCAATTTCTTCAACCATCTCCAAGATTTGTGCAAGGCTTTAATACTCCATTTGAACTCCTTTTGACCAAGTTTGAAAATACATCATAAGACACTTTAATTTTGCATCTTAAAATATCATTTATTAAAAGTGATTTATAATTACCACTTTAAATAAATGATTCACATTTTTTGAATTTTAATGCAAAAATTAAAAGAGTTTTAATAAAAAACATATACAAGGCTTACTTTTGACCAAGTCTTAAGACCTATGAAATATTTAGAAAACTTATTCAAAATTAAATCAATGGCAAAAAAGTCACGGCTTAAACAAAAGAATAAAATTTTTGAAACACTTAAGGCAAAATGCCTTTTCTCTCCCATCGAACTTTTAGGGTTTCATACCCTAAAAAAGAATGAAAGACATTCATTTTTCATTTTATTCTCAGTTTATATTTTGGAGACTTCTGGAGACTTCTTGAGAAGCGCCCCCTTGAGGAACCCTAGCTCGAGCCTTTGTGCTAGAAATCTCAGTTTTTTAACACCATTTTCTTGCAGATTCTAAAGGTTTAAGAGAGGTAAGTTTGACTTATGTTTCAAATCTAGAAAAAATATTTCAGTTTTGAAAGCTTTTGAAGCTTATAGGCGTAGCCATACACATTTTCTAATGCATTTTTGTCTCTTGTGAAATTTTCTTTGGCCGCCATGAGCATGCTTTTGGGCGAGCTTTGTTACTTGAAATCTCTACCTCTATACACTATTGTGAAAGTCCTCTAGAAGATTTTAGGCAGAAATCTCAAGGTAAATCTAGTTTATGTCTTATATCTGGAAACTTCTGCACTTTTGAAAGTTTTTGAAAGCTTTTTAAGCTTTTCTAGCCGTGGCCTTTACTATTTCTGATATTTTTCTCTGTAAATCTCTTTATTGTTGATGCTTTTTTGTGGCCTCATATCTTTGTATTTCAGAGAAACCAATAAGTTGAGGCCGCCATTTTGTGACCATTTACACATTTAATGGCTACAACTTTTCATATTTGGGTAGGACGTGGCCTGAAAGCCTCCTTTTGTTCTTGATTTCAATTCCAGATTATGTAAGAAAATGGTTTCATTTACTTCAAAACCCTAGCTCGAGGGCTTTTTGGGTTAACTTTTTTTTTGCTGGCCATGACTCCTCATGGATCTGATTTAATTTCAAAACTACAAAATCCTAGCTTGCATTTTGACTTCATTGCAAGCCGTCATGAAAATAATTTCCTATACTTGGTCGAGGTATTGACCTTGGTCTCTGTAAAAACTTTATGCATTATATCTGATTTTTTTAACAAAATTCTGTTAGTGACCATCACCAATGACTTCATGGCACATTGTCATACTCTTTATACTAATTTGCATAAGCTCTTAAAACTGGGTTTGCTTCCATAGAAAAAGAGAAACCCTTCATTCATTTTGGTTAACTCAAGACCCCTAGTTCGTGCTTAGAACTTTGTAACTTCAGATGGAATAGATCTTTGTTTATTTCTAGTTCTTTTATTTTTGCATCATCACACTTTTTTAACTCCCAATTATCATATATATAACATTTCAGGAGTTCTAATTGCTGAGATTTAATCATTTCCCTCATTGATGATAATAAAGCATTAAATAATTACTATTTTTGCTTTATTTTTCAACCAAACTAATTGCTCCAGGATGACTGTATATTGTAATTTTTTTGCATAAGAAATATTTTATAAAATCCTTTCATGGCTATATGCTATCTCTGTTGTTTATCCTTGCTCTTGTCTATTCTTTTTTGAAAAAGAAATTTGCAATAAAAGAATTTATGGATTCAAAAATGCATAAAAGATTTGCATATATTATAATAATGCAATGATTTCTTTCATATGAGGTTGCTCTCTGGAACTTTTGAAACACTATACAGACCTCATAATGTTTATACTGCATAAAATATTTTTAATGAGCTGGACTCAACCCTTATGGGAGCCACATTTTCCACCACTCATTTTGAAATCTGATAATCAACAACATTTTGTTTCCTGTATCTACACATGAAACAAATAAGTCAGTAAAAATAGTGGATTCAATGATATCTCTTGATGATTTGATCTAGAAATTTTTCATTTATCTCTCAAATGTTGACTAAGTTGATTCGATTTGAAAATGAGTACAAATTATATCTTTGTTGAATTGAACATGTTTTTGGATCTCATGACCTGAACTCTAACAAAATCTTATAATCACTTATAGGTTATGGAACTCAAGAGCAAAGGAACTAGAGATTGAAGATCAAGAGGGACCTGAGGAATCAACCCTACACCAACCCTCAAAGAAATGACGGACATGACCTCCTGTTTCATGTTTCTCTTCTCTTAGTTATTCTTCAGTTATATAATTTTTACTTCTTGTTGAATTGAATCAACTTAGTCTACCCATGGCTTATGTGGGATTACAAAAACATATCTCTTAATAAATCAATTGGTCATGATATGCAATGGCTTATGATCAACAATATGAGTTTGTTCTAATTACATAATCTAAAACAATGAAATTGCAATTGTTTAGAACACATGTTCTACAATCAAAAAGAATGAGTATCTTGCATTTTTGCTCTTATATTTGTAATGCCTTTCTGATAATCAATAGTAACACTCATAGTAGATAAATAATTCAGCTTGAATGTTGTTCTCCGAATGAAACTCGTTTAGCCTTTGTTTTGTTAGGACTGTTCAACAGTTCACTCTAAATTGTTTGAATAATTTTAACAAATCAATCCCAAAACACCTCATCATTCTGAAAACAAAGGTTCATTAGATAACTTGACATCAAAAAATTTATACCCCATCAAATAGTTCCCCCTTAAAACTTCACTAATTAATGCGTGAAGAAAAAAATTAGTAACAAGTATAAGATCTAATTTGGGGCCAATAAATAGCCTATTCAAGCTTGAAAAAATATGCTTGTGTAGGCCTAACTTGCTACCACTCATGGAGTATTGGTGGTCGAACACACCAAAGCGATTAGGAACAAAAATTTATAAGTTTATGTGCAAACTACAATACTTAAAAGATAATATGAAAGCATGGAATAAATCCTCATTTGGAAACATCTTTGAGAATAAGACCAGAATCAAAAAGGAGCTCTCAGATCTAGGTCATCCCACAATACTGGTGTACAATTTTTGGCCAAACTGGACACTGAACTTATTTTTTCTAACTAAATCTTCACTTTCAGACACCTATAGCGACTAAACCATGAGGAATTTGAAGATGATGCAAACTAGTGATTTGTGACATTTTGTCTGTAGATTATAAATATATTTTTTTTCAAAAATTTTGGAATTAGGTTTCACTTCTTTTTCCATCTCCTTCAAAAACTAGTTTTTTTCAGTAAACGCCATTTTTAAGGAGTGACGCTCATTGTATAACACAATTTTTTTTCCATGAAGGATAAAATTCTATTTTTTTCGAATTTAGATTTGTAACTATGATATCTAGTGCTTCCAATTGGTCTCATAGTGTTTTATTGAATATTTTTTCCTTAATCAAGTTTCGAAGTCAAACCAATTACAATTCAGACATAGGCGGACCGTATAACACAACTTTTTTTGTATGTATCGAAATTCAATTATTTTTTTGTTGGATCAAGGACTTCAATATCTAGTGCGCTCATATTTTTCAAAAAAATAAATCATAATCTTCTATTTTTTCACATGTGCAAAACAAAGAGCTTGATTTTCGGTGAAAAACCTATGTTTAATAAAACTAAAAAACAAATACATAATAAAACTAAAACATATTAAAATTATATTCATTGGATAGCTTATTCTGAGGACTACCATCATCCAGTTGGGTTTGTGAAGTCTCCTCCATTTGCATCCTCAACCCGAGCTTCAAAGGGAAAAATTCTAGAGTTTTTTGGTTCCAGAGGGTGAGAAGGTGGGAAAAGGGGGGTTCGAGAAAACCCCCTTTCCACAATGGAAAAATGTGGGTTCCAACATTTAATGGGTTCGCTCGAACCAAGAGTTTGTACGAACCCCCAAAAACTATTTTTTTTTTAATGGGGTTTTTTTTTACAACTTTTCCTTCCTCACTTGAATTGTAAACCACTTTTGTGGGTTTACCCATCTAAATAAACAAATCATTCGAGATGACATGGAGAAAGTTGACTATGCATAAGAGAAGGTAGTAATCAAAGAACTTTCAGAAGTCTTAACTGGGGAAGAAGAGTTTTGGAGGGCCAAATCCAAAGAAGTTATGGCTAGAGGAAGGAGACTTAAAACACCTATTTTTTTCACAATTCAACTAAAATTAGGAAGCAACAAAACAAGATAGTTGCACTTTGATCTGAATTTGGCCTTGGGATCCTTGTGTAATGGGTATTGCATCCTATAAATGCAACTTGTATTATCAAAAACAAGATAGCTACCATCCAAGATTCAAAGGGAAAGATTCACACAAATCTTGTCAATGTATAATGGCTAGCAATGATTTTTTTCAAAATCTTCTTGCCCCTATCGAGCCCTTCGATCAATATGATCTAAGTCAAGTGCTAGACTGCATTCCAAATTTTATCACTGAGGAATAGAACCATATACTCTTGGGGCCTTTCATGGAAGAAGAGCTCAAGATTGCTACTTTTGAGATGCACCCCAACAAGGCATCGAGGCCTAATGGGTTCCATGCTTTGTTCTACCAAAAGTGTTGGCATTTTTTAGGAAAGGAAATTTTGGTAATAGCAAAAGAATTCAGGAAGAGTATGAAATTCGTGAAGGAATTGAACAATATAGCCATCGTGCTAATCACCAAGAAAGCGGACTTCAAGACATTTGATGACTTCCATCCCATATCATTGTGTAATACAGTTTATAAAATGATTACAAAATCTCTAGGCTCAAGGCTAAAATTGGTGCTTGAGCATACTATTTCCAGCATGCAAGGTGGCTTCACTCCTGGTAGGGATATCACCGATAGCATTATTGTGGCTAACGAGGCACTCCATTCAATAAAATTTGGAAGACAACAGAGCATGATGATTAAATTGGATGTTAGCAAAGCCTATGGCAGAGTAAAGTGGAATTTTCTCATGAAAGTTTCAGAGAAATTTGGCTTTTTGTGATAACTAGCTAAAAATAATCTACTAGTGCATATCTATGGTTCATTTCTTAGTACTTGTCAATGACACCTCTTGTGGATTTTTTGAAAGTTGCAATGGCCTACGACAAGGGAATCCCCTTTTTCCATTTTTGTTCGTGCTAATGGTTGAAGCCCTTATTCATATGATTAATGTTCAGTGTACAATGGGTAACTAGAAAGGCCTTTCAATAGAAAATAATTTTGATTCACTCACTCACCTTCAGTTCGTCAATGATACAGTATTATGTGGTGAGGCTTGTGAGCGTAAGGCCACTATCATAAAACACACATTGGAAAAGTATGTAGAACTATCCAAGAAAATAGTCAACAAAAATAAGTCAAAGGTATACCTTTTTCACGAAGAAGTTTGCGCAAAGAAGAATTGCCACCTTGTTGGGTATGGGAGTTGACTCCACACCATGCAAATATCTAGGAGTTCCCATCTTTAATGGGATAATAATATTGAGCCTTTGGAATGAGGTAATAGAGAAATGTCAAAATTGTGCCTCCTCTTGGAAAGGCAAATGGTTGACACTTGCAAGAAGAATTACCATGATCAAAGCTATTCTAATAGACATACCTATTCATATGTTGTCTTGCAATCAACTCATGTCCAAAGCATCAAAATCACTCAACAGTATATTGAAGAGGTTTCACTAGGAGGGCTTGAACGAACATAAGAGAATACAGTTAATCCATTGGGATAAAGTAAGAGGCAACAAGGAGGATGGTGGCACAGTGATAAGAAACATTAAGTTTCAAAATCTGGACCTGGGGGCTAAAATTGTGTGGAAAATGCATGAGGAATCCAAGAAGATTTGGTGTAGAAAATTACAGAAGAAATACTTGGATTCACCTAATCCAAGCAGGATCTTCATGATCGCTAACCCACCCTTGGGCTTTCACATATGGTGCTATATGCTTGAGTGCAAGAAAAAATCATTGAACATTTAACTTGGCAAATTAATGACGGGAGTCTGGCATACTTCTGGTTAGATTCATAGAATGGAAACCAGCCTTTGGCTTTCTGGTCTAAAAGTATGTTTGGTCACATGAGTTGCAGAACGAAAGTTGCACCACTTTGCAACTTTAGACTACTTGCATTTGACACTTTTTCCATCAAGTGAAAATTGGACACCACGAGAAAATGACTCCGAGTTAACAAAAATTGAGAGAGGTTATTATAGAGGGTCCCAACGCAATCCTATAGGCTCAGACAAAGAGTTCGTAAGTACCACGGTTTTCAAGTAATAGTTCACCAAAGATTGCTGCCCTTTTGCACTTTGGACCCTTAAAGAATCGATCCAATTGAACGTAGCTCAGAGTGATTTGGCGTGTTTGGGTGTGAAAGAGGACCATTCCTAACGTAAACCCACCCATTTGGATGCGTTGAAACGGTTTGTTTGGTCACACGAGTTGCAAAACGAAAGTTGCACCACTTTGCAACTTTACACTGCTTGTAATTGATAGTTTTTCCATCAAGTCAAAACTAGACACCATGGAAAACTAACTCCAAGATAACAAAAACTAAGAGAGGTTATTTTAGAGGTTGCCTGCATGATCTCAATGCCTCAGACGGAATGCCTGTAACTAACATGGTATCTGAGTAACATGCCATCAAAGATTGCTACCCTTTTACAATTTGGATTGTTAAGAGATTGCATTGCATGAATTACAAATGTTTGAAGGTAGCAATAAATATCAAAATTTGAGTAAATATCATTACGAGTGTTTATTTGAATATATTGTATGCTATATTGATATTGATATATAATCATTAAGTTGATTTGTTTTAATAAATAAAGTTTTTATAATAAGTTAGTCTTTCAACCCTATATAATAGACCCTAATCCCTCTACCCTCTACCCTCAACTCTCTACCCTCTACCCTCTACACTGTACCCTAAACCCTTAAACCCTAATTCATCAACCCCTATACCCTATACCCTATACAATGGACCCTCAACCCTAATCTCTCAACCCTATACCATCAACCCTCAACCCTCAACCCTTAAACCCTCTACCCTCTACTCTAAAACCTTAAACCCTAATCCCTCTACCTTGTACAATGGACCCTCAACCCTAAACCCTAAACCCTCAACCCTTAAACCCTAAACCCTAAATCCTCAACCCTCATCCCTTAAACCCTAATCACTCAACCCCTATACCCTCTACCATATACAATAGTCCCTCAACCATAATCCCTCAACCTTATACCCCTATACCCTCTACCTTATACATTGGACCCTCAACCCTAATCCTTCAACACATACCCTCAAACCTACACCCTAAACCCTCAAACCTAAACCCTTAAACCCTAAACCCTTAAACCCTCTACCCTCTACCCTCTACCCTCATCCCTCAACCCTCTACCCTCAACCCTTAAACCCTAAACCCTTAAACACTATACCCTCTACCCTCAACCCTAAACCCTACCCTAAACTCTAAACTCCCACCTCAACCTCAACCTCAACCCTAAACTCCTAAAAACCCTAAACCCTTAAACCTTCTACCCTCTACCCTCAACCCTTAACCCTCATCCCTCAACCCTATACCCTCAACCCTTAAACCCTAAACCATTAAACCCTCTACCCTCTACCCTAAACCCTTAAACCCTAATACCTCAACCCCTATACCCTCTACCCTATACAATGGACCCTCAACCCTATACCCTCAACCCTCTACCCTCTACCCTAAACCCTAAACCTTAAACCCTCAACCCTGTACCCTCAACCCTCTACCTTAAATCCTAAACCCGCAACCCTTAAACCCTAATCCCTCAACCCCTATACTCTCTACCCTATATAATAGATCCTCGATTCTAATCCCTCAACCCTCTACCCTAAACCCGAAACCATCAACCCTCAACCCTTAAACCCTAAACCCTTAAACCCTCTACCTTATACATTAAACCCTCAACCATCAATTCTCAACCCTCAACCCTCAACCCCTATACCTCAACTTCTATACATTGACCTCAACTCCTAATCTCTTTGAAACTATTATACCTCAAACTCTAAACTCTAATTTCAACCTAAAACTTAAAACTCCTAAACTCTTTTTAATACTTTCTAATTTCAACTCCCTCATCCCTTAAACCCTATAATTTCTCAACTCAATACTTAAACCTCAACCTCAACCTATATACTCCTGTAATTTATACATTGGACTCACAACCCTAACTCTTCAAACTAATGCACTTAAAACCTATACCTCTAAACCCTAAACTCAACCTAAACTCCTAAACCCTTAAAACTTCTGTACACTCTCTACCATCAACCTATACCCTCAACCTAATACCCTAAACCATCAACACTATAGGTCCTCAACCCTATATCCAAAATTCTCAACCCTCTACCCTATACATTGGATCCTCGACCCTCATATATCTTTGTCTCTCCCTCCTCTT